>CM060903.1:327154523-329654523 GCA_030737815.1 Allium fistulosum | reverse complement strand
TGGCGCCCCACTGTTTGGATGGTAGCTATAGTAGGCATACGATACTGGTCGTATGTTGGCTAAGATTAATATTATACTTTCGAAAATGATTTCTACACTATGCACTAATAATAATATCAAAAAGAATTTGATTTTGCGTAGTAAGCATTTTTGACTATCATAAGAAGAAATCTCCTCCAAGTCTGCGTTTGCATTGTGTGTGTGGTGGGAGGTCTTATGGTAGTTTCATTTTCCAAAAGCATTGCGAATTGACTTTAAATTTTTCTGTTGTTTATTTTAAAGATAAATAACTGTTTTACGATCTCACACCAGTCACCATGACTGACTCGGAGTTTATTGTTCCCTTCTAAACTCTGGGTGCCCACCAATTTCCACACGGGCAGCCTAGAGTTATATTATCAGGATATTCTGGAACTTTGGGGATAAGCTGGAGGACGAGACGTAGTATTTGTATCTGATATATTTATTCCGCTGTGTATTCTGTATGAGGACAAGTATATAACTGTCCATTGTTGTTTATTGACTCTGATGATATGATGTGATGTAATGTAATAACAGATATAATTCTTTTGTTTTTAAATGATATTCATTTATCTATTATATATTGTTCCGCTGCGATATGTGAGATTCTGATATTGTTCTGTTTCTGGGGCTGTTCTGTTGTTCTTCTTCTTTCTTTCTTCTCTTTTTCTTCTATCTTCTTCTTCTTCTACTTTTTCTTTTTCTTAAAACCATAACTTTTCGGGTTTCCGGCATTCGATGGCTCAGCAGTCGATAAAGTGAGTATCGATGTTGAATTTTCGAAAGTCGAAAATTTTCGGGACGTTACATTTGGTATCAGAGCATATGGTTAAGCGACAACCCTGCTCTGTTGGGTGTTACTCATTAGAGATAGAGTCAGTAGTACTCTAGAATGAGTTGAGTGTAATAATAGATATGAGCGCGTATTTGTTATTGAATATAAAATTGTTTTGTATTGTGATGATTGGTTTATTGAGTGGTATATGAACCTTCGTCGGCACAGTCTTGCAAAACTGTATCGAAGGGGTTTCTAAACACTTGAATAGAACAGTTCGGCACAATATTGTTTTAAATAGGGTAAATGAGATAATTTTGCCCAAAACTATTTTTGTACAGAAAAGAAGTGTTTTCTGTGTATTATTATAGTATATGGTTGTTAGAGGTGATAATATTAATCTATTAACATTGAAATTAAATAAGAAATTCAAATCATAACTCCAAAGTTAAGAAATGAATCCATATACAAGTGAATTTAAAGAATATAAATTATAAATGTGAATTGTAATTTAAAACGGAATTCCAGAGAAGTTTTTGGAAAGGTTTTGAAAAGAATTTGAAAATTTTGGAGATTTGGAAGTTTAAATTCCTTTTGATTTGAAAATGAATTTCAAAGTTTTGAAAGGTATTTTAGAGAGATGAAAGCTCTAAACTCTTTTCGGTCGCTGGAAAATAACTTCGGTAATGACTGCAGCATTACTGATGTTCATTTTCGGGTTTCCAAAAGAGAAATTGCTGCCAAATTATTTTAAATAAAAGTTGTTTGGGAAATTGAGTTTTGTTTTGAAAATTCAAAAGATAAATTTGAATTGTTTTCAAAATGGTTTTGAAATGTTGAAAAAACTCTGGAATGCTATATGAAAATATTTATGAAATATTATGAAGTTGATGACTTGCAAAGTTCAAAGTTTAAATAAAAATCTAACTTAAAGAGATGAATTCACATATGAATGAAATTGTAAATATGAATTTGTAAGTGAATAGAACTGGAATTGAAATTTAACGTTGAAAGCAAATCTGAATTTGTAAGTGAATTAGAATTTGAAATGGATTAGTAATTGAAACTAAGCTAAAATAAGCAGTTGTAAATGAAAGCTAATCAATGAAAGTCAATATTCAGAAGTTGAATTGAATCCAAATTAGATTGAAATTGTAAATAGAATTCAAATGGAAATCGAAATGTAAAATTAAATCATAATGGATCTATATAACTTCAACAGTGAAGTAAAGATGATATAAGAAGTATATATTGAAAACTTTGTAATTGAATTTGCAAAATGATTTGAATGTGTAACTAGATATTATGGCTAGTAGGACATACAGGTGTTATAAAAGGAATTGGAATTTTGATTTCGAAGATAATTTGAATTGCTCGAAAAAGGTATGTATTTAAATTTGAATATGAGATTTGATGATTCCTGGTCTAGCCGCTTGGCTTTTTCTTTTTCTTTTTGAAATCTGAGAGTCCGTAGGGACGTTTTGTAGTCGTGCCGTATTAGCCGCGCAAAGGAGACGCTGGCGAAATTTTTCGGAAATTTAGGGCGTTAGAAAAATTTTGAGAAAATTTTGAAAGTTTAAAATTTGAATTTAAACTCGAATTTGAATTGAGAAGTTAAACAATGTTGTTTGAAACTTATAATTGAAGTTAGAAAGTTAGTTGAATTAATAACGAATCTTTAGTAGAAAGATTTGTTTTGAAAATTTGATAAAACTATTGGATATTAAAAATAGTAGACGAGTTAAGGACCTTTCTTCCTGACTTGTAATTTCGAGGACGAAATTCTTTTAAGGGGGGAAGTCTGTAACGACCCAGAATTTTTGATAATTAAAATTCGAATATTTAATTGATTTTAAATATTAATAAATGAAATTTAGAAGTCGAATGATTTATTTTTCGAATATTGGATTTAATTGGATAATTAAATCGATAAATTAAATAGTGAAATTCCAGAGATAATCGTAAATCGAGTTTAAAGTGATTGAAAATGATTTGTAAAATTTTATTTAATCATACTGGAGTTATAGAAAGGTTATAGAACTTTCAGAATCGAATTTGGAGTTAAATTGTGAAAATCGATTATTTTAATATTTAATTATCGACTGAAAAATATCCAATTTTCGAACAGTCTCGGATTTCGACGAAACCAGTTTCATCGGATCCGTAATGTGATATTTTTGTAAGATTTCAAATTTCGTAATTTTTGGATGTGCCGTTTGGCCGGGGCAAGCCAAAACGCCTTGAAATCGATTTAAATCGGTTTAATTTAAATTGATCGTCTTTCTTCATATCTCACACAGACGATCGAATTAGCTTCCGAAACCTGTTCCATTGCGTTCGGAACGCAGGGTAAACCCCAGAAACGCCTCGATAGGAGGTCAAGATTTTAAGTTGCATTTATCGAACGGTTTGGATTTGAATTTAAACTGAATCTTCATATTAGTCAACCATCAGCTGATATTATTTCAAATCACAGCCTTTTGCTTTCAAATCGCTGCCTCCACTCGTACAAGCAACCACTCCATTGTGTCTTCTGCTCTCCTTCCTTTGTAATCCACGCGTACACAAAAGAAGTAAACGAAAGAAAATAAAATGGCATCCACTTCAACATTTCGTTCGAACGAAAAATTCAAAAAAAAAAAAATGAAAACAAAATCCATGGCGACTCAATAAATAAATTAAAAATCGATCTCCCCTTCTCAGACAATTTAATTGAGCTTTCATTCTCGATCGAAGCTGCTCTGTCCTCGTTCATCATTGAACTCGAAGCCACCAGATCGCGAATCATTGTCGCGCACGCAAGGCCGTGGAAGGTGTCTAGGGCTCGATTTCTGGTCGCGGTGGAAGGGGATCTCGAGCATCGCGAGAACTAGGGCATGAGTTAGAGTTCGCTTCAATGTCAGTGAGGGTGGCGCTCGAATGCGTGGTCGAAGTCGCGAACGAAGGGGAGGCGATGGGAGGATTCGCGTAGCCATTAGTGGAGGCGCGTGCTCGCGCGCGGTTGGGAGGCGATCGAATCGGCGGCAACCTGGAGGGCTTCGGTGAACAGACTGCAGGCGCGACGGCAAGCTCGCATAGGCGTGCGATGGTGGCGGCGTTCAGGCGATCTGGGGTTCATCGAGTTGGTTCAGGCAGTGAGGTATAATAGTATCTTTATTTTAATTTTTGTATAAATATTTTAAAAAGGGAAATTTTTTTTTGTTAAAATCAAATTTCCAGTTTAAGAAATTTTATATCACTGCTTTGTTTAATTTATTTAAAAAGGAAGTTTGTAAAAAAAAAATATAATAATAATAATAATATTAAATATATATGTATGTAGGTTTAAAATATATATGTAGTTTAAAAGGAAAATCATTTAAAGGAAATTTTATATAGATTAAGATTTGAAGAAGGAAAATTTATTACTATTTTATTTTCAGAAAATAAAAATATAAATGTATTATTGAGTTATCTAAAATTTATTTAAGTTACTAAAAAGACTTTCTAAAGGGAATTCAGTTAATTTAATAAATTTATAAGAGAAAGTTTGTTAATAAAAATACTTTAGCTAATTTAATTTATCTAATAGAAAATAAATTATTAGATTAGTTCAAATTAAAAGTATTGATTTATTTAATCTATTGAAAAGAAATTAAAATGTTCGATTTGTTCGAATATTAACGAAATGTATGAAATTGTTTATACCAGGTTACAATCGAGAAAACAAAACTGAAATGGAAATGGATTGCAAAAATAAAAAGCTAAGGTGAGATTTTTCTCACTCAAGAATTGATTGCAGTTATTGATTGTTTGATATGATTGCTATGTTGATTGTGCTATTAGATATGATAGGATATATCTATATATATAGCAGTATATACATATTGGCATATGTATATATTGGATTGATGATTTCCCGCCTCGTATAGCGGATGAGACCCTATTGCGCCGTTAGTAAGCGGATTTATAAAAACCTATATACCGCGATAATTCCGTACTGGAGCGGAATTGGTATTGTGCTAACATCTTTGGATGCAGGGAAACAGGTTGGAGGGATCCAACTGGACCCCTCACATTGATTGAATTTATTTCTATTGTGATATAAATCTGTGAATGATTATAGTGATGCTATTAATCATATTGATATCTGGAAATTGTTTGAAAGCTAAAATTTAGCTGAATGGATGTTTTGACATCATTGGATTCCAAAGATAAACGAAATTGAATTTTTGAAATTCAAGTAGAAAATTTCTAAGTGAATAAATTTTTGAAATTGAAGAAATTTTGAAGAAATGAATTTTTAAAGTATAAAAAGTAAAATTTTATAATCTTATTGAATAAATTCCAGAATCAAGTGAAAATGTTAAATAAATGGATTTCGTAAAATAGTGATTATAATTTGAAGAATTTAATTTAAGAATTTGGATTTTAAATAGATTGAAAGAAACGATTGAAATTTATTTTCTTAAAAAGGAATTTATTTAAAAGGAGATAAGTTGGAAATCAAATTAGAAATTTAAATCGGTAAATTGAACTGATTTGGGAAATCAATGTAAAATGATTTCAAATTGAAGAATCCATTTTTAAAAACCTAATATTGAATAATTTGAGAAAAATAAGGAATTCACTTAGTAGTGATAAATAAAATTTGAAATCAATATTGAGATTGATTTGGTATTGAAGTTTTTATAAATAGAATTGGGATTTATAAAAGTTGTTTATAAACCCAAAGTCGCTTATTTTGATAAGTTAAATATAGAAGTTGATAAAAGAAGATTTATAAGTCGAAGTTGGTATCAAAATGGAAATAGAATTTATAAACGTTGTTTTATAAATTCGAAATCAATTGGATTTGATAAATTAAATATTGAAGATTTTTAAAGGAGATATATTCGCGATTTTGGATAGCGAATTATCATTGAAATAAAACGTGTAGAAAATAGTGAAATGTAATTAGTGAAGTATATTCACGATTTTGGACAGTGAATATATTGTTAAGTAAAATGGATTTATTTTTGAAGAAGTAATATTTTAAAAATGAAGTTAAACATTTTAAAGGTGTTTTAAATTGTATTATGAATCGAAAGTATAGATTTCCGCAGTTCTTGTTGAAATAGGCGTTTTCGAGTAATTTAAGGAAATGATGGACTATAACACTGTTGTTATAGTAAATGATTTTCGGAAGAAAATGTTTTGATGTAGTATTGGGATTTATATATCTATCTTAATTCTGAATCCCTATACTAGTGATTTTGAGTCGTCGTAACGATGTTTTACGTAACATTCGTTTTGACTCAAATAAATGTTGTTATAGTAAATGTTTTCCTTAAAAAAAATGAATATATACTTAATATTGATTTAAGTATATTGAATATTTTCCAAGTGTTGAAAATAAATGATTTGTGAAATACTTATTATTAAATAAGTATGGAATGTTTTCCAATATGAAATGAACGTTTTTGAGATTTATCTTCTTAAAGATAAATCGAAATCGAATATTGAAAACGATTTGAAAATCGTATATCAATAGACATTTTTGAAACATAAATTCACTATGGAATTTATAAAAAGAAAAGGGAAACTGTTTAGAGAAATAAACGTTGTTTTATTTTTGAAGTGTGGAAATTTTATATCTAGTAAAAGATATTTTTGGAAGATGAAATAATTTGGGAAAATTATTTGGAATCTGATGATGTTGCGCATCTTTATTGATAGTTAAATAACCGACTATAAATAATTACCTTTAGATAGGTATTTGTCGTGAATTGGATGAATTTGAATGCCACACTTATTTTTAAATAATCGCTCACTATTCGGGTTAACCGGGAAAGGACCATGGGGTCGTATAACCCATTCCGAATATGTGATACGTCGTTATGAATTGCATTTGAAGACCGGTGTTGAAGACCGGATATTTTTGAAAACGGAAGGATTACCGTCGAGTTACTCTACATCGACTGATCTTCGATTTAGAGGTTTTATCACCCTTAGTGACGGGAAGTCCGGACGTGATTAGAAATTTATCCGGAAATGCAAGGGCTTCGTGAGAAGTGCCTTCGGTTCTGTTCGATCCCGGAACAGACTTGTATGGATTGTGTGTCTGACGTTACAATTTGAGATATAAAGCTGATTTCTTTCAAATACATTTCTGTGGGTGGCGGAGAATTTATTCTCTTAGCTTAACACCCTTCTCTGAGACGTACGAGCTCAGAGGTTATGTAGTTGAAATTTATCAGCGATATATCCCAATTTGGTAACGTGGCATACTGAGTGTTGCTGTGAAATGATCAGTGTTTGATAATTTGTGATATGATCATTTGTTTGATCTTATATCTTTGTGATCATAGGTTGATCATTTTGTTTGACCCGAAGCAGGGCTTTTTGAGAAAGCGTAGCTTTGTGGACGAGACTTCATCGAGCCTCACACCCCGGAAATGGTCGAAACAGGAAGGATGCAGCAAGGTTCTAGGGAGTAGCGCCCCTTAGTGTATGTCATTCCTTCTGGATAAAGGTGGTATCATGGTATGGAGCCCAGATACTTAACCTCTGTGGTTACTGCATTATTTTTTCTATGTGGTTTGTTGCGAATCGGGGATCCTCGGGAAGATCGGTGACGATCGGGGGATGACATACGCGTGTCAGTAGTTACCTATTTTTGCAGAGGTAACCCGGCCTTGTGTTGGCAGAGATCCGGTTAGGTTCTCGGGTCGTCTATTCCAGGGACGTACCCATCGTGGATAGGAAGTTCCTTAGCCTGACCATTTGTTGGAAATACAAACTCCAATACGAGCTTTGTACGGTATTAGTTGTAGAACCTGCCATTCACTTATGGTGGCGCCCCACTATTTGGATGGTAGCTATAGTAGGCATACGATACTGGTCGTATGTTGGCTAAGATTAATATTATACTTTCGAAAATGATTTCTACACTATGCACTAATAATAATATCAAAAAGAATTTGATTTTGCGTAGTAAGCATTTTTGACTATCATAAGAAGAAATCTCCTCCAAGTCTGCGTTTGCATTGTGTGTGTGGTGGGAGGTCTTATGGTAGTTTCATTTTCCAAAAGCATTGCGAATTGACTTTAAAATTTTCTGTTGTTTATTTTAAAGATAAATAACTGTTTTACGATCTCACACCAGTCACCATGACTGACTCGGAGTTTATTGTTCCCTTCTAAACTCTGGGTGCCCACCAATTTCCACACGGGCAGCCTAGAGTTATATTATCAGGATATTCTGGAACTTTGGGGATAAGCTGGAGGACGAGACGTAGTATTTGTATCTGATATATTTATTCCGCTGTGTATTCTGTATGAGGACAAGTATATAACTGTCCATTGTTGTTTATTGACTCTGATGATATGATGTGATGTAATGTAATAACAGATATAATTCTTTTGTTTTTAAATGATATTCATTTATCTATTATATATTGTTCCGCTGCGATATGTGAGATTCTGATATTGTTCTGTTTCTGGGGCTGTTCTGTTGTTCTTCTTCTTTCTTTCTTCTCTTTTTCTTCTATCTTCTTCTTCTTCTACTTTTTCTTTTTCTTAAAACCATAACTTTTCGGGTTTCCGGCATTCGATGGCTCAGCAGTCGATAAAGTGAGTATCGATGTTGAATTTTCGAAAGTCGAAAATTTTCGGGACGTTACATTTGGTATCAGAGCATATGGTTAAGCGACAACCCTGCTCTGTTGGGTGTTACTCATTAGAGATAGAGTCAGTAGTACTCTAGAATGAGTTGAGTGTAATAATAGATATGAGCGCGTATTTGTTATTGAATATAAAATTGTTTTGTATTGTGATGATTGGTTTATTGAGTGGTATATGAACCTTCGTCGGCACAGTCTTGCAAAACTGTATCGAAGGGGTTTCTAAACACTTGAATAGAACAGTTCGGCACAATATTGTTTTAAATAGGGTAAATGAGATAATTTTGCCCAAAACTATTTTTGTACAGAAAAGAAGTGTTTTCTGTGTATTATTATAGTATATGGTTGTTAGAGGTGATAATATTAATCTATTAACATTGAAATTAAATAAGAAATTCAAATCATAACTCCAAAGTTAAGAAATGAATCCATATACAAGTGAATTTAAAGAATATAAATTATAAATGTGAATTGTAATTTAAAACGGAATTCCAGAGAAGTTTTTGGAAAGGTTTTGAAAAGAATTTGAAAATTTTGGAGATTTGGAAGTTTAAATTCCTTTTGATTTGAAAATGAATTTCAAAGTTTTGAAAGGTATTTTAGAGAGATGAAAGCTCTAAACTCTTTTCGGTCGCTGGAAAATAACTTCGGTAATGACTGCAGCATTACTGATGTTCATTTTCGGGTTTCCAAAAGAGAAATTGCTGCCAAATTATTTTAAATAAAAGTTGTTTGGGAAATTGAGTTTTGTTTTGAAAATTCAAAAGATAAATTTGAATTGTTTTCAAAATGGTTTTGAAATGTTGAAAAAACTCTGGAATGCTATATGAAAATATTTATGAAATATTATGAAGTTGATGACTTGCAAAGTTCAAAGTTTAAATAAAAATCTAACTTAAAGAGATGAATTCACATATGAATGAAATTGTAAATATGAATGATAATACAACATTTGTAAATGCTGTAGTTGATAATAATGAACCAAATGGCTAAATTTAATTAAAGGCTATTATAGCATTTTTGTAAATGTTATAATGGTTGAATTTAACTAAGCTTATTTGAAACTAATGTAACCATATTACAGAATTTTAAATGCTGTCTTTTGTTAAATTGAACTATTTTAAATGTGACTTTCCGTAGCATTTTCTAAATGCTGCAAAAGTTGAAATTTCATTGTTTTAATTAATTTAAGTGAACGAATGAACTTTGAAAAGTTAAATATTTGGAAATTTAAAATTTTAATTATTAAATATACTAACTTCATTTTTATGATTTAAAATGAAGTAATTTGTTTCGAAATATAAATTATCTTGAAATATGATATTTTGATATTTTGAAATGGATTTTATAAGGATATTGAATTTTGAAATGATATTTGATTTCGAAGTATAAAATACCATTTTGAAATTTTAACCACGGGATGTATTTAATTTATAGTTTAACTGATCCTTAAAGGATGGGCGATCCCAAGCATCCTTTGAGTTATTGTGCATTTCTACTACAGTTCACTTGAGTTGGTTTACATTATATACGTATATATTGTCCTGACTCGAGTGTTTTGTGTTTTACTTTACGCTCGGGTCAGCCTGAGTATTTACAGCTTAGCTTTGGATTTCTTTCTGGAGCTAGGAATCGCTGGAGATTCTGCTTGTCTAGTTATCTGTTCCTTTCAGTTCAGTTGTTCTATTTCAGTTCTGGTATTCATAAACTTCTATTTATTTGAGATGTCTATTGTATATGTTTTCAAGCAGATATTATGTATTATGTTTTGAGAGTTTGTTATAGTAGCTTCATGAACTAGTATGGTTTTTTATATTCCGCTGCGAGTTATTCTGATATGTTCTGTGTCTGTGATTCTGTGTATTTGATTTCATTTGCTCCAAATTTATTTACAATCTGTTATTTTGAATTATTCAAGCCAGACATGTGTGGATTATTGTCGATTTGAATGGTCCAAAATAGTGGGTCGTTACAAACCGAGCCTCGAATCGCTCCTTAAACCTCTCCCAGGTCATCGCCTCCATTAGAATCTCGATAATCACTGCCTCCCACCAGTCAATTGCATCCTCCTGGAGCTGACGAGAAGCCAACCTCCTCTTCTAAGCATAATTATATCACATTTCTCTAGAAATACGTTCACATGCTTTCAACAAATTCAACACTTCGAAGGCAGATTCCTTCAGTAACGACCCGCAAATTTATCACTTTGATAAATTAAATTTATTTTCAAAATATTAAATATATGTTTTTTAGCATAAACAATGATGTTTTCAATAATAAATAATAATGGTAATCTTATTTTGAATAAGTATTTACAAAAATATTTCATTTGGAAAGATATATCGATAAAATAGCCAAAAACCATTTTATCAATAAACAACTCTATAATTGTAAAACATTGTACACAGAGTTGGGTACATACACTGTAATGACCCGTAAATTTTAACAGTTTTATTTATTTAATTTATTGAATTTTGTGAAATTTTAAATAATAAAAATTTGGAAATAAAAATTTAATATTTAGATTACGTATAATTAAATATAGCAAATGGTAAATTTTTAATGAATAATATGAATGTTTAGTTTATTATGTAATTCAATTTCAATTTCAATTAGTTAATAATGGATGGTAATAAAATATTTTTCAAACTTGAATATTTTTACACAGTAAATTTCTAAATCATCTTCTAAGTGAGACGTCAACTTTTGTTTTTCAAATTTCGGACTTTTATTGCTCCATTTATCTTATTTCTGACAAAATAGCAGCATTTCTGGTACCGATTATCGACTTTTGATCGGATGATCATACCACTGATGTTTGTATACCGTTTTGATCGTCTCGTCATGCTAATCTTAGCAGTATATTTATTTCTATATTTTGAGGTCCGGTACGCGAAGGAAACGGGAAAACTGAGCGTCGTACCATACCGAAATTTGTGACTTTTAAGTTTCCTTTACTTTTCAAATTTGAAATGTATAACCTGCAAACAATAATAAATTGCTTTAATGAGTAACCTGAATCTTTGCGGTACCATTGCTATTACATTTAAAACCCCTATATAAATTCAAACCTATTCTATTCCTTTACTGCCGTTTCCTTTTCAATAAATTAAATATTGACAAAGTATAAAGTGTCAGACTCCACATCTTCTTTTAGATCTGAGCCTTCTCTCTTCTTTCTTATTTTTTCTCTTTCGAATCTCCCTCTCCAGTTCTTTCGCTCTGCCTTTCCACTCCTCCAACCCGCCTCGCCTCCGACCCAAACCTCCCATCGGCATAGTCACCATCTACCACGAGCCGCCTACACTCCAGCCCGACCACCTGCATACGTGCTTATCTCATCATCAAACTTCTTGCTTGCCACTGTTTCCTCCTTCTTCTTTTATTAGGTCAGTTTTACAAATCTATGTATATTGTTCTTTTATATATTGTTGCTTATATCATAGTGATGGGTTGCTTTACTGTGTGTATTTTGGATCTGGGTATGAATTCATTTATATACATAAACTACCTATACAATCTATATTATGTTTATGAAGTATATTTCATACTTGCGGTTTTGAAAAAATGTTATTGGGCCTGCATAGATTTGGTTATAGTATACATGATATTTATGTATGGTTTGTATATATAAGTTTATATGCTCTGTTAGCCATTATAAAGTATATATATAATTGTTTATAAATATTTGTATAGTTATAAAAGTTATACAAGTTTAAAAATGGGTTTGATTTACAAGAGTTTGGTACTTTGTTTATTTGTTTATGCTGCTTGTGTATTTGTTCACAACAGCATTGTATAGTTTTGTGACAGGGTTGATAAAGTATGCAATGTTTTGCATCTATTAATGAATACAACGTTTTGTATTACAGCAATTTTATTTTAGTATATATATGTTATAGGTTCGAGTTCGGTCTGATATTCTTGTGTGGTATATAATATAAAGTATATATACGTGTTTATATATATATATATAAGTGATGTCATACATATGTTTACAGTTTATATATAGAGTTTGATTCTTTAAAAACATGTATGAGTTTTGGGTTATAAATCAATTATATAAGTTGTTTATTTATGTCGTATATATATTTTTATATAAGCTATATTATATTTTATAATTTGTTTAAGTTGCGAAAATCTTATACTAGTATGTACATATATCTTATGTTTATAATGTATAAAAGCATATGATTATAAAAATCTGCATATGTTGGTCTGTGTATATGTTTTATAAGTTGTTGTTTTATGTTGGATTCTCTGTTGATTTCATACATATACTATGTATATTTGATATATTGATTTTATTTTTAAGCCTTGTTTATATAAAAGTATACATATTTTATAACAGTATATATTATATGAATATAAAGTCTATAAAGATTAGTTTGTATATATATGTTTATATGACCTGTTTGTATTATATTCGATATATAGACTTGTTTATAAGTACATATATATATATATATATATTGTCAGGAGTATTGTTTTGAAATAAAGTATATATCTTCCATTCATATCAAATTGATCTGATCTGTTTCATCAATTCCTTTTATCAGCTTTGTCGTCAAATTCGCATTCAATCTTGCTTTGATTTGGAATTCATGCTTGGATCCGTAACTCATTTTATTCTATTCTCTCTAGCCTCGAAAGGTGAGCAATCACTCATGATTAATGTTCTTATATTTATTAAATTTGATTTTAATCGAAACGACAATTGAAATATGTTGCTATTAGTTATTTACATTGCTATATATATGCCATTTATGTATCTGTTCACCTATGACATCTGACACCATTATATGTTATTTATCAATGATGATATATGCCTGTTATTGATTGTTATATTATTATCATATATGTTATCACTCTGCAAGTTCCCTATTAGTATAGAATTCACTATGGGTTGAAATGATACATACCCGAACGATCTTGTAGAATAGGAGAAAATCGTTATGGGTTGAAATGATAAACCCAAGCGATTTTCATTGAATTGAATTTGGGATTGCGGGTTGAAAAGATATATACCCGTATATATTTAAATTGTGGATTGAAATGATAAATATCCGTATCACTTGACCATAGGGTAGAAAATTATATACAGACACCGGTGGTCTATATATAAATATTTTGAAAATAATTTCAAGTTGATTTAATAAAGTTGATATATAATATTTAAGTATTTATTTAAATTTTATATTTTCGAATATAGAGTTTGTAATGATTCGGGTTGTAAAGATAAATTTGAAATTGATTTGAAATTTTATTTATTTAAGAATTATACTTAAATAAGTTTGATTTGAAATTTATTGAATTTGAAACTTTAAAGAAGTGTTTTACAACTTGAAATTTGATTAAAGGTGACTTAAATGGATATTTAAAACTTATAAATTTAAATGGGATATTTTGTAAGTTGAAGTTGTATTCAAATGATATTGAAATAATTTGGTAAATATTTCAAAACTAAATAATAGAAAAGTGAATTGATATATATAAAATTATCGAATTTAGTTTTGAAATGTGGAATATTTGAAGCTTTGAAATATATTGAAATTGAACTGGTTTATTTGTGGTTCAAATCGGTATTTGAAATCGATACAACTTGAAAATGTTTAATTGAACTGGAATTGAAATTGATGATTTAGATTTGATTAAATTTGAATTTGGAATTTGAATTGATTTGAATCGATTTGTGAAAGTCGAGGAAACTATTTTATTTTATAAAGTAATATTAAATTATATTTAAAACTATTGATATTTTACTTTATAAATTATTTTAATATAAAATATTTTAATATAAATCATTTTTAATATAAATTATTTTATTATAAACTATTTTAACTTATAACTATTTATATAAACTATTTTTATTTATAAACTATTTCAACTTATAACTACTTAAACTAAATAAGATAGAAGAAACTAGATATCTAAATCTAGGTGAGAGGAACGTTCTCACTAACTTAAAAGAAGAGCTTAACTCTATTCTTGAAAAGGAGGAAGTTATTTGGAAGCAAAGATCCAGAATTAAGTGGATTAATGAAGGTGACAATAATACTAATTTTTTTCATAATATGGCCAACGGTAGAAAACGTAGTAATACAATTAACTCCATTCTAGTTAACCATGTGGAATTAGTTGACCAAAGAGATCTCAATAAAGGTTTCACAGATTATTATAAAGATATTTTTGGTAATAAAAATAAGCATAGAATTAATGTAAGATGGAATGATCTTTATTCGGCTATCTCCAATATTAATCTTTCTGAGTTAGATGATCCTTTTACTGAAGAGGAAATCTGAAAAGCCATTTTTGATCGACCGGGTGATAAATCCCCGGGTCCGGATGGATTTCCGATTTTCTTCTACAAAACTTTTTGGGATATTTTAAAATTAGACTTAATTAGTATGTTTAATGATTTTTATAATGGAAATTTACAACTAGGTAGATTTAATTTTGCAATTGTTATTTCATTGCACAAAAAAGTAGGTGCTAATAATTTAAAAAAATTTAGACCCATTTCATTGATTAATTGTTCTGTTAAAATTATTTCAAAAGTTTTAGCTAATAGACTTAGTAAAAGAATAAATGACCTAATAGACTGTTCACAATCTGCTTTTATTAAAGGAAGAAATATCACAGATGGTGTGGTAGTGGTTCAAGAATTTATTAATCATTGTTGTAAGAATAATATTACTTGTGCTATCTTAAAATTAGACTTCGCTAAAGCTTTTGATTCGGTTGATTGGGATTTTCTTATTGATATTTTTCATGCTAGAGGCTTTAGTAATAGATGGATTAACTGGATTATGAATTTGCTTAAAACAGGTAACTCTAGTATAATGGTAAATGGCATTTTAGGTAATAAAATTCAATCTAAGAGAGGTCTAAGGCAAGGGGACCCTTTATCGCCTCTTTTGTTTAACTTAGCTGCTGATGTTTTTGCTAGGATCATTAAAAAAACAGTTGATAATGGTTCTCCGGGTAATATTGGTAATGATATATCGCGTTATGGTTTATCTGTCCTTCAATTTGCAGATCATACCTTGCTTTTTTCCTCTCATCTTCCTAGACACATTATTACTCTTAAGTTTATTCTATACAGTTTTGAGCTTTTATCGGGTTTAAAAATAAATTTTGACAAAAGTTCAGTTTTAGTTTTAAATGACTTTGAAAATGTTGAAAATTTAGTTGCTAATACATTAAATTGTAAAACTATGAATTTTCCGTTTGACTATCTTGGTTTTGTTATTAGACATTCTAAACTTAAACATGATGATTGGTTAATAATCATAGATAAAATCAGAAATAGGATCTCTAATTGGAACTGGAGATTTTTATCTAGAGCTGGTAGATTGGTTTTAATTAATTCTATTTTATCTGCTTTCCCAATTCATTGGATGTCTTTACATCTTTTTCCTGATTGGGTGATAGATAAAATAGATAAAATCAGAAGAGATTACCTATGGAGTGGTGAAAATCCAAACAGTTGCATAAAATGTCTTGTGAATTGGGAAACTGTATGTAAATCCAAGAAGGATGGTGGTTTAGGTGTCATTAATTTGCGTAATATGAATTTATCTCTCCTTGGTAAATGGTTATGGAAGTTCAGAAATACCAATGATAATGCCACTTGGAAGGAAATTATTTCTAAATATTATTACAATGGTAGTAATAATCTTTATCAAATTAGTCCTTCGGTTTCTCGTAGACAATCTTATTTTTGGAAATCCATTTTAAAATGTAATGTGATTTTTAACTTAGGCATTAATATTATTGTTCACTCAGGTAATAATACTTCCTTTTGGCATGACAGTTGGATTTCCGCTACTCCTCTTAGGAATGATTTTAATGAGTTGTATGACATTTGTAACTTTAAATACGCATTTATTTCTGAAGTTTTTGATTCCGAAAACGACCCTCATTGGATCTTTAGTTTTAACAGAACTCTAGTTGGTTCAACCCTTAGACAGCTTAAGTTGCTTTTCACTAGATTAAATCTTTATAATATTGACAATGATAACGATCATATTAGTTGGGAATGGGACAAGAGTAAGAAATATTCTACTAATTCTTTTTATAGATTTATTAACTTTTCGGGTGTAACTAATAATTATTTTAACTTTATTTGGAAATCTAACGCTCCTCCAAAATCTAAAATTCACATGTGGTTAATTATGCATGGTAAATTAAAACTATAGAATTTTTGTAAAGAAAAAATATTAACATTGATAACAAATGTTATTTTTGTAATATGCATTCAGAGGATATTAATCATATTTACTATGATTGTATGAAAACTTATTTTATTCTTACGAATATCCTTAATATTTTTGAATTTAATATTAGTACTGGAATTACTAATTGTGTTTTTTATTGGAACACTTTTAGATTTAAGTTCGATGAAGTTAACAGATATTTGCTTGATAACTTATTCACTATATCTTGTTGGTACATTTGGTTTGAAAGAAATCAAATAATTTTTAATAATAATAACATTAATCACTTCAATAAATTGATATTTTTAATTTCATCCTTTTGCTTTAATTGGGTTTCTAATCCTAAATATAAATTAGCTAAAAATAATTTTTTTATAGAATATCTTAACAAGGTTAGTAACAACATCAATATATTCAAACAAAACAATAATAATTTTAGCATTAATAATATTAGTATTGCTGACCTTTCTAATTTAAATAATGATCACTTAGTGCATCATTATTTACTCTCTAATGCAAATTCATAGAGATATTACTAGTATTGATCTTGTTTTATTTAGCTTTAATTGTTATAGTTTACAGTTCGTTAATTTTATTCAGTATGGATCATTTTACTCTTACTACCTAGAATTGTTAATTTTTGTACTAAATAATCTTTGCTTTTTTATCGCTTTAGATTTTATATACGCATATATGTATATAAATTCTATTTATATACATATATGTGATTCGTACTAATTTTGTTCTTAGTTTAGTTACAGGTCTTGGATTAGATAGATTGTCAGTGTCTTTTTTCAGGTTTTGCAGGACAGCTAGAGTCTTTTTTCAGGTGCTTAGGATAGCCGTTTCGAGGATTGCAGATTGCGTCAGGCGCTTATTTCAGCTATACCATTTCAGAGTGGAACTTCCTTTCAGCATCACCTTCAGTTTTCACCTCTGTGTAGTTGCTTATTCATTCCGCCAGATCCAATTCCAGATTGATTGCTTATTTGGCGATGGCATCCTGCAGTTTCTTTAGTTTTTAGGTACTCCTAAAATCTTAATATCGGGGGGTGGCAATGCCGGATCTTGATATCAGGGTGAGATGGGTGGTGGCCTTGCCGGAACTCATCTTAGGAGTGTCTGATTTTTTATTATGATATTAGCACTCAGATTTTGTTACCTGCCAGGCATGTTGGCAGCACCTCATTTTAGTGTTATATATAGTTACATATGTGCTCTCCGCTATTTATAGTGGACCACACATTTTTCTCAAAAAAAACTATTTATATAAACTATTTTTATTTATAAACTATTTTAACTTATAACTATTTATATAAACTATTTTTTTATAAACTATCTTAACTTATAACTATTTTATTATATATACTAATTTTAATATCTAAACTGTTTAAGAGGAAAGTGTTATGATTTCCAAAATGCTATAATTTCAAAGTGTTATGATTTCCTAAATGCTATGATTTCAAAGCTGTGATTTCCAAAGTGTTTTGATTTTAAAAGACTATGATTTTGAAACGTTATAATTTTGGAAAGTGGTATGATTTTTGGAAATGGATATTTTTGAAATGGAAATGATATCGTATTGATTTGGGTTTTGAAATGGACATTATATTTTGGTTTTGAAGTATAAACTATTTTGAAATGGCCATGGTGTTATAATAACGATTGGTTGTTAAAGAGACCGGGATCGGATATGGACATACTCTCTGTCGATACCGAAAACCACTTTAACAAATGTGTACGCGGTGGAGATTCCAGAATGAAGTAGGATGGTGGCGATGATCCTAAATGTAACGACCCAGTATTTTCAACCATTCGCATCCATTATAAGTGTATAGGTAGACACTCATGCCGGAGTTGAATTGCTCAAAATACTGCGTTGTAAATAAAATTTGGCAAAACTCAACATATACAGTAAATAAAATCATTACTGATCACAGACACAGAGTAATATAACAATAATGCAGCGGAAACAAAAGGATAGTAGTTCATGAAGGTACTATATATATATAACAGAGTTAAACAAGATACAACAGAGGTCTCGAATACAATAGATGTCTCAATACAATAATCAAATACCAGATCTGAATACATCACTGGATCGACGGAATAACTGAAAGCAGGATCGATAGATAGCTGGATCTCCAAGCGAAGCTCCAACTCCAAAGGTGAGTTGTAACGACCCGCCATTTTGGACCATTCGCGTCCATTATAAGTGTATAGGTAGACACTCATGCCGGAGTTGAATTGCTCAAAATACCGCGTTGTTAATTTAAATTTGGCAAAACTGAACATATACAGTAAATAAGAAATCACAGAACACAGACATAGAGTAATAAGTGCAGCGGAAATAAAAGAGATAGTAGTTCATGAAGCTACTATATGAATATATAAAATACATCAGAGTTAAACCAGATACAACGGAAGAGTAATATGATACATCAGATACAAATCAGAATACATCACTGGAATCATCGAATACTGAAAGCAGAATAGATGGCTGGATCTTCAAGCAAAGCTCCAACTCCAAAGGTGAGTCTCGAATACTGGTACACTCAGTCTGACCCGAGCGTAAAGAAAAATACAAAACACTCGAGTCAGGATTAACATTCTCATATTAATAAATCCAACTCAAGTGAAATAGCAATTTGAAATACAAGTAACTCAAAGGATGTTGGAATAACCATCCTTTAAGGATCCGTCAAACTATCTACTATGTAGTAATGTACGATAAGTAGATAATGTCTATCAGTAATATAAGAAGATATCAAAATAGGGTTAAGCAGGGCCCATACACCTCTTAACCTGTTTATTCCCAAAAGCATATACAAGACCGTAGTTTCCCCAAAACCGGAAGTCACCAGAGGGCAATCCATATACTCAAGGTACAAAACAAATTCGTAGTGGTCGCGCATAAATGGAATACAAGTATGACAAGGCACATGAGGCTATACCAACTAGGATACTAGTAGTTGCCTGATCCGGACTGATGTTGGGCATAGCAGCTACTACCCCAACACCGCGAAACAACACTCCCAAATCGAGGGGTGCACCCAAATCGAATCACAAAAGTAATAGATATGGTATCGAAGAAGTGTGCCCGCTAGAGATGGCGATCCTCAATGGCCCGGCGCGGCTCCTGTTTTAGTCATGTCAGGGGTCATCCAAAATCGTTCTCTTTCTTCAGTCAACGCGTTCACCAAAACCATCCACTTCGTTCTGGATCAACACTCCGCGTTTAGTTATTAAAGTGGTTTCGGTTCAGATAGAGAGTATATCCATTACCGATCCCGGTCTCTTTAATAACTTTCGTAATTATTACACCGATTGGTCGTTTATATATTTCAAAAACCAAATCAATTTCAATTTCAAATAGAATTCGTAAATCAACATTTCATTTGTCTTTCTAAAACAATTTCCAAATTTTCGTTTCAAAACTTCCAATTTTCCGTTTCAAAATCTTATAATTCAATTTCAATTTCTATTTAAAACAATTCAAATATTGATTCGAGTTCGTATATAAGATTCATTTCGAAATCATTTAAATCAATTTAATTTAACATTCAAATCAATTTTCATTCATTTATCGATTTCATTCAATATCGTTAAATTAATTTATCATTCAAACAATTTCTATTTAAATTCCCAATTTCATTAAATCAATCATTAAATTCAACTTCATTAAATCAAACTTACAATTTTGAATTAAATTAAATTCGTCAAATCAAATTCTTTAAATTTCAAGTCTTACATTAATTCCAATAAATCGCATTTTTATTTCTTGTTAAAGAAATTCAATTTCACTTATTTACTTACTTAAATAAATTTCCAAAAACCTTACTTAATCAAGAAAACTCAATTTCAATTATTTACGAAGTAAAATTCACTTATTCAAAAGTTCAATTTTCTTATTAAAGAATTTCAATTCAATTTAATCATTAAATAATTTAATCTTATTTAAGTATTAAATAATTCAAAACTTAATTATTAAATAATTTCAAAGTTTAATAATTTTAAACTTAAATATAATTTCAACCTTAATTATTAAATCATTTCAAAGTTTAATAATTTCAAACTCAATTCAATTATTTCTTAAATTAAACAACATTCTTCCATCAATTACATTTTTAATAATTTGTTTCAGATTACTAAATATTAACATTTTCCTTCCATTAAAAATTCAAATTTCAACTTCTTTTCAAAACCATATTATTTATTCACATAAAATCTTCATTTTATTTTTAAATCAAATTATTGACCAATCGGGTTTTATTTAATTTTCTCTCCTAGGTCAAAGTTCAATTTGGGTATTTATCATTTCAACCCGATTCCAATTCAATTAAAAATCAAAGCATAACAGAGGGAACTTGCAGTGTGATAACTGGGATGGTGTCAAAGTAAATAAACAAGCAATAACAACAATCAACATCAATCCAATAATCAATTCAAATAATCCCGAAATAACCATATTAATTCGCATTGTTATTTGTACGAATTAATATAATTATTTCTAGAATCCACACTATCATTTCATGTAGATTAAAGATTATTACATTACGGTTCTTCACTTGTCAATCGATTTCAATTTCATACATCATCAACTTAACAACATACATTCAGGGCTTCAAAATATAATTAAACAAATCCTACGTGTCAAATGTCATTTAATCAATTTATACAAATGGGTCATATTATACAAATGTCATTTAATCAAATTTAACATTTAACTATCCTATATCAATTTCAATTGCATACTATTTATCATTTTAACATTTACAATTTAACGTCCAATATAAACATCAACAATCAATCAATTATCAGCCAAACTGTATTATCATCGCATAAATAATTAACAGATAATGGTGTCATATGTCAAAGGTGAACTGATACAGGTAATAGTATATATAACAGTGTAATTAACTAACAGCAGTATATTTCAATTGTCGTTCCAATTGAAATCAAATTTTATAAATAAAAGAACGTTAATCGTGAGTGAGTGCTCACCTTTCGAGGCTAGAGATGAACGAGGAATGGAATGAGTTACGAATCCAAGCACGAGTTCCAAAGCAAAGTGAGATGTGCACGAATTCGACGGATAGGGCTGATAATAGAAATTGATGGAAACGAATCAGAATCATCTAGATATAACTGAACAAAATATATTAATATTATTTCCCTGAAATCAATACTTAAAACACATATATTAAAATCAAATATGTATATGTATAAAATTAAAATTATTGATTTTAAATTGAAACATATATATTAAAATCAACCATATAATTAAAATAATACGTATATATATTTATTTTCAAATCAGTGTTGTTATAACCTTATATACATATATACTGACACATATGCACACATATAAATATGCCCAAACCACTCCAATATATAATATATTATACTTTAAGATCATCCTTATTATAAAACCAATATTAAATTTAAAACACAAACATATATAACACTGTAACTATTGTTTTTAAGAACTATCTATATACCTAAACTATTGAAACTGGTACATTAAACCCAAACAATATATATAAACAAATCTATGAAAATCTTATATATAATAGATCGTAAATAACTCCCATGCAAAACATATATGACTAACGTCTGTAAAATCCAAAACAAGTAATACTATATGTATACTTTATACAGTATATATATGAAAAAAAAATCGGCACTTAAAACAATGCAACTGTCAACAATGGTTACTGATATTTACATAACAAATGCATAACAACAACCCACTTCAATGCACATATGATCTGGACAAAATTTCGAGCTAAAATATAACTTTATACAACCTATCTAACATGTATAACATATAAACAACTTACATAAACAATATATATATATATTAGATCTATACTTATATAACAATTTAAAATCAAAAATTTATAAAATAATTATATTACCATTTTAAACTTCTAACGTATGCACTTTGGTAACTTTAATAAACATATATGACTAACAAAATGAAGGCTGCAATATATAGAAATCAAGTATAAGCAATATATAACTTATAAAAATACAGCCGCAACCAGGCATAAATGTAATAATAAAAAATAAAATAAAAAGAAAATACTATTACATATACGTATGGAACACGGGAACCGTACAAGTTGATATAAAGTAAAATAAGTATAAAGTAACATAATATATATAGCTTATATTCCATATGCAGACAACAGAATTCACACACAAAACAGAAAATATAAGTATGCTAGAATACAGCAAACGTAATATAGAAATCTATATAAACTATCAGATATATATTGACATGTTATTAATAAACCAGATAGTTTACATATCCATATATTTATATATAACCTAGTTAACTCTTCATACTTTATAATATGTAATAGCTTGATATGAGTAAACTGTACACTTTGATACTTTACAAACTTAATAAACTACAGTATACCTTATAACTTAGAAAACTATATATTATATACATATGTACTTACAAAACCATATATATACTTACAAAACTATATGTATAACGTTTAAGCCAATACATTGAAATCAAATGCTAATACAAAAATATAACATAATATATACAAATACCCTTAAACATACATACCAACTGAGTTAGATTATATAAATAGGCAGACAGAACAAATATGTATGAATCTATATACAAACAATACTGCAACCTTGTATATAAATTAAGACATCATATATATAGCTAGCCTGACATGCCTATAACAATATATTTAAAACTGCAACTAATATATATATATATATATAAACTATAGATTTTTCATATATATATACATACAAGAAATAAAACAAAGCACGATATAGATGTATACACTTACACAGAGGGACACGCCAATAGAAGGCAAAAGGCAGAGGGAGGAGATATGGGCTAGGCAAGATGATGTGGGCGAGTTGATCTGGTGGCAGAGGCCGGTTCTTCGTTGGGTTTTTGGCGTGGGTTGTCGACTGCGTGGCACAGCTACTGGCGCCAGGGGATGAGGCAGAGCACGGCAGGGAGTTGGGACAACCGGATGTGAAGGCGAGTTGGAGGGAATGGAGAGAGGCCATGGCTGCTGGTGGTTGTGGTAATGCTGCAGATCGGGTCGGCTGCAAGGTTCAGGGGAGCTCGGCATGTGTGTTACGGCCATGGAGGTGTGGCAGATTTGTGAATGTGAATGATCTTTTTTTTTTATAAAGTAGAGGCCATTTCGTTTGTGCTCGGGCAAGGGAAGAATGCACAGGCAAAATAAGGAGAGGGGCAAGAGTAGGAAGAGGTAGATGTGAAGCACAAATAAATGGAACGTTACTTTTTTTCTTCTTTTCAGCCTAAGGAAGTAGGCAATGAAGACAAATAAAAGAATGGAAGAGTCAGGAAATCTGAGCAGCTAGTTTGTTGAATTCATTAATTATGAACGACTATAGACTATTGGTTTTCTTACATTGGAAAATGAATTTGTTTTCTTACATTGGAAAATGAACGGTAACCAGAAAACAAAAAGGCAAAGATTTGAATACCGATACGGTCATTCTTTTCACGCATTCTGTTTTGAATAGGACTTCAAAACACAGAAACGACTATATTGCGGAGATCAGCATGATGAGACGATCGAAACGGTATATAAATATCAGTGGTACGATCATCCGATAAAAAGTCGATATCGGTACCAGAATGATGCTATTCTGCAGAAAATAAGAACGACGGAGCAATAGATGTCCAAATTTGGAAAAACGACAAACTGGTATCTTGCTCAGAAGATGGTTTAGAATTTTCTATGTAAAAATATTTAGGTTTCGGAAACATTTTATTTTCAACGCTTTTTAACTGATTAAATTGAAGTGAATTTACGCGCGAAATAAACTTTCATATTTTCGGACGAAAATTTACCAGTTGCTATATTTTACTAGACGTATTCCAAATATTAAATTTTTATTTCAAAATTTTATCGTTTAAAATTTCACAAAATTTTAACTAATTACGTTATTTGAACAGTTGAAATTTACGGGTCGTTACACTCTCCCCCACTCAAAACTTTTCGTCCCCGAAAAGGAACGAGGTAGGAGAATAGAAACAACCAAAAAGAAAACAGATTCGAAATACAAAATAACAATTAATTTAAACCATATAAATTCAAATTTAAATTAGTTGATATTCAATAATTGGTTTAATCCATTTGATTTCAAATCAATCTCAACTATTTCTAAATTCATTATCTTATTATTCCATTTCTTCAATTTACAACTTTTAAAACCATAAATTTGAATAGTCTTTTATTATAATCATATTTTTTTCAACAATTTTAAATTCTTCTTTTATTCCAAATTATTCTTAAATTTATTCTACTTAATATATTTTATCACATATATTAAACCATATGAATTAATTTAAACCATAAAAGTTTCGATTTAAATTAATTTATATTCACTAATTGCTTTTAAATTCAAGGTATTTTCATAAGTTGTCAAATTTCAATTTATTAATTCTTTCAAAACAAATTTATTAATTTTTTTTCAAAACAAATTTATTTCATTATTAACTGAGTTTACTTATTATCCCATCTAACTCTATTACATCTTTATAATCAAAATTCAGTGTATAACATCTATTATAAACACTCAAATTTTATTTATAAATTCAATTTATCTCATATATTATCCAATTACATATTCAACTTCTAAATGATTTAGGTAAGTTGTATTAGAATGCAGTTTAACAATATACAAATAAAATTTCCCAATTCAATTATTCACGTTTAAATAGTTATTCCAAATTTCGGTTTTATTTATAATTAAAATCATCCTTTTACAAAATTTAAGAATTAGATTTCCGATTATCCTTAAACAATTTAGAGATATATATAATGTATTTATATCAAATCAAATCAAATTTTAAAATAAGATACTTATATATATAAATCAAAATATATTGAAGAAATTCAAATCAAAATATTTTCAAAACAAAACCGTAGCAAAGCTACAGAATGGTTTCTCCACTTCGAAACTCGAAAATGAATGTCGATGATGCGGCCGCCATCACCGAAATTATTTTCCAGCGACAAAGAGAAGAGCACTGATTTTAACATTTTAAAAAAAATTCTTTGAAACGATTTCTATTCGAAAATACTTTCAATAATATATACTTTAAAATTTTAAAACCCCAAAGTTCGAAATCACCGGAAACTAATAAATTCTCAAATTTCTGAATTAAATTTATTTCAAATTCCAAATCAATTTATAAACCATATTTATAAATTCATTTAGAACAATAAATGATAATCAAATATTATCATTTCAAACAACAATTTAATTTACCTATTAAATTCCAGAAAATTTTACTTATATTTTCACAATATAATCAAACAAAATTTTCATTTTCCAAATTTGAAAATAATAATGTGTCAGTTTGCTCTGTTCAAGCGTTTTGGAAATCCTATCGATAGCGTTGATCAGACGAATCGATCGGAAACCCAAATCAACATCAACAACTCAAACAACACAGCATATATTAAAACATTTATATATTAGTTTACAAATACATTTCTTTGCTCGATGATACAGGAATGAATTTTCAAAATAAGAATAGGGTTTCAAATTTGATGAACTCAAATCAAGGAGAATTCTGATTCGAAGATAAGCTCGAACAGAAGAAAGGATGTTAAAATAACGAAATAAGAAGATGGATAAGTTTATATAAATCGCGGGCAACCTTAACGGGTCGACCGTGACTTCAAGAATAAGATCGACGTAGAATTCCGAGGTAAATCGACATCCGATCTCGAGAAATAAATTCAGGTATAGCAGGAGATAGATAGCATCGTAAACCAAGGATACAGAAATCTCCGGTAAATCGATGCCTATTGTAAAGAAGTTTCTCCTTTATGAATCATTCGAAGATTGGCGAGATCACCGATCAATTATAGATACCATTCAAAATGGAGTTATGGGGTGCTCCAGAATTGAAAGAAGATGAATAGTGAGGGACACGAATGAATTTCGGAACCGAGGAGAACGTTCCAAAAATTCAAAGGAATTGAGTCAGAGGAAGAGATTGAAACTCGAATGAGAGTGATTCTGTAAATACATTTACCCTATATGTTAAGTTTTGCCTAGAGCTACCAAAGCTCTGATACCATCTGTAACGACCCGCCATTTTGGACCATTCGCGTCCATTATAAGTGTATAGGTAGACACTCATGCCGGAGTTGAATTGCTCAAAATACCGCGTTGTTAATTTAAATTTGGCAAAACTGAACATATACAGTAAATAAGAAATCACAGAACACAGACACAGAGTAATAAGTGCAGCGGAAATAAAAGAGATAGTAGTTCATGAAGCTACTATATGAATATATAAAATACATCAGAGTTAAACCAGATACAACGGAAGAGTAATATGATACATCAGATACAAATCAGAATACATCACTGGAATCATCGAATACTGAAAGCAGAATAGATGGCTGGATCTTCAAGCAAAGCTCCAACTCCAAAGGTGAGTCTCGAATACTGGTACACTCAGTCTGACCCGAGCGTAAAGCAAAATACAAAACACTCGAGTCAGGATTAACATTCTCATATTAATAAATCCAACTCAAGTGAAATAGCAATTTGAAATACAAGTAACTCAAAGGATGTTGGAATAACCATCCTTTAAGGATCCGTCAAACTATCTACTATGTAGTAATGTACGATAAGTAGATAATGTCTATCAGTAATATAAGAAGATATCAAAATAGGGTTAAGCAGGGCCCATACACCTCTTAACCTGTTTATTCCCAAAAGCATATACAAGACCGTAGTTTCCCCAAAACCGGAAGTCACCAGAGGGCAATCCATATACTCAAGGTACAAAACAAATTCGTAGTGGTCGCGCATAAATGGAATACAAGTATGACAAGGCACATGAGGCTATACCAACTAGGATACTAGTAGTTGCCTGATCCGGACTGATGTTGGGCATAGCAGCTACTACCCCAACACCGCGAAACAACACTCCCAAATCGAGGGGTGCACCCAAATCGAATCACAAAAGTAATAGATATGGTATCGAAGAAGTGTGCCCGCTAGAGATGGCGATCCTCAATGGCCCGACGCGGCTCCTGTTTTAGTCATGTCAGGGGTCATCCAAAATCGTTCTCTTTCTTCAGTCAACGCGTTCACCAAAACCATCCACTTCGTTCTGGATCAACACTCCGCGTTTAGTTATTAAAGTGGTTTCGGTTCAGATAGAGAGTATATCCATTACCGATCCCGGTCTCTTTAATAACTTTCGTAATTATTACACCGATTAGTCGTTTATATATTTCAAAAACCAAATCAATTTCAATTTCAAATAGAATTCGTAAATCAACATTTCATTTGTCTTTCTAAAACAATTTCCAAATTTTCGTTTCAAAACTTCCAATTTTCCGTTTCAAAATCTTATAATTCAATTTCAATTTCTATTTAAAACAATTCAAATATTGATTCGAGTTCGTATATAAGATTCATTTCGAAATCATTTAAATCAATTTAATTTAACATTCAAATCAATTTTCATTCATTTATCGATTTCATTCAATATCGTTAAATTAATTTATCATTCAAACAATTTCTATTTAAATTCCCAATTTCATTAAATCAATCATTAAATTCAACTTCATTAAATCAAACTTACAATTTTGAATTAAATTAAATTCGTCAAATCAAATTCTTTAAATTTCAAGTCTTACATTAATTCCAATAAATCACATTTTTATTTCTTGTTAAAGAAATTCAATTTCACTTATTTACTTACTTAAATAAATTTCCAAAAACCTTACTTAATCAAGAAAACTCAATTTCAATTATTTACGAAGTAAAATTCACTTATTCAAAAGTTCAATTTTCTTATTAAAGAATTTCAATTCAATTTAATCATTAAATAATTTAATCTTATTTAAGTATTAAATAATTCAAAACTTAATTATTAAATAATTTCAAAGTTTAATAATTTTAAACTTAAATATAATTTCAACCTTAATTATTAAATCATTTCAAAGTTTAATAATTTCAAACTCAATTCAATTATTTCTTAAATTAAACAACATTCTTCCATCAATTACATTTTTAATAATTTGTTTCAGATTACTAAATATTAACATTTTCCTTCCATTAAAAATTCAAATTTCAACTTCTTTTCAAAACCATATTATTTATTCACATAAAATCTTCATTTTATTTTTAAATCAAATTATTGACCAATCGGGTTTTATTTAATTTTCTCTCTTAGGTCAAAGTTCAATTTGGGTATTTATCATTTCAACCCGATTCCAATTCAATTAAAAATCAAAGCATAACAGAGGGAACTTGCAGTGTGATAACTGGGATGGTGTCAAAGTAAATAAACAAGCAATAACAACAATCAACATCAATCCAATAATCAATTCAAATAATCCTGAAATAACCATATTAATTCGCATTGTTATTTGTACGAATTAATATAATTATTTCTAGAATCCACACTATCATTTCATGTAGATTAAAGATTATTACATTACGGTTCTTCACTTGTCAATCGATTTCAATTTCATACATCATCAATTTAACAACATACATTCAGGGGTTCAAAATATAATTAAACAAATCCTACGTGTCAAATGTCATTTAATCAATTTATACAAATGGGTCATATTATACAAATGTCATTTAATCAAATTTAACATTTAACTATCCTATATCAATTTCAATTGCATACTATTTATCATTTTAACATTTACAATTTAACGTCCAATATAAACATCAACAATCAATCAATTATCAGCCAAACTGTATTATCATCGCATAAATAATTAACAGATAATGGTGTCATATGTCAAAGGTGAACTGATACAGGTAATAGTATATATAACAGTGTAATTAACTAACAGCAGTATATTTCAATTGTCGTTCCAATTGAAATCAAATTTTATAAATAAAAGAACGTTAATCGTGATTGAGTGCTCACCTTTCGAGGCTAGAGATGAACGAGGAATGGAATGAGTTACGAATCCAAGCACGAGTTCCAAAGCAAAGTGAGATGTGCACGAATTCGACGGATAGGGCTGATAATAGAAATTGATGGAAACGAATCAGAATCATCTAGATATAACTGAACAAAATATATTAATATTATTTCCCTGAAATCAATACTTAAAACACATATATTAAAATCAAATATGTATATGTATAAAATTAAAATTATTGATTTTAAATTGAAACATATATATTAAAATCAACCATATAATTAAAATAATACGTATATATATTTATTTTCAAATCAGTGTTGTTATAACCTTATATACATATATACTGACACATATGCACACATATAAATATGCCCAAACCACTCCAATATATAATATATTATACTTTAAGATCATCCTTATTATAAAACCAATATTAAATTTAAAACACAAACATATATAACACTGTAACTATTGTTTTTAAGAACTATCTATATACCTAAACTATTGAAACTGGTACATTAAACCCAAACAATATATATAAACAAATCTATGAAAATCTTATATATAATAGATCGTAAATAACTCCCATGCAAAACATATATGACTAACGTCTGTAAAATCCAAAACAAGTAATACTATATGTATACTTTATACAGTATATATATGAAAAAAAAAATCGGCACTTAAAACAATGCAACTGTCAACAATGGTTACTGATATTTACATAACAAATGCATAACAACAACCCACTTCAATGCACATATGATCTGGACAAAATTTCGAGCTAAAATATAACTTTATACAACCTATCTAACATGTATAACATATAAACAACTTACATAAACAATATATATATATATTAGATCTATACTTATATAACAATTTAAAATCAAAAATTTATAAAATAATTATATTACCATTTTAAACTTCTAACGTATGCACTTTGGTAACTTTAATAAACATATATGACTAACAAAATGAAGGCTGCAATATATAGAAATCAAGTATAAGCAATATATAACTTATAAAAATACAGCCGCAACCAGGCATAAATGTAATAATAAAAAATAAAATAAAAAGAAAATACTATTACATATACGTATGGAACACGGGAACCATACAAGTTGATATAAAGTAAAATAAGTATAAAGTAACATAATATATATAGCTTATATTCCATATGCAGACAACAGAATTCACACACAAAACAGAAAATATAAGTATGCTAGAATACAGCAAACGTAATATAGAAATCTATATAAACTATCAGATATATATTGACATGTTATTAATAAACCAGATAGTTTACATATCCATATATTTATATATAACCTAGTTAACTCTTCATACTTTATAATATGTAATAGCTTGATATGAGTAAACTGTACACTTTGATACTTTACAAACTTAATAAACTACAGTATACCTTATAACTTAGAAAACTATATATTATATACATATGTACTTACAAAACCATATATATACTTACAAAACTATATGTATAACGTTTAAGCCAATACATTGAAATCAAATGCTAATACAAAAATATAACATAATATATACAAATACCCTTAAACATACATACCAACTGAGTTAGATTATATAAATAGGCAGACAGAACAAATATGTATGAATCTATATACAAACAATACTGCAACCTTGTATATAAATTAAGACATCATATATATAGCTAGCCTGACATGCCTATAACAATATATTTAAAACTGCAACTAATATATATATATATATATAAACTATAGATTTTTCATATATATACATACAAGAAATAAAACAAAGCACGATATAGATGTATACACTTACACAGAGGGACACGCCAATAGAAGGCAAAAGGCAGAGGGAGGAGATATGGGCTAGGCAAGATGATGTGGGCGAGTTGATCTGGTGGCAGAGGCCGGTTCTTCGTTGGGTTTTTGGCGTGGGTTGTCGACTGCGTGGCACAGCTACTGGCGCCAGGGGATGAGGCAGAGCACGGCAGGGAGTTGGGACAACCGGATGTGAAGGCGAGTTGGAGGGAATGGAGAGAGGCCATGGCTGCTGGTGGTTGTAGTAATGCTGCAGATCGGGTCGGCTGCAAGGTTCAGGGGAGCTCGGCATGTGTGTTACGGCCATGGAGGTGTGGCAGATTTGTGAATGTGAATGATCTTTTTTTTTTTTTTATAAAGTAGAGGCCATTTCGTTTGTGCTCGGGTAAGGGAAGAATGCACAGGCAAAATAAGGAGAGGGGCAAGAGTAGGAAGAGGTAGATGTGAAGCACAAATAAATGGAACGTTACTTTTTTTCTTCTTTTCAGCCTAAGGAAGTAGGCAATGAAGACAAATAAAAGAATGGAAGAGTCAGGAAATCTGAGCAGCTAGTTTGTTGAATTCATTAATTATGAACGACTATAGACTATTGGTTTTCTTACATTGGAAAATGAATTTGTTTTCTTACATTGGAAAATGAACGGTAACCAGAAAACAAAAAGGCAAAGATTTGAATACCGATACGGTCATTCTTTTCACGCATTCTGTTTTGAATAGGACTTCAAAACACAGAAACGACTATATTGCGGAGATCAGCATGATGAGACGATCGAAACGGTATATAAATATCAGTGGTACGATCATCCGATAAAAAGTCGATATCGGTACCAGAATGATGCTATTCTGCAGAAAATAAGAACGACGGAGCAATAGATGTCCAAATTTGGAAAAACGACAAACTGGTATCTTGCTCAGAAGATGGTTTAGAATTTTCTATGTAAAAATATTTAGGTTAAGGAAACATTTTATTTTCAACGCTTTTTAACTGATTAAATTGAAGTGAATTTACGCGCGAAATAAACTTTCATATTTTCGGACGAAAATTTACCAGTTGCTATATTTTACTAGACGTATTCCAAATATTAAATTTTTATTTCAAAATTTTATCGTTTAAAATTTCACAAAATTTCAACTAATTACGTTATTTGAACAGTTGAAATTTACGGGTCGTTACATGAGTCTCAAATGCTGTATCACTCAGTCTGACCCGAGCGTAAAGCAAAACACAAAACACTCGAGTCAGGATTAACATTCTTATATAAATAAATCCAACTCAAGTGAAATATCAACTAAAATACAAGTAACTTAAAGGATGTTTGGGATAACCATCCTCTAAGGATCCGTTAAACTATTTACTATGTAGTAATATACGCTATATACAGTAGTGTCTAAATAAGTAAAGTATAATCATATCGAAAAATAGCGCTAAGGGGATGGAGAACCTTAACGCGGTCGGATCTTAAAATCATAATCGTAGTAAAGCTCGATATGGTAGGTGACACGGCACAACTAGGCAATGCCAGGATAGACATACCAATTACGCACACGGACTGATGGATACGCATAGCAGCCACTACCGTTCCACCTCGAACAACATTCCCAATCGGAGGATGGCCATCTAGTCAAATCACAAGTAAGAGTATAATATCGAAGAAATGCGTCCGAGAAGAGGTGCTACCTCACTGGTCCGAGATCGCTCCTATTTTAGCCACCTTATGCCAACTCACGGGAGTTGGGTCCACGTAACATACCTTAAGAACGCCGCCACCATCCTACTTCATTCTGGAATCTCCACCGCGTACACGGTTGTCAAAGTGGTTTTCGGTATCGACAGAGAGTATGTCCATATCCGATCCCGGTCTCTTTGCCAACCAATCGTTATTATAACACCGTGGTCATTTCAAAATAGTTTATACTTCAAACCAAAATCGTTATCATTTCAAAACCCAATTTAATACGATATCGTTTCACTTCAAATATATCCATTTTCAAAATCATATTACATTCCAAAGTTATAATGTTTTCAAAATCGTAACACTTTCCTTTTAAACAGTTTAGACATTAAAATTTCGTTATAAAATAAATTAGTTTCCTCAAATTTCACAAATCGATTCAAATTAACTCGAATTCCAAAAATTTAATTTAATCAAATCTCAAATCATTAGTTTCAACTCGATTCAGCTTCTAAATAAACCATTTCAAATTATCAATTTCAAATACGTATCTAAACCATAAAATAAGCCATTTCAATTTGAATATATATTTCAAAGCTTTAAATATTCAACATTTCCCAACTAAATTCGATAAATTTATATACATATCAGATTCACTTTTCAATTATTTAGTTTTGAAATATTAACTTAACATTTCCAAGACATTTGAATACAATTTCAATTTACAATTTAAATAAACAAAAGATCTCATTTAAATATTTATACGTTTGAAATATCCATTTAAGTCACCTTTTCAAATTTCAAGTTGTAAATCACTTCTTTACATTTCTAATTCAATACATTTCAAATCAAACTTATTTAAGTATAGTTCTTAAATAAAATATAATTTCAATCAATTTCAAATCATTATAAATTCTATATTTCAAAAATATAGATGTTAAATAAATACTTAAACATATTATTTATCAACTTTAGTAAATCAACTTTAATGAATCTTTAAAATCAATATTTATCAAAACCATATATATCTTTTCAAAACCAAAGAAATCATTTTCAAAACATTTATATATAGACCAACGGTGTCTGTATATAATTTTCTATCCTATGGTCAAGTGATACGGATATTTATCATTTCAATCCGCAATTTAAAACATATTCGGGTATATATCTTTTCAACCCGAAATCCCAAATTCAATTCAATTGAAAATCGCTTGGGTTTATCATTTCAACCCATAACGATTTCCTCCTATTCTACAGATCGTTCGGGTATGTATCATTTCAACCCATAGTGATTCTATACTAATAGGGAACTTGCAGAGTGATAACAGATATGATAATAAAATAACAACAGAAACAGGCATATATCAACAATATAAATACATATAATGGTGTCAGATGTCACAGGTGAACAGATACAGTTAATGACATATGTATATAACAATGTGAACAACTAACATCAGCATATTTCAATTGACGTTTCAATTGAAATTAAATCTAATAAATATAAGAATATTAATCGTGAGTGATTGCTCACCTTTCGTGGTTAGAGACGAACGAGGATGAAATGAGTTACGAATCTGAACCCGAACTTCGAAACAAAGCAAAATTGGCACGAGTTTGATGACCAAGCTGATAACACGAATTTGATGGAACGAATCAGAATGTGATCAATGAAGATAAGTTATACAAGTAAATTGTTATAGATGAAACATATGAAATTATATTTATATACAAAATCATATCCAAATTTCAACACTTATTAAATTAAATATATAACTTATGAAATATACAACTCAGAACAAATATATATGAACTATATAATAACAGACCAACTTAGACTTAATATATATAACAAACAACTTATAATATATATATTAATCAAGAACCTCCAAAAGCTTACCAATATAAACAGCAACTTTTTCATTCAGTACAAACTTATATATGCAGACTCACATATATATAACGAACACAACCTATATATATATATATTATTATATAAACTGCAACCCCATGTAAAAAAAAACAGGTTATATAACTGACATATATTAAACTGGCATGTATATATATTAACATTATAACGTGATTCTATATACATAACAAACAACTTTTATATCATATTTAAACAATATCTTTATTAAAACAAGTCCTGATAAAACTCAAGTATAAAGTATGCATATATATTTAAAACATATATTATATAACACATATACCGTTTATAACTTTTATACAAAACAGATAATATATTCATACGATTTATATACCTATACAAACATCTATGAAACCAGAAACACATTATCCTTATCATATAACACGGCTAGGAGATCAATATATATCCAGCAGATTGAATACTAAAACAAAGCCTTATTATAAATTACATACAACTATACAATGGATCAAATACTTAATAATATTGTTATAAAACAGTGTCGTCCTACGCTTAATGTATAAGTAAACCACAATTTGTAAGTAATATAGCTATGTAAAACTTTTATATGCATGTAACAGCAAACCCATATATATATATAACATCTGTAAAAATATACAGAGCTTACAAATTAAAGTCAATGTCAAAGATATCATATAGTACAATAAAATCTGTATAAACATAGCTTACACGCAACACATACAATATATATACACTTACAACTAATATCTATCCTAATATATTATTTTTATTCTCTGAACAGTACAGCTAACAAGACTTTGAAACCATCCTATTATGTAGCATAGAATATATTATAAAAATACTATATAACATCAAATTCATTATAAAGTACTATAACGTATATGAAAACTTACTTCAATATAAGTTATATATCATATTGTATAGTAGATCTAAAAAAAAACCTCATTTTAAAACTTGTTTGAACTTTGTATATATCAGTAGACCAAAAAAAATATATACCAAAGTAAACATACATATATAATATATTATATATATATATATACTGTACAATTTATATAAGACTGCAAATACCTTTAACTAGAAGAAGATGCCAATCTCGGCTGCTCGATGGGAAGAAGGCCGTGGGTTAGGAAAAACAAGTGATGGCCGAGCTATGAGATAAGAGTAGGATAGTCGGAGCCAGGTGGCGCTCGTTCTGGTGTATGGTTGCGCTCCAGCATGTCAGGGGTCGGCGGGTGGAGCCTTTGGTGAGGAGGTGGCGAACATTGGTGGTGGAGTGTAGTGCGGCCATTGGTGGTGAAGAGGGGACGCGAGCATGAAGGGAGAGAGCCAAGGGTTTGGGTTTGAGAAAGAGCACGGTTTGGAGAAGAATGGGAAAAAATATAGAACTGAAAAACGTAAATCTTGTTTGCAGGAGGGAGAAGTGAGAACGAGAAGAGGATAAGAGGAGAAATGAGAAATGAGGTGTCAGGCAAAAGAAAGGAATGAACGTATACAAAAACGTGGATGAGTAGACCAACAGTTTTGAACGTGAACGTGAAGAAATGAATCGTTCAAAAAATGAAGGAGAGAAAATGGCAGAAGAAACGTTCCACCGAAATTTTAGATATAAATTCAAAGCAAAGGGACGTACAGCTATCCATTGATTTAGCACGTTTGAATTTGAAAAGGTAAGAAAAGAGGAAAGTCACAAATTTTGTACCGCTACAATGGAACGTTACCATCGTTTTCGTCACCTACCGGACCTCAAAATATAGAAATAAATATACCGTAGAGATCAGCGCAACGAGACGATCAAAACGGTACACAGATATCAGTGGTACGGTCATCCGATCAAAAGTCGATAACCAGTACCAGAAATACTGCTATTCTGCCAGAAATAAGATAACGGAGCAACAGAATTCCAAATTTGACGAAACGAAAGATGACATCTCACTCAGAAGATGATTTACAAATTTTCTATGTAAAAATATTTAGGTTTGGAAAACATTTTATTATCACCAATTTTTAACTGATTAAATTGAAGTAAATTTACGCTCGAAATAAATTTTCATATTTTCGGATGAAAATTTACCAGTTGCTATGTTTAATTAGACGCATTCCAACTATCAAATTTATATTTCAAAATTTTATTGTTTAAAATTTCACAAAAGTTCGATAAATTAAATAAATAAGACCACTGAAATTTACGGGTCGTTACACTCTCCCCCACTCAAAACTTTTCGTCCCCGAAAAGGAAGGAAGTAGGGGAATGGAAACAACCAGAAAGAAAAGTAGATTTGAAATACAAAATAAACAGTAAATTTAAAACCATATAAATTTCAATTTAAATTAATTAATACCCAATAATTGGTTTCAATCCATTTGATTTCACTTAAGTTAAATCAGTCTTAACTATATCTAAATTCATTATCTTTTTTTTATCTAGTCATCCTTAATTTAAAATTTCCAAATCAATCTGTTTGTATAATCATTTATTATACTCATGTTTTATTCAACAAATTTAATTCTTTTATTCTAAATTATGATTAACTTTATTCCACTTAATATGTCCTATCACATATATTTAAACCATATAAATTAATTTAAACCATATAAATTTCAATTTAAATTAACTTATATTCAGTAATTGATTTTAAATTCAAGGTATTTCCATACTTTAATCAAATTTCAATTCATTCATTCCTTCAAAACAAATTTATTTGTCTCATCTTATTATCCACTTAACTTATAATTCTATTTATTTCAATTGATATTTATAACTAAAATTTAAGTGTATAACCTTTATTATATCCACTCAAATTCTATTTATAAAAGTCATTTTATATTGTATACTATCCAATTACATTTTAACTTCTGAAAATTTTTGGTAAGTTATGTTGAGATGTAATTGAGTATTATACAAATAAGATTTTAAAAATTCAGTTATTCCCAGTTAACTATTTATCCAAGAATTTTGACTTAGTTTATAATTGAAATCATCTTTAATCTAAAATTTAAGAATTTAAATCTCCGATTTACTTCAAACAATTTAGAGATATATATAATATATTTATATCAAATCAAATTAAATTTTAAAAATCAGATACCTGTATATATATATACATCAAATTATACTGAAGAAATTCAAATCAAAAGTATATTTTTTTTCAAAACAAAACCGTAGCAAAGCTACAGAATAGTTTCTCCACTTCGAAACTCGAAAATGAATGTCGATGATGCGGCCGTCATCACCGAAATTATTTTCCAGCGACAAAGAGAAGAGCACTAATTTAAACATTTAAAATTCTTTGAAAACCATTTTATTCGAAAATACTTTAAATAATATACATTTTAGGACTTTAAAACAAAGTTTGAAATCACCAGAAATTTAATTCTTAAATCTTCGATTTAAATTCATTTCAATTCCAAATAAATTTATAAACAATAGTCATTTTGCAATAGTCAATGACTTATAAAATGATAATCAAATATTATCATTTTCAACAACCAACTTATTTAACTTTTAATTCCAGAAAATTTTTCTTATATATTTATAACATAATCATACAAATTTATTTCATTTATCAAATTTGAAAATTATATTGTGTCAGTTTGCTCTGTTCAAGTGTTTTGGAAATTCTATCGATAGCATTGATCAGACGAATCGATCGAAAACCCAAATCAACATCAACAACTCAAACAACACAATATATAAAACATTTTAATATTAATATACAAATACCAATACACTCCCTCACACGATGATTCCAAAATTGGATTCCGACAAAAGTATAGAGATCCAAATATAGAGGGACTCTAATCCAAGAGGATTATAATCTAAAATAGATACACTCGAAACGAAGGTTAGATGATTGCATTTCAAACAGGAAGATGGATAAAGTTGTATAAATCGCGGACAACCTTAACCGGGTCAACCGTGACTTCATAGATAAGATCGATGTAGAATTCTGAAGCGAATCGACATTCGATTACCAGAGGTAAAATTCGGGTATAGCTTAAGACAGCAGCATCGTAAACCAAGGATACAGAAATCTCCGGTGAACCAATACCGATTGTAAAGGAGTTTCACCCCAGTACCAATTATTCGAAGATTGGCGAGACCGCCGATTTATTATAGAGATCATTCGAAGTGGAGTTATGGGATACTCCAGAATCAAAAGACACGAATAGGGAGGCACGAATGGACTTTGGAACCGAAGTGAATGTCCCAAAATTCAAAGGAACCGAGTCAAAGAAGAAGGAATTCAAGCTCGAACGAAAGTGATTTTGTAATCGAATTTACTTCATATGCTGAGTTTTGCCTAAAACCAGAGCTCTGATACCATATGTAACGACCCAGTATTTTCAACCATTCGCATCCATTATAAGTGTATAGGTAGACACTCATGCCGGAGTTGAATTGCTCAAAATACTGCGTTGTAAATAAAATTTGGCAAAACTCAACATATACAGTAAATAAAATCATTACTGATCACAGACACAGAGTAATATAACAATAATGCAGCGGAAACAAAAGGATAGTAGTTCATGAAGCTACTATATATATATAACAGAGTTAAACAAGATACAACAGAGGTCTCGAATACAATAGATGTCTCAATACAATAATCAAATACCAGATCAGAATACATCACTGGATCGACGGAATAACTAAAAGCAGGATCGATAGATAGCTGGATCTCCAAGCGAAGCTCCAACTCCAAAGGTGAGTCTCAAATGCTGTATCACTCAGTCTGTAACGATCCACTATTTTGGACCATTCAAATCGACAATAATCCACACATGTCAGACTTGAATAATGCAAAATAACAGATTGTAATAAAATTTGGAGCAAATAAAATCATTCACAGAATCACAGACACAGAAAAATCAGAATAACTCGCAGCGGAATTTAAAAATAACCATAGTGGTTCATGAAGCCACTAAAATACATAGTCTGAAACCCAATACAGTTCTGAAACAAGTACAATAGAAATCCCAAATACACTAGTCTCTAAAACAAAAGCTGAAATAAGACAACTGAAACTGAAATAGGAAGATAACTAGATAGGCAGAATCTCCAGTGATTCCGAGCTCCAGAAAGGTGAATCCTGTGAATACTCAGGCTGACCCGAGCGTAAAATAAAACATAACACTCGAGTCAGGATATACATACTTATACAGTGTAAACCAACTCAAATGAACTGTAGTAAAGGTACAAGTAACTTAGAAGATGCTTGGGACCGCCCATCCTCTAAGGATCCGTTAAACTATCTATTATGTAGTAATATTCGCTATTATAATAGTGTCTACATAAGTAAAGTATAATCATATCGGAAAATAGCGTTAAGGGGATGGAGAACCTTAACGCGGTCGGATCTTAAAATCATAATCGTAGTAAAGCTCGGTATGGTAGGTGACACGGCACAACTAGGCAATGCCAGGGTAGATATACCAATTACGCACACGGACTGATGGATACGCATAGCAGCCACTACCGTTCCACCTCGAACAACATTCCCAATCGGAGGATGGCCATCTAGTCAAATCAGTAAGAGTATAATATCGAAGAAATGTGTCCGAGAAGAGGTGCTACCTCACTGGTCCGAGATCGCTCCTGTTTTAGCCACCTTATGCCAACTCACGGGAGTTGGGTCCACGTAATACCTTAAGGACGTCGCCACCATCCTACTTCATTCTGGAATCTCCACCGCGTACACGGTTGTCAAAGTGGTTTTCGGTATCGACAGAGAGTATGTCCATATTCGATCCCGGTCTCTTTGCCAACCAATCGTTATTATAACCCGTGGTTATAGATTTAAAACAATTTATCAAATATACTTCGAATTAAATCATTTAAAAACAAAAACATTATTCTTTTTTAAAAAATCAAATATTAAATTTCTAAAATCTAACCTTTTCGGAGTTCACTTATTCACTTAAAAACAATAATGTTAAAATTTTCAGCTTTCACGGCATTTAAGAAAATGCGACGGTAAGTTATATTTGAAAACAATTTTATTCAACAAACCAACATTTATAAACTGCTATAACAATTCAGTTTTTAAAACAAAAATCATATTTCAGCCTACTGCAGTCCTTAACAAGTGCTACAGTAGTCCTTTATTAGTTCAGGTTCAATTTTAGTTTCTGCTACAACAGCACTTACCAAGTACTATCATAGCCTTAGTTCGTTTTAGTCTTTTGGTTCATTTATACCATCCACAACACTTAACAAGTGCTACAGATTCTACCAAGTTAAAACTTATAAAATCATACATTAAAAATGTTCATTTCAATCCTTTAACTAATTTATTTAAAAAGAAATTTCACAAGTTAAAACCAAAACCTACAAATTTGCTTATCTCATTCATTTCAACATTTAAACTTAAACTCCATTTTTCACCAATTTAAAACTAAAACTCATTTCAATTAAATTAACTTAAGTTTCCATCTTTCTTTTTATCAAAATTTCTAATTTAAGTTTCGTTTTAAAAATCAATATTCCTCCATTTATTTATATTTATCACATAGAAAAATCGTCTTTATTTTAAATAAATTACTTAAAAATTCGGTTTAAATCAATTTAATATTATTACCATTTTTAAATCATTTAAAAATATCCAGAAAAAAATACAGAAAAATAACCACGGGTCTGTAAAATATTTTCTAGCCTAATTCAAGTGATACGGATACTATATCATTTCAATCCGCAATTTACAAAGAAAAATCCGGGTTTTATCATTTCAAACCCGCAATCCCAAGTAAATAAAATTTAATTGAAAATCGCTCAGGCCTATCATTTCAGCCCATAACGACCTTCCCTTATTCTAAAGTCCGTTCGGGTATGTATCATTTCAACCCATAGTGATTCTATTCTACAGGGAACTTGCAGTGTGATTTAACAGAGTAGAATAACAGTAAAATAAGAACAGAACATAACAGATGATATGATATGCAGTTTTTAACAATTAACATCAACTATAAACAAATCACAGGTAATTATAACATCATTTATTTATTTATTTATTTCTACACATTCAGTTGCGGTCGTTTCACAATTATATAAGTATGAATATTCGTGTGAGATTTACTCACCTCTACGGAGCTGGAGATTCGGAAAGAAAGAAGTACGATGTCAATCGAAAGCACGCGGATAGCACGATCAGTCGTTAGCGGATGCGCCAACTATATTCAAACCACAGGCACAATAAATAATCAAATCTAAGATTTCACGAATAACGAATTTTCAATGAAGCGAACAACGAAAAAAAAAGTAACAGGTTAAAATAAAAACAATAGCACGCCTACTTTTGAAAATCGATTATAACTTTAAAATTTTCAAAGTGACAAAACAACTCTTTTTTTTTTCAAAACAAAGTTCAGTATATTTAAAACTTCGAACAAAAGCTCTGGAAACCAAATACAAAAATAGGTTAGAGGAAACAAACACGTGACCAACAATTTCAAACCAAACAAAAAAATGACAAACAGCCTTTGTTCATCATATTTTTTTCCAAACAGAGGCTCGGAATATAATAGACAAAGTACAAAATTTACACAAGTGCAAAACAATTTTTCTCATTTCTTTTTTTTTCCAATTGCCAGGCTGAGGAAAACAAATAATAAGAACAAGGCTCGGTCGGGTTTGTTGGTCTCGGCATGGGTTCAGTGGTGAACTGTCACGGTCAGTGGTGGTTTAGGCTGGAACCGGAGACGTGGGGATTGGTGAAATGGGTTCTCGGCTGGCGAAGGGGACGTGGGTGGTCTCGGCACGGAGGCGTGGGCTGTTCTCGACCTGGAGAGGGACGACAGGTGAGGTGCGTGATAGGGTGGCTGGCACGGAGGCGGTGGTGGTCTGGTGGCGAATGGGGTCATGGCAGATAGCAGGGGTTCGGCTGGTGACTAAGAGCAGGTGATGGTAGGGTTTGATCTGGAGAGTGGGGCAGGCTGGTGGTGAATAGGGTGGGGTTCGGTTTGGATTCATGGAGCCTTGGTGATCGGTTAGGGTGGAGGTGGTGACGAGGCTGGTGGCAGGCGTAGGGTTGGAGGCCGGTGACTGGGGTGGTTACGGTCGTGGCTATGCTTGATGGGTGGGTAAGCAGAGTATAGGTTGGAGCAGAAAAAATATAACAAAACTAGGCAACAGGAAGAATGAACAAACGAAAATAGAAAGAAGACAGAAAGCATGTTGTTTTACCTTTAGGAGATTCTCACGGAAAAAAAAATTTGATGGAGGCTAAAGGAAAATTCGCAGTCTGGAATTTTGTTTGAGAATGAGGAAAGATAATACAGCTGTTCACAAATATATGAGAGAAGGCACGAATTAAAAGATTGGAACGGCAGAAGTTAAAGTAATCTTTATTATTTTAAAAGCTGGAATGAAACGTAAGGGTAGCGAATAACTTTCTCACGTGAACTAGTCAATGCGAGATTTTTGAAATACCAAACTGAAGCAATACGGCTGAACTAGCACTGTTAACGCAAGGAAAATCTATGGACCGAGACAACAACGAACGAAAAAAAAATGTAATGCCCCAAAGTGACGTACCACTGCTATTTGTTTCTTTTATTTAAATAAATTTAAAAATGTTAACGGTTTCTTAAAATATAACGTATCTTTATAAACCAAAATTTAAAATAGCTATTATCATCGTTAATAAAATTTGATTCTAATGTAATAGTTAAGAACGGACAAAACGTAATGAAATGCAATGCTTTTAAATTTCGTTTTATACAAATTACTACACTTTATATTTATTAATATTACGAAATGTTTTGTTTTTAATTAAAATTTCGCTTTAAAATATCGGACCGTTACACTCTCCCCCACTCAAAGCTTTTCGTCCCCGAAAAGGAACGAAGAAGGAAAACAAAGAAAGATAATACAGAATAGCAAAAGTACCTGAAATAAACAATTCCGGATTCGAAGCACGAATGCTCTCCTCCGTCTCCCAGGTGCAATCCCGTTCATTAGTGCTCCACTGCACTTTGACCAGGTTGACAGATTTTCTTCTTAGCTGCTTCGTACCTCGATCGACGATACGAAGTGGCTTCCTCACAACAGTCAGATTTGGCACGATATCCAAACTATCAAGAGCAAAAGGCTGAATAATAAGAGATGGATCATGCAGATAGCGACGAAGATGAGATACATGAAAGACGTTGTGTATTCCAGAAAATTTCTCGGGTAAATCTAGACGATAAGCAAGAGAGCCAATTCTTTCCAAAATGCGGAAAGGACCAACAAATCTAGGAGATAGCTTTCCTCTACGACCGAAACGAATAACATTCCTTAAGGGAGAGACCTTAAGGAAAACCAAATCCCCAACAACAAACTCCAAACACCGTCTTCGACGATCGGCGTACTTCTTCTGTCTATCCTGAGCAATCCTCATCTTCCTCTTAATCTCTTCGACTCTCTCTGAAGCTTCCAAAACCATCACAGGACCAAGAACCAATCGATTACCGGATTCAATCCAACAAGAAGGAGATCTACAAGGTCGTCCGTAAAGAGCAGAAAATGGAGATGTCTCAATACTGGCCTGATAACTATTGTTATAAGTGAATTCGACAAGATGGAGATGATCTTCCCAAGATCCTCCATAATCAAGCACACAAGCACGAAGAAGATCTTCTAAAATCTGATTCACCCTTTCCGTTTGACCGTCAGTCTGTGGATGGTAAGCAGTGCTCAGATTTAGATGAGTACCCAAAGAATCCTGAAAGGCTTTCCAAAATCTACTAGTAAAGATAGGATCACGATCACAAACGATACTGAGAGGAACACCATGGAGACGAACAATCTCCCTCATGTAAATCTCAGATAAACTAGAAGCTGAACGGGTAGACTTGACCGGAATGAAATGAGCTGATTTGGTCAATCTATCCACAATAACCCAGATACTCTCGTTACCCTTCCTAGTCCTCGGTAACCCATCAATGAAATCCATAGAAACTTGTTCCCACTTCCAATTGGGAATCTCAAGAGGCTGCAATAAACCAGGAGTCTTCTGATGATCTGCCTTGACTTGCTGACAAGTCGCACACCTATTGACGAAAATGGAAATATCTCGCTTCATACCTTTCCACCAATATAACTTCTTCATATCTTGATACATCTTGGTCACGCCTGGATGAATAGAAAGTCTGGACTGATGATTCTCCCGAAGTAACTCCTGTCTCAATCCATCAACATTCGGGACACAAATCCTATTATTAATCCTCAATACACCCTTATCGTCAATCTGAGCTCCATTACCATCAAGACTACTACCTCCAACTCTACTTCGAACACTCTCCTTAATCAATCTAAGCATCTGATCCTCATCCTGTCTAGCCATAATGCGATCCACAAGAGGCGAAGAAACAACAATCTGACACAACAAAGCTTTCTTCCTACTCAAAGCATCCTCCACTACATTAGCCTTTCCCGGTGTATAGTTGATGTCGAGGTCATAAGAAGCAAGGAACTCTAACCACCTAACTTGTCTCTGATTCAAATCCTTCTGAGAGAAAATATACCTCAAAGACTGATGATCCGTGAAAAGCTCAAACTTGGTACCCAACAAATGATGTCTCCAAAGCTTCAAAGCGAAAACAACTGCAAGCAACTCTAGATCATGGGCAGCGTAATTTACTTCATGAGTCTTCAACTGTCTACTAGCATAAGCAATCACTCTACCATCCTGCATCAGAACAGCTCCCAAACCTTCTCGACAAGCATCAGTGTATACCGTTAATCCCTCATCTCCATTTGGAACGGTAAGAACAGGTGCGGAAGTAAGCTTGTCTTTTAACTCATTGAATGCGGCTTCACACTTACTACTCCAAATAAACTTAGCATTCTTCCGAGTTAAAGCAGTGAGAGGTGTAGCAATCCGAGCGAAATTCTCAATGAATCTCCGGTAATAACCGGCGAGGCCCAGAAAACTACGGATATCAGTAGGAGTCTTAGGAGTTTCCCAATCCTGCACAGAATAGGGAAAAAGAAGGATAATAGGAAAGATAGAGTAAATTGAAATGAAGCAAATGAAGAGAAAGAAAGAAAAACTTACATTGATCGCAGCGATCTTGACTGGATCAACTGAAACTCCATTACTAGAAACAATATGCCCAAGAAATCGGACTTCATCCTTCCAAAAATGGCATTTGGAAAATTTAGCTTTTAACTGATGCTTTCGAAGAGTCTCAAGAACAGATTTCAAATGTGACTCATGTTCTTCTTCAGACTTAGAAAAGATGAGGATATCATCCACAAAGACTAGAACAAATTTATTAAGCACATCACGGAATACACGATTCATCAAGTCAACAAAGAAAGCAGGAGCATTAGTCAAACCAAAAGGCATGACTAACCATTCGAAGAATCCATTCTCAGTACGGAAAGCAGTCTTAGGGATACTTTCCTCGGCAACTCTGAGTTGGTGAAAACCTGTGGCAAGATCAAGCTGAGAGAAAACAGTAGCACCATAAAGCTGATCAAACATGTCATTGATGCGAGGCATTGGATATCTATTTTTCATAGTGAGTTTGTTCAACTCCCTATAATCAACACACATCCGAAGAGAACCATCGGACTTGGTGACGAAAACCACCGCAGCTCCCCATTCAGAAAAACTAGGTCTGATCAGACTCTTGGAAGATAGGTCTTCAATTTGTTTCCTTAACTCAACCTTCTCGCGGGGTGCCATTCTTCTAGGAGGAAGAACTATAGGTCGAGCTCCAGGAATGAGATCAATGCGGAAATCAATTTCCCGCTTGGGAGGTAAAGCAGTAACTTCATCGAATACATCCGGGTAGTGATTAACTACACGGGTCGACTGAAGATCATCAATAGAAGCATCTAGAGAAAAGATAAAGCTACCAGCAAAATCATGAGGCATACAGCCCTGAATAAGTAAAGAATTTCCTCGATCATCCTTAAGAGAAACAATTCGAGATTTACACGAGATACGGGCATCGTGTCTATCAAGCCAATCACTTCCAAGCAGCAAATCAAAAGCATCGAAACCAAGGATATAGAAATCGCCACTAAAACTATGATCGGAATGGAGGAGTTTCACATGTTTACAAATCTTATTAAGATTTGCGGGACCACCAATAGGATTAGAAACACATAAAGGAACAGAAGCATACTCAGGGGAAAGGAGATGTTCAAACTTATTACACAGGTCATCAGAAATAAAACTATGCGAAGCACCAGTATCAAATAAAACACGAACTGGATGATGAAATAAAGTAAAGGTGCCTTGAAGAGTACCTTGACTATCGCTAGGAGCAGGAGTAGGTGCAGGAGCAGGTGATGAAGCAGATGTGACAGCAAATACGCCAGATGGCTTTCCCTTCTGGTATAAAGGACAGTCCTTCCTAAAATGACCCGGCTGAAGACAAACATGACAAAGATCGTTCCTGGTAACCTGGGGTGGAGGAACAGCAGCACTGGACGGATTAGGGCAACTATTTGCATAGTGTCCCTTTTGGTCACATTTGAAGCAAGTAATGGAGGAAAGATCAATAGGGTGTCTCTGAGAAGGAGCAGATGCTGAAGATCCCAAGCCCGCATGCTTGATCCAATTCTTCTTCTGCTGGTGGAAGTTGGGCTTTCTCTTCTTGGAATTTGCAGACGAAGATTGTGAGACATGAGTACCAGAAGCAGCAGGACCCTTGGAAGTAGGGTTCTCATAGCGGATAGCCATATCCATGAGCTCAGTAAATGTGCCATGAACATGTGAAATAAGGCGATCGTAGAACTCTGGGCGAGCTCCAGAAATGAACTTCTCGTTCTTCTTTAGCTGAGTATCGATAAGACCAGGACCGAATTTGGAAAGTTCATTGAACTTCCGTTCATACTCTGAGAAGGACATGGTACCCTGCTTGAGGTCCATGAATTCACGGTAAAGCTGAGATTTTCCGGCTTCGGGCATCCATTTTGCCACAAAAGCCTCCCTGAAAGAAGATACAAATCGAACTTAAGATAGATTCGAAAAGAAAGGAAATGGGGAAAAATTCAAGTTAACACAAAGGATACCTGAACTGCTCCTATGAAAGATCACCTTCGTTAGTGCGAGTCGTAACAGACTCCCACCAATCTAGGGCTGACTCTTGTAGCTGCCATGCTGCTAACTGACGCTTCTGGGCATCAGTGATCTCTAAACCAGTAAAGATTCTTTCCAAACTTCTTAGCCATTGCTGGGATTCGATGATACTTTCTGAACCGGTGAACTTAGTGCCACCGAGCTAATTCTTTGCAAAGAACTGTAAACTTAACGGGTGCAACAGGTGGAGGAACTGGGGCAATACCACGACCCCTACCTCTAGCATTTCCACGATTCATCCTGGAAATATCAAGAATAAAATTTTAGGACAAGGTACAAAGAAGACTAAGATAAGTTAAGATAAAACACGATAAGAACACTTGAATGAATATCCTAAAATTCCTAACAAGGTAGATACGGAAAGAAGGGAGTTTAGAAAATTTCTTCTTAAAACAAGAAAACTTTATATCAAAATAATCTTTGAAAAATCATTTGAAAAATCATTTTAAAATCATTTTATACTTTGAAAATACGTTCACTCACAAGGAAATGATTCTGAGTTTGATTTCACTCATTCTAGGGTATTTCTACCCTATCTCTAATGAGTTTTTGCTCCATAGGATAAGGTTTGCCTAAACCAAAGCTCTGATACCAAATGTAACGATCCACTATTTTGGACCATTCAAATCGACAATAATCCACACATGTCAGACTTGAATAATGCAAAATAACAGATTGTAATAAAATTTGGAGCAAATAAAATCATTCACAGAATCACAGACATAGAAAAATCAGAATAACTCGCAGCGGAATTTAAAAATAACCATAGTGGTTCATGAAGCCACTAAAATACATAGTCTGAAACCCAATACAGTTCTGAAACAAGTACAATAGAAATCCCAAATACACTAGTCTCTAAAACAAAAGCTGAAATAAGACAACTGAAACTGAAATAGGAAGATAACTAGATAGGCAGAATCTCCAGTGATTCCGAGCTCCAGAAAGGTGAATCCTGTGAATACTCAGGCTGACCCGAGCGTAAAATAAAACATAACACTCGAGTCAGGATATACATACTTATACAGTGTAAACCAACTCAAATGAAATGTAGTAAAGGTACAAGTAACTTAGAAGATGCTTGGGACCGCCCATCCTCTAAGGATCCGTTAAACTATATATTATGTAGTAATATTCGCTATTATAATAGTGTCTACATAAGTAAAGTATAATCATATCGGAAAATAGCGTTAAGGGGATGGAGAACCTTAACGCGGTCGGATCTTAAAATCATAATCGTAGTAAAGCTCGGTATGGTAGGTGACACGGCACAACTAGGCAATGCCAGGGTAGATATACCAATTACGCACACGGACTGATGGATACGCATAGCAGCCACTACCGTTCCACCTCGAACAACATTCCCAATCGGAGGATGGCCATCTAGTCAAATCAGTAAGAGTATAATATCGAAGAAATGTGTCCGAGAAGAGGTGCTACCTCACTGGTCCGAGATCGCTCCTGTTTTAGCCACCTTATGCCAACTCACGGGAGTTGGGTCCACGTAATACCTTAAGGACGTCGCCACCATCCTACTTCATTCTGGAATCTCCACCGCGTACACGGTTGTCAAAGTGGTTTTCGGTATCGACAGAGAGTATGTCCATATTCGATCCCGGTCTCTTTGCCAACCAATCGTTATTATAACCCGTGGTTATAGATTTAAAACAATTTATCAAATATACTTCGAATTAAATCATTTAAAAACAAAAACATTATTCTTTTTTAAAAAATCAAATATTAAATTTCTAAAATCTAACCTTTTCGGAGTTCACTTATTCACTTAAAAACAATAATGTTAAAATTTTCAGCTTTCACGGCATTTAAGAAAATGCGACGGTAAGTTATATTTGAAAACAATTTTATTCAACAAACCAACATTTATAAACTGCTATAACAATTCAGTTTTTAAAACAAAAATCATATTTCAGCCTACTGCAGTCCTTAACAAGTGCTACAGTAGTCCTTTATTAGTTCAGGTTCAATTTTAGTTTCTGCTACAACAGCACTTACCAAGTACTATCATAGCCTTAGTTCGTTTTAGTCTTTTGGTTCATTTATACCATCCACAACACTTAACAAGTGCTACAGATTCTACCAAGTTAAAACTTATAAAATCATACATTAAAAATGTTCATTTCAATCCTTTAACTAATTTATTTAAAAAGAAATTTCACAAGTTAAAACCAAAACTTACAAATTTGCTTATCTCATTCATTTCAACATTTAAACTTAAACTCCATTTTTCACCAATTTAAAACTAAAACTCATTTCAATTAAATTAACTTAAGTTTCCATCTTTCTTTTTATCAAAATTTCTAATTTAAGTTTCGTTTTAAAAATCAATATTCCTCCATTTATTTATATTTATCACATAGAAAAATCGTCTTTATTTTAAATAAATTACTTAAAAATTCGGTTTAAATCAATTTAATATTATTACCATTTTTAAATCATTTAAAAATATCCAGAAAAAAATACAGAAAAATAACCACGGGTCTGTATAATATTTTCTAGCCTAATTCAAGTGATACGGATACTATATCATTTCAATCCGCAATTTACAAAGAAAAATCCGGGTTTTATCATTTCAAACCCGCAATCCCAAGTAAATAAAATTTAATTGAAAATCGCTCAGGCCTATCATTTCAGCCCATAACGACCTTCCCTTATTCTAAAGTCCGTTCGGGTATGTATCATTTCAACCCATAGTGATTCTATTCTACAGGGAACTTGCAGTGTGATTTAACAGAGTAGAATAACAGTAAAATAAGAACAGAACATAACAGATGATATGATATGCAGTTTTTAACAATTAACATCAACTATAAACAAATCACAGGTAATTATAACATCATTTATTTATTTATTTATTTCTACACATTCAGTTGCGGTCGTTTCAAAATTATATAAGTATGAATATTCGTGTGAGATTTACTCACCTCTACGGAGCTGGAGATTCGGAAAGAAAGAAGTACGATGTCAATCGAAAGCACGCGGATAGCACGATCAGTCGTTAGCGGATGCGCCAACTATATTCAAACCACAGGCACAATAAATAATCAAATCTAAGATTTCACGAATAACGAATTTTCAATGAAGCGAACAACAAAAAAAAAAGTAACAGGTTAAAATCAAAACAATAGCACGCCTACTTTTGAAAATCGATTATAACTTTAAAATTTTCAAAGTGACAAAACAACTCTTTTTTTTTTTCAAAACAAAGTTCAGTATATTTAAAACTTCGAACAAAAGCTCTGGAAACCAAATACAAAAATAGGTTAGAGGAAACAAACACGTGACCAACAATTTCAAACCAAACAAAAAAATGACAAACAGCCTTTGTTCATCATATTTTTTTCCAAACAGAGGCTCGGAATATAATAGACAAAGTACAAAATTTACACAAGTGCAAAACAATTTTTCTCATTTCTTTTTTTTTTCCCAATTGCCAGGCTGAGGAAAACAAATAATAAGAACAAGGCTCGGTCGGGTTTGTTGGTCTCGGCATGGGTTCAGTGGTGAACTGTCACGGTCAGTGGTGGTTTAGGGTGGAACCGGAGACGTGGGGATTGGTGAAATGGGTTCTCGGCTGGCGAAGGGGACGTGGGTGGTCTCGGCACGGAGGCGTGGGCTGTTCTCGACCTGGAGAGGGACGGCAGGTGAGGTGCGTGATAGGGTGGCTGGCACGGAGGCGGTGGTGGTCTGGTGGCGAATGGGGTCATGGCAGATAGCAGGGGTTCGGCTGGTGACTAAGAGTAGGTGATGGTAGGGTTTGATCTGGAGAGTGGGGCAGGCTGGTGGTGAATAGGGTGGGGTTCGGTTTGGATTCATGGAGCCTTGGTGATCGGTTAGGGTGGAGGTGGTGACGAGGCTGGTGGCAGGCGTAGGGTTGGAGGCCGGTGACTGGGGTGGTTACGGTCGTGGCTATGCTTGATGGGTGGGTAAGCAGAGTATAGGTTGGAGCAGAAAAAATATAACAAAACTAGGAAACAGGAAGAATGAACAAACGAAAATAGAAAGAAGACAGAAAGCATGTTGTTTTACCTTTAGGAGATTCTCACGAAAAAAAATTTTGATGGAGGCTAAAGGAAAATTCGCAGTCTGGAATTTTGTTTGAGAATGAGGAAAGATAATACAGCTGTTCACAAATATATGAGAGAAGGCACGAATTAAAAGATTGGAACGGCAGAAGTTAAAGTAATCTTTATTATTTTAAAAGCTGGAACGAAACGTAAGGGTAGCGAATAACTTTCTCACGTGAACTAGTCAATGCGAGATTTTTGAAATACCAAACTGAAGCAATACGGCTGAACTAGCACTGTTAACGCAAGGAAAATCTATGGACCGAGACAACAACGAACGAAAAAAAAATGTAATGCCCCAAAGTGACGTACCACTGCTATTTGTTTCTTTTATTTAAATAAATTTAAAAATGTTAACGGTTTCTTAAAATATAACGTATCTTTATAAACCAAAATTTAAAATAGCTATTATCATCGTTAATAAAATTTGATTCTAATGTAATAGTTAAGAACGGACAAAACGTAACGAAATGCAACGCTTTTAAATTTCGTTTTATACAAATTACTACACTTTATATTTATTAATATTACGAAATGTTTTGTTTTTAATTAAAATTTCGCTTTAAAATATCGGACCGTTACACAGTCTGACCCGAGCGTAAAGCAAAACACAAAACACTCGAGTCAGGATTAACATTCTTATATAAATAAATCCAACTCAAGTGAAATATCAACTAAAATACAAGTAACTTAAAGGATGTTTGGGATAACCATCCTCTAAGGATCCGTTAAACTATTTACTATGTAGTAATATACGCTATATACAGTAGTGTCTAAATAAGTAAAGTATAATCATATTGGAAAATAGCGTTAAGGGGATGGAGAACCTTAACGCGGTCGGATCTTAAAATCATAATCGTAGTAAAGCTCGATATGGTAGGTGACACGGCACAACTAGGCAATGCCAGGGTAGATATACCAATTACGCACACGGACTGATGGATACGCATAGCAGCCACTACCGTTCCACCTCGAACAACATTCCCAATCGGAGGATGGCCATCTAGTCAAATCACAAGTAAGAGTATAATATCGAAGAAATGCGTCCGAGAAGAGGTGCTACCTCACTGGTCCGAGATCGCTCCTGTTTTAGCCACCTTATGCCAACTCACGGGAGTTGGGTCCACGTAACATACCTTAAGAACGCCGCCACCATCCTACTTCATTCTGGAATCTCCACCGCGTACACGGTTGTCAAAGTGGTTTTCGGTATCGACAGAGAGTATGTCCATATCCGATCCCGGTCTCTTTGCCAACCAATCGTTATTATAACACCGTGGTCATTTCAAAATAGTTTATACTTCAAACCAAAATCGTTATCATTTCAAAACCCAATTTAATACGATATCGTTTCACTTCAAATATATCCATTTTCAAAATCATATTACTTTCCAAAGTTATAATGTTTTCAAAATCGTAACACTTTCCTTTTTAACAGTTTAGACATTAAAATTTCGTTATAAAATAAATTAGTTTCCTCAAATTTCACAAATCGATTCAAATTAACTCGAATTCCAAAAATTTAATTTAATCAAATCTCAAATCATTAGTTTCAACTCGATTCAGCTTCTAAATAAACCATTTCAAATTATCAATTTCAAATACGTATCTAAACCATAAAATAAGCCATTTCAATTTGAATATATATTTCAAAGCTTTAAATATTCAACATTTCCCAACTAAATTCGATAAATTTATATACATATCAGATTCACTTTTCAATTATTTAGTTTTGAAATATTAACTTAACATTTCCAAGACATTTGAATACAATTTCAATTTACAATTTAAATAAACAAAAGATCTCATTTAAATATTTATACGTTTGAAATATCCATTTAAGTCACCTTTTCAAATTTCAAGTTGTAAATCACTTCTTTACATTTCTAATTCAATACATTTCAAATCAAACTTATTTAAGTATAGTTCTTAAATAAAATATAATTTCAATCAATTTCAAATCATTATAAATTCTATATTTCAAAAATATAGATGTTAAATAAATACTTAAACATATTATTTATCAACTTTAGTAAATCAACTTTAATGAATCTTTAAAATCAATATTTATCAAAACCATATATATCTTTTCAAAACCAAAGAAATCATTTTCAAAACATTTATATATAGACCAACGGTGTCTGTATATAATTTTCTATCCTATGGTCAAGTGATACGGATATTTATCATTTCAATCCGCAATTTAAAACATATTCGGGTATATATCTTTTCAACCCGAAATCCCAAATTCAATTCAATTGAAAATCGCTTGGGTTTATCATTTCAACCCATAACGATTTCCTCCTATTCTACAGATCGTTCGGGTATGTATCATTTCAACCCATAGTGATTCTATACTAACAGGGAACTTGCAGAGTGATAACAGATATGATAATAAAATAACAACAGAAACAGGCATATATCAACAATATAAATACATATAATGGTGTCAGATGTCACAGGTGAACAGATACAGTTAATGACATATGTATATAACAATGTGAACAACTAACAGCAGCATATTTCAATTGACGTTTCAATTGAAATTAAATCTAATAAATATAAGAATATTAATCGTGAGTGATTGCTCACCTTTCGTGGTTAGAGACGAACGAGGATGAAATGAGTTACGAATCTGAACCCGAACTTCGAAACAAAGCAAAATTGGCACGAGTTTGATGACCAAGCTGATAACACGAATTTGATGGAACGAATCAGAATGTGATCAATGAAGATAAGTTATACAAGTAAATTGTTATAGATGAAACATATGAAATTATATTTATATACAAAATCATATCCAAATTTCAACACTTATTAAATTAAATATATAACTTATGAAATATACAACTCAGAACAAATATATATGAACTATATAATAACAGACCAACTTAGACTTAATATATATAACAAACAACTTATAATATATATATTAATCAAGAACCTCCAAAAGCTTACCAATATAAACAGCAACTTTTTCATTCAGTACAAACTTATATATGCAGACTCACATATATATAACGAACACAACCTATATATATATATTATTATATAAACTGCAACCCCATGTAAAAAAAAAAAACAGGTTATATAACTGACATATATTAAACTGACATGTATATATATTAACATTATAACATGATTCTATATACATAACAAACAACTTTTATATCATATTTAAACAATATCTTTATTAAAACAAGTCCTGATAAAACTCAAGTATAAAGTATGCATATATATTTAAACATATATTATATAACACATATACTGTTTATAACTTTTATACAAAACAGATAATATATTCATACGATTTATATACCTATACAAACATCTATGAAACCAGAAACACATTATCCTTATCATATAACACGGCTAGGAGATCAATATATATCCAGCAGATTGAATACTAAAACAAAGCCTTATTATAAATTACATACAACTATACAATGGATCAAATACTTAATAATATTGTTATAAAACAGTGTCGTCCTACGCTTAATGTATAAGTAAACCACAATTTGTAAGTAATATAGCTATGTAAAACTTTTATATGCATGTAACAGCAAACCCATATATATATATAACATCTGTAAAAATATACAGAGGTTACAAATTAAAGTCAATGTCAAAGATATCATATAGTACAATAAAATCTGTATAAACATAGCTTACACGCAACACATACAATATATATACACATACAACTAATATCTATCCTAATATATTATTTTTATTCTCTGAACAGTACAGCTAACAAGACTTTGAAACCATCCTATTATGTAGCATAGAATATATTATAAAAATACTATATAACATCAAATTCATTATAAAGTACTATAACGTATATGAAAACTTACTTCAATATAAGTTATATATCATATTGTATAGTAGATCAAAAAAAAAACCTCATTTTAAAACTTGTTTGAACTTCGTATATATCAGTAGACCAAAAAAAAAATATACCAAAGTAAACATACATATATAATATATTATATATATATACTGTACAATTTATATAAGACTGCAAATACCTTTAACTAGAAGAAGATGCCAATCTCGGCTGCTCGATGGGAAGAAGGCCGTGGGTTAGGAAAAACAAGTGATGGCCGAGCTATGAGATAAGAGTAGGATAGTCGGAGCCAGGTGGCGCTCGTTCTGGTGTATGGTTGCGCTCCAGCATGTCAGGGGTCGGCGGGTGGAGCCTTTGGTGAGGAGGTGGCGAACATTGGTGGTGGAGTGTAGTGCGGCCATTGGTGGTGAAGAGGGGACGCGAGCATGAAGGGAGAGAGCCAAGGGTTTGGGTTTGAGAAAGAGCACGGTTTGGAGAAGAATGGGAAAAAATATAGAACTGAAAAACGTAAATCTTGTTTGCAGGAGGGAGAAGTGAGAACGAGAAGAGGATAAGAGGAGAAATGAGAAATGAGGTGTCAGGCAAAAGAAAGGAATGAACGTATACAAAAACGTGGATGAGTAGACCAACAGTTTTGAACGTGAACGTGAAGAAATGAATCGTTCAAAAAATGAAGGAGAGAAAATGGCAGAAGAAACGTTCCACCGAAATTTTAGATATAAATTCAAAGCAAAGGGACGTACAGCTATCCATTGATTTAGCACGTTTGAATTTGAAAAGGTAAGAAAAGAGGAAAGTCACAAATTTTGTACCGCTACAATGGAACGTTACCATCGTTTTCGTCACCTACCGGACCTCAAAATATAGAAATAAATATACCGTAGAGATCAGCGCAACGAGACGATCAAAACGGTACACAGATATCAGTGGTACGGTCATCCGATCAAAAGTCGATAACCGGTACCAGAAATACTGCTATTCTGCCAGAAATAAGATAACGGAGCAACAGAATTCCAAATTTGACGAAACGAAAGATGACATCTCACTCAGAAGATGATTTACAAATTTTCTATGTAAAAATATTTAGGTTTGGAAAACATTTTATTATCACCAATTTTTAACTGATTAAATTGAAGTAAATTTACGCTCGAAATAAATTTTCATATTTTCGGATGAAAATTTACCAGTTGCTATGTTTAATTAGACGCATTCCAACTATCAAATTTATATTTCAAAATTTTATTGTTTAAAATTTCACAAAAGTTCGATAAATTAAATAAATAAGACCACTGAAATTTACGGGTCGTTACACTAAAGGTATATACGTGGACCCAACTCCTGTGAGTTGGCATAAGGTGGCTAAAACAGGAGCGATTCTCGGGCCAATGAGGTAGAACCTCTGAACGGACGCATTTCTTCGATACCATTCTATTACTTTGTGATTGATTTGGTGGCCACCCTTCGATTTTGATTGGGAGTGTGTTCCGAGGTGGGCGGTAGTGGCTGCTATGCGTTTCCACCAGCCTTGATGCATAATTGGTATATCTACCCTGGCATTGCCTTGTTGTGCCGTGTCACCTACCATATCGAGCTTTACTACGAGTTTGGATTTGTGACGTAGCCTGTGGAGTATTGAGGGTAGCTCCCGATCTGGGGGTATGCTAATATTGGATAGACTACTGGGACTTTATGTGTTAAGGGCTATATGGGTAACCCCTTAATGCTATTTAAAAGTATGTTTATTTTATATTAGACATTATTATAATAGCATATATTACTACATAGTAGATAGTTTAACGGATCCTTAGAGGATGGTTATCCCAAACATCCTTTAAGTTACTTGTATTTCAGTTGTAATTTCACTTGAGTTGGATTTATTGATATAAGAATGTTAATCCTGACTCAAGTGTTTTGTGTTTTGCTTTACGCTCGGGTCAGACTGAGTGAAGCAATATTCGAGACTCACCTTTGGAGTTGGAGCTTCGCTTGGAGATCCAGCTATCTATCGATTCTGCTATCAGTTATTCAGTTGATTCCAGTGATGTATTCAGATCTTGTATTTGACTATTTTATTGAGACATCTATGTATTCGAGACTTCTGTTGTATCTTGTTTAACTCTGTTATATATATAACAGCTTCATGAACTACCATCCTTTTATTTCCGCTGCATTATTTTATATTACTCTGTGTTTGTGATTCTGTGATTATTTTATTTACTGTATATGTTGAGTTTTGCCAAATTTAAATTAACAATCTGATATTTTGAGAAATTCAAATCCGATATGTATGGATGCGAATGGATGAAAATTTTAGGTCGTTACATACACTTATTTTTTTTTAGCAAAGGCTAGCGGGGTTAACAGGGCCCCTACCTGATTTTATTGCCAAGAAAACAATAAAATACAATACTTTCCCAAAGGAAAACAAGCACAAAAGTAGAAAATAGAAAAAAAAACACACGGGGATAAAAAACAGCTGGGAAAAAAAAAATCACAAAACAAGGCAGAACACAACAGATGAAAACACCGAGATAACACCAACTATCTCCAAGCATCCATGTTATTCACCGTAAAATTGGATTGCATCTTCAATGCTTTGTATATTTCATTCTTCAAAACCTTCCATAACACCTGCTCATCTCTCCTCTTCTTTTCAAAACATATCATGTTCCTTTCATACCACACCACTGCCAGATACTTCTTCAAGCAGATCGTCAAATATCTAGCTTTCACTGTTCGCCACCTAGTAGCTTTGAATAACATATCAAAATCAAGCATTGAAAGACCAGCCAACCTTCTACTCCCAGCAACAGTTACCATTTTGTCAAAAAGAATTTTAGTGTAAGGACATTGCAATATCAAGTGAAGCACAATCTCAGGTTCATTTGCACAAAACACACAAGTAATACCCGAATCAAATCCCATCTCCATCAATTTGTTTCTAGTCAACAATGCATTTTGCAGAACCTTCCAAAGCATCATATTATCTCCTGGTTTTGAATCAGATGTCCATATAACTTTGCTCCATTTGTAGGCCTGATCGTCAGAATTGTGCAGGTGCATGTACACAAGCCTGACAGAGTGAGGCCTATCATTCCATAGCACATCATCAATGTCAACAAGAGGGTAACTGTTACGTTGAATATCATTCCAGACTGTCCTTATGTACTGATTTGACGAACATGGTAGATGCAAATTACCATGGACAATATAATCCATAGCTTTTGCATTATTTGGAATTCCAGATTGCATCTGCCGTTGATAGTTGAGTATAGAATGCAAAACCACACCCTTGGCCACCCAAGGGTCATGCCAAAATTTAACAGCAGATGAGTTTGACAACCTATGAACAATAGTGGGAAGCAAAAGAGTACGCAAAGATAGAAGCTTTCTCCAAGTCCAGCTGCAAATTTGAGGTGTGTGAATTGACCAAAAGCTTGCCCTACCAATTCTATTAGCCCAGACCCAGTTAACCCACCCAGTTAACATACACTTATTTTTATAATTGAATAAGAATATGAAATAAAATTTATTTATTTATTTTTGGAAATTAAATGTATTTACGACATCATCGGTGATCCCTTATATTTAATAATTGATTAATGATTTAAATTGGGATTTTAATAATTATTACAATTATTATAATAATTGTTTTAAATGATAATAATTCATTTTAATTAGTTATAAGGTGATAGTAAATCATTTATAATAGTCTTATAAAGATATTTATTTGATTTGAAAATATAAGAAAATTTGTATCTCTTTATCGATATAACAACAGTTTTTGTAAACAATTGTTTAATATTAATTTATATGGTTTTATAAATCAAATGTGATCATTTTAATTTGTTAAAAATGATAAGAAATTATTTTTTAAATTTTGTTTACATTTATATGTAAGTTATTTATAAGTGAAAATGTGACCGGAAATCGGTTTCCGGATTCTCAACGGCTTAACGAATGGAAGTTGTTCAAAGTTATTGCAACCTTATTTATATGTCATGTGCACATATATACAATACATATGCACACCCTAACATGCACATGAACATAAGTACACACACACACACATATACAAGCTTATATATATATATTACAAAATATTAAGATACTTTTCTAAAAACTTAATACTTAAGCAACCAAAATGCATCCATCAACTCACCTTACTTCATATCACCTCAAGCACATGGAGGCACAAGGGTGGGAGAGGTTTGCCACGCATATGGAGGTGACGGGGGGGTGTTTGCAAGGGGCAATCGTGTAATTTTGCAATTAGATATTTATTTCCAAATTTTTCCTATAAATACCCACCCCTTTCTTCATAAATTCGTAACACCTATTCTTCAGCTTCTTCGTCCTTCTTTAAGCTATTTTAATGGCTTCATATATACAGAAAATTATGGAGAAAATAATTACAAAAAGAAATTAAATTATACTAGTATATATACATTATCCTATCCACTCAAAACCAAGATCAAATCACTCCATTCTTCCACCTAAACCCATGACCACCACCTCCTACTCCCCAAGGCCAAGCCAAGGCCATGAGATTCCAAGGGTAGGTCAAGCCTTCCAAAGGCATTCGAGCCTAATTTCGTGGAATTTGATTTCGAGATAGTGGAGCTATAGACGTTTTAAACCTAGTTTGAGTGAAAATGAAGATCATAAACTCTATATTTGTACGTATATACAATATGATGATGTGATATGATTGTTATGGCTGTTTACTATGCTTGATCATCAAGTTTGGATGTTGATTATATGATTGTTTGATTGTATTAACAAGTCAAGTTTAATACAGGTCGAAAATTACAAAGGAAATCACTTTTCTTTAATAAATGAAATGGTATATATGAGATTGTTAAACCTCTTGAAAATTGTTTAAAATGTTTTATAAATATTTTATAAACACAAAAATCCAATTTGGTGAAGTTTTGACAGTTATGAAAATTAAGTCAAAACAGGCGCATCGTGTAACGGTAATTCGCGATTTGACGCCGTAGAAAGTTAAATCCATTTAAATGATGGATTCGAGGACGGAATTCTTTGTAATAAGAATTTTCTGAGCTCTTAGAATCATAGTTTTCAAACGAAAAAAGAAGATCAGGATTTCATTTAGTAGATTTTTAAATATGAGCAAATCAAGTTTTCAAAATAGTCGCGGTTCGGCAGTTCGGAAACCAAAGCGACAAATTCTTTAAAAATGATATTTTTTTTTATTCTTTAAAAATATAGGATAGATTCTATAAACCTTTTAAAATGCTTTAAAAGAGATTTGAGTTATAAAAATGGAGTTCTAAATAATTTAAAAGTTGTTTTGATCAAATAAGCTTTGAAAACACAAATTACGACACTTCTTAATAACTTTTGCAAACAATGATTTTAACTTAATTATTCTTTCTTGATTCTTTTGTGAACCTTTTCAAATAAATAATTAAGCAATTTAAAGATGATTAAGAGGTTTAAAAATGAGTATGCAGAAACTACTAGTACATTTGTTCCATTTGTGAGTGTCATAGAAAATCCGACCGAGGAATGGAATAGATCGAAGGGAAAGCCCGGATGCTCTAAAATAATTAAAAGTAAATTAAGTATGTTAAAAGATTTAGAGTCGATCAAATAACTTAACCACCTTATGGGTGACAGAGAGGTAGTCTTTAGGCATGGATTTGGGAAACCGGTTGCTTTCGCTCTCTAGCTACCCATACTAGCCTGACGGAGGGGATATTAAATTTGATTTACTCGGACCAAAATTTCCCAAAGTATAAAACATATAATTTTCCAAATTCAAACAACTTGGATTGCATATAAATAATCTTCTTATACCTGGTATTAATCTTCTTAAATCGACTTGTTAATACAATCGAACAATCATATAATCAACATCCAAACTAGATGATCAAGCATAGTAAATAACCGTAAAATCATATCACATTATTATATTATATATAAGTATAAATATAGAGTTTCTCACCTTCATTTTCACTCAAACTAGTTTTAAAACGCCTATAGCTCCGCTATCTTAAAATCAAACTCCATGAAATCGAGCTCAAAAGTCTTTGGAAGGCTCGGCCTACCCTTGGAAGCTCATGGCCTTGGCTTGGAGAGGAGGAAGGATCGGCCTTAGGGAGTAGGAGGAGGTGTTGGGTTTAGTGGAGGGATGGAGTGATTTGAGCTTGGTTTTGAGTGGATTGGATAATGTATATATACTAGTATAATTTAATCTCCTTTTGTAATTAGTTTCTCCATAATTTTATTTATATATGAAGCCATTAGAATAGCTTGAAGAAGGAGGAAGAAGATGAAGAATAAGTGTTAGGAATTTATGAAGAAAGGGGTGGGTATTTATAGGCAAAATTTTGAAATAAATATCTTATTGCAAAATTTCATAATTTCTCCTTGTTGACACCCCCATCACCTCCATATGCATGGAAAACCTCTCCCCCCTTGTGCCTCCATGTGCTTGAGGTGATATGGTGTAAGGTGAGTTGATGAATGCTTTTTGGTTGCTTCAGTATTAAGTTTTTATGAAAATATCTCAATATTTTGTAATATATATATATTTAAGTTTATATGTGTATATATATATATGTTCATGTGCATGTTAGGGTGCATATGTATTGTATATACTTGCACACGACATATAAACAAGGTTGCAACAACTTTGAACAACTTTTATTCATTAAACCGTTGAAAATCGGGAAACCGATTTCCGGTCACTTTTTCACTTATAAATTAATTTACATATAAATGTAAACAAAATTTGAAAACTAATTTCTTATCATTTTTAAAAAATTAAAATGATCACATTTGATTTATAAAACAATCTAATTAATATTAAACAACTGTTTACATAAACTGTTGTTATATCGATATAGTGATACGAATTTTCTTATATTTTCAAATCAAATATATATCTTTATAAAACTATTATAAATGATTATTATCACTTTATAACTAATTAAAATGAATCATTATTATTTTTTAAAACAATTATTAGTATAATTATAATAATTATTAAATCATTAAAATCCTAATTTAAATCTGTGATAACCCGGATTTTTGAAACACCTGATAATGGGATAATTAACTGGTTTTTACTATTGAGATACTGATTTTTATTTAGTTGAACAAATAAAATTCTAATTAATATCTGGATGTATAAAGTGGATTTGAAACCATAATTAATTTGTAAATGGATATATGCAAAACTTATCATTTCTAAGCAAAATAAAATACGAATAACTATTTTATTATTATGCATACATGTATGGTTTGTGAGAAAAACTTGGATTTAAAAATTCAAAGCAATATCTTCAAAATAAATTTTCAACAAGTATGTATAGATATTTAGTTAGTAATTAGTATATAATTAGGTTTCATATATTTTATTTTCTTCAAAGTTACATGAATATAAGTAAAGAGGATTTAATAAAGGATGATACTTTAAAATATACATAAGTTGTATATATAAAAGTATTATATATAAAGATAATACATATTAATATAAATACATAAAACATAAGAGATATTTAAAAATAAGTTTTTAACATTTGTAAATATATATAGCATGTAAAATAACAAATGCAAGCTAAAGATGATTTGTAATTACAAGTGTAAATTAATTATAGCATGCTAATGACACTTGTAAGCCAATTGAACAAGTGTAATTTATTTTCTTTTTATTTTAAAATAAATTAAGCTAAGTTATATAAACATATCTCTATCCTTCTATTTCAATTTTCTCTTATCTTCACTATCAAAACAAAGGAAAACCCAAATATCTGTACACTAAAAATCAGAGAAATCAAAGAGGAAATTCAAAACAATCTCTCCACAAATTTCAAACCTAAAGCTAAAGCAAGATTAACTCTACAAATTCAAGAAATTCAACTCAGATCAGTAAGAAAATCAAAGTCAAGAAGCAAGTCAAATTCCAGTTTTTCAAAAATCAAGTTTCCAGATTTCAAAACTTCCCAGGCTTCTCTGTTCAAAACATTGCAGGTGAGTACTCCTACCTCATGAATGTAAACATGCTTGTATACGGATAAATATGCAAATGTTTGTGTGTGCATGCCTGAACATAGATGTATACTTCTCTATTTAAAACCCAAAACAGTGAGTAAACTTAAACCCTGGAATTTTGTTTAAACTGATGTTGAGTGTTGTCTTGTGAAAATGTTATTATGTCTGTTATAATTTATGTATGCGTGCTCTAAAACATGTTGATATGAAGTATATAAACATGCATGTCTGTTACCATTATATATCTCTGTACATATCCCTGTTTTAATTCAGAGACAAGATTTTGAAAAAAAAATCTTGTTCTTTTTATTTATTCTTTTAGAGTTTCAGCTTTTCAAACAATATATGGTTGTTTAGGTATAATCTTGATTTTAAAAATAAGTTCTAGCATTTTAAAATTTTAAACTGTCTGAAATCAAGAAAAATCAGTGGAAAGGAGGAAAATATGTTTAAATCAAGTGTTGTAATTTGTTGATTAAATTATATAATTTGATTCAACTCAGAAAAATAAGATTTTTAAAACAATTATGGTGATTTTTAATTTAGTAATTTAAGAGCAGATCGGAGTTGAACTTGAAATGGGTTTTCACCATTTTCTGGCGATCGGAAGATATTGGGTTCTCGGGGTTTCGATCGAAGCTTGGTTGTTGGCCAGTAATGTCGAGAAAAATGCCAAATGAATTTATTCTTCATCGTGGCGATGGAAATGAGATGAACTAGGGTTTAACGTCTTCATTTTGGTCGTAATGGAAAAGTGATGACTGGGTCATCTAGGGTGAATCGAGTTTCACCGTAGCATTGGGGATAGTTGCGTGGATGCCTTGCGATGATATGACCGGAGTTTCAGGAGGAACGGTGGTCGGAGGCGTGATTGCGTGGCATTTCTTTCCGGTGATGTTGTAGTTCTGTTTCGAGTGGAAGGGTCGATTTCGATTTAGGCTAGATGCTTTCGATTGGATGCTCGGAGTTGAATGTCGAGTTGATTCAAGACTTGCCGGAGGTAGTTGAGTTCGCCGGAGCAATGGCAAACGTTCGTACACGTGCACGGCGTGTATCTGTGTCAGGTGGAAGGTGCGTGAGTAACTCGAGTGAGATCTCGAGCAGGAAGATGGTTGTCACGGGGTGTAGCTCGAGTTCGCTCGTGTTCGTGAGGGTTGTTTTTTCAGTTAAGTTGGTTTTTTTTTTAAAAAAAAATAGAAACTAAGAGAAGAAGAAGAAGCTGGGAGGGAACTCGAGACAGTCTCGAGTAGAATGCGGGTTTAACCCCAAGCAAGAATCGTGAGGGAAGGTGGTATGCACGTTTTAAAGATTTTTATAAAAGAAATAAAAGTTGAAATTTTAAAGATAGTTCTATATTTAAAACTTTTCTAAACCTTATTTTAATGGTATGTTTGTTAAATTTAAGTTTGTTAAAAAACTTAAATAAAATGTTTTAAAACCTAATCACTTTATAAATATAATTAAATGTTAATTAAAGGTTAAGTTTAATAATGTGATTAAGTAATTAACAAAGGAAAATGATTTGTTAAGGATAATTAAGATTTTGATAATTTAAATAAGAATAATTAATTGTTTTAATTATTAATTAAGTAATAATAAATAAAATAGTTAAAGATTATAATTTATTAATTAAGAGTTTAATTAATTTGTAATTAAGAATTATTAATTAGATAATTAAAGTTAATTAATTAATAATTAGCAGTAATTAATTAAGAAATTAATTAAGTAATTAATTGGTAATTAGTAATTAATTAATTGATAATTAAGGGTTAATTAACCAAGTATTAAGAATTAATTAAATTTTAATTAATGATTAAGGATAAATTAATCTCTGATTAAGGTTAATTAATTGACTTATAAAAGTAATTAAGGTATGATTAATTAATTAAATGATTGTAATTAATTAATAAATTGATTAAGCAGGATTAAGTAATTAGTTCTTAAGTAATTAATTTAATTTAAGATAATTAAATTAATTATAATATGGATTAATAAATTCTGTTTGGATGATTGTTAGAGTAAAATGTCTGGATTTATTGATATCTATTGGGTGATATTCTGTGATACTCTATGATATACTTTGGATATATCTGTGATGAATGGATAGATTATCTATGATAAATGCTATGTGAATTCAAAGTGTTAAATTGAATTGTTTAACTTTTAAATAACTTGACCTTTAAGATGACATTGGTTTCGAAGAGACCGGGGTCGGGTATTAGTAAATATCCGAAACCACTTCGATTTGAAATCATCTAAAATACTTTATAGATTGATATGTGAAACCAATAGGCTGGTTGGGATAAAATGGACCATTTAAACTAAGTTGGATACTTAGATATTGTTTTGTGAAAATAAGTGTTGACTATATAAGTTGTTTACTTGTAATAATGTACGAGTTACCCCGGGTTTTAAATAAGTTCTATAGATTGGAATTTCTTGTTAGATGGGTTTACTCACGCTGGTTTCCAGCCTGACCCGGGTGTTACTTTGATGTAATGCTCGGGTCAGACCGAGTATTACAGATTTTTCAGGTAAGGACGTTCTGGAGCTCATGAGGCGAGCTGGATGGCAGGAACGTATAGAGAGTGATATATTGGTATTTATTGGGACGAGTTATTTTAACTGTCCAGTGATTGTGAGATGTTGTAACTCTGATATATTAAAATGTAATTGACTGATACAGTTTTCTTGTATAACTGATATTATTATTTGATATTGTATTTTAATCCGCTGCGAATGTGAGAATCTGTGTCTTGTTCTGTTTCTTTCTTCTATCTCTTTTCTTTTTCTTCTAACTATCTGGAATTTTCGGGTTCGAAAATTCCGGGTCGTTACACTTGGTATCAGAGCGAAGGTTAAGCGAGAACCTTGGCTCTATTGGGATTACTCGTTAAGGATAGGGTCAATGGTACCCTAGAACGAGTTGAGTGTATATATATATATATATGAGAGCGTAATTGTTATTTTCTTATATAAGGATTTTAAATGATTTTATATAAGAATATATTTTGATATGTAAAATGATATTTCTTTCTATTAAATATTAAGGTAATTGGTTGTTAAAATATTGGAATTAAATTAAGTGGTAATAGAAATAAAGCCAAATTAAAATTTAATGAAGACAAGTTTGAAATGAATTCAAACTAAAATTAAAATCTTGAATTTGTAGAAATGTTATCAAGAATAAAGGTAATAATGAATTGGTTTCTAGATATGATAATCTTGGTTATTATCATAAATGGTAATTGTGTTTAATAATGAATGTTGTTAATGATTTAGCAAAATGAAATGTTTAGGGAAGTAAACATTTAAGTGAGTATAACTTATAAATTGGAATTGAAGATAATTTAAAATTGTGAAGTTTTAAATCTAAGTCCAGAAAACTTGAGATTATTTTAAAGAAATTTGTTTTGAAATTAAAAACCAAGAATGGTTTAAAATTTAAAGTATAACTTGGTGTGTAAGGAAAATGTATATATGAGGAATATACATAATACCAATGATGATTTGAAATAAACACTTAGTGTTGAGTTTTAAATTGGAATGTGATGTAAAACCCAAAGTAAAGAAAGTTTTTAAAACTTAAAAGGGGAAAGACTATTAATCTGAAGTTTAAAATTTGAATGGGAATTCAAATTGTGAAAAGTTGACCGGATTAAGTAAATTTAACTTGAAGGAAGTTAAATAAGTTGAATAAATAACTTGAATTGGAAATTTCAAGATGAAATTTAAATTTAACTTGGAAAGTTAAATGGTTGATTTGAAATGGGAGTTATGAGTGATCTCAAAATGGGTTTGAGATCTGGAAATTGAAAATGGATAATAAATTAGAATCTGAAATTTAATTGTTTTTGAATTCTTATTTGAACTTTATAATAAGTTAAGTAAAGATAATTTTAAAATGGAATTTTGAAATTTGAATTCAGAATTAAAAGGTTTAAAGATTTAATTTGTTAAAATAAAAAATAAAGGTTGAGTTAATTTAAAAGTAAAGGAATTGTGATTTAAGGAATTAAAATCAATTTTAACTCGAATTTATATAATTCGAGATAGTTTAAAATTGAGATTTAAATTGAATTAGTTCAAACTGAATTTGATTTGAATAAATGGGAATTGTGATTTAAGATAAATAAGTTTAAAATTCAAATGGAAAATTTGAAATGGATTAATTTAAAATAAAAATTGAAGATTGAATGAGTTCAAAAATTCAAATGGGAATTGGGATTAATTCATATAGAAATTGAAATGATTTGAAATTTAAGTGGATTCAATTTGAAATTAGTTTGAATAATTTGAAATTGTAATTAAAATGAATATGTTTAAAATCAAATGGAATTTGATTTGAAATTTGGAAAGGAATTAAGATTAATTCAACTTGAATTGGGATTGAATAAAATTCAATGGAAATTGAAGTATTGAGTCAATTTAAATGGAAGTGGAAATTTAAATTGAATTAATGGGAAATTAATTGGAAATGGAGATTGGGAAATTAAACAGTTTGGCTCTGGATTATTTTCAAATTGTTTTAATACAAGTATATGTTTCCAAACTATTTACTATACAATCTTTCTTCTTAAACCCCAAACTATCTTATACTTATTTTACAATTATTTTGGAACTATTTAACTATTTTGAAACTGATTTATAAACTAATTACTATTTTTCAGTTACTTATATCTAATCACTATTTTAAAAGCTATTTTGCAATTACCTAACTATTTTATAATACTTAACTATTTTATAGCTATTTTACAAACTAATAACTATTTTTCAACTACTTATCTATTTTAAAACCTTTTCAAGCTATTTTTAAATTTAAATTGGTCAGAGTTCAAACGGTTTGTAATTGAAGTAATAACTCAAATGGGAAATGAAGTAATTGAGAATAAGTGAATGGAATTAAAGGAAATGTGAATAGAAAAGAGAATTGATTTGGATAATAACCAACAAAGATAAATACGTAGGATATACGTATATTATTCTATTCTCATAGTGATTTGATCCAGATTCGAACACAGAATTTCGAGATAGTATTATCGATCCGAGTTGGGATTTTTCGCTCGATTTTCGACGGCGAACCTGGATATGGATTTTTGATTGGTTCTGGATATTCTCTATCATAGTTGTGACTATGCAAGGAGAATGACAGTTTCTAATCAAGAAACCAGATCTGAGTCCGCACTAGGAAGTCGGGTGGACGATACTAGTTCGGAAGTGAAATTGTGTGATCGATTGAGCGATCAGATTGATATTGTGTACGGATGATATGTGTACATCGTACGGATTTGAATGAAATTGATATTGAAGATTTGTGGATAAGAACTGTAAAATGGTTTTTGAAAAGAAATATGGTTAATAACTTTATAAAAGATTTATCAAATGTGAATATTTGATTTGGAATAAAATAAAGTTATATATCCTTGTTGTATAAGGTAAATCTTCCCTTGTTGAATCTATTGCTAAAAGAAAAGGGTTTTGAAATATTTGAAGTATAAAAGAGGTTTTATACAAAGTTGAAATGATCCAAAGATTTTAAAAGTTATATATATCTATATCTATATATATAAAGGATCTTATGAGAATGATTTTGGAAAAGGTTTTGGGAACCTATGAATTTGGGAAAGGCTTTTGATTTTTGGGAAAATCAATTTTGGATTTTGAAAAGCCTAGTTTGAGAATTATCGATTTTGGTAATCGATTTTGTGTAAAGGAGATTTTGATAAATCATAAAGGATATGATTTGAAGATACTATAAGTATATAGTATAAAATGTTTTGAGTATAGCTCTGGGGAAAAAGGCGCTCTCTTGAAATGAACTTCTCAGGAGTGCCACTGGGTGGTACTGCCTTGAACCCCAAGGGGGGATTCTAAAGTTGATCCTGTGAGGAGTCCGGACAAAACTAGTTCCTGAGGATTATTTGTGTAGCGAAAGTCGAGGGGCTGGTGCCCATAGAGGCATTTGGGTTATTCTGTGACGACAATGTAACTCGATGTCACTGCGATCTACTGCAGACCATAGCGAAAGTCATGTGTGCCGCTGAGAGCCAACTGTCTACGTTTGATTTTATATCGGTAGACTGTGACACTATGGTAACATAGCGAAAGTCGTGTGTGCCGCTGAGAGCCAACTGTCTACGTTTGATTTTATATCGGTAGACTGCGACCTATGTGGGAGAAGTTTCATTATTTGGCAGCGAAATTCGGTGGCGCTGATGCCTACAGTTATATGGGTTTGTGCTGTGATAGCAACGTAAGGCCCGGGTATAACTGCGATCTGTAGCGGGTTCCATGGCGTAATCGAGGAGCGCGGAGACCTACAGTTATCTGTGGATTTTGCCGGGACGGCAACGTAACCATCGGGTTAACTGCGACCATGGATGGGGGTGATGATTTCCAGAGCATTCTCACCAAAGATATTTCCTCTATTTTCAAAAATGTTTTCGATATTTTCAAATAAAGTATTTTCTAAATATTTTCACTGGGTGTTGAAAATGAGTCTGCTAAGTACTTATAGATTTTCAGTCTTACGCCTGATCAACGTATGACCGAATTTCTGTGAGAACGAGGAAGGACTTGTTGAAACATCGAGTTATAAAAAGTATTTTTATTTTAAAATATTATATAGATTTTTTTAAAAGTGTTTTAAAAACGATCAAAGAAAAATTTATCAGATTTTAAGCATTGAATAAATTCTGGCCTCGTTCCTTTTCGGGGACGAAAAGATTTAAAGGGGGGAGGAATGTGATAACCCGGATTTTTGAAACACCTGATAATGGGATAATTAACTGGTTTTTACTATTGAGATACTGATTTTTATTTAGTTGAACAAATAAAATTCTAATTAATATCTGGATGTATAAAGTGGATTTGAAACCATAATTAATTTGTAAATGGATATATGCAAAACTTATCATTTCTAAGCAAAATAAAATACGAATAACTATTTTATTATTATGCATACATGTATGGTTTGTGAGAAAAACTTGGATTTAAAAATTCAAAGCAATATCTTCAAAATAAATTTTCAACAAGTATGTATAGATATTTAGTTAGTAATTAGTATATAATTAGGTTTCATATATTTTATTTTCTTCAAAGTTACATGAATATAAGTAAAGAGGATTTAATAAAGGATGATACTTTAAAATATACATAAGTTGTATGTATAAAAGTATTATTTATAAAGATAATACATATTAATATAAATACATAAAACATAAGAGATATTTAAAAATAAGTTTTTAACATTTGTAAATATATATAGCATGTAAAATAACAAATGCAAGCTAAAGATGATTTGTAATTACAAGTGTAAATTAATTATAGCATGCTAATGACACTTGTAAGCCAATTGAACAAGTGTAATTTATTTTCTTTTTATTTTAAAATAAATTAAGCTAAGTTATATAAACATATCTCTATCCTTCTATTTCAATTTTCTCTTATCGTCATTATCAAAACAAAGGAAAACCCAAAAATCTGTACACTAAAAATCAGAGAAATCAAAGAGGAAATTCAAAACAATCTCTCCACAAATTTCAAACCTAAAGCTAAAGCAAGATTAACTCTACAAATTCAAGAAATTCAACTCAGATCAGTAAGAAAATCAAAGTCAAGAAGCAAGTCAAATTCCAGTTTTTCAAAAATCAAGTTTCCAGATTTCAAAACTTCCCAGGCTTCTCTGTTCAAAACATTGCAGGTGAGTACTCCTACCTCATGAATGTAAACATGCTTGTATACGGATAAATATGCAAATGTTTGTGTGTGCATGCCTGAACATAGATGTATACTTCTCTATTTAAAACCCAAAACAGTGAGTAAACTTAAACCCTGGAATTTTGTTTAAACTGATGTTGAGTGTTGTCTTGTGAAAATGTTATTATGTCTGTTATAATTTATGTATGCGTGCTCTAAAACATGTTGATATGAAGTATATAAACATGCATGTCTGTTACCATTATATATCTCTGTACATATCCCTGTTTTAATTCAGAGACAAGATTTTGAAAAAAAAAATCTTGTTCTTTTTATTTATTCTTTTAGAGTTTCAGCTTTTCAAACAATATATGGTTGTTTAGGTATAATCTTGATTTTAAAAATAAGTTCTAGCATTTTAAAATTTTAAACTGTCTGAAATCAAGAAAAATCAGTGGAAAGGAGGAAAATATGTTTAAATCAAGTGTTGTAATTTGTTGATTAAATTATATAATTTGATTCAACTCAGAAAAATAAGATTTTTAAAACAATTATGGTGATTTTTAATTTAGTAATTTAAGAGCAGATCGGAGTTGAACTTGAAATGGGTTTTCACCATTTTCTGGCGATCGGAAGATATTGGGTTCTCGGGGTTTCGATCGAAGCTTGGTTGTTGGCCAGTAATGTCGAGAAAAATGCCAAATGAATTTATTCTTCATCGTGGCGATGGAAATGAGATGAACTAGGGTTTAACGTCTTCATTTTGGTCGTAATGGAAAAGTGATGACTAGGTCATCTAGGGTGAATCGAGTTTCACCGTAGCATTGGGGATAGTTGCGTGGATGCCTTGCGATGATATGACCGGAGTTTCAGGAGGAACGGTGGTCGGAGGCGTGATTGCGTGGCATTTCTTTCTGGTGATGTTGTAGTTCTGTTTCGAGTGGAAGGGTCGATTTCGATTTAGGCTAGATGCTTTCGATTGGATGCTCGGAGTTGAATGTCGAGTTGATTCAAGACTTGCCGGAGGTAGTTGAGTTCGCCGGAGCAATGGCAAACGTTCGTACACGTGCACGGCGTGTATCTGTGTCAGGTGGAAGGTGCGTGAGTAACTCGAGTGAGATCTCGAGCAGGAAGATGGTTGTCACGGGGTGTAGCTCGAGTTCGCTCGTGTTCGTGAGGGTTGTTTTTTTCAGTTAAGTTGGTTTTTTTTTTTTAAAAAAAAAATAGAAACTAAGAGAAGAAGAAGAAGCTGGGAGGGAACTCGAGAAAGTCTCGAGTAGAATGCGGGTTTAACCCCAAGCAAGAATCGTGAGGGAATGTGGTATGCACGTTTTAAAGATTTTTATAAAAGAAAGAAAGTTGAAATTTTAAAGATAGTTCTATATTTAAAACTTTTCTAAACCTTATTTTAATGGTATGTTTGTTAAATTTAAGTTTGTTAAAAAACTTAAATAAAATGTTTTAAAACCTAATCACTTTATAAATATAATTAAATGTTAATTAAAGGTTAAGTTTAATAATGTGATTAAGTAATTAACAAAGGAAAATGATTTGTTAAGGATAATTAAGATTTTGATAATTTAAATAAGAATAATTAATTGTTTTAATTATTAATTAAGTAATAATAAATAAAATAGTTAAAGATTATAATTTATTAATTAAGAGTTTAATTAATTTGTAATTAAGAATTATTAATTAGATAATTAAAGTTAATTAATTAATAATTAGCAGTAATTAATTAAGAAATTAATTAAGTAATTAATTGGTAATTAGTAATTAATTAATTGATAATTAAGGGTTAATTAACCAAGTATTAAGAATTAATTAAATTTTAATTAATGATTAAGGATAAATTAATCTCTGATTAAGGTTAATTAATTGACTTATAAAAGTAATTAAGGTATGATTAATTAATTAAATGATTGTAATTAATTAATAAATTGATTAAGCAGGATTAAGTAATTAGTTCTTAAGTAATTAATTTAATTTAAGATAATTAAATTAATTATAATATGGATTAATAAATTCTGTTTGGATGATTGTTAGAGTAAAATGTCTGGATTTATTGATATCTATTGGGTGATATTCTGTGATACTCTATGATATACTTTGGATATATCTGTGATGAATGGATAGATTATCTATGATAAATGCTATGTGAATTCAAAGTGTTAAATTGAATTGTTTAACTTTTAAATAACTTGACCTTTAAGATGACATTGGTTTCGAAGAGACCGGGGTCGGGTATTAGTAAATATCCGAAACCACTTCGATTTGAAATCATCTAAAATACTTTATAGATTGATATGTGAAACCAATAGGTTGGTTGGGATAAAATGGACCATTTAAACTAAGTTGGATACTTAGATATTGTTTTGTGAAAATAAGTGTTGACTATATAAGTTGTTTACTTGTAATAATGTACGAGTTACCCCGGGTTTTAAATAAGTTCTATAGATTGGAATTTCTTGTTAGATGGGTTTACTCACGCTGGTTTCCAGCCTGACCCGGGTGTTACTTTGATGTAATGCTCGGGTCAGACCGAGTATTACAGATTTTTCAGGTAAGGACGTTCTGGAGCTCATGAGGCGAGCTGGATGGCAGGAACGTATAGAGAGTGATATATTGGTATTTATTGGGACGAGTTATTTTAACTGTCCAGTGATTGTGAGATGTTGTAACTCTGATATATTAAAATGTAATTGACTGATACAGTTTTCTTGTATAACTGATATTATTATTTGATATTGTATTTTAATCCGCTGCGAATGTGAGAATCTGTGTCTTGTTCTGTTTCTTTCTTCTATCTCTTTTCTTTTTCTTCTAACTATCTGGAATTTTCGGGTTCGAAAATTCCGGGTCGTTACAAAATCATTAATCAATTATTAAATATAAGGGCATCACTGATGATGTCATAAATACATGTAATTTCCAAAAATAAAATAATTAATTTTATTTCACATTCTTGCTCAATTGTAAAAATAAGTGCATGTATTCAACTTCATGCGTGATGTTTTACAATTATAGAGTTGTTTATTTATGAAATGGTTTTCAGCTATTTTATCAGTATAATATTCCAAAGGAAATATTTTTGTAAATACTTATTCAAAATAAGATAACCATTATTATTTATTATTCAAAACATCACAGTTTATGCTAGAAAACTTATATTTGAATATTTTAAAAGTACATATAATTTATCAAAGTGATAAATTTGCGGGTCGTTACAAGGTGGTAACATCCTCCACTTTGAGACCTTAAAATGGACGTCAATTATGCTGCGGTCATCACCTAAATCATTTTCTGACAACAAAGTAAGTTCAGTATCATTTTACACAATATAAGTAAATAGAGAATTCATATAACTTTTTCATTACCTCAATTTGAATTACATAATTCATTACGTCATTTTAACTCAAAATGTTCCCTCGTAGGGGTAAATATAATAAGAAAAATTAAAGTAGTGTGTGTGTGTGTGACATATGAAGATGCCAGCACCACACATAACTAGTTATAAATCACGATTTTACATACAGGAATTTCAAAATAAATTTTATTAAATAGCAAGCCTCCTGCTACATCTTCAAAATCTTTATCCATCCTTTAAAAGATACCTGTCTATTCCATAAACCCAGCATACTCGAATGTACCTGTGAGTTTATGGGAAATAATAAAAACATAGGTCAGACAGAAAGCCTGGTACGAATAAAATATTTATTTTAGTCACCCATAGGAAGACCGCCCCACTAATGTGGAATGGGTTTTCCCCTCACTCTATCGTCATCAAGGTACATTATATATGTAAATGACATAACATAAAAAGCAACCGTGTGCATATATCCAATCAAGAAGTGTTCCCTATACTTATCATCTAGTGATGAACTATGCCATACATCAATTCAAATTTAGCATACCTTGTACTTATCATTAAGTTATTAACCATGTCATATAAACATTCATCATCCATTCAAACGTCATCTAATCTCCTAGTTTAGGCTTTCATCGTTAAGTTATCATTAACGTATTTAGTGATTACCTCCTTAGGCCTGTTTATCACTAATTTATCTTTTCTTGAACAATGTCATCGGATTAAATGACCACTCATTCCACCAATGGGAGCCACCATGACTAGAGCCACACCGACTCTCCTAAGAGGTTGAATGTAAGGACTACGAATACATTCTAGCAAGTGTCCTTACTAAGCGTTAATAGACCATCTTAGTCCTTGAACCGCTATTGTTCACATTGCCGATTTATCTATTTTAGCTATAACACCACCCCGATGTTTTGACACCCTACCATAGCACCCTTCCCTAAATCCCCTTTAGAGTTTTTAAATCTTTTAGGATTGAACCCTATCATGACATCTTGCCATATACCATTGGATTTAGACTAATAGTTAAGGCACCCTGCCATCCAATAACCATATGAGCCGGTATATCTTTACGATCATAGTTCAACCCATTTCATTCATTTATTTATAGTGTGCCCAACACTTTCTTTAGATAAACATCTTTACCTTTTATTTTAAATAATACCCTATCATTTGTTAGCTTCTCTAAGCTTTTCTTCATTTCAAAAATAAGTTATCACTATTTTAACTTATCAAAATTCTTCTTTTATTTCATCCCTATAATATAGTTCATTAACACTTAGATAATGTCGTCTAAAGTGCCCTAAGTATTTTCTCATTTTACTTAGAAAATATAGCATCTTATGCTTTCATGAGTTATAATCAGTCATTACGAACTAGCTATCTCGTAGCTTTTGAATGTCAAGTTATGTTATAGTATGTTTGGTATTCCCGTAGACATCGGGTTAATAACTTCCTAAGCTATCACATATTACCTTCTAAGTAATGGTCGTGGGTTAACTTCCCTACAGCTATCGCGTACTATCTTGCATAGTGTCATCACGTACAAATTCAACATATTTCATTATATGTTAATCCATCTAAAGCCATCATGTGCTAACTCATTTAAAGCCATCTTGTTTTATCCCGTTCATAGCCATCGCGCATCACCCTTTTTGAAGCCATTGCATGCTATTTCACTTAAAACCATCATGCGCGGTCTCATTTATCGCCATTGTGAGCTATCCTTTCTAAAACCTTCATGACCTATCCCTTTTATAGCCTTTGTGTGCTATCTCTAGCCTTCGTATGCTAAGTTCCATACTTAGCTTTCATCTGTTAAGCTAAATAGAGATTTCATTTGATAGCTCTTCCTAAGCTATCGTGGGTAGATAGCTGGAACGTTGTCGCATGTTAACCTATTCATAGTTGTCGTGGGTTATGTAGACTATCATGAGTTAGTGGCGATTTTGTAATTATATTGAAAATTGGTTCATTGCCTTGTTAAGTATTAATTGTACACCAAATCTGGTGTCGAATTCTCATTGGCTAATGTTTATCTTTACAGTTCACTTTTCAAAATGGGCTAATAACACATTCCATTCATTTATTAATTATCATTGATTAATTATCCTTTTTTCTTAGCCAATTAATTCATATAAAATCGAAAATTGATGGGAAAAATCCAAAAAAATCACCAAAAATCACCAAAAATCAATTTTATAACATTTTACCTTTTTCTAAAATTTCATGACAAAACAATTAATTTTATTATTTTTAATTATTAATTTGCCTAAAATTAACTATTTTCATAACTTGGAAAATTCACAAAAATTCAAACTAAATTCCAAAAATTCTAAAATATAAAACCCATCTTTATTTCACCATTTAAACATCATATTTCAATTTCGAAGCATTTAACTTAGATTAATTCAACATGAGCAAATTCTCTTATTTAAAATTTCTAAACATAACCAAACAATGTTTTAACCATTTAAACATGTTTACCATCATCCAAAACATTCACATAAGATCAAATCAAAGTCGAAAGGGGTAGGGATATGTCTTAGGAAAAGTTTTTACTCATCTTGATTACGAAAACCTTTATTCAATCTTCATTTTCTTTAAAGTAGATTGCTTGATCTTCTTAGCTTTGAAATCTTCTTCTTCTTTCTTGCATAATAATGGTCGGCCTTCACTTTAAGCTTTAGGGTTTTATTTTGTAAAATGAAATGAAGAGAAATGGACGAGTGGTTAGGGCTAAAGAAAGTGGGCTAATGCTTTAGGCTTGAGTTAATATCCCTTTCTAGCCTAGTCACACTATAACATTTCTCTTAACACAAACCATCCCATCCAAAATTTAAATTATTTTCAGTAACAAGACCAGCCTTATTTGCTCTAATTACCATTGGTCCATTCAATTAACTTTATAAAGTGTCTCACACTTAATTAATGAAATCTCTCTTAAGCAATTCTTGCAATTAAATTAACTTATTCACCTCTTTAATAATACCTTCTTATTATTAATTTTAGTTTAATTTCCTATATGATGGTCCCTCTAAATATAGGGTGTTACATTACTACTTTTCTTCTTCTTTATATATACATTTTCAAAAATCACTTAACACTTCACTTCGTTTTCTTTTTCTTCTTTAAACAAATATTTTATTTATTTTAAATCTTTCACGACTCACAAATATATTCAAGATATCAATTGATAAAGTCGCATATTTATATAATATGTTATACACCAAATACAATCTGGGTTGTATAGTTTGAGATCCTTTTTCCGAAAAATTAAGAGTTGCAAAAATTTGAATTCTCTTTAACAATTTAAACTTATAAAGTTGAAAATAAGTTTTCCTCACACTTATCCATAAATAAATAAATAAATAATTTTTTTCCAATGAATTTTTTTAAATGATTTCAAACATCTTTTCTTAATATATTTTTAATTTATTTTCTCTATAGAATATTTATCCTCAAACTCAAAACAAATCTATTATAAGTCCATTATATATATACATATATCATTAAAAAATCCCTCTTTAATTCAAACTTAGACAAACATATGCTTACATACAATAATTCACAAATTAATTTATATTAAGATATAAAACATTATCATGCCACAAATTTAGCGATTCAATTTTTCAATTGGCTGCATTGTTGATTGCCTAGGATAATAATCAATATTGCCTCATCATTGATCTCATGTTCACACTAATATCCATTAACTGCAAATGTTGTTCCAAAAATATTTAAAATCTAGAAAAATAATTTGTTCACTTTCTAAAATAATATTTTACTTTATAAACCAATATACCATTCCATGTAAAATACTTCTTAATTACTTGTAACGACCCGTATTTTTAACACTTTAAAAATACGAATTAAAATGAAAATTTTGGATAAAAATCCGAAGGAAATAAAATTTTGTGTTGTTAAAAGTGAATTACAAGTTAAAATACAAAACTGAATTCTGAAATAACTTATTTGTAAATTTAATATGGATGTTAACTTGTAGTGAATGTAAATAATGAATTGAATTTGATTGTAAACCAACGAAATAAATAAAATGTTACATTTAATATTGAAGTTATAATATTGAAATCAACGTAAATGAATGTAATTTAATATTACTGTGAATTTAAATAAGATGATAGTTGAAGAAAATGAAAGTAAATGAATTATAAACTATTGACAATAATGTATAAGTAAATGGTTGATTCAATAATGAAAGTGTAAATCGAAATAAAAGAATTCAATTGGAATTAAATAACTTGAATTTGAATTACAATATAATTGAACGCTGAATCTAATGTAATATTTTATACTGGATTTATAATGGGAAAACTGCATTGTAAAAGATTGTTAATTACTGTGAAATAAAAAAATGAAATTTGTGAACAATTGAAATTTGATTTAAAAGTTAATAATTTAAAATTGGGAATTTTATATTGAAATTAGACTGTAGAAATAGCCATTTTTACAACTTCCTCGGATTTCGACGAAACCAGTTTCATCGGATCCGTAACAGTGAATTATTGTAAGGTTTCAATTTTCGTAGCAATCGGACTTGTCGTTTGGTCGTGCGAGCTTGAAACGCGTAGAAATTTAACGTCGTTAATTAAAATAATCGACTTCAAAAAGCTATCTTCCACATACGATTGAATTAGGCCTTGGGACTAGTTCCATTGCGTCCGGAACGGGGGTAAAACCTTATAAACGCCTGGCGGCACGTCTCGTTTGGAGTTCGGACGATTTTGGACCTAACTTTATAAATACGCACTCAAAACCGAGACAGTTTTATCATTTTTCATTTCAGAAACCCTACTTCTATCTCATGGCCGCCACCTATTCAATGGCCAGAATTTGCTCGAACTTCTTTCCTTAATATCTCTCAATCCGTTCAACGAAATCGAATAATTCCAAAAGCAAAAGTGTAGATCTCGGCGAGCTCTTCAAATCCATACGGTTGATTCGTGCTAATTCGTCACGGATTGGTCCAGATCTGGCTTTGAAGTCGTGCGTATTTTCTTGGTTTGCGTGCAAACGGCGGCGACTGGTGATGCGAAACTTCTGGCGTTGGTGGCTCTCCTGGAGGCGCTCGCATGGGGACATCTTGATCGAACCCCGGCTGCCTCGAGTTGCGTGCGTTTTGTGGTGGTTGTTGCGTTCATGGGTTCGGCTGTGCTAATGCGCGTAAAGAAGAAGAAGAAGGTTAAGCGATTAATTAATTGCTAATCATGTTTTAAATTATATCGTTATATTACTTTAAGCGTACCTTTTGCATACGAGGTCCGCTTCGAGCGAAACATCTGGCGACGTTGGAATCGCAGCGACGAGAGGTACGCTGCAGTTTAGGTCCGAAGACATTTGGAGCTCGTTAAAATTTTAGGTTAAATCGAACGTTGTTCGATTTGATTTAAAAATCGAAACTCAAGGTGAGTGTTTATACGCTCACAATTGACTGAATATCTTTATGGTAGTTAAATCTGACATTATGAAGTAATATGGATTTATTTGTCGTTGTTTGATAAAAATTTAATTGTCATATAGATTCTCATTTGAATTCACCGTTGAAAATTTAATTGACAGTCAAATTGAAGTTAAAATTTAATTGCGATCAAATTACCTGATATTGATAATTATGAAGTTGTTGTGAATGTTATTGGCTTTATGGTTGATTTGTTGTGATGGATGCTAATGGTCGATATTGGTTGTTTATTTATTTTGATATATCATGCTATCATCATGTATATTGTTTATTGCATATAAACTGTAAACTGAATCATTTCGAATAAATTAAGAAATAGGTTGAAATGATACACCTATGACATCTATTTGGATTGAAATGATATATGTCCATCCTTGAAATTAAAATTGAAATAATTATCCACTTGGCCATAGGTTAGGAAATTATATACGGACACCGGGATGGTTAAATTAAATGATTTTAAAAAAAAATTGTTTTGAAATTATTTAAATGAATTGATTTTAAGAATAAAAATCCAATTTATGGAAATTGAATTATTTTGAATTGAAGCTCGAAATGTTGGAATTTAAACTTGGTAAATGAAATTGTTTAATTATTCGAAGTTTAGATTTTAAAAAATCGAAATACGGCGTAAATTTTCGAAAGTTGATTTGTTGTAAAAGATTGGACTTTTTATCGAACTCTGAATATTTCTAAGAAAATTTATATGAAATGATATTTCAAGTTGAGTTTGGAATTGAAAATTGATTTGAAATTGAGATTTAATTAATTTGGAATTTAATTGAAATTCAAAGAAATTTGTGAATTGGACTAAATTGAAACTATTGAATTAAATTTGAAGATAAAATTGATTTGAATGTGATTTGAACTAAAATTGATTTGGAATGTAATACTTAAATGAATTCTTGAAATCCGAATGTGAATCTAAGTTTATTGAATTGGAATTGCTACAGAAATTAAGTAAACTACTTAATACGGATGTTTAATTTGAAGTATATTCTAATTTGAATACGAAATGGTTTTAAAGCGAATCTTATATTCTTATATAAATATATGAGCTGTTTTGAAATGTGAAGTATTTAAAGTTTCGAAATATATTGAAACTGAAATGGCTTATTTTGTGGTTCAAATATGTATTTGAAATTGATAATTTGAAATGGTTTATTGAGAAGCTGAATCGAGTTGAAATTGATGATTTGAAATTTGATTAAATTTTAAATTTTGGAATTCGAGTTTATGTGAATCGTTTTGTGAGATTTTGAGGCGAAAAATGATTTTGAAATCGAAATGAGATATTGAGGCGAAAATTGATTTTGAAATCGAAATGAGATATTGAGGCGAAAAATGATTTTGAAATGAAATCGTATATTTGAGTAGATATGATGATTTTGAAATGGATTTGATTTTGAAGCGAATATGATATTTTGATATCAATTATGAATCGATTTGAAATGTAAAAGATCCAACCGGTGTGAAAAATATAACGTAGTTATTAAAGAGACCGGGATCGGATATGGACATACTCTCTGTCGATACCGAAAACCACTTTAATAACTATATTCGTGGAGTGTTGATCCAGAACGAAGTGGATGGTTTGGTGAACGTGTTGATTTAAAGAAAGAGAACGATTTTGGATGACCCCTGACATGACTAAAACAGGAGCCGCGCCGGGCCATTGAGGATCGCCATCTCTAGCGGACACACTCCTTCGATACCATGTCTATTACTTTTGTGATTCGATTTGGGTGCACCCCGCGATTTGGGAGTGTTGTTTCGCGGTGTTGGGGTAGTAGCTGCTATGCTCAACATCAGTCTGGATCACGCAACTACTAGTATCCTAGTTGGTATTGCCTCATGTACCTTGTCATACTGATTATCCTATTCGCGACCACTACGTTTTGGTTTGTACCTTGAGTATATGGATTGCCATCTGGTGACTTCCGGTTTTGGGGAAACTACGGTCTTGTATATGCTCTTGGGAATATAAACTGTGTTAAGGGTGGAATGGGCCATGGCTTAACGCTATTTTAATACTTTTACTTTAGTGTAGACATATTATAATAGCGTATTGTACTACATAGTAGATAATTTAACGGATCCTTGAGAGATGGAAAATCCCGTAACATCTCTTAAGTTATTGCACTCACGTTGACACTGGATAGGAGATGTCAAAACCCGTAAACATCTCTGACGCCGTCACACTCATATTTTCTTATCCGATTTGACTTACATGAGATATTTTATTCCTGACTCGAGTGTTTTGTCTTTTCATTACGCTCGGGTCAGCCTGAGCATTTCAGATAAGGTTGAAGATCTATTCTGGAGGACGAAGACGGAGTTTGGTATTACATCATTTGTATTCTACTACTGTATTATTTTTCCGCTGCATTGTTGTGTTATCTCTGATATGTATGTAACTCTGATTTATGATGTATAATAATAATCAAATTTATTTATTTAACAGCTTCATGAACTGTTATTTTATTATTATATCTTGTTCCTTCCGCTGCAAGATTCTGAGTTTGCTTCTGATCTTTCTTTCCTTTTCTTATTTAACCCCAATAACCATCCGCCCTTTTGAATGGTTTAGAATCGGCATGTGTGTATGATTTGTCGATTTAAACTGTCCAAAAAGGCGGGTCGTTACACTTGGTATCAGAGCTTTGGTTTAGCGATAAACCTTGGCTCTAGTGGGGAATAACTCATTGAAATAGGGTTAAACCTTATGAATGAGTTGAGTGTATATAAGAGTGCGTATTTGTAATTTTGATATAAAAATGATTTTATATTGTGTAAATTTGTTCCGTTGAGTATTTATGAATTCTGGTTGGTACTTGGGACGCCAAGGCATCGATAGGAATTTCTAAACACTCGAATAGGACAGATTGACATAATATTGTTTTGGATTATATTCTATATATAAAAGACTTATCTTGAAAATTTATAAATGTTGATTGTATTGGTTAGAGATGATAATATTAGATTATCATCGTTTATTGTTGATTAGTCAATATTTCTAACTATTGACTATTGAATGATTTTAAGAAATGAAACTTGTAAATATGATTGACAATGAATATAAATGGTAAATAAAATAAAATAAAAATGAATTTAAATTAAGATGGAGAATTTAAATTCCGGTGTTTTGAAAATTTATTATCAAAAATTTGAAATGTATAATATAAGTATTATATGATAGTATATTCGATTAGAAATTGTTTTCAAAGGATTTTCAAATGAAGTAAGTGTTATACTCCCCTCTTGACACTAGAAAATGATTTCGGTGATGAGTGCACGCATCATCGACTTTATTTTCGAGAGTCTAAGTGGGGGAGATCACTTAATAGTTTTTCTAAACCCTGTTTTGATTAAATTTGAATTTTATTTTGTATTCTCTATAGTATGACTTGATATATATTAATATAATTATATATTATTTCAAACTTGATTTGAAATGAAACCGGAGTTGAAATTCTTAAGTTCTTTAATATTTAATGACTTTAAACTATTGAAATAAACTAGAAACTGTACTCTTTTGGATTAAATAGAACTTGAATTGAAATTTTCTAAAGTATGTAATGAAAATAAGTATATATATATATATATTTCAATGCTGATTAAATTTTTTCTAAAAGTATGATTTGAGATATAAAGATATTAGTATATATATATATTTATTTATTTAAAAAAAAAGGGTTTAATCGAATCCGGTGTTGAAATTCTTAAGTTCTCTAATAAGGAATGATTTTAATTATTAAACTAAAGTAAATCTTGAATTGTTAGAAACTTATGAATTGAAAAGGTGAAATTGAATTTAAGTGAAAAAAAAATTTTAAATTAAAATTGTAGGAGTAACCCTTAATTTGGAAAATAATAAATTGGAAATTTATTTAATAGGTATAACACTCAAATTGAATGAAAAGAAGTTGTATATTGTTTAACTACATTCTATTTGCATAGCTATAACTTACCAAATACTTGAAAAGTTTAAAATGCTAATAAGGATAAGTAAATGAATAATATACAAGTGTGATTGCGAATAATAAAATGTGAAGATCTATTGATAGTTGTAAATATAAAGGAAATTTAAGTTGTAAAGCGAATTAAATTTAAAATTAATTAAATATAGAATTAGTAAATGGAAACTAATTAAATTTGAATAAAACTAAATGTCAATAAACTTGGAAGTGTATGAAATTAAAATTTTGACTTGGAAATGTATAATTGATTTATTATAGATTTGGATGGAGGTTAATGTTTGATATGCATTGGTTGTTAGATGGATGTTAATTGATTAAGTATGATTCATTTTGTTAATAAATTGAATAAATGGAATATAAATTCAAATAATTAAATTCAATTTGAAGTAAGGTGATGTTGAATATAATTGTAATCAATTTAATTTGAAAAAAATTGTCTTGAGTTAAATGTGGATGTAATAAAGTGAATAAACCAGAAAAAAATTTAATGTAAACTTATTTCATAAAAATATAAAAGAAATTAACAACTTTGTGTTAATGCTTGATTTTCCGGAAACTTTAAATTGGATAGTTTGTATTTGTAATAACAAACAAATGTGGAAATCTAAAATTGTCCGGTATGTGCTGAAACTAAAAGTACCATAACTTTTAAATGAATAATCGGAATTTGATGATCTTGGACTTTTCGGAAAGCTTAGAATCTGTAGCACGACTTTTGTTTAGAGTATTTCAGAAAATTCATTGGTTTACTAGGTTAAAAATGTAAATGTCTATCGCTGTCCTGTGTAAGAATAAGCAAAACCAATAGCATTTGACCTTAGTATTTATGACATAACTTTTTACTGGTTTATCGGATTTTCATGATCTTGTACTTTCTGGAAACCTCAGAACCTATGCTCCAACTTTTGTTTTAGAAGCCTTGCATTTTGCTGAAGTTTAGAACGTCGAAAGTGTGCGTGAAGGTCGCTGACCTGCACGGACCTGAAACGTATTCTCGTAGTAAAACGGTCGTAACTTTTGAACGGAAGGTCCGAATTCAATGATTTTGGACATTCCGGAAAGCCTGAAACGAATGCAACAACTTTTGTTTATATTCCATTGTCAAATTTTATAGTTTAGGTGACCAAAAACTGAGATTCGTTTGCTGTCCTGGAATTGGAATTTCAGTTTTGAAACTAAACATGTAATATGTGTGTCGTTTATGATAAGTATATCGATCTATCTTTATATGCATGGTTCTAACTTGGTTATTGAGCACTTTAGTAGGTAGCAAAGGGGTTGCGCTTCGCCTGTGGAGCTCGCTTCTGCGCTAAATGCAAAATGTAAGTTAAAATGCTAATAAACGCAAAATAAAAGGTATGTTCTCGGATTACAGGTTATGTTGTGGTATATTATTGTGTTCCCCATGTTTTGGGATGCCTCATTCTTGTAATGAGATGTATATCATGCAATTATTACCACTGTGAAATTTTTCGGTCCTAGCCGCGCAAAGGAGGTGCTGCCGAAATTTTTCAAAAATCCGGGAGTTAGAAATTTTGAGATTTTAAAAATCCTATAACTAAATTTTTGCAAATAAGTCGAATATTTTGAATGAATTATATCTAAATGATAGTTTCCCCTTCTCCGTTCCTTTTCGAGGACGAAAAGTTTTAAGTGGGGGAGAATGTAACGACCCGTATTTTTAACACTTTAAAAATACGAATTAAAATGAAAATTTTGGATAAAAATCCGAAGGAAATAAAATTTTGTGTTGTTAAAAGTGAATTACAAGTTAAAATACAAAACTGAATTCTGAAATAACTTATTTGTAAATTTAATATGGATGTTAACTTGTAGTGAATGTAAATAATGAATTGAATTTGATTGTAAACCAACGAAATAAATAAAATGTTACATTTAATATTGAAGTTATAATATTGAAATCAACGTAAATGAATGTAATTTAATATTACTGTGAATTTAAATAAGATGATAGTTGAAGAAAATGAAAGTAAATGAATTATAAACTATTGACAATAATGTATAAGTAAATGGTTGATTCAATAATGAAAGTGTAAATCGAAATAAAAGAATTCAATTGGAATTAAATAACTTGAATTTGAATTACAATATAATTGAACGCTGAATCTAATGTAATATTTTATACTGGATTTATAATGGGAAAACTGCATTGTAAAAGATTGTTAATTACTGTGAAATAAAAAAATGAAATTTGTGAACAATTGAAATTTGATTTAAAAGTTAATAATTTAAAATTGGGAATTTTATATTGAAATTAGACTGTAGAAATAGCCATTTTTACAACTGCCTCGGATTTCGACGAAACCAGTTTCATCGGATCCGTAATAGTGAATTATTGTAAGGTTTCAATTTTCGTAGCAATCGGACTTGTCGTTTGGTCGTGCGAGCTTGAAACGCGTAGAAATTTAACGTCGTTAATTAAAATAATCGACTTCAAAAAGCTATCTTCCACATACGATTGAATTAGGCCTTGGGACTAGTTCCATTGCGTCCGGAACGGGGGTAAAACCTTATAAACGCCTGGCGGCACGTCTCGTTTGGAGTTCGGACGATTTTGGACCTAACTTTATAAATACGCACTCAAAACCGAGACAGTTTTATCATTTTTCATTTCAGAAACCCTACTTCTATCTCATGGCCGCCACCTATTCAATGGCCAGAATTTGCTCGAACTTCTTTCCTTAATATCTCTCAATCCGTTCAACGAAATCGAATAATTCCAAAAGCAAAAGTGTAGATCTCGGCGAGCTCTTCAAATCCATACGGTTGATTCGTGCTAATTCGTCACGGATTGGTCCAGATCTGGCTTTGAAGTCGTGCGTATTTTCTTGGTTTGCGTGCAAACGGCGGCGACTGGTGATGCGAAACTTCTGGCGTTGGTGGCTCTCCTGGAGGCGCTCGCATGGGGACATCTTGATCGAACCCCGGCTGCCTCGAGTTGCGTGCGTTTTGTGGTGGTTGTTGCGTTCATGGGTTCGGCTGTGCTAATGCGCGTAAAGAAGAAGAAGAAGGTTAAGCGATTAATTAATTGCTAATCATGTTTTAAATTATATCGTTATATTACTTTAAGCGTACCTTTTGCATACGAGGTCCGCTTCGAGCGAAACATCTGGCGACGTTGGAATCGCAGCGACGAGAGGTACGCTGCAGTTTAGGTCCGAAGACATTTGGAGCTCGTTAAAATTTTAGGTTAAATCGAACGTTGTTCGATTTGATTTAAAAATCGAAACTCAAGGTGAGTGTTTATACGCTCACAATTGACTGAATATCTTTATGGTAGTTAAATCTGACATTATGAAGTAATATGGATTTATTTGTCGTTGTTTGATAAAAATTTAATTGTCATATAGATTCTCATTTGAATTCACCGTTGAAAATTTAATTGACAGTCAAATTGAAGTTAAAATTTAATTGCGATCAAATTACCTGATATTGATAATTATGAAGTTGTTGTGAATGTTATTGGCTTTATGGTTGATTTGTTGTGATGGATGCTAATGGTCGATATTGGTTGTTTATTTATTTTGATATATCATGCTATCATCATGTATATTGTTTATTGCATATAAACTGTAAACTGAATCATTTCGAATAAATTAAGAAATAGGTTGAAATGATACACCTATGACATCTATTTGGATTGAAATGATATATGTCCATCCTTGAAATTAAAATTGAAATAATTATCCACTTGGCCATAGGTTAGGAAATTATATACGGACACCGGGATGGTTAAATTAAATGATTTTAAAAAAAAATTGTTTTGAAATTATTTAAATGAATTGATTTTAAGAATAAAAATCCAATTTATGGAAATTGAATTATTTTGAATTGAAGCTCGAAATGTTGGAATTTAAACTTGGTAAATGAAATTGTTTAATTATTCGAAGTTTAGATTTTAAAAAATCGAAATACGGCGTAAATTTTCGAAAGTTGATTTGTTGTAAAAGATTGGACTTTTTATCGAACTCTGAATATTTCTAAGAAAATTTATATGAAATGATATTTCAAGTTGAGTTTGGAATTGAAAATTGATTTGAAATTGAGATTTAATTAATTTGGAATTTAATTGAAATTCAAAGAAATTTGTGAATTGGACTAAATTGAAACTATTGAATTAAATTTGAAGATAAAATTGATTTGAATGTGATTTGAACTGAAATTGATTTGGAATGTAATACTTAAATGAATTCTTGAAATCCGAATGTGAATCTAAGTTTATTGAATTGGAATTGCTACAGAAATTAAGTAAACTACTTAATACGGATGTTTAATTTGAAGTATATTCTAATTTGAATACGAAATGGTTTTAAAGCGAATCTTATATTCTTATATAAATATATGAGCTGTTTTGAAATGTGAAGTATTTAAAGTTTCGAAATATATTGAAACTGAAATGGCTTATTTTGTGGTTCAAATATGTATTTGAAATTGATAATTTGAAATGGTTTATTGAGAAGCTGAATCGAGTTGAAATTGATGATTTGAAATTTGATTAAATTTTAAATTTTGGAATTCGAGTTTATGTGAATCGTTTTGTGAGATTTTGAGGCGAAAAATGATTTTGAAATCGAAATGAGATATTGAGGCGAAAATTGATTTTGAAATCGAAATGAGATATTGAGGCGAAAAATGATTTTGAAATGAAATCGTATATTTGAGTAGATATGATGATTTTGAAATGGATTTGATTTTGAAGCGAATATGATATTTTGATATCAATTATGAATCGATTTGAAATGTAAAAGATCCAACCGGTGTGAAAAATATAACGTAGTTATTAAAGAGACCGGGATCGGATATGGACATACTCTCTGTCGATACCGAAAACCACTTTAATAACTATATTCGTGGAGTGTTGATCCAGAACGAAGTGGATGGTTTTGGTGAACGTGTTGATTTGAAGAAAGAGAACGATTTTGGATGACCCCTGACATGACTAAAACAGGAGCCGCGCCGGGCCATTGAGGATCGCCATCTCTAGCGGACACATTCCTTCGATACCATGTCTATTACTTTTGTGATTCGATTTGGGTGCACCCCGCGATTTGGGAATGTTGTTTTGCGGTGTTGGGGTAGTAGCTGCTATGCTCAACATCAGTCCGGATCACGCAACTACTAGTATCCTAGTTGGTATTGCCTCATGTACCTTGTCATACTGATTATCCTATTCGCGACCACTACGTTTTGGTTTGTACCTTGAGTATATGGATTGCCCTCTGGTGACTTCCGGTTTTGGGGAAACTACGGTCTTGTATATGCTCTTGGGAATATAAACTGTGTTAAGGGTGGAATGGGCCATGGCTTAACGCTATTTTAATACTTTTACTTTAGTGTAGACATATTATAATAGCGTATTGTACTACATAGTAGATAGTTTAACGGATCCTTGAGAGATGGAAAATCCCGTAACATCTCTTAAGTTATTGCACTCACGTTGACACTGGATAGGAGATGTCAAAACCCGTAAACATCTCTGACGCCGTCACACTCATATTTTCTTATCCGATTTGACTTACATGAGATATTTTAGTCCTGACTCGAGTGTTTTGTCTTTTCATTACGCTCGGGTCAGCCTGAGCATTTCAGATAAGGTTGAAGATCTATTCTGGAGGACGAAGACGGAGTTTGGTATTACATCATTTGTATTCTACTACTGTATTATTTTTCCGCTGCATTGTTGTGTTATCTCTGATATGTATGTAACTCTGATATATGATGTATAATAATAATCAAATTTATTTATTTAACAGCTTCATGAACTGTTATTTTATTATTATATCTTGTTCCTTCCGCTGCAAGATTCTGAGTTTGCTTCTGATCTTTCTTTCCTTTTCTTATTTAACCCCAATAACCATCCGCCCTTTTGAATGGTTTAGAATCGGCATGTGTGTATGATTTGTCGATTTAAACTGTCCAAAAAGGCGGGTCGTTACACTACTTTAAAAATATTTTATCACAATGCCTTGTATAAGTATTTTAGAATCTTTGTCGATAACGCTGATAAGACATATCGACCAGAATTCTTAAAGCAACCAATGGATAAATTGACACTAAAATAAAGTATTAAAACATTTACAATCATTTTGTAAAATTAATATTCATACTTTACCAAAATCATTTACTTTCTTACATAAAAATATTAAGTTACGATGTTTATACACACACATATCCATTATTCAATCATTTGCAATTAAAGCAATACATTTCATCAAATTCATTTATTCACACAAGAAAGCATTCATCCACTAAATTATATATTTTATTTGCTTTGTATATTTTCTGATACCATAATAATTATATATAATTTATTATTCTATATTTTATTCTATCAATTACTTAAAACATATTTATTATTCCTTGGCGGTTCTATTTTAGAGAAACTACAAGCTTTTATTAATAAATGCGATTTGTCTATATTCAAGTTGGTTTACTAATTCTCTTAGTGATAGATCCTACTCAAATCCCGTATTCTATACTAACCCAAATAAAAACAAACAATAAAATACCAATATAAATTTCAATCAAATAATTGCCTTCAGCGGAAAGCTATTTCCAGCTTCTGATGTGCACTCTGATCACTACTGGATCCTTCTACCCAAACTTTCCTCATCACAATTTAGAATGGCGAAGTATTCATAATGCAAAATTTGAATTAGGGTCTTTTATAGCTTCCCTAACTCAACTTCTTCATTCACATTCAATCCACATAGAGTTTTATTCACTATCATCAATGTCGACACTCCTGGTCAAACTAACTACTCCTACCTCTTCAACCTCCATCAATTTCTCTACATCTCATACAGAGACTTACACTTATAAAAAGGTAGAAGAAATATATTATATAATAAGAAAAATACAAATACATCCCTTGATGATTACCCATTAATCATCGTATACTCCTACTATAATTTAAGTATAATCGTAATCTACTACACAGCCTTGGGGATCGAGACTCTAAGTCACTTTAGGGCCAAGGCTCGCATCACATATATTTTATATTGTTCTAAACCTAGCTTTGATACCAAACTTATAATGCCGCACCTCTATACCCATACCATCAAACAGTATTACAAAATAATATTGTCTTGTAATACTGAGTGAGGCTTGTTAGGAGCAACACACATGAATATTCCCTTAGGCTAACACTGATACGTATTCTTACCTCAAATTATCATTCCAATATACGTATGTATATCGATACAAAGCAATAAATACATGGTCTAAATAAGGACAGAATAATATATAACATATGTAAAATGAACATAGAGTCACCGCAACAGAGAAATGTAATTGTAACAACCCATATTTTTATAACAATATTTAGGATATTCAATTGGGTAAATTAAATAAAATAATGTGAAGATTAATAGGTTGAGATTTGATTAAACTAAGGGTAGCCATGCCATGTTAATGTGTAAATTAAAATGAGATAACATAAACTAATGTGTTAGGATATGAGTAAGGGAAATACAGGAAATAGGAGAGGCTTATACCCTAAACCCTTAGGAAAGGAAACTCACGTTCATTTCATTTTAGCAAACTAAAAACATCTAAGGTCGGCCACCATTTTTATTTTCAAGGAAAGATTAAAGCTAGGATTCAAGAGAAGAAAGTTAATCAACTAATTCAACATCAAATCTCACATCTTTTAATCTCAAAGTTAAGGTGAATAATTACTACATCCCATTTTCTATTGGTTTTCAGTTTCAAGATTAGATCCGAAATTGTAACGACCTGAAATTTTTAACCATTCGCATCCATACATGTCGGATTTGAATTGCTCAAAATATCGTATTGTTAATTAAAATTTTGGCAAAACTCAGCATATACAGTAAATAAAATAATCACAGACACAGAGTAATATAACAATAATGCAGTGGAAACAAAAGAATAGTAGTTCATGAAGCTACTATATATATATATAACAGTGTTAAACAAGATACAACAGAAGTCACGAGTACATAGATGTCTAAATACAATAATCAAATACAAGATCTGAATAAATCATTAGAATCAACTGAACAACTGAAAGCATGATAGATAGCTGGATCTCTAAGAGAAGCTCCAACTCCAAAGGTGAGTCTCGAATACTGTATCACTCAGTCTGACCCGAGCGTAAAGTAAAACACAAACACTCGAGTTAGGATTAACATTCTTATATCAATAAATCCAACTCAAGTGAAATAACAACCGAAATACAAGTAACTTAAAGGATGTTTGGGATAACCATCCTCTAAGGATCCGTTAAACTATCTACTATGTAGTAATATACGCTATTATAATAATGTCTAATATAAAATAAACTTACTTTTTAATAGCGTCAAGGGGTTACCCATATAGCCCTTAACACATAATAGTCCCAGTAGTCTATCCAGTATTAGCATACTCTTAGATCGGCGGCTACCCTCAATACTCCACAGGCTACGACACAAATCCAAACTCGTAGTAAAGCTCGATATGGTAGGTGACATGGCACAACTAGGCAATGCCAGGGTAGATATACCAATTATGCATCCAGGCTGGTGGAAACGCATAGCAGCCACTACTGCCCACCTCGGAACACACTCCCAATCAAAATCGAAGGGTGGCCACCAAATCAATCACAAAGTAATAGAATGGTATCGAAGAAATGCTTCCGGTCAGAGGTGCTACCTCATTGGCTCGTCGATCGCTCCTGTTTTAGCCACCTTGTGCCAACTCATAGGAGTCGGGTCTATGTTCATACCTCAATAGGATCGTCGCCGCCATCCTACTTCATTTTGGAATCTCCACCGCATACACAGTTGTTAAAGTGGTTTTGGGTATCGGCAGAGAGTATGCCCATATCCGATCCCGGTCACTTTAACAACCAAACGTTATTATAACACCGCGGTCATTTCAAAATAGTTTATACTTCAAAACCAAAATATCATTTCATTTCAAAAATCAAATCAATACGATATCATTTTTACTTCTAATATATCCATTACCAAAGTCATATCACTTTCCAAAGTTATAACGCTTTCGAAATCATAAGTCCTTTAAAAATCAAAACACTTTGGAAATCGAAACCTTGAAATTCATAACACTTTGCAATCATAGCTTGAAATCATAACACATTGGAATCCATAAAACTTTCCTCTTAAACAGTTTAGATATTAAAATTAGTATATATAGTAAAATAGTTTATAAAATAAAATAGTTTATGTAAAATAGTTACAAGTTAAAATAGCTTATAATAAAATAATTTATATTGAAAATGATTTATATTCGAATAGTTTATATTAAAATAATTTATAAATTAAAATATAAATAGTTTTAGATATAGTTTAAAAATACTTTATATAAAAATAGCTTCCTCAAATTTCAAATTTAATCAAATCTCAAATCATCAATTTCAATTTGATCCAGTTTCTAAATAAACCATTTCAAATTATCGATTTCAAATACATATTTAAACCATAAAATAAGCCATTTCAACTTCAATATGTTTCAAAGCTTTAAATATTCAACATTTCAAAACTAAATTCAATAATTTCATATATATATATCAAATTCACTTTACTATTATTTTAGTTTTGAAATATTCACTTAATAAATCCAATATCATTTAAAACAAACCCCAAATTACAATAAACTAATTATTTCCTTCAATTTATATAAACTTGAAATATTAATTTAAATCACTTTAAATCAAAAATCAAGTTATAAAAATCATATCTTTAAAATTTCAAATTTAATAAATTTCGAATCAAACTTATTTAAGTATAATTCTTAAATAAATAAAATTTCAAATCAATTTCAAATTTATCTTTCCAACCTGGATCATTATAAACTCTATATTTGAAAATATATATATTAAATAAATGCTTAAACATATTATATATCAACTTTATTAAATCAACTTTAATAAATCTTTTAAAAATCAATATTTATTAAAACCATATATTTCTTTTCAAAGCCATAGAAATCGTTTTCAAAATATTTATATATATACCAATGGTGTCTATATATAATTTTCTATCCTATGGTCAAGTGATACGGATATTTATCATTTCAATCCGCAATTTAAATATATACGGTATATATCATTCCAACCCGCAATCCCAAATTCAATTCAATTGAAAATCGCTTGGGTTTATCATTTCAACCCATAACGATTTTCTCCTATTCTACAGATCGTTCGGGTATGTATCATTTCAACCCATAGTGAATTCTATACTAACAGGAAACTTGTAGTGTGATAACAGATATGATAAAAATATAACAAACAGATATCATCAATATAAATAACAGATAATGGTGTCAGATGTCACAGGTGAACAAATACAGATAACAGCATATATATAGCAATGTAAATAACTAACATCAGCGTATTTCAATTGTCGTTTCAATTGAATCAAATTTAATAAATATAAGAACATTAATCGTGAGTGATTGCTCACCTTTCGAGGCTAGCGGAGATTTGACAATGAAATGGGTTACGAGTACCGAAGCAATGCTAGATGGACATGGTTCGACGAACAAAGCTGATAATTGGAATTAATGAGAACGAATTAAAATCATCTAGATAGAAACAGAATATGTGTTATTATTTCCATGAAATCAATCTCAAATTTAAGACGAGTATTAAAATAAAATATATATATATAGATATAATTAAAAGTCATTGTTTACATTTAAAACACAAAAAATAAAGTATTAACATACAAAGTATCATTTCAAATCAAAAAATGTGAACAACTTCTACACTTATATACTTACAATCTGTATATATAATATTTTACAAAACTATCACTTTACTTTAAAACATATACATAAATAAAGAAAATTAATGTATACATATCTATTCAGATCATAACAAGCACCGTTAAAATCAACCAAACAATACCCTTATATACATAACTTCCATCTTTGAAACAAGATAACCTATGCATAAATATACTAATATAGTTTGAGTAAAATAAACAACTTATACCACTTTTATATATATATATATATATCATACATATACATATCTATTCTTTCTTTTCAAATATATATAGTCTACATAAGTATTCACTGCTAACATCTGTAAACCAATTGCATTCACTGTATATAAGCTTATATATGTGTATAACAAATCAACATACTTAAAGATATAAACTTTAAATATATATATATATATATATGTATATAAAAGAAACCACACATATATATAGACTTAATTCAAAAATCTATATTCATATATCATAAATGTGTGTATATTTAAACTTACTTATATATAAAAGAGGACTGCAGCAGCTTCTATAATATGGTAGACAGAAAATATGTAAGCCTTTATATAACTCAACAGACTATATATATAGTAGACTTATACAAAATCATATATATGCAAGCAAATGATCACATAAGTTTTCATAAACCTTTAAAACTTTAAATAACTAACCCAATGTATAAAATGATAGATATAACCTATATAAATATATAAACAAACCACATATGCCCAATAGCTATAAACAAAATATGAAACACAAGATGTAATGTCATATGCACAATATCTATATAAAAAATATATATATAAACATATGATGACTAAACTTATATAAGTTTATATATATCATCAGAACTTATACATATATATATATATAACCAAACTCATATATATATAAACAAATATATACTTACATATATACTAACAGATCATGTAGATAACAAAGAAAATGTAGACAGCAAGCTATCTGTAACAAGGAGAATAAAATATACATACAATTAATAGAACAGATTAGGCTCTGGTATGGTGATGAGCTGGTTCGAGCTTTGGCAGGGAGGCACTGATGGGTCTCGGCCATGCGAGTTGTGATGGAGGAAAGACTGGAGATGCGAAGGAGGGAAACTCGATCTTGCTTCGGGTTTTAATGGAGAGGAGAGGTGGCATGCCGATCATTGGAGGGGAGAGAAAAGAGAGAGGGGAAGAGAAGGGTGCGTTTTGCGGCTACAGGATGGTACACGGCTGCATGGTATTTCGTGCGTCTGCTATGTGGCAGCACGTGGTGAAACGGCGGAGGAACTGAGGGGTCGAAGCATGAGCTCGCATGGAAAGCTTACGTGCAGCAGGAAGGACAGAGATGAAATGATGAGAAAGGAAGAAGAATAGATCACAACCGAAATAAAATTGCAAATATAATTTACGTTGGAAAATAAAGAAAGCTAAATGGCTATTAACTTCTGGAATATTAAAAGTTAGTAACCATTTAAATTCAACCGGTGGAAGTGAATGGACAAGAAAACCAAAAGGGTAAAATCGGGTACCGATCCGGTTCCTTAATTTTTTTGATTTCACAGTGTATCGATCGTCGAAACAAACGAACGAATATGCTGCAGAGATCAGCACGACGAAACAATCAAAACGGTATACAGATATCAGTGGTACGATCATCCGATCAAAAGTCTATACGGACACTGATATACGTTGCTATTCCATACGGAAAAATCCAAACAGAGCTAGAAACGTCCGAAATTAGCGAAACGAATTACGCAGTCTTATTCAGAGTGTTTCAAATAAATTTTCTCATGTTGACATATTTAGGTTTCGGAACACTTTTAAATTCAACTGTTATTAACTGATTTAAATTGAAATAAAATTACACAAGAAAATAAACTTCCATATTATCAAATGAAAATATACTAGTTGCTATGTTTAATTAGAAGTATTCCGTATATCAAATTTTTATTTCAAAATTTTATTGTTTAAAATTTCACAAAATTTCAATTAATTATGTTATTAAAACAGTTAAAATTTACGGGTCGTTACACTCTCCCCCACTCAAAACTTTTCGTCCCCAAAAAGGAAAGAGGTAGGAGAATAGAAACAACCAGGAAGAAAGAATAGATTTTGATATTCAAAATAAACAATAAATTTAAAACCATATAAATTTCAAATTAAACTAATTAATATTCAACAATTTAGTTAAATCCATTTGTTTACCTATGTTAAATGTAACGACCCGTAAAATTTAATGGTTTAAAAAGTATATTTAATTGGAAATTTGTGAAATTTTAAACAATAAAATTTGACTTTAAAAATTTATTATTTGGAATACGTCTATTTTAATATAGCAACTGGTAAATTTTCATCTGATAATATTGAAGTTTATTTTCCTGTGAAATTTCATTTCAAATCAAACCGGTTAATAACAGTGAATTTAAAAGTTTTCCGAAACCAAAATATGTCAACAGGAGAAAATTTATTCAGACTATTCTGAATCAGATTGCGAAATTCGTTTTTCCAAATTTGGACTTCTACTGCTCCGTTTATCTTAATTCTGGCAAAATAGCAGCATTTCTGGTACCGGTTATCGACTTTTGATCGGATGACTGTACCACCAATATCTGTATACCGTTTTGATCGTCTCGTTATGCTGATCTCTACGGTATATTCATTTCCGTATTTTGAGACCCGGTACGCGACGAGACGATGAAATCGTACGTCGTATCGATACCAAAATTTGTGACTTTTGGAAGTTTCTTCCTTTTCAAAATTTGAACCACCGGCCACATCAAAAAATTGCTTTAAATTTTTCGGCTGAATCAATGGGAGACCATTGCCATTTCCTTTCCTTTATCCGTTGCTTTTTATTTATTTCGTACGTTTTGCATTTGACATTTAGATATGCTTTTCATTCTTCCTCAAATCTGGTTCTAATCTTCTTCTTCAATACTCGGCCTCCTACATTTTTGCTCTGCCTTCCCACTGCTCCAACCTGCAACCTAGATCCGCCCTCTCCACTACATGTGGTTCGCCACCACAGATCAACCCACAGCTCCGCCAGCACGTCCCCAGGTCGACCAACCATCCCCCTCTGCCCTTCCACCGTCAGCCTTCACCCGCGTCTCCCCCGCAGCTCCCCATTTTTCTCACACCGCCCCTGCTTTCTCTTCCGTTCGCCTGCTCCTAGGCCACCACGTCTCCGGCCAGTAACCGCCACAGCACTCCCCTCCCCTCCTTTCAATTCCAACCGCGCCGACCCAATATTCCTATCACCACTTCAACCCGAGATCATCAGATATGAAACCGAGCACCGCCCGCCACCTCCCATCACACCCTTGCCGCCTGAAACTGTCACGACCGCCACCAGATCCCGTGCCCGCAACAACACCCAGATCTCTTGCCTCTTCCTTGTCGTTCCATTTCCATCCCCAAGCCCACGCAACTAAACACGCAACCGATCCAAACCCAAACCCACCCACGTGCAGCCATCAACGCCTGCTATTCTTCCACCCGTGCTCTTCTCCACATCATCCACCTCTTCATCTCCTTCACTAACTCGGCCACAGCCACATATATATCGAGGTGATATATATATTGTTTACTTTTGTCCCTGTTAGCTTTGGATATATATATATATGGTTTATATATGTTCGGTTGTATTGTTATAGTATATATATATATATATATATATATATATATATTATACTTTATATGTATACAGTTTTCAAGTTGCATACAACCTGCTTGATTATATGTATTTATAATATGTTATACACATATGTAAGTCGTACATGATTTATATATATATGAAGGTTATTTCAGTCTTAAATATATGATCATATTGGTTCAAATTTTAGTATTATTTGTTGTTTTAATTTATATATAAGGTTGTAGTATTAGTTGTATATAGATTTATACATATGTTGTTATCTAGTACAGTTTTATTTACATTTGTATTATTTGCATTTTCATAGTACTGTATTTATATGCAAGTCTTAAACAATGTTGTTTATAATATATTAACTTATAAATACTTATATATTTGTACGTATATAATATTATACATTTGTTTGTTATATAGGTTTCATATTCTGTGAGTATATATTATGTTATATTCGCTATATTGATTTTTTTAATGAATGTTGAAATATATTTGTTTATTTAATCATTGTTTATGTATATATACCGATATATATAAGGTTGTATATATATATGTGTGTACTTTTATAGATAACCAATTTCGTTTTGTATATATATGATATAATATTTTATATAAGTCTACTACTATCTATATATGTACATTTGTATATAAGTCTTCTTATATATGTGTTTTGATTTCAAGTTATACAAAGCTATTTGACTGTGTATGTTATGTATGTATATACTTTATATTTATATGTGTTATACATTTTGAAATAATTTGTATAGTTGTATTCCTGAGTTTTGGATAAGCTGTTGTGAATATATAAGTTTATAAAGTTTATGACCTATTTTGCTATATATATATATATAATTTTTATTAGTTATATTCTATAATAGATATTAAAAGTATATATATAGTTCATATAAAACTGTAATAACCCGCTTTTCCGTACCCCTTGAATAGACACTAATCTCCATCTATTTACTCAAGGTGAACGAAAAACCGAACCATTAGGGTTTTAAAAGAAGAGGTAGAAGAAAAGATAGAAGAAAAAGAAAGAAGAACAACAACAGATACAAAACAGAGACAATATCAGAATCTCACATATCGCAGCGGAACAATATATAATAGATAAATCAGTAATCTTTAAAACAACGAACTATATCATTTTATACATACATCAATCATCAGAGTCAATATACAACAATGGACAGTTATATAACTTGTCCTCATACAGAATACACAGCGGAATAAATATATCAGATACAAGTACTACGTCTCGCCATCCAGCTTGCTTCCAAAGCTCCAGAATATCCAGAATATCCTGATAACATAACTCTAGGCTGCCCGTGTGGAAATTGGTGGGCACCCAGAGTTTAGAAGGGAAACAATAAACTCCGAGTCAGTCATGGTGACTGGTGTGAGATCGTAAAACAGTTATTCTTTAAAAATAAACAGCAGAGAATTTTAAAGTCAATTCGCAATGCTTTTGGAAAATGAAACTACCATAAGACCTCCCGCCACACACACAATGCAAACGCAGAATTGGAGGAGATTTCTTCTTATGATAGTCAAAGATGCTTACTACGCAAAATCAAATCTTTTTGATATTATTATTAGTGCATAGTGTAGAAAACATTTCGAAAGTATAATATTAATCTTAGCCAACATACGACCAGTATCGTATGCCTACTATAGCTACTATGTTCAATAGCAGGTTACCGCCACATTCCATAGCAGGTAATACAACTAAAACCGTACCAGGTTCGTATTGTTTCTTTGGATTTTCCAACAAATGGTCAGGCTAAGGAACTTCCTTTCCTCCTGCCGATTGGGATCGCCTCTGGCTGGACGTCCCGAGAGACAAACTGCTCTCTGCCAAACAAGGCCGGGTTACCCCTATAACAGGTAACGCACGAATATGTCATCACCCGGTCCTTTAGGACCTTTATCCGAGCGCTCGATATCCAACATCACACATCATAAAGAAAGTGTATCCACATGAGTAAGTATCTGGGCTCCATACCATGATACCACCCCTTTCCAGAAGGAAATGACATACCCTAAAGGGCGCGACCCTCATAACCTTGCCGCAACATTCCTGTTTCGACCATTTCCGGGGTGTGAGGCTCGACGAAGTCTCGTCCCCAAAGCTACGCTTTCTCAAAAAGCCCTGCTTCGGGTCCAACAAAATGATCAACCTATGATCACAAAGATATAAGATCAAACAAATGATCATATCACAAATGATCAAACACTGATCATTTCACAGCAACACTCAGTATGCCACGTTACCAAATTGGGATATATCGCTGATAAATTTCAACTACATAACCTCTGAGCTCGTACGTCTCAGAGAAGGGTGTTAAGCTAAGAGAATAAATTCTCCGCCACCAACAGAAATGTATTTGAAAGAAATCAGCTTTACATCTCAAATTGTAACGTCAGACACACAATCCATACAAGTCTGTTCCGGGATCGAACAGAACCGAAGGCACTTCTCACGAAGCCCTTGCATTTCCGGATAATTTTCAATCACGTCAGGACTTCCCGTCACTAAGGGTGATAAAACCTCTAAATCGGAGATCAGCCGATGTAGAGTAACTCGACGGTAATCCTTCCGTTTTCAAAAATATCCGGTCTTCAACACCGGTCTTCGAATGCAATTCATAACGACGTATCACATATTCGGAATGGGTTATACGACCCCATGGTCCTTTCCCGGTTAACCCGAATAGTGAGCGCTTATTCAAAAATAAGTGTGGCATTCAAATTCATCCAATTCATAACAAATACCTATCTAAAGGTAATTATTGATAGTCGGTTATTTAACTATCAATAAAGATGCGCAACATCATCAGATTCCAAATAATTTTCCAAATTATTTTATCTACCAAAATATCTTTTACTAGATATAAAATTTCCACACTTAATCATTTGAAAACAAATTTTCAAATATTCACTTTTCAATTTATCTTTAAAAGATAAAATGTAATGAACCGGTATTTTGGACCATTCAAATCGACAATAAATCCACACATGTCTGACTTGAATAATTCAAAATATCAGATTGTTAATTTAAATTTGGCAAAACTCAGATATGCAGTAAATATATCAATCACAGAATCACAGACACAGAGTAATACAATAATACGCAGCGGAATAGATAAAATAGTAGTTCATGAAGCTACTATATAAACATCAGAGTTAAATAAAATACAACAGAATATCTCAAATGTAATGAAGTCTCCAGTACAACAGATGACTTTCTGAACGAATCAACTAGAAGAGCTGAAAGCTGAGGCGATAGTTGGATCTCCAAAGGAAGCTCCAAACTCCAAGGGTGAGTCTCAAATGCTGTATCACTCGGTCTGACCCGAGCGTAAAGTAAAACACAAAACACTCGAGTCAGGATTAACATTCTTACATTAATAAATCCAACTCAAGTGAAATATCAACTGAAATACAAGTAACTTAAAGGATGTTTGGGATAACCATCCTCTAAGGATCTTCAGAACTATCTACAAGGTGGAAATATACATTATAACACCATGGTCATTTCAATTAAATTTATACTTCAAACCCAAATATCATTTCATTTCAAATATACCTATTTTATAAATAGTATATATATAAGTTAAATAATTTATAAAGTAAAGTATTTAAAATTTCCTCAAGTCTCACAGATCGATTTAAATTAACTCAAATTCCAAATTCAAATTTATTCAAAGCTCAATTCATCAATTCAATTCAGTTCTAAAGATACCATTTAAATTTTCAATATATTCCAAAGCTTTAATATTCAATATTTTCAAAGTTCAATTTAACAGTTTCATATAGATCTTGATTTAACTTTATTATTATTTAATCAGGTAATATTCACTTAATAAATTCAATATCATTTAACTAGCCTTAAATTTCATTTTTCTACTAAATATTTCCTTAAATTTATTTAAACAAGGAATATTCATTAAATTATTTAAATCAAACTCAAGTTATAAATCATATCTTAAATCCCAATTCCAATAAGTTTTAAATTGGTTTAATTAAATAAAATTCTTTACTAAATTCAAATTATCTTCCCAACCTTAACTTATTCAAATTTTACCAAAAATCTATTTAGAAACATAAATTTTGTACTTAACATATTATATGTATTAAATCCATCTCAATTAAATTAAATATCATTATTTAAATCTATATATATCATTACCATTTATATATAAATTTTTAAAAATCAACCTTTGTTAAAACCAAATATTTCTTTCCAAAACCATAGAATCCAATTTCAAAATATTTATATATATATGGACCAACGGTGTTTGTATATATATTTATCATATGGTTAAGTGATACGGATATTTATCATTTCAATCCGAAATTTAAATATATACGGGTAGATATCATTTCGACCCGTAATCCCAATTTCAATTCAAATGAAAATCGCTTGGGTTTATCATTTCAACCCATAACGATTTTCTCCTATTCTAAAGTCCGTTCGGGTATGTATCATTTCAACCCATAGTGAATTCTATACTAACAGGGAACTTGCAGAGTGATAACAGATACTAAAAAAAAAATATATAACAGCAGGCATATATCATCAGTATAAATAACAGATACGGGTGTCAGATGTCACAGGTGAACAGATATAAATAATAGTAATAACAGGCATATAATACTAGATACTGATGTCAGATGTCACAGGTGAACAGATATAAATAATAGTAATAACAGGCATATAATACTAGATACTGATGTCAGATGTCACAGGTGAACAGATATAAATAATAGTAATAACAGGCATATAATACTAGATACTGATGTCAGATGTCACAGGTGAACAGTTATAGATAATAGCATATATAACAATGTAGATAACTACAGCAGCATATTTCAATTGCTATTTCAAATGAAATCAAATTTAACTAATAAAAGAACATTAATCGTGAGTGATTGCTCACCTTTCGAGGTTAGAGATGAACGAGACTGAGATGAGTTACGAATCTAAGCACGAAATCCGAAGCAAAGCTAGATGGATACGGATTCGACAATAAGCTGAAAAATAGGGGAATTGACGAAATCGATCAGAACTGGATCGATGATGATAATAGAATAAATGAAAATATATATAAATTATATATAACTATGTATATACCAAATCATATTCTAAAGTCAAACACAATTTTAAATTAAATATATATTTCAAATCATTGGTTGTATTAAAACATGCATGTCAAAACCACACAGCTCTTATACTAGTCTATATAAACATATATATGAAATAATCTTATTTTACTATAATATGTACAAGCAACCAAATATATATTCGAACCTAACTGTAAATTATGCCTATATTTTCAACCAATTTTATATCATCAGTTATACACATATACCAGAAATCAATGCTATAACTTAAAGAGTAAAATACAAATAAAAACATATATAATATAACATTCAAACGTGTTAAATAGATTGAATATAAGCTACAGTCTTAACTATATACTTATGTAACAAAATAGCATACCTATAAAACAAAATGTATATATACGTATTATACATATAACCGCCATATCAACTTGTACAACATCTCATTAAACAATGCATAAATTTTATATACTATGGATGGGGATGCAAGCTTACTCAGGTGTAAATTATAATTGCCTAAGTTCAAATATACACTGTAAACAAATTTCCAAACATAGAATATAACATTTTAACTATGTATCACTATATGCTAATATATATATATATATATATTTTTTAGAATTAAAATAACTTACTGAAAAATCTCTGAAACTAAACATGCCAAATATAAATACTTTATAAATAATACATTTATATATATTTAAAAGAACTATCATGTACTTAGATGAACAAGAATATACACTTAAGTGACATAGTATATACCACACGTCAGATGTATCACAACCAAAATATAAATATACAAAATATGAAAACTTGACATATATAACTAGATATAGATATGTATCCTATAAACAGAAATTATGTAAACCAATACAACAACTTATATATGCATATCACATATCTGTATACCTTTTATATAAACAGAGCTTAGAAACGAAGCTAGGTGCTCGAGCTATTGCTGTGCTTCGATGGAGAGAGATGGCACGGGTTTCGATGGCAGTGCTTGAGGTGCTGTTAGGTGGATATGGGACGGAGAGGACTGCATGTGTGTGGGATGGAACTCGGCAACACCAAAGTGTAGGCTGGCTCGGGCTGAAAGGCGAGGGGTGCAACTGGCGGTGTTGACATGGGTACGAAGGTGGTGGACTGCTGTTCACGTGGGCTGCTGGTTGTTCGACTAGGGGAAGGCTCAGAAGGCGAAGTGGTTAGTTAGGGTGTGCGATTGGTGGAGAGAGAGATTGGAGAGTGGAGCTAGGGGCGATAGCAGCTGCTAGGGCCGATCTGTGCTTAGGGAAGGCTGCTCGTGGGTGAGATGCGGCTATGGAGGGTGAGGGTAGAGGCGCAATACGTGGCGGATGTGTTGCACGTGGGGCGGGTGAGGTGGAAGACTCGCGGTGTTGGTTCTCGGTGGCGAAGTGGTGGACGGAGGAAGGGCAGAGGGAGATGGTTGGGCGTGATGTGATGTTGGTGGTGGAAGGTTGGTGACGTGGGGTGCTGCCGAAAGCTTTGGTTTTGAGGAAGTGGGTTGTTGATGAGGTGGCAAGAAGAAGAGATGAAGGAAAGAAAAGTAGGAGGCGGAGATGAAATATTTGGTGAAGTAGCAGATCCAAATGAAAGAAAAAAAAAGAAGCAGGTCAAAAATGAACAATGCAGAGGAGAAATGAAACGTGCCACAGTGAATATATTGAAACGACGGGAAAGTAATAGCTGTAAATTGATTGAGAGGCTATTAAAGCAATTTATTATATTGCTGGGGATTCACGTTCAAATTTGAAAAGGCAGAGGAAAGCTAACGGTCACAATTAAAGGTACCGTTACAACGAACAGTTTATTCTTTCCGGCGCGTACCGGACCTCAAAATATAGAAATAAATATACCCTTGAGATCAGCACGACGAGATGATCAAAACGGTATACAGATATCAGTGGTACGATCATCCGATCAAAAGTCAATAACCGGTACTAGAAAATGCTGCTATTTTACAAGAATTAAGATAAACGGAGCAACAGAAGTCCAAATTTGGAAAAACAAATTTCGCAGTCTGATTCAGAATAATCTGAATAAATTTTCTCCTGTTGACATATTTTGGTTTCGGAAAACTTTTAAATTCACTGTTATTAACCGGTTTGATTTTGAATAAAATTTCACAGGAAAATAAACTTCAATATTATCAGATGAAAATTTACCAGTTGCTATATTAAAATAGACGTATTCCAAATAATAAATTTTAAATTTCAAATTTTATTGTTTAAAATTTAACAAAAAATCAATTAATTACGCTATAAAAATTATTAAAATTTACGGGTCGTTACACTCTCCCCCACTCAAAACTTTTCGTCCCCGAAAAGGAAGGAGGTAGAAGAATAGAAACAACCAGAAGGAAAATAGATTGAAGGTTAAGATTAAACAATTAATTTAAAACCATATAAATTTTACTTGAAATATTCATTTGAAAACTTCATTTGCAATCAATTATCTTTAATACTTTAATACTTTTCAAAAATCCATTTGTAAATTATTGCTTCATTTATCAATACCTTTTATATGTTTAAATCATATCTTTATAAATATATAAAAACTATTTGAAAATAGTTATTTACATTTTTTACTTATATTTACAAAGAAGTTATTTGAAAACATTACATCCATAATTCATAAATTTATTAATTTATCTCAAGATACTTTTCAAATATTATTAAGAAATCAATAATCATTTACTTTAAATATGTTTTTTTTTATTAATAACCTCAAAATATTTATAACACTAAAATTTCTATTAAACCATGTAGTATATAAATAAACAATATTTTAAAGGATATAGTCAACAGGGAGAAGAGGGACCTGGAAAAACATAATATAGGTGAATAAATAAAGCTGAGCAGATAAGGTAGATTCAAGGAATAATATCGGGCATGAATAATCAATTCAAACCATAAGAATTTCAATTTCAAATATTAATATAGAATTTCTTTTGTTGAAATACTTTTATAATAAATTGCCTTTATAACGAAACAAATTTACTTTCGAAAATACTTTTATAACTCGATGTCTTAACAAGTTTATCCTTGTTCCTGTAGACTCTGGTAGTGCGTTGATCAGGCGCAAAACTAGAATTCTCCAGGTACTTAGTAGACTTGTTTCAACACCCAGTGAAAATACTGGAAAAACTTTTAAAACAGATATGGAAAGTACAATCCAATCAAAACACAAACAAAACCTTTGTCTAACCATGGTTCGCAGATACACAATGGTTACGCCTGGATCCCCCAGGAAACAATCCATATCCGTAAGCTTTCTCAGCCCTGCGAGTTACGCCATGATGACTAGTAGAATGCAGGATACACAATGGTTACGCCTGGATCCCCCAGGAAACAATCCGTACCCCTAGGCAAGACTCAGCCAAGCATTTGCGCTACTATTCGCGACCTACACAGATTGCAGGATACACAATGGTTACGCCTGGATCCCCCAGGAAACAATCCGTACCCCTAGGCAAGACTCGGCCAGGCAGTTGCGCTATGCAGTCACGAGAGAACGATAAGACCATGGGTAACGCCATGGAATTCAAAGGACACTCGAGTATCATATCCGGAAAACCAAAAATCAGAGAGAATAATATCGATAGAATGAATCCAAGATGTGGCCACAAATCGGATATCAAGCAGAAGGCACTTTCCATATCTTTACTTCGAAAATATGTATCATATAGTACCTTTTCAAATCACTTTCAAATATCGTACTTATATAAAATCCATTATATATAAGATTTAATTTTCAAATCAAATACTTTCCAAAATCAATAGTATATCAAATCATACTTATATAGACTTCAATTATATAAGATTTCACTTTCAAATTGAGTACCTTTTCAAATCTATAGTTTTCGAATCAATTTCATACTCATACAAATCAATTTTATATGAGTTCGACAACTCCCAAATCAAGTTTTTAGTAACATAAGGTTCTCAAATTTCAATTTGTTTCAATATCAGTTCAATTTCAAAATCATATACTTTCACTAAATTATTTCTTCATAAATTAATTATCTTTAGCTTCAAAGTTTCCAAAATAATAGATTTTGAAAATAAATCCAAATTTCCAAATCAATAATTTAAGTCAACCAATTCATTTCCAAAATCAAATGGTTTTCAAAATCATCTTATATTTACCTAAGGTCCATCTTATATAAGGATCAAATTTTTCAAAAATAAGTTTCGCTGTATCAAGAGCCATATGAGATTGAATATCTTTGCTTTTATGGGTTATATATCTTTGTAATTTAAGTTGGAAATTTACTTTTAGTAAGCAAAGATATTCTAACTCGACCGCTTTCAATTTCAGCGTCAAAATATATCAATGATATTAGGACATAAGATGTACATACGTCATCATTTCGCAAAATCACATTTGATCGCTCGCTCGATCACACAAGTTTGCTTTCGAACTAGTATTGTCCATTCGACTTCCCTAATGCGGATTTCGATATGGTTTCTCGACTAGAAGCCATCGGTCTCCTTGCATAGCCATATACTACGATAGAGAATTCAAGAATCAAGCCCAAAATCCATATCAAATATTCGCCATCAAGAATCAAATGAAAAATCCTAACACGAAATGGTGTAATCCACCTCGAACTTGTGTACTCAAACTTGGATCAAATTAATTATGCGAATAAAACAGCATACGTACAACTTATATATTTATTCCAACTTGTTAAATATATAGTTTCATAAAGATGTTACTAAGTTAAAACATTTAAACTAAATTTTATTCAAAATATTTTGAAGACCAAATTCTTCTCAAGACATTTCAAATCTAAATTTCATATTAGAAAATTTAAAATTTCCTTATTCATTTACTTAACCAAACAGTTTCAACTTATTTAAATCATATTACTTCATACTTAAACATTCAAAACAAACTTATATACTTTATCAAAATACTTTTCAAAATTTCTTAGCTTTGAAAAATTTACCTTGATTTGAAAGTGCTCGAACCTTCAAAATAGTTGAAGAAATCATTTTCAAATTCAAGAGTTGGAAATCAGTAACAAATCAGTAAATCAATTTTAATAGATAGGGTTATATCAAATCCAAAACTCGAAGACTTAACACCGGCTCATTTCAAATCGTTTCAAATACATATACATATATCTTTCGAATATCAATCATACTTCAAAATTTTGAAATAAAAATGGTTTAAAAAAAATCACTCGCATAGCAAAGCTACTGAAGTGGCCTATCCCTCACTCTGAAACTCGAAAATCAATGTCGATGATGCGTGCACTCATCACCGAAATTATTTTCCAGCGACATAAGTGAGTTCTGGACTTCTATTTTCTCAAACTTCTTTTGAAATTTCTTCGAAACTCATTGGAACTCATTTGAAGTCATTTGAAACATTTCTTATTCGGAAAATACTTTCAAACCGTATTATTATATATTTACAAAACCTTAAAACCAATTTCAAAATACCGGAGTTCAATTCTCGAATTTCAAATTTAAAGTCTTTTAGTTATAAATCATTTTTATATAAATCAATTTCTTATATAACTTTTCAAAATTACAAATCCTTTCGAAACCTCAAATTCTCATTTTAAAAAGGGTATATAATCTTTATCGAAAATATAATATAATCATACTTATAAAAATAATAATTTCGATTTAGAAAACAATTTCTTAAAATACAAACAAACCCGATTTCAAAGGATGATTTAAGAATGGATTTCAAACAAAGATAGAGATTCAAATTAGAGGGACTCTAATCGATTAGGATTTCTGATTCGAAGATAAGTTCGAACGAAAATGAGATAATTAATTACAAAACAATAGATCGATACAGTTATATAAATCGCGGGCGACCTTAACCGATCAACCGTGATTCCAAAATAAGATCAATGTCGAATTCTAAGGCAAATCGACATTCGATCGCCAAAGATAGAATTCGACATAGCAAAAGATAGCAGCATTTAAACCGAGGGATATATAAATCTCCGGTGAATCAATGCTAATTGTAAAGAAGTTTCACCCCTTCACAATTCCTTCAAAGATTGGCGGGATCGCCTATTCTTATAGAGATCATTCGAAGTGGAGTTATGGGATACTCCAGAATCAAAAGAATACTAATAGAGAGAGACAAGAATGAATTTTGGAACCGTAGGGAACGTTCCAAAGTTCAAAGGAAATCGAGTCAAAAGGAAGAGATTAAACTCAAACGAAAGTGATTCTGTAAATAAATTTACAATATATGCTAAGTTTCGCCTAGAGCCAAAGCTCTGATACCAACTGTAATGAACCGGTATTTTGGACCATTCAAATCGACAATAAATCCACACATGTCTGACTTGAATAATTCAAAATATCAGATTGTTAATTTAAATTTGGCAAAACTCAGATATGCAGTAAATATATCAATCACAGAATCACAGACACAGAGTAATACAATAATACGCAGCGGAATAGATAAAATAGTAGTTCATGAAGCTACTATATAAACATCAGAGTTAAATAAAATACAACAGAATATCTCAAATGTAATGAAGTCTCCAGTACAACAGATGACTTTCTGAACGAATCAACTAGAAGAGCTGAAAGCTGAGGCGATAGTTGGATCTCCAAAGGAAGCTCCAAACTCCAAGGGTGAGTCTCAAATGCTGTATCACTCGGTCTGACCCGAGCGTAAAGTAAAACACAAAACACTCGAGTCAGGATTAACATTCTTACATTAATAAATCCAACTCAAGTGAAATATCAACTGAAATACAAGTAACTTAAAGGATGTTTGGGATAACCATCCTCTAAGGATCTTCAGAACTATCTACAAGGTGGAAATATACATTATAACACCATGGTCATTTCAATTAAATTTATACTTCAAACCCAAATATCATTTCATTTCAAATATACCTATTTTATAAATAGTATATATATAAGTTAAATAATTTATAAAGTAAAGTATTTAAAATTTCCTCAAGTCTCACAGATCGATTTAAATTAACTCAAATTCCAAATTCAAATTTATTCAAAGCTCAATTCATCAATTCAATTCAGTTCTAAAGATACCATTTAAATTTTCAATATATTCCAAAGCTTTAATATTCAATATTTTCAAAGTTCAATTTAACAGTTTCATATAGATCTTGATTTAACTTTATTATTATTTAATCAGGTAATATTCACTTAATAAATTCAATATCATTTAACTAGCCTTAAATTTCATTTTTCTACTAAATATTTCCTTAAATTTATTTAAACAAGGAATATTCATTAAATTATTTAAATCAAACTCAAGTTATAAATCATATCTTAAATCCCAATTCCAATAAGTTTTAAATTGGTTTAATTAAATAAAATTCTTTACTAAATTCAAATTATCTTCCCAACCTTAACTTATTCAAATTTTACCAAAAATCTATTTAGAAACATAAATTTTGTACTTAACATATTATATGTATTAAATCCATCTCAATTAAATTAAATATCATTATTTAAATCTATATATATCATTACCATTTATATATAAATTTTTAAAAATCAACCTTTGTTAAAACCAAATATTTCTTTCCAAAACCATAGAATCCAATTTCAAAATATTTATATATATATGGACCAACGGTGTTTGTATATATATTTATCATATGGTTAAGTGATACGGATATTTATCATTTCAATCCGAAATTTAAATATATACGGGTAGATATCATTTCGACCCGTAATCCCAATTTCAATTCAAATGAAAATCGCTTGGGTTTATCATTTCAACCCATAACGATTTTCTCCTATTCTAAAGTCCGTTCGGGTATGTATCATTTCAACCCATAGTGAATTCTATACTAACAGGGAACTTGCAGAGTGATAACAGATACTAAAAAAAAAATATATAACAGCAGGCATATATCATCAGTATAAATAACAGATACGGGTGTCAGATGTCACAGGTGAACAGATATAAATAATAGTAATAACAGGCATATAATACTAGATACTGATGTCAGATGTCACAGGTGAACAGATATAAATAATAGTAATAACAGGCATATAATACTAGATACTGATGTCAGATGTCACAGGTGAACAGATATAAATAATAGTAATAACAGGCATATAATACTAGATACTGATGTCAGATGTCACAGGTGAACAGTTATAGATAATAGCATATATAACAATGTAGATAACTACAGCAGCATATTTCAATTGCTATTTCAAATGAAATCAAATTTAACTAATAAAAGAACATTAATCGTGAGTGATTGCTCACCTTTCGAGGTTAGAGATGAACGAGACTGAGATGAGTTACGAATCTAAGCACGAAATCCGAAGCAAAGCTAGATGGATACGGATTCGACAATAAGCTGAAAAATAGGGGAATTGACGAAATCGATCAGAACTGGATCGATGATGATAATAGAATAAATGAAAATATATATAAATTATATATAACTATGTATATACCAAATCATATTCTAAAGTCAAACACAATTTTAAATTAAATATATATTTCAAATCATTGGTTGTATTAAAACATGCATGTCAAAACCACACAGCTCTTATACTAGTCTATATAAACATATATATGAAATAATCTTATTTTACTATAATATGTACAAGCAACCAAATATATATTCGAACCTAACTGTAAATTATGCCTATATTTTCAACCAATTTTATATCATCAGTTATACACATATACCAGAAATCAATGCTATAACTTAAAGAGTAAAATACAAATAAAAACATATATAATATAACATTCAAACGTGTTAAATAGATTGAATATAAGCTACAGTCTTAACTATATACTTATGTAACAAAATAGCATACCTATAAAACAAAATGTATATATACGTATTATACATATAACCGCCATATCAACTTGTACAACATCTCATTAAACAATGCATAAATTTTATATACTATGGATGGGGATGCAAGCTTACTCAGGTGTAAATTATAATTGCCTAAGTTCAAATATACACTGTAAACAAATTTCCAAACATAGAATATAACATTTTAACTATGTATCACTATATGCTAATATATATATATATATTTTTTTTAGAATTAAAATAACTTACTGAAAAATCTCTGAAACTAAACATGCCAAATATAAATACTTTATAAATAATACATTTATATATATTTAAAAGAACTATCATGTACTTAGATGAACAAGAATATACACTTAAGTGACATAGTATATACCACACGTCAGATGTATCACAACCAAAATATAAATATACAAAATATGAAAACTTGACATATATAACTAGATATAGATATGTATCCTATAAACAGAAATTATGTAAACCAATACAACAACTTATATATGCATATCACATATCTGTATACCTTTTATATAAACAGAGCTTAGAAACGAAGCTAGGTGCTCGAGCTATTGCTGTGCTTCGATGGAGAGAGATGGCACGGGTTTCGATGGCAGTGCTTGAGGTGCTGTTAGGTGGATATGGGACGGAGAGGACTGCATGTGTGTGGGATGGAACTCGGCAACACCAAAGTGTAGGCTGGCTCGGGCTGAAAGGCGAGGGGTGCAACTGGCGGTGTTGACATGGGTACGAAGGTGGTGGACTGCTGTTCACGTGGGCTGCTGGTTGTTCGACTAGGGGAAGGCTCAGAAGGCGAAGTGGTTAGTTAGGGTGTGCGATTGGTGGAGAGAGAGATTGGAGAGTGGAGCTAGGGGCGATAGCAGCTGCTAGGGCCGATCTGTGCTTAGGGAAGGCTGCTCGTGGGTGAGATGCGGCTATGGAGGGTGAGGGTAGAGGCGCAATACGTGGCGGATGTGTTGCACGTGGGGCGGGTGAGGTGGAAGACTCGCGGTGTTGGTTCTCGGTGGCGAAGTGGTGGACGGAGGAAGGGCAGAGGGAGATGGTTGGGCGTGATGTGATGTTGGTGGTGGAAGGTTGGTGACGTGGGGTGCTGCCGAAAGCTTTGGTTTTGAGGAAGTGGGTTGTTGATGAGGTGGCAAGAAGAAGAGATGAAGGAAAGAAAAGTAGGAGGCGGAGATGAAATATTTGGTGAAGTAGCAGATCCAAATGAAAGAAAAAAAAAGAAGCAGGTCAAAAATGAACAATGCAGAGGAGAAATGAAACGTGCCACAGTGAATATATTGAAACGACGGGAAAGTAATAGCTGTAAATTGATTGAGAGGCTATTAAAGCAATTTATTATATTGCTGGGGATTCACGTTCAAATTTGAAAAGGCAGAGGAAAGCTAACGGTCACAATTAAAGGTACCGTTACAACGAACAGTTTATTCTTTCCGGCGCGTACCGGACCTCAAAATATAGAAATAAATATACCCTTGAGATCAGCACGACGAGATGATCAAAACGGTATACAGATATCAGTGGTACGATCATCCGATCAAAAGTCAATAACCGGTACTAGAAAATGCTGCTATTTTACAAGAATTAAGATAAACGGAGCAACAGAAGTCCAAATTTGGAAAAACAAATTTCGCAGTCTGATTCAGAATAATCTGAATAAATTTTCTCCTGTTGACATATTTTGGTTTCGGAAAACTTTTAAATTCACTGTTATTAACCGGTTTGATTTTGAATAAAATTTCACAGGAAAATAAACTTCAATATTATCAGATGAAAATTTACCAGTTGCTATATTAAAATAGACGTATTCCAAATAATAAATTTTAAATTTCAAATTTTATTGTTTAAAATTTAACAAAAAATCAATTAATTACGCTATAAAAATTATTAAAATTTACGGGTCGTTACATAAAATCTCTAAACAGTTCACTTCATATTGGGAAAGCATTTCCATACTTATTTAAAAATAAGTAATTCACAAATCATTTATTTTCAACACTTAGAAAATATTCGATATACTTAAATCAAATTAAGTATATATCTCATTCTTTAAGGAAATCATTCTCTTTAAACACATTTATTTGAGTCAAAACGAATGTTACGTAAAACATCGTTACGACGACTCAAAATCACTAGTATAGGGATTCGGATTTAGATAGATATATAAATCCCAATACTACATCAAAACATTTCCTTTCGGAAATCATTTACTATAACAACAGTGTTATAGTCCATCATTTCCTTATTTCTCGAAAACGTCTATTTCAACAATAAAGGGTTGAAATCTATGATTTCGATATTTAACACGTTTAAAACATCTTTTAAACAATTAACTTCATTTTACAATATCGCTTTTCCAAAACAAGTTCATTTTTCTTAACAATATATTCACTATCCAAAATCGTGAATATACTTTACTATTTACATTTCACTATTTTCTACACGTTTTATTTCGATAATAATTCGCTATCCAAAATCGCGAATATATCTCCTTTGATAATCTTCTATATTTAATTTATCAAATCCAATTGATCTCGAATTTATAAAACAACGTTTATAAATTCCATTTTCTATTTTCTATAACAACTCCGGTTTATAAATCTCATTCCATTAACTTCAAAAATTCACTTATAAGAATAAGTGATTTCGGATTTATAAAACAACGTTTATAAATCACATTTGTACTTTACAACGATTTCAACTTACAAAATCATTTCATTTTGCAATTTCTATTTATATCCCATTTAAGTGCAAAAGTCGAATTTATAAGTAAATTTCTTATAAATCTTTTATTCTACAATATCTATTTACTTTATAACTTCACGTTATAAATCTATTAATTTCATTCACTTATGAAATCCATTTATACTTCTTTCTAACACTTATAAAAATTCGTTTTATAAGTCCAATATTTTGATTTACAAAAATATAAATTTTTATAAATCTTTCTATACAAATCGTTTATAGTTATTCAAAATCCCAACTTAGACCATTTTATAAATAAATCGACTTTTATTTCAAAAACGACACTTCGGTTATATTTCACTAAAAATTATAACTTTTATAACTTTAAAATTTTACGTTTATAAATCGATTCAAAAATTCCATAAAACGTATATTTTCAAAAATCACTTCAAAAACCCTTTTAAAGTAAAAGTCGTTATTTTTACATTTCCAAACTGAATCCGATGATGCAACAACACCAATCAGTCCATCACAACAGTCAAATATCATATATCATCATATGATAACAGAATATATCTAAATATCTGTAAATAATCAATACGGTGAGGAATCCAGTTGGATCCCTCCAACCTGTTTCCCTGCATCCACAGATGTTAGCACAATACCAATTCCGCTCCAGTACGGAATTATCGCGGTATATAGGTTTTTATAAATCCGCTTACTAACGGCGCAATAGGGTCTCATCCGCTATACGAGGCGGGAAATCAATCAATCCAATATATACATATGCCAATATGTATATACTGCTATATATATAGATATATCCTAAAATATCTAATATCAACAATTCAAACAGTCAATCATCAATCAATAACTGTAAAAATTCCACATTCATTTGAGTGAGAAGATCTCACCTTTGATTTTATCGTGCAATCCATTTTCCATTTCCGACTTGATGTCACAGTTTTGACCTTGTATAAGCAATTATACAATTTATTAATATCCGAACAGATCGAATAATAAATTTTCATTTGATAAATTCAATTCATCGGCGATTTCGTTTTAAACAGTTAATTTTAAATTTTAACTGATTTCCTTTTGAAATAAACTTATTTTACTAAGATTTTATTTTGACCCAGATTCCTTTAATATATTAATAAATATCTTTTTTTTTCTTTAAAAAAAAAATCTTATCTTATATATATTAAATTTGAATTGACAAGTATACTTAAAATGTATATACCCTTATATATGTTAAAACCTGCTTTCCAATAAAAGGAATTTAAAATCTATTTCATACTTTACTGTTTTAAGGTCATAAATCATAACAACTATTCATTTTTATTTTATCTTTCTTTATGTATACCTATATATATATTGAAAACAAAATCTTTCTTTACTGTTAACAGATTTTCTTCTATATTGTCCAACTTATTTCTCTTTTCTGTAAATAAAATCTCTCTTATAACAATTTATATTTATACTTGTATATAAATTAATTAAAACTCGAATAAAATAAAAGAATAAAATTTACCTCACTGCCACTTAATCGAACATCAAAACCCCTTCGCGACTCTAGAAGACATCGACTCCTACGTCGAGCTCCAGTCATCCCCTTCGATCGCCTGATGCCGCCGTCTTCGAGCTGAACTCGAGAACCCACGCGACCCACGTCGCTGCTCTTACGAGCCATCGCGATTTCTCAGCCTTAGATTCCTCGCGAACTCCACCACTCGATCGAAACTCCCCATTCTGGTGTCGCCGCATTCGAGCCATTGATCAATTTGATTCACGTCGCTGCTCCTGAGATTCAACAGCTGCCATCGCGACTTCGGTCGCCGTTGAATTCGAACGCGATCATAGCTCGCCGCCACATCCCTATGCCGAGATCGAAATTTGTCGCGCTCGCGATTTGTAGCTGCTGTTCGAATTCACAATGAAGATTGGGAAATCTTTACGGTGGAAAGAACTCGCTGCCATTACTTTGAAAGATTTATTATATTTTTCTTTTTTCCTTTTTCGTTCTGTAGATTTGATTAGAAGAGGAGAGGAGGGTATAATAGGGTACGGGGGAGACAATAGGGGGTGGGTTTGTACTAGTTGTTGGAGAGAGTGCAATAATTTATTCTTTAAAATTTTCGTTGTAGATTTCCTCGCGTTTATCCAACATACAACTACACGACAACTCCGAATGCAACGAAATTTGAAATCCGGAAATAATTCACTATTGCGGACCCAATGGAACTGGTTTCGTCGAATTCCGAGACTGTGCCACGGAATGCTATTTTTAAATATCAAATCGAACAATAAATTTCAAACTGAACAATTCACTCCCAAATTCGATTCTGAAGCTTCTGTTATCTTTAGTAATATCAATACGAATTTTAAAGGCTTTTGAAATATTTTTCTTCAACTGTAAACTGAATATTTAAATTTTTATTCAACATCAATAGATTAAATTTTATAATTTAATCGCCAAATTCTGAAATACTATTCGGGATTCAAATTAAATCATCATTCAAATATTTAAAATAAATTAAATATTTTCAATTTAATTCGTTCAAAATTCTGGGTCGTTACAGACTTCCCCCCTTAAAAGAATTTCGTCCTCGAAATTACAAGTTAGGAAAAATGATCCTCAACTCGTCTACTATTTTTTTTTACAATCCAATAGTTTTATTAAATTCTTCAAAACAAATCTTTCTACTAAAGATTCGTTATTACTTTAACTAACTCTCCAATTTCAATTATAAGTTTCAAAACAACTTTGTTTACTTCAAATTCAAATTTTAAATTTTAAATTTTTCTCAAAAATTTTCTAACGCCCTAAATTTCCGAAAAATTTCGCCAGCGTCTCCTTTGCGCGGCTAATACGGCACGACTACAAAACGTCCCTACGGACTCTCAGATTTCAAAAAGAAAAGAAAAAGCCAAGCGGCTAGACAAGAAATCATCAAAAACTCATATTATAATTCAAATACGTACCTTTTGTCGAGCAATTCAAATTATCTGTGAAATTAAATTCAATTTCCTTTATACCTGTATATCCTACTAGCCATAATATCTAGTTGCATATATTCAAACCATTTCGTACATTCAATTACAAAATTTTCAATATAACTGCTTATATCATTTTTAAATTAGTTTTAATTACTAATTCATTTCAAATTCTAATCTACTAACAAATTCAGATTTGCTTCCAACATTCAATTTCAATTCCAGTTTCATTCACTTTTGTTCATTTCCAAAATTTGATTTCAATTTACCCTTTGGTTAAATCTACTGTCATTTAAACTGGATTTCCAATTCGAATTCATTTTACTTTTCTTCAAATTTTATCAATTCAACTTCATTAACACTTAATGAATTTATATACAATCAACTAACAATCATCAAACAATCAATGCATATTCAACATAACCATTATTATTTGATTTCCATTCAACTTAGTTCAACACCTTTAATTTCAATTGACTTACATTCAATTTATTCAGTTTCTTCAATGAATTAACATTTACATTCAATTGATTCATTAGTTCAATAGCTAATCCATTTCACATTTCATGTTGAAGTTTATTTATATAACTCAAGTTCATATTCATTTAATTCATTTTGATTATTTACTTCGACACCAAAATCAATTCCAATCAACACTTAAGTTATATCCCATTAAACATCGTTTGTTTAACTTAACTTACATTTCCACTTATAAATCCAAAATTCAAATTTCAATCCTATCAATATTAAATTTGTATAAGTTATCAACTTATTAATTATTCCCATAAATATTTTAAATATAGCATTCCAGAGTTTACCAACATTTCAAAACCAATTTTTTTTTTTGAAACAATTCAATTTATCCTTTGAATTTTCTAAAACAAAATCCAAATTTTTCAAACAACTTCCTTTTAAAACAATCGGCAGCAATTCCTCTTTTGGAAACCCGAAAATGAACACCAATGATGTCGCGATCATCATCGGAATTATTTCCCAGCGACCTAAAAGAGTTTAGAGCTTTTCATCTCTTCCAAAATACTTTTCAAATCTTTTGAAATCCATTTTCAAATTCAAAAAGGATTTAAACTTTTCAAATCTCCAAAATTTTCAAATCATTTTCAAAACATTTCCAAATACTTCTCTGGAATTCCGTTTAAATTACAATTCACATTTACAGTTTACATTCTCAAATTTCATTTATATGTGAATTTATTTCTTAACTTTGGAGTTACGATTTCAATTTCTTATTCAATTTCAATGATAACAATTTACTATTATTATTTCCTAACACCCATGCAACCATATACTATAGTACTTTATAGAAAAACATTTCTTTTCTATACAAAAATAGTTTTGGGCAAAATTATCTCATTTACCCTACTTAAAACAATATTGTGCCGAATTGTTCTGTACAAGTGTTTAGAGATCCCTATCGATAGAGTTGTACGGACAATACCGACCAGAATCCATATACCACTCAACAAACCAATCATCACAATATAAAACAAATTTTATATTCAAATAACAAATACGCGCTCATATCTATTATTACACTCAACTCATTCTAGAGTACTACTGACTCTATCTCTAATGAGTAACACCCAACAGAGCAGGGTTGTCGCTTAACCATATGCTCTGATACCAAATGTAATAACCCGCTTTTCCGTACCCCTTGAATAGACACTAATCTCCATCTATTTACTCAAGGTGAACGAAAAACCGAACCATTAGGGTTTTAAAAGAAGAGGTAGAAGAAAAGATAGAAGAAAAAGAAAGAAGAACAACAACAGATACAGAACAGAGACAATATCAGAATCTCACATATCGCAGCGGAACAATATATAATAGATAAATCAGTAATCTTTAAAACAACGAACTATATCATTTTATACATACATCAATCATCAGAGTCAATATACAACAATGGACAGTTATATAACTTGTCCTCATACAGAATACACAGCGGAATAAATATATCAGATACAAGTACTACGTCTCGCCATCCAGCTTGCTTCCAAAGCTCCAGAATATCCAGAATATCCTGATAACATAACTCTAGGCTGCCCGTGTGGAAATTGGTGGGCACCCAGAGTTTAGAAGGGAAACAATAAACTCCGAGTCAGTCATGGTGACTGGTGTGAGATCGTAAAACAGTTATTCTTTAAAAATAAACAGCAGAGAATTTTAAAGTCAATTCGCAATGCTTTTGGAAAATGAAACTACCATAAGACCTCCCGCCACACACACAATGCAAACGCAGAATTGGAGGAGATTTCTTCTTATGATAGTCAAAGATGCTTACTACGCAAAATCAAATCTTTTTGATATTATTATTAGTGCATAGTGTAGAAAACATTTCGAAAGTATAATATTAATCTTAGCCAACATACGACCAGTATCGTATGCCTACTATAGCTACTATGTTCAATAGCAGGTTACCGCCACATTCCATAGCAGGTAATACAACTAAAACCGTACCAGGTTCGTATTGTTTCTTTGGATTTTCCAACAAATGGTCAGGCTAAGGAACTTCCTTTCCTCCTGCCGATTGGGATCGCCTCTGGCTGGACGTCCCGAGAGACAAACTGCTCTCTGCCAAACAAGGCCGGGTTACCCCTGTAACAGGTAACGCACGAATATGTCATCACCCGGTCCTTTAGGACCTTTATCCGAGCGCTCGATATCCAACATCACACATCATAAAGAAAGTGTATCCACATGAGTAAGTATCTGGGCTCCATACCATGATACCACCCCTTTCCAGAAGGAAATGACATACCCTAAAGGGCGCGACCCTCATAACCTTGCCGCAACATTCCTGTTTCGACCATTTCCGGGGTGTGAGGCTCGACGAAGTCTCGTCCCCAAAGCTACGCTTTCTCAAAAAGCCCTGCTTCGGGTCCAACAAAATGATCAACCTATGATCACAAAGATATAAGATCAAACAAATGATCATATCACAAATGATCAAACACTGATCATTTCACAGCAACACTCAGTATGCCACGTTACCAAATTGGGATATATCGCTGATAAATTTCAACTACATAACCTCTGAGCTCGTACGTCTCAGAGAAGGGTGTTAAGCTAAGAGAATAAATTCTCCGCCACCAACAGAAATGTATTTGAAAGAAATCAGCTTTACATCTCAAATTGTAACGTCAGACACACAATCCATACAAGTCTGTTCCGGGATCGAACAGAACCGAAGGCACTTCTCACGAAGCCCTTGCATTTCCGGATAATTTTCAATCACGTCAGGACTTCCCGTCACTAAGGGTGATAAAACCTCTAAATCGGAGATCAGCCGATGTAGAGTAACTCGACGGTAATCCTTCCGTTTTCAAAAATATCCGGTCTTCAACACCGGTCTTCGAATGCAATTCATAACGACGTATCACATATTCGGAATGGGTTATACGACCCCATGGTCCTTTCCCGGTTAACCCGAATAGTGAGCGCTTATTCAAAAATAAGTGTGGCATTCAAATTCATCCAATTCACAACAAATACCTATCTAAAGGTAATTATTGATAGTCGGTTATTTAACTATCAATAAAGATGCGCAACATCATCAGATTCCAAATAATTTTCCAAATTATTTTATCTGCCAAAATATCTTTTACTAGATATAAAATTTCCACACTTAATCATTTGAAAACAAATTTTCAAATATTCACTTTTCAATTTGTCTTTAAAAGATAAAATCTCTAAACAGTTCACTTCATATTGGAAAAGCATTTCCATACTTATTTAAAAATAAGTAATTCACAAATCATTTATTTTCAACACTTAGAAAATATTCGATATACTTAAATCAAATTAAGTATATATCTCATTCTTTAAGGAAATCATTCTCTTTAAACACATTTATTTGAGTCAAAACGAATGTTACGTAAAACATCGTTACGACGACTCAAAATCACTAGTATAGGGATTCGGATTTAGATAGATATATAAATCCCAATACTACATCAAAACATTTCCTTTCGGAAATCATTTACTATAACAACAGTGTTATAGTCCATCATTTCCTTATTTCTCGAAAACGTCTATTTCAACAATAAAGGGTTGAAATCTATGATTTCGATATTTAACACGTTTAAAACATCTTTTAAACAATTAACTTCATTTTACAATATCGCTTTTCCAAAACAAGTTCATTTTTCTTAACAATATATTCACTATCCAAAATCGTGAATATACTTTACTATTTACATTTCACTATTTTCTACACGTTTTATTTCGATAATAATTCGCTATCCAAAATCGCGAATATATCTCCTTTGATAATCTTCTATATTTAATTTATCAAATCCAATTGATCTCGAATTTATAAAACAACGTTTATAAATTCCATTTTCTATTTTCTATAACAACTCCGGTTTATAAATCTCATTCTATTAACTTCAAAAATTCACTTATAAGAATAAGTGATTTCGGATTTATAAAACAACGTTTATAAATCACATTTGTACTTTACAACGATTTCAACTTACAAAATCATTTCATTTTGCAATTTCTATTTATATCCCATTTAAGTGCAAAAGTCGAATTTATAAGTAAATTTCTTATAAATCTTTTATTCTACAATATCTATTTACTTTATAACTTCACGTTATAAATCTATTAATTTCATTCACTTATGAAATCCATTTATACTTCTTTCTAACACTTATAAAAATTCGTTTTATAAGTCCAATATTTTGATTTACAAAAATATAAATTTTTATAAATCTTTCTATACAAATCGTTTATAGTTATTCAAAATCCCAACTTAGACCATTTTATAAATAAATCGACTTTTATTTCAAAAACGACACTTCGGTTATATTTCACTAAAAATTATAACTTTTATAACTTTAAAATTTTACGTTTATAAATCGATTCAAAAATTCCATAAAACGTATATTTTCAAAAATCACTTCAAAAACCCTTTTAAAGTAAAAGTCGTTATTTTTACATTTCCAAACTGAATCCGATGATGCAACAACACCAATCAGTCCATCACAACAGTCAAATATCATATATCATCATATGATAACAGAATATATCTAAATATCTGTAAATAATCAATACGGTGAGGAATCCAGTTGGATCCCTCCAACCTGTTTCCCTGCATCCACAGATGTTAGCACAATACCAATTCCGCTCCAGTACGGAATTATCGCGGTATATAGGTTTTTATAAATCCGCTTACTAACGGCGCAATAGGGTCTCATCCGCTATACGAGGCGGGAAATCAATCAATCCAATATATACATATGCCAATATGTATATACTGCTATATATATAGATATATCCTAAAATATCTAATATCAACAATTCAAACAGTCAATCATCAATCAATAACTGTAAAAATTCCACATTCATTTGAGTGAGAAGATCTCACCTTTGATTTTATCGTGCAATCCATTTTCCATTTCCGACTTGATGTCACAGTTTTGACCTTGTATAAGCAATTATACAATTTATTAATATCCGAACAGATCGAATAATAAATTTTCATTTGATAAATTCAATTCATCGGCGATTTCGTTTTAAACAGTTAATTTTAAATTTTAACTGATTTCCTTTTGAAATAAACTTATTTTACTAAGATTTTATTTTGACCCAGATTCCTTTAATATATTAATAAATATCTTTTTTTTTTCTTTAAAAAAAAAAATCTTATCTTATATATATTAAATTTGAATTGACAAGTATACTTAAAATGTATATACCCTTATATATGTTAAAACCTGCTTTCCAATAAAAGGAATTTAAAATCTATTTCATACTTTACTGTTTTAAGGTCATAAATCATAACAACTATTCATTTTTATTTTATCTTTCTTTATGTATACCTATATATATATTGAAAACAAAATCTTTCTTTACTGTTAACAGATTTTCTTCTATATTGTCCAACTTATTTCTCTTTTCTGTAAATAAAATCTCTCTTATAACAATTTATATTTATACTTGTATATAAATTAATTAAAACTCGAATAAAATAAAAGAATAAAATTTACCTCACTGCCACTTAATCGAACATCAAAACCCCTTCGCGACTCTAGAAGACATCGACTCCTACGTCGAGCTCCAGTCATCCCCTTCGATCGCCTGATGCCGCCGTCTTCGAGCTGAACTCGAGAACCCACGCGACCCACGTCGCTGCTCTTACGAGCCATCGCGATTTCTCAGCCTTAGATTCCTCGCGAACTCCACCACTCGATCGAAACTCCCCATTCTGGTGTCGCCGCATTCGAGCCATTGATCAATTTGATTCACGTCGCTGCTCCTGAGATTCAACAGCTGCCATCGCGACTTCGGTCGCCGTTGAATTCGAACGCGATCATAGCTCGCCGCCACATCCCTATGCCGAGATCGAAATTTGTCGCGCTCGCGATTTGTAGCTGCTGTTCGAATTCACAATGAAGATTGGGAAATCTTTACGGTGGAAAGAACTCGCTGCCATTACTTTGAAAGATTTATTATATTTTTCTTTTTTCCTTTTTCGTTCTGTAGATTTGATTAGAAGAGGAGAGGAGGGTATAATAGGGTACGGGGGAGACAATAGGGGGTGGGTTTGTACTAGTTGTTGGAGAGAGTGCAATAATTTATTCTTTAAAATTTTCTTTGTAGATTTCCTCGCGTTTATCCAACATACAACTACACGACAACTCCGAATGCAACGAAATTTGAAATCCGGAAATAATTCACTATTGCGGACCCAATGGAACTGGTTTCGTCGAATTCCGAGACTGTGCCACGGAATGCTATTTTTAAATATCAAATCGAACAATAAATTTCAAACTGAACAATTCACTCCCAAATTCGATTTTGAAGCTTCTGTTATCTTTAGTAATATCAATACGAATTTTAAAGGCTTTTGAAATATTTTTCTTCAACTGTAAACTGAATATTTAAATTTTTATTCAACATCAATAGATTAAATTTTATAATTTAATCGCCAAATTCTGAAATACTATTCGGGATTCAAATTAAATCATCATTCAAATATTTAAAATAAATTAAATATTTTCAATTTAATTCGTTCAAAATTCTGGGTCGTTACAAAAACTGTCTTTTAATTTAAAACTATGATTTTTGAAAACTATGTATATTTTAATATGTGTTTGAAATTAGAATATGATTTTGTATATATAATTTTATATGTTATATCTATATCAGTTCACTTATACCAATTATCATCATCGATCTAGTTCTGATTTGACTTCATCAATCTTCATTTATCAGCTTGTCAGTCAAAGTCGTGCCAATCAAGCTTTGCTTTGGAAGTCATGCTTGCATTTCGTAACTCGTTTCATTTGTCGAATCTCTCTAGACTCGAAAGGTGAGCAATCACTCACGATTAACGTTCTTTTATTATTTAAATTTGATTTCAATTGAAATAGTAATTGAAATATGCTGCTGTAGTTATTTTACATTGTTATTACTATTATCTGTATATGTTCACCTGTGACATCTGACACCAGTATCTAGTAGTATATGCCTGTTATTACTATTATCTGTATATGTTCACCTATGACATCTGACACCAGTACCTGTTATTTATATTGATAATATATGCCTGTTGTTATAATTTATATTATCTGTATCACTCTGCAAGTTCCCTGTTAGTATAGAATTCACTATGAGTTGAAATGATACATACCCGAACGGACTTTAGAATAGGAGAATTTCGTTATGGGTTGAAATGATAAACCCAAGCGATTTTCATTTGAATTGAAATTGGGATTACGGGTCGAAGTGATATCTACCCGTATATATTTAAATTTCGGATTGAAATGATAAATATCCGTATCACTTAACCATAGGATAAATATATATACAGACACCGTTGGTCCATATATATAAATATTTTAAAAATGAATTTTATGGGTTTGGAAAGAAATATATGGTTTTAATAAATGTTGAGCCTTAAATTATTTAATTTAAATTAGGATGGATTTAATACTAATGAGATGTTTAAGTAAAAAAAAAAATTTATTTTCAAAATAGATTTTTGTAATAATTTGAATAAGTTAAGTTTGGAAAGATAATTTATTAATTAAACCAATTTGAAACTTATTGAAATTGAGATTTAAGATATGATTTATAACTTGGGTTTTATTTAAATAATTTAATGAATAATTCTTGCTTAAATAAATTTAAGAAGATATTTAGTAAAAATGAAATGTAAGGCTAGTTAGATGATATTGAGTTCATTAAGTGAATATTCCCTGATTAAATAATAAAGAAGTTAAATCAAGAGCTATATGAAACTGTTAAATCTAACTTTGGAAAATGTTGAGTATTAAAGCTTTGAAATATATTGAAAAATAAATGGTATATTTAGAACTGAATTAAATTGATGAATTGAGCTTTGAATAAACTTGAATCTGGAATTTTGTAGTTGATTTGAATCGATTTGCCAGACTTGAGGAAATTAAATACTTTGATTTCAAATTATTTAACCTATATATATACTATTTTGGAAAATGGATATATTTGAAATGAAATGATATTTGGGTTTTGAAGTATAAATTTAATTGAAATGACCACGGCGTTAAAATATATATTTCCACCTTGTAGATAGTTCTGAAGATCCTTAGAGGATGGTTATCCCAACATCCTTTAAGTTACTCGTATTTCAATTGATATTTCACTTGAGTTGGATTTATTTATATAAGAATGTTAATCCTGACTCGAGTGTTTTGTGTTTTGCTTTACGCTCGGGTCAGACCGAGTGATACAGCATTTGAGACTCACCCTTGGAGTTTGGAGCTTCCTTTGGAGATCCAACTATCGCCTCAGCTTTCAGCTCTTCTAGTTGATTTGTTCAGAGAAGTCATCTGTTGTACTGGAGACTTCACTGCATTTGAGATATTCTGTTGTATTTTATTTCTAACTCTGATGTTTATATAGTAGCTTCATGAACTACTATTTTATCTATTCCGCTGCGTATTATTGTATTACTCTGTGTCTGTGATTCTGTGATTGATTTATTTACTGCATATGCTGAGTTCTGCCAAATTTAAATTAATAATCTGATATTTTGAATTATTCAAGTCAGACATGTGTGTCTGCCTATGCACTTAGAGGGTGCAGCATGATAGGAGGTTCTCGCATTTTGTTTGGTAGCGAGCGGATGACTCTTACTCCTACATGTCCCTGCGGGGTTGGTGCAGTCGAGAGGCTGGCTGTAAAGGCAGAACACAGGTACAGCTGTATGCTACGGTGGGCGTTACCCCACTGATGCGGTCCGTTACAGTTGGTATCAGAGCCAGGTTCTAGGCGAAACTTAGCATATATTGTAAATTTATTTACAGAATCACTTTCGTTTGAGTTTAATCTCTTCCTTTTGACTCGATTTCCTTTGAACTTTGGAACGTTCCCTACGGTTCCAAAATTATTTCTTGTCTCTCTCTATTTGCATTCTTTTGATTCTGGAGTATCTCATAACTCCACTTCGAATGATCTCTATAAGAATAGGCGATCCCGCAATTCTTTGAATGATTTGTAAAGGGGGTGTAACTCCTTTACAATTGGCGTTGATTCACCGGAGATTTATATATCCCTCGGTTTAGATGCTGCCATCTCTGGTTATGTCGAATTCTATCTCTGGCGATCGAATGACGATTTACCTCAGAATTCTGCACCAATCTTATTGTGAAATCACGGTTGACCGGTTAAGGTCACCCGCGACTTATATAGATATATCTATCTCCTATTTGAAATTTAATTATCTCATTTTCGTTCGAACCTATCTTCGAGTCAGAATTCTATTTGATTTGAGTTCCTTTAATTTGAATCTCTATCTTTGTTTTGAAATCCATTCTTGAATCATTCTTTGAAAAATCGGGTTTGTTTGTATTTTAGAAATTGTTTTCTAAATCGAAAGTATTACTTTGATAAGTATGATTATATTCTATATATAAAAGTGAAATGTTTTCGATAAAGATTATAAACCCTTTTTAAATAAGAATTTGAGGTTTCGAAAGGATTTGCAATTTTGAAAAAAAAAATTATATAAGGAATTTGATTTATCTAAAAATGATTTATAACTGAGGGATTTTAAAATTTGAAATTCGAGAATTGAACCCCGGTGTTTTGAAATTGGTTTTAAGATTTTGAAATATATAATAATAATGTGATTTAAAAGTATTTTCCGAATAAGAAATGTTCAAATGATTTTAATAAGTTTCGAATGATTTCGAAGAAATTTCAAAAGAAGTTTGAGAAAATAGAAGTCCAGAACTCACTTATGTCGCTGGAAAATAATTTCGGTGATGAGTGCACGCATCATCGACATTGATTTTTGAGTTTCAGAGTGGGGGAGAGGCCACTTTAGTAGCATTGCTACGCGAGTGATTTTGCGAAACAAGTTTTTGATTTCAAATTCCGAAGTAAGATTTGATATTCAAAGTATATATGTATATATATTTGAAACGATTTGAAGTAAGCCGGTGTTCAGTCCTCGAGTTTTGGATTTGATATAACCCTATCTATTAAAATTGATTTACTGATTTGTTGCTGATTTCCAACTCTTGAATTTGAAAGTGATTTCTTCAACTATTTTGAAGGTTCGAGCACTTCCAAATCAAGGTTAACTTTTCAAAGCTAAGAAATTTTGAAAGTATGATTTATTTGATAAAGTGTATAAATTTTTTTCGAATGTTTAAGTATGAAGCAATATGATTTGAATAAGTTGAAACTGTTTTGTTAAGTAAATGAATAAGGCTATTTTGAATTTTTCTAAATATGGAATTTAGATTTGAAATGTTTTGAAAGAATTGGGCTTCAATATATTTTGAATAAAATATAGTTGAATGTTTTAATTTAGTAACATCTTTATGAAACTATATATTTAACAAGTTGGAATAAATATATAATTTGTACGTATGTTGTTTTATTCGCATAATTAATTTGATCCAGGTTTGAGTACACAAGTTCGAGGTGGATTACACCATTTCGTGTTAGGATTTTTCATTCGATTCTTGACGACGAATATTTGATATGGATTTTGGGCTTGATTCTAGAATTCTCTATCATAGTATATGGCTATGCAAGGAGACTGATGGCTTCTAGTCGAGAAACCATATCGAAATCCGCATTAGGGAAGTCGAATGGACAATACTAGTTCGAAAGCGAACTTGTGTGATCAAGCGAGCGATCAAATGTAATTTTGCGAAACGATGACGTATGTACATCTTATATCCTAATATCATTTATATATTTTGACGCTGAAATTGGAAGCTGTCGAGTTAGAATATCTTTGCTTACTAAAAGAAATTTCCAATTTAAATTACAAAGATATATAACCCATAAAAGCAAAGATATTAAAATCCCATATGGCTCTTCATACAGCGAGATTTATTTTGAAAATTTGATCCTTATATAAGATAGACCTTACGTAAGTATAAGATGATTTTGGAAACATTTTATTTTGGAAATGAATTGGTTGACTTAATTTATTGACTTGGAAATTTGGATTTATTTTCTAAATCTATTATTTTGGAAACTTTGAAACTAAAGATAATTAATTTGAGAAGAAATAATTGGGTGAAATTGTATATGATTTTGAAATTGAACTGATATTGTAACAAATTAAAAATTGAGAACCTTATGTTACTAAAAACTTGATTTGGGAGTTGTCGAACTCATATAAAATTGATTTGTATGAGTATGAAATTGATTCGAAAACTATAGATTTGAAAAGGTACTCAATTTGAAAGTGAAATCTTATATAATTGAAGTCTATACAAGTATGATTTGATATACTATTGATTTTGGAAAGTATTTGATTTGAAAATTAAATTTTATATATAATGGATTTTATATAAGTACGATATTTGAAAGTGATTTGAAAAGGTACTATATGATACATATTTTCGAAGTAAAGATATGGAAAGTGCCTTCTGCTTGATATCCGATTTGTGCCCACATCTTGGATTCATTCTATCGATATTATTCTCTCTGATTTTTGGTTTTCCGGATATGATACTCGAGTGCCCTTCGAATTCCATGGCGTTACCCATGGTCTTATCGTTCTCTCGTGACTGCATAGCGCAACTGCCTGGCTGAGTCTTGCCTAGGGGTACGGATTGTTTCCTGGGGGATCCAGGCGTAACCATTGTGTATCCTGCAATCTGTGTAGGTCGCGAATAGTAGCGCAAATGCTTGGCTGAGTCTTGCCTGGGGGTACGGATTGTTTCCTGGGGGATCCAGGCGTAACCATTGTGTATCCTGCATTCTACTAGTCATCATGGCGTAACTCGCAGGGCTGAGAAAGCTTACGGATATGGATTGTTTCCTGGGGGAACCAGGCGTAACCATTGTGTATCTGCGAACCATGGTTAGACAAAGGTTTTGTTCATTTTGATTGGATTGTACTTTCCATATCTATTTTTAAAAGTTTTCCAGTATTTTTACTGGGTGTTGAAACAAGTCTACTAAGTACCTGGAGAATTCTAGCTTTGCGCCTGATCAACGCACTGCCAGAGTCTACAGGAACGAGGATAAACTTGTTAAGACATCGAGTTATAAAAGTATTTTCGAAATGAAATTTGTTTCGACTAAAAAAAAAATATTTTATTATAAAAGTATTTCTAACAAAGAAATTTTGTATCAATATTTGGAATTGAAATTCTAATGGTTTGAATTAATTATTCATGCCCGATACTATTCCTTCGAATCTACCTTATCTGCTCAGCTTTATTTATTCACCTATATTCTGTCTCTCCAAGTCCTTCTTTTCCTTGTTGACTATACCCTTTTAAATATTATTTATTTATATATTATTTGGTTTAGTAGAAAATTTTAGTGCTATAGATATTTTAGAGGTTATTAATTAAATGAAACATATTTAAAGTAAATGATTATTGACTTATAAATAATATTTGGAAAGTATTTTAGATAGAATTAATAAATTTATGAACTATGGATATAATGTTTTCAATTAGCTTATTTGTAAATATAAGTAATAATGTAAATAATTGTTTTCAAATGATTTTCATACATTTATAAAGGTGTCATTTAAACATATAAATGGTATTTATAAAGGAAGCAAGAAATTTTACAAATGGATGGTTGAAAGGTTTTAAAGTATATAAGATAATCGAATTGCAAATGAAGTTTTCAATTTTTAAGTAAAATTTATATAGTTTAAATTAATTGTTTAATCTTGACTTTCAATCTATCTTTTCTGTCTGGTTGTTTCTATTCTTCTACCTCCTTCCTTTTCGGGGACGAAAAGTTTTGAGTGGGGGAGAGTGTAACGACCCGTAAAATTTAATGGTTTAAAAAGTATATTTAATTGGAAATTTGTGAAATTTTAAACAATAAAATTTGACTTTAAAAATTTATTATTTGGAATACGTCTATTTTAATATAGCAACTGGTAAATTTTCATCTGATAATATTGAAGTTTATTTTCCTGTGAAATTTCATTTCAAATCAAACCGGTTAATAACAGTGAATTTAAAAGTTTTCCGAAACCAAAATATGTCAACAGGAGAAAATTTATTCAGACTATTCTGAATCAGACTGCGAAATTCGTTTTTCCAAATTTGGACTTCTACTGCTCCGTTTATCTTAATTCTGGCAAAATAGCAGCATTTCTGGTACCGGTTATCGACTTTTGATCGGATGACTGTACCACCAATATCTGTATACCATTTTGATCGTCTCGTTATGCTGATCTCTACGGCATATTCATTTCCGTATTTTGAGACCCGGTACGCGACGAGACGATGAAATCGTACGTCGTATCGATACCAAAATTTGTGACTTTTGGAAGTTTCTTCCTTTTCAAAATTTGAACCACCGGCCACATCAATAAATTGCTTTAAATTTTTCGGCTGAATCAATGGGAGACCATTGCCATTTCCTTTCCTTTATCCGTTGCTTTTTATTTATTTTGTACGTTTTGCATTTGACATTTAGATCTGCTTTTCATTCTTCCTCAAATCTGGTTCTAATCTTCTTCTTCAATACTCGGCCTCCTACATTTTTGCTCTGCCTTCCCACTGCTCCAACCTGCAACCTAGATCCGCCCTCTCCACTGCATGTGGTTCGCCACCACAGATCAACCCACAGCTCCGCCAGCACGTCCCCAGGTCGACCAACCATCCCCCTCTGCCCTTCCACCGTCAGCCTTCACCCGCGTCTCCCCCGCAGCTCCCCATTTTTCTCACACCGCCCCTGCTTTCTCTTCCGTTCGCCTGCTCCGAGGCCACCACGTCTCCGGCCAGTAACCGCCACAGCACTCCCCTCCCCTCCTTTCAATTCCAACCGCGCCGACCCAATATTCCTATCACCACTTCAACCCGAGATCATCAGACATGAAACCGAGCACCGCCCGCCACCTCCCATCACACCCTTGCCGCCTGAAACTGTCCCGACCGCCACCAGATCCCGTGCCCGCAACAACACCCAGATCTCTTGCCTCTTCCTTGTCGTTCCATTTCCATCCCCAAGCCCACGCAACTAAACACGCAACCGATCCAAACCCAAACCCACCCACGTGCAGCCATCAACGCCTGCTATTCTTCCACCCGTGCTCTTCTCCACATCATCCACCTCTTCATCTCCTTCACTAACTCGGCCACAGCCACATATATATCGAGGTGATATATATATTGTTTACTTTTGTCCCTGTTAGCTTTGGATATATATATATATGGTTTATATATGTTCGGTTGTATTGTTATAGTATATATATATTATACTTTATATGTATACAGTTTTCAAGTTGCATACAACCTGCTTGATTATATGTATTTATAATATGTTATACACATATGTAAGTCGTACATGATTTATATATATATGAAGGTTATTTCAGTCTTAAATATATGATCATATTGGTTCAAATTTTAGTATTATTTGTTGTTTTAATTTATATATAAGGTTGTAGTATTAGTTGTATATAGATTTATACATATGCTGTTATCTAGTACAGTTTTATTTACATTTGTATTATTTGCATTTTCATAGTACTGTATTTATATGCAAGTCTTAAACAATGTTGTTTATAATATATTAACTTATAAATACTTATATATTTGTACGTATATAATATTATACATTTGTTTGTTATATAGGTTTCATATTCTGTGAGTATATATTATGTTATATTCGCTATATTGATTTTTTTTAATGAATGTTGAAATATATTTGTTTATTTAATCATTGTTTATGTATATATACCGATATATATAAGGTTGTATATATATATATGTGTGTACTTTTACAGAGAACCAATTTCGTTTTGTATATATATGATATAATATTATATATAAGTCTACTACTATCTATATATGTACATTTGTATATAAGTCTTCTTATATATGTGTTTTGATTTCAAGTTATACAAAGCTATTTGACTGTGTATGTTATGTATGTATATACTTTATATTTATATGTGTTATACATTTTGAAATAATTTGTATAGTTGTATTCCTGAGTTTTGGATAAGCTGTTGTGAATATATAAGTTTATAAAGTTTATGACCTATTTTGCTATATATATATATAATTTTTATTAGTTATATTCTATAATAGATATTAAAAGTATATATATATAGTTCATATAAAACTGTCTTTTAATTTAAAACTATGATTTTTGAAAACTATGTATATTTTAATATGTGTTTGAAATTAGAATATGATTTTGTATATATAATTTTATATGTTATATCTATATCAGTTCACTTATACCAATTATCATCATCGATCTAGTTCTGATTTGACTTCATCAATCTTCATTTATCAGCTTGTTAGTCAAAGTCGTGCCAATCAAGCTTTGCTTTGGAAGTCATGCTTGCATTTCGTAACTCGTTTCATTTGTCGAATCTCTCTAGCCTCGAAAGGTGAGCAATCACTCACGATTAACGTTCTTTTATTATTTAAATTTGATTTCAATTGAAATAGTAATTGAAATATGCTGCTGTAGTTATTTTACATTGTTATTACTATTATCTGTATATGTTCACCTGTGACATCTGACACCAGTATCTAGTAGTATATGCCTGTTATTACTATTATCTGTATATGTTCACCTATGACATCTGACACCAGTACCTGTTATTTATATTGATAATATATGCCTGTTGTTATAATTTATATTATCTGTATCACTCTGCAAGTTCCCTGTTAGTATAGAATTCACTATGGGTTGAAATGATACATACCCGAATGGACTTTAGAATAGGAGAATTTCGTTATGGGTTGAAATGATAAACCCAAGCGATTTTCATTTGAATTGAAATTGGGATTACGGGTCGAAGTGATATCTACCCGTATATATTTAAATTTCGGATTGAAATGATAAATATCCGTATCACTTAACCATAGGATAAATATATATACAAACACCGTTGGTCCATATATATAAATATTTTAAAAATGAATTTTATGGGTTTGGAAAGAAATATATGGTTTTAATAAATGTTGAGCCTTAAATTATTTAATTTAAATTAGGATGGATTTAATACTAATGAGATGTTTAAGTAAAAAAAAAAAATTTTTATTTTCAAAATAGATTTTTGTAATAATTTGAATAAGTTAAGGTTGGAAAGATAATTTATTAATTAAACCAATTTGAAACTTATTGAAATTGAGATTTAAGATATGATTTATAACTTGGGTTTTATTTAAATAATTTAATGAATAATTCTTGCTTAAATAAATTTAAGAAGATATTTAGTAAAAATGAAATGTAAGGCTAGTTAGATGATATTGAGTTCATTAAGTGAATATTCCCTGATTAAATAATAATGAAGTTAAATCAAGAGCTATATGAAACTGTTAAATCTAACTTTGGAAAATGTTGAGTATTAAAGCTTTGAAATATATTGAAAAATAAATGGTATATTTAGAACTGAATTAAATTGATGAATTGAGCTTTGAATAAACTTGAATCTGGAATTTTGTAGTTGATTTGAATCGATTTGCCAGACTTGAGGAAATTAAATACTTTGATTTCAAATTATTTAACCTATATATATACTATTTTGGAAAATGGATATATTTGAAATGAAATGATATTTGGGTTTTGAAGTATAAATTTAATTGAAATGACCACGGCGTTAAAATATATATTTCCACCTTATAGATAGTTCTGAAGATCCTTAGAGGATGGTTATCCCAACATCCTTTAAGTTACTCGTATTTCAATTGATATTTCACTTGAGTTGGATTTATTTATATAAGAATGTTAATCCTGACTCGAGTGTTTTGTGTTTTGCTTTACGCTCGGGTCAGACCGAGTGATACAGCATTTGAGACTCACCCTTGGAGTTTGGAGCATCCTTTGGAGATCCAACTATCGCCTCAGCTTTCAGCTCTTCTAGTTGATTTGTTCAGAGAAGTCATCTGTTGTACTGGAGACTTCACTGCATTTGAGATATTCTGTTGTATTTTATTTCTAACTCTGATGTTTATATAGTAGCTTCATGAACTACTATTTTATCTATTCCGCTGCGTATTATTGTATTACTCTGTGTCTGTGATTCTGTGATTGATTTATTTACTGCATATGCTGAGTTCTGCCAAATTTAAATTAACAATCTGATATTTTGAATTATTCAAGTCAGACATGTGTGGATTATTGTCGATTTGAATGGTCCGAAATATCGGGTCGTTACATTAAATCAATCAATCTATTTCTAAATTCATTATCTTATTGTCTAGTCATCCTCAATTAAAATTTCTAAATCATCAATTTGTATAATCATTTATTATACTCCTATTTTATTCAACAAATTTAATTCTTTTATTCCAAATTATTATTAAGTTTATTCCACTTAATATATCTTATCACATATATTTTAAACCATATAAATTAATTTAAATCATATAAATTTCAATTTCAATTAATTATATTCAATAATTGATTTTAAATTCAAGGTATTTCCATAAGTTAATCTAATTTCAATTTATTAATTCTTTCAGAACAAATTTATTTGTCTCATCTATTATTCAATTAACTTATTATCCTATTTATCTCTATTAACATCTTTATAATTAAAATCTAAGTGTATAGAATTTATTATGACCACTCAAATCTTATTTAGAAAATCATTTTGTATTGTATATTATCCACTTACATTTTTAACTTCTGAATAAATTAGGTAAGTTATATTGAAATGTAATTGAGTATTATACAAGTGAAATTTTCTCATTCATCTTATTTCAAGTTTAATATTTATTCAAAATCTTGGCTTTATTTTATACTTGAAATCACCTTATCAAAATTTAAGAATAAAATTTCCGGTTAATCTTCAATAATTTAAAGATAAATATATATATACACTGTATATATCCAATCAAATCTATAATCATATACCAATATATATATTATAAATCAAGTAATACTTTAGGAATTCAAATCAATTTAATTTTTCCAAAACAAAAATGTAGCAAAGCTACAGAATGGTCTCTCCACTTCGAAACTCGAAAATTAATGTCGATGATGCTGCAGTCATAACCGAAATTATTTTCCAGCGACAAAAGGGGAGATTACTTATTTAAACTTTTAAAATTCTTTGGAAACAATTTCTGTTCGAAAATACTTTAGGTAATATACATTTTAAACCTTTAAAAACCAAAGTTTGAAATCACCGGAAATTAAATTCCCAAAATTCCTGATCTAAATTTATTTCGATTCCAAATCAATTTATAAACCATGTTTATAAATTCATTTAGGATAATGAATGATAATCAAATATTATCATTTCAAACAACCAATTTAATTAACTTAATAAATTCCAGAAATTCTACTTATATATATAATATGAAATTTATTCCATTTACCAAATTGAAAACAATATTGTGCCAGTTTGCTCTGTTCAAGTGTTTTGGAAATCCTATCGATATCGCTGATCGGACGAATCGATTGAAAACCCAAATCAACATCAACAACTCAAACAACACACTATAAAATATTTTAATATTAATTACAAATACACTCCCTCACTCGATGATACAGAATAGATTTCAAAACAAGGATAGAGATTCAAATTTTGAGGGACCCTAATCAAAAGAATTCAAACTAGGAGCTAGGCTCGAACGAAGATAAGATTATTAAATAGCAAAAGAAAAGAGGTGGATAGACTAATACAAATCGCGGGCAACCTTAATCGGGTCAACCGGGACTTCAAGAAATAGATCAATGTAGCATTCTGAAGCAAATCGACATCTGATCGCTAGAGATAGAATTCAGGTATAACAAAAGATAATAGCTGTAACGACCCGACTTTCTATGCCCAGAAAGTCGCATCATTATGAAGAAAGAAAGGGGTAGAAAATAGAAAAGAAGAGAAGAAAGAAAGAAACAACAACAACGATCTCACAGCGGAACGAATAAATTATATTAATAACATAAACTATTACATAGTATACAACAATTTACAGAGTTACACAGCATATACATCACTTACTAGACAGTTATAAACATCTGTCTAGACATTACATCACTGTAACGACCCGATATTTTGGACCATTCGCATCCATTATAAGTGTATAGGTAGACACTCATGCCGGAGTTGAATTGCTCAAAATACCGCGTTGTAAATAAAATTTGGCAAATCTCAGAATATACAGTAAATAAATATAATCACAGATCACAGACACAGAGTAAAATAATGCAGCGGAAGTAAAAGAAATAGTAGTTCATGAAGCTACTATATAAATATATCAGAGTTACATAAGATACAACAGAAGAAATAGAGTACAACAAAAGTCTCAATAAAATAACCAAGTACAAGCTGAGTAGAACAACGGAACTGAAATAGATAGGACATGCAAGCAGATAATCTCCAGCGATTCAAATCTCCAAGAGAGTGGAAATCCAAATCTGTGAATAACTCAGGCTGACCCGAGCGTAAAGCAAAACACAAAACACTCGAGTCAGGACAATATATACTTATATAATGTAAACCAACTCAAGTGAACTGTAATAAAGGTACAAGTAACTTAGAAGATGCTTGGGACCGCCCATCCTCTAAGGATCCGTTAAACTATCTACTATGTAGTAATATTCGATATTATAATAGTGTCTAAATAAGTAAAGTATAATCATATCGGAAAATAGCGTTAAGGGGATGGAGAACCTTAACGCGGTCGGATCTTAAAATCATAATCGTAGTAAAGCTCGATATGGTAGGTGACACGGCACAACTAGGCAATGCCAGGGTAGATATACCAATTACGCATCCGGACTGGTGGTGACGCATAGCAGCCACTACCGCCCACCTCGAACAACACTCCCAAATCAAGGGTGCGCACCAAATCAATCACAAGTAATAGAATGGTATCGAAGAAGTGTGTCCGATCAGAGGTGCTACCTCATTGGTCCGTCAATCGCTCCTGTTTTAGCCACCTTATGCCAACTCACGGGAGTTGGGTCCACGTATATACCTTAGGATCGTCGCCACCATCCTACTTCATTCTGGAATCTCCACCGCGTACACGGTTGCCAAAGTGGTTTTCGGTAAGACAGAGAGTATGTCCATATCCGATCCCGGTCTCTTTAACAACCCAACGTTATTATAACCCGTGGTTATAACTTTTAAAAACAATACTTTACTTCAAAATAAAATATCATTTCAAACCATATCTTTATCAAAATAAAGATTAAATCAATTCCAAACCATTTCCATATATTTAAATTTTCATATAATTTCAAAACTTCGTTTCAAATCATTTTAATATAATAAAATATCATATCCTTACAAAACTTCATTTCAAATCATTTTAATAAAATAAAATATCCTATCAGTTCAAATCCAATATTCAACTTTAAATACCTTTTAAATTCAAAGATATCGTTCATTTACTATCATTTCAAATCACCTTTAAATAGTTTATATTCCAATCAAAATAATTCATTTAAACCTTTTAAAAGTGTAATTATTATATTTTCAAATCAAGTATTCAATTTCCAAAGTTTCAAACCATTCTGAGTTCGTTTACTAAGTCAAAAACCCTAATTATTAAAATTTCAGCATTTCACAGCATTTAAAAACAACTGCTATAAGTTATATTTGAAAACATTTTTAATTCAGCAAAGACAGCACTTAAAACTGCTGTTAAAACTCAGTTTTAGTTGAATTATAGTTCAAAACAGAAAAGACAGCAATTCAGAAGTGCTGCGGTAGTTCAGATTTCAAAACAAGGGTTAAATTTGGTTTCAGCAAAGACTACAGACCATTATAGCATTTCCAGAGAATGCTATAATAGACCTGGGTTCAATATTAGCCTATAAGTTCAACTGCAGCAACTGCAGCATTTCAGAAATGCTGTAGTAGCCCTTTTATTCAAATTTTAGTGTAATTCAGAACCATAGCATTTCTGAATGCTATTAAAAGTGATTTCCAGCTTTTTAGTGTATTTCCAGCAATTAAATAACTTCATTTTAAACTCTTTAAACATTTTAAAAATCATAATTTAACATTTAAAATGTTTATTTACATATCATTTAACATGTATCTTTTTCACAATAAATTTCTTATAATTAAATCCAATTTTCAACAATTTACTTAATAAATTTAAGTGTAAAAGTTTCCAATTCTTCACATTTCAACAAATAACTTAACACTTCAAATTTAAATTACCATTTCACAAATTTAACTAAATTTCCAATTTTATTTAATTAACTAAAACCTTTAATTAAAACCAAATTTCACATTTCCAAGTCAAGTTATATTTTAAAAGATCACTTTTAAACATTCATTTATTTAACCACTTAAATTCATAGAAAAAAAAAATCAATAATACTTTAATAAATCACTTAAATTCACATTTAATCAAATTATCATATTTACCATTTCCAAATAAAATTTAATATCCATTTTATTTATATAACTTAAATATCATTTTTAACCAAATTCCAAATTTCCAACTTAAGTTATATTTCAAAAATCCAGTTAAACCATTCATTAATTACATTTTTAACACATAGAAAAATCATAATTTCTTTATTTTAAACATTTCAAAATCTATTTAAATCAAATTTCATAAATTTATATTTTTAAAATACTTAAAAATATTCAAAACACTTTATAAAATAACCACGGGCCTGTATATAATTTTCTAACCTAGGTCAAGTGATACGGATATGTATCATTTCAATCCGCAGTTAAAAAAGAAAAATCCGGGTTCTATCATTTCAAACCCGCAATCCCAAGTTAAAATAATTTAAATAAAAATCATTCAGGCCTATCATTTCAGCCCATAACGATTTTTCCCTATTCTAAAGTCCGTTCGGGTATGTATCATTTCAACCCATAGTGATTCTAATCTACAGGGAACTTGCAATGGTGATATCAGATATAAATAACAGAATAACATTAAATAATAGTAACATATGATATAATAAGTGTAATAACAGGTGTGAACATCATATGATAATAATATAAACATATATAACATGATGATATACATTACAGATTCAAATGGTGTCGGTTTATCAGTTATATAGGTACATATTGTCTGGTGAGAATAACTCACCTGTTCAGAGCTGGAGATATCCACCAAACACACAACACAAACAAAATGAAGGCATGATGACATGGATATGACTTGAGAGTGGAGAGCCAAAGCAATTGGACTTGTTCAAATATTTACACAAAACAATACAAGCATATGTAAGTTTCAACTCGAATTAAACATCAAATAACATTAGAATTCAAAGCCCAAAACAATGCCAATTTCTTTGCACTTGTTCTCAACCTCATATGCTTCAGTTAGACATGTGTTAAGCTCAGCCAAGGCAGGTGATTGGGTCTGGTTTGGGTCACAAAAGGGTCGGCCATCATGGGTTATCAAGGTGAATAGGTATAGGTGCAACACTTTACAAAACAAGGCAAATATCATCACATCTTGGCTCTTATTGGGCTCGGCCTCAAGCTCTATGTTCATGGCCTGATGTCCAGATGGTGGTGGCTGATGTGGCAGAGGTTGGAGGTTAGGTCAGAGGTGGTGGTGGTGGAGGAAGTGGTGGCTAGAGGTTGATTGAAGGTGGTGGAGCAAAACTAGGTCATCTAGTGTACATAGGAATGGTTTTGGTGCAATTTTGTGATGATCTCATGCCATGGTGTGGTCGACCTGGTGGGGTGATGGTCTGGAGGTGGTGATGGTCAGCATACGTGGTGGTGGAGGTCGGCCAAGGGCTGGTGTAGGAGGAGCTGATCAAAATAGTGGAGAACAAATGCAAAGATCAAGTAGAAATATAGGAAAAACAAAGAAAAAGAGAAGAGATTACCTAACTTTTGATCAAACAAATGATGATAGCCGTATATTTTTGTTTGAGGAATGATAAGTTCACGTGAAAGAGAAAAGAAATTAAGGAGGTACGGCTGAAAATGAGAAACAAAGGCACGGCTAAGCAATTAAGAAAGGAGTTTGGAAAGGGAAAGGTCGGAAATGCAAAGAGACTTTGGAATTTCAAAAGTTTAAAACTCTTCGAATTTCTTCTATTCTCTTTTTATAAGTTTAAATATCTAAATATAATTAAAAATTCAGTTTCAATTCGAAAATGTAACAAAAATAAAAAAATATAAATAAATAAATATTAATAATATATGATAAAATAAGAAATTAGCACAAAAATGAAAACTAGTCTAGAAAATTTGAAAATAAACAGAATAAAATTTGGAAAATTCATATGGACTTGTAAAACATTTATAAACAAAGATAATAACATAAAATAAAAATGCATTCACAAAATGAATAAATAAATTTTAATTAAATATAATTTAATTGAACAAAATAGCAGAAAAATAGAAACTAGCCTTTAAAAATAGAAAATAAATTCAATACGCTTTGGAAAAATTATATAATCACTTTAAATTATTTAAAAGACAAAATTATACATAAAATAAAATATTAACATATATTAGAACAAAATATGACAAATAAAATATAATTTATATGTTTTTAAAATAAATAATATTGCAAAATAAACAGTTTATACACAAAATTGAAAATTACATAACTTCTACAATATAAGTCCGTTTTCAACGAAACGAAAAGCAGTATTCATGGAATTAAATCTATTTTCATAATAAAAGATAAAATTTAAGAATTTTAAATATTTAAATTTAAAGTTTAAAAGTCAAAGTTTGACCAGTTTGAACAGAAATTCACTTTACAGTAAAATATCCAATTTTTACCAGTTTGAAATTATAATTTACATAACAATCAAAATATATATTTAGAAATGAAATATTTGAAACAAAACAAGTTTAAAATAATTTCAAATTAAAATAAAGTTTTTTTAAATCAGGAAATTCAATTTAACAGAAATAAAATATAAAATAAAATAAGCCTAAAATGTAGGGTTGTTACACTCTCCCCCACTCAAAACTTTTCGTCCCCGAAAAGGAATGAGGTACAGGAAAGCACAGAAAAAGAAAAAAAAATGAAATAGAATTAAGACAAGATGATAAGAAGATTGGAATTACACCTGATAACTATTGTTATAGGTAAGTTTGACAAGATGGAGGTGATCAAATCAAGAATATAAGCACGAAAAAGATCCTCTAGAGTCTGAATCTCCCTTTTCACTTGACTGACGGTCTATGAATGGAAAAACAGTATTCAGATCCAGATGAGTAACAAAGATTATCAAAGATTACAGAAAGATTTCTAAATAGACTGGTATAAGCAATAGCCTTCCCATTCTGTAACAAGATAAGAGAAATAAGGACAACCAAAAGGTAGTTTGAAAAACAAAATAAGATAATAGATTTGTAACCATAATGTTTTGAAATCATAACAATTTAGAGATGTTATCATTTAGAAATCGTACTACTTAAAATCATAACACTTTGGAAATGTTATTCTAAAAAAAACATAATACTTTGAAAATCATAACACCTTTTTTAAAAATAATCTTCATTTAAATCATTTAAATCCAATGTCAAATAATATTCATTTCAAAGCTGTAACATTTCTAAGTTCATTCAATTATAAATTTCCAAAACATTGTATTTTCAAAACAGCAGCACTTATAAAATGCTACAGTAGATATATTAATATTTCAAATCAGTTTAATTTCAGAAATATTCATTTGGATATCATTTAACTTATGACTTATTAAAACAAACCTTTATGAATGAAATATCCAAATAAACTATACTTCATTTATTAAGTCAAAAGCTCACTATTTTAGTTAGCTCTTAATTTAACACATAACCTAACACTTATTTAAAATACCCATTTCATAAATAGATATTCCTTTAATAAGTTACACTTAAAATTTCCATTTGAAAACCAAATTCTCAATTATCAAGTTTTAGTGATGTTAAAATACATTTTAACTATTTAAATCATAATTATTCATTTTTCAAGACATATCAATTTCATAAATAAAATATTTATCATAGCAAATATAACAATCAAATTTCTTTACACATTTATTCATTTAGACATCAATTAAACTATGAATTCAAGTTAAATAAACTTTATTACCAAAAGTCCAATTCAAATGTATTTTATTTTATCTATTCAAAGATACATTATTTATTATACAACATATTCATTTTAGGAAATAACCTTTATTAAAATTCCTAGGTTAGACTTAAGGTTCCAAAGTAAATCAAATTTGATTATTAAGTTATTTAAATAAATCTCTTTAAATTCCTTTTTCACTATTTGCCTCTGTTAATCTTTTATAACTAAAATTTAAGTGTATAACATGTATTATAACCACTCAAATTTTATTTATAAAAATCCTTTTTATATTGTATATTATCCAATTCCATATTCAACTTCTGTGTAATTTAGGTAAGTTATATTGGAATGAAATTGTGTGTTATACAAGTAAAACCTTCCAATTCAATTATCTCAAGTTTGAATCATTTATTCAAATTTTTGATTTTCTTCTTATAACTGAAATTATTCTTTAAAATAAAATTTAAGAATTAAACTTCCGATTCCCTTCAAACCATTTAGAGATAAGTAATTATATATACATAATATGTCAAATCAAATTTAAATCATATATCTATATATATTATAATCCAGTCATATTTTTTAGAAATTCAAATCAATTAGATTTTCCAAAACAAAGCTGTAGCAAGACTATAGAACGGTCTCTTCACTTCGAAACTCGAAAATGAACGTCGATGATGCTGCAGTCATCACCGAAATTATTTTCCAGCGACAAAGAGAAGAGCACTTAATTTTTAAACTTTAAAATCCTTTAGAGACAAATTTTATTCAAAATACTTTAAATAATATCCTTTTAAAAATTTTAAACACAAGGTTTGAAACCATCGGAAATTAAATTCTCAAATTCTTGATTTAAATTCATTTCAGTTCTCAAATAAATTTATAAACAACTATTTATAAATTCATTTGTAGAACAATAATTGATAAATCAAGTATTATCATTTCAAATTATCAATTTAAATCAATTTATTAAGTTCCATAAATTATATATCCAAATTTATTTAATTAACCAAATTTTAAAATAATATTGTGTCAGTTTGTTCTGTCAAAGTGTTTTAGAAATCCTATCGATAGCGTTGATCAGACGATTCGATCGGAAACCCAAATCAACATCAACAACTCAAACAACACAATATAAAACAAAACATTAATTTACAAGTACAGTTCACAATGTTTGGAAGATAGATTGGAACAAAAGACAAGATGATTAAACAGAGTAGAGAGATGGGTAAGCTTAGATAAATCGCGGACAACCTTAACCAGGTCAACCGTGACTTAATGGATAAGATCAAATGTGGATTTTCTGGGGTAAATCTACCTTCGATCTCAAGAGATAGAGTTTGGAATAATAAAAGATATTAGCATCTAAACCAAGGATAAATATAAATCTCTGGTGAATCGATGCTGATTATAAAGAATTTTCACCCTTTTACAAGAAAATTAGAATATTGGCGAGACCGCCAATTTACTATAAAGATCATTCGAAGTGGAGTTATGTGATACTCCAAAATCAAAAGAAGATGAATAGTGAGGGACAAGAATGAATTTTGGAACCACAGGGAACGTTCCAAAAATTCAAAGGAAATTCAAATCAAGAGGAAAAGATTCAAACTCGAACGAAAGTGATTCTGTAAATAAATCTACTCCATATGCTGAGTTTTGCCTCAAAGCCAAAGCTCTGATACCAACTGTAACGACCCGATATTTTGGACCATTCGCATCCATTATAAGTGTATAGGTAGACACTCATGCCGGAGTTGAATTGCTCAAAATACCGCGTTGTAAATAAAATTTGGCAAATCTCAGAATATACAGTAAATAAATATAATCACAGATCACAGACACAGAGTAAAATAATGCAGCGGAAGTAAAAGAAATAGTAGTTCATGAAGCTACTATATAAATATATCAGAGTTACATAAGATACAACAGAAGAAATAGAGTACAACAAAAGTCTCAATAAAATAACCAAGTACAAGCTGAGTAGAACAACGGAACTGAAATAGATAGGACATGCAAGCAGATAATCTCCAGCGATTCAAATCTCCAAGAGAGTGGAAATCCAAATCTGTGAATAACTCAGGCTGACCCGAGCGTAAAGCAAAACACAAAACACTCGAGTCAGGACAATATATACTTATATAATGTAAACCAACTCAAGTGAACTGTAATAAAGGTACAAGTAACTTAGAAGATGCTTGGGACCGCCCATCCTCTAAGGATCCGTTAAACTATCTACTATGTAGTAATATTCGATATTATAATAGTGTCTAAATAAGTAAAGTATAATCATATCGGAAAATAGCGTTAAGGGGATGGAGAACCTTAACGCGGTCGGATCTTAAAATCATAATCGTAGTAAAGCTCGATATGGTAGGTGACACGGCACAACTAGGCAATGCCAGGGTAGATATACCAATTACGCATCCGGACTGGTGGTGACGCATAGCAGCCACTACCGCCCACCTCGAACAACACTCCCAAATCAAGGGTGCGCACCAAATCAATCACAAGTAATAGAATGGTATCGAAGAAGTGTGTCCGATCAGAGGTGCTACCTCATTGGTCCGTCAATCGCTCCTGTTTTAGCCACCTTATGCCAACTCACGGGAGTTGGGTCCACGTATATACCTTAGGATCGTCGCCACCATCCTACTTCATTCTGGAATCTCCACCGCGTACACGGTTGCCAAAGTGGTTTTCGGTAAGACAGAGAGTATGTCCATATCCGATCCCGGTCTCTTTAACAACCCAACGTTATTATAACCCGTGGTTATAACTTTTAAAAACAATACTTTACTTCAAAATAAAATATCATTTCAAACCATATCTTTATCAAAATAAAGATTAAATCAATTCCAAACCATTTCCATATATTTAAATTTTCATATAATTTCAAAACTTCGTTTCAAATCATTTTAATATAATAAAATATCATATCCTTACAAAACTTCATTTCAAATCATTTTAATAAAATAAAATATCCTATCAGTTCAAATCCAATATTCAACTTTAAATACCTTTTAAATTCAAAGATATCGTTCATTTACTATCATTTCAAATCACCTTTAAATAGTTTATATTCCAATCAAAATAATTCATTTAAACCTTTTAAAAGTGTAATTATTATATTTTCAAATCAAGTATTCAATTTCCAAAGTTTCAAACCATTCTGAGTTCGTTTACTAAGTCAAAAACCCTAATTATTAAAATTTCAGCATTTCACAGCATTTAAAAACAACTGCTATAAGTTATATTTGAAAACATTTTTAATTCAGCAAAGACAGCACTTAAAACTGCTGTTAAAACTCAGTTTTAGTTGAATTATAGTTCAAAACAGAAAAGACAGCAATTCAGAAGTGCTGCGGTAGTTCAGATTTCAAAACAAGGGTTAAATTTGGTTTCAGCAAAGACTACAGACCATTATAGCATTTCCAGAGAATGCTATAATAGACCTGGGTTCAATATTAGCCTATAAGTTCAACTGCAGCAACTGCAGCATTTCAGAAATGCTGTAGTAGCCCTTTTATTCAAATTTTAGTGTAATTCAGAACCATAGCATTTCTGAATGCTATTAAAAGTGATTTCCAGCTTTTTAGTGTATTTCCAGCAATTAAATAACTTCATTTTAAACTCTTTAAACATTTTAAAAATCATAATTTAACATTTAAAATGTTTATTTACATATCATTTAACATGTATCTTTTTCACAATAAATTTCTTATAATTAAATCCAATTTTCCACAATTTACTTAATAAATTTAAGTGTAAAAGTTTCCAATTCTTCACATTTCAACAAATAACTTAACACTTCAAATTTAAATTACCATTTCACAAATTTAACTAAATTTCCAATTTTATTTAATTAACTAAAACCTTTAATTAAAACCAAATTTCACATTTCCAAGTCAAGTTATATTTTAAAAGATCACTTTTAAACATTCATTTATTTAACCACTTAAATTCATAGAAAAAAAAAATCAATAATACTTTAATAAATCACTTAAATTCACATTTAATCAAATTATCATATTTACCATTTCCAAATAAAATTTAATATCCATTTTATTTATATAACTTAAATATCATTTTTAACCAAATTCCAAATTTCCAACTTAAGTTATATTTCAAAAATCCAGTTAAACCATTCATTAATTACATTTTTAACACATAGAAAAATCATAATTTCTTTATTTTAAACATTTCAAAATCTATTTAAATCAAATTTCATAAATTTATATTTTTAAAATACTTAAAAATATTCAAAACACTTTATAAAATAACCACGGGCCTGTATATAATTTTCTAACCTAGGTCAAGTGATACGGATATGTATCATTTCAATCCGCAGTTAAAAAAGAAAAATCCGGGTTCTATCATTTCAAACCCGCAATCCCAAGTTAAAATAATTTAAATAAAAATCATTCAGGCCTATCATTTCAGCCCATAACGATTTTTCCCTATTCTAAAGTCCGTTCGGGTATGTATCATTTCAACCCATAGTGATTCTAATCTACAGGGAACTTGCAATGGTGATATCAGATATAAATAACAGAATAACATTAAATAATAGTAACATATGATATAATAAGTGTAATAACAGGTGTGAACATCATATGATAATAATATAAACATATATAACATGATGATATACATTACAGATTCAAATGGTGTCGGTTTATCAGTTATATAGGTACATATTGTCTGGTGAGAATAACTCACCTGTTCAGAGCTGGAGATATCCACCAAACACACAACACAAACAAAATGAAGGCATGATGACATGGATATGACTTGAGAGTGGAGAGCCAAAGCAATTGGACTTGTTCAAATATTTACACAAAACAATACAAGCATATGTAAGTTTCAACTCGAATTAAACATCAAATAACATTAGAATTCAAAGCCCAAAACAATGCCAATTTCTTTGCACTTGTTCTCAACCTCATATGCTTCAGTTAGACATGTGTTAAGCTCAGCCAAGGCAGGTGATTGGGTCTGGTTTGGGTCACAAAAGGGTCGGCCATCATGGGTTATCAAGGTGAATAGGTATAGGTGCAACACTTTACAAAACAAGGCAAATATCATCACATCTTGGCTCTTATTGGGCTCGGCCTCAAGCTCTATGTTCATGGCCTGATGTCCAGATGGTGGTGGCTGATGTGGCAGAGGTTGGAGGTTAGGTCAGAGGTGGTGGTGGTGGAGGAAGTGGTGGCTAGAGGTTGATTGAAGGTGGTGGAGCAAAACTAGGTCATCTAGTGTACATAGGAATGGTTTTGGTGCAATTTTGTGATGATCTCATGCCATGGTGTGGTCGACCTGGTGGGGTGATGGTCTGGAGGTGGTGATGGTCAGCATACGTGGTGGTGGAGGTCGGCCAAGGGCTGGTGTAGGAGGAGCTGATCAAAATAGTGGAGAACAAATGCAAAGATCAAGTAGAAATATAGGAAAAACAAAGAAAAAGAGAAGAGATTACCTAACTTTTGATCAAACAAATGATGATAGCCGTATATTTTTGTTTGAGGAATGATAAGTTCACGTGAAAGAGAAAAGAAATTAAGGAGGTACGGCTGAAAATGAGAAACAAAGGCACGGCTAAGCAATTAAGAAAGGAGTTTGGAAAGGGAAAGGTCGGAAATGCAAAGAGACTTTGGAATTTCAAAAGTTTAAAACTCTTCGAATTTCTTCTATTCTCTTTTTATAAGTTTAAATATCTAAATATAATTAAAAATTCAGTTTCAATTCGAAAATGTAACAAAAATAAAAAAATATAAATAAATAAATATTAATAATATATGATAAAATAAGAAATTAGCACAAAAATGAAAACTAGTCTAGAAAATTTGAAAATAAACAGAATAAAATTTGGAAAATTCATATGGACTTGTAAAACATTTATAAACAAAGATAATAACATAAAATAAAAATGCATTCACAAAATGAATAAATAAATTTTAATTAAATATAATTTAATTGAACAAAATAGCAGAAAAATAGAAACTAGCCTTTAAAAATAGAAAATAAATTCAATACGCTTTGGAAAAATTATATAATCACTTTAAATTATTTAAAAGACAAAATTATACATAAAATAAAATATTAACATATATTAGAACAAAATATGACAAATAAAATATAATTTATATGTTTTTAAAATAAATAATATTGCAAAATAAACAGTTTATACACAAAATTGAAAATTACATAACTTCTACAATATAAGTCCGTTTTCAACGAAACGAAAAGCAGTATTCATGGAATTAAATCTATTTTCATAATAAAAGATAAAATTTAAGAATTTTAAATATTTAAATTTAAAGTTTAAAAGTCAAAGTTTGACCAGTTTGAACAGAAATTCACTTTACAGTAAAATATCCAATTTTTACCAGTTTGAAATTATAATTTACATAACAATCAAAATATATATTTAGAAATGAAATATTTGAAACAAAACAAGTTTAAAATAATTTCAAATTAAAATAAAGTTTTTTTAAATCAGGAAATTCAATTTAACAGAAATAAAATATAAAATAAAATAAGCCTAAAATGTAGGGTTGTTACAATCTCAATACAATACAGAGATCAATACAAAATCAACACAGCGGAAACTACTATCTATCTACAACGCCGAAGCCTCCTGCTCCATTGCTCCTCCACAATTCGTCAAGGCTAAACCTGAATCCCTTGGCTACTCGTAAAAATTTGAGTACCCAAGAGTTTATAGAACATAAATAAACAACTTGGGTCAGACATGGGTCTAGTGTGAGTAACAGGTTAAACTTGCTTAACTTCAAAACCTTTTGAAAGAAAAAGTATCACGTAAGACTCCCCACAAATAAACATGGGTAAGTTTTTACCTTACGCTAACCAAAACATTTGATAGGAAATTCGATTGTATTATAATAGGGTCTAGGGTTTTCAAGTAAATAAGAAATAGCTGAAATTGTTACATTATTAAATTCCAGCATACTAGCCACAAAGTGGGTTATACAATCAAGTCCGTTGGCACTTATTGGATTTTGGATTCCATACAATGGCAGGGCTACCGGGGTACCGCCCGTCACAGTACGTGGCCTAGATCACCGTACCGAGGATCACTCCCAATCCCCTGCAACACAAGGCCGGAACATCCCTTACTGGATAATTCCCGCACAAGATACCTCACGGTTGGGATCAGCAACCGCACCACTAAGTCGAAAATAGAAAGGGACATCTAGACAGAGGTAATCTTGTCCTACTTGGGTGCTACCCACTAACCTTGCTGCACCTCCCCTGTTTTAGCCATTCCCGGTTTGTGAGGCTTGAGGTCACGATTACCTTTAAATAGAACACATCTATCTTAGAATGCTCATCGTCCACCTGACGATGTTCTGAAAGCATTCAATCCATACAAGTTCGTTCCGGGTTCGAACGAAACCGAAGGCATTATCTCGTTACACTCGTTTTGGAATCACCCTCAGAGTTAACGACAATAACCCTTGCACTCTGAATCTTCATCTTCACTTGATTCACGACCTATCATTAATTTGGATCGATGTGGTATTCGGGTCTCCAGACCTGGAAATCCGGTATACGGAAACCCGATCCCGGTCTCATCGAAATCCAAAGACGTATCTTTTAAAGCCAAGTTGTTTTAAAGGTTAAAACAATTCAATTCGTTATCTTTATACACAAAGAAAGATAATTTACAACAGATAATCAACATTATCAGATAATCCATACAATTCAACTAACATCCATATCATACAGCATATATCTCATCAGAGATATCAATCAATGCCAAGTATTCAATACTATCACCCATTCATAAGTAATGATTTATATCATCTCTAATTAATTTAAAGTGAATTAAATTAATTACTTCATTTTATAAATCCTTCTTACTTAACCATTAATTAATTACAATCAATTAATTAAATTATCCTCTAATAATTTATTTTAATTAATCATCTTTGATTAATTATCTTTTAATTACATCCAAGTAATTTATCTTTAATTAATTACTCAAATTAATTATCCTTAACCACTTATAGTAATTAACCTTTAATTACTTCATTAATTAATTTACTAAAATTAATTAACTTAATCAACTATAATTAATTACATTAATCCTTAATTAATTACATTGATTAATTACTTCATTTATTAATTATTACTTAATTAACCAATCTTAATTACATCATTAATTATATTAATTAATGATCCTTAATTACAACTTAATTATTAATTACTCAATTAAATTAATTACATTAAGTAATTAATCTTTAATTAAACAACATTTATTAATCACCTTGATTAATCTTCAATCAGTAATTAATTACCCTTAATTACTTTCATTAACTAAATTAATTACTCCTTAATTAATTCCTTAATTAATCTCTTGATTAATTATTCCAAAGTAATTAACTCAAATTACTTCTATTAATAAAATCATTATTCAACTAATTACTTCCAGTAATTATCTTATTATTTACTTCTCTAAATAAACTTACCTTAATAATTACATTAAGTAATTATTATCAAATCATCTCTTGATTATTCTAAATTAATTAAACTTAATTAATTAATTTAACTAAATCAAATTAACTTCAATTAATTACAATAAGTAATTAATTCTTAATTACTTCCAATAAGTAATTACATTTAACCAAATTCTATAATTGATTATCTTTAAATTAATTAATCTAATTAACTATTAAAATTAATCTTATTAATTAATTATTTAATAATCCGTAGTTAATGACTTCATCAACTATTATTTAATTACTTTCCTTAAGTAATTAACTTATATTAATGATTATTAATTCTAAATTAATAAATCTTAATAACCAATTTATTAATCTCTAATTACTAAATTAATTAAGTGTTAACCATAACTTAATTAATATTTAATTACTCTATTAATTAATCCTTAATCATTAATTAATACTCTAATTTATAATCCTCAATTATAAATTAATCATCCCTAATTAATTAATCTTAATCATAAATAAATTAGTTTAAACCTTTAATTACCTATTTAATTAATCCAAATGATTAATTAATCAAACAATTTAATTATCCAATAAATTTTCTAATTAATTTAATGAATATAAATCTCTAACTACTTTAAGATAAACTTTATTCTTATTGATAAATAAGTTATCATTTACAATTCATATTTGAAACATCCATTTCAAATCTACTTTTAAATTTCATTTTAAATTCTGTTTTCAAAATGAATATCAATTTATTTTTAACAAAGTTTTTAAAACCAATTTAAAAACTTTTACTTACTAAAAATTCTTATCTCTTATAAAAGAAATTTAAGAAGAGTTTAAACCAATTTCCTTTTTATTTTAAACATTTAATTAAATCTAACTACCATTTAAAACCTATTTAAACCATATAAATTTATAACTTATTTATTTCATACCTTTAAGATTCAAAACTAACTTGAATCTATATAGTTAAACTTGATTTAAATTCTTGTTTTAAAATTTCCTTTACAAATTTTAAATCAGTTTAAAGTTTATAAACAGACAGTTTAATAGCCCGTCAACAACAAAAGTACTCGAGCCCAGCCTATTTTGCTTCGAGTCGCCACCCTAATTTTCCCGAGACACTCACGAACAAAACCAAAGAAAACACGAGTAGCCTCACTGACACTTGAGTCCAACACACCCGAGCTCTCTTCACAAATATTTCGATTCAACACTCCAGTGCTTCGAGCAAAAACACGATTCTACTCGGATAACTCTCGAGTACCTTCTTCCCCAAATCACATCTGACACAATACTATCACCGTGCACCTGCACTACCGTCGCCATCAACGTAGACCACTCGCGACCACACACGCAAGTCGGCGATCACCTCCCGATCTAATTCCGACCATTCAATCTTCGATCTAGAAGCGAAATCAAAATTCGAGCCTAAAATCAAAACTGGGACACAGACTACAATTTCCAAAGCCTGTCAACACCCCTCGTCTTCGAAATCCCGACCACCAGAGCTTCTGCAACGCCGACCACTACTTCATCAACGACCAAGCTTCCCTCCCTAAAAATCTTGAAGCACTCGATCCACTAGATATACCACAGTGATCAAATTAACAAGACTCGTTAAAACTAGGGTTCTAGCAAATAATCCACTACTGCTACCTTAATCTTGAATTAAACACTTTCCAGATAATTTTCCTACCATCACCATTCATTCCTCTATCATTTTTTGAAGAATACAACATTTCAAACCATAGAGATCAACAGAACTACCCAAAAATCCATTTTTAACTTAAACCAGAACTGCACCTTTATTTCCAATTTAAAAATTATGATATTAATGCTAAAAATCATATTATAACTTATCTATTCAATTTATAAACCTGAAGTTATAAATTACAAAGTTTGAATTTTTACTTTTATATAACATTGCTCTGTTGTTTTAGTTTACAGAGACACTCAGGTTTGAATTTGACTTAATTAAGCTTTTTAAACTTCAGTTTATGATGAAACAAACTAATTTTGTTTTAATTCCTAAGTCTATCAGAGATCAGATAAGGAAATAGGGATTTTTATCAAGAACCAGAGCTTAAAAAAAATATAAAACAGGGATATCATACATATAACAGACATGCACATATATATCTATACATCCACATATATATATCTATAAAAACTCACATATATACACACACACAATAACATACTTCTTTCAGAGTTAACATGCAAACAGATTCTTTTATTTAAGTTCTAAAAATGTTACTCACCAGGCAAAACAGAGACAGAGCCATATATTTTGAAAATCTTGAAACTGGTTTTGACTTAAAACTGGAATGCCTCACTTGAACAAAAATTTGAATTGTTGGCTACTGAATCTTGCATGTTGCTTCCAGTTTGAAGAAATGAATGCAGACAGCTACTGACTTGAATTGATTCCAAAATTTGACTTGAAAAAGAATGCAGGCTTTTGAATTTGATTCCAGATTTTGACTAGAAATCAGGATATCTTTTGATTTAGAAGAAGAATGTTACAAGTTGATTTGCAATTGGATGTTTAAGTTTGAAACCATGCTCAGGCTAAAACTGGAGACAGGTTGTTGAGTTTGATCTATTTGATTACTAATTTTAGTTGAGAGGATAGTTTGATTACAGATTATTTAAGAGGATTTTGTTTACAGCTGAATTCTCTTTAATTTTGAGAATGAAGATTTGCAAAAGAAATGAGAATGAGGAAAACATCTTTTTATAAATATAAATGATTTATTTTAAAATAAAAGAAAAATTAAAAACAAGAATGACACTTGTCTTTATATGTGTTAATTAGTTAACACTTGTTTTAGACAATCCTTTATAGGTTTACACATGTCCTTTAATTAATTAGTTTGTATTTAACTTAAATGTAAATAAAAGATTTTTCTTAATTTATTAAACACTTATTACTTATCTATTTATATATAAAGATAACTTTTTAAAGAAATAACCAATTATACTTATAAATAAAAGCTTATACATATATTTTAAAGTCTAAAACTATTTAAATATTACTTCTTTTGAATTTCAAATTCAAATTCAAATTCAAATTCAAATTATATTCTTAAAATCCAATTTAAATTAAATTTAAAACAACACATTCAATTTGAAATAACAATTCTATTTTACATTAAAATCTATTTATTTTCCATAAATAAAACAATACACTATTAATATTGTATTTTAAACTTATCTATATATATATACTTATACACATACATTATAAATAGAAATCATCTTATTAATTTTTAAAGGATAAATTCACTAATTAAATATTCATTTAATTAGATTATTAAATAAATTCAAATATTTATTATCAAAAATTATCAAATCAATTTAATTATTTAAACAGATTATTAAATTGATATTGCCCCAAATTTCCGGGATATTACATTCCTTCCCCCTTAAAATAATTTCATCCCCGAAATTTAAAACAAAGGTAATTTAATAATCTTTTTAAATCACAAGGATGTATTATCATCCATATGCTAACAATCATAGCAACCAATCGTCCAAACAAACAATTCTAACTATCCAGCGAAAAATTCTGAATAGAATTTCCCCGAGTTTCCCCAAGTATATAAATACCGGGATACTCGCTCTACAAACAATCCAAACAACTAATACTACTAAGCTATAGAGCTCCTACTCATCTAGATCTACAAAACTAAACAGAATATCAGACTACAGACGAGTCTGACTCAACAACCAAATACTCCAGAACTGCTGGTTCCAAAACCAGAGATAGATCAAACACGTACTGCCTCAGAGATATGTAAAATACATTGAATTCCAGTTATCCAAACTGACAATTCAACCTTGTAGATCAAAGTACTTATCCAAATTAGATCACAGAAAAGATCCAAAATAATTCGGAGCTAACTTCCCAGACTTACCCAATCTTATAGCTCCCTTTAACCAGAGAAAAACTTCACAGCAACGAAGTCTCCAACTTCGAATTTCAAATTCCTTCGTCTCTTATCCACAAAATTCTTCAGACGATCCTGGCTTCCTACAAAACCTTCTTGATCAGTTCAACCTTCGTCGATGCTCCTCGAAACAAACAGGACCAAGAATAACTCAACAAAATGATCTTCTCAAGATCAACCAAGATCAAGAACAAACTCTACTCACAAACATCAGAAGACCGAACTAACTTCTCCTATCTGGAAAAGACAAACAAGAGCACTCGCCAAACTGCTTCCGCTGCACCATTCTGATCTGGAGTAGAATGAAAATGCTGATGAAGAACACAAGCACAAACTGGACAACACATCCCAGAAAATCTCAGATAACTCAAGAGAATACTCAATCTATCGCAAGTCACTTTTCCAATCAACCCAACCTAATTCCAAAGAAACTGTTCTCCCTTTAACCAATCAGAACAGCTCATACTTAACTATCCAATCTATCGAAGAAATGGATCCACTCTACTGCTTCTGAACTCTACCTTCAGAAAAACTGCTCAGCCAGAAAACTTCCTGCCAATGCACAGAATACTCCGAGCTGCACTACTGCCACAGGTGCCAAAGACTTCTCAATCCAAAGCTTCTCGAGAAACTCGATTCCCAAACAGAATCACCATGGTGAACTCAGCCACAACATCGAAACAGACACACTTCATTAACTTGTTCCAAAGAAAACATCTTCGGGAACATCCATAGTCACTGCGTCTCATCACACAGCTACTATTACCTGAGATACCATCACTCGCTTCTGTTCTCCGACAGATCCAACTCTACCCATCCAAACTTCAAAGATGAACTCCGAACCTTAACAGGTTTTCTTCAGAGATCGATGAAATCCTCACAATTGTAAAGTTCACTCGAGACGGTATTAGGTTTACAGTCTCGACAAATACACTTCCAACCTCAACACTCAGACTCCTAATCCTAGATGATAAATTATTATCATCTCAACCAATCATTACAAATACCATATACATTTAAAATGATACTTTTTTATATAGAAATTATATCTGGGTAAAATTATTTCATCTACCTTTTTAAAACAATATTGTGTCCGTTGGCCTGGTCCAAGTGTTTAGAGATCCCTATCAATAACGTTAGCTACTCGTATTGACCAGAATCCATATACCACTCAACCGATCAATTAACACAATATAAAACCATTTTATATAACTAACAAATACGCGCTCTCGAATATATATACACTCGGACTCAAACAGGTTGTTACAGATCCTATCTCTAATGAACAATCCTTCCGAACCTAGGTATTCACTCAACCTAGTGCTCTGATATTCACTTAACCAAAAGCTTAGGCATTCGCTCAACCTATGCTCTGATACCATATGTAACGACCCGTCTTTCTATGCCCAGAAAGTCGCATCATTATGAAGAAAGAAAGGGGTAGAAAATAGAAAAGAAGAGAAGAAAGAAAGAAACAACAACAACGATCTCACAGCGGAACGAATAAATTATATTAATAACATAAACTATTACATAGTATACAACAATTTACAGAGTTACACAGCATATACATCACTTACTAGACAGTTATAAACATCTGTCTAGACATTACATCTCAATACAATACAGAGATCAATACAAAATCAACACAGCGGAAACTACTATCTATCTACAACGCCGAAGCCTCCTGCTCCATTGCTCCTCCACAATTCGTCAAGGCTAAACCTGAATCCCTTGGCTACTCGTAAAAATTTGAGTACCCAAGAGTTTATAGAACAGAAATAAACAACTTGGGTCAGACATGGGTCTGGTGTGAGTAACAGGTTAAACTTGCTTAACTTCAAAACCTTTTGAAAGAAAAAGTATCACGTAAGACTCCCCACAAATAAACATGGGTAAGTTTTTACCTTACGCTAACCAAAACATTTGATAGGAAATTCGATTGTATTATAATAGGGTCTAGGGTTTTCAAGTAAATAAGAAATAGCTGAAATTGTTACATTATTAAATTCCAGCATACTAGCCACAAAGTGGGTTATACAATCAAGTCCGTTGGCACTTATTGGATTTTGGATTCCATACAATGGCAGGGCTACCGGGGTACCGCCCGTCACAGTACATGGCCTAGATCACCGTACCGAGGATCACTCCCAATCCCCTGCAACACAAGGCCGGAACATCCCTTACTGGATAATTCCCGCACAAGATACCTCACGGTTGGGATCAGCAACCGCACCACTAAGTCGAAAATAGAAAGGGACATCTAGACAGTGGTAATCTTGTCCTACTTGGGTGCTACCCACTAACCTTGCTGCACCTCCCCTGTTTTAGCCATTCCCGGTTTGTGAGGCTTGAGGTCACGATTACCTTTAAATAGAACACATCTATCTTAGAATGCTCATCGTCCACCTGACGATGTTCTGAAAGCATTCAATCCATACAAGTTCGTTCCGGGTTCGAACGAAACCGAAGGCATTATCTCGTTACACTCGTTTTGGAATCACCCTCAGAGTTAACGACAATAACCCTTGCACTCTGAATCTTCATCTTCACTTGATTCACGACCTATCGTTAATTTGGATCGATGTGGTATTCGGGTCTCCAGACCTGGAAATCCGGTATACGGAAACCCGATCCCGGTCTCATCGAAATCCAAAGACGTATCTTTTAAGGCCAAGTTGTTTTAAAGGTTAAAACAATTCAATTCGTTATCTTTATACACAAAGAAAGATAATTTACAACAGATAATCAACATTATCAGATAATCCATACAATTCAACTAACATCCATATCATACAGCATATATCTCATCAGAGATATCAATCAATGCCAAGTATTCAATACTATCACCCATTCATAAGTAATGATTTATATCATCTCTAATTAATTTAAAGTGAATTAAATTAATTACTTCATTTTATAAATCCTTCTTACTTAACCATTAATTAATTACAATCAATTAATTAAATTATCCTCTGAAATGACCCACTTAAATATTTTTTTTTTTTACATTCAGTGGCCATTTAATCAAGAAAAATATTTAATTCAATTTTTCTTCTATCCAGGACCTTTCTGCCAATAAATATTGGTTTAATCATTTTATCTTAAACTTATATATATGAAGATATATAAGTCATCTTCTACCTAAATCAGAGTATAGAAATTTTGAAGGTAGAAACCTGTTTGAGTATTGCTTAAAGAAATACTCTCTACATAGCAATAGTGTTTCTTTTTCAAAACTAGGTTTTCCCAAAGGCTTAGGTTAATGATTACTATTGATTCTATGACTCAAGGCTCCTTATTTTACATAAATTCTTCTGACATTCTTACTGGGTAACTTTGCTTTTACTTGTGCATGTGTGTGTGCATGTTTCTGTGCAGGTGTGTTCAAACTCAGGCTATAATAAAGTGGATCCTAAGTGAACACAAGCAACATCTAGGCGTAATGGAAACGCGCCTAACTTATACATGAGAGGTCACAAGTTCGAGTGCTATGCTGGTCGGTTCAACCCAATTTTTGTTTTTTTTTCTTTTTATTTTTCCCTTGTTTACATAATTGCCTGAGTCTACCCTGTATTTGGCTATGAAACAGATCTAAAACTTAATTAAAAACACTTGGGTGCTGTCTTAGCCCAGGCTTAAGAAAATGGCTATGTTAGCCTTGTTCTGGTTTGCACTATTCTGATACAAAGTATCTGCTATAACATTTTCTTTTCAAAGCAACTCAAACCCTTTTATCAGATTTTTTATTTTTGACTTGAACAAGGATTCTCTTATGCCAGATCTTTTGATATATATATAAACCACAAATTCTTTCAATCTCAGATTTTCTATCATTTTAGCCTAACTGTTCTTGAAACTTGAAATTCATTTTCTTAACAAAGCATTTTGCAAAACAAAATACATAAGTTCCAACTGATACATATAAATTCAACACTTACAAAACAGCAAATAACAATACATTGGTTTTTCTAAGCAACTTAAACAAATAGCTTAACATAGTTCAACATGAATATCTAATTTAGCTTCAGCAAAGACTTTTAAAAACATAGCATCCAAATCTTAAGCAGTTTAACATCCAAAGCCTGATCAAAGCAATCCCTATTTCCCTGCAAAATCACCATGAACTGCCCCATATAAATATGAGACACCCAATGGTGCATGAACACAAAAGGGTCAGACTATTTGTCTGGTGTAAATAATCTAACTGAAAACATGATTTATTTCAATTCCATTTATATTCCTGTATTTTGCAAGAATAAGAAACTCAATATCTTCTGTGTGCATGTTTTTGTGAAGCATGTGCATTCATATTAGTGCCAAACAGATTATATATGATCACAATGTTTTAGTTCATAGAAAACAACCACAAGATTCACCAATAAAGCATCAAAACAACCAAATACAAACTTCAATCCAGTTATCATCTCCTTTTCAACTTTACTGGCCATCAGGGATTTTGCCCAGACCTCTACTGAATCTATTCCTAGAATTCATTATCAAATTTATCAGGGTCTTTAGCTACTTTCTTCTTTTTAAACACACACTGCCTGGGACCTTTCTCTGTTAACCCAGCACACTCAGGCCCCTGGGTATAAATATACCATGTGTGAACTTGCAATATTCCCATTGCCAAGCTATACTTTGGTAGCCCTAAGATCCCAAGTCCTTAGTTAAATTACTAAGTGTTTTAATATTTTTCATAGCAGTGCTAATCCCTTCTGCATCTCACTTCTTAATCAGAGAAACATAAATGATGCAAGCAACATATATTCATCCAGAGTTTGGTAAGTTAAATTCTCAGAAGCAACCATTTTATCATAAAAGAGTGAGGTGACTTCTTAGCACATTATTTTGCCTATGGGTTTCACTGGTTCAAGATGTAAGCATATGGTCCTGAGTAATTTTCCAGATATATATATATATTCTTCCCTACCTCTGGTTCAATCAGATTCATGATCTGGCTAAACCACAAGTATATTTGATTTGGGTATTTCATAAAACATAGAAACTCAGCACATGTTCAACATTGCACTTCTACATTTTCTTTTGTTTTAATTAATATGAGGCATAAGCAACAACACAATGTCACAGCCCATATTTCTTTCTACCTTTAGACCATATACCCACTACTTGAATCCGGGGATTTTACAAACAACTTACAAAGAAAACTTATCAAAGAAAACACCCAATCTCAAAGTTAACCCATATCTCAGACAAACATTTTAGTTCATAAATCCATGACTCTTATTTTTCCTGGGTAAATCAGATAGAGATTTTACCCTTAAACAAATCATTAACAAGCCAAAGTCATCCAATCATAAAACATAACTTGTAAAAGAAAATTAGTTCAAACTGGCTGCCTCAATATTCAGGTCTTAATGCCAAAGTTTTCAGTGAGATTACTCACATTAATCCTTCTTCTTCCTATGCCTTATGAACCCCTTTTTAGTCTTCTGCCTTCTCCTATTTTCTCTGGTTTATACCTTGTATATTTTCTTTTTAAGAGGTAGAGCAAACATAAAACCTTACCACACCAGGTCTTCTTATATGAACTCTGGCTGCTACTAGGGTTTTAGGAAATTACCAAATGCCAATTTTACCCTACCAACTATGATCTGCCTCTTATTCTAACATTTTAGAGAAAATGGGTAAATAGTCATGGTATATTTTCCAGAAAATATACCTCATTGCCCCGGTCATGTTATTTGCATGATTTCTTCTCTTTTTTTTTTCTTTCTAAAGTAAAAAGGAATTGCTAAAAATGGATAAAGTACTTGTCCAAGAGCTCATACCATTTTCATGCAAATGTTAATTTTTCTTTTTATTTCTGCAAGTATTATTTTGTGCACATGTATAATACATGTATGCCTACCCTGGCCTAAGTCTCCTTTCAAGGCTTGATGATTTCTGCCTACATGCATATATACTTGTAATTCATATATCCTATTATTTCTATTGATTGTTGCTTATTTTATCACACAGAAAACTGTGTACATGTTTGTGCACTGCCTTGTGCACCTGTACATGTTTTATACTTGGTATCTGCAAATCAATTTCCTATTCCTATTTTTTTTTTCAATGCAATTTCAAACAAATACAAACTAAATTAAATCATGAAATTACTCACAAAAATCAGGGTTATCACATATACCCCTCCTTTTAGGAATTGTGTCCCACAATTCTTTTATACTTAACTTAAGTATCATTTCTTCAGAAAAGTGAATTTTTTTTTCTGATTTCAAAACCATTTTCAAACCAATCACCTATTAAGCACTATGCATATCAACACAAGATAAAAATCACAATGCATATTCAACCAACACATTCATTAGTATGTACATATATATAGATTTACCTTTTCTTCAATCAAACAGCTGAGGATAATCATTTCTGATTTTATCCTCCACTTCCCACGTGCAATCATTTGGGTCTAGACTCCATTGTACTTTTACTAGTTTAATTTCTTTGTTTCTCAATTTCTTAGTTTCTCTAGAAACTATGCCCACTGGTTCCTTTTCATAGATCATTCTAGGATCAATCTGCACATCTTTAGAGGATTCTAATATTGCTTCCTTATCATGAACCCATCTCCTTAGTTGAGACACATGAAAGACATCATGCATTGCTCTCATTTCTTTTGGCAATTCTAATTTATAGGCTACTGTCCCTATTCTTTCTAGAATTTTATATGGTCCTATATATCTAGGAATCAACTTTCTTGTTTCCCAAACCTTAGAACCTTTTTCATGGGTGATATCTTGATGAACACATAATCCCCAACATCATATTGTACTGCTTTCCTCCTTTGATCTGCATATTTCTTTTGCCTATCTTGGGCAGAGGCAATTCTTTTTCTGATCAAGGCTACCTTTTCAGAAGTCTCCTTCACATTTTCTGGTCCTAAGACCACTTTTTCTCCAGACTCATGCCAACTTGAAGGTGATAAACATGGCCTTCCATAGAGAGCTTCAAAGGGGGCCATGCCTATACTACTGTGATGGGTGTTATTGTATGCAAACTCAGCTAGATATATGTAATCTTCCCAGCTTCCTCCCCAATCCAATACACATGCTCTCAACATGTCTTCAAGCAATTTGTTCACAATTTCTATTTGGCCATCAGATTGAGGATGGTATGCTGTACTCAAGCATAAATCAGTCCCCATTGCCTTGTGAAAGCTCTGCCAAAATCTTGAAGTGAAGATGGTATCTCTATCACTTACTATAGTCTTTGGTACACCATGTAGTCTGACTACTTCTTTAATAAACAACTGGGCTAGGGTATTAGCATTTCTTTCTGATTTCACTGGTATAAAGTGGGCTGACTTAGTTAACCTATCAACCACTACCCAAATACTATCATTTCCCCTCCTAGTTCTAGGCAAACCATCAATAAAATCCATTGATATGTCTTCCCATTTCCACTGTGGTATTTGTAAAGGTTGAAGCATTCCTGAGGGTTTTTGATACTCAGCCTTCACCTGCTGGCAAACCATACATTTTGATACATAGGTTGCCACTGCACTCTTCATACCACTCCACCAATAATCTCTCTTGAGGTTGTGATACATTCTTGTGCTTCCTGGGTGTATAGTATATTTACTTTTGTGGTAAGCATCCAAAATTTCTTGCTTCAACTCATCCATTGCTGGAACACATATCCTTTCTCCTTTCCTCAGATGGCCCTGATCATCCAACTGGAAACCTTCCACTGTCTCACCATTTAATATTTGTGTCTTCTTTCCAAATAAAAATGGATCTTGGTTTTGTAGCATTGCAACTTTATTTTTCAATTCTGATCCCAGAGTAATAAAACTTAATTTTCCCATCTCTACCTTCCCACTGCATAAGCTCATGTTTTCTAGGTTATCACTTTTTATCTCGGAATCAATTAATAATGATAAAGTGTTAAACTCTTCTATCATTAATCTATCCACTTTAGCATGTTGTCTACTTAGGGCATCTGCTACCTTATTAGCCTTACCTGGTGTGTATAATATTTCAAAATCATATGAGGCTAAGAGTTCAATCCATCTTTGCTGCCTCATGTTTAATTCTTTTTGTGAAAACAAATATTTGAGGGATTTATGGTCTGTATATACTTCAAATTTTGCTCCTAACAAATAGTGTCTCCATAGTTTAAGGGCATACACTATAGCAGCCAATTCAAGGTCATGAGTAGCATACCTTACTTCACTTGATTTCAACTGCCTAGAAGCATAAGCTATTACCTGATGTTGTTGCATCAATACTGCTCCAAGCCCTTGTCCACTTGCATCAGTATATACCACCAAGTTTTCATTTCCCTCAGGTACTTTAAGAATTGGAGCTTGTACCAGTGCCTCTTTTAATTTCCCAAAGGCATTTTCACATTCCTCAGTCCAATTGAACACTTGATTCTTCCTAGTCAATCTGGTTAATGGAATTGAGATTTTTGCAAAATCTTTTATAAATCTTCTATAGTAACCAGCCATTCCCATGAATGATCTGACTTCAGTGACATTAGTAGGCCTTTTCCAAGCTTGCACTGCAATGACTTTATTGGAGTCCACAGCTATTCCTTTTTCTGATATAATATGGCCTAGAAAGTTCACTTCATTCTGCCAAAAAGTGCATTTTGAAAACTTTGCTTTCAAGTCTTCCTGTCTCAATTTCTCAAATACCAAATGCAAATGGTTTTCATGCTCTCTAACTGACTTAGAATAAATTAATATATCATCAATAAATATTAATACAAACTTATCCAAGTTTCTCTAAAAATCCTATTCATCAAATCAACAAAATAGGAAGGAGCATTTGTTAAGCCAAATGGCATTACCAAAAATTCATAAAGTCCATATCTGGTGTTAAAGGCTGTATATTTTACACTTTCCTCTTCCACTTTCATCTGATGAAAGCCTGAAGCTAAATCAAGTCTAGAAAATATTTTTGCACCACTCAATTGATCAAAGAGATCATCAATTCTTGGTAAGGGGTATTTATTTTTAACTGTGACCTTATTTAATTCCCTATAATCAATACATAATCTCAGAGATCCATCATGCTTCTTAACAAAGACTACTGGTGCTCCCCATGATGAGCTACTGGGTCTAATAAAACCTTTTTCTTCTAGTTCAACTAATTGCTTTTTCAACTCCATCAATTCCTTAGGCCCCATTCTGGTTGGTCTTTTAACCACTGGGCTAGCTCCTGGAATTATTCTAATTGAAAATTCAACTGGCCTATGATTAGGAACTCCTCTTACTTCCCCAAACACATCATCATATTGATTAACTATGGGGATCTCTTCTAATGCAGGCATGGGTTTTTCATTTGACAATGCAGAAAGGTTGGCTATACTTCTGTTTTTGTTTGCCTCACATAGAACAGTTATTCTTTGTCCATCAGAAACCTTCAATGATATGGTGGATGTCTCCATATTTATGATAGCTTTATATCTACTCAACCAATCAACTCCTAAAATAATTCCTATGTCTGGATATTGCAACACATATAGGTTTGACTCAAACACATGTCCTCCTATATTTAATCCCAGTTGCATGCACATCATACCCATAACACATGAACTACCTATAGGGCTTCTAATTAGCAGTGGTTTATCAACAATCATAAAATTCAATTTTAATTGTTGTGCAATATCATGAGAGATCAATGAGTGTGTAGCCCCAGTATCATATACTACTGTTTAAGGTATTGAATGGATAAGCAAAGTACCTTCAACTTGACCATGCTTTTCAACATTTGATCCCTCAGCTGCCTTGCCTTTCCCTTCCAAAGCCCCTAATTTTCCTTGCTTAAAATCTGGGCAGTTCCTTTTTATGTGACCTTCCTTCCCACAATGGTGACAATTGAAGGATGCTGGTCTAGGATTGGTGCACCTATTTTTCATGTGCCCCTCTTGTCCACAGTTGTAACAAGTGATCCTCTTCTTAACTTCAGCGGTTCTAGCTTCTTCTGGTTTCTTGGTGGAAGTTATGTCTGTTTTCTTTTTATCATAAGGGTGAAATTTACCCTTTCCCTTCTTGTTCTGATTATTTTTGAATGCCCTGAAATTCTCTCTAGCTTTATCATGTTGTTCAATGCTCAGAGTCAAATCCAAAACTTGATCAAAAGTTTTATCCTTATATGGTAGCATGGCTCTGCTAAGGCTAGAGTTCAACCCTTGGATATATCTGCCATTCTTAGCTTCCTCAGTAGTAATGAGCACTGCACCATACTTTGCCAATGATTCAAACTTCTGAGTGTACTCAGTGACACTCATAGTCCCTTGCCTCAATTTGATGAATTCCTCCAGTAAAGATTCCTTAGCTGATGCAGGGATAAATCTGCCTTCCAACATTGCTTTAAACTGATCCCATGTCAATTCTCCTTCAGGTCTTCCAGCTATGATAACTTCCCACCAATCCAAAGCTGCTCCTCTCAATTGCCTGGATGCAATTTGCCTCTTCCTTTGGTCTTCAACTTGCATGTCTGCAAAGATTCTTTCCAGAATTCTAAGCCAATTTTGAACCCCCATAACTCCTTCTGTGCCATCAAAGGTTTTGCCTCCAAGATTAGTAAAAGTCTTGAGTAGTTTGGAAAGTTCCTCATGTGGATTTTCCTACCTGTTGCCTACTCCATCTCTTATGGCCCTCATGAATTCTTGCACATTCACCATGGGTGGTTCACTTGTTCCTACATTTTGATGTCTGGGTCCTACCATAGCTCTATGGATATAACACTTAGGTTAGTCTGTTTTGCCTAATGCTCTATAGATTAATTCATTTTAATTTATAACTTATTCTGTCATAATAGATATCAATAGTGTAAATATATATAAAAACAAAACATCCAAAGCAGTAAATACTTCTATACATCCAATGCAAACAAATTCATACAAAATTTTTGCTATGTTATTTAACAACATAGCTCTGATACCAAATGAAATGACCCACTTAAATATATTTTTTTTTACATTCAGTGGCCATTTAATCAAGAAAAATATTTAATTCAATTTTTCTTCTATCCAGGACCTTTCTGCCAATAAATATTGGTTTAATCATTTTATCTTAAACTTATATATATGAAGATATATAAGTCATCTTCTACCTAAATCAGAGTATAGAAATTTTGAAGGTAGAAACCTGTTTGAGTATTGCTTAAAGAAATACTCTCTACATAGCAATAGTGTTTCTTTTTCAAAACTAGGTTTTCCCAAAGGCTTAGGTTAATGATTACTATTGATTCTATGACTCAAGGCTCCTTATTTTACATAAATTCTTCTGACATTCTTACTGGGTAACTTTGCTTTTACTTGTGCATGTGTGTGTGCATGTTTCTGTGCAGGTGTGTTCAAACTCAGGCTATAATAAAGTGGATCCTAAGTGAACACAAGCAACATCTAGGCGTAATGGAAACGCGCCTAACTTATACATGAGAGGTCACAAGTTCGAGTGCTATGCTGGTCGGTTCAACCCAATTTTTGTTTTTTTTTTCTTTTTATTTTTCCCTTGTTTACATAATTGCCTGAGTCTACCCTGTATTTGGCTATGAAACAGATCTAAAACTTAATTAAAAACACTTGGGTGCTGTCTTAGCCCAGGCTTAAGAAAATGGCTATGTTAGCCTTGTTTTGGTTTGCACTATTCTGATACAAAGTATCTGCTATAACATTTTCTTTTCAAAGCAACTCAAACCCTTTTATCAGATTTTTTATTTTTGACTTGAACAAGGATTCTCTTATGCCAGATCTTTTGATATATATATAAACCACAAATTCTTTCAATCTCAGATTTTCTATCATTTTAGCCTAACTGTTCTTGAAACTTGAAATTCATTTTCTTAACAAAGCATTTTGCAAAACAAAATACATAAGTTCCAACTGATACATATAAATTCAACACTTACAAAACAGCAAATAACAATACATTGGTTTTTCTAAGCAACTTAAACAAATAGCTTAACATAGTTCAACATGAATATCTAATTTAGCTTCAGCAAAGACTTTTAAAAACATAGCATCCAAATCTTAAGCAGTTTAACATCCAAAGCCTGATCAAAGCAATCCCTATTTCCCTGCAAAATCACCATGAACTGCCCCATATAAATATGAGACACCCAATGGTGCATGAACACAAAAGGGTCAGACTATTTGTCTGGTGTAAATAATCTAACTGAAAACATGATTTATTTCAATTCCATTTATATTCCTGTACTTTGCAAGAATAAGAAACTCAATATCTTCTGTGTGCATGTTTTTGTGAAGCATGTGCATTCATATTAGTGCAAAACAGATTATATATGATCACAATGTTTTAGTTCATAGAAAACAACCACAAGATTCACCAATAAAGCATCAAAACAACCAAATACAAACTTCAATCCAGTTATCATCTCCTTTTCAACTTTACTGGCCATCAGGGATTTTGCCCAGACCTCTACTGAATCTATTCCTAGAATTCATTATCAAATTTATCAGGGTCTTTAGCTACTTTCTTCTTTTTAAACACACACTGCCTGGGACCTTTCTCTGTTAACCCAGCACACTCAGGCCCCTGGGTATAAATATACCATGTGTGAACTTGCAATATTCCCATTGCCAAGCTATACTTTGGTAGCCCTAAGATCCCAAGTCCTTAGTTAAATTACTAAGTGTTTTAATATTTTTCATAGCAGTGCTAATCCCTTCTGCATCTCACTTCTTAATCAGAGAAACATAAATGATGCAAGCAACATATATTCATCCAGAGTTTGGTAAGTTAAATTCTCAGAAGCAACCATTTTATCATAAAAGAGTGAGGTGACTTCTTAGCACATTATTTTGCCTATGGGTTTCACTGGTTCAAGATGTAAGCATATGGTCCTGAGTAATTTTCCAGATATATATATATTCTTCCCTACCTCTGGTTCAATCAGATTCATGATCTGGCTAAACCACAAGTATATTTGATTTGGGTATTTCATAAAACATAGAAACTCAGCACATGTTCAACATTGCACTTCTACATTTTCTTTTGTTTTAATTAATATGAGGCATAAGCAACAACACAATGTCACAGCCCATATTTCTTTCTACCTTTAGACCATATACCCACTACTTGAATCCGGGGATTTTACAAACAACTTACAAAGAAAACTTATCAAAGAAAACACCCAATCTCAAAGTTAACCCATATCTCAGACAAACATTTTAGTTCATAAATCCATGACTCTTATTTTTCCTGGGTAAACCAGATAGAGATTTTACCCTTAAACAAATCATTAACAAGCCAAAGTCATCCAATCATAAAACATAACTTGTAAAAGAAAATTAGTTCAAACTGGCTGCCTCAATATTCAGGTCTTAATGCCAAAGTTTTCAGTGAGATTACTCACATTAATCCTTCTTCTTCCTATGCCTTATGAACCCCTTTTTAGTCTTCTGCCTTCTCCTATTTTCTCTGGTTTATACCTTGTATATTTTCTTTTTAAGAGGTAGAGCAAACATAAAACCTTACCACACCAGGTCTTCTTATATGAACTCTGGCTGCTACTAGGGTTTTAGGAAATTACCAAATGCCAATTTTACCCTACCAACTATGATCTGCCTCTTATTCTAACATTTTAGAGAAAATGGGTAAATAGTCATGGTATATTTTCCAGAAAATATACCTCATTGCCCCGGTCATGTTATTTGCATGATTTCTTCTCTTTTTTTTTTCTTTCTAAAGTAAAAAGGAATTGCTAAAAATGGATAAAGTACTTGTCCAAGAGCTCATACCATTTTCATGCAAATGTTAATTTTTCTTTTTATTTCTGCAAGTATTATTTTGTGCACATGTATAATACATGTATGCCTACCTTGGCCTAAGTCTCTTTTTTTTTTCTTCAAGGCTTGATGATTTCTGCCTACATGCATATATACTTGTAATTCATATATCCTATTATTTCTATTGATTGTTGCTTATTTTATCACACAGAAAACTGTGTACATGTTTGTGCACTGCCTTGTGCACCTGTACATGTTTTATACTTGGTATCTGCAAATCAATTTCCTATTCCTATTTTTTTTTCAATGCAATTTCAAACAAATACAAACTAAATTAAATCATGAAATTACTCACAAAAATCAGGGTTATCACATCCTCTAATAATTTATTTTAATTAATCATCTTTGATTAATTATCTTTTAATTACATCCAAGTAATTTATCTTTAATTAATTACTCAAATTAATTATCCTTAACCACTTATAGTAATTAACCTTTAATTACTTCATTAATTAATTTACTAAAATTAATTAACTTAATCAACTATAATTAATTACATTAATCCTTAATTAATTACATTGATTAATTACTTCATTTATTAATTATTACTTAATTAACCAATCTTAATTACATCATTAATTATATTAATTAATGATCCTTAATTACGACTTAATTATTAATTACTCAATTAAATTAATTACATTAAGTAATTAATCTTTAATTAAACAACATTTATTAATCACCTTGATTAATCTTCAATCAGTAATTAATTACCCTTAATTACTTTCATTAACTCAATTAATTACTCCTTAATTAATCTCTTGATTAATTATTCCAAAGTAATTAACTCAAATTACTTCTATTAATAAAATCATTATTCAACTAATTACTTCCAGTAATTATCTTATTATTTACTTCTCTAAATAAACTTACCTTAATAATTACATTAAGTAATTATTATCAAATCATCTCTTGATTATTCTAAATTAATTAAACTTAATTAATTAATTTAACTAAATCAAATTAACTTCAATTAATTACAATAAGTAATTAGTTCTTAATTACTTCCAATAAGTAATTACATTTAACCAAATTCTATAATTGATTATCTTTAAATTAATTAATCTAATTAACTATTAAAATTAATCTTATTAATTAATTATTTAATAATCCATAGTTAATGACTTCATCAACTATTATTTAATTACTTTCCTTAAGTAATTAACTTATATTAATGATTATTAATTCTAAATTAATAAATCTTAATAACCAATTTATTAATCTCTAATTACTAAATTAATTAAGTGTTAACCATAACTTAATTAATATTTAATTACTCTATTAATTAATCCTTAATCATTAATTAATATTCTAATTTATAATCCTCAATTATAAATTAATCAACCCTAATTAATTAATCTTAATCATAAATAAATTAGTTTAAACCTTTAATTACCTATTTAATTAATCCAAATGATTAATTAATCAAACAATTTAATTATCCAATAAATTTTCTAATTAATTTAATGAATATAAATCTCTAACTACTTTAAGATAAACTTTATTCTTATTGATAAACAAGTTATCATTTACAATTCATATTTGAAACATCCATTTCAAATCTACTTTTAAATTTCATTTTAAATTCTGTTTTCAAAATGAATATCAATTTATTTTTAACAAAGTTTTTAAAACCAATTTAAAAACTTTTACTTACTAAAAATTCTTATCTCTTATAAAAGAAATTTAAGAAGAGTTTAAACCAATTTCCTTTTTATTTTAAACATTTAATTAAATCTAACTACCATTTAAAACCTATTTAAACCATATAAATTTATAACTTATTTATTTCATACCTTTAAGATTCAAAACTAACTTGAATCTATATAGTTAAACTTGATTTAAATTCTTGTTTTAAAATTTCCTTTACAAATTTTAAATCAGTTTAAAGTTTATAAACAGACAGTTTAATAGCCTGTCAACAACAAAAGTACTCGAGCCCAGCCTATTTTGCTTCGAGTCGCCACCCTAATTTTCCCGAGACACTCACGAACAAAACCAAAGAAAACACGAGTAGCCTCACTGACACTTGAGTCCAACACACCCGAGCTCTCTTCACAAATATTTCGATTCAACACTCCAGTGCTTCGAGCAAAAACACGATTCTACTTGGATAACTCTCGAGTACCTTCTTCCCCAAATCACATCTGACACAATACTATCACCGTGCACCTGCACTACCGTCGCCATCAACGTAGACCACTCGCGACCACACACGCAAGTCGGCGATCACCTCCCGATCTAATTCCGACCATTCAATCTTCGATCTAGAAGCGAAATCAAAATTCGAGCCTAAAATCAAAACTGGGACACAGACTACAATTTCCAAAGCCTGTCAACACCCCTCGTCTTCCAAATCCCGACCACCAGAGCTTCTGCAACGCCGACCACTACTTCATCAACGACCAAGCTTCCCTCCCTAAAAATCTTGAAGCACTCGATCCACTAGATATACCACAGTGATCAAATTAACAAGACTCGTTAAAACTAGGGTTCTAGCAAATAATCCACTACTGCTACCTTAATCTTGAATTAAACACTTTCCAGATAATTTTCCTACCATCACCATTCATTCCTCTATCATTTTTTGAAGAATACAACATTTCAAACCATAGAGATCAACAGAACTACCCAAAAATCCATTTTTAACTTAAACCAGAACTGCACCTTTATTTCCAATTTAAAAATTATGATATTAATGCTAAAAATCATATTATAACTTATCTATTCAATTTATAAACCTGAAGTTATAAATTACAAAGTTTGAATTTTTACTTTTATATAACATTGCTCTGTTGTTTTAGTTTACAGAGACACTCAGGTTTGAATTTGACTTAATTAAGCTTTTTAAACTTCAGTTTATGATGAAACAAACTAATTTTGTTTTAATTCCTAAGTCTATCAGAGATCAGATAAGGAAATAGGGATTTTTATCAAGAACCAGAGCTTAAAAAAAATATAAAACAGGGATATCATACATATAACAGACATGCACATATATATCTATACATCCACATATATATATCTATAAAAACTCACATATATATATATACACACAATAACATACTTCTTTCAGAGTTAACATGCAAACAGATTCTTTTATTTAAGTTCTAAAAATGTTACTCACCAGGCAAAACAGAGACAGAGCCATATATTTTGAAAATCTTGAAACTGGTTTTGACTTAAAACTGGAATGCCTCACTTGAACAAAAATTTGAATTGTTGGCTACTGAATCTTGCATGTTGCTTCCAGTTTGAAGAAATGAATGCAGACAGCTACTGACTTGAATTGATTCCAAAATTTGACTTGAAAAAGAATGCAGGCTTTTGAATTTGATTCCAGATTTTGACTAGAAATCAGGATATCTTTTGATTTAGAAGAAGAATGTTACAAGTTGATTTGCAATTGGATGTTTAAGTTTGAAACCATGCTCAGGCTAAAACTGGAGACAGGTTGTTGAGTTTGATCTATTTGATTACTAATTTTGGTTGAGAGGATAGTTTGATTACAGATTATTTAAGAGGATTTTGTTTACAGCTGAATTCTCTTTAATTTTGAGAATGAAGATTTGCAAAAGAAATGAGAATGAGGAAAACATCTTTTTATAAATATAAATGATTTATTTTAAAATAAAAGAAAAATTAAAAACAAGAATGACACTTGTCTTTATATGTGTTAATTAGTTAACACTTGTTTTAAACAATCCTTTATAGGTTTACACATGTCCTTTAATTAATTAGTTTGTATTTATCTTAAATGTAAATAAAAGATTTTTCTTAATTTATTAAACACTTATTACTTATCTATTTATATATAAAGATAACTTTTTAAAGAAATAACCAATTATACTTATAAATAAAAGCTTATACATATATTTTAAAGTCTAAAACTATTTAAATATTACTTCTTTTGAATTTCAAATTCAAATTCAAATTCAAATTATATTCTTAAAATCCAATTTAAATTAAATTTAAAACAACACATTCAATTTGAAATAACAATTCTATTTTACATTAAAATCTATTTATTTTCCATAAATAAAACAATACACTATTAATATTATATTTTAAACTTATCTATATATATATATACTTATACACATACATTATAAATAGAAATCATCTTATTAATTTTTAAAGGATAAATTCACTAATTAAATATTCATTTAATTAGATTATTAAATAAATTCAAATATTTATTATCAAAAATTATCAAATCAATTTAATTATTTAAACAGATTATTAAATTGATATTGCCCCAAATTTCCGGGATATTACAATAGCATCGTAAACCGATGATACAAAATCTCCGGTGAATCAATGCTTATTGTAAAGGAGTTTCACCCCATTACAAATCATTCAGAGATTGGCGAGACCGCCGATTTATTATAGAAATCATTCGAAGTGGAGTATGGGATACTCTAGAATCAAAAAGACATGAATAGGGGAGACACGAATGAACTTTGGAACCGAAGGGGACGTTCCAAAATTCCAAGAAACCGAGTCAAAGAAGAAGGAATTCAAGCCCGAACGAAAGCATTGAATTTTACTCTATATGCTCAGTTTTGCCTAAAACCATAGCTTTGATACCACATGTAAGGACCTGAAATTTTCAACCATTCACATCCATACATGTCGGATTTGAATTGCTCAAAATATCAGATTGTTAATTTAAATTTTGGCAAACCTTAGCATATATAGTAAATAAAATAATCACAGATCACAGACACAGAGTAATATAACAATAATGCAGTGGAAACAAAAGAATAGTAGTTCATGAAGCTACTATATATATATATATATAACAGAGTTAAACAAGATACAACAGAAGTCACGAGTACATAAATGTCTAAATACAATAATCAAGTACAAGATCTGAATACATCACTGGAATCAACTGAACAACTGAAAGCAGGATAGATAGCTGGATCTCCAAGAGAAGCTCCAACTCCAACGGTGAGTCTTGAATACTGTATCACTCAGTCTGACCCGAGCATAAAGCAAAATACAAACACTCGAGTCAGGATTAACATTCTTATATCAATAAATCCAACTTAAGTGAAATAACAACCGAAATACAAGTAACTTAAAGGATGTTTGGGATAACCATCCTCTAAGGATCCGTTAAACTATCTACTATGTAGTAATATACGTTATTATAATAATGTATAATATAAAATAAACTTACTTTTTAATAGCGTCAAGGGGTTACCCATATAGCCCTTAACACGTAATAGTCCCAGTAGTCTATCCAGTATTAGCATACTCCCAGATCGGGGGCTTCCCTCAATACTCCACAGGCTACCGCACAAATCCAAACTCGTAGTAAAGTTCGATATGGTAGGTGACACGGCACAACTAGGCAATGCCAGGGTAGATATACCAATTACGCATCCGGGCTGGTGGAAATGCATAGTAGCCAATACCGCCCACCTCGGAACACACTCCCAATCAAAATCGAAGGGTGGCCACCAAATCAATCACAAAGTAATAGAATGATATCGAAGAAATGCGTCCGATCAGAGGTGCTACCTCATTGGCCCATCGATCGCTCCTGTTTTAGCCACCTTATGCCAACTCACGAGAGTCAGGTCCACGTTCGTACCTCAATAGGATCGTCGCCACCATCCTACTTCATTCTGGAATCTCCACCGGGTACACAGTTGTTAAAGTGGTTTTCGGTATCGGCAGAGAGTATGCCCATATCCGATCCCGGTCTCTTTAACAACCAAACGTTATTATAACACCGCGATCATTTCAAAATAGTTTATACTACAAAACCAAAATATCATTTCATTTCAAAAACCAAATCAATACGATATCATTTTTACTTCAAATATATCCATTACCAAAATCATATTACATTCCAAAGTTATAACGCTTTCGAAATCATAAGTCCTTTAAAAATCAAAACACTTTGGAAATCGAAACCTTGAAATTCATAACACTTTACAATCATAGCTTGAAATCATAACATTTTGGAATCCATAACACTTTCCTCTTAAACAGTTTAGATATTAAAATTAGTATATATAGTAAAATAGTATATAAAATAAAATAGTTACAAGTTAAAACAGCTTATAATAAAATAATTTATATTGAAAATGATTTATATTAGAATAGTTTATATTAAAATAATTTATAAATTAAAATATAAATAGTTTTAGATATATATTAAAAATACTTTATATAAAAATAGCTTCCTCAAATTCCACAAATCGATTCAAATCAATCCGAATTCCAAAATTCAAATTTAATCAAATCTCAAATCATCAATTTCAATTCGATCTAGTTTCTAAATAAACAGTTTCAAATTATCGATTTCAAATACATATTTAAACCATAAAATAAGCCATTTCAACTTCAATATGTTTCAAAGCTTTAAATATTCAACATTTCAAAACTAAATTCGATAATTTCATATATATATATACATATCAAATTCACTTTACTATTATTTTAGTTTTGAAATATTCACTTAATAAATCCAATATCATTTAAAACAAACCCCAAATTACAATAAACTAAATATTTCCTTCAATTTATTTAAACTTGAAATATTAATTTAAATCACTTTAAATCAAAAATCAAGTTATAAAAATCATATCTTTAAAATTTCAAATTTAATAAATTTCGAATCAAACTTATTTAAGTATAATTCTTAAATAAATAAAATTTCAAATCAATTTCAAATTTATCTTTCCAACCTGGATCATTATAAACTCTATATTTGAAAATATAGATATTAAATAAATATTTAAACATATTATATATCAACTTTATTAAATCAACTTTAATAAATCTTTTAAAAATCAATATTTATTAAAACCATATATTTCTTTTCAAAGCCATAGAAATCATTTTCAAAATATTTATGTAACGACCCGTATTTTTATGGATCGAAACATCGTAAAACAGTTGACATTAGGTTGCATTGTTGATAAGTTGTCCATAGTCTAAGTCCTAAGTCGTAGAGTTGTTAGGTCAGAGTAGACGACCTAAGAAAGTGGAGCGACCTAAGGATTTTGGGATAGGTCGTATAAAAGTTGGGTCGTATGGTGGCTTAGGTCGTGGGGTAGGTTAGGTCGGTTGAAGCGACCTATAGGAAGTTGGCGACCTAAGGTAGTGGACGACCTAAGAGTTAGCAACCTACAGGAAACAGCAACTTAAGAAGATAGCGACCTAAGGTTTGAGCGACTTAAGGAAAGGCAGCGAACTATAGGAGTTAGCGACCTAAGGAATGAAGCGGGTTAAGGGGTTAGCGACCTAAGAGTTAGCGAGTTAACAAACTAGTAGTTAGCGAGTTAGCATAGTTAGGTCGTTAGACGACCTAAGGAGTTAAGTCGTGAGCTTCTGTGTTGAGTTAGGTCGTAGGCGACCTAAGTTAGTTAGGTCGTGAGCTTCTATGTGTGTTAGGTCGCGTGTGTGTTAGGTCGTAGAAGCGCGCATGTGTTAGGTCGTAGGTCGCGTGGATGCGCAGACCTGGGTTAGGTCGTAGGTCGTAGAAGCGCATGCGTTAGGTCGTAGGTCGTGGAGTTTCATTAGGTCACGGATGCACATAGGCTTGGGTCTGTTGGGTCGAAGTTTTTGGTCGTAGGGTTTCTTAGGTCGTGGACGACCTAATAGCGAGCAAACGACCTAAGTTTTTCCAGCCTATAAATACACGTCCATTTCTTCATTTTTGGGATCCAAATTTTGAAGCGACGAAGTGCTGCCATTTTGAGAGCTCGACTTCTACACTTCTTCACTTCTTTTCTCCACTTTAATCTTGTGATTCCTTCCATCCAAATCGAAGATCAAATCGAAGATCCAAGAGCTTAGATTGAAGATCTACATCCATCGAAGAGAGATTCATCGTTTGAAGCGGATTTGTGATAGATCGAGTTAGATCCTTCGCTGTCCAGATCTGAAGTGGGTTGTTTTTGAGGTGTTTAGGTGATTTGGTGAGTGGTGATTATCTCTCACACGGATCCAAAGAAGTATATCGGATCGTTGGTTTGATTTGGTGTTAAATTAGTGATTTCCATGCATTTCCGTAAACTTAAGTATAGATCTATTGTTCATGATGGTTTGACATCCATTTTACTACATGATTAACCTATGCAAGTTCATTCATCAAGTTATAGAGATATTGCTCATGTTTTCATGCTTGTTAGACTTTAGACTCTTTATTTACGAAATTGCCATTATTGCTATAATTGTCTATTAGATCATATTTGAATGTTTGATTACTTGGATTAATGTTTGACTTGATTGATTGCTATGAATTAGATGATTGATGATTTGATTTAGACAAGATGGTCGAAGATGATTCAAAAGCTAAGGGAAAGGCTCTTGAATTGGAAAAGCTACTCGTGGCATATGTAGCGGATGATGAAGCTCATATGGATAGATTTGATGATGATGTTGAGATGAGGCTTTGCTATGATGATGATGAGGCGAAGCATAGTATGAGATAGTCTTGGTTTAATCCAGACGGGATCATTCCAAGCATGTTGATAACTCGGTGAAATGGTTCGAGTTTGAGGATAATGGTTTGCTCGAGAGGCGCTTGAGCTAGTATGGAAATAGTCGTCGAGGAGGATGACTAGAAGGCTGAGATCTCATCGTTGTTGAAGGTTCTAGCATGCTCAAAGCAAGAGTATGTTGGGAAGATTCGATAGTCCCTGAAGGCTACTGATTGGTAGTCGAGTACTCTGGGCAGATTCGATAGTCCTAGGCACGTGCTGCGACGACGTGTGGAGTTATGTCTAGAACCGGGGTTTCCATTAGCCCTTGACGGACGGATGAAATAATGAGCCGGTCATTCAATTAACGATGATATCGAAGCAATGATAACAGTGATAGCCAGAGTCATGGATGTTTGGTTGTATCGTCATTCGGTCTCAAGAGCGGTATTTTCTGGGTGCTTATCTGATCTTGGTTTAGGCCTTGGGGGTTTGTACTTGGAAAACATCGCCCTTGACTCGAGTGATAATTGCTTTACTTTAAATTGTATGCTTTGCTATGTTTGCTTCTGCTTAGTGTGTGTCTGGGGGCTATCACTGTAGAAAGAGGTGGAGTGGGAGGGTTGTATTCCTATTCCTTTTCCTTTATGCTCTTTTGGTATGTTGTTAGTTAATTTACCGCTCACTAAGACTGTTGTCTGACTCAAGGCTTTATGTTTTTAACTCTTATTGCATTGGGCTGTTCGTCCATTTTGGGACGGGCAGACTAGGTAGTAGGTGACAGGTGTTGTTCTTGCTTTCCACGATGCTGATGACGAAGACGAGCTGGAGGCTTGCATATTGTTTTCTTACTATATGTACTGGATGTTCCGCTGCTTGTATATTCTCTGAGTGTTATGTAGTGAGGCTTGATGTATTGACTATTCAGATGTTTGTATTCAACTATTATGAAGTTTTATTGATGAGATTCTATTCTGTGAAGCTTCACTATATATATATTCTATTGTATTTTGTCCATGCGCTGTGAGTAATACGATAGATTCTGTTGTTTTAATTTACCCTGACAATCGTCCATGGCTGCCTGGCACACTTTACAGCACACTATCTCTAGGTTCAGTGCAGGGGTCGTGGGCGGTCGTCACATTTGGTATCAGAGCTTTGGTTAATCGATTTTACCCAACGCTCGCTGACGTAGCTACGTATGAGAGACGTAATTGTATTTTGATGGATGATTACTATATATAATATAGTAGCCTAGTAGAGTTTGAGTCCTTTATGCAGTTGTTTCTCAAGGTGTGCTAATCATTCCTTTTTATAGATATTAAGGATGAGTCGAAGAGGGAGACCAGCTGCTAGGGAAGGCCGTGCTGCTGAGGGGACTGCTGATTATGAAGCTATGTTCGAAGCTATGATGACTTCGATCATGAGAAGGATACCAGTTCCGGGGACAGCAGTTGATGTTGGAGTTCAAGTCCAAACTCCAAAACCAGTGGATTTTGCTAAGTTGTGTAAAGACTATACTGCTCTTGGAGGGAAGGTTTTCTTGGGAACAGAATCAACCATTGAAGTCCAGAGATGGATAGATGCTTGTAGAAGGATCTTTGGTGATTTGGGAATTGAGGATGCAACTAAGAGGAAGCTAGCATCAAGACAGCTTCAATGGAGAGCTTCTGATTGGTGGAACTCTATCACCATTGATACTCCGGAGGAAGAGATTACGTGGGAGCAATTCCAAACCAGATTTGAAGCTAAGTTCATTTCTACAGCTCAGAAGTCTGTTCTGTTCAAGAAGTTTGTGGAGCTCAAGCAAGGAGGAAGACCAGTTCTTGAGTATGTTTCTGAGTTTGAAGCTTTGTCCAAGTATGCCCGGTCGTATATTGAATCTTCGTACCAGAAGAACGAGAAGTTTGTGACAGGCTTGGACAGTTATCTTGGGAGACAGTTGGTGGATCATTTGGACGATTCATTCGAGAAGCTTGTGGAGAAAGCTCTCAAGCATGAGAATCTGTTTCCTAAAGAGGGATCTGTTGTTTCTGTGACCAAGGGAGAGTCTAAACCACAGCAGAGTGGAAACAAGAAGAGGAAGCAGCAGCAGCAAAAGGGTAGGGATGGCTAGAAGAAGCCGAAGGGCGAAGTGACCTGCTACAATTGTCAGTAGAAGGGCCATTTCTCTAGAGATTGCAAGAATCTGAAGATGCCAGTCAAGTGTCACAACTGTGACAAGCTGGGGCATGTTAGGAAGAACTGTCCAGAACCGCGAAGGGACAAGCAGATTGTGCAAGCTTATGCTTTGGGGGCTGTTCCATCATCTTCGAAAGCTCCTACCGCTGAAGAGAGAGGAAAGAGTGTAGTGGTTCAAGGTACTCTTTTCCTATGTGGTGTTCCAGTAAGAGTGCTATTTGATACTGGGGCGTCGCATTCGTTTGTTTGTAGTGAACTTATAGGCCGGTTGGGTTTGGAACCGGATATCGTTGATCGGCCATTGGTTGTGACTAATCCAGTTTGGGGTTCGTCTTGTTTGTGTATGTTATGCCGTGGTCTGATTGTATCGAGTCATGATTGCTCTTTTGTTTGTGATTGTTTTGTTCTGAACTTTGCGGGGTTCGGAATTATTTTGGGTATGGACTGGCTTAGGAAGTATGCGGCAAAGGTTGATTGTGAAAGGTTGGAGGTGACAGTCGAGAATGTGGAGGGGCGAAAGATTGTGATACGATGTAAGCATGAAGAAGGCGTCTTCATGAGCTTCATGTATTCGCTGGTTGTTCCACGGGATAGACTGTCATCGTTGCCAATCGCTAATGGATTTGAGGATGTCTTTGACGAGGTCAAAGGGTTACCGCCGCATAGAGAGATCGAGTTTCGTATAGATCTAGTGGAAGGAGCCAGACCTGTTGTGATGCCTCTTAGGCGGATGGCGCCTAGGGAACAGCAGGAGTTGAAGGTGCAGGTTGATGATCTTTTGCAAAAAGGATTCATTCGGCGTAGTGTGTCCGAATGCGGTGCACCAGTTGTGTTCGTAACCAAAGAAGATGGATCGTTGAGGTTGTGTGTGGGTTATCGTGAGCTGAATAAGGTGACTAAGAAGAACAAGTATCCATTGCCAAGAATAGATGACTTGTTTGATCAGCTTCACGAAGCTAAGGTGTTTTCTCAGATGGATTTGGCAACGGGATTTCACCAGTTGAGGGTGGCTAAGGATAGTGTGCCGAAGACTGCTTTCAGGACACCATCCGGTTTCTTTGAGTGGCTGGTAATGCCGTTTGGATTGACTAATGCGCCAGCATATTTTGTGGATCTTATGAATAGAGTGTTCAGAGATCAGTTGAGCAAGTTCATGCTAGTATTCGTGGATGATATTCTGATTTATTCCAGAACTGAAGAAGAGCACAAGACGCATTTGCGCATTGTTTTGGAAATCTTGCGGAAACATCAGCTGAGGGCTAAGTTTTCGAAGTGTCACTTCTGGAAGAGTGAAGTGAGGTTCTTAGGCCATATTATTTCTGGAAATGGAATAGCGGTTGATCCCGCGAAGGTGGCAGTAATCCAGGATTGGGTTAGACCTAAGAATGCATCGGATGTGAGAAGTTTTCTTGGATTAGCAGGATATTATCGTCGGTTTATCAAAGACTTTTCCAAGGTAGCTGCACCGTTAACAGGATTGACGAAAAAGAATCAAGTGTTCAGATGGGATGCTAAGTGTGAGCAAGCTTTCGGAATCCTGAAAGAGCGACTGACAAGTGCTTCTGTTTTGACTATTCCAAGTGGGAATGATGAGATGGTGGTTTACACAAACGCATGTGGTACAGGACTTGGAGCAGTGCTGATGCAGAGGGATAAAGTTGTTGCGTATGCAAGTCGACAACTGAAGCCGCATGAAAGGAATTATCCGACTCATGATTTGGAGTTGGCGGCGATTGTTTTTTCTCTGAAGATGTGGAGACATTATTTATTGGGAGTTCGATTTGAGTTGTTTACAGATCATAAGTCGTTGAAGTATCTTTTCTCCCAAAAGGATTTGAATCTTCGGCAGCAACGATGGCTAGAGTTTTTAGCATCATATGATTTTGGTATAGCCTATACTCCGGGAAAGGGTAATGCAGTGGCAGATGTGTTAAGTCGAAGACATGCAGGATTGGGAGCCATGTTTTCAGAATGGAAGAATCTCGAGTATTTAGCTGGATTTGACTTCAGGCCCAGATGTGAATTGGAACCTGAGATGTTGGCAAACTTATCGATAAGACCGACTCTTATGGAAAGGATTGGCGAGAGCCAAAAGCTAGACGATAAGCTTGTCAAGATTATCCGTGATTTGGAATCTGGATTGGACCCAGAAAAGGATAAAGGATTCGAGGTCGATCGAGAAGGTTGGCTTCGGAAGCAAGGACGACTAGTTGTTCCCGATATAGATGAATTGAGAAGTGAAGTTCTGAAGGAAAGTCATCACTCGAAGCTGACAATTCATCCAGGTGGAAATAAGATGTATCGGGATATGAAGAGAACCTATTACTGGGAAGGTATGAAGAAGGATGTCGAAAATTTTATTTCCAAATGCATGAACTGCCAGTTGGTAAAAGCCGAACAGAAGAAGCCAAGTGGATTGCTTCAGCCATTAAAAGTTCCTACATGGAAGTGGGAGCAAAAATCGATGGATTTTATTGATGGGCTACCTAGAACGGGAAATGAAGGGATTTGGGTCATCGTAGATCGTCTGACTAAGAGTGCAAGATTCATTCCTGTTGGATCGACTAGGACTGCATCAAAGTTGGCTGAGTTGTATGTTAAGTGGATAGTTCGATTCCAAGGTATTCCGAAGAGTATAGTGAGCGATCGAGATCCATTGTTCACTAGTGGATTTTGGAAGAGCTTTCAGGAAGTTTTGGGAACCGAGTTGTGTTTGAGTACAGCTTATCACCCTCAAACAGATGGTCAGACCGAGAGAGTCAACCGAGTTTTGGAAGATCTCCTCAGAGCTTGTGTTTTGGATTTCGAAGGATCATGGGAAGATCACCTTCATTTGGTGGAATTTTCATATAATAACAGTTACCAGTCAAGCATTGGTATGGCACCGTATGAGGCATTGTATGGAAGACCGTGTAACTCTCCGACATGTTGGTTAGAGACTGGAGAAAAGCTGATGCCTGGGCCAGAGATGATTCGATAGACTTCGGATTGCATAGAGATCATTCGGCAACGAATGAAGGCAGCCCAAGACCGTCAGAAAAGTTATGATGATAAGCGTCGTAAGGATTTAGAATTCGACGTAGGTGATATGGTTTTTGTGAAGATTTTTCCACTGAAGAATGTTATTCATTTCGGGAAGAAAGGGAAATTGACTCCGAGATTTGTTGGACCATTCCTGATCATCGAGCGAATTGGAAAGCTCGCCTACAGATTGGATTTACCAGAGAAGATGTCGGGTGTGCACAATGTTTTTCATGTATCGTATCTACGGAAGTATGTGCACGACTCGAATACAGTGGTTTCTACTGATAGCTGTGAAGATTTCGAAGTTGATCCAGTCGATAAGAGACCTCGTAAGCCACTTCGTGTTGTGGAAATCGACACGAAACAGCTTAGGAGGAAGGTAGTTAAGTTGCTCAAGATACAATGGAGTGATGATTATAACGACTGTACATGGGAGGTGGAAGAGAGGATGAAGGCAGCTCATCCTGAACTCTTCAAGGTAAGGTGTTGTGTCATCTAACGACATTGTAACTTGTTCTAGTTTTAGAATTCTGCATGCTAAGATAGAATTGGATGCATGATTTGTTGATTGCTATGGATGGTAGGCATGCAGAATAGTCTTTGATTGCTCTGTTTGTTTGGGATTTCGGGGGCGAAATTCCTAAAGGGGAGAGAATGTAACGACCCGTATTTTTACGGATGAAAACATCATAAAACAGTTGACATTAGGTTGCATTGTTGATAAGTTGTCCATAGTCTAAGTCCTAGGTCGTAGAGTTGTTAGGTCGGAGTAGATGACCTAAGAAAGTGGAGCGACCTAAGGATTTTGGGATAGGTCGTATAGGAGTTGGGTCGTATGGTGGCTTAGGTCGGGGGTAGGTTAGGTCGGTTGAAGCGACCTATAGGAAGTTGGCGACCTAAGGTAGTGGACGACCTAAGAGTTAGCAACCTACAGGAAACAGCAACTTAAGAAGATAGCGACCTAAGGTTTGAGAGACTTAAGGAAAGGCATCGATCTATAGGAGTTAGCGACCTAAGGAATGAAGCGGCTTTAGGGGTTAGCGACCTAAGAGTTAGCGAGTTAACAACCTAGTAGTTAGCGAGTTAGCGTAGTTAGGTCGTTAGACGACCTAAGGAGTTAAGTCGTGAGCTTCTGTGTTGAGTTAGGTCGTAGGCGACCTAAGTTAGTTAGGTCGTGAGCTTCTATGTGTGTTAGGTCGCGTGTGTGTTAGGTCGTAGAAGCGCGCATGTGTTAGGTCGTAGGTCGCGTGGATGCGCAGATCTGGGTTAGGTCATAGGTCGTAGAAGCGCATGCGTTAGGTCGTAGGTCGTGGAGTTTCGTTAGGTCGCGGATGCGCATAGGCTTGGGTCTGTTGGGTCGAAGTTTTAGGTCGTAGGGTTTCTTAGGTCGTGGACGACCTAATAGCGAGCAAACAACCTAAGTTTTTCCAGCCTATAAATACACGTACATTTCTTCATTTTTAGGATCCGGATTTTGAAGCGACGAAGTGCTGCCATTTTGAGAGCTCGACTTCTACACTTCTTCACTTCTTTTCTCCACTTTAATCTTGTGATTCCTTCCATCCAAATCGAAGATCAAATCGAAAATCCAAGAGCTTAGATTGAAGATCTACATCCATCGAAGAGAGATTTCATCGTTTGAAGCGGATTTGTGATAGATCGAGTTAGATCCTTCGCTGTCCAGATCTGAAGTGGGTTGTTTTTGAGGTGTTTAGGTGATTTGGTGAGTGGTGATTATCTCTCACACGGATCCAAAGGAGTATATCGGATCGTTGGTTTGATTTGGTGTTAAATTAGTGATTTCCATGCATTTCTGTAAACTTAAGTATAGATCTATTGTTCATGATGGTTTGACATCCATCTTACTACATGATTAACCTATGCAAGTTCATTCATCAAGTTATAGAGATATTGCTCATGTTTTCATGCTTGTTAGACTTTAGACTCTTTATTTACGAAATTGCCATTATTGCTATAATTGTCTATTAGATCATATTTGAATGTTTGATTACTTGGATTAATGTTTGACTTGATTGATTGCTATGAATTAGATGATTGATGATTTGATTTAGACAAGATGGTCGAAGATGATTCAAAAGCTAAGGGAAAGGCTCTTGAATTGGAAAAGCTGCTCGTGGCATATGTAGCGGATGATGAAGCTCATATGGATAGATTTGATGATGATGTTGAGATGAGGCTTTGCTATGATGATGATGAGGCGAAGCATAGTATGAGATAGTCTTGGTTTAATCCAGACGGGATCATTCCAAGCATGTTGATAACTCGGTGAAATGGTTCGAGTTTGAGGATAATGGTTTGCTCGAGAGGCGCTTGAGCTAGTATGGAAATAGTCGTCGAGGAGGATGACTAGAAGGCTGAGATCTCATCGTTGTTGAAGGTTCTAGCATGCTCAAAGCAAGAGTACGTTGGGCAGATTCGATAGTCCCTGAAGGCTACTGATTGGTAGTCGAGTACTCTGGGAAGATTCGATAGTCCTAGGCACGTGCTGCGACGACGTGTGGAGTTATGTCTAGAACCGGGGTTTCCATTAGCCCTTGACGGACGGATGAAATAATGAGCCGGTCATTCAATTAACGATGATATCGAAGCAATGATAACAGTGATAGCCAGAGTCATGGATGTTTGGTTGTATCGTCATTCGGTCTCAAGAGCGGTATTTTCTGGGTGCTTATCTGATCTTGGTTTAGGCCTTGGGGGTTTGTACTTGGAAAACATCGCCCTTGACTCGAGTGATAATTGCTTTACTTTAAATTGTATGCTTTGCTATGTTTGCTTCTGCTTAGTGTGTGTCTGGGGGCTATCACTATAGAAAGAGGTGGAGTGGGAGGGTTGTATTCCTATTCCTTTTCCTTTATGCTCTTTTGGTATGTTGTTAGTTAATTTACCGCTCACTAAGACTTTTGTCTGACTCAAGGCTTTATGTTTTTAACTCTTATTGCCTTGGGCTGTTCGTCCATTTTGGGACGGGCAGACTAGGTAGCAGGTGATAGGTGCTGTTCTTGCTTTCCACGATGCTGATGACGAAGACGAGCTGGAGGCTTGCATATTGTTTTCTTACTATATGTACTGGATGTTCCGCTGCTTGTATATTCTCTGAGTGTTATGTAGTGAGGCTTGATGTATTGACTATTCAGATGTTTGTATTCAACTATTATGAAGTTTTATTGATGAGATTCTATTCTGTGAAGCTTCACTATATATATATTCTATTGTATTTTGTCCATGCGCTGTGAGTAATACGATAGATTCTGTTTTTTTAATTTACCCTGACAATCGTCCATGGCTGCCTGGCACACTTTACAGCACACTATCTCTAGGTTCAGTGCAGGGGTCGTGGGCGGTCGTCACAATTTATATATAGACAAACGGTGTCTGTATATAATTTTCTATCCTATGGTCAAGTGATACGGATATTTATCATTTCAAATCGCAATTTAAATATATACGGGTATGTATCATTTCAACCCGCAATCCCAAATTTAATTCAATTGAAAATCGCTTGGGTTTATCATTTCAACCCATAACGATTTTCTCCTATTCTACAGATCGTTCGGGTATGTATCATTTCAACCAATAGTGAATTCTATACTAACAGGGAACTTGCAGTGTGATAACAAATATGATAAAAATATAACAGGCAGATATCATCAATATAAATAACAGATAATGGTGTCAGATGTCACAGGTGAACAGATACAGATATAGATAACAGCATATATATAGCAATGTAAATAACTAACAGCAGCATATTTCAATTGTCGTTTCAATTGAAATCAAATTTAATAAATATAAGAACATTAATCGTGAGTGATTGCTCACCTTTCGAGGCTAGCGAAGATTTGACAATGAAATGGGTTACGAGTATCGAAGCAATGCTAGATGGACATGATTCGACGAACAAAGCTGATAATTGGAATTGATGAGAACGAATTAGAATCATCTAGATAGAAACAGAATATGTGTTATTATTTCCATGAATTCAATCTCAAATTTAAGACGAGTATTAAAATAAAATATATATAGATATAATTAAAAATCATTGTTTACATTTAAAACACATAAAATAAAGTATTAACATACAAAGTATCGTTTCAAATCAAAAAATGTGAACAACTTCTACACTTATATACTTACAATCTGTATATATAATATTTTACAAAACTATCACTTTACTTTAAAACAAATACATAAATAAAGAAAATTAATGTATACATATCTATTCAGATCATAACAACAACCGTTAAAATCAACCAAATAATACCCATATATACATAACTTCCATCTTTGAAACAAGATAACCTATGCACAAAAATATACTAATATAGTTTCAGTAAAATAAACAACTTATACCACTTTTATATATATATCAGACATATACATATCTATTCTTTCTTTCCAAATATATACACTCTACATAAGTATTCACTACTAACATCTGTAAACCAACTGCATTCACTGTATATAAGCCTATATATGTGCATAACAAATCAACATACTTAAAGATATAAACTGTAAATAAATGAATATATATATATATATATATAAAAGAAACCATACATATATATATATATAGACTTAATTCAAAAATCTATATTCATATATCATAAATGTGTGTATATTTAAACTTACTTATATATAAAAGAGAACTGCAGCAGCTTCTATAATATGGTAGACAGAAAATATATATGCCTTTATATAACTCAACAGACTATATATATATATATAGTAGACTTATACAAAATCATATATATGTAAGCAAATGATCACATAAGTTTTCATAAACCTTTAAAACTTTAAATAACTAACCCAATGTATAAAATTATATATATAACCTATATAAATATATAAACAAACCACATACGCCAAATAGCTATAAAAAATATATGAAACACAGGATGTAATGTCATATGTACAGTATATATAAACAAAATATATATAAACATATGATAACTAAACTTATATAAGTTAATATATATCATCAGAAATTATACATACATATATATATATATAACCAAACTCATATATATAAACAAATATAGACTTACGTATATACTAACAGATCATGTAGATAACAAAGAAAATGTAGAGAGCAAGCTATCTATAACAAGGAGAATAAAATATACATACAATTAATAGAACAGATTAGGCTTTGGTATGGTGATGAGCTGGTTCGAGCTTTGGCAGGGAGGCACTGATGGGTCTCGGCCATGCGGGTTGTGATGGAGGAAAGACTGGAGATGCGAAGGAGGGAAACTCGGTCTTGCTTCGGGTTTTAATGGAGAGGAGAGGTGGCAGGCTGATCATTGGAGGGGAGAGAAAAGAGAGAGGGGAAGAGAAAGGTAGATGTTGCGGCTACAGGGTGGTACACGGCTGAATGGAAGTTCGTGCGTCTGCTATGTGGCAGCACGTGGTGAAACGGCGAAGGAACTGAAGGGTCGAAGCATGAGCTCGCATGGAAAGCTTGTGTGTAGCAGGAAGGACAGAGATGAAATGATGAGAAAGGAAGAAGAATAGATCACAACCGAAATAAAATTGCAAATATAATTTACGCTGGAAAATAAAGAAAGCTAAATGGCTATTAACTTCTGGAATATTATAAGTTAGTAACCATTTAAATTCAACCGGTGGAAGTCAATGGACAAGAAAACCAAAAGGGTAAAATCGGGTACCGATCAGGTTCCTTAATTTTTTTGATTTCACAGTGTATCGAACGTCGAAACAAACGAACGAATATGCTGCAGAGATCAGCATGACGAAACAATTAAAACGGTATACAGATATTAGTGGTACGATCATCCGATCAAAAGTCAATACGGACACTGATATACGTTGCTATTCGGTACGGAAAATCCAAACAGAGCTAGAAACGTCCGAAGTTTGTGAAACGAATTACGCAGTCTTATTCAGAGTGTTTCAAATAAATTTTCTCATGTTGACATGTTTAGGTTTCGGAACACTTTTAAATTCAACTGTTATTAACTGATTTAAATTGAAATAAAATTACATAAGAAAATAAACTTCCATATTATCAAATAAAAATTTACCGGTTGCTATGTTTAATTAGACGTATTCCAAATATCAAATTTTTATTTCAAAATTTTATTGTTTAAAATTTCACAAAATTCCAATTAATTACGTTATTAAAACAGTTATAATTTACGGGTCGTTACAGAAATAATTTTGCAAGTATATGCTACGTTTTGATGATTATATATATATATATATATATATATATATATAGACACACATGCATGCTTGTTGGTGAATTATGCATGTTCATATTAGTTCTTATGATATGTTAGATATGAAAACCTAATTAAATTACATCCAAATGTCTTGAAAATTTAAATAAAGGTCAGGAATGATATTTCAGGGATGGGTTTAAATTTTCATAATTTTCTGAATTAATGTGGATTTTAAAATAATTTTCTAGTGAAGAAAATGATTTATTGGGTTATAAATTATTTATGGCTAAATAAATAATTATGAAATTTTTATATGTTGAAAAACATATTAAAATAGATTTTTTGGGATTTTTCCAGATTTTTTCTAAGTGTTTTGATGAATAAATAAAATTATTTAAGGTGTGGGACTTAAATGTTTTATATATTTAATCAAGGGGAAGGGGCATTTATAAAATAAAATTATTATTTAATTCTGAAATTAGTGGCAGCACTTTTCTGAAAAGTAATTATTAACCAATGAGAATTTGACAAACAAAGGCAGGTTGAAAAGTTATCTTTTTCGAGTTAAAAACAAGAAAATCATGCTTTTAGCATGTTTAAGCCATTTTAGGCATCAAACCTCCGACCCAGACATTCCGACAAAGTCGAAAGGTTATAGCCTTCGACAAGGTCAAAGTTCATTGCATATGGTATCAAGTTACATGGTACGTAATGAATTGAACAAGGTCGATGGGTACTTAGTCGAAAGATTGGTTGCCAAAGAGGTTGGGGTATGTTTGTTTTATAAACCAAAAGCTAACACCTGCTTGCTTCCGAAAAGGAGCTTTCGACTTGGTTTCTTTCGAACATGTCAGTTATGTAAAATAAAGGTTTTAAACATTTCAACAAAGTCAAAAGGTTACCGCCGCTTTATCATTGTTTTGTTTTGAACCTTCCGTCAAAGTCGAAATGTTTACCTGTTTCTAAAACAAGCCTCTTCCCAATGCTTTCGAAAGGTATCAAAGCTTTTGACTTAGATGTTTTACCTGATTTTTCTAATTGAAGTATAACCCAAAGCTTTCGAAGGAGTTGTTTTAAAGGCAGGGGACTATTGTTTTAAATGATGTATTTTAAAGCTTTCGAAGCAGAGCTTTCAACAAAGTCGAAAGGTAGCTTCCAATTAAGTCGAAAGGTTTTAAAGTAGATTCTCCACATGTTTTAAATTGAACCCAGTAAGTTTTAGAAAGGTTTGTGTTTAAAAGGTTTAATGCTTTCGAAAGGTTTTGTTTATTGAATGGTTTCGAAGGGGTCGAAAGCAAAGCTTTCGATGGAGTCGAAAGGTAGCTTTCGAATGGGTCGAAAGGTAACTTCCGACAAGGTTCAAAGGTTTATTTTCTGAATGGTTTCGGAAGGTTTCAAAATGGAAGGTTTTTCAAAGGTTTTCAAAGGCAATGTTTTGAAGTATTTTTAAAGTAGGATGTCTAAAGTTTTATTGCTTTTGAAAGGTCGAAAGTAAGGCTTCGAAGAGGATACTTTCGAAGGGATTGGAAACTTGTTTTCTTTTAACTTTATAAAATAAATGTTGTTTATCCTTGGGGATACCAGGGTAGGCTTAATGAATTTCAACAATAGTCTGGGATTAACACTTATATGTTTTGACAATCATTGGGGAATACCAATGTAAATAATAATGAATATAATCTAAATTAGGGATACTAATGGAAATAGGTCAACCATGTAGATAGCAGGGGATAATTAGGATATAACTAAGTTAGGGATACTAATGGAAATAGGTTACTCATGTGGATAACATGAGATAAGTATATTCATGGGATGTTTGATGGATAGTCAACATCAAGTTGGAGATGGATAGTCTCCATATGATTGAAGAAGGGTTCATAGCCATCCTGGGAAAACTATGGGATGTTTGATGGATAGTCAACATCATGTGGGGGATGGATAGTCTACATATGTTTAATGTAGGGTTTATAGTTATCCTAGGAAAACTATGTGATGTGGGATGGATAGTCCGCATCAGCTTAAGTAAAATTAATGTGGGATGGATAGTCCCTCTTTGAGGCAATTAAAATCTAATAGGGGATGGGAAAATCCTAATTATTTTCAAGTATGCATATCATCATAGTGTTTTTCAAAAATATATGTTTTAACCATTGTGGATGCAGGAGCACAGAATCTGGTTTTAAAAAGGTTTTAAAAGGTTGTTAGTGAGGGGAAACCTGCTCCGCTAAGCGGCGTGGTCTCACTTAACATATTAAACCGGGATGTATAGTATTATTCACACCAGGCTTTATTTCGGACTCGAAGTTTATGTTTTCCCCTTAAACTCTCAGGTGCTCAAAATTAATTTGAGTAGGTTGAAGGGTTAAGGTCTTTTCAGGTTTTAGTAGAATGACGAATAAGGCTACCGGAGGCATGCATGAGGCAAACGGATAGCTATTTAGGAGTTGCAGTTCTTATTTATGCTTTGTTGTATTTCTGCTATGTTTGTACTAAGTCAGTTATGACTATATGACTCTGATCATCCAATGGGGTACCTTCATATAACGCTCTTGGCATATTTTGTATTAAGTATATTTTATCCGTACCTGGGAACGTATTGGGATTATGTACTGAGAATGTGAAACATCTGGTTTTGAAATGTAATGAAGTAAAAGTTTTTTTTTGAAATCTGTGTTTCGTTTCATATTCATGTGCTTCTGATATTGTAGATACCATTAATATAACCGTATTTAGTCGCCAGAAGCTAATACTATAGATGACTGCAGCATCTGTAGCGCTTAGTTTTGGGCCTCTAGATAGGGGATGTTACTATGACCACCCGATTTTTCATACCCGGAAAAATCGAACCATCAGGATTAAAGAAGAAAGAGGTAGAAGAAGAAAATAGAAAACAACATTAGAATCTCACATCGCAGCGGAATAAATATAATAGATAAATTACTAATCTTTTAAACAAGAATTTTATCTGTTTATACATTACATCATCAGAGTACAATACCGTCAGAATCAAATACTGAACAGTTATATTAACTTGTCCCACAAACAGAATACACAGAATATACAACACAACGGAATATACATCAAGTACGAGTGATACGTCTCGCCATCCAGCTCGTCCCCTGAGCTCTACAGCAACCTATTCTGTATCTGTAATACTCGGTCTGACCCGAGCATTATAATAAAATAACACTCGAGTCAGTCTGGAAAACCAGCGTGAGATAACACACTCAATTGGATTTTTAAAGTTTTCCAAACCCTTTGAAATCAAAAGCATCTCGTAAGACCACGCCACAAATAAACATGTCGGGTTTTTACCTTGCGATAGCCAAAACACTTTTTATCAAATTCATCTGATATTATAATAGTGTCTATATACAAATACTTATTCAAATAGCTGAAATTGTTACATAATTAAATTCCAGCATACTAGCCACAAAGTGGGTTCTACAAACAAAAACCGTAAAAGGCACGTAGGGAGAATGGATTTCCAACAAATGACTAGGCACTGGGGTACCACCTGTCACAGTACCTGGTCTAGATCAGCGTACGGAGGACCATGCCCGATCCCCTACAACACAAGACCGGAATTACCTAAGGGTAATTCCGAGTAAGATCACCCCACGGTTGGGATCAGCAACCGCACCACTAAGCCGAATATAAAAAGGGACATCAAGACAGGGATGACCTCACCCTAATGGGCGCTACCCACATAGCCTTGCTGCATAACCCCTGATTTCCAGTCATTCCCGGTTAATGAGGCTCGAGGCTAAGCGTTACCTTTTTAGAACACATCTCTTAGAATGCCCACCATCCACCAGATGATGTTCCGAAAGCATTCATCCATACAAGTCCGTTCCGGGTTCGAATGGAACCGAAGGCACTACTCCTACTACATCCACTTTGGAATCACCCTCAGGATTAGTAGCGACTAGCCCTTGCACTTCACTGTACCATCTTCGATTCCAAACTCGTTTTCCCCATGAAAACGTACAAACCGGATCGAAGTGGTTTTCGGAAAATAAATCCTGATCCCGGTCTCTTCGAAACGATCAGCGCATTGGCCAATATTGATAGCCGGTTATTTAACTATCAATTAACATTCACAAACATCCATTAAATCTTTAAATAATTTTCCAATTTATTTATTCACCTTTACAAATATCTTCGCAAGATATATTTCCACTTTCAAACCTTTTTGAAAACAGTTTTAAAAAAACACCTCCTCTTATGGAATAAATTCCCAAATATTTATTTACACTGGAAACACCAAGTACAAAAACTTTAGATTTTTAAAATAATTTAAAAACACTTTATTATAAAATACACTTTAAAACATTTAAATTAAAACTACCTTAATACATTATTTAAAAATATATACTTTAAGAATATTTAAAATAAACTACTTTATAAAATATAAAACTACATTTTTATCCTTCTAAAACACAATACCTAGTTACCTTTAAATAATTACTACTACATTAAATTTGAAAATACTTACTTTTAACTTTAAACATTTAAAACAATAAAATTTCTAAAACATACTTTAAAAACAACTTTAAATCCTTTAACTCATACTTAAAAGTATGCTTTGGAAACGTACTTGGCTATCCAGGGAAATTCACTTCTCTTTCACATCTTTAAAAATAAAACACTATTTATTTTTAAACAAATTTATCCGTTTCTTTAATAAATTCCCACCATGAATTTATTATTCCAAATATCAACTAATATATTACTTCACCTTTATAAACCCAATTTATAAAATTCCTAGTCCCATCTTCCTTTAAAAATTCCAATTTCCAAACGTTTAAATCAATTTTCAAATTGATTTCCAATTTACTTCACTTTGAAATAAATTCCTTTACTTACTCCATTTATCTCAAAATCCATTAACTTCATCTTTTCTTTCTTTATTATGATTTAAAATCTTTTAAACTGAAAATATCAATTTCAGGTTTCCAAAATCCTTCTTTATTCTTTTAAATAAATTCAAACCTTGAATTTTTAAAGTAAATTCTTTGTTACTTTAAATAATATCACTTCAAGTTTAAAATCCATTATTTCTCTGTTTATTCAAACCCCATTTTCATACTCGGAATTTATTTACTAGGATTTAAAAAAATCACTTTTATTTATTTTTCCAATTCATTCTTATTTTTATTCAAATTCTCTATAGTTATTTCACTTAAAATTTTACTCTTGTATTTCTTTCAAAAATCCAATTCTATATATTTTTATAACTCAGTGTTCCGAAATATTTCAATCAGACCATAGAATCCAATATCCCAATTATCAATATAAATTCATCACAGAATATCAAATATTCATAACACAGAATATTAAACAATGTAAGTAATTTTGAGGAATCCAGTTGGATCCCTCCAACCTGTTTCCTTGCATCCACAGACGTTAGCACAATACCAATTCCACTTCGACGTGGAATATCGCGGTATATGGGATTAATATAATATCATCCGCTATTATGCGGCGCATAGGGTCTCATCTACTATATAATGTGGGAAATCAATCACTCCAATATATATATACTACTATATATAATATACCACAACAATCAATTTAATCATTCAACCAAATAATTAAATTTAACCATTTAAATTTAAATAGAAATCCAGAAGAGTGAGATTAACTCACCTTTGATTATTGTTTTGCAACCCACTTCCATCTTGACTTGTTTTCTACACAATTTTAAACCTTGAATAAACAATTTTTATATGATTTTATTAACATTTGAACCAATTGAAAAATCAACTACCATTCAATAAATTTAATTAACTAATTATTTTGTTTAAACTACCCTTTTAAAGATCTTTTAGTCACTAAGATAATTAATAAGCTAGTTTAAACTTTTTTTCTTTAATATAAACTCTTATTTCGGAAATCTCAAGTATATTTATAAAAATAAAAATTTCTAACTTCACACAAGTTTTCAAAACATGTTATATTCCTATCTTATCTTTATATAAATTCTTATTTTTTTCCAATCTTATATATATATATTATTATTTTCTATTTTACCTATATATGTATATATATTAGATTCTAATAAGATAAAAGTTCCTCCAAACCTATATACATATATATAAAAAAACATGACTGCTTTTTTTTTTCCGACATCAATATTTTTCAAATCCACTTCTTTCAAGAAAAATCAACATTTAAATTAAATGTTGACATATCTTACAGATAATTAAAATCATATCCATCTGTATTATTATTATCATTTACTGTTTCAACCCATATTGTTTAAATTTTCTTTCATCTACAAATAATTTTTATTAAATCGGAACAAAGAAAACGAACCTCACCTAGACCAATGATCGACTTCGAACCCACAGCAAAAATTGTGACTCCACAATGTCTTTCCCGAGCTCGAAGACGCCGTCACCATCATGAATCGATGGCCATGCTTCTAGTTCCACAATCGAGTTCCTCTCGAGCCACTGACCAGCCTCGCAGTTCCTTCGATGACTCCGACACACCCACGCGCCCTCGATCACGAACAGGCGAGAACTCGATTCGATTTCGTTCTCATCTCAGTCGCCATTATTTTTTGTTTGACTTGAGCGAATTTGATTTTGGGAATAAAAACTGGAGAGAGTCAGAGAAGAATATTGTTCGATTTTTATTTGTTTCGTTCCTCCATTTTTTTTCAAACAGAGGAAAAGGAATTGTTTTATCTTTGATTTTTGATTGAACGAAAAGATAGGATAGGGTGGCGTGTAGGAGAAGACAATGGAAACGTGTACATTTCATCTTGCAAAAAGGTGGCCGTGATTTGATTTTGATCAGATATATATATATATATATATATATATATAAATTTAAATCATCTCGATTTTGCAACCAAAAATCTCGATCTCCTATCGAGGCGTGCAGCTAGGCGTTTATAATGTTATACTCCTATTCCGAACGCAATGGAAAAGGTTTCGAGTCCAAATTCGATCGTATGGAGAAGATAGCGTTTTGGACCCAGTTATAATATTGAATTTTCGATATAGATTTCAGCGCGTTTACATACCGTATGGCCACACGATCACTCCGAACGCTACGAAAATTGAAATCCGATAATAATACACTATTACAGATCCAATGGAACTGGTTTCGTCGAATTCCGAGACTGTGCCTCGAAAGGCTATTTTTAAATATAAATTTAAACAATATTTTTTCAAAACTGAACAAAACACTTTTAAATTCAGTTTTAAAAGTTCTATTATTTTCAACATCATTAATATGAATTTTCCAAGCCTTTAAAATATTTTTAACAAGCTTGAAACTCCTGATTCAGTATTTTCTCCATTTTCCAATTATTAAATCAAATAATTTAATTATCCAATAAATAGTGATATTTGAAATTAAAGTTAAAAATTAACTTCTAAATATTTAAAATTAATTAAATATTCCAATTTCAAATATCCAAAATTCCGGGTCGTCACATTCCTCCTCCCTTAAAAGAATTTCATCCTCGAAATTACTAGTTAAGAGGAATGTTCCACAACCCGTTTACCATTTCCAAATCCAAATAGTTTTTAACAACCTTCCAAAATTCAACAACTTTTGCAACTTTCCAAAATCTATTTATTAAAGACACACTATCCCTCTAAACAACTTTCTAATTTCATCCATAACTTCCAAACAAAATTACTCACTCAATCATTTCAAATTTAAATTTGAAACTAAATTTTGAATTACCAAAATTTTCTCAAAATTTTCCAACTCTCTAAATTTTCGAAAAATTTCGCCAGCGTCTCCGTTGCGCGGCTAGATCGGTACGACTACAAAATGCCTCTACGGACCCCTAAATTTCAAAAGAAACAAAATGCCAAGTGGCTAGATCAGAAACCCATCAAATTTCATACAGAAATTTAAATACTTACCTTTTTGTCGGGCAATACAATTTATCTTATGGATTCAAAAATCTCAATTTCCCATTTTGCTTTTTAAACACCTATGTCCTACTTAGCAATAATATCCAATCACAGAATCCAAATCATTTTATTCACTTCCTTTAAAAAATTTCAATATCAATTTTATTGAAGCCCGTACGATGCACATATATCATCCGTACGCAATATCAAATCCGATCGCTTACTCGATCACACAATTTCACTTCCGAACTAGTATCGTCCATCCGACTTCCTAGTGCGGACTCAGATCTGGTTTCTTGATCGGAAACCGTCATTCTCCTTGCATAGCTACAAACTATGATAGAGAATATCCAGAATCAATCAAAATCCATATCCAGGGTTCGCCGTCGAAAATCGACTGTAAAATCCTAACTCGGATCGGTATAATTACCTTGAAATTCTACGCTCAAAATCTGGATCAAATCGCTATGCGAATAAAATAATATACGTACATCCTACGTATAAATTCCAATTGATTATCAACTATATCAATTTTTATCTTTTATTCACATTCATTTTGATTGTTATTCGATTATTCACAATTTTCCCTTATCACAACTTTCAGTATTTAAATCTTCATTCAATTATTCACTTAGAATAATTTTCTCAATACCAAATTTACTTAAGAATTTCACCATTCATTTCTTAAGTTTAATATAAATATTTTATATATTTCTTAAATTTTTTTTTATTTACCTTTATCTCAAATTTCAATTTTAAATCATTTGTCGTTAGTGAAAATTTCCAAAAAATTTCAAAAATTTTCTAACTCCCAAAATTTTCGGAAAATTTTGGCAGAGTCTCCTTTGTACGGAGGAGCTTTTGCAAATTGACAAAAGATATAAATATATATACATCGACCCACACGGTCGGAAAAACACAAACAGTTCATATTTCCTATTTTTATTGCGTATGCGTACCTTATTTAGCATTTTTAAGCAAGCGGATTATTATTTTAGCATTTTGCATGACCCAACCCAGCCAAACGGCTTCCCTGAACCTGTACTTACTCAATTTAAATGTGTAAGTGCCAAATATATGAAATTTATTAACATTTCACTTACTTTCAATAGCTAAACACATGCATTTCATACGCAACAAGCACTAAACACTTCCATAAGCAATTTATAAGGTTTCGACACTAGTTTTAAATTGTTTGCAACCACATCACATACCATTCCATTCAATCCGAATAGTTTCCAACTTACATTCTTACATTCAATTCATTTTTAAACGAAACGAACTCATATTCATTTCAATTGATTCCAAAATCAATTTATTAAACTTAGAACATTCCGTATTGATTTCATCAAATACTCATGCTACAATTTATTTACACCCCAAACATTTGTCACTTCAAATTGGCATTCAACTTGCATTCCATTTCATTAACCCAACAAGTTTTATTTAGAATCATTTTATAAAATCTCGACAACAACCATTTCACAATTTACTTAAGTCGAGCTTTCATCCAATATTAATTTACAAGTCCATTTCAATCTATTTCTACTCACTTGAGTTTTATTTACAACTCAACCCATCACTATTTCAATCCAACTCTATTTTATTTAACAACATTTCCAATTATATTCAATTCACCAACAATCCAGGTTGAATTTTATTTATAACTCGAGTTCATTTCCAACTCCATTACTAACTCACAATTCAACTTTCATTTAACCAATTCAAATTCCATTTCCATATTTCATTAACTAACTAATTATCAATTAATTTATTACAATTTTATACCCAATATTTGATTTTTATTTCAAAAATCACTTTAACTATTTTACTTGAGTTCAATCTATTTTATAATTCAAGTTTTGGATTTTTATTCATCTTCCAAAATACAAAACAATTTTATTTTAGGCTTATTTATCCCACTTCTAAATTTTATAAGTCACAACTTATTTATTATTCCATAAATACTTTAAATAATATTCCAGAGTTTAAACAAATTCCCAAAATTTCAAAATCACCTTTGAAATTAATCATATCTAACTTCTTAGGTATATCCAATTATCCCTTGGTATCAAATTATCTTTTGAAATTTAAAAACCAAACTCAGTTTTGAAGACATTACAGTATAAAATAATTTGGTAGCAATTTCTCTCCTAGAAACTCGAAAATGAACATCGATGATGCTGCAGTCATTACCGAAGTTATTTTCCAGCGACCGAAAGAGAGTTAAATGCTTTTATCTCTTTAAAATAATTTCAAATATTTTTAATTTCAAATCTCTCTAGATTTCAAATTCAACTCAAAATATTTCTCAAATACTATCATCATTATTTCTCCAAAGCTTTTGAAAACCATTTTCAAACTCAAAGGAATTTAAACTTCCCAAAATTCCAAATTTCAAATCCATCCAATTTATATTCAAACATTACTCTGGAATTTTTTTTATTTCCAATTTCAATTATAATTCACATTTATAAACTTCATTTGTATATGAATTTATTTCTTTACTTTTAGTTATGATTTCAATTTCTTATACAATTTCCTCACAATAGTGATAATAATTTAATATTATCACATCCTACCATCCAAGCAACCATATATATCTATAATAATTTCTGAAAATTATTTCTTTCATATATATAAATAATTTGGGTAAAATTATTTCATTTACCCTATTTTAAAACAATACTGTGTCGAATTGTTCTATTTAAGTGTTTAGAGATCCATATCAATAACGTTAATTACTCGTATTGACCAGAATCCATAAACTACTCAACAAACCAATCAACACAATATAAAACCATTTTATATTCACTAACAAATACGCGCTCATATCTATTAATACACTCAACTCATTCCAGAGTTCTGTGGACTCTATTTCAATGAGTAATCCCCACCAGAGCCAAGGTTCTCACTTAACCTTCAGCTCTGATACCAAGTGTTACAACCCGATTTTTCATACCCGGAAAAATCGAACCATCATGATTAAAGAAGAAAGTGGTAGAAGAAGAAAATAGAAAACAACATTAGAATCTCACATCGCAGCGGAATAAATATAATAGATAAATTACTAATCTTTTAAACAAGAATTTTATCTGTTTATACATTACATCATCAAAGTACAATACCATCAGAATCAAATACTGAACAGTTATATTAACTTGTCCCATAAAAAAAATACACAGAATGTACAACACAGCGGAATATACATCAAGTACGAGTGATACGTCCCGCCATCCAGCTCGTCCCCTGAGCTCCACAACAACCTATTCTGTATTGTAATACTCAGTCTAACCCGAGCATTATAATAAAATAACACCCGAGTCAGTCTGGAAAACTAGCTTGAGATAACACACTCAATTGGATTTTTAAAGTTTTCCAAACCCTTTGAAATCAAAAGCATCTCGTAAGACCACGCCACAAATAAACATGTCGGGTTTTTACCTTACGACAGCCAAAACACTTTTTATCAAATTCATCTGATATTATAATAGTGTCCATATAAAAATACTTAATCAAATAGCTGAAATTGTTACATGATTAAATTCCAGCATACTAGCCACAAAGTGGGTTCTACAAACAAAAACCGTAAAAGGCATGTAGGGAGAATGGGTTTCCAACAAATGACTAGGCACTGGGGTACCACCTGTCACGGTACCTGGTCTAGATCAGCGTACCGAGGACCACGCCCGATCCCCTGCAACACAAGACCGGAATTACCTAAGGGTAATTCCGAGTAAGATCACCCCACGGTTGGGATCAGCAACCGCACCACTAAGTTGAATATAAAAAGGGACATCTAGACAGGGATGACCTCACCCTAATGGGCGCTACCCACATAGCCTTGCTGCATAACCCCTGATTTTCAGTCATTCCCGGTTGATGAGGCTCGAGGCTAAGCGTTACCTTTTTAGAACACATCTCTTAGAATGCCCACCGTCCACCTGATGATTTTCCGAAAGCATTCATCCATACAAGTCCGTTCCGGGTTCGAACGGAACCGAAGGCACTACTACTACATCCACTTTGGAATCACCCTCAGGATTAGTAGCGACTAGCCCTTGCACTTCACTGTACCATCTTCTATTCCAAACTCGTTTTCCCCACGAAAATGTACAAACCGGATCGAAGTGGTTTTTGGAAAATAAATTCCGATCTCGGTCTCTTCGAAACGATCAGCGCATTGGCTAATATTGATAGTCGGTTATTTAACTATCAATTAACATTCACAAACATCCATCAAATCTTTAAATAATTTTCTAAATTATTTATTCACCTCACAAATATCTTCGCAAGATATATTTCCACTTTCAAACCTTTTTTAAAACAGTTTTCAAAAAAAAAAACCTCCTCTTATGGAATAAATTCCCAAAAATTTATTTACACTGGAAACACCAAGTAGAAAAACTTTAGATTTTTAAAATAATTTAAAAACACTTTATTATAAAATACACTTTAAAACATTTAAATTAAAACTACCTTAATACATTATTTAAAAATATATACTTTAAGAATATTTAAAATAAACTACTTTATAAAATTTAAAACTACATTTTTATCCTTTTAAAACACAATACCAAGTGACCTTTAAATAATTACTACTACATTAAATTTGAGAAATACTTACTTTTAACTTTAAACATTTAAAACAACAAAATTTCTAAAACATACTTTAAAAGTAACTTTAAATCCTTTAACTCATACTTAAAAGTTTGCTTTGGAAACGTACTTGGCTATCCAGGGAAATTCACTTCTCTTTCACATCTTTAAAAATAAATCACTATTTATTTTTAAACAAATTTATCCATTTCTTTAATAAATTCCCACGGTGAATTTATTATTCCAAATATCCACTGATATATTACTTCACCTTTATAAACCCAGTTTATAAAATTCCTAGTCCCATCTTCCTTTAAAAATTCCAATTTCCAAACGTTTAAATCAATTTTCAAATTGATTTCCAATTTACTTCACTTTGAAATAAATTCGTTTACTTACTCCATTTATCCTAAAATCCATTTACTTCAGCTTTTCCTTCTTTATTATGATTTAAAATCTTTTAAACTGAAAATATCAATTTCAGGTTTCCAAAATCCTTCTTTATTCTTTTAAATAAATTCAAACCTTGAATTTTTAAAGTAAATTCTTTGTTACTTTAAATAATATCACTTCAAGTTTAAAATCCATTATTTCTCTGTTTATTCAAACCCCATTTTCATACTTGGAATTTATTTACTAGGATTTAAAAAAATCAAATTTTTTTTCCAATTCATTCTTATTTTTATTCAAATTCTCTATAGTTATTTCACTTAAAATTTTACTCTTGTATTTCTTTCAAAAATCCAATTCTATATATTTTATAACTCAGTGTTCCAAAATATTTCAATCAGACCATAGAATCCAATATCCCAATTATCAATATAAATTCATCACAGAATATCAAATATTCATAACACAGAATATTAAACAATGTAAGTAATTTTGAGGAATCCAGTTGGATCCCTACAACCTGTTTCCTTGCATCCACAGACGTTAGCACAATACTAATTCCACTTCGAGGTGGAATATCGTGGTATATGGGATTAATATAATATCATCCGCTATTATGCGGCGCATAGGGTCTCATCTTCTATATAATGCGGGAAATCAATCACTCCAATATATATATATACACTACTATATATAATATACCACAACAATCAATTTAATCATTCAACCAAATATTTAAATTTAACCATTTAAATTTAAATAGAAATCCAGAAGAGTGAGATTAACTCACCTTTGATTATTTTTTTGCAACCCACTTCCATCTCGACTTGTTTTCTTCACAATTTTAGACCTTGAATAAACAATTTTATATGATTTTATTAACATTTGAACCAATTGAAAAATCAACTACCATTCAATAAATTTAATTAACTAATTATTTTGTTTAAACTAAATTTCCCTTTTAAAGATCTTTTAGTCACTAAGATAATTAATAAGCTAGTTTAAACTTTTTTTTCTTTAATATAAACTCTTATTTCGGAAATCTCAAGTATATTTATAAAAATAAAAATTTCTAACTTCACACAAGTTTTTAAACATGTTATATTCCTATCTTATCTTTATATAAATTCTTGTTTTTTTCCAAATCTTATATAAATATATTATTATTTTACGTTTTACCTATATATGCATATATATTAGATTCTAATAAGATAAAAGTTCCTCCAAACCTATATACATATATATAAAAAAACAGGACTGCTTTTATTTTTATATTTCGACATCAATATTTTTAAAATCCACTACTTTCAAGAAAAATAAACATTTAAATTAAATGTTGACATATCTTACAGAAAATTAAAATCATATCCATCTGTATTATTATTATCATTTACTGTTTCAACCCATATTTTTTAAATTTTCTTTCATCTACAAATAATTTTTATTAAATCAGAACAAAGAAAACGAACCTCACCCAGACCAATGATCGACTTCGAACCCACAACAAAAATTGTGACTCCACAATGTCTTTCCCGAGCTCGAAGACGTCGTCACCATCATGAATCGATGGCCATGCTTCTAGTTCCACGATCGAGTTCCTCTCGAGCCACTGACCAGCCTCGTAGTTCCTTCGACGACTCCGACACACCCACGAGCGCTCGATCACGAAAAGGCGAGAACTCGATTCGATTTCGTTCTCATCTCAGTCGTTATTATTTTTTGTTTGACTTGAGCGAATTTGATTTTGGGAATAAAAACTGGAGAGAGTCAGAGAAGAATATTGTTCGATTTTTATTTGTTTCCTTCCTCCGTTTTTTTTTGAACAATGGAAAAGGATTTGTTATATCTTTGATTTTTGATTGAACGAAAAGATAGGATAGGGTGGCATGTAGGAGAAGACAATAGAAATGTGTACATTTCATCTTGCAAAAAGGTGGCCGTGATATGATTTTGATCAGATATATATATATATATATATATATATATATATATTTAAATTTAAATCATCTCGATTTCGCAACCAAAAAGCTCGATCTCCTATCGAGGCGTGCCGCTAGGCGTTTATAATATTATACTCATATTCTGAACGCAATGGAAAAGGTTTCGAGTCCAAATTCGATCGTATGGAGAAGATAGCTTTTTGGACCCAGTTATAATATTGAATTTTCGATATAGATTTCAATAGGTTTACATACCGTATGGCCACACGATCACTCCAAATGCTACGAAAATTGAAATACGATAATAATACACTATTACGGATCCAATGGACTTGGTTTCGTCGAATTCCGAGATCGTGCCTCGGAAGACTATTTTTAAATATAAATTTAAACAATATATTTTCAAAACTGAACAAAACACTTTTAAATTCAGTTTTAAAAGTTCTATTATCTTCAGCATCATTAATATGAATTTTCTAAGCCTTTAAAATATTTTTGACAAGCTTGAAACTACTGATTCAGTATTTTCTCCATTTTCCAATTATTAAATCAAATAATTTAATTATCCAATAAACAGTGATATTTGAAATTAAGTTAAAAATTAACTTCTAAATATGTAAAATTAATTAAATATTCCAATTTCAAATATCCAAAATTCTGGGTCGTCACAGTTACAACTTGGTATCAAAGCATGGTTTATTAAATACTTTAACTAAAAATGGTTTTTGAAAACATAATCCTTAGTAATTAGAGTTAAAATTGGGGTATGGGATAACACTATAGTAATGTACTTGTATTTGTTATATATAAGTATACGCTATATCTCTAGACTCCTATGTTAGTTAGGCTATACATCTGCATCTCATGAAGCTTGAATACAAATAAGGAAGGAAGAAGAGCCAGAGTTAATCTTGGTGGAGATAGCACCACCACTAATGGAAATGCCCGACCAAATGCTAGAAGAGGTCCAGGTCAGGCTCAAGCTGAAAATGTAGGTGCTGGAAATCCGCTAGTAGATGCGGGGATGGTGTATCAGTTGTTCGCAAATCTTTTGCAAGCGAGAGCTGATGGAAATGTTGGTGGAACTAATCTTGTAGTTCCAGTTGGATATAACTGTGCTAAGCTGAGTAGAGGCTATATCAGTCTGGGAGGAAAGCCGTTTCTTAGAACAGAGGATGCTATTGAAGTTGAGAACTGGCTGTTGAACTATGAAAGGATCTTTACAGATTTAGGCTTGAATGATGGAGAGAAGAGAAGGCTAGCTTCAGACAGTTGCAAGGGTTAGCGCTTCATTGGTGAAACAGTGTGGCAATTGGAGTTCCGGAAGAAGAGCTGACTGATTTTAGGAGAAGGTTTGAGCAGAAGTTCTTGACTGAGGTTGCCAAGTCGGCGTTGATGAGAAAGTATGAATCTTGTCCAAGGACAGATGTCTATGATTGAGTATGCTACTAAGTTTGATGAGCTATCTCGATATGGTTATGCTTTGGTTGATACTGATGTCAGAAGGAATAAGAGATTCATTAAAGGATTAAGGCCAGAGCTAGGCAGAATGACTATGGCCCCATATCAGAGATCCTTTTGATGTGGTGGGTGGAAATGGCTATTCGCCATGAGGAGATGCTTGCTATTTCAGCTAGGGAGAAGCCGGTTGATTCCCAAGGTCCTCAGATGAGTAAGAGGAAGTTCTTCAAGAAGAAGGGCACTCAGAAAGTAGGAGCTGCCAAGAAAGGGAAAGCAGATATAGTTTTCTACAAGTGTGATAAGAAGGGCAACTATGCTAATGAGTGCCATTCGGGTGATGGAAGGTTGGTTGTGGGGAAGCAGAATGTGCAATGCTATAATTGCAACCAGATGAAGCATTATAAGAATAAGTGTCTTGAAGCTGCCAAGGCAGGAAGAGGAAAGGTCGTTGCTTTGGAGCCATCATCCTCTAAACCAACTGCTGCTGAGAAAGGAAAGTTTGTGATGGAAGGTACACTTTTGATTCATAGCATACCCGTTAGGGCATTGTTTGATACCGGAGCATCGCATTCATTTATATCACAGTATTTGGTTGATAGGTTATGTATAGAACCCACGTACCTTGTTACTTCCTTAAGGTTTGTGAATCTAATGGGAGGGTATGCAACACTTGGGATGAGGTGTGACCATTTAGAGTTGGATTTGCTAGGTCATGCTTTTGATTGTTGTTTGCATGTGTTTGACTTTGTGGGATTTGGGATTATCCTTGGGATGGATTAATTAAGTTAATATGATGCTAGGATATTTTTCCATGATAGTAAAATATAACTTAGTCACCCGGATTATAGTGATCAGATAGTTTATACCATAGAGAACCCTAGTTGTGAAGTGAATGCTTTATTAGGTATCATGGAGTTGGAGGATGAGTCGCATCGAGTCCTTGTGGTTAGAGAATTTGCTGATGTGTTTGAGCCGATAACTGGATTACCGCCAAAACGAGCCTCGAGTTTCGAATTGATTTAGTGCCAGGAGCAGAACCGGTGAGTAGGCCACCAAGAAGGATGATACCCACAGAGGTGAAAGAGTTGAAGGTGTAGTTGGTGGATTTGGAAGGCAAGAATTTTATTAGACCGAGTAGTTCTCCTTGGGAGCTGCCACAGTGTTCGCTAAGAAGCCGGACGGATCGTTAAGGCTATGTATCGATTGTCGTAAGTTGACTGAGAAGATGGTAAAGAATCGATATCCATTGTCGAGAATCGACGATTTGTTCGATCGGTTAAGAGGAGCCAAGGTGTTCTCTCAGCTGGATTTGGTGATGGATTTCATCAGCTTAGAGTGGCAGAGGATAGTATTCCTTTGACAGCGTTTAGGACAAAGTATGGATCATACGAATGGCTAGTTATGCCGTTCGGACTAACTAATGCACCGGCATTCTTTGTGGATTTGATGAACCGAATTTTCCGAGAGCACTTGAATAGATTTGTGTTGGTCTTCAAAGATGACATTCTGATATACTCTAAGGATGAGAAGGAGCATAAAGTTCATCTTAGAGTCGTGCTAGAGACGTTGAGGGAGCATCAGCTGAAGGCTAAGTTTTCGAAGTGTTATTTTTGGAAGAAGGAAGTGAAGTTCCTTGGTCATGTAGTCTCAGAGAAAGGGTTGTCTATAGATCCGACTAAGATTGAGGCAGTGAATAATTGGAAGAGACCCGAGACAATGACCGAAATAAAGAGTTTTCTTGGATTGGGCAGATATTATCGAAGGTTTATAAAGGATTTTTCATGGATAGCCACCCCAATGACTAAGCTTACGCGAAAAGATGTGAAGTTTGTATGGACTGATAAGTGTGAGGAAGCATTCCAGAGCTTGAAACACTTATTGACCTGTGACGACCGCCCATGACCCCCGCACGTAATCTAGAGAAAGTGCGCTGTAAAGTGTGCCAGGCGACCATGGACGATTGTCAAGGTAAATTAAAACAACAGAATCTATCGTATTACTCACAGCGCATGGACAAAATACAATAGAACATATGTATAGTGAAGCTTTACAGAATAAAATGCCATCATATAAAACTCCATAATAGTTGAACACAAGCATCCAAATAGTCAATACATCAGGCCTCACTACATATCACTCAGAGAATACAAAACAGCGGAACATCCAGTACATAAGAAGATAATATGCAACCCTCTAGCTCGTCTTCGATATCAGCATCGTGAGAAGAGAACAGCACCTGTCACCTGCTACCTAGTCTGCCCGTCCCAAAAATGGACGAACAGCCCAAGGCAATAAGAATTAAAACATAAAGCCTTGAGTCAGACAACAGTCTTAGTGAGCAGTAAATTAACTAACAACATACCAAAAGAGCATAAAGGAAAAGGAATAGGAAATACAACCCTCCCACTCCACCTCTTTCTACAGTGATAGCCCCCAGACACACACTAAGCAGAAGCAACACAGCAGAGCATACAATTTAAAGTAAAGTAATAATCATTCGAGTCAAGGGCGATGTTTTCCAAGTACCAAGGCCTAAATCAGATAAGCACCTAGAAAATACCGCTCTTGAGTCCGGATGACGATACAACCAAACATCCATGACTCTGGCTATCACTGTTATCATTGCTTCGATATCACCGTTAATTGAATGACCGGCACATTCTTTCAGCCGTCCATCAAGGGCTAATGGAAACCCCGGTTCTAGACATAACTCTCGCACGTCGTCGCAGCCCGTGCCTAGGACTACCGAATCTGCCCAGAGTACTCGACCATCAATAGTTGGCCGTTGGGACTATCGAATCTGCCCAAACGTACTCTTGCTTAGAGCATGCTAGAACCTTCAACAACGATGCTATCCAAGCCTCCTAGTCATCCTCCTCGACGACTATTCTCATATCCATTCATTATCCTCAACTCGAATCATATCACCGAGTTATCAACATGCTTGGAATGATCCCGTCTGGATTAGACCAAGTCTTCATCACATGATTGCCTCGCTTCATCACATCCTCGCAAAGCCTCATCTCAACATCACATCATCAAATCTACGCATAAGAGCTTCATCATCCCGCTACATATGCCACGAGCAGCTTACCCAATTCAAGAGCCTTTCTCTTAGCTTTTGAATCATCTTCGGTCTAAATCAAACCTTCAATCATCTAATTCATAACAATCAACCAAATCAAACATTAATCCAAGCAATCAAGCATTCAAATATGATCTAAGTAGACAATTATAAAAATAATGGCATTTTCGTAATTAAAGAGTTGAAAGTCTAACAAGCATGAAAACATGAGAATTATCTCTACAACTTGATGAATGAACTTGCATAGTTTAATCATACACAAAAATGGTTGTCAAATCATCATGAACAATGGATCTACATGGATCTACACTTAGGTTTACAAAAATGCATAGAAATCACTATTTTAACACCAAATCAAGCCAACAATCCAATCTACTCCTTTGGATCCGTGTGAGAGATAATCACCACTCACCAAATCACCTAAACAACCTCAAATCAACACGCTTCAGATCTGGACAGCGAAGGATCAAGCTTGATCTATCACTAATCCGCTTCAAACGAAGGAATCTCTCTTGAAAAGATGAAGATCTTCAATCTAAGCTCTTGAATCTTCAATCTTGATCTTCGATTTGGATGAAAGGAAGCACTAGATTAGAGTGGAGAAAAGAAGTGAAGAAGTGTAGAAGTCGAGCTCTCAAAATGGCAGCACTTCGTCGCTTCAAAATCCGGATCCCAAAAAATGAGAAAAACCCTTCCTATTTATAGCAGAAATTTCCTTAAGTCGTAACTCGGCTATCTCCATAGGTCGTTTCTGACCTAAGCCTCTCCGACCTAACAGATATGCACGCGCGCCCCAACTCCTACGACCTAACACTTACCTGTCTATGACTCACGACATAACAGCTATCTCCTAAGTCAGTCACGACTTATAGCATGCGCGCCTACGACTCATTTGAGAAGCGACCTAACAACATTACGACCTAACTCCTTAAGCTACCACGCGACCTAACATAAGTCGCAATCAACTGGACTGCGACCTAACTACTAAGCCAAAGCCCAACGACCTAGCAACTCGTGCGACCTACGATTTAACAAGTGCGCGACTTACGACTTCGAAATCACGCGACCTAACACTTAAGCTATACCCTGCGACCTAACAACCCATACATAAGTCGCTTACGACTTAACACCTTAACTTGTCCACGACTTAACTCCCATAGGTCGTACCCTCCTTAAGTCGCTAACTCACTTAAGTCGCACTATTACTTAACTTGCTAACTCGCTGTTTCTTAACTCGGTCACTTCCTTAGGTTGTCTATCCCTTAGGTCATTAACTCACCCAGTCGACTTAACTTGGCAACGACTTAAACACTTAACTCGGTAACAATTTAACTCGCCACTATCCTTAAGTCGCGCATACCTCTTAAGTCGTCCAAACGACCTATCCCCAATCGCTTAACCCGCCATTTCCCTGGGTAGCTCCTATCCCCTAAGTCGTATACGACTTACGACTTATACTAAGTCGTGAACGACTTAGGACTTAGCCATATTTTTGCCTAAAACTCATATGTCACCACCTTAACCCAGTTAATCTCTTAAGTCGGCAACTCGACCCAGACTTCTCTTAACTCATCCAAACCGACTTAGGACTTAGAAAAATTCTGAATGACTTATCAACAATGTAACTAATTGTCAACTGTTTTACGATGTTCCGATCCGTAAAATACGGGTCGTTACATTCTCTCCCCCTTAGGAATTTCGCCCCCGAAATTCCAAGCAAACAAAGCAATCGAAGACTATTCTGTACGCCTACCATCCATAGCAATCAACAAACCATACATCCAATTCTAGCTTAGCGTACAGAATTCTAAAACTTAGAACAAGTTACAATATCGTGAGATGAGACGACACCTTAGGGCCATACCTTGAAGAGTTCAGGATGAGCTGCCTTCATCCTCTCTTCCACCTCCCACGTACAGTCGTTATCATCATCACTCCATTGTATCTTGAGCAACTTAACTACCTTCCTCCTAAGCTGTTTCGTGTCGGTTTCAACAACACGAAGCGGCTTACGAGGTCTTCTATCAACTGGATCAACTTCGAAGTCTTCATAGCTATCAGCAGAAACCACTGTATTTGAGTCGTTCACATACTTCCGTAGATACGATACATGAAAAACATTGTGCACACTCGACATCTTCTCTGGTAACTCCAATCTGTAGGTGAGCTTTCCAATTCGCTCGATAATCGGGAATGGTCCAACAAATCTCGGAGTCAATTTTCCTTTCTTCCCAAATCGAATAACATTCTTCAGTGGAGAAATCTTCACAAAAACCATATCACCTACGTCGAACTCCAAATCCTTACGACGCTTATCAGCATAACTCTTCTGACGGTCTTGGGCTGCCTTCATTCGTTGCCGGATGATCTCTATACAATCTGAAGTCTGCCGAATCATCTCTGGCCCAAGTATCAGCTTTTCTCCAGTTTCCAACCAACATGTCGGAGAGTTACACGGTCTTCCATACAATGCCTCATACGGTGCCATACCAATACTTGACTGGTAACTGTTGTTGTATGCAAACTCCACCAAATGAAGGTGATCTTCCCATGATCCTCTGAAATCCAAAACACAAGCTCTGAGGAGATCTTCCAAAACTCGATTGACTCTCTCGGTCTGACCATCTGTTTGAGGGTGATAAGCTGTACTCAAACACAACTCGGTTCCCAAAACTTCCTGGAAGCTCTTCCAAAATCCACTAGTGAACAATGGATCTCGATCGCTCACTATACTCTTCGGAATACCATGGAATCGAACTATCCACTTCACATACAACTCAGCCAACTTTGATGCAGTCCTAGTCGATCGAACAGGAATGAATCTAGCACTCTTAGTCAAACGATCCACAATGACCCAAATCCCTTCATTTCCCGTTCTGGTTCTAGGCAATCCATCGATAAAATCCATCGACACTTGTTCCCACTTCCATGTAGGAACTTCTAATGGCTGAAGCAATCCACTTGGCTTCTTCTGCTCGGCTTTTACCAACTGGCAGTTCATACACTTGGAAATAAAATTTCCAACATCCTTCTTCATGCCTTCCCAGTAGTAGGTTCTCTTCATATCCCGATACATCTTATTTCCACCTGGATGAATTGTCAACTTCGAGTGATGACTTTCCTTCAGAACTTCACTCCTCAATTCATCTATATCGGGAACAACTAGTCGTCCTTGCTTCCGAAGCCAACCCTCTCGATCGACCTCGAATCCTTTATCCTTTTCTGGTTCTAATCCAGATTCCAAATCACGGATAATCTTGACAAGCTTATCGTCTCTCTTTTGGCTCTCGCCAATCCTTTCCACAAGAGAATGTCTTATCGATAAGTTTGCCAACATCTCAGGTTCCAATTCACATCTAGGCCTAAAGTCAAATCCAGCTAAATACTCGAGACTCTTCCATTCTGAAAACATGTCTCCCAATCCTGCATGTCTTCGACTTAACGCATCCGCCACTGCGTTACCTTTTCCCGGCGTATAAGCTATACCAAAATCATATGATGCCAAAAACTCTAGCCAACGTTGCTGCCGAAGATTCAAATCCTTTTGGGAGAAAAGATACTTCAACGACTTATGATCCGTAAACAACTCGAATCGAACTCCCAATAGATAATGTCTCCACATCTTCAGAGCAAAAACAATCGCCGCTAACTCCAAATCATGAGTCGGGTAATTCCTTTCATGCGGCTTTAGTTGTCGACTGGCATACGCTACAACTTTATCCTTCTGCATCAGCACTGCTCCAAGTCCAGTACCACATGCGTCGGTGTAAACCACCATCTCATCATTCCCACTAGGAATAGTCAAAACAGGAGCACTCGTCAATCGCTCTTTCAGGATTCCGAAAGCTTGCTCACACTTAGCATCCCAACTGAACACTTGGTTCTTCTTTGTCAATCCTGTTAACGGTGCAGCTACCTTGGAGAAGTCTTTGTTAAACCATCGATAATATCCTGCTAATCCAAGAAAACTTCTCACATCAGATGCATTCTTAGGTCTAACCCAATCCTGGATTGCTGCCACCTTAGCGGGATCAACCGCTATTCCACTTCCAGAAATCACATGGCCTAAGAACCTCACTTCACTCTTCCAAAAGTGACACTTCGAAAACTTAGTCTTCAGCTGATGCTTCCGTAAGATTTCCAAAACAATATGCAAGTGCGTCTTGTGCTCTTCTTCCGTTCTGGAATAAATCAGAATATCATTCATGAACACAAGTACGAACTTGTTCAGCTGATCTCTGAACACTCTATTCATAAGATCCACAAAATATGCTGGCGCGTTAGTCAATCCAAATGGCATTACCAGCCACTCAAAGAAACCGGATGGTGTCCTAAAAGCAGTCTTCGGCACACTATCCTTAGCCACTCTCAACTGGTGAAATCCCGTTGCCAAATCCATCTGAGAAAACACCTTGGCTTCGTGAAGCTGATCAAACAAGTCATCTATTCTCGGCAATGGATACTTGTTCTTCTTAGTCACCTTATTCAGCTCACGATAATCCACACACAATCTCAACGACCCATCTGCCTTGGTTGCAAACACAACTGGTGCACCCCACTCGGACACACTATGCCGAATGAATCCTTTCTGCAAAAGATCATCAACTTGCACCCTCAACTCTTGATGTTCCCTAGGCGCCATCCGCCTAAGAGGCATCACAACAGGTCTGGCTCCTTCAACTAGATCTATACGAAACTCGATCTCTCTATGTGGCGGCAACCCTTTGACTTCGTCAAAGACATCCTCGAATCCATTAGCGATCGGCACTGATGACAGTCCATCCCGTGGAACAACCAGCGAATACATGAAGCTCATGAAGACGCTTTCTTCATGCTTACATCGTATCACCACCTTTCGCCCCTCCACATTCTCGACTGTCACTTCCAACCTCTCGCAATCAACCTTTGCCACATACCTCCTAAGCCAGTCCATACCCAAAATAATTCCGAACCCCGCAAAGTTCAGAACAAAACAATCACAAACAAAAGAACAACCATGACTCGACACAATCAGACCACGGCATAACATACACAAACAAGACGAACCCCCAACTGGATTAGTCACAACCAATGGCCTATCAACAATATCCGGTTCCAAACCTAACCGGCCTACGAGTTCATTACAAACAAACGAATGCGACGCTCCAGTATCAAACAGAACTCTAACTGGAACACCACATAGGAAAAGAGTACCTTGAACAACCACATTCTTTCCTTTCTCTTCAGCGGTAGGAGCTTTCGAAGACGACGGAACAGCTCCCAAAGCATAAGCTTGCACAATCTGCTTGTCCCTCCTCGGTTTTGGACAATTCTTCCTGAAATGCCCTGGCTTGTCACAGTTGTGACACTTCATCGGCACCTTCGGATTCTTACAATCCTTCGAGAAATGGCCCTTCTGCTGACAGTTGTAGCAGGTCACTTCGCCTTTCGGCTTCTTCTGGCCATCCTTACCCTTCTACTGCTGCTTCCTCTTCTGGTTTCCACCCTGCTGTGGTTTAGACTCTCCCCTGGTAACAGCAACAACAGGTCCTTCCTTAGGAAACAGACTCTCATGCCTGAGAGCTTTCTCCACAAGCTTCTCAAATGAATCGTCCAAATAATCCACCAACTGTCTCCCAAGATAACTGTCCAAGCCTATCACAAACTTCTCATTCTTCTGATATGCAGATTCAATATATGACCGAGCATACTTGGACAAAGCTTCAAACTCAGAAACATACTCAAGAACTAGTCTTCCACCTTGCTTGAGCTCCACGAACTTCTTGAACAGAACAGACTTCTGCGCTGTAGAAATGAACTTAGCCTCAAATCTGACTTGGAATTGCTCCCAAGTAATCTCTTCCTACGGAGTATTGATGGTAATAGAGTTCCACCAATCAAAAGCTCTCCCTTGAAGCTGCCTTGATGCCAACTTCCTCTTAGTTGCATCATCAATTCCCAAATCACCAAAGATCCTTCTACAAGCATCTATCCACCTCTGGACCTCAACAGTTGATTCTGTTCCCAAGAAAACCTTCCCTCCAAGAGCAGTATAGTCTTTGCACAACTTAGCAAAATCCACTGGTTTTGGAGTCTGAACTTGGACTCCAACATCTACTGCTGCCCCCGGAACTGGTATCCTTCTCATGATCGAAGTCATCATAGCTTCGAACATGGCTGCATAATCAGCAGTCCCCTCAGTAGCACGGCCTTCCCTAGCAGTTGGTCTCCCTCTTTGACTCATTCTCAATATCTATAAAAAGGAATGATTAGAACATCTAGAGAAACAACTGCATAAAGGACTCAAACTCTACTAAGCTACTATATTATATATAGTATTCATCCATCAAAATACAATTACGTCTCTCATACGTAGTTACGTCAGTGAGCGTTGGGTAAAATCGATTAACCAAAGCTCTGATACCAAATGTGACGACCGCCCATGACCCCCGCACGTAATCTAGAGAAAGTGCGCTGTAAAGTGTGCCAGGCGACCATGGACGATTTTCAAGGTAAATTAAAACAACAGAATCTATCGTATTACTCACAACGCATGAACAAAATACAATAGAACATATGTATAGTGAAGCTTTACAGAATAAAATGCCATCATATAAAACTCCATAATAGTTGAACACAAGCATCCAAATAGTCAATACATCAAGCCTCACTACATATCACTCAGAGAATACAAAACAGCGGAACATCCAGTACATAAGAAGATAATATGCAACCCTCTAGCTCGTCTTCGATATCAGCATCGTGAGAAGAGAACAGCACCTGTCACCTGCTACCTAGTCTGCCCGTCCCAAAAATGGACGAACAGCCCAAGGCAATAAGAATTAAAACATAAAGCCTTGAGTTAGACAACAGTATTAATGAGCAGTAAATTAACTAACAACATACCAAAAGAGCATAAAGGAAAAGGAATAGGAAATACAACCCTCCCACTCCACCTCTTTCTACAGTGATAGCCCCCAGACACACACTAAGCAGAAGCAACACAACAGAGCATACAATTTAAAGTAAAGTAATAATCATTCGAGTCAAGGGCGATGTTTTCCAAGTACCAAGGCCTAAATCAGATAAGCACCCAGAAAATACCGCTCTTGAGTCCGGATGACGATACAACCAAACATCCATGACTCTGGCTATCACTGTTATCATTGCTTCGATATCACCGTTAATTGAATGACCGGCACATTCTTTCAGCCGTCCGTCAAGGGCTAATGGAAACCCCAGTTCTAGACATAACTCCCGCACATCGTCGCAGCCCGTGCCTAGGACTATCGAATCTGCCCAGAGTACTCGACCATCAACAGTTGGCCGTTGGGACTATCGAATCTGCCCAAACGTACTCTTGCTTAGAGCATGCTAGAACCTTCAACAACGATGCTATCCAAGCCTCCTAGTCATCCTCCTCGACGACTATTCTCATATCCATTCATTATCCTCAACTCGAATCATATCACCGAGTTATCAACATGCTTGGAATGATCCCGTCTGGATTAGACCAAGTCTTCATCACATGATTGCCTCGCTTCATCACATCCTCGCAAAGCCTCATCTCAACATCACATCATCAAATCTACGCATAAGAGCTTCATCATCCCGCTACATATGCCACGAGCAGCTTACCCAATTCAAGAGACTTTCTCTTAGCTTTTGAATCATCTTCGGTCTAAATCAAACCCTCAATCATCTAATTCATAACAATCAACCAAATCAAACATTAATCCAAGCAATCAAGCATTCAAATATGATCTAAGTAGACAATTATAACAATAATGGAATTTTCGTAATTAAAGAGTAGAAAGTCTAACAAGCATGAAAACATGAGAATTATCTCTACAACTTGATGAATGAACTTGCATAGTTTAATCATACACAAAAATGGTTGTCAAATCATCATGAACAATGGATCTACATGGATCTACACTTAGGTTTACAAAAATGCATAGAAATCACTATTTTAACACCAAATCAAGCCAACAATCCGATCTACTCCTTTGGATCCGTGTGAGAGATAATCACCACTCACCAAATCACCTAAACAACCTCAAATCAACACGCTTCAGATCTGGACAGCGAAGGATCAAGCTTGATCTATCACTAATCCGCTTCAAACGAAGGAATCTCTCTTGAAAAGATGAAGATCTTCAATCTAAGCTCTTGAATCTTCAATCTTGATCTTCGATTTGGATGAAAGGAAGCACTAGATTAGAGTGGAGAAAAGAAGTGAAGAAGTGTAGAAGTCGAGCTCTCAAAATGGCAGCACTTCGTCGCTTCAAAATCCGGATCCCAAAAAATGAGAAAAACCCTTCCTATTTATAGCAGAAATTTCCTTAAGTCGTAACTCGGCTATCTCCATAGGTCGTTTCCGACCTAAGCCTCTCCGACCTAAGCCTCTGCGACCTAACAGATATGCACGCGCGCCCCAACTCCTACGACCTAACACTTACCTGTCTATGACTCACGACATAACAGCTATCTCCTAAGTCGGTCACGACTTATAGCATGCGCGCCTACGACTCAATTGAGAAGCGACCTAACAACACTACGACCTAACTCCTTAAGCTACCACGCGACCTAACATAAGTCGCAAACAACTGGACTGCGACCTAACTACTAAGCCAAAGCCCAGCGACCTAGCAACTCGTGCGACCTACGACTTAACAAGTGCGCGACTTACGACTTAGAAATCACGCGACCTAACACTTAAGCTATACCCTGCGACCTAACAACCCATACATAAGTCGCTTACGACTTAACACCTTAACTCGTCCATGACTTAACTCCCATAGGTCGTACCCTCCTTAAGTCGCTAACTCACTTAAGTCGCACTATTACTTAACTTGCTAACTCGCTGTTTCTTAACTCGGTCACTTCCTTAGGTTGTCTATCCCTTAGGTCGTTAACTCACCTAGTCGACTTAACTTGGCAACGACTTAAACACTTAACTCGGTAACAATTTAACTCGCCACTATCCTTAAGTCGCGCCTACCTCTTAAGTCGTCCAAACGACCTATCCCCAATCTCTTAACCCGCCATTTCCCTGGGTAGCTCCTATCCCCTAAGTCGTATACGACTTACGACTTATACTAAGTCGTGAACGACTTAGGACTTAGCCATATTTTTGCCTAAAACTCATATGTCACCACCTTAACCCAGTTAATCTCTTAAGTCGGCAACTCGACCCAGACTTCTCTTAACTCATCCAAACCGACTTAGGACTTAGAAAAATTCTGAATGACTTATCAACAATGTAACTAATTGTCAACTGTTTTACGATGTTCCGATCCGTAAAATACGGGTCATTACATGACCCATGCACCAGTGTTGGTGGTTCCGGAGGGGAATCAGGATTTAGTTGTTTATACTGATGCGTGTGGAACTGGATTGGGAGTTGTGTTGATGCAAAGAGGTAAGGTGATTGCTTATGCTTCTAGACAGCTCAGACCACATGAAGTTAGGTATCCAATGCATGATTTAGAGTTAGCTACCGTTATATTGACTTTGAAGGTGTGGAGACATTACCTTTTGGGAGAGCGATTTGAGCTTTATACAGATCATAAGTCGTTGAAGTACTTATTCTCTTAAAAGGAGCTGAACATGAGATAACAGAGAGGTTGGAGTTTATTGCTGCTTATGATTTTGGAATTGAGTACACACCCGGAAAAGGAAACAGGGTGGCAGATACACTTAGCAGGAAACATAAGAATGTAGTATTGGCTATGATTGCTGAGTGGAAAGATTTGGAAGCATCACCAGCTTGTAGTGTGCAATATAGATCCGAGGCAGGTTCTAGCGCTGGAAGTGATATATTGCCTTGCTTAGAAGTTCGACCGGTAATGATTGAGAAGATAGCTTCTAGACAGGAGGAGGATCTAGTTTTGGCTGAACGGATCAGAAAGTTAAAGGAGGAAACATAGAGCGATGACTTAAAGGATTTCAGTCTTGACCAAAATGGGTGGTTGAAAAAGAAAAGAAGGTTGTGTGTTCCAAACGTAGGAGACATGAGGAAAGAAGTTTTGGATGAATGCCATCGTTCGAAGTTCACTATCCATCTAGGAGGAACGAAGATGTATCAGGATATGAAGAGAAGTTTCTTCTGGGAAGGTATGAAATGGGACATTGGTTTATGGGTTAAGAGTGCTTGAATTTCCAGCAGGCAAAGGCTGAACACCAAAAGCCAAGTGGATTACTTCGATCGTTGGAAGTTCCATGATGGAAGTGGGATTCTATCTCTATGGATTTTATCGATGGGTTGCCAAGGTCTAGTAGAGGAAATGAAAGCATATGGGTCATAGTAGAAAGACTAACTAAGAGTGCTCATTTCATTATAGTAAAGTCAACTAGGACGACACCTATTTTGGCAAAGTTATTTATGAAGAATGTAGTTAGATGCACGAGATTCCTAGTAGTATCATTAGTGATAGAGATTCTTTGTTTACTAGTGAGTTCTGGAAGAGTCTACAGGAAACATTAGGAACCAAGCTCAATATGAGTACCGCTTACCATCCACAGACTGATGGGCAACGGAAAGAGTTAACAAAGTCTTGGAGGATTTTTTAAGAGCTTGTGTACTAGATTTCGGGGGATCATGGGAGGACCATCTCCATTTAGTCGAGTTCTTGTATAACAATAGTTATCAGATTAGTATTGGGATGGCACCGTTTGAAGCCTTGTATGGAAGGCCATGCAAATCTCCCGTATGTTGGTTAGAGACCGGGAATAGGTTGGATCTTGGTCCGGATTTGGTGAAAGAAGTCGCAGAGAAGATTGAGTTGATCCGAGCTAGGATGAAGGAAGCTCAGTCTAGGCAGAAAAGTTATGCAGATAGAAGGAGGAAAGACTTGGAATTCTCTGTTGGAGACTATGTGTTTATTAAGGTTTCACAGATGAAAGGTGTGATTAGTTTTGGAAAGTCAGGATAGTTAGCACCTAGATTCGTAGGAACTTTCAGTGTTGTTGAGAGGATCGGAAAACTCATTTATATAGTAGAGTTACCTAGTAGTTTGGTAGGAGTCCATGATGTTTTCCATTTTTATCATCTTAGAAAGTGTGTTAGAGACCCAGAGACTACCATAGCACATACAGTGTTAGAAGATTTAGTTGTAGAGCCGGATTTGACTATAGTTAGAAAGCCGATTCAGATTGTGGCTAGAGATGAGAAGAAGTTGAGGAACAAGACAGTCAAATTAGTAAAGGTTCAGTGGAGTGACGATGCTAGAAACTGTACTTGGGAAACTAAGAGCAGGATTAAAGACTCTTACCCTAACTTGTTTTGATGGTATGCTTTATCTTTAATTGTTTTGTTGTGTACCTTATCGTAATTTCGAGGACGAAATTCTTTAAGGTGGGGAGTCTGTAACACCCCATATTTTTATAACATTATTTAGGATATTCAGTTGGGTAAACTAAATAAAATAATGTGAAGATTAATAGGTTGAGATTTGATTAAACTAAGGGTAGCCATGCCATGTTAGTATGCAAATTAAAATGAGATAACATAAAGTAATGTGTTAGGAAATGAGTAAGGGCAATACGGTATACAGGAGAGGCTTATACCCTAAACCCTTAGGAAAGGAAACTCACGTTCATTTTATTTTAGCAAACTAAAAACATCTAAGGTCGGCCACCATTTTTATTCTCGAGGAAAGATTAAAGCTAGGATTCAAGAGAAGGAAGTTAATCAACTAATTCAACATCAAATCTCACATCTTTTAATCTCAAAGTTAAGGTGAATAATTACTGCATCCCATTTCCTTATGTTTTCAGTTTTAAGCTTAGATCCGAAATAATTTTGCAAGTATATGCCATGTTTTGATGATTAAAGAGATATATATATATACATATATATATATATATGCTTGTTGGTGAATTATGCATGTTCAAATTAGTTCTTATGATATGTTAGATATGAAAACCTTATTAAATGACATCCGAAAGGTCTTGAAAATTTAAATGTAGGTCTGGAATGATATTTTAGGGATGGGTTTCAATTTTCATAATTTTCTGAATTAATGTGGATTTTATATTAATTTTCTAGTGAAGAAAATAATTTATTGGGTTATAAATTGTTTACAACTAAATAAATAATTATTTGGATTTGAAATTTTTATATGTTGGAAAACATATTAAAATAGATTTTCTGGGATTTTTCCTATGTGTTTTGATGAATATATAAAATTATTTAAGGTATGGAACATAAATGTTTTATACATTTAATTAGGGGAAGGGGCATTTTATAAAATAAAATTATTATTTAATTCTGAAATTAGTGGCAGCACATTTCTGAAAAGTATTTATTAATCAATGAGAATTTGACAAACAAAGGAAGGTGAGTTGAAAAGTTATCTTTTTCAAGTTAAAAACAAGAAAATCATGCTTTTAGTATGTTTCAGCCATTTTAGGCATCAAACCTTCCGACCCAGACCTTCCGACAAAGTCGAAAGGTTATAGCCTTCGACAAGGTCAAAGTTCAATGCATATGGTATCAAGTTACTTGGTACATAATGAACTGAACAAGGTTGAAGGGTACTTAGTCGAAAGGTTGGTTGCCAAAGAGGTTGTGGTATGTTTGTTTTATAAACCAAAAGCTTACACCTGCTTGCTTTCGAAAAGGAGCTTTCATCTTGGTTGCTTATTTAAAATAAAGGTTTTAAACCTTTCGATAAAGTCGAAAGGTTATTGCCGCTTTATCATTGTTTTGTTTTGAACCTTCTAACAAAGTCGAATGGTTTACCTATTTCTAAAAACAACCTCTTCTCAATACTTTTGAAAGGTATCTGAAGTGACCCAACTTTCCTTCTACTATATTTTAATGATTTTTAGTTGAGTTTTTTTTTTAAAAACAAGGGATTACTTCTTTTCTTGCCTCTTTCATTTCTTTTAATTAATTTCCCAAGATCCAGAATTTACTAATATAAAAATATCAGTATTTTAATCAAGTCATATCATTTATATATGTGAAGATATATAAATGTTTCTTTGCATATCAGAGTGTTAAAGTAGCAAAGAAATTTAATCACACAACATTTTCCATAATTGAAAGGTTTTGTGTCACATAGCTATTTCTACACTTTAATCTTTTATTTGACTCAAGACTGACTAATACATGATTCAAGTGTTACTACCTTAAAATGACTCAGGATTAACTAATACATTTTCAGGTATTTTCATCTTGGAATGACTCAAGATTGACTAATACATTTTTCAAGTATTAGCACCTATTTTTCTCTTCTTCATTTTCCAGATTATTCTATAAACCAGAATGATTAATTTGTGGATTTATAACCCATGTATTAGATCTTTGGGATTCAAAACTTCATACATGTTGTTTTAGAATGATAAAACATATTAAAACTTGGTTTGATCTATGGATCACTGGTTAGTCTAGCCCAGATTCAGAATTCAAACATAGACATGCACAAAACATGCACAAGCAATTCAGGTCAAGCAAAATGCACATATCCAGGTTCATGAAGCATGTAATGATCATGTGAGTAATAGAGTTGTAAACTAATATAAGGTCATACAGATTTTTGAAATTTAGATTGGAAATAGTGTTGAATATGATTTTAGAAAGATCTTTGCATATTTCTGGCTAAAAGCATATACAGTGTGATGTTCTGGATTTTTAAACACTTAACAAAATTACTCTACAATCTTGTTTGAGTCTATATTGTTTGTCCCTATTTCTGACTTGCTACTTTAGTTTCATATTGAAGTCAGTTCCAGATTTTACCCATTTCCAATTCCTAAATCCTTGTATACTTATGATTTTCAGGTTTTATGGTATCATAATCCTACTCTTGTTCTAGACATATCATAGGATTTAGTTGCATTTCGAATTAGCTTACACTATGGTCTTGTTTGCTCCAGAAATCTAAAGACTATGGATTCAAGCTTTTGCATGTACTTGTATCAATTACAAGACATGTACAAGCCTTACTGGTTAGCCAAGATCATGTTCAACCCACCTACTCAATACTTTGGCACATATTTATTCAAAAACAACTTAACCTTTATAACTGAAATATAACAAACATGCCAAGGAGAATATATCCACATATCAGATTATATGGTATGTTCTCCTTCATTATAATCCTCTGGATTATTTCCAGAGTCTGCTACTTGAATCAAAAACTCACAATCACACATAATACTTAAGTTTTCTTTCTTTCTTTTACATGTTCTTTTCAATAAAACAAAGCAAGTATCAATCCTGGAAATACACAAGACATAAGAGAGTTTGCCTAGATTATTTATTACAATTAAACTTCTACTTCTCTAAAACATTTTAAAGCCAGCAAGTTCTTCAAACATCCATACAAGCAAGCTACTCAAACATCTTTCCCTACAGCAACACTTTGAACCGCCTCAATGAAAATGAGACACCCCAAAGATTGCAAAGGCAACAAATAGGGTCAGAAAATATATTCTGGTGTGAGTGAAATCATAGTTTATAAATAACTTGTAATTACTAAACTCTATGCAGAGATTCTTATGTTTGATACTTATTTAGATTCATACTAAAATCTGAGTATATATATACATATATACATATAAGCTCATACTAACATACATGCACACAAGTATTCATTCATCAACACAATTCAGTTATATGTACATATACTCCTATGGATTGACTCCCTTAAGTCCATAGCTCAATTTCTCAATCCCCATTTATCATTTATTTGGTCTTAACTCTTGCCATTGAACACCATGTGTGCATTGCAAAGGGGCTCATTTCTATTAACCCTTTACACAGAGGCCTATAGGACTTAAACAAGTCATGCACATACCCATCATCCACCTAATGATGAATAGATCAAGGCACTACTCCTAGATTAGCTTTATAATCTAGAGACCATTCTCATTTTCTTTCAGGAGAATTTTATTAATTCTTGGAAATGCTTTACATTCTTTTCTTCCTTTCATAAATCAAAGAGTATTAAACTCACTCAGGGATTTCAGCCAGTCATACAAAGAATTCATGCAAAACACTACATCCCATTTTAAGGTCATTTTTATTCTCTCGTATTTTGTAAAACTTGCATATCTTTATTTTCAAAAAATTTCCCATTTCCTACATAAATCTGGTAAAGTCATATAAAACATTACATTTATTTTACTGTGAACATAGGGTAAGGTTTTTGAGAAAAACCCATAAAAACATATTAACTTGTGATTTGAACAAATCAACATATATATATATATATAATATTGCATTGTTCATATCATTTTTAAAATGAACTAGACATAAGCATGAATCCCCTTATTCACACTGCCTACTTCATTCTTCATTTGTACCCTATTTCTCAGTAAAAATGTTTAACTCATTCCCATATAAAAACTGGATTATAAGTTACAGAAGCCATTTCTGTGATCAGGGTGTTTGTCTTTTCAAAGCATTAATCAAAACAATCAAAACAGATCAAAACATCAACCAAAGACCCAGCCAAAACACCAACCATGATCAACATTTATTTATTCAGAGAATAAAATTAAACAAAAACATGATATGGTTTTATATAAGTAGTATGGCTGCCCTTAACTTGGGTCTTAATGCCTTAAATCTCATAAGATGATTAACCACTCACCTTCCTTCTTCTTTCCCTGAGAATGCTCTAACTTGAAAACAGTGTGAGTTTGCTCTTCTTTTTATTTTCTAAAATATCTTTCTGTTTTCAAAAATAAACAGCTGCTTATCCTTTGATTTTTAAAACATTTAGCTAGGGTTTTAGTGGAGTGAAAAACCCATTTTATCCCCACACAAATAAGAGAATTTTGTATGTGTTTTTATGGCTAAATATGCCATTTTCTTTTTGATTCCATTTCGGGTATTTCAGTTGCTTTTCTTCTTTTTCTGTGTACATGCCATTTGCATGTTTCACCTACACACTATTTTCATGTGACTTATCTACATTATTTATTTTCTTAAGACAAATCTGAAACGTTCACATATATATCTTTTTATCAATTAATTCCTTGCTAATGTTTCTAGCCATATGTTCTCTCTTGATTATAAAATGTATTTATACCTATATAATACTAATCTGGTTTCATATATTTTAATCATCATAAGAGTTTATTTTATCACTCTATACTCTTCTGGCTACTTATATACAATATATATATATATATATGAGATATGTGAATATAAAACTCATTCATACTTAGTTATTTTCTTCTCATTATTATTTATTGAAAACAAGTATCCCCTTCCTTATTTATTTCACTCATTCTTGATATTTATTTTCAATTTATTTTATTCTTTGAATATTTTCCATTAACTGATTTTTATAAATTTATTTTCATCTCAATAATTTGGGTCTTCACATACTCTCCTCCTAAAAGGAATTGTGTCCCACAATTATTTTTCTCATACATTTCCATCCAAATGTATACAAAACATAATTTCATTTCAGAAATTTCAGAAACTCATGCATTCAAAACCAATCAAACATACATAAGTAATGTTTAAGTTTATCATAATTTTAGGCATACCTTTAAGCAGAAAATAGATTAGGATATTTATCTTTCATCCTATCTTCAATCTCCCATGTACAATCACTCTCATCTAAACTCCACTGGATTTTAACCAATTTTATTATTTTATTTCTCAATTTCTTTTCTTCTCTAGCCACAATACCCACTGGTTCCTTCTTATAAACAGAATTTCTTGAATTTCAACTTGTGTAGGAGATTTCAGAATGGTCTCCTTATCATGCACCCATCTTCTTAATTGAGATACATGAAATACATCATGTATATTACTCAATTCTTCTGGCAATTTCAACTTATAAGCCAAAGTTCCTACTCTTTGAATAATTTCATATGGCCCTATATATCTTAGTGACAATTTTCCTGCCTTGCCAAACCTCAATATTTTTCTCATTGGTGAAACTTTGAGAAATACATAATTTCCCACTTCAAATTCCACTGGCCTTCTCCCTTTATCTGCATAGGCTTTTTGTCTCTCTTGTGCTGCTCTCATTCTCTGCCTTACAAGTTCAATCCTTGCAGAGGTCTCTTTCACATGTTCTGGTCCAAGCAACACTCTTTCACCTGCCTCCATCCAGCATGCAGGAGATACACAAGGCTTCCCATACAAAGCCTCAAATGGAGCCATACCTATAGTGGTCTGATAGCTATTGTTATAAGCAAATTCAGCTAAATAGAGATGATCTTCCCAGTTGCCTCCAAAATCAAGTATACATGCTCTAAGCAAATCCTCTAAAATCTTTTTAACAATCTCAGTTTGCCCATCTGTTTGTGAGTGGTAAGTTGTGCTCAAGCTTAATTCTGTCCCTATAGCCTCTTGAAAGCTACCCCAGAACCTCGAGGTAAACAAGGTATCTCTATCACTAATGATAGTCTTGGGGATTCCATGTAATCTCACTATCTCCTTCACAAATAATTGAGCTAATTTGTGAGCATTTCTATTTGAATTCACTGGAATGAAGTGAGCTGTTTTTGTGAGTCTATCAACCATAACCCAAATACTATCATTGCCTCTTCTTGTTCTTGGCAAACTATCCACAAAATCCATTGAAATGCTTTCCCATTTCCAGGTAGGCACTTCCAGAGGTTGTAGTAAGCCTGAAGGTCTTTGATAATCTGCCTTGACTTGTTGACATGTTAAACACTTTGCCACATATCTTGCCACTACCCCTTTTATTCCTGGCCACCAATAGTTTCTTTTAAGATCATGGTATATTTTTGTACCACCTGGATGGATAGTGTACTTTGTCTTGTGATGCTTATCCATAACCTGTTGCTTCAGTTCTTCTATATTGGGTATGCAGAGTTTCCCTTTCTTTCTTAAGTAGCCTCTATCATCAACTTCATAATTTTCCACTGACATGCCTTGTGATATCATGTCCTTCTTTTCTTTTAAATTAGTGTCTTGATTCTTCATATTTCCTATTTTATCAACCAGGGTTGATCTTAAGGAGATGAGACTTAATTTTCCATATTCAATCATGTCACTATGTACATTGTCTGATGCACCAATTTCTTCCTTCATTTCTACTTCACTAAGGATTGTTAAATCCTTGAATTCAGTCGTCATTAAGCTTGCCAATCTTGCTTGATGTCTACTCAAAGCATCTGCTACCTTGTTAGCTTTTCCAAGAGTATATAATATATCAAGATCATAGGCAGCTAAAAACTCTACCCACCTATGTTGTCTCATATTCAAGTCTTTTTGAGAAAACAAATACTTAAGTGATTTATGGTCTGTAAACAATTCAAATTTAGTACCTAACAAGTAGTGTCTCCATAGCTTCAATGCATAAACAATGGCAGCAAGCTCTAGATCATGAGTGGCATATCTGGTTTCATTTGGCTTGAGTTGCCTTGATGCATATGCTATGACTCTTCCATGTTGCATGAGTACTGCCCCTAACCCAGACCCACTAGCATCAGTATAAACCACTAATCCCTCATTTCCCTCTGGAACTTGCAAGACTGGAGCTTCCATCAATGCCTTCTTCAATGATTCAAAAGCTTGTTCACATTTTTCTGTCCACACATATGGTTGCTCTTTTCTGGTTAGCTTGGTTAATGGAATGGCTATCCTTGCAAAGTCTTTTATAAACCTTCTATAGTAGCCTGCCATTCCTAAAAATGACCTCACCTCAGTCATTGATTTAGGTCTACTCCATGATTGCACTGCCATGACTTTGTTTGGGTCTTCACAAATCCCTTGTTGAGATATAATATGTCCCAAAAATTTAACTTCGTTCTGCCAAAATGTACACTTAGTAAATTTTGCCTTTAAATCATGTGCTCTTAATCTTGAAAAAACCAGATGCAAGTGCCTTGCATACTCCTCTTCTGATTTTGAATACACCAATATATCATCAATGAAAACAACTACAAATTTATCTAGAAAATCTCTGAATGTCCTATTCATTAAATCTACAAAATAGGATGGTGCATTTGTCAATCCAAAAGGCATTACTAAAAATTCATATAGCCCATATCTTGTGTTGAATGCAGTGTATTTAATACTCTCCTCCTCAACCTTCATTTGATGGAATCCAGAGGCTAAGTCTAGCCTTGAAAAGATTCTTGCTCCATTTAATTGATCAAATAAATCATCAATTCTGGGGAGTGGATATTTATTCTTGATGGTAACTTTGTTTAATTCCCTGTAATCAATACACATCCTCATTGTACCATCATGTTTCTTTACAAATACCACTAGAGAACCCCAGTTTGAACTACTAGGCCTTATGAAGACTTTCTGCTCCAATTCTTCCAATTGTTATTTCAATTCCACTAATTCTTTAGGACTCATTCTGGTAGGCTTCTTGATGATAGGACTTGCTCCTGGGATTAATCTTATCTGAAAATCAACTTGCCTATTTTCTGGAACTCCTATAACCTCTTCAAAGACATCTGGGTATTCATTTATTACTTTTATGTCTTCCAGAATTAATTCTTTTTCAGTCATGCTCCACATTTGACTAAGGCAATTTGTTTTGGCTATTTCACTCATTACTATAATATTTTTACCATTTTCTGTTTCCAAAGAAATAGTAAAATTTTCCAAGTTCAAAATTGCTTTGAATTTACTCAACCAATCTACACCTAAAATAATTCCTATTCCAGGATATTTTAACACAAACAAATCAGATTTAAACATATTTCCACCTATGTTTAATTTTACTCCCAAACAATTAATTCCTAGCATGCAGGAACTACCTAGGGGGCTCTGAATAAACAAAGGTTTATCAACTAGATTGCATGTAATGAATGCGATTTTTCGTCGCTCGAAAATCGACATTAATACGTCCACTGTATCAACTACCGAGCAATCGAATGCCGGAAAACCGAATTGTTATGGAGAAAAAAGAAGAGGTAGAAGAAGACAGAAGAAAAAGAAAGAAGAAACACAGAAACAATAACAGAATCTCACATTCGCAGCGGAACAACATATAATAGATAAATGAATAATTTTTTAAAAAAAGAACTATTTCAATTATACATTACATCATCATTAGAGTTTACAACAACAATACAACACTGGACAGTTATATAAACTTGTCCTCATACAGAATACACAGCGGAATAAATAATATCATATACAAGTGATACATCTCGCCATCCAGCTCGCTACGTGAGCTCCACAACATCTCCTGAATCCAGAATGACCTGATAACCTGACTCTAGACTGCCCGTGTGGAAATTGGTGGGCACCCAGAGTTTAGGAAGGAAACAAGAAACTCCAGGTCAGTCATGGTGACTGGTGTAAGAACTTAAAACAGTTATTATCTTTAAAACAACAACAACAAAGAAAGTAAAAGACATTAGCAATGCTTTTGGAAAATGAAACTACCATAAGACCTCCCGCCACACACACAATGCAAACGTAGAATTGGAGGAGATTTCTTCTTATGATAGTCAAACATGCTTACTATGAAAAATCATTGGATTATTATTATTAGTGCATAGTGCAGGAAAACATTTCGAAAGTATAATATTAATCTTAGCCAACATACGACTAGTATCGTATGCCTACTATAGCTACCATCTAAACAGTGGGGCGCCACCATAAGTAAATGGCAGGTTCTACAACTAAAACCGTACAAGGTTCGTATTGGAAGATGGATTTCCAATAAATGGTCAGGCTAAGGAACTTCCTACTGCCACATGGGATCGCCTCTGGATGGACGTCCCGAGAAACCAACCTGGCTCTCTGCCAACACAAGGTCGGGTTACCTCTGGGTATAGGTAACTACTTCACGACTATGCCATTCCCCGGTCCTTTGGGACCTTTATCCGAGCGCTCGGTAACCATCATCACACATAATAAATAATGTGTGTCCACATGAGTAAGTATCTGGGCTCCATACCATGATACCACCCTTTTCCAGAAGGAAATGACATACCCTAAAGGGCGCGACCCTCATAACCTTGCCGCATCTTTCCTGTTTCGACCATTTCCGGGTTGTGAGGTCCGAAGAGGTCTCGCCCACAAAGCTATGCTTTTTCACAAAGCCACGCTTTGATGACAAATGATCAATAAATGATCATCACACAGCAACACTCAACATGCCACATTACCAAATTGGGAGTATATCACTGATAAATTTCAATTACATAACCTCTGAGCTTGTACGTCTCAGAGAAGGGTGTTAAGCTAAGAGAATAAATTCTCCGCCACCAACAGAAATGTATTTGAAAGAAATTAGCTTTATATCTCAAATTGTAATGTCAGACATGTAACCATACAAGTCTGTTTCGGGTTCGAACAGAACCGAAGGCACTTCCGAAGAATCCCTTGCAAATCCGGGTATTCACAATCCCGATAAAACTTCCCATCACAAAGGAAATCTCTATACCGTAGCTAATGGTGCAGAGACAATCGATAGGTCATCCTATCGTTTTCACAAATACCTGGTCTTCACCACCGGTCTTCAATACGATCGATATCGTCGTATCACTAATTCGGAATGGGTTATATGACACAAAGGTCTTTTCCCGGCTAACCCGAATAGTGAGCACAATATTTAAAACATATGGATATAGGGATTTCAATTAAGTCACAACTTATTACCCAAATCCTTTCTTTCAAATGGTTTAAATAAATTACCATTTTAAATCTTTAAACAAAAAGATTTACTTCACAAAGTTTACCCAGTTTCACAAAGATTCATTCACAGATTTCCATATCAATTTTCCATTTAAATTGGATTAACCCATTAAATCTTAAAATTAAGATTTAATTTATAGTTTTCAAAACTATTCACAATTCAAGTCTTTTATAATATAAAAGATACACCTTTTGAAATACTCTTTTATTTCAAAAGAAAGTTTAATTATCGTTACAAAGGTTAATTCATAGTTTCTCCAAACTATTTAAAAATTTCATTTCAACTTGAATTGTTTCGATACAAGTTGGAAATCTTTTCACTTTATGAAAGCTATTATTATTTGGAAACAGATAGTTTTCATTTTGGGAAAAACTGGTTACATTTAAACAGGTTAAAGTCATTCAAATATAAACTTGAATTATAAATTTAAATTTCCAAAACCATATTTTAAATGGTTAAAAACCCATATAAACACCTTTTATACTTATAAAATCTTCTAAACCAAAATTTCCAAATTATTGAATTCAATTTCAAAATATTGAATTCAAACTTAAATCAAATGATTTAAATTCCAATTCCATTAAGTTATTTAAAATAACTTTTATTTTTGAAACTCATTTCAAAACTTTAAATTCCAATTTCCAAAACCATTTTTGATTCAAAACTCAAATTTCCAAAAATTGATAAAAATCTGTGACTTAACCGATTTTCACGTGAAATCAACATTTGTGTGTGTATTGTGTAGTCCACGGGTTCAACACAATAGTGCAACAACATTCAATCATCACAGATCAAAATATAATAATATAATTGATAAGCGGTATAAACGATAACGCTTATCTTTCATTCACAGATCACAGATATATATATCACAAATAAATAAATCATAGATCACACACAAAACAGGATATATCACAAAGTTTCATACATCAAAGATGTCAAATAATTCAACATCCAATAAAATCCAAACATCTATAAGTAGGATTAATTTTGATTATCTGATTAATTCAAATCAGATAAATTTCTATAAATAAATTTTACTAGATATAGTAAATTAATAATCAATTAATTTCAAATTGATTTTCAAATTTATTTCAAACACCAAATCAAATTTCCAAACATTTCCAAAAGATTTCCCTTTTAAAATAAATTTTCTTTATCTCTTCAAATCTACTTAAAAATCCAAATTTAGATAAATTCTTCGGTTTATAGATAATATTTCCAAAATCCATTTATTAAGCCTTTTTTTTCAAATTTGAAATTTAATTCAATATAATTCAAAAAATAAAACTTTTATCTTATAAAACTCCTTTTAAATTTATCCAATTATCAAAAATAAATTTTTCGATAAATTTTCAACTTTGAATTTTAAAAATCCAATTTTTAATTATTTTCGGTATCCAACGATACCAAAAATATATTCGGCTAAATTATAGCCTTCAACGCTTTCAATCCACAGATATAATCACACGGCGATTATAAATAATCAACACACAACATATGAAATAAATTCAAATGTTTGAGGAATCCAGTTGGATCCCTCCAACCTGTTTCCCTGCATCCACAGATGTTAGCACAATACCAATTCCACTTCACAGTGAAATTATCGTGGTATATGGGATTTATAAATATTATCCGCTATTATGCGGCACAATAGGGTCTCATCCGCTATATAATGCGGGAAATCAACTCCAAATACATATATAATACCAATTCCACATCAATGTGAAATTATCGCGGTATATGTTTTTAATAAATAACCTCCGCTTAATATACCGCGTATATGGTCTATTCAATGCAACTGATAGCAATTATCAATCAATTCACACAATCAAGCAATTTTAAATTCAACTATTTAAAATTTACATCGAAACAAAATATTCGATTGAGTGAGGAGTTCTCACCTTGAGTTTGTCGAACGTTTAAATTTTAAATTAAATCGAACCGTTCGATTAAATCCAAAAATTTCGCTTGCCCCAAACGCGCCCAGATATGTGCTGCAGCGTAGATCGCGTCGCTGCGATTACGACGCCGCCAGTTTCGCTTGATTCCGACCTCGTATCAAAAAGTTATGATATTTTAAACTCTATACGAATTAATATAAATCAATTTACATTTCTTTATTTTTATTTCAAACCCTACTATCATCTGCCGTTCATTCTGCAACCCTAGATCTAGGCCGTTCTTTTATTTGCTTCTTCCTCCTCGTGCCTACCAGGTTCGAACGCAAGAAAGTGAACCCATTTGGCCGCCTTTCATTTAGAATTTTCGCTCGACCTTCGTTGCATTCGACAACGATCAGGGATCACCGCTAGATTCGCCAACAGGATCTCCACCTTTGGCCATGGGTCCGGTCTAACTCGGCCCCCCATCACATTGAAAAACGTGCGCAATACGGTTGATGAACGTGAGCAGTTCTCCTTCGAACGACGTCGATTCGTGATTCCCACCATTGGATTCGTAGCTCTCTTCGTCCTCTTTCATTTTGTAGTTGGAAGTTTTTCTCAATACTGGGTGGATTTGCGGAGATCGAGAGGAGAAAGGAAATGAATTTCTGGCCATTAAAAAATAACTGGCAGCTAAGAGAATTAGGGTTAGGGTTCGGCTGTTGTGCGTGTATATATACACGTATAACATATTATTTTAATATTAAATTCAATTTTAACGAGCATTTACAAACGAACTCCAAATCTGACGTGCTGCCTGGCGTTTATAAGGTTTTACCCGCATTCCGAACACAATGGAATGTGTTTCGGGAGCTAATGCGATCGTATGTGAGAGTTACGGAAATAAACGATCAAATTTAAATTAAACCGATTTAAACCGATTTCGATGCGTTTTGGCTTGCCCCGGACAAACCGTACATCCGATTGACACGAAATTTGAAACCCTACAATAATTTCACATTACGGATCCGATGAAACTAGTTTCGTCGAAATCCGAGACTATTTGAAAAATGGTCATTTTTAGTCGTCAATTAAATATTAAAATATTCAATTTCTACAATTTAACTTTTAATTCAATTTTAGAAGTTCTATAACATCATTATAACTCCAATATGATTTAATATAACTTTATAAAATCATTTTTAAACACATTTAATTCAAATTTCAATTATTTACCCGATTTCAGGTATTAAATTAACAATTTAATCGTCCAATTAAACCATTATATCGAAATTAAATTAATTCGACTTCCAAATCTTACTTATTAATATTTAAAATTAATTAAATATACGAATTTCAAATGACAGAAATTCTAGGTCGTTACATTGCATGTGAGAGCCAATTTATTTACTATGTCTTGTGATATTAAGGAATGTGTAGCCCTAGTGTCATATATAACTGAGATTGGATAATCTTTAATTAGGACTATACCTTCTAATTGTCCAGAATTTCCCACTGCATTTGCTTTTGCTTTTCCTTCCAATGCTCCTACCTTTGCTCCTTTCTTGAACTCTGGGCAATTCCTTTTGATATGACCTTCTTTCCCACAATTATAGCAACTAAATGGGGTTTTCTTAGCTGCTTGACACCTATTACTCATGTGTCCTTCCATGCCACAGTTATAGCAAATAATTTTCTTCTTAACTTCCCCACTGGTTGCTCCTTTAACCTTCTTGTCTGAATTCTTCTTGTCGTAAGGATGTGCTTTATTTTTCCCCTTCTTGTTGTTGTTATTAGCTCTCATGTTCCTGAATTTCTCCCTTGCATTATCATGTTGTTCAAAAGAAAGAGTGAGATCTATGACTTGATCAAATGTTTTGTCTTTGTATGGTAGCATTGCTCTACTTAAACCAGCATTAAGTCCTTGAATAAATCTTGAATTCTTTGATTCCTCATTCCCTATGAGCATGGTTCCATACTTAGACAAGCTCTCAAACTTTTGAGTGTATTCAGTCACACTCATTGATCCTTGCCTCAATCTTATGAACTCCTCAAGCAATGTTGCTTTAGTTGTTGCTGGGACAAACCTAGCCTCAAGCATATCCTTGAACCGATCCCATGTTATCTCATTTTCTGGTCTTCCTGTGATGATTACCTCCCACTAATCCGGTGCTGCTCCTTTGAGCCTTCTGGAAGCTATTTGCCTCTTCCTTTGGTCATTGATTTGCCTGTCTGCAAATATCCTTTCCAAAGTTCTTAGCCATGTTTGCACACCCATGACTCCTTCAGTGCCTTCAAAATCCTTGCCTCCTAAATTTGAGAATGTTTTCAGTAGCTTAGATAACTCCTCATGAGGATTTTCTTCCCTCAGCACTGCTCCTTCCCTAAATGCCCTCACCAAATCTTGCAAATTGACCAATGGTGTTGCACTAGAGGGTCCTGCTCCAGAGTTTGGTGGTCTTCCTACCATGATTTGCTATATAATTTACATAGCTAGTTAGTCTTGTTTTTTGATTTAATTGTTTCAGTAATTTATTCCTACTGAAAATATTTTTATGTGGTTTGTTCCTTAGAATTTTATCCATATAAGAAAATTAGATTATTATTTTTTTGCTATGTTTTTGGTAACATGGCTCTGATACCAACTGAAGTGACCCAACTTTCCTTCTACTATATTTTAATGATTTTTAGTTGAGTTTTTTTTTAAAACAAGGGACCACTTCTTTTCTGGCCTCTTTCATTTCTTTTAATTAATTTTCGAAGATCCAGAATTTACTAATATAAAAATATCAGTATTTTAATCAAGTCATATCATTTATATATGTGAAGATATATAAATGTTTCTTTGCCTATCAGAGTGTTAAAGTAGCAAAGAAATTTAATCACACAACATTTTCCATAATTGAAAGGTTTTGTGTCACATAGCTATTTCTACACTTTGATCTTTTATTTGACTCAAGACTAACTAATACATGATTCAAGTGTTACTACCTTAAAATGACTCAGGATTAACTAATACATTTTTAGGTATTTTCATCTTGGAATGACTCAAGATTGACTAATACATTTTTCAAGTATTAGCACCTATTTTTCTCTTCTTCATTTTCCAGATTATTCTATAAACCAGATTGATTAATTTATGGATTTATAACCCATGTATTAGATCTTTGGGATTCAAAAATTCATACATGTTGTTTTAGAATGATAAAACATATTAAAACTTGGTTTGATCTATGGATCACTGGTTAGTCTAGCCCAGATTTAGAATTCAAACATAGACATGCACAAAACATGCACAAACATGCACAAGCAATTCAGGTCAAGCAAAATGCACATATCAAGGTTCATGAAGCATGTAATGATCATGTGAGTAATTGAGTTGTAAACTAATCTAAGGTCATACAGATTTTTAAATTTAGATTGGAAATAGTGTTGAATATGATTTTAGAAAGATCTTTGCATATTTCTAGCTAAAAGCATATAGAGTGTGATGTTCTAGATTTTTAAACACTTAACAAAATTACTCTACAATCTTGTTTGAGTTTATATTATTTGTCCCTATTTCTGACTTGCTACTTTAGTTTCATATTGAAGTCAGTTCCAGATTTTACCCATTTCCAATTCCTAAATCCTCGTATACTTATGATTTTCAGGTTTTATGGTATCATAATCCTACTCTTGTTCTAGACATATCATAGGATTTAGTTTCATTTCGAATTAGCTTACACTATGGTCTTGTTTGCTCCAGAAATCTGAAGACTATGGCTTCAAGCTTTTGCATGTACTTGTATCAATTACAAGACATGTACAAGCCTTACTGGTTAGCCAAGACCATGTTCAACCCAGCTACTCAATACTTTGGCACATATTTATTCAAAAACAACTTAATCTTTATAACTGAAATATAACAAACATGCCAAGGAGAATATATCTACATATCAGATTATATGGTATGTTCTCCTTCATTATAATCCTCTGGATTATTTCCAGAGTCTGCTACTTGAATCAACAACTCACAAGCACACATAATACTTAAGTTTTTTCTTTTCTTTCTTTTACATGTTCTTTTCAAGAAAACAAAGCAAGTATCAATCCTGAAAATACACAAGACATAAGAGAGTTTGCCTAGATTACTTATTACAATTAAACTTCTACTTCTCTAAAACATTTTAAAGCCAACAAGTTCTTCAAACATCCATACAAGCAAGCTACTCAAGCATCTTTCCTTGCAGCAACAATTTGAACTGCCTCAATGAAAATGAGACACCCCAAAGATTGCAAAGGCAACAAATAGGGTCAGAAAATATATTCTGGTGTGAGTGAAATCATAGTTTATAAATAACTTGTAATTACTAAACTCTGTGCAGAGATTCATATGTTTGATACTTATTTAGATTCATACTAAAATCTGAGTATATATATATACATATATACATATAAGATCATACTAACATACATGCACACAAGTATTCATTCATCAACACAATTCAGTTATATGTACATATACTCCTATGGATTGACTCCCTTAACTCCATAGCTCTATTTCTCAATCCCCATTTATCATTTATTTGGTCTTAACTCTTGCCATTGAACACCATGTGTGCATTGCAAAGGGGCTCATTTCTGTTAACCCTTTACACAGAGGCCTACAGGACTAAAACAAATCATGCACATACCCATCATCCACCTAATGATGAATAGATCAAGGCACTACTCCTAGATTAGCTTTATAATCTAGAGACCATTCTCATTTTCTTTCAGGAGAATTTTATTAATTCTTGGAAATGCTTTACATTCTTTTCTTCTTTTCATAAATCAAAGAGTATTAAACTCACTCAGGGATTTCAGCCAGTCATACAAAGCATTCATGCAAAACACTACATCCCATTTTAAGGTCATTTTTATTCACTCATATTTTCTAAAACTTGCATATCTTTATTTTCAGAAATTTTCCCATTTCCTACATAAATCTGGTGAAGTTGTATAAAACATTACATTTATTTTACTGTGAACATAGGGTAAGGTTTTTTAGAAAAACCCATAAAAACATATTAACTTGTGATTTGAACAAATCAGCACATATATATAATATTGCATTGTTCATATCATTTTTAAAATGAACTAGACATAAGCATGAATCCCCTTATTCACACTGCCTACTTCATTCTTCATTAGTACCCTATTTCTCAGTAAAAATGTTTAACTCATTCCCATATAAAAACTGGATTACAAGTTACAAAAGCCATTTCTGTGATCAGGGTGTTTGTCTTTTCAAAGCATTAATCAAAACAATCAAAACAGATCAAAACATCAACTAAAGACTCAGCCAAAACACCAACCATGATCAACATTTATTTATTCAGAGGATAAAATTAAACAAAAACATGATATGGTTTTATATAAGTAATATAGCTGCCCTTAACTTGGGTCTTAATGCCTTAAATCTCATAAGATGATTAATCACTCACCTTCCTTCTTCTTTCCCCGAGAATGCTCTAACTTGAAAACAGTGTGAGTTTGCTCTTCTTTTTATTTTCTAAAATATCTTTCTGTTTTCAAAAATAAACAGTTGCTTATCCTTTGATTTTTAAAACATTTAGCTAGGGTTTTAGTGGAGTGAAAAACCCATTTTATCCCCACACAAATAAGAGAATTTTGTATTTGTTTTTATGGCTAAATATGCCATTTTCTTTTTGATTCCATTTCGGGTATTTCAGTTGCTTTTCTTCTTTTTCTGTGTACATGCCATTTGCATGTTTCACCTACACACTATTTTCATGTGACTTATCTACATTATTTATTTTCTTAAGACAAATCTGAAACGTTCACATATATATCTTTTTATCAATTAATTCCTTGCTAATGTTTCTAGCCATCTGTTCTCTCTTGATTATAAAATGTATTTATACCTATATAATACTAATCTGGTTTCATATATTTTAATCATCATAAGAGTTTATTTTATCACTATATACTCTTCTGGCTACTTATATACAATATATATATGAGATATGTGAATATAAAACTCATTCATACTTAGTTATTTTCTTCTCATTATTATTTATTGAAAACAACTATCCCCTTCCTTATTTATTTCACTCATTCTTGATATTTATTTTCGACTTATTTTATTCTTTGAATATTTTCCATTAACTGATTTTTATAAAATTATTTTCATCTCAATAATTTGGGTCTTCACAGTATCAAAGCTTTCGACTTATATGTTTTACCTGACTTTTCTAATTGAAGTATAACCCAAAGCTTTCGAAGGAGTTGTTTTGAAGGCAGGGGACTATTGTTATAAATGATGTGTTTTAAAGCTTTTGAAGCAGATATTTCAACAAAGTCGAAAGGTAGCTTCCAATGAAGTCAAAAGGTTTTAAAGTAGATTCTCCACATGTTTTAAATTGAACCTAGTAAGTTTTCGAAAGGTTTAATGCTTTCGAAAGGTTTTGTTTATTGAATGGTTTTGACGGGATTAAAAGCAAAGCTTTCGAAGGAGTCGAAAGGTAGCATTCAAAGCGGTCGAAAGGTAGCTTCCGACAAGGTCGAAAGGTATATTTTTTGAATGGTTTTGAAAGGTTTTAAGTGGAAGGTTTTCCAAAGGTTTTCTAAGGCAATGTTTTGAAGCATTTTTAAAGTAGGATGTCTAAAGTTTTATTGCTTTTGAAAGGGTCGAAAGTAAGGCTTCGAAGAGGATACTTTCGAAGGGATTGGAAACTTGTTTTCTTTTAACCTTATAAAAAAATGTTGTTTATCCTTGGGGATACCGGGGTGGGCTTAATGAAGTTCAACAATAGTTGGGGATTAACACTTATATGTTTTGACAATCGTTGGGGGATACCAATGTAAATTATAATGAATATAACCTAAATTAGGGATAATAATGGAAATAGGTCAACTATGTAGATAGCAAGGGATAATTGGGATATAACCTAAATTAGGGATACTAATGGAAATAGGTTACTCATGTGGATAACATGAGATAAGTATATTCATGGGATGTTTGATGGATAGTCAACATCAAGTTGGAGATGGATAGTCTCCATATGATTGAAGAAGGGTTCATAGTCATCCTGGGAAAACTATGGGATGTTTGATGGATAGTCAACATCATGTGGGGGATGGATAATCTCCATATATTTAATGAAGGGTTTATAGTTATCTTAGGAAAACTATGTGATGTGGGATGGATAGGCCGCATCAGCTGAAGTAAAATGAATATGGGATGGATAGTCCTCTTTGAGGCAATTAAAATCTAATAGGGGATGCGGAAATCCTAATTGTTTTCAAGTATGCATATCATCATATTGTTTTTAAAAAAATATATGTTTTAACCATTGTGCATGCAGGAGCACATAATATGGTTTTCAAAGGATGTTAGTGAGGGGAAACCCGTTCTGCTAAGTGGTGTGGTCTCACTTAACATATTAAACCGGGATGGGAACTTGTGATTTGATTGGCCTTATTTCAGATATATTGTCGGTCAACAATTAGAATTCTCCGCTGATTCGTTTTTGTTTGACATTGTTGGATTCATACCCATTACTCCCAATAATGGGAGTGGATTGATTCTTGTTATTCCTGCAATAGACGAGTTTCTCGGTATTTCCAGGACAATACCGGTACTTAAGAGTGTGCGCGGCTTATGAGATGCACGGCTTTTGGGAATGTGTATGGCTTATGGGATGCACGGCTTTTGGGCGTACTTGAGTGTGATTCTACTATGTCAAGTAGCGATCGGGTGATTTTGAGTCGATTTGACCCCATCGACTCGGCATGTTACTTTTGTGAACACAGTTTTATTGATTCAGAATGCAAAGCGATTTTATTAATGAAAATTGGGCAAGTTTTGCCTATTACAATGCCTACGGTATCCCAAGATGGCTTATTTTCTTGAAATAGGAGATACATAAGATCATTTTAGATAAAGTAACGACGCAGCGATTCGTTGTTCCATGCTTGGGGAATATGGATTCCATCAGTGGTTATTAGCTTGAATATGCCATCCCCTAGCTTCCGACCGATCACACAGGGTCCTTCACAATTTGGTCCGAGTGCACCTAGTACATGTTAAACCCTCTTAAGGACAAGTTCTCCCACTTCAAAGTTGCGGTAATGAACTTTGGAGTTGAAGTACCATGCGACCCTTTTTTGGTTAGCGGCAGTCCTTGATTCGGCTTTTTCCCTCCTCACATTGACCATATCGAGTTACTCGAGTAGGAGTTGTTCGTTCTATCTTTGATTGAAGTTTTGCCTTCGATAAGAGGGGACTTCTTGCTCAACCAGGATCATAACTTCTAAACCATATGCAAGAGTGAACGGAGAGTGCCCAGTTGTAGATTTGTGCATTGTCCTATAGGCTCATAGTGCGAGTGGAAGTTCATCAACCCAATTTCCTTTTGCTTTAGTTAGCCGTTTTTTGATGGTGGACTTAACGATCTTATTAACAGCTTCCACTTGCCTATTTTCCTGCGAGTGTGCGACTATGGAAATGCTTTTCTCGATTCGGAAGCATTTGCAAAAGTTTTTGAACTCAATGCTTTAGAATTGTGTCCCATTGTCCATGATGATTTTTTGTGGTACCTCAAACCTGCAAATGATATTTTTAGTAACAAAGTTAATGACTTTCTTTGTAGTAATAATGGCCAGCGGTTCCGCTTTGGTCCATTTGGTGAAATAGTCAACATCCCCCCTTAGCTATTGGTAATGAGCTAATCAAATCGATTCCTCATGTTGCGAACGGCCATGGGCTGACCATCTGTGTTAGCTCTGTCGAGGGGGTTCTTTTTATCTTGCTGAATCTTTGGCATTGATCGCACCGTCTGGCATAATCTGCTGCATCGCGGTTCACTATTGGCCAAAAGTACCCATACCGGAGCACCTTCTTTGCAAGGGTTTTCCCTAATATCCACGGTCACCTTCATGAACTTCTTTTAGGATCCTTCAAGCTTCGTCGTCGGTCACACATCTGGGCAATGCAGTAGAGAATCTCCTTCGGTAGAGTATCCCATCCAGCATTACAAATCGCGGTGGCTTCCGAAGAAGCTTTTTTCACTGGTTCCTGTCTATGGGGAGAGCTCCTATGAGCAGGTAGTCTTTCATCGGCATCATCAATGTCTCCGGTTCCTTGGTACTCTCAAAAATCCAGTCGATGTCCATTTCGCTTATGCTCAGAGCGTTCAGGGTTTCAACTGGGACCAGCCCCAATGACAGCGCCTCTCCAGAGCTGACCAGTTTGGCCAGACAGTCCACCTTCGTATTCTGCTCCCTTGAGATATGAGTCATTGTGTAATGGTCGATGTCATTCAGTAGTTCCTATACTTTAGATAGATACGGGGCGAGGTTCTCCGCCCGAGCCTGGTATTCACCTTTTACGTGACAGATGAATAGCTGAGAGTCGTTGTAGACGTGTATGGATTTTATCTCGAGTTCCCTCACAATCTTTAGCCCAGCTATCAATGCTTCGTATTCTACCTCATTATTTGTTGCAGAGAATTCCAAGCGCAAGGCGTAGCATAAGGATCATCCTTCAAGAGTCTCGAGCACTACGCCTGCACTCAAGCAGAAGTTGTTAGATGCATCATCGATGAACAACTTCCAACGTGTCTCCATTTCTGGAGTGATTCCTTCCTCATTATCTCATATCATAAATTCGGCAAAGAAATGTGCCAGCGCCTGTTCGTTGATTTCCTTTCTAGGATGGTATGTGATTTCGTGCTGACTCAGTTCGATGTTCCATTTGGTAAGCCATCTAGAGGTCTCGGGGTGGTATGGCACTTGCTTCAAGGGTTAATCTATTAGCACTCTGATATGGTGTGCCTGGAAGTATGGTCATAATTTTCTGGATGGAATTAATAGGCAATATGCCAATTTCTCCCATTTTGGATAGTTCTTATTTGCTCCAATGAACCGTTTACTGATGTAGTATACAGGTCGTTGGATCTTAGCTTCTTCTCGTATGAGCGTAGTACTCAATGCATATGACGAGACTGCTAGATAGATGTACAAATTTTATTCGTCTATTGGCTTTGATAAGATTTGCGGGGTTTTCATATGTCACAGCAGCTCTTTGAATGTAGTTTGACAAGCTTGGTTCCATTTGAAGTTTTTCTTTCCCTTCTTTAGCGCATCAAAGAATGGTATGCATTTGTCAGTTGCTTTGGAGATGAACCGGCTCAGTCTGCAACCTTTCCATTCAGGCTTTGTAGCTCTTTCCTGTTCCTTGGGGCCTCGACTTCCCACAAAGCAGTTATTTGCTCGGGATTTGCTTCAATGCCTCTGGCGTTTACGATAAATCCCAAGAACTTTCTCGAGGCTACCCCAAATTGACACTTAAGGGAATTGAGCTTCATTCCATATTTTTGGAGTATTTTGAACATTACAGCGAGATTGTCTTAGCGATTTACAACTATGCGTGATTTAACCAACATATCGTCTACATAAACATCCTTTGTCTTTCCAATCTGACGCTTAAACATGATGTTTATCAGTCGTTGGTAAGTTGCTCCAGCATTCTTTAAGCCAAACGGCATTACTTTGTAGTAATACAATCAACGGTCGGTAATGAAACCGGTATTTTCTTGGTTTGGTTCGTGCATCATGATCTGGTTGTACCCCGAGTATGCATCCATAAATGATAGCAGTGCATGTCCATCCATCATATCCACAAGTTGATCGATTTTGGGCAGAGGAAAGCTGTCCTTTGGGCAAGCTTTATTCGGATTCGAGTAGTCAATACAAGTTCGCCATTTCCCATTGGATTTCTTGACCAAGACTGGGTTAGGTACCCATTCGGGGTAAGTTGCACCAAGGATAAAGCCATTAGCCATCAGCTTATCCACTTCTTCTCTTAGTGCTTTGGACCGCTCGGGCCCTAGGCTAAGCCTTTTTTGCTTCACGGGCGTATACTTGGGATCAATGTTAAGTGCGTGGCAGACTATCTCTGGCGACACACCGCACATATCAAAATGCGTTTAGGCGAACACATCCAGATTAGCACGAAGAAATTTGATGAGTTCTAGTCGCATCCAGTTTCCGAGATGCGATCCAATTTTTAGGACTCGCATTGGGTTGTCCATGTCGACTGGCACAGATACTGTCAATTCAACCGGTGCTACCCATTCCTCCCCTAAACTCTTCTTTCTAGGGTCCAAAGTTAAATTGGCTATGATCCCTAAGCAAGGAGCATCTCTATAGTTGCTATTCGGACGGTTCATGAATATGGAGAGTTCTCCCCACATTCTTCTGCTTTTCTTTTCATTTAGATTCGCGTAGTTCCATGATATAACATTCCCTAGTGGCACTTTGATCTCCCTTGACCACCATGAATCCATTCTCCGTCGGAAATTTCATAGTTAGACACCATTGAGCTAAAGCAATTCTAAAGTCCGCCAAGGCGGGTCACCCCAAAAAGGCATTGTAGGCGGATATCTCATCTACGATCACAAAGGTTTGGATGAGGATAACCCTTCGGTCGCCTTCTCCGAGTTCTACGGGTATGTCAATCGTTCCGGTGGGTTGCTTGGGTTCACAGATGAATCCTTGAATCTTCGTTTGGCAGGCGGATTCGTCTTTTATGATGATCTAAGTTGCTCAAAGGTGCATTTGAAAAGGATATTCATAGAACTGCCACTGTCCACCAATACTCGTTGGACCATGGCGGGTCCGATTCCTACTATCACGACCATAGGATCGAGAGTTGGAGCTTCTATTCCCTCGTTGTCTCGATTTCTAAATACTATGTCGTCGTGGGGGTTCTTTGTTGCTTAGCGGGGGTTCCATCTTCGATCGGAACGCATGCGTCTTTCGGGATGTGCTTTAATGAGGTCACATACCGCTCCATTTCTCCCCAACTCTTCTGCACAGGATGGAGCCCTCCAGATATCGTTCCAATGATGAGTTTCTGGTCAGTCCATCTGGGTCCCTCTTTGTTGGTTCCAACTTGGTTCCCTTGATCTCTAGGAGCTTGAGGCGCTACAAGTCGGTCAAGATTCAGTGGTTTCCTCACATACCATTGGAGCTTATTTTCCCAAATTAACTCCTCAATAAAGTTCTTCAGATGATGACACTCGTTCGTGTTGTGACCATGTGCCTCATGGAAGTGGCAGTACTTTTCGGAACGCTTCTGCTGTTCGGTTACTTCCTTTTTAGGTGGCTTCTTGTATTCTTCCATCCTCTTTGTCGCGAGATCGATTTTTTCTAGAGTATCATTGAGCGTGGTGTATTCTTTAGGCTGCAAACCTTTGAGTCTCTTGTTACTTCCATTTCGCTTGTCAGAATTCTAATTCTTCCTTTTCTGATTTCCATTTTTTCCTACGTTCCCCTCAGCGATCCCGAAAGTGTTTATATCTTGGTTCATCGCCATACCGTTCTGCCCAATGTTGGTCGGCTGTAAGTTAGCAGATTTCCTTTCTAATTCCTATGCCTCTTCCAGTCTCAAGTACTGGCTCGCCTTTCAGTTGAAGTCCTTCCTAGTGGTGGGTTGTTTTATTTTGATCCATTTCCCAAATTCAGTCTTGGGGTGAATTGCGCGGACTTAGGCCATGAAAACCATATCCTCATTCGGATTACTTACTTCAGTTACTGTAGTGTTGAACCGATTCATGAAGAACTTCAGAGATTCATGCTGTCCTTGGAATAATTCGGACAAGGATATCACATCTTTAGGCTACGCATGTGAAGTCTAAATTGATCAAGGAACCTTATTGCTAGTTGATTAAAAGTGGAGATGGATATTAGCGGAAGCCTAATGAAACACATGGAAGCAATTCCTCTAGAAAAGTGGGGAAACATCTACATTGAATTATATCCGAAGCATTTGCTCCATCCATGTACCAACTGTACTTATATAAGTGGGGTTTTGGGTCTCTCGTTTCGTCATAAGACAGAATAGTTGGGATAGTGAACTTTTCTGGGTATAGTTGATTCAAAATCTCATCAGTGAAAGGAGTCTGTCTTGGAGCGGATCCCCATTTATCATCCTTTATTTCCTTACTCTCATTCGTCAATTGCGTGACCATGTCCACGATATACGCCCCAGATGTCCAGTAATCCGGGGGTCGGCTGTCAGTAACTACACCGAGTGTTTGGCTTTCCAAACGATCTTGGTGAGTGGGCCGAAGCATAGGCTCTCTTATCTTCAGGAAAGCCACTCCCTCGGGGTTTCATTGGCTTGCGGTTAGTCTGATGGGGGCAGTTTGGATCTCCCTGGCATTATCGAATGCATTGATATTTCCTTCCAACTTGGCGTCTTCAAGTTGCTCACCATCTTCTGAGTCGGTGAGATCCATGACTATATCCTCCTGTGGGGTCTTCGCCCCTAGATTTAAGTTCGTAGCTAGTTGCCTCGCAGTTGGTGGAGTGCTTGTGTTTCCTTCCTATATTGATTCCCATGGTCCCACCTGTTACTCCTTTATGCGGCTGCTTCGCGTTTCTTCTGTTTTGGCCAGAAACAGAAGAATTTTCTTATTCCACTGCAGTTGCGGACTCTGTCATAATTCTTGTAGAAGCATGAGATTGCAAGGTCAATAGGGCATTCAATATGTCCATTAGAGCCCTTTGGTTGTTTTCCATTTTTTGGTTAATTTCATCAACCATTTTATTCAACTCATCTATAGTGACAAATTCACGCTGAATGGAGGGTCTTGGAATCTGATCACTAGAGTTAGCACCTAACTGCGAATTGTTACTTTTCTGCGACCTTGTTTCTTCTCCAGCAATGGTAGCTCCTATGGACCTTTCGGAAATTGTTCTCTTTCTTCTTGATGCCATTGGTTCTCAACAGCAAATCCTCTAAGCAAAGATTGATGATCTAACTTCTGAACCTATATGATCCAAAGTAGATAGCTAGATCTAAGCCTAAGTTGGGTTCTCTGTGAAAGCACCAAAATGTTAACCCAAAAAATGGATCAACACCTTGGATTTAGTATGAAAGCACCAGCCTCGTTTATCAAGGCAAATAGAATGAAGAACATAAATAATAACTTGCAAATAAAATAAAAGACAAGAGATTTTTATAGTGGTTCGACTGTTAACCAATCCTACATCCACTTTATAACTTTTATTATTGACTGACTGCAATTATAAGTAGAATATGATTACACTTTTCTTGGATCTTGTGAGTTAGATCAAGTCACGGGTGTTAGAATTCGCTAGAGAATCACAGTGAACTCCTTTAATGACTGTTGTTTGGGAGAAGAAGAGCGAAGAATAGATTATGTAGAGTTTCAGCAGCCAATCCAGAAGATCTTGTTTATGTTGCAGGTAGGTTTGTATTTATAAGGGTTGGAGAGCACTTCAACCAAAGCCGCTTCATCAGAGACTCACATTCGAAGGTACGTGGGCGCTCCCAAAATTCCAGAACGAGCCGACCCATTCTGATGGATCGCTAGCGATCCATATGGCATGGATCGCTACGATCCATGGGGTTTGAGTATTTTTGGCTCGTTCCCTTGGATCATGTTTTCTGCCTTATGTAGATGCTCTCCATGTAATTTCAAGACTAGATGTTTTGCTTTGATGATGATTCACGCACTGGTTGCATTGAACTGCTGATTGAATTAGATGAATGTTCGCTTCTCGATCAAATTAGCTTGAAATTCCATCAAACTTAGCAAACATTCCCTGAATACCTATTGGATCATGGTGCAAGAGGATTGGAGGATTTACCAACGATCCTTATGGATCGCTAACGATCCACAGGAGCGATCCATCACCTTAGCATATTTTTGTCTTCTTTTTCTTTAGTCTTTCTTAGTTCCTTCTTCTAATCCTTTTGGTTGATTCTTGAGTTGCTCTAACTCGACGTAGATGTTCTGACTTCCTTTGAATTCTGTTGGGTCAAAAACTCAAATAACATCAACCCTAAGTAATAATCCCTATATAGTCATGATTTAGAGATTAACTTCATTCTCTCAAGTTGTATTTCTTTATATTCTTCTTCTTAGGTTTCATTATCAATTTTATAATTTTGTTTTCTCAAAAAGCAATAGAATCTCATTTTCCAAAGTGGATGTACATAATTTTGCGATAATGAAATGACTGTAAATCATGTATGTGATTTTTTTTGTTTATGCGTCTGTGATGTATGATCGTTTATTTTGAAATATTAGTATTTTGTTTGTTCTACCTCACCATCAATCATATTATTTCCATTGCATTTAGGGTGTTAATCCAATTTTTCCCAAAAGTTCACAATTTGGAAGAATTTTATAACATTGGGCATAAGTTTATCAGACTAAAAAAGCACATCGGAGGCTGAATAAGGGCAGTGTTGTTCATACTTACTAATAGTTAGACAGATGCTATAACAATCGATGGTAATGATAATGAAAGGCGGATGAATGGTAGGGCCAATAACAATAATCAGTAGTACGCTCTAAAAAGTGCTAATAGCCATAATTCATGAGCTACTCATCTTTAACAGACATCATCAATTGTATTTACTTAGCATATGACAATTTAACTCCTTTTGAGGTCCCACCACATCAAAAAAATAATATTGCTACTAATAGGAATTCAACTGTATATTATGGGTTCCACTACGTCTATGGGAACTTAATGAGCGATTGAAGACATTTAATGGATAAGATAGAATGATTGACCCAAAGAGGAGGATACTGAGATTCGTTTAATAACTGAAGCATAATCAGTAAGTTCTATGACCATAGTTGTTGATGTTATCCCGCTTTTGTGAATAGCGACTCAACTACTAAAGAAGAAGCCACGACTCAGCACTCAACAAAACAACAAGTTAATTACACTGATTAATCCGAGCGACTTAACCATCTGCAGCCCCCAGCGATCTACGACCTATGGCATTCAACGAGCTAACATTGCTATGGATTAGCGACTTAACTTTCCAACAACTTCCAGCGACCTAGCGACCTAGTAACTGAACGACCTAAAGCTCCGGCGAGTTAGCATGGCAACAGGTTCTACAACAAGCTAAACATGACAGCGACCTACGACCTAAAGCATAGAGCGGCTCAACGAGTTACCTCCTAACGACCTAGCGACTCAACTTCCTAACGACCTAGCGACCTAACTTCCTAACAACCTAGCGACCTACTTCCTAACGACCTAGCGACCTAACTTCCTAACGACCTAGCGACCTAACTTCCTAACAACCTAGCGACCTAACTTCCTAGCTTCCTAACGACCTAACCTTTTATGCAAACAACATACTAAGTCGCTCATAGCCAATGTCTCATCCAGGACAGCTCCACTAAGTCACGAACGACTTATGCTACCTCAGAATCACCCTAGGTCGCAACACCTTAGGTCGCTGACGACCTACGACCCACGACCCACGACCCACGACCTACGACCTACGACCTAACTCCAGTTTTCCCTATAAATACATCGCCTACTCCATATTGGAAAGGGACCTTTTTCTCCGGACTTTGGAGACTTTGACGCGCCAACACTCCGCTGTTTTCTCAACTCCTTCTTCACTTGCTTCAACGAACTTTTGGAGGATGAGATCTAAATGATTCAACGTGTCTTAATCGTGTTGTAATCAAAGAGTGATTGCAAAGTTGCTTGTCCTAATCGTGTTGTAATCGGAAAGTGATTATAAAGTTTGTAATCGAAGAGTGGTTGTAAAGTTTGTAATCGAGTCAGTGATAGAGGATGTGAAGTGGACGTAGGCTTGACTTTGAGCCGAACCACTATAAAAATTACTGTCTTCTTTACTTTTTCTGCGATTTTCTGTTTACTTTTAGTTCCCGTGCAAACGGGTGGTGCTTTCACTTCATTGCTACTTACACTGGGGTGTTAGCGTTCACAAATTTAGCGTTAACATTTTGGTGCTTTCACTGAGAACTGAACTCAGGAATTCTACTGCTTGGAAGTTGAGTTTGAAGGTTTACGAGTTTAGATTTGAAAAACTATGACAAGGCAATCAAATAGACGACAAAGATAGGAAAGAAGTCAACACGAGGGGAGTCAAGAGGCTTCCTCAGGAGCGAATCAAACCTCATTCTTCATCACAATGAATGAGATAGAGATAATGATGAGAAGACAAGAAGAAATGATCGAGAATTTGTTTCAACAGATCGCGCAACTTGGAGCGCAAAATCATAAACCAGACAAGCATGACCATCAGAGGCAGCCCCTGAGCTAGGGGGCACACCCCAGGGGCATGTCGATCCAACCTTAGGCAGGATACCAACTGACACTAGGCCACTAAGAGCTAGCAGAGGAACATAAGTCCAGCCAGAAGGGCAGATTCCGGAATTCCCTCATGATCCCGGGGGGCAGGTCGAAGGCAATGAACAAGAACTACAGCTCAGAGATAATGACAGGTTAGCAGAGATGGTCAGACGTGCTATGAGAGGCGGATTGGTAAACAAAGACCTGGAGGATGTGAATAAGAGTCCATTTACTACAGCAATCAGGCGAGCTAGGAACCCACCGGATTTTAAGTTGCCATCATTGGATATGTATAATGGGAGGACAGACCCTACAGTCCACCTGACAAAGTATATGAGGCATATGGAAGTGCTGGGGGCATCAGGGGAGGTCATGGCCCGGTGCTTTCCATTATACCTGGCAGATATTGCAGCATTATGGTTTAGACAACTTGAGAGTGAGTCTATTGGAACATGGAACGATTTAACTGAAAGGTTTATGAGACAATTCAGGGTCCACATTTCGAGGCCCAAGAATGTGATGAGTTTTGCAGCACTGAAGCAAAGAACTGGAGAATCTTTGAGAAGCTTTTTGAAGAGGTTTAACGCAGCTGCAGCATCAGTAGATCGACCAGATCCATCCATGGTTTTGATGGCAGCTGTATCGAGCATAGCTGATTGCACAGAGTTCAAAAATTCACTGACAAGAGATCCCCTCATGGATCTAGGGGAGTTTTATCATGAGGCTGAAGGATTCTTACGATTAGAAGACGCAAATGCTGAAAGAGAAAAAGGAGAAGGAAAAGAAGTTTATGCACTGAAAGGCGGGAAACCTTTTGAAAAAGATTTTGACACAGACAAAGGAAAGCAGAAAGCGGAAGATAATGATGATAGGTCAAAACGAGTGCGGAGGGAGCCGCGATTCACCACTTATTCGGAATTGAATGGAAGTTTGGAACGAATTTACCAAGATACTAGAGAGCAAGTTTCTTATCGCAAACCAATGAGAAGGGATCCGACCAGCAATGAAAGAAAGTCAGACAAGTACTGCTTATTTCACGAGTTAAATGGTCATAACACAAATGATTGCAGACACTTGAAGGATGAAGTTGAATGGCAGATCCGGAATGGTCTACTATCACAGTATGTGAAAAGGAGAGCAAGAACGATGGAGCGGGAACGGCCACCACCTGCATCCACTGATGACGCCTCAGGATCGAGATAACAACTTGTCATCAATTGATTTGTGTAATGACGAATAAGTAGCAAACTCCACACCAACGCGGATAAGTATTTTACACATGTACAGGACCGCGAACGATCCTCAGGCATGCTCTCATATGACTTCTAATCGCATCGGTGTAGGTGTTTGCACTTGGACGTCCTTGTTTTACTTTTGTTTTCTATTTCTCATGTTTAGACTTGATTCTGTTTGAAATTTCTGCCAAAAACTTATTTTCAATGAAAAAATGCTACTTTTGATTCCATAACGGCTAAGCCACTTACACATGTACGGGATCGCGAACGGTCCCTAGGCATGCTCTGAGTTGGTGATAAACCGTCGCAACGGACAATCCAGAAACTCACCCGAACGTGAAATCTGGTATTGATGATGCTAAGTCCCCCCGGGCACATATAAACTCGACCACGAATGGTCACAACTCGCCTCGAACGTCACCCCTCACCACAAATGACTCGATCGCGAACGGTCGTCATTTGTAGTCATATAAAAATGCTTGATCGCGAACAGTCGCATTCCTCCACCAATGACTCGATCGCGAACGGTCGTCATTTGCAGTCATATAAAAATGCTTGATCGCGAACGGTCGCATTCCTCCACAAATGACTCGATCGCGAACGGTCGTCATTTGCAGTCATATAAAAATGCTTGATCGCGAACGGTCGCATTCCACCTCAAATGGCTCAATCGCGAACGGTCGTCATTTGAGGTCACATAAAAATGCTTGATCGCGAACGGTCGCATTCCACCACAAATGACTCGATCACGAACGGTCGTCATTTGCAGTCACATAAAAATGCTTGATCGCGAACGGTCGCATTCCACCTCAAATGGATCGATCGCGAACGGTCGTCATTTGAGGTCATACAAAAATACTAGATCGCGAACGGTCACATTTCACCTCAAATGGCTCGATCGCGAACGGTCGTCATTTGAGGTCATATAAAACTGTCAAACTTTTCGCAGGTTGTACCACATGTCATCAATAGGATATGAACATCCATCTTATGGTATTACAAAACACACCTTCCTATCGCAAGGCATGTTTTAGGGGGCAAGTGTTATCCCGCTTTTGTGAATAGCGACTCAACTACTAAAGAAGAAGCCACGACTCGGCACTCAACAAAACAACAAGTTAATTACCCTGATTAATCCGAGCGACTTAACCATTTGCAGCCCCCACCGACCTACGACCTATGGCATTAACCGAGCTAACATTGCTATTGATTAGCGACTTAACTTTCCAACAACTTCCAGCGACCTAGCGACCTAGTAACTGAACGACCTAAGGCTCCGGCGAGTTAGCATGGCAACAGGTTCTACAACAAGCTAAACATGACAGCGACCTACGGCCTAAAGCATAGAGCGGCTCAACGAGTTACCTCCTAACGACCTAGTGACCTAACTTCCTAACGACCTAGCGACCTAACTTCCTAACGACCTAGCGACCTAACTTCCTAACGACCTAGCTTCCTAACAACCTAGCGACCTAACTTCCTAGCTTCCTAACGACCTAACTTTTTATGCAAACAACATACTAAGTCGCTCACAGCTGATGTCTCATCCAGGATAGCTCCACTAAGTCGCGAACGACTTATGCTACCTCAGAATCACCCTAGGTCGCAACACCTTAGGTCGCTGACGACCTACGATCCACGACCCACGACCTACGACCTACGACCTAACTCCAGTTTTCCCTATAAATACATCGCCTACTCCATATTGGAAAGGGACCTTTTTCTCCGGACTTTGGAGACTTTGACGCGCCAACACTCCGCTGCTTTCTCAACTCCTTCTTCACTTGCTTCAACGAACTTTTGGAGGATGAGATCTAAATGATTCAACATGAAGATAAAGAGCCATTCTAGATTGATGTTCTAGCTACTCGTCTTAATGGTGTTGTGATTTACGTGTCTTAATCGTGTTGTAATCAAAGAGTGATTGTAAAGTTGCTTGTCCTAATCGTGTTGTAATTGGAAAGTGATTGTAAAGTTTGTAATCGAAGAGTGGTTGTAAAGTTTATAATCGAGTCAGTGATAGAGGATGTGAAGTGGACGTAGGCTTGACTTTGAGCCAAACCACTATAAAAATTACTGTCTTCTTTACTTTTTCCGTGATTTTCTGTTTACTTTTAGTTCCCGTGCAAACGGGTGGTGCTTTCACTTCATTGCTACTTACACTGGGGTGTTAGCGTTCACAATTTTAGCATTAACATTTTGGTGCTTTCACTGAGAACTGAACTCAGGAATTCTACTGCTTGGAAGTTGAGTTTGAAGGTTTACGAGTTTAGATTTGAAAAACTATGACAAGGCAATCAAATAGACGACAAAGATAGGAAAGAAGTCAACACGAGGGGAGTCAAGAGGCTTCCTCGGGAGCGAATCAAACCTCATTCTTCATCACAATGAATGAGATAGAGATAATGATGAGAAGACAAGAAGAAATGATCGAGAATTTGTTTCAACAGATCGCGCAACTTGGAGCGCAAAATCATAAACCAGACAGAGCATGACCATCAGAGGCAGCCCCTGAGCTAGGGGGCACACCCCAGGGGCATGTCGATCCAACCTTAGGCGGGATACCAACTAACACTAGGCCACTAAGAGCTAGCAGAGGAACATAAGTCCAGCCAGAAGGGCAGATTCCGGAATTCCCTCGTGAGCCCGGGGGGCAGGTCGAAGGCAATGAACAAGAACTACAGCTCAGAGATAATGACAGGTTAGCAGAGATGGTCAGACGTGCTATGAGAGGCGGATTGGTAAACAAAGACCTGGAGGATGTGAATAAGAGTCCATTTACTACAGCAATCAGGCGAGCTAGGAACCCACCGGATTTTAAGTTGCCATCATTGGATATGTATAATGGGAGGACAGACCCTACAGTCCATCTGACAAAGTATATGAGGCATATGGAAGTGCTGGGGGCATCAGGGGAGGTCATGGCCCGGTGCTTTCCATTATACCTGGCAGATATTGCAGCATTATGGTTTAGACAACTTGAGAGTGAGTCTATTGGAACATGGAACGATTTAACTGAAAGGTTTATGAGACAATTCATGGTCCACATTTCGAGGCCCAAGAATGTGATGAGTTTTGCAGCACTGAAGCAAAGAACTGGAGAATCTTTGAGAAGCTTTTTGATGAGGTTTAACGCAGCTGCAGCATTAGTAGATCGACCAGATCCATCCATGGTTTTGATGGCAGCTGTATCGAGCATAGCTGATTGCACAGAGTTCAAAAATTCACTGACAAGAGATCCCCTCATGGATCTAGGGGAGTTTTATCATGAGGCTGAAGGATTCTTACGATTAGAAGACGCAAATGCTGAAAGAGAAAAAGGAGAAGGAAAAGAAGTTTATGCACTGAAAGGCGGAAAACCTTTTGAAAAAGATTTTGACACAGACAAAGGAAAGCGGAAAGCGGAAGATAATGATGATAGGTCAAAACGAGTGCGGAGGGAGCCGTGATTCACCACTTATTCGGAATTGAATGGAAGTTTGGAACGAATTTACCAGGATACTAGAGAGCAAGTTTCTTATCGCAAACCAATGAGAAGGGATTCGACCAGCAATGAAAGAAAGTCAGACAAGTACTGCTTATTCCACGAGTTAAATGGTCATAACACAAATGATTGCAGACACTTGAAGGATGAAGTTGAATGGCAGATCCGGAATGGTCTACTATCACAATATGTGAAAAGGAGAGCAAGAACGATGGAGCGGGAACGGCCACCACCTGCATCCACTGATGACGCCTCAGGATTGAGATAACAACTTGTCATCAATTGATTAGTGTAATGACGAATAAGTAGCAAACTCCACACCAACGCGGATAAGTATTTTACACATGTACAGGACCGCGAACGATCCTCAGGCATGCTCTCATATGACTTCTAATCGCATCGGTGTAGGTGTTTGCACTTGGACGTCCTTGTTTTACTTTTGTTTTCTATTTCTCATGTTTAGACTTGATTCTGTTTGAAATTTCTGCCAAAAACTTATTTTCAATGAAAAAATGCTACTTTTGATTCCATAACGGCTAAGCCACTTACACATGTACGGGATCGCGAACGGTCCCTAGGCATGCTCTGAGTTGGTGATAAACCGTCGCAGCGGACAATCCAGAAACTCACCCGAACGTGAAATCTGGTATTGATGATGCTAAGTCCCCCCCGGGCACATATAAACTCGACCACGAATGGTCACAACTCGCCTCGAACGGCACCCCTCACCACAAATGACTCGATCGCGAACGGTCGTCATTTGTAGTCATATAAAAATGCTTGATCGCGAACGGTCGCATTCCTCCACAAATGACTCGATCGCGAACGGTCGTCATTTGCAGTCATATAAAAATGCTTGATCGCAAACGGTCGCATTCCACCTCAAATGGCTCCATCGCGAACGGTCGTCATTTGAGGTCACATAAAAATGCTTGATCGCGAACGGTCGCATTCCACCACAAATGACTCGATCATGAACAGTCGTCATTTGCAGTCACATAAAAATGCTTGATCGCGAACGATCGCATTCCACCTCAAATGGATCGATCGCGAACGGTCGTCATTCGAGGTCATACAAAAATACTAGATCGCGAACGGTCGCATTTCACCTCAAATGGCTCGATCGCGAACGGTCGTCATTTGAGGTCATATAAAACTGTCAAACTTTTCGCAGGTTGTACCACAGGTCATCAACAGGATATGAACATCCAGCTTATGGTATTACAAAACACACCTTCCTATCGCAAGGCATGTTTTGGGGGGCAAGTGTTATCCCGCTTTTGTGAATAGCGACTCAACTACTAAAGAAGAAGCCACGAGTCGGCACTCAACAAAACAACAAGTTAATTACCCTGATTAATCCGAGCGACTTAACCATTTGTAGCCCCCACCGACCTACGACCTATGGCATTCAATGAGCTAACATTGCTATTGATTAGCGACTTAACTTTCCAACAACTTCCAGCGACCTAGCGACCTAGTAACTGAACGACCTAAGGCTACGGCGAGTTAGCATGGCAACAAGTTCTACAACAAGCTAAACATGACAGCGACCTACGGCCTAAACCATAGAGCGGCTCAACGAGTTACCTCCTAACGACCTAGCGACCTAACTTCCTAACGACCTAGCGACCTAACTTCCTAATGACCTAGCAACCTAACTTCCTAACGACCTAGCTTCCTAACAACCTAGCGACCTAACTTCCTAGATTCCTAACGACCTAACCTTTTATGCAAACAACATACTAAGTCGCTCACAGCCGATGTCTCATCCAGGACAGCTCCACTAAGTCGCGAACGACTTATGCTACCTCAGAATCACCCTAGGTCGCAACACCTTAGGTCGCTGACGACCTACGACCCACAACCCACGACCTACGACCTATGACCTAACTCCAGTTTTCCCTATAAATACATCGCCTACTCCATATTGGAAAGGGACCTTTTTCTCCGGACTTTGGAGACTTTGACACGCCAACACTCCGCTGTTTTCTCAACTCCTTCTTCACTTGCTTCAATGAACTTTTGGAGGATGAGATCTAAATGATTCAACATGAAGATAAAGAGCCATTCTAGATCGATGTTCTAGCTACTCGTCTTAATGGTGTTGTGATTTACGTGTCTTAATCGTGTTGTAATCAAAGAGTGATTGTAAAGTTGCTTGTCCTAATCGTGTTGTAATCGGAAAGTGATTGTAAAGTTTGTAATCAAAGAGTGGTTGTAAAGTTTGTAATCGAGTCAGTGATAGAGGATGTGAAGTGGACGTAGGCTTGACTTTGAGCCGAACCACTATAAAAATTACTGTCTTCTTTACTTTTTCTGCGATTTTCTGTTTACTTTTAGTTCCCGTGCAAACGGGTGGTGCTTTCACTTCATTGCTACTTACACTAGGGTGTTAGCGTTCACAATTTTAGCGTTAACATTTTGGTGCTTTCACTGAGAACTGAACTCAGGAATTCTACTGCTTGGAAGTTGAGTTTGAAGGTTTACGAGTTTAGATTTGAAAACTATGACAAGGCAATCAAATAGACGACAAAGATAGGAAAGAAGTCAACACGAGGGGAGTCAAGAGGCTTCCTCAGGAGCGAATCAAACCTCATTCTTCATCACAATGAATGAGATAGAGATAATGATGAGAAGACAAGAAGAAATGATCGAGAATTTGTTTCAACAGATCGCGCAACTTGGAGCGCAAAATCATAAACCAGACAGAGCATGACCATCAGAGGCAGCCCCTGAGCTAGGGGGCACACCCCAGGGGCATGTCGATCCAACCTTAGGCGGGATACCAACTGACACTAGGCCACTAAGAGCTAGCAGAGGAACATAAGTCCAGCCAGAAGGGCAGATTCCGGAATTCCCTCGTGAGCCCGGGGGGCAGGTCGAAGGCAATGAACAAGAACTACAGCTCAGAGATAATGACAGGTTAGCAGAGATGGTCAGACGTGCTATGAGAGGCGGATTGGTAAACAAAGACCTGGAGGATGTGAATAAGAGTCCATTTACTACAGCAATCAGGCGAGCTAGGAACCCACCGGATTTTAAGTTGCCATCATTGGATATGTATAATGGGAGGACAGACCCTACAGTCCATCTGACAAAGTATATGAGGCATATGGAAGTGCTGGGGGCATCGGGGGAGGTCATGGCGCGGTGCTTTCCATTATACCTAGCAGATATTGCAGCATTATGGTTTAGACAACTTGAGAGTGAGTCTATTGGAACATGGAACGATTTAACTGAAAGGTTTATGAGACAATTCAGGGTCCACATTTCGAGGCCCAAGAATGTGATGAGTTTTGCAGCACTGAAGCAAAGAACTGGAGAATCTTTGAGAAGCTTTTTGATGAGGTTTAACGCAGCTGCAGCATCAGTAGATCGACCAGATCCATCCATGGTTTTGATGGCAGCTGTATCGAGCATAGCTGATTGCACAGAGTTCAAAAATTCACTGACAAGAGATCCCCTCATGGATCTAGGGGAGTTTTATCATGAGGCTGAAGGATTCTTACGATTAGAAGACGCAAATGCTGAAAGAGAAAAAGGAGAAGGAAAAGAAGTTTATGCACTGAAAGGCGGGAAACCTTTTGAAAAAGATTTTGACACAGACAAAGGAAAGCAGAAAGCGGAAGATAATGATGATAGGTCAAAACGAGTGCGGAGGGAGCCGCGATTCACCACTTATTCGGAATTGAATGGAAGTTTGGAACGAATTTACCAAGATACTAGAGAGCAAGTTTCTTATCGCAAACCAATGAGAAGGGATCCGACCAGCAATGAAAGAAAGTCAGACAAGTACTGCTTATTCCACGAGTTAAATGGTCATAACACAAATGATTGCAGACACTTAAAGGATGAAGTTGAATGGCAGATCCGGAATGGTCTACTATCACAGTATGTGAAAAGGAGAGCAAGAACGATGGAGCGGGAACGGCCACCACCTGCATCCACTGATGATGCCTCAGGATCGAGATAACAACTTGTCATCAATTGATTGGTGTAATGACGAATAAGTAGCAAACTCCACACCAACGTGGATAAGTATTTTACACATGTACAGGACCGCGAACGATCCTCAGGCATGCTCTGATATGACTTCTAATCGCATCGGTGTAGGTGTTTGCACTTGGACGTCCTTGTTTTACTTTTGTTTTCTATTTCTCATGTTTAGACTTGATTCTGTTTGAAATTTCTGCCAAAAACTTATTTTCAATTAAAAAATGCTACTTTTGATTCCATAACGGCTAAGCCACTTACACATGTACGGGATCGCGAACGGTCCCTAGGCATGCTCTGAGTTGGTGATAAACCGTCGCAACAGACAATCCAGAAACTCACCCGAACGTGAAATCTGGTATTGATGATGCTAAGTCCCCCCCCAGGCACATATAAATTCGACCACGAATGGTCACAACTCGCCTCGAACGGCACCCCTCACCACAAATGACTCGATCGCGAACGGTCGTCATTTGTAGTCATATAAAAATGCTTGATCGCAAACGATCGCATTCCTCACAAATGACTCGATCGCGAACGGTCGTCATTTGCAGTCATATAAAAATGCTTGATCGCGAACGGTCGCATTCCACCTCAAATGGCTCAATCGCGAACGGTCGTCATTTGAGGTCACATAAAAATGCTTGATCGCGAACGGTCGCATTCCACCACAAATGACTCGATCACGAACGGTCATCATTTGCAGTCACATAAAAATGCTTGATCGCGAACGGTCGCATTCCACCTCAAATGGATCGATCGCGAACGGTCGTCATTTGAGGTCATACAAAAATACTAGATCGCGAACGGTCGCATTTCACCTCAAATGGCTCGATCGCGAACGGTCGTCATTTGAGGTCATATAAAAATGTCAAACTTTTCGCAGGTTGTACCACAGGTCATCAACAGGATATGAACATCCAGCTTATGGTATTACAAAACACACCTTCCAATCGCAAGGCATGTTTTGGGGGGCAAGTGTTATCCCGCTTTTGTGAATAGCGACTCAACTACTAAAGAAGAAGCCACGACTCGGCACTCAACAAAACAACAAGTTAATTACCCTGATTAATCCGAGCGACTTAACCATTTGCAGCCCCCACCGACCTACGACCTATGGCATTCAACGAGCTAACATTGCTATTGATTAGCGACTTAACTTTCCAACAACTTCCAGCGACCTAGCGACCTGGTAACTGAATGACCTAAGGCTCCGGCGAGTTAGCATGGCAATAGGTTCTACAACAAGCTAAACATGACAGCGACCTACGGCCTAAAGCATAGAGCGGCTCAACGAGTTACCTCCTAACGACCTAGCGACCTAACTTCCTAACGACCTAGCGACCTAACTTCCTAACGACCTAGCGACCTAACTTCCTAACGACCTAGCTTCCTAACAACCTAGCGACCTAACTTCCTAGCTTCCTAACGACCTAACCTTTTATGCAAACAACATACTAAGTCGCTCACAGCCGATGTCTCATCCAGGACAGCTCCACTAAGTCGCGAACGACTTATGCTACCTCAAAATCACCCTAGGTCGCAACACCTTAGGTCGCTGACGACCTACGACCCACGACCCACGACCTACGACCTACGACCTAACTCCAGTTTTCCTTATAAATACATCGCCTACTCCATATTGGAAAGGGACCTTTTTCTCCGGACTTTGGAGACTTTGACGCGCCAACACTCCGCTGTTTTCTCAACTCCTTCTTCACTTGCTTCAACGAACTTTTGGAGGATGAGATCTAAATGATTCAACATGAAGATAAAGAGCCATTCTAGATCGATGTTCTAGCTACTCGTCTTAATGGTGTTGTGATTTACGTGTCTTAATCGTGTTGTAATCAAAGAGTGATTGTAAAGTTGCTTGTCCTAATCGTGTTGTAATCGGAAAGTGATTGTAAAGTTTGTAATCGAAGAGTGGTTGTAAAGTTTGTAATCGAGTCAGTGATAGAGGATGTGAAGTGGACGTAGGCTTGACTTTGAGCCGAACCACTATAAAAATTACTGTCTTCTTTACTTTTTCTGTGATTTTCTGTTTACTTTTAGTTCCCGTGCAAACGGGTGGTGCTTTCACTTCATTGCTACTTACACCGGGGTGTTAGCGTTCACAATTTTAGCGTTAACATTTTGGTGCTTTCACTGAGAATTGAACTCAGGAATTCTACTGCTTGGAAGTTGAGTTTGATGGTTTACGAGTTTAGATTTGAAAAACTATGACAAGGCAATCAAATAGACGACAAAAATAGGAAAGAAGTCAACACGAGGGGAGTCAAGAGGCTTCCTCAGGAGCGAATCAAACCTCATTCTTCATCACAATGAATGAGATAGAGATAATGATGAGAAGACAAGAAGAAATGATCGAGAATTTGTTTCAACAGATCGCGCAACTTGGATCGCAAAATCATAAACCAGACAGAGCATGACTATCAGAGGCAGCCCCTGAGCTAGGGGGCACACCCCAGGGGCATGTCGATCCAACCTTAGGCGGGACCTTTTTCTCCGGACTTTGGAGACTTTGACGCGCCAACACTCCGCTGTTTTCTCAACTCCTTCTTCACTTGCTTCAACGAACTTTTGGAGGATGAGATCTAAATGATTCAACATGAAGATAAAGAGCCATTCTAGATCGATGTTCTAGCTACTCGTCTTAATGGTGTTGTGATTTACGTGTCTTAATCGTGTTGTAATCAAAGAGTGATTGTAAAGTTGCTTTTCCTAATCATGTTGTAATAGGAAAGTGATTGTAAAGTTTGTAATCGAAGAGTGGTTGTATAGTTTGTAATCGAGTCAGTGATAGAGGATGTGAAGTGGACGTAGGCTTGACTTTGAGCCGAACCACTATAAAAATTGTTGTCTTCTTTACTTTTTCTGCGATTTTCTGTTTACTTTTAGTTCCTGTGCAAACGGGTGGTTCTTTCACTTCATTGCTACTTACACCGGGGTGTTAGCGTTCACAATTTTAGCGTTAACAGTTGAGAATTCTGATTCGGGGAGGTCCCAACTTCATGGGCGATTGCAATCAACGCATCAAGGTCAATGACCATAAATCGATGGTTAAACCCACTACTTTTTTTCTTTTGAACAATACTTATGATGAAAGATCGTGCCTCTAGATATGGCATTGTTATCACTCATCTAAAGATCAACTTGTGTGCTTTCCACAGAACAATTCCATGGTCACCGCGACATAATGAAAACTACTAATGTAAAGAGAATTTTTATTGATAATGGAAGGTTGGTAATCATCTTGTTTAAATATATTTTGGATAATATGGGATTAAGTATAAGGTTTTTAAACCTGTGTACAGTGCTACTGCATGGATTCACTAGTGAACGTATTACCTCGATAGGTATGATTATGGTACCATTAGCTATAGGGTTAATGTCTCGATGTGCCGTTGCCATGGTAAAATTTATCCTTTTGGATTATCTATGTTTGTACAATGCTTTTAGGGATGACCAAATAGCGGAGCTTGATAATATTACATCAATCTGTTGTCTAATGATGGATTTCCCAATAGAGTTGGAGATATTTATGTACGCCTGGATCAAGTTGATGCTCGGTATTTTATACATCCTTCATAAAAGAAGCATAGGTGCTTTCCAAGGTAATGATATATAATGGGTGGTCGACATTGTAGCAACTTTATGTTGAGAAATAAATCAGCTCAAATATTGTTGTGATGATATGATTCATGATGATATTGACCCAAGGGAAAAGGAATGCAATCGTTGCTTTGACCGAGACATTTGAAAAATAAAAAAAAATCCAAGTTAATCCTCACAACGCATTGTGAACTATTCAAGTTGGACTTGTTTAAGGCAATAAATAAGAAGTGTTTCGCCTTATGGAATAGAAATTTAATGGTATTTTTTTTATCCTATTCAAACTTGGCTTGTCCATCGGTGATTACGCATCCCTTCAATATCAATTCAAATCCACTGGTTAGCTAGAATAGACGACAATTGGATGCAAAAAGATACGCTTATCTGGAAGAGGGGATGAAAAAGCTAAAAGTGTGTGATTTATCTAACGAAGCCCATTACCCTAACTAGATAGTTAACCCCATGCTAGTGAAGAAGCTGAATATAAATGGATGATCTATCTTGATTACTCAGAATTGAATGATGCGCGCACAAAAATCTACATCCCATTACTCAGAATTGATTACACTACCAAGACCACCTCAGAAAGGAGTTATTATCATTTATGAATGTCTACTTAGGTTATAACAATTTTTTTTTGCATGTGTCAGATGATGAATGTACTTTTGTAATAAGCAAGGACTTATACTTCTACAAAATAATGCACTTTAATCATAAGCATGCTGGGTGACCTACTAGTACTTGGTGAACCGTATGTTCAATGAATAACTTGCTGTAACATGGAAGTACCTATTGATGGTATGCTTGTTTAATGAGAAAAGGAAGAGGCACATAGAGGATCTCCTAATGAAGTTTAATGCTCCTATGAAGTATGGAATGATGCTTTATCCGACCAAATGTGCATTAAGAGTTGCTTCCAGGATGTTTCAGGGGTATATTGTAATGCCAAATAATAGAAGTCAACTTAGAAAACTAGTGCTATTTGAAACTTGAAGAAATCCCAATGCGATAAAGATATTTAAAATTTTAGCAGGAAAATTCGTAGCTCTTAGAAGGTTTCTTTCAAAGGAAACTAAAAAGTGTATTCCATTTCGACCTCCTCAAAAGATCGTACAAGTTTAAATGGTCTGAAGAGTGAAACTAAGCATTCCAAGTTAAGCTCATCTATCAAAACCATCAGTACTCTTGAACTTCGTAGAAGGAGAAACTTATACTTGTATATGGCGATCGTGTCAAAGTTAATTATAAGTGTTGTTTTGATTATAAAGGAAGACCTACTTCAGCACTCAGTGTATCATAAAAGGAATAGACCTTAGCAACTAAAACAAGGTACGCTTACCTAAAGAAGCTCATGTTTTCTTATTAACTGCATCCAAGAAGCTACAATCATATGTTTAAGCTCGTCCCATTAGGGTTTATACATATCAACCCTTCAAATAGGTGTTACACCAACATTATGCCTTATGTCACCTACTAAAATGGGCTATTGAACTTGATTAGTTTCAAATTACATATGTTCAACACATGAATTTAAAGTTCCCAACCTTATGGATTTCATTATAGGCTATTGACAAAGTCTTATAGTTACCATAGAGATAAATTTTGTGGCACACTAGCTCATTGTCACTCTAGCTCATTGTCACACAATCATATTTTAGTTGCATAAAGAAAGATACTTGTAGGTGGTTGGCATGAAACCTTCGAAGAACGATGCAATGGAAGGTTTAGTAGGGATTCTCACTATTGGATTGGATAAGTAGGCCCAATAGACTACCACAACGAGTAGGTCAAGTCTATTTTTTCTTCTCGGTAGTCGGAGTCTCATCCATGTCATAATATATTCGAGAGCACCGAGGTATAAGGGAAATATTCGAGTCACAAATGCTTTGAATATCTTGTTTGTTGTGTGGTATTTACATTGAGTCTGTTTATACTTATAGACATCCTAGATCACTTTACTTTACCATAGTGTATCAAAATGATAGATTAAACATATCGAGTTATGTGCCAATGCTTGTGTGTGCTGGAAGATGGTAGGAACACAATGTAGTAGGCATGTCTTATGACCGTTCTTATAGGGGCATGTATGAGTTATACCCACATGTTATATCTATATATGTAACGACCAACACTTTTACATATATGTAAATTGTTAAAATATTATTTCACTACAACAAAAGGTCCCTATTACAACTGTATTTTTACAACTGTCACAATTTGTCAGTTGTAATAGAGGTTTTTAATTTACAACTCTTTTTTTTCCAGAAAGTTGTAATAAACTTACTTTCAACAACTCTTCTTTTTTGCCCGTTGTAATATATGCCTATTGCAACCTTTCTTTTTTGTCAGTTGTAATAGATGTCTATTTTTAACAACTCTTCTTTTCTGTCAGTTGTAATAGATCCATGTTACAACATTTTTTTGCTAGTTATAATAGATGCCTATTTTTTACAACTCTTTTTTTTATCAGTTATAATAGATGCATATTACAACCGTTTTTGCTAGTGGCAATAGACGCATATTTTTAACAACCCTTTTTTTAGTTGTAATAGGTGTCTATTACAACTTTTTTTTACCAGTTGTAATAATTAATTAATAATTGTAATTAAATATTAATCTTTAATAATTAATAATAATTACTATTATATAATAATAATTAATTTAAAATATGAAGTATTAATATTAATAATTAATATTAAATATAATTATTAATTAATATAATAATTAATAATTATTAAATAAATAATAATCAATAAATTAGAATTAATTTTTAATAATTAATAATTAACATTGATAATTAATATTAATTATTAATATTTAATAATTAATATTTAAAATACAATAATCGATAATTAATAATAAATATTGATTACTATTAAATAATAATAATTAATTTTAAATATGAAATAATTAGTATTAATAATTACTATTTAATATAATTAATAATTAATATAATAACTAATAATTAATAAACTAGAATTAATTTTTTATAATTAATAATTAACACTAATAATTAAGAAATAAAAAATAACATTAATTATTAATATTTAATAATTGATATTAAAAATATAATAATCAATAATGGTAATTAATAATTAATAAGAAAATTAATAATAAACAATAAATACTATTAAATAACAATAATTAGTTTGAAATATGAAGTAATTATAACTAATAATTATATACTAACTATTTAATTGATAATTTATAAATAATAATTACTATCGAATAATAGTAACTAATTATTAATAATAAACTTTTTGTAATAAGAATAATTAGCTAAATAAAAATTAAATAGTAATAATAAAAGCTAAAAATCAATGTTAAATAATAATAATTAATAGGCAAATTAAATATTAGGAAGCAATATCTAATATTTAGTAATTAATTTTTGATAATTAATAATTAATAATTATAATGTTTTTTGGGAAGTTTTAGAGACTTATATTCAACCGCTCTTTTTCACCAATTGTAATAGAGACATACTAAATATTAGTATAACTAATATTTAATAATTAATTATTGATAATATTAATACTTAATAAAAACCTTACAAATTTACAATTAATACGTAATAATTAAAAATTAATATTCAATTATAACTAGGAAGTAATAAGTTATAATTAATAACAATTAAGAAGTAATATTCAATATTTTAATAAAAATTAATTTCAAGAAATTCATATTATATTTAATATAAATTTTCACTTGTTGATATAACTTATAATATTCATTTTTATAAATTTTGGTGAAATTTTGATAAAGACCCATGAAAAATTGGCGGTAAGTCATGAAATGTTAACACAAAAGCATGAAATTTTAGGCGGAAAAAGTTAAAATTTGGCTCCAAAACCTTTCGTGTCTTATATTTCTACACTCTTATGAGGGTCTGCCTCCTCCCATACTCTTTCTCCCTAAATCAAAATTAATCCTAAATTCTTCCTCTCTCAAACAAAGTTGCTTCTCAACAAAATCAAGCAGCCTACTGGAGTTTCTAAAGCTTGATCTATCATTTGAAATTACTGAGTCTAAAGCCATCCATTATTCAAACTTGTTTTTCCGTCAACTGGAGATGCCATTCGCACCTAGATTCGTGATAATACCCGAAAGGAATTGTCTCATCTACTTTCTCTGTGCATCCAGGTACGAATGAAGATATAATCGCTTTAATCATTGTAAAAGCTATTGAAATTGTAACATCCTGAAATTTTCAACCATTCGCATCCGCACATGTCGGACTTGAATTGCTCAAAATATCAGATTGTTAATTTAAATTTGGCAAATCTCAGCATATACAGTAAACAAAGATCACAAAATCACAGACACAGAGTAATATAACAATAATGCAGCGGAAACAAAAGAATAGTAGTTCATGAAGCTACTATATATATATATATAACAGAGTTAAACAAGATACAACAGAAGTCTCGAATACAAAGAAGTCTCGAATACAAAGAAGTCTCGATTACAATAATCAAATACAAGATCAGAATATATATCTGGAGTCAACTTAATCACCGAAAGCTGAATAGATATAGCTGGATCTCCAAGCGAAGCTCCAACTCCAAAGGTGAGTCTCGAACACTGAGCCACTCAGTCTGACCCGAGCGTAAAGCAAAACACAAAACACTCGAGTCAGGATTAACATTCTTATATCAATAAATCCAACTCAAGTGAATATCAACTGAAATACAAGTAACTAAAAGGATATTTGGGATAACTGTAACAACCCGCATATTTTACAATTATATATTTAAATGTTTTATTTATATATGGTATCGTTAGTCTGATTTTAGTCCGAAAAGTTACTTTTTGCTAACAGTCGAATTGGGACTCGGGACCCCTTCCATTGAGTTCAAAATGCCGTTTGCAACCTTTTTGAGTATAAACATTGATATGTTTGGAGCTAGCTAAAAATTTGACCTTTTTCACTTTGGGTTTGGGTTTGGGTTTGGGTTCAGCCCACTAGCCAACTTAATACCCAAAACTGAACCACCTCTCTTCATTCATCCCCTCTTCCTTATCTTTTCAACTAAAGAGAAAAATGGGGGAAGAGTATAGGAATTAGAAATTCCAAGCCCTAGTTTTCAATTGCAAAACCAAATTCTTGCTCCAAATTCAAAGAGAAGCTAAGGTAAGTATCTCCTTCTTCTTCTCCAACTCATTCTCTCTTTAATTTCAGAAATTTCCTAAACCTAACTTAGGAAATGTTCTTATTTTGAGCTTAGATTCAAGCTTCTAGAGTTGAAGTGGTAGAGTAGTTGATCTTCATTTGCTTTCAAGCTTCTTCTTCATCATTTTTGGGTTTAAAGGTGAGTTGTTGAACTCACATCTATTTCTATAGATATTGTTGTTGTTGGGTATGAATTCCTAACATTTATTTATGTGCATTTGCTTTCGATTTGGATCGAATTGGTGAATTGTTCAATTTTTGGTTTATGGAATCCAATTTTTATAAAAAAATCCAATCTTTGATGTTTGGACACGTTAGTGGAGTGTTTCGGAGGGTCATACAAGGCTAGGCTGTCGTTAGGCGTAAATCCTCAGTCGTAGATGCTCGTTCGTCCACTTCCGTCCGCGTTATCGAATTTGCCCCAAAGGGGCCTGGACTGAAAATGCTTCTGGAGCAGGTTGGGTCGACCGAACCAGGGGTTCAGCCGACCGAACCAGAAACATAATGTCTCGGAAGCAGGTTCGGTCGACCGAACCAAGGGTTCAGTCGACCGAACCAGACCCAGGAAATTGCCTGGGTCTATATCGGTCGACTGACCACCCGGTCCAGTCGACCGACCTGATCATCTCAACCTACCTCGTTATTTTGTTTTGATTTCCAGCCTTTATCAATTCAAGGTTATCCGATTTGTTGTTATCTTTTATTATCTACCTTGATGACTTCTTTTTCGGGATTTTTGTGGATATCCATTTTGATGGATTCGGCATCGATTTCTCTGGATTTGATTCACGTCTTCGTATGTAAATTTTTGGACGGTTGATTATTTCTACAACCATTTCTGTGCTTTGTCACTTTAAAATACAAAGGTTTTTATACTAGTAGTAAATATTCAAACTCTTTTACTAAAAAGATTTCAACTCTATTTTTAATACAAAGCTCGTTTATAAAACCATTTTCTAACCTATTAGTATATACAAACCTTTACCTCATTCGTATGAGAAAATCTAATTAAACGGCTTAGCAAAATAAATGGTATGAAACGCTTGCGTTTACTTCGCCGGTTAATTTATGGACTTGTTGAATTGAAAATCTTGTGACAATTTTCGAGTGGGAATCTACAATTTGTTCGTAAATATTTAAGTTAAGCTAGTGGTTATGGGACATGAAGCTAAACTCATATATTTACTAGCTTAGTGTAATCGACACTTCTTATTGATCGATGATGATCATTTTTTGACTTAGACCAGCGATGTGCGATGTCTATTTGTCTGCGAGGGAGACTAAACCTCGTTTCTGTGGAACTTCGGTTCAATTTGGCGGGGTAGCGACCCATGGTCTTCGGACCGTTTGTGGAGCTTCGGCTCAAAATTTATGGTTAGCGACCATGGAATAGTGTTCCATTTGTGATACACGTGTTGGTGAGTTTTCATGCTCCCGTTTGTGATAGGCCTTCCCCCCTTTGTTATTTCTGGATTTCTACTTGATGATTTCTAGAATTTTTGTTTCACCTCTTTATTGATTGGCAATGATATGTTTGTCAATATTTGTGGTTTGGTGAATAAAATAAAGAATATGATATTCTTTTTGGTGCTTTGAGATTTTTGAGATATTGTATGATTTTGTTGATGTTTAAATCATATTTGTTCTATTATGACACTAATGTTATCATACGTTCTTATTATATCTCTGCTTTTATCTCATTCCTTTATCTGATATTTATAGCTAGACTGATCCGTTTATTATTTTCTTATTAAATAATACTCGGGTCAGACCGGGATGTTACATGTGCTTCTACTTGACTCCTCATCTGGGATCACCTTCTGACTTTTGTCTAACTACATCACATTTGTAGTTTTTGTTGTTATACATTCGAGATATAGACTCCATGATGTATACTTATTCTTTTGTCTAGCACTTGTATCTATTCTTTTGTGATATTGTGGATCTTATTTGACCACTACTCTGATGTACACCTTTTTGTGTTATATATTCATATCTATTTTCGCCTTTGAGATATGAATGTCTGTGACTGATTTATGTTATGTTTATTTCTATATTTGTTTTCGAAGGCCTCATAGCCACTGTGTGGTAGCTTCGAGTTTGTATTTGATATGTTGGATTTCCTCTTGAAATGAAATGTAAGTTATTTTATCTGACATATCGGTACTCGCCCAAAGCAATTACACAGATGGTCGCTCCCCAGCAGCCTTATTCTCCGCGCTAGTCGACGGCATTACCCTGTAGTGTCCTTGGCTAGCGTGGGTATAGAGGTGGGGCGTTACAATAACCATCCTTTAAGGATCCGTTAAACTATCTACTATGTAGTAATATACGCAATTATAATAATGTCTAAAGTAAAGTAAACTATCAAAATAGCGTTAAGTCTTTACATTTTCCACCTTAACACATTTTAAATAATCCCATAGTCTATATACAGTACCGTAATCTCCCCCGTAATGGGCATCGTCAGAGGGCACTCCATAGGTATGGTACAAAACAAACTCGTAAAAGGTGCGCTAGGGTAGGTGATACGGCACAACTAGGCAATGCCTGGGTAGATATACCAATTACACTTCCGGGCCGGTGGTAACGCATAGCAGCCACTACCGCCCACCTCGAGCCACACTCTCGAAATCCGAAGGTGCGCACCAAATCAATCATAAAGTAATAGAATGGCATACGATGGAATGTGTCCGATCAGAGGAGCTACCTCATTAGCCCGTCAATTGCTCCTCTTTTAGCCACCTTATGCTAACTCACGGGAGTCGGGTCGACGTATATACCTCATATAGGATCGTCGCCACCATCCTACTTCATTCTGGAATCTCCACCGCGTACACAGTTGTTAAAGTGGTTTTCGGTATCGACAGAGAGTATGCCCATATCCGATCCCGGTCTCTTTAACAACTAATCGTTATTATAACACTGCAGTCATTTCAAAATAGTTTATACTTCAAAACCAAAATATCATTTCCATTTCAAAATCCTTATCAATACGATATCATTTCCATTTCAAAATCCATATCAATACGATATCATTTCCATTTCAAAAATATTCACTTCCAAAATCATAGTACTTTCAAAGTTATAATACTTTCGAAACCAAACAATTTGAAATCATAACACTTTGAAATCATAACACTTTCCAATTCATAACTTTGGAAATCATAACACTTTGAAACCATAACACTTTCCTTCAAACAGTTTAGATATTAATAATAGTATATAAAATAAAATAGTTTATAAAATAAAATAATTTATATAAAATAGTTATAAGTTAAAACAATTTATATTAAAATAATTAGTATATTTAAAATAGTTTATATTAAAAATAGTTATATTAAAATAGTTTATAAAATAAAAATAGTTTATATAAATAGTTATAAGTTAAAATAGTTTATAATAAAATAATTTATATTGAAAATGATTTATATTAAAATAGTTTATATTAAAATAATTTATAAAGTAAATTATAAATAGTCTTAGATATAATTTAAAAATACTGTATATAATAAAATAGCCTCCTCAATTTCACAAATCGATTCAAATCAACTCGACTTCCAAACTCAACTTAATTAAATCTCAATTCATAAAATTTCAATTCAATTCAGTTCTAAATAAACCATTTCAAATTATATCGATTTCAAATATAGATTTGAACCTCAAAATAAACCATTTCAATTTCAGTATACTTCAAAGCTTTATATATTCCACCATTTCAAAACCAAATTTGATAATTCTATATATATCTTAATTTAACTTCATTATTATTTAGTTTTGCAATATTCACTAAATAAATTCAATATCGTTTAAATAAAAGCCCAAATTTCAAATCACTAAATATTTCCTTCAATTTATTTAAACTTGAAATATTCATTTTTAAATTATCTTAAACCAAAAATCAAGTTATAAAATCATATCCTTTAAAACCCCAAATTCCATAAGTTCAGATCGATTTAATTAAACATAATTCTTAATTAAATGCAATTTCAAATCAATTTCAAATCTATCTTCTCAACCTTAATTTATTAAATCATTACAAACTCCATATTAAAATATAATTTAAATAAATACTCAACCATATTATATTTTAATAAAATCAAACTTTATTATTAAACTTATTTTATATTAAAACAAATTTATACATAGCTTAAAATCAAGAATTTAACTATATATATAAAATAACATTTATATCATATCTAAAATCAATATTTTTGTAAAACCATATATTTCTTTCCAAAACCATAGAAATCATTTTCAAAATATTTATATATAGACCAACAGTGTTTGTATATAATTCTCTACCTTATGGTCAAGTGATACGGATATTTATCATTTCAATCCGTAATTTAAATATATATACGGGTATATATCTTTTCAACCCGTAATCCCAAATTCAATGTCAATGAAAATCGCTTGGGTTTATCATTTTAACCCATAACGATTTTCTCCTATTCTACAGATCGTTCGGGTATGTATCATTTCAACCCATAGTGAATTCTATACTGACAGGGAACTTGCAGAATGATATCAGATATGATAATAATATAACAATCAGTAACAAGCATATATCATCAATATAAATAACAGATAAGGGTGTCAGATGTCACAGGTGAACAAATACAGATAACAACATATATAAAGCAATGTAAATAACTAACAGCAGCTGTTTGCACAAAAAATGGACAAACACCTCAAAATTGTATGATTTAGTAGATCTTATGTTGCTCTTAGCGATTTGAGTGATTTATGCAAATATATGAAAAGCAGGGGCTAAACCGTAAAAAGACACGCAAATTTATAGTGGTTCAGCCAGAATGTGCCTACGTCCACTTTATATGTTATTTCTCTTTTCTTGTTTTGATTACAGGTACACAGCTTTAATATAAGTAAAAGAAAATTGTTTGAAAGTTCTCTCCGTGCTTCAGCTCTCAAACTTGTCTGCCATTGTTGTACCCCTGCCCCTCTATTTATAGAGTGAGGTTGGGGGCAGAGGTCTTGGATGTATATAGCTGCTGGTGGGCCTGGGCTGGAGCAACCTGGCCTGGCAACGTTTTGGTTCGGTCGTGTACTTCCATGCTTCTGGTTCGGTAAGTGTCTTAGTTCGGTGGTGAAGTGGTCCGGTAGTACTTTGGGTTCGGTGGAGGGTATGGTTGATCCGGTTAAGGCTGGTCCGGCATGGGTCGATTCGGCGAAGGTTGGTCCGGCGAAGGCTTGATCCGGTGGAGGCCTTGGTTCAGTGAGGGTATGGTTCGGCAGGAGCAGGGAGATGCGTGGTTCGGTGACTCGGTGATAGGGGATGGAGTTGGTTCGGCAGTTGCTTGAGACTGCCGAATGGGTTCTGTGAGACATGGGTGCCGAATGAGTTTAGGCAAGCCTGGATGGACGAATCAAGCTTCTTGGTCTCGAGGTCTTCTGGGTGAGAACACGCCCAACATTTGCCCCCCAAAGTAGGGCATATATCTGTATATGGCGTGCTTTGTTTTAAGTTGGGTATTATGGATAGCTTCGTTCGGCCCCTAGGTGCCGATCCAATTGGTCCGGTGTCCAACATTTGTTTATAAATAGGGGCCATACACCCTCGTCATTTTTTATCGGCCGAACCATTTCCTTGCCTTTGCCGAATCAAAGTCCCTGTCGAATCAGGTGAGGAGCCGAATGTACTTGTGCTTGTATTGCCGAACGAGCTTTTTGAAAAATGCCGAATGAACTTTATGGCTAGGCCACCGAATGGGATAGGGAGTTCGAATACCGAATGTGCTAAAACACTTGAACTACCGGACGAAACCGAGGGGGTTTTAAGTACCGAATGGCACTTATTACCGGATGAACTCGGGGAGTGTAGTACCGAACGGACTCCCGCCTTGCTTTACCGAACGATCTTTTATACTTGAATTATCAGTGAAGTTCTAGGTTACATAATTCATGCGTTTTAATGATGTACTTTCTGTGTTTGCAGATAATGTCTCGTAAAGCGGAAACTCGGTCAGATAAAAAGAGGTCTCAGGGCGAAGGAGAATCTTCCACAGTGCCCCCTGCTCAGCCAGGACCGGAACGTCACGGATCTACCCCGAGACTTTTGGTGGATGGGTACGGCCCTCAGGAGCTTCTGAACTCCCCGCCTGATTGCTTTCCCAGCTCCCTCAAGGAGGAGCAGCTTGATGTCATTTCCCGATCTTTTGGAATCGATAGGGCGCACTTGCTATTGCCAGGGAGAGAAGTTATGCCGTACGATCCTCCTGAAGGGTACTTCGCCTATAGCAGATACCACTGCATGTGTGGTGCCATTCCTCCTCTTAACGCTTGGATAGCCAACTTCCTCACATATCTAAAGGTGGCCCCATTCCAGCTTCAACCCAACTCCTATGCTATATTGGTGAGCCTCTTCGTCATTTTCCAGAGGAAGTATGGTCGTGCTCCATCCAACCGGGAGATCCGGTATCTATATAATCTGAGGGGCTATAAGAAGGGGTCCCCATACATTAGCTTGGAGTCAGCCGTGACCTTCAAGCCGGTCTTGGAACTGTATTCTAAATTCAGCATGTTCAAGAAGGAGTGGTTCTTTGTCAGGGACGACTCCGTTTCAATTCGGCGCTTTACTTCTGGATGTAAGTTGATGCTTTTACTTATAATTTCCATTCCGATTGCGATGCTTCTTCTCATACTTTCTCATTTTTGCTAGCGACAGGTGGTTTTGCGATTGTGGAGACTGACCGCCTGGTTCAGACGGCGGCTGAGATAGAAGCTATTCTCGGGAAATATAGATCATCTGCCTTCCTGATCAGAAATGCGACTCTTCTGGAGTATAACTTAATCCTTCCACAGCAGTCAGTAGTCAAGCTGAGGGAAACGGCGGAGGAGAGGGCGGCTGCTCAGACTAAGGGAGGTGTTACGGTAGAGAGTAGCAAGAGGAAACCTTTCGCAAAACCTCCAGCCGTCGGAGTAAGAAACTCAAGAAGTCGGACGGTCCCTCCCCAAGCAATTGTCCACTTACCTAGGAGGAGGAAGACATAGAGGAGGAAAGAGGTGAGGGTGGAGATGGTCGGGAAGGTGATAAAGGTGGCGATGGCATCGGGGCCTTGCTTCCTGGGCAAGTGGGCGAGATTCAGGAGTGGACGGATGATGCGTTCCACCAGGCTTTCGAGGGGCTGGACGAAGATCCGGCTTTGGTAGAGAAAACCGGGAAAGTGGACAAGGCCGGGACCGGTGCAAGCGAGTCTTCTCAGACCATTCCAGCCAAGGTGGCTCCGACGACTCAAGGTGAACTCTTGACTCCTGCATGCTTCATTAATGATAGGGACTTAGGAATATTTTATGATCCGCTCCCGTCCTGGAATGAAATCCAGGACTCATTGCAGTATCCTACTTCTCCCCAGGGTTTGTATAACAGACGTTCTTTCTTTCTTCTTTTAACTTGTAATTTACCGCGTTTCTTGAATCATATAGTGATGTAAGCTTGTGACACTTGTTCTTCATATCAGGAGCAGGAAAGACATCCAAGGCCTCAGACCTTCGGTACAGGCTTGAGCAATATAAGCTTTCCAAAACTTCTATCAAGCCGAAGCCTTCGACCCACCGCTCCGGGGATGTAGTCGGCTACCATCCTCTTCTCGGGGTTATCGAAGAGGGTATTCAGCAGAGAAGGAGGAGTCATCCTTTATCCGAACCTTCGCCCGGTCCTCAGCTCCCGGCTCAGCCTCTTCATGATATCACAGAGGAGGACAGCGAGTTTGCGCCCTCTCCGCACCCGTCCGGAAACCCTTCCGTTACTCATATCGACTGTCCTGACTTGGCTCGCAATCCATTTGCGGGTCATCCTGATCTGGATCCAAGTTCCCACGACATTACCTTTGACGAGGTTACTGGTGAGCACCTTCTTCCCCGCAATCCCATGGTACGGGTGCTTGATGAAGCTAAATCCTTAGATCTTGATCTACTTACCACTCAGATAGTTACCATGGGAGACGAGGCCAAGGCTAATATTGACCGGGTGGCGGAGGAGACTAGGAAGCTGATGGGGCATCATGCCCGGCTGGTTAAGGCTGGAGAGGAGATTGGGAGTGCCAACATCCGACTAAGATTGATGGTTTCGGACCAGGCCAAACAGCTCGCTGACCAGGCCATTCAGATTTCTCAACATGAGGCTGCCTCCGGGCGGTTGAGGAAGGCTATGGAGGAGGCTAGTAAGGTGGAACTGCGGAAGATGGAAGCTGCCTGCAAGGAGCAGATAAATATGGCCATCTCGACAGTGGATGAGGTTCGGAGGGCGGATCTTGAGTGGGTAGAGGAGCTGTCGGGGAAGCTTGAAGCCGCAGAGCTTGCTCAGGTTAGGCTGAAGGAGGAGATGGAGGCGATGCGAAAATCCCTTCAGGCTGACTGCTCGAGATACCGTTTGGAGAGAGAAGCTGCTGTTGGAAGGTTGTCGGCTTCCGAGGCCCGGATGAGGGAGTTTGAGGAGAATGAGGGGATGATGGATGAAATGCTTCAGGACATGTACTTCCGAACTTGGAAGCAGGGTAACCTATCCTGGATGGATAATTATCCTAGGGTCATGGCTAAGATCTATCTTCGGGCTTTGGAGGAGGCTAAGGCCGATGCGGATAAAGATGGTGGCGTGGTCTTCAGCATGGATGCGGTCAATGTTCAGTTTGCCAAGGAGGAGAAGGTGGCGGTGAAGGAAGGTATGCGGTTGCTTGCCGCTGAGGAGGTAGGCGTGCAGGTAGAGGATGACGATCAGGATAGTCAGGAAGCAGGCGCTGGTAAGTCTCCCTTTTTAGTTTCTCCATCAACTTGGTTGCTTATTGCTAATGAATCCTTTCTCTGACTGGACAGGTGGTCAACAGGATAAGGATAAAGCTCCACTGCAGCCGGCCCCTTGATTATACCTGGAAAAACTCTTTTTGTGGATTTGACAGGGTTGTATATGTTAGTCGAAAAATAGTAAAGTAGCCTTTAGGTTGTAATATTTTGCCACTTGTAATAAATAGTCTTATTTTTGACGTGTAATTATTTAACTTAAGCTGATTTTGTCGTCTTTTGAATGTTTGCTGTTATTTTGGCATGTCGTATGAGAAATATAGCTATGTATATTCTTGTAATTAAATTGTGTTTGATGTCGGGTTCTGATTTAAGACATAATTCCATGACTTGCAATGTTAGTGTGTGGTGTGAACAAATTATAGTCATGCATTTGCACATAAAGGAAGAAAATACCGCCTTTCATGTTCTGTTTGTAGATGGCAGTTTCGAATATCTTGTATGACCGAGCATGGAAAGCAGTTGAATGCCCTGCCATCCGATTGTGAATCTCTGCATCCATTGGCGAGTATCTCCTACTCTGTATCCTGTACTTTATGGATTGTTATAGAGGATAGGAGGAAAGCTTTTTAAGTAAAATTGAAATATGTGAAATAGTAACTTCCAATCACGGAAGGCCTTCGATGTGCTTAAGTTCGTGGCAAACGGGTTTTGTAGTCACTTTCCCTAGCTGTGGGTCTTGGAGACATTTGTCACCCATCTTACGCCTCCGCGGGGAGTTAATTCTTTTTTACCACAGCCGCACCTAAGACACATCGGAGCCGAGATCGCGCACAGTAACTACCCGGGCCATTATGGCCCGTAATCGTGGGTATTATTCGATTTACTGTGGCCGGCTAGCGTGGGTGCCGATCGTCAACTGGGAACTGCCCCTGGCTGGCCACACCTTATGTTGGGGCTTATAGTCGGTTCACAGTTGCCGGCGAGCCTAACGCCGTAATGAGCTGCCTCGGCTATAGTCGGCCTTCTCGGTGGCTTATAATCGGCTCATTACAGTTGGCTTTAAGGGCCGTCGCGAGCAATGAGTTAACCCACAGCAGAGGGATGCTGGAGCAAAAGTGTCTCATTGGCGAGGGCATAGATTCGCATAGTACCTGTTAGGTTTTGCCCAGGCGAAGTTGCGCCGTGGAGTGCTTCGAGTGGAAATGCTATACGCACAGGATTTTTTTCAACAGAAAAGGATAAAGTTAACAAGTAGCCAAGATATAAAGGAACAAGTTAAAAAAGAGACAAAGTTTTTTAAAGTGGTTCGGCATGAAAAAGGCCTACGTCCACTGATTCTCTTTGTTAATTCACTTCATATGGGCAATACAAGTTAAGAAAAGTATCGACGGAGGTGTTGGATGTTCCATGCCCTCTGGAACACCTCTCCGTCCACTGTTGACAAAATATAGGCTCCGTTGTGGAGATCTTTATGAATTACATATGGTCCATCCCAGATTGGGTCTAGTGCTCCGGGGCGAGGGAAGATTCGTTTGAGGACAAGATCCCCTTCTTGTAAGGTACGATGCTTGACTTTGGAGTTGTATTGCGCTGCCACTTTCTGCTTGTGGGCTGCTGTTTTAAGGACTGCATCATTTCTTCTCTCCTCAACTAGATCCAAAGACATGTAGAGGAGCTCTTCATTCTCTTCCGGGTTATAGTGGATCCTACGGTGGGAAGGCACAATGGTTTCAACTGGGAGCATAGCCTCCGATCCGTATGCCAAAGAGAAAGGAGTGTGCCCCGTTGATGTTCTGAATGATGTGCGGTAGGCCCACAGTGCCGTAGGGAGTTCATCCACCCAAGCGCCCTTTGACTTTTTGAGCTTCTTTTTTATCAGAGTTTTCAGAATTTTGTTGACTGCTTCGACTTGTCCGTTTGCCTGGGGATATGCTACGGATGAGAAGCTTTTATGAATTCCGTGTTCTTGGCACCAGTTGGCGAATTCCTCGCTGTCAAACTGAAGTCCATTGTCTGATATGATTTTGAGTGGGACTCCGTACCTGCATAGAACATTTTTGATTAAGAAGTTAATAACTTTTGCTGAAGATACTTTATTCAGAGGTTCCGCTTCCACCCATTTGGTGAAATAATCAACTGCCACTATAGCATATTTGGCCCCGCCTCGGCACATCGGTAGCTCGCCGATTAAGTCAATTCCCCATATTGCGAAGGGCCAAGGGCTGGTCATTTGAGTAATCTCAGTTGTTGGTAGCCGTGGAATCTTAGCAAATTTTTGGCATCTGTCACACTTCTTGACGAAATCTAAGGCGTCCTTGCTTATGGTGGGCCAGAAATATCCGTATCGGAGTATCTTTTTTGCTAATGTTTGCCCTCTGGTGTGATCTCCGCAGCTCCCCTGATGGATGTTGGATAAGATTTACTTGGCTTCTCTCCCAGCGACACACCTTAATAACGGGTTAGAGAATCCGCGCCGATAGTGGATGTATTCTTGTATTGTGTAGCGGGATGCTTTCCTCACGATTTTCTTGACTTCGTTACGCCCGTTGGGTAGAGTGCCACTTTGTAGGTAGTCTCGGATGGGAGTCATCCAAGTTGCTTCTTCGGTTGCAGCTATCAGATTCACTTGCTCAAAACTTGGGGCCAGTTGCTTTGAGATGGTTACTGCCCCGAAGATGGTGATGTCTCTCACACTTGCTTGCTTTGCTAATTCGTCGGCCTCTCGGTTCTCCTCCCGAGGGATGTGTTTGACTAAGTAGTGGTTCAATCGGCTGAAAAGTAACTTGGTCTTCTTTAGATATGCTATGAGTCGTTCTTCTCGAGCTTGGAATTCTCCTAGTATTTGATTAACAATAAGTTGAGAATCGCTGTGAAGACACAAAGAATTGGTCCCGATTTCTATGGCAATTTCTAGTCCAGCTATCACTGCTTCATATTCTGCATCGTTGTTGGTGGCAGCGAACTCCAACCTTATAGCATAGTGCAGTTTGTTTCCCCTGGGAGTGATTATTACCACACCTGCCCCCGAGCCTTGTTCGTTTGATGCACCATCCACAAAGAGATTCCACTTGATATCTTCTGTTATTTCCAATTGCTCCTGATCTTCGTTGGTAGTGAACTCTGCAATGAAATCAGCCATGGCCTGTCCCTTGATGGCGGTGCGAGGGTGATATCATACTGACTCGGTTCAATGCACCATTTAAGTAATCGCCCAGAAGTGTCGGGACGATGGAGTACCTGCCTCAGCGGTTGATCGGTCAGAACGTTGATGGAATGGGACTGGAAGTAGTGACGCAATTTCCGTGATGTGATTAGTAAACAGTATGCTAACTTCTCAAGTTTAGGATATTTGACTTCTGCCCCAGTAAACCTTTTGCTGACGAAGTAAACTGGTCGTTGCGTGCGGTTGTCTTCCCTTACCAAGGCAGCACTTAGAGCGTGAGATGACACACCAAGGTATAGGTATAATTCTTCGCCTTCGCTTGGAGTCGAGAGTACCGGTGGTTTCTGGAGGTGTTCGATTAGGTTAAGGAAAGCGGTTAAGCATTCGTCCGTCCATTCGAACTTTCCTTTATCTTTTTTTAGAGCTTCGAAAAAGGGGACGCACTTGTCCGTTGCCTTGGAGATGAATCGGCTTAGGGCGGCCACTTTTCCATTTAGGCTTTGCATTTCCTTTCGGGTGGAAGGTATCTTGATATCCCTTAGCGCTCGGACTTGTTCAGGGTTTGCTTCAATCCCTCGGGCATGGACGATGAACCCTAAGAATTTTCCCGATGATACTCCGAAGGAGAACTTTAGTGGATTCAACTTCATTCCATACTGTCGAAGTACCTGGAACATTTCGCCTAGGTGGCTTACGTGATCTTTGGCTTTCCGTGATTTCACCAGCATGTCGTCCACATATACTTCCATAGTTTGTCCTATTAGCCCCGCAAACATCTTGTTGACGAGGCGCTGGTAGGTGGCTCCTGCATTTTTAAGTCCGAAAGGCATTACCTTATAGCAGTACAAACCCCGGTCGGTGATGAAACTAGTGTGGTCTTGGTCGGGAGCATGCATAGGAATTTGGTTATATCCTGAGTATGCGTCCATAAAAGATAGGATCTCGTGCCCGGCTGTGCTGTCTACAAGTTGGTCGATTCTGGGAAGTGGGAAGCAATCCTTTGGGCAGGCGTCGTTTAGGTTGGAGAAGTCGATGCAGGTCCGCCACTTTCCATTAGCCTTCTTTACTAGTACCGGGTTGGCGATCCATTCCGGGTAAACAGCTTCTCGTATGAAGTCATTGGCGAGTAGATTCTTTACTTCTTCATCGAGGGCTGCTGATCGCTCTGCCCCCATACTTCTCTTTTTTTGTTTTACAGGCGCCTTGGTAGGATCAATGTTTAATACGTGGCATGCTATGTCGGGGGAGATTCTGGTCATGTCAGCGTGTGACCAAGCGAATACATCCAAGTTGTGGCGGAGAAAATCGATGAGTTGTTCCTTCAATTCGGCTTTTAGTTGGGACCCAATTTTCAATAGTCTACTTGAGTCGTGCTTGTCTACAGATATAAACTCCATAGCCTCTGCAGGCTCGGCGGTGGCCTCCTCCTCTTTGTCCCTAGGGTCTAATTCATTGAAAGGGTCGCTGGTATATCGAAGAGGAGGGGCTTTCTTTAGTTGCTATGCTTCTAGACTTTTTGTGCAAAGGGCAATCTCTACACCCTTCCCTTTATCCTTCCTGTGGTTGTTGCAAAGTTCAGTCACATAGCTGTCTCGAGCAACGTCTTGGTCTCCTTCTACTTCCCCTACTCCATGGTCCGTTGGAAATTTCATCTTTAGGCACCATGGGGCTAGGACAATTTGGAAATCAGACAAAGCTGGCCTTCCTAAGAAGGCGTTGTAGGCCGAACGGTTTTCTATTAGCACAAAAGTCTGTTTCCGTACAACGGAGCGAGGATGGCTTCCAATCTCGACAAAGAGGTCCAGTTGTCCGAGAGGCATCTTCGCATCTCCAGTGAAACCGTGTAGTGGTTTATCGCAGGGAGATACATCCTTCATTGATAGCTTCATTTTGTCGAATGCGTGTTTGAACAGGATGTTTACTGAGCTTCTAGTATCTACCAGGATTCGGTAAACTTCGGCGGGACCGAGTTGGGCAGAGATAACCATGGGATCTATGTGAGGGTACTGCCTTCCTTCTAGGTCACGCTTACCGAATGTGATGTCATCACTTTCTTTCCGCTTCGGGTGGCGTTCTTCTATAACCGAATTGACATAGTCTTTATTGTCTCTAAGCGACTTTCCGTACCTTTCCATCTCTTTCCAGCTTCTGTCTGCGATGTGTGGCCCTCCTGAGATGGTATGGACCACTATCTTTTCTTGACTAGAGCTGCTAGCGTTGCGGTTTCCTCTGTCGGCCCCTGGTGAGGGTAGCCTTGGGTTTTCATTGGCAGGAGCTGGGTTCTGTCTTGACCTTTTACATAACGTTCCAGTTTCTTTCTTCTGATGTGTTCCTCAATCAGATCTCGGAGATGATGGCATTCGTTGGTATCATGCCCGTGAGATTCGTGGAAGCGGCAGAACTTTCCAGACTTCTGTGCGTTATCTGATTCCTTCTTGTATGGTGGGCGTTTGTATCTAACTTCGCCTTGGGTGGCAAGGAAGATATTTTCGACGGTCTCGTTCAAAGGAGTGTAAGTGTCGAATCTTGGTCCTGGCCGATATAGGCGCTTTTCTCCCTTCTTGCCCCCAACATTGTCTCTGGAGTCATTTCTCCGAACGTCCCTTGCCACAGCAGGGGCGTTGCTATGAGTTGCCTTATTTTGCTGTCCTGACTGCCCCTCGATGGCAGCATCCTCAAGCCTCATATATTTCCCGGCTTCATGGAAGAAATCGGGTAAAGTAGCTGGATTTTCTTTCGTCAACCTTCTAGCGAATTTAGTCTCCGGATTCACACCACTACAGAGGGCCATTAGGATAAGCTTCTCATCGGCATCTTGGACTGCGGCTGCTGCGGCGTTGAATCGGGTTAGGTATTGCTGCAGCTTCTCTCCAGGTTTCTGTTTGACACTGGATAAGGAATAAGCATCCTTAGGTTGTTCCACATGAATGCTGAACTGACTGATAAACTTTTCTTTCAACATTTCCCACGAGATGATGGATCCCTAGGGTAGATGACAGAACCAGGAGGTAGCAAGATCTGCTAAGAAGAGCGGAAAGCATTTGCATAGTACTCCCTCTGTCGCCCCACTCATGAGCATATGCTGCGTGTACCTCTGTAAGTGTACAACGGGATCGGAGGTCCCTTCGTAGGGTTCCATTGTTGGCATCTTCCATTCTCGGGGGGTGATAGCAATTTCGATATTGCGGGCGAAAGGGCTGGTTACCCTAGCGCCTATCCCTCGATCTCTTTGCTCCCGTTGGATACACTCTCTGAATAAGCGTGCCATCCTTTCATCAGAATTTGGAGCAGATAGAAATGAGTTTGGTTCTGTTCTGTGGGATTGATTCCGTCCAGATGACCTGTAGGGATGGTATCGTCTATCATTCCTCATATTTTCCAGTGGCTGCCTTTGGTCTTCTGGGAGCATGCTCGGGTCAGCTACAGTTGGCCCTTGCCTTGATCTCCCCCTGCTGCGTTCTGATCTAAGCACTTCCTCGGGTCCAACTTCGGGCTAGACTCTAGCTCGGCCCCGTTCACTGGCGTTTCTGTGGTTAGGCAGCATGACAGGCTCAGCTACAGTTGACCTTCGCCCGGTACCTCCCCCGTTGGGTTTGGTACCAAACGTTTCCTCAGGCCTAACTTCGGGCTGTGCTCGGTCTCGGCTCCTACCATGGCTACTTCTGCCGTTAGCTCCTTCGAAGAAGGAAGATCTTTGTTGTCTCTGAGGTCCTCCAGACTGGGACTCGCCCCATGATTCAGTGTTGCGGTTGGATTCTTCAGCGTCCCTTAAGCGTGACATGAGATGGTCCACCAAGGCTTCCTGCTGGGACGTGAAGCGGTTAGTTACTTCAACCACAACTCTGTCCAGATCTGCTCTAGTAATTGCTGCAGGCTGTTCTGTGGCAGGAGTGGTTGGGTTAGCCTGTTCTTCATTTGTTACTGTTGCTGGAGGAGGACGATTTACTTCTTTCGTGACAGCTGGATCTGGAAGACTGCTGGATGCGATGTTTTTTTCCTTTGTTAACATCTTTTCTCTATTTGGGAGGCATGTTTTCCAAGTGGCGGACGATGCTGTTAGGAAAACTTGTTAAGCGGATGAAGCTGAAGCTTCGAGCTTCTAACTCTCAGTGAAAGCACCAAAAATGTTTGCACAAAAAATGGACAAACACCTCAAAATTGTATGATTTAGTAGATCTTATGTTGCTCTTAGCGATTTGAGTGATTTATGCAAATATATGAAAAGCAGGGGCTAAACTGTAAAAAGACACGCAAATTTATAGTGGTTCGGCCAGAATGTGCCTACGTCCACTTTATATGTTATTTCTCTTTTCTTGTTTTGATTACAAGTACAAAGCTTTAATATAAGTAAAAGAAAATTGTTTGAAAGTTCTCTCCGTGCTTCAGCTCTCAAACTTGTCTGCCATTGTCGTACCCCTGCCCCTCTATTTATAGAGTGAGGTTGGGGGCAGAGGTCTTGGATGTATATAGCTGCTGGTGGGCCTGGGCTGGAGCAACCTAGCCTGGCAGCGTTCTGGTTCGGTCGTGTACTTCCATGCTTCTGGTTCGGTAAGTGTCTTAGTTCGGTGGTGAAGTGGTCCGGTAGTACTTTGGGTTCGGTGGAGGGTAAGGTTGATCCGGTTAAGGCTGGTCCGGCATGGGTCGATTCGACGAAGGTTGGTCCGGCGAAGGCTTGATCCGGTGGAGGCCTTGGTTCAGTGAGGGTATGGTTCGGCAGGAGCAGGGAGATGCGTGGTTCGGTGACTCGGTGATAGGGGATGGAGTTGGTTCGGCAGTTGCTTGAGACTGCCGAATGGGTTCTGTGAGACATGGGTGCCGAATGAGTTTAGGCAAGCCTGGATGGACGAATCAAGCTTCTTGGTCTCGAGGTCTTCTGGGTGAGAACACGCCCAACATCAGCATATTTCAATTGTCGTTTCAATTGAAATCAATTTAATAAATGTAAGAACGTTAATCGTTAGTGATAGCTCACCTTTCGAGGCTAGAGAGATGAGAAGATGAGATGAGTTACAGATTCAAGCATGAATCCCAAAGCAAATCAAGATTGGCACGAATCAACGATCAAAGCAAGGCTGGAATCGATGAAAAAATCAAATTAGCTCGATATAAGCTGAACAAAATATACGTTATATATAATTTCTCTTTATGATAAAATAGATATATATATATTTTAAATCAATATTTTAACTTTAATATCAACAAAATAATATATATATATATATATATATTATAAAAAAGCAACGAACTTATACACATTACATTCGAAATCTATATTGCCAATGTATGAAATCCATATATAATATATACAAACTAACATACATGTATAACCTATATACTTTTGGGACATTAACAAACAAAGCTTTAAAACATATAATATTATATACCCATAACATATGACAATATACTATACCACATATAAAATCTACTATGAACACATCTATTATAAAATATACATATATAAACAACCGAACTCACCCATTATTATTTAGCATATATATATATGTAACGATACGATTTTTCGACGCTCGAAAGTCGACATTAATATGTCCACTGTATCAAATGCCGCGCAATCGAATGCCGGAAAACCGAACCATTAGGGTTAAAAAGAAGAGGTAGAAGAAGACAGAATAAAAAAAGAGAACGGAAAAACAGAAACAGAAACAATATCAGAATCTCACATTCGCAACGGAATAATATACAATATATAATCACTAGTCTTTTAAAACAAAGAACTATATCAGTTTATACATACATCAATCAGAGTCAATATACAACTCAATACAAAAAAATGGACAGTTATATAAAATTGTCCTCATACAGAATACACAGCGGAATAAATAAACAAGTACGAGTGTACGTCTCGCCATCCAGCTCATCTCCAATGCTCCAGAATATCCTGATAACATAACTCTTGGCTGCCCATGTGGAAAATTATGGGCACCCAGAGTTTAGAAAGGAAACAATAAACTCCGAGTCAGTCATGGTGACTGGTGTGAGATCGTAAAACAGTTATTTTCACAAAGAAAATAAAATTAGTTCGCAATGCTTCTGGAAAATTAATCTACCATAAGACCTCCCGCCACACACACAATGCAAACGCAGAATTGGAGGAGATTTCTTCTTATGATAGTCAAAGATGCTTACTATGCAAATCATTGGATTATTATTAATGTCTAGTGTGGAAAACGTTTCGAAAGTATAATATTAATCTTAGCCAGCATAGACATTCCGAACTATGCCTACTATAGCTACCATCTAAACAGTGGGGCGCCACCATAAGTAAATGGAAGGTTCTACAACTAAAACCGTACAAGTTCCGTATTGGGAAATGGATTTCCAACAAATGGTCAGGCTAAGGAACTTCCTACCGCCACATGGGATCGCCTCTGGCTGGACGTCCCGAGAGACAACTGCTCTCTGCGAACACAAGGCCGGGTTACCCCTGTAATAGGTAACTCACGAATATGTCATCCCCCGGTCCTTTGGGACCTTTATCCGAGGCGCCTCGATAAACACACAATCACACAATAAATGAGATCGGAGTATCCACATAGGTTAAATACCAGGGCTCCATACCTGATAACACCCTTTTCTAAAAGGAAATGACTTACCCTAAAGGGCGCGACCCTCATAACCTTGCCGCATATTCCTGTTTCGACCATTTCCGGGGAGTGAGGTCTGACGAAGTCTCGTCAACAAAGCTACGTTTTTTCACAAAGCCACGCTTTGATCACAAATGATCAATAAATGATCATCACACAGCAACACTCAGCATGCCACATTACCAAATTGGGAATATATCGCTGATAACTTTCAACTACATAACCTCTGAGCTCGTACGTCTCAGAGAAGGGTGTTAAGCTAAGAGAATAAATTCTCCGCCACCAACAGAAATATATTTGAAAGAAATTAGCTTTATATCTCAAAATGTAATGTCAGACACGTAACCATACAAGTCTGTTCCGGGTTCGAACAGAACCGAAGGCACTTCCAAAGAAGCCCTTGCAATCCGGGTATTCGCAATCCCGATCGGACTTCCCATCACAAAGAGTGATATAAATCTCTATACCGGAGCAACTCGGTGCAGAGACATTCGACAGGTTGTCCTTTCATTTTCGAAAATACCCGGTCTTCACACCGGTCTTCAATTTCAATTCATACACGTCGTATCATTATTCGAAATGGGTTATCTGACACAAAGGTCCTTTCCCGGCTTAACCAAATAATGAGCGTTTGTTTTAAAAACAAATCAAGTGTCATTTCAAAGGCAATATTTGAAGTCGGTGATTTAACTATCAACAACATTCACAACAATCATCAGATTTAAATAATTTTCCCAAATTATTTATTTTCAAAATATCTTCACAAGATATATATTTTTCCACTTCAACACTTTGAAAAAGGAATTCACAATCATCAACTTCACGCTTTTAAATCCCTTCTTTTAAATTTATTCAATTCTTTCAAAAGGAATTCACTTAAAATTTCCAACTTTAATTTCAAAAATCCAATTTCATTTATTTCTGGTATCCAACGATACCAAAAATACATTCGGCTAAATTATAGCCTTTAACAAATTCAATCACCAATATAACCATACACAGATTATAAATAAATCACACAGCATATGAAATAAATTCAAATATTTGAGGAATCCAGTTGGATCCCTCCAACCTGTTGCCTTGCATCCACAGATGTTAACACAATACCAATTCCACTTCGAGGTGGAATATCGTGGTATATGGGATTTATAAAATATCATCCGCTATTATGCGGCGCAATAGGGTCTCATCCGCTATATAATGCAGGAAAATCAATCACCAATATATACATATGCCAATATATATATATATATATATATTGCTATATACTACTATATATAGTATCACATCCAATAGCAATCAATAACTGAAAATTCCACTTTCATTTGAGTGAGAAGATCTCACCTTAGCTTTTTAATTCGCAGTCCATTTCCTTTTTAGTTTGTTTTCTCGATTTAAGACCTCGAATAAACATTGGATTCATTTTGTTAATATTCGAATAAATCGAACCACTAATTTCTCAACTTAATTTAATTAACTAATTACTTAAATTTAACCCCATAAATATTTACTGTTCAAACTATGTAAATTATTACCATTTAGTTAACTACCAATTTTAATTTAACAATATAATCACCTTGAAAATAAATTTTCAAATAAACAAGTAAGTTTAAAAATGTATATTTATTTTCCTGTTTGCATAAACATTTTTCACAGTAAACTTTCTCTGTATGTATAATCTAACCTCAAAAAGAAATTGATGTTTATACATATATTCCTAATCTATATATCAAGATAGAAATTTTCTTCTCAGTAAAGTGCTTATATATATACACATATTATCAGATTAAATCGAAACGATACCTCGCTGCCCCGATAGATATGACGTCGCGACCACTTGATCTGCTCGCGACCCACTCGCAAACCCACAACGACGCGCCTATCGATGCCTTCTCACACGCAGGCGACCCAGCTCCGCGCCTTCCCCTTTGCCAAAGTACACCGCGACTGACGCGATCCCATCGTGCGCGCCACCACGAAACACTCCACTGCGCTGCCCCTCACTCGATCCACTGAGGCGCCTTGATGCCTCGAACCCAACTCCACCGTCCCCTACTCGAATCGAAGCCCATGCTTCCCATAATCGAAACCCTAGCAAACATTGATCAACGAACTGTCGCGGAGAAGAATGGAGCTGCCATTTTATTTTGATTTGAACGAAGATTAATTGGAGAGGGTGAATTCGATTTGCTTGGCCGCGATTTCAAAAGTGTTTGAACAGAGGGGAATTAAAAGAGAACTCGCGATTTCTATACATATGTTTTTTTTTTCTCGATTGCATTTTGAACGAAGAGAGGTGGAAGGGAAGACATTTTCTTCGGCCATTATAGATTTGATTTTGAACGAAATGATATTCTTTTGAACTGCTCGCGTGATAGAGAAACAGAAGGGGACAAGAGTAGAGGTTTGCGTGCTGAAGTTAACAGGCTACAGTATTTTGAATGGAAAGTAAAAAGTATCGATGTGAAATAATATCATCCGATGGTTGACTAATATAAAGATTTAATTTAAATTCAAATTCAAACCGTCTTGAAAATGCAACTCAAAATCTTGACCTCCTATCTAGGCGTGCCGCTAGGCGTTCATAATGTTATACGCCTATTCCGAACGCAATGGAAAAGGTTTCGAGTCCAAATTTGATCGTATGGAGAAGATAGCTTTTTGGACCAGTTATAATATTAAATTTTCGATTTAATTTCAGCGCGTTTGCTTATCGTATGCTCACACAACAACTCCAAACACTACGAAAATTGAAATCCGATAATAATACAATATTACGGATCTAATGAAACTGGTTTCGTTTAATTCCGAGACCGTGCCCCGGAACGCTATTTTTAAATATCGATTAAACGATAAAATTTCAAAACTGAACAAAGCATTTCCAAATTCAATTCTGAAAGTCCCATTATCTTCAGTATCATTAATATGAATTTTCTAAGCCTTGGAATTATTTTTAATCAGCTTAAAACTGAAGATTCAAATTTTTATACCCAAATTCAATAATTAAATTCAAAAATTAAATTACCAAATTCATTCTGATATTCAAATTTCAAATTAAACTAACATCCAGATATTTAAAATCAATTAAATATCCCGATTTCCAATATCAAAAATTCAGGGTCATTACAATCTTCCCCCCTTAAAAGAATTTCGTCCCGAAATTACAAGTAAAGAAGAATGCTTCAATACCCGTTTACATTTTTCCAAAATCAAACAGTTTTCAACAACTTTCTAAAACAAATCTTTTTATTAAAGATTATCATTTCAACTAACTGTTCAAACACCTTCATAGTTTCAAACAACTTTATTTTACTTCACAATTCAAATTCAAATTTAAATTGTAAACTTTCAAAATTTTCTCAAAATTTTCCTAACACTTTAAATTTCCGAGAAATTTTGCCAGCGTCTCCTTTGCGCGGCTAACTCGGTACAACTACAAAATGTCCTTACGGACCCTCAGATTTCACAAAGAGAAAGGAAAGCCAAGCGGCTAGACAAGAAACGATCAAATTTCATACTGAAATTTAAACACATACCTCTTGTCGAGCAAATTCGAACTTATTTCTGAAATCAAAATCCAATTCCAAATACCCTGTATACTTTACTTAACAACAATATCCAAATTTACTTATTGGATTCCCAAAACCAATTTACTTAAGAATTTTACCATTTCTTAAGTTCGATATAAGTATTTACATACTTATATAAATTTTTATTTCACTAACAAAGTCATATATTCATTTCCCTTCAACTATGCATTTTCAATCTCATTTGAATTCAATTACAATTTCAATTCTATTTGTTTTCATTTTATCTTCAAACTCCGAAAATTCACTTTTCTAGTTTAATTCCTGCGTTTCCATTACAATTTGAAAATCAATTTTTCTTTAACAAAATTTTCAAAATTTTTCAAAAAAATTTGAACTCCCAAAATTTTCAGAAAATATTGGCGGAGTCTCCTTTGTACGGAGGAGCTTTTGCAATATGACAAAAGATATAAATATATATACATCGACCCACTCGGTCGGAAAAGCAAAAATAGTTCATATTTCCTATTTGGTATTGCGTAGGCGTACCTTTTTTGCATTTAAGCAAAGCAGTTTATTTATTAGCATTTGCACGACCAAATGCAGCCAGACGGCTTCCAAAAACCAATACTTACTCAATTTAAATATGTAAGTGACATATATAGGAAATCAAAGAATAAGTTCACTTATTTTCAATAACAATATATAGATTTCATTAGCAATACATCCAAAATCATTTCCATTAGCAATTTATATGGTTTCGATACAAATTAAATTGCTTTCATCTAATTTATATTCAATTCAATGGTTTCTATACAAATTAAATTGCTTACAACTACATTCCATACCATTTCTATTCAATTCAAGTGATTTACTATTCACTTCCTTGCATTCAATTCATTTTTATGTCCAAACAACTCATATTCATTTCAATCGATTCCAAAATCAATTCTATTTGTTTTTATTAAGCCATAGAATTTATATATCATGCTTACATCAAACGACAAACAAATTTTTATGCAATTCGATGAAATTTATGTAAATAAACTATCACTTGAACTCATAACCATTTTAAATTGATTCTAACTCAATTCATATCTGTTTCATTTCCATTTTCATTCAATCTTGCATTATCAATTTCATTCTTCATTTCTTAGGTTCAATATAAATATTCCATATACACATTATATTTATTTTCAATTTGCTACTTCGGTTAATATCTACTTATATTTAAACTGGATTTCCAATTCCATTTGAATTCAATTTACCTTTCATTTATAATTATTGAATTCAATTCATTTCTAAATCATATTTACTTTGTCATTCCTTCAATTAGTTTCACTTACTAATTTTATTTCAATACTTCACTTTGTTTATCTAAAATCAAATTAAATTTCCAATATTCAACATGAATTTCATTAACTAAAAAATTCAAAACGAAGTTTAACATTCAGTTTAAATTTCATTTACTTACAATTGTAAATTCTATTCATTCATTTGGAAATTTATTTCTACTTATTTGAATTCTATCTGCAAATTTAACTCACTATTGAATTTTTATTTAACTAACTCAACTTCCCTATTCATGAATTAATTAATTTTCATATTAATTTACTTGAATTCAACCCATTTTATTTTATTTTTTCCTAAGTTTGGAATCTTATTCAACTTGATTCAAATCCAATATCATTCTATTTTCCAATTCTAATTTATTTATTTACGAATGTAGCTTCATTTGTTCATTCACAATTTCGTTCATTTTCAATTTGAACCTTATTCCAATCAAATTTCAAATATTTTTATAAGTCATCAACTTATTATTTATATTCCAGAACATTTTAATGAAATTCCAAAGTCTTTTTAAACAATTACTCACATTTCATTTTAATTTATAAAAATCATTTATACATTCACATTACCAATTTCATTCCATTAATGAATTTTATTTCAAATATCTTCCTGGAATTCTATCTCCAATTATAAATCACATTTACAATTTACATTTACAAATCTCATTCGTATATGAATTTATTTCCTTATACTTTCAATTCATATTTATAAATTTCATTTGTTAATGAATTTATCTCTAAATCTTTGGTTATTATTTTAATTTCTTATTCAATTTCCATATAACAATGATAATAATTCAATATTATCTTTTCCTAACAACCAAGCATCCATATACTATAATAATTCGTAGAAAATCATTTCTTTTCTATACCAAAAATAGTTTTGGGTAAAATTATTTCATTTACCTTATTTTGAAACAATACTGTGTCAGTTTATCTTGTTTAAGAGTTTAGAAATCCCTATCGATTACAGTTGGCCAGACTACACCGACCAGAATCTATAAACAATCAACCGATAAGTCAACACAATACAAAACAAATTTATATTCACTAACAAATACGCGCTCATATCTATTATTACACTCACACTCATTTTAGAGTACTACTGACTCTATCTCTAATGAGTAATTCCCAACAGAGTCAAGGTTATCGCTTAACCGGCTGGTCTGATACCATAAGTAACGATACGATTTTTTGACGCTCGAAAGTCGACATTAATACGTCCACTGTATCAAATGCCGCGCAATCGAATGCCGGAAAACCGAACCATTAGGGTTAAAAAGAAGAGGTAGAAGAAGACAGAAGAAAAGGAGAGAACAGAAAAACAGAAACAGAAACAATATCAGAATCTCACATTCGCAGCGGAATAATATACAATAGATAATCACTAGTCTTTTAAAACAAAGAACTATATCAGTTTATACATACATCAATCAGAGTCAATATAGAACTCAATACAAAAAAATGGACAGTTATATAAACTTGTCCTCATACAGAATACACAGCAGAATAAATAAACAAGTACGAGTGTACGTCTCACCATCCAGCTCATCTCCAATGCTCCAAAATATCCAGAATATCCTGATAACATAACTCTAGGCTGCCCGTGTGGAAAATTATGGGCACCCAGAGTTTAGAAAGGAAACAATAAACTCCGAGTCAGTCATGGTGACTGGTGTGAGATCGTAAAACAGTTATTTTCACAAAGAAAATAAAATTAGTTCGTAATGCTTCTGGAAAATTAAACTACCATAAGACCTCCCGCCACACACACAATGCAAACACAGAATTGGAGGAGATTTCTTCTTATGATAGTCAAAGATGCTTACTACGCAAATCATTGGATTATTATTAATGTCTAGTGTGGAAAACGTTTTGAAAGTATAATATTAATCTTAGCCAGCATAGACATTCCGAACTATGCCTACTATAGCTACCATCTAAACAGTGGGGCGCCACCATAAGTAAATGGAAGGTTCTACAACTAAAACCGTACAAGTTCCGTATTGGGAAATGGATTTCCAACAAATGTTCAGGCTAAGGAACTTCCTACCGCCACATGGGATCGCCTCTGGCTGGACGTCCCGAGAGACAACTGCTCTCTGCCAACACAAGGCCGGGTTACCCCTGTAACAGGTAACTCATGAATATGTCATCCCCCGGTCCTTTGGGACCTTTATCCGAGGCGCCTCGATAAACACACAATCAAACAATAAATGAGATCGGAGTATCCACATAGGTTAAATACCAGGGCTCCATACCTGATACCACCCTTTTCTAGAAGGAAATGACATACCCTAAAGGGCGCGACCCTCATAACCTTGCCGCATATTCCAGTTTCGACCATTTCCGAGGAGTGAGGTCTGACGAAGTCTCGTCCACAAAGCTACGCTTTTTCACAAAGCCACGCTTTGATCACAAATGATCAATAAATGATCATCACACAGCAACACTCAGCATGCCACATTACCAAATTGGGAATATATCGCTGATAACTTTAAACTACATAACCTCTGAGCTCGTACGTCTCAGAGAAGGGTGTTAAGCTAAGAGAATAAATTCTCTGCCACCAACAGAAATTTATTTGAAAGAAATCGGGTTTATATCTCAAAATGTAATGTCAGACACGTAACCATACAAGTCTATTCCGGGTTCGAACAAAACCGAAGGCACTTCCAAAGAAGCCCTTGCAATCCGGGTATTCACAATCCCGATCGGACTTCCCATCACAAAGAGTGATATAAATCTCTATACCGGAGCAACTCGGTGCAGAGACATTCGACAGGTTGTCCTTTCATTTTCGAAAATACCCGGTCTTCACACCGGTCTTCAATTTCAATTCATACACGTCGTATCATTATTCAAAATGGGTTATCTGACACAAAGGTCCTTTCCTGGCTTAACCGAATAATGAGCGTTTGTTTTGAAAACAAATCAAGTGTCATTTCAAAGGAAATATTTGATAGTCAGTGATTTAACTATCAACAACATTCACAACAATCATCAGATTTAAATAATTTTCCCAAATTATTTATTTTCAAAATATCTTCACAAGCTATATATTTTTCCACTTTAACACTTTGAAAACCAATTCCAAATCATTTTTCACCTTTCAACTTTTGAAAATAAATTTCAAATCAATTTCCTTACACGGAATATATTCCCAAATATTTATTTTAAAAACCAAATTTAGAACCTTTAATTTATATTTTTAAAAGCTACTTTAGAAATATACTCGGCTTTATAGTGAGAATACATTTTCACTTCAAAATGGTCAATTTAAACCAATTAAATAAATCCTTATCGATTTATTTTAAATTTACATCTCAAAACTGTAAATTTATTTCCACACTTTAAAATAAATCAGTGTTTATTTTTAAACCAAATTTCCCTTTCCTTTAAAAATTCTATTCCGAATTTACATTCCCAAATATTCACTTTTAACACCAAATCAACTTTCAAATTGATTTCTCAATTTTATTTCAAACCCCAAATAAAATTCCAAATTCATTTCTAAATTTACTTCAACACCGAATCAAATTTCAAATTGATTCTAATTTTTAATCCCGAACACCAAATCATTTTTACAAATCGATTTCCAAATTTATTCTCAACACAAAAATCAATTTTCATTCAAATAGCAAATAAATTTTTATATCGATTTCCCAAAGATTTATTTTCCAATACCAAATCAATTATCAATTGGATTTCAAACAAATTTATCACCTTTTAAAAATAAATTCCTTTATCTCTTCCAAACCATTTAAAATTCCATTTTAAATAGATTTCCCAACTTTCGAATAATACTATTAAAAATCCATTTATAAAATCCTTTCCCATATTTTGGAATTTATTCGATAAGATTTCAAAAATCAACTTCACGCTTTTAAATCCCTTCTTTTAAATTTATTCAATTCTTTCAAAAGGAATTCACTTAAAATTTCCAACTTTAATTTCAAAAATCCAATTTCATTTATTTCTGGTATCCAACGATACCAAAAATACATTCGGCTAAATAATAGCCTTTAACAAATTCAATCACCAATATAACCATACACAGATTATAAATAAATCACACATCATATGAAATAAATTCAAATATTTGAGGAATCCAGTTGGATCCCTCCAACCTGTTGCCCTGCATCCACAGATGTTAGCACAATACCAATTCCACTTCGAGGTGGAATATCGCGGTATATGGGATTTATAAAATATCATCCGCTATTATGCGGCGCAATAGGGTCTCATCCGCTATATAATGCGGGAAAATCAATCACCAATATATACATATGCCAATATATATATATATTGCTATATACTACTATATATAGTATCACATCCAATAGCAATCAATAACTGAAAATTCCACTTTCATTTGAGTGAGAAGATCTCACCTTAGCTTTTTAATTTGCAGTCCATTTCCATTCCAGTTTGTTTTCTCGATTTAAGACCTTGAATAAACATTGGATTCATTTTGTTTATATTCGAATAAATCGAACCACTAATTTCTCATCTTAATTTAATTAACTAATTACTTAAATTTAACCCCATAAATATTTACTGTTCAAACTATGTAAATTATTACCATTTAGTTAACTACCAATTTTAATTTAACAATATAATCACCTTGAAAATAAATTTTCAAATAAACAAGTAAGTTAAAAAATGTATATTTATTTTCCTGTTTGCATAAACATTTTTCACAGTAAACTTTCTCTGTATGTATATTCTAACCTCAAACAGAAATTGATGTTTATACATATATTCCTAATCTATATATCAAGATAGAAATTTTCTTCTCAGTAAAGTGCTTATATATATACACATATTATCAAATTAAATCGAAACGATACCTCGCTGCCCCGATAGATACGACGTCGCGACCACTTGATCTGCTCGTTACCCACTCGCGAACCCACAACGACGCGCCTATCGATGCCTTCTCACACGCAGGCGACCCAGCTTCGCGCCTTCCCTTTTGCCAGAGTACATCGCGACTGACGCGATCCCATTGCGCACGCCACCACAAAACACTCCACCGCGCTGCCCCTCACTCGATCCACTGAGGCGCCTTGATGCCTCGAACCCAACTCCACCGTCCCCTGCTCGAATCGAAGCCCACGCTTCCCTTAATGGAAACCCTAGCAAACATTGATCGACGAACTGTCGTGGAGAAGAATGGAGCCGCCATTTTATTTTGATTTGAACGAAGATTAATTGGAGAGGGTGAATTCGATTTGCTTTGCCACGATTTCAAAAGTGTTTGAACAGAGGGGAATTAAAAGAGAACTCGCGATTTCTATACATATGTTTTTTTTTTCTCAGTTGCATTTTGAACGAAGAGAGGTGGAAGGGAAGACATTTTCTTCGGCCATTATAGATTTGATTTTGAACGAAATGATATTCTTTTGAACTGCTCACGTGATAGAGAAACAGAAGGGGACAAGAGTAGACATTTGCGTGTTGAAGTTAACAGGCTACAGTATTTTGAATGGAAAGGAAAAAGTATCGATGTGAAATAATATCAGCCGATGGTTGACTAATATAAAGATTTAATTTAAATTCAAATTCAAACCGTCTTGAAAATGCAACTCAAAATCTTGACCTCCTATCGAGGCATGCCGCTAGGCGTTCGTAATGTTATACGCCTATTCCAAATGCAATGGAAAAGGTTTCGAGTCCAAATTTGATCGTATGGAGAAGATAGCTTTTTAGACCAGTTATAATATTAAATTTTCGATTTAATTTCAGCGCGTTTTCTTATCGTATGCTCACACAACAACTCCAAACACTACGAAAATTGAAATCCGATAATAATACAATATTACGGATCCAATGGAACTAGTTTCGTCAAATTCCGAGACCGTGCCCCGGAATGCTATTTTTAAATATCGATTAAACGATAAAATTTCAAAACTGAACAAAGCAATTCCAAATTCAATTATGAAAGTCCCATTATCTTCAGTATCATTAATATGAATTTTCTAAGCCTTGGAATTATTTTTAATCAGCTTAAAACTAAAGATTCAAATTTTTATACCCAAATTTAGTAATTAAATTAAAAATTAAATTACCAAATTCATTTTGATATTCAAATTTCAAATTAAACTAACATCCAGATATTTAAAATCAATTAAATATCCTGATTTCCAATATCAAAAATTCAGGGTCGTTACAATATACACACACACACACACATCTCAAACGTCAACTAAACATATACCTTTATAAATATATATACGGGATGTATAAAAGATGTTGGCCCTAGGTAAATACTTGCAGCCGATATATCATTTTATATATATATAACCTATGGTTTACTTCATATAACTATATACATTGTTAACTAAGATATAACTATATATATTTATGCAATAGATCCTAAACACTTTGAACACACAATACTTGAACCATACACTTACAACTTGCATAACTAAAATACCTTTATGCTGAAATGTTGAAAACCAGATCTTATATATATATTCGCATAAATTTAAACTGTAACAGTATAATGTAAACAAATGGATAGAAATTATGAAATCTTGCATATATCTATAATATATTTTACAATATTTATTATAAACAGTACAACTTACTTTATAAACTTCCATAACTTTATAAACTCTTATATAACATACGCTATATATAACACATTATTAAACTAAGATACATATATATTTTGGAAAGTGAAACTGATAAAATAGTTTATAAAGCTGTTACAAATACACAGATCATATATGTAATAACAATATACAAATGCAGACAGAGGAAGAGAAAGCTCAATATTATAATATACAAAGTACTCAAATATATATATGTATATACTTACCAAATATATCATCAGAGGCAAAGAGGGGAAAAAATGAAGGCCGAAGAGCTGCTGGTTCGGCTGCTATGGTTGGAGGCACAGGCTTTGTCGCACGTGCTAGGGAAGGGAAGTTGATGCAGCTTAGCGATGGGACACGCTGCGGGCGGAAACCGGAGAAGTTTGAGGTCGAGGGTGGCTAGGTCTGGTCGGGGTGGCACTGAGGCTTGCAGCGAGCTGTGTCTTGCGTGAGCAAAGAAAACGGGTAGTGGATGACGAGGCTGCGGAGAGGATGAGCTGCTGCACGGGTTTGGGGTTTGGATCGGCACTTGCGTGGGGAGTTGCATGCGTGTACGAGATGCAGGTTTGGTGTCATGGGTGAGCGTGTGTGGCTGTGATCGAGTGGCGGAGGGTGGAAGGTAGCGGCAAGGTGAAAGTCGATGGTCGAGGGCATGGTCAATGCGGGAACGGCCTTCGCGTGTTTGAAATTTTTTTTAGAGGAAGGTGGTCTGGAAATTAGTGGAGATAAGGCATGGGTTATTCTCAATTATCAAATGGCAGAAGACGGAAACAACAAGAGAAAAGAAAAAAATAATAAAAGAAGAAGAAGAGGAAAGGTGCTGAGATAAATGAACCAGATATTGAGATGAAAGTGGGCAACCAAAAGTCCAACGCGAATACCAAGAAATAATTAATTTTAGTGGCTGACAGCTTTGCACGCTGGGTAATGAATAGACAAAGAAAACGAAAGGACTCGGAAATGAAAAGGCTCTAAAACGGGTACCGGTACGGTTACCGTTTCGTAAAGCCCCCGTGTATAGGACTCCAAAACCCAGAGATGAATATACCGTAGAGATCAGCCCGACGAGACGATCAAAATAGTATACAGATATCAGTGGTACGATCATCCAATCAAAAGACGATATCGGTACGAAAATGCTGCTAATTTGCTAGAAATAAATAAACGGGCCAATAGCAGTCCAAATTTGAAGAAACGAAATATGACGTCTCACTCAGAAGATGATTTACAAATTTATTGTATAAAAATATTCAGGTTTGGAAAATATTTTATTATCATCACTTTTTAACTGATTTGAATTGAAATAAAATTACACAATAAAAATAAACTTCCATATTATTAATTGAAAATTTCCATTTGCTATGTTTAATTAGACGTAATCCAAATATTAAATTTTTGTTTTCAAATTCAATTATTTAAAATTTCATAAAAATTCAGTTAATAACGTTATTAAAAGAGTTAAAATTTATGGGTCGTTACACTCTCCCCCACTCAAAACTTTTCGTCCCCAAAAAGGAACGAGGTAGGAGAATAGAAACAACCAGAAAGAAAATAGGTTGAAAAAAAATAAAACAATTAATTTAAACCATATAAATTTCAATTTAAATTATTTAATATTCAATAATTGATTTTAAATTTAAGGTATTTCATTAATTTGATTTTATTTCAATTTATTAATATTTGATACAAAAAGGTTTCTTTCAAAACAAAATTTTATTTAATTTATCTCATTTGCAATTCAATCAACCTATTATTATATTTATCTCTATTAACATTTTTATAATTAAAATTTAAGTGTATAACATTTATTATAACTACTCAAATTTTATTTATAAAAATCATTTTATATTGTATATTATCCAATTACATATTCAACTTCTGAATAATTTAGGTAAGTTATATTAGAATGAAATTGGGTATTATACAAATAAACTTTTCTCAATTCAATTATTTCAATTTAAATATTTATTCAAATTTTAGGCTTCATTAAAAATTTAAATCATCCTTTGTCAAAAATTTAAGGACTAAATTTCCGATTTTTACTTTAAACATTTTAGATATATATATATATATATATATATATATATATATATATATATTATATGAAATCAAATCTGAAATCATATCTGTAACAACCCTGAGATTGCAATTACCGAATAATAAATTAAAATTATGATTTTAAGTTGAAAAGGAAGCGCAACAAAAATTTTGGGAATTTAAATTTGCAATTGGTTTGCAAATTAAAGTATTTTGGGTTTAAAATGGGAAAATTAATATTTTTGGAATTTAATATTTAAAAAGGGAATTTTTATTGTGATAATGGGTTTAATTGGCCAAATGAGACAATTACATGGTTTTAATTAAAAACTAGGATGCTTGTTAGGATTTTTGTTTACATGATAACATTAGAAAATAAACTAAGTCCTAATGGGTTTTAAAACCCCTTATCATGACCCATTAGCCTAACCCCCTCCTATATAATATCTTAAACCCATAACCCTAACCCTCCTCCTCTTCATAAATTCCTAAAACCTAGATCTAAACAAAATAATGGCCTCCATTTAGAAGCTCCTTCTCCTTCTCTTCATAATTTGATTAGCTAAGAAAAAAAAGGGTAAGGCAATCTCTCTCTTATTATCTAATCCTCCTTAATCCTCTTTTTTTATCTCTTCCATCTTGTTGTAATTATTGTTTTTTATTGATTTTGTGTCCTTGTAGTGGCTTGATCTTTTGCTTTGGAAGAGTTTGGCTTACTTTGATTGTTGCACTCTAACTATTTGATCATTTGCTTCATTAAGGTAATTACTATTGATTAGTAATTAATGCTAGTTGTAATATTGGTAATTACTATTGATTAGTGATTATTGCTAGTAGTGATTATTGCTAGTTAATTTTGGTGAAAATTTTGATGCCAAAAACTGAAAAAAACACCCTTAAATGCCAAAAAACTCAAAAAACATGTTGGCTGAAATTTGCAGCCTGAAAATAGACTAAAAACCCATTCTAGGTGCACCAGGGCAGGCCTGGGCTGCACCCTAGTTGCTGCCCTGGTGCAGTAGGCTAGCCCAGCTGGGCTAGCCAGAGGCAGGCCAGCCCTGGATGGGCTGGCCGCACCCCACACCCCCCAGCCCGCCTGGGCTGGGGGTTTACACAGCCTCCCCAGCCCAGGCGGGATGGGGAAGCGGGGACGCGGGCCGAAGCCCGCGTCCCACCCCAGCCCAGGTGGGCTGGGGATTTAAATCCCCCCCAGCCCGCCTGGGCTGGGGGATAGAAGACGCGGGCTTCGGCCCGCGTCTCAACCCCAGCCCAGGCGGGCTGGGGATTATACTTCCCAGCCCGCTTGGGCTGGGGAGCAGTGGACGCGGGCCGAAGCCCGCGTCCCAACCCGACTCAGGCGGGCTGGGCCCGCGTTCAAAAAAAAAAAAATCAAAAAATCACCTCTGTTCCAGTTTTTATCTCCACTTCGCGATGCCGCCACGATCGCATCAGAAGTCGAAACTCGACGTTTTTGGTCTCGTTGGAAAGGTGGAGTTCCGAAATTCATCTCTACAAAATTTGGGCAACATTGGAGTTCGTTTGGTACTTCGAATTTCATGTCGAAGTTGAACTCTGGTCGCTGTTGGTAAACAGTGTGAATCTTTTTCTGGGTTCAACTTTGAGATGTCGCTGCCACCTCGTCTCAACTCGGATTCCAGAAATTATTTTTGCATCTTATAGTAGGGATGTTGGACTATATGCCTACCAGTTTTCATATCATTTGGATTCAGTTTGCTGGTCCAAATAAATTGCCGAACTTGGGTTCGCAGTAGTTTTTGAATGGTCAAACACTTAGAATGAAAATCAAATATCCCTTCTGTTTCCAGCTTTTGAGCGCCACTCCGCGATGCCTCCACGTTCGCATCAGAAGTCGGAATTCGACGTTTTTGGTCTCGTTAGAAAGGTGGCGTTCCGAACTCCATCTCAGGAAAATTTGGAAAACATTGGAGTTCGTTTGGTACTTCGAATTTCATGTCGAAGTTGAACTCTAGTCGCTGTTTGTAAACAGTGTAAATCTTGTTCTGGGTCCAACTTTGAGACGTCGCTGCCACTTCGTCTCAACTCGGAATCCAGAAATTCTTTTTGCATTTTAAAGTAGGGATGTTGGACTACATGCCTGCAAATCTTCATGACATTTGGACACAGTTTGCTGGTCCAAATAAATTATCGAACTTGAGTTCACAGCTGTTTTTGAATGGTTACAAACACTTAGAATAGTTCTGATGATTTTCTGGTTTTCGTCGATTTCTTTGAGATTTGTCTTTGGATTTCGTACACGGGCTTTATAAAAAGGTTTTAAAAGGATTTTTCACTCCAAAATGGCTTTTTAAAATTATTATATAATATTATTTTAATTATTAAATTAACTACTCCATAATAGGAGACCTTTCAAAAGACCGTTTTAAAAGTGATTTCGAAAATCAATTATAAATCCGTTTTACACCATTATTTTCTATAATAAAAATCTCACACTCACTTTTAGCACGTCGAGCGAAGTGGAAAGGTGCTTAAACGGTTAGGAAATCTCCGGCCTATGGAAACCATGTGTATTTTCTTTCCGGTTAATCCCCGACCTATTCGATTGATCGTTTTGACCTTTGGGTCTAGTTTACCGATGATATGAGGTAGACTTTTTATTGTTTGGAGTGTGAGCTTGCTATTGGTTAGGAAACCGTTTAGTGCGAACGTGGGGTATGGGACCCATTGTTAACACTTTACGGGTTCCTCTCCAAGAAGTTAGTGACACATTTGCCTCTGGGCGGCCAGTACTGGACCTCTGGGTCACCATGCCTCTGGGCAACCGTCTCTGGACACCTGCTCTATGGAGCAGTTTACTTTTCGGCGTGTGCCTCTGGGCCTTTATCCTTCTGGGAAGGATTTCGCCGTTTCGCGCGTTCCGCGTCTGTGCGAGTGATCGATCACAACTTTACAGTACTTGGCAACAATGACTCTGGTCGGTGCACGTGCAAAACTTGTATTATCTGATGATTTTTATATCCATTCGAGTACCGCCATTCGGTGTTGGTTCTATGGAACCATACGATGTAAGTGCGATTACCTTGTGGATTCACAGTGTCTCTGGGCACTGCTTTTCAGTGTTTGATTTCATTGACTTTTCAGTATATCCCCATTGCTCTTTGGAGCATCGATCTTTGCTTGGGCATTGATTACAGACTCTGGTCACTCTTGGGGTTATTGCCTATGGGCATCTTTTTATAGCTTTGGCTACGCCGATGATATGAGGCGATTTTATTTATTCTACACTTTGGTGTTGATTTCTCTTTGGAGATTTTCATTGTTTATTTATGATTAGGGATCGTCATTATATTCATGTGGTTCATAATATACTTCTCTATGGATAAGTACTGTTTTATTTATGTACCGCATTATTATATATCTCAGTTATTACTGATTGTTTAGCTAGCCTGACCTGAGTGTTTTTGCTCGGGTCAGACCGAGTTGTTTCAGGTTAGGTCTCTGGACTTAGCTGCTCTGTGCTTCCGCTTTGGACTTATCTGCTATGCTTTTGAGATAGCTTATCTTAGTGTCCGCTTATGATATTATTCAGACTCTGATATGTACATATTTTTGACTCACATGTGTGAGCAGTGGCTTTGTACCCACTTATGATATTTGGATCTGTATTGATGATGTATTGTTCTGGGATTTTATATCTGTTAAGTGATTCTGTTCTGTGATGTTTTTATCATTTATTATTATGCTTTGTCCTGATAGATCTTTAGCCATTTGTAATTTCGTTATAAGTATTTACCGAATATGTCGAACCACCTGATTGAGAAAAATTTAAATAGATTCCACCTTTCGACGTATTCGGTAGATAATTATAGCTTGATTATGGATGGTCGCTTCCACTATACTCTATTCTCCGCTTTAACAGACAGTATTACTCCCGTAATACTCTTTGTTACAGTGGGTCTCGGAGTGGGGCGTTACAGCTTGGTATCAGAGCCTGGTTTCAGGAATAAGCATAATAAACACAGAACAGATACACTTAGTACAATACATTTTCATTAGATCCGAATTAAATCAAATCCCTTCCTTATGTTTATTGATAAATAAGTTAGGAATATGTTTAGGAATCTGTTATATTCCGTACTATTCCTTGATTAATTATCTATCATTGAATCATGTCTAACTCTAATTCCAGTTTGACTTTCAGTATGTCTGAAAGGGGAAGAGGGAGACCCACACGTCAGACCAGTGCTGCTGGGCAGTCCAGCAACACTCATCCAGAGGGCGTGTTCATGACCACCGACCAGACCATGGAGCTGGTTCGGAATTCCCAGTCTCATTCTTAGTCTCCAGCCCCAGTTGCTGATGTTTCGCGCAAGTCTGCTTTTGCGCGTCTCTGCAATGATTTTACCCATCTCGGAGGGAAGCCGTTCAGTGGCTCTGAGAATGTCCTAGAGGTCCAGGCTTGGATTCGGATATGCGAGCGCATTTTCACTCGTATGGATATCCCGGATCATGACCGTGTTCTTATTGCTTCTAGTCAGCTTTTGAGTCGTGCCCTGGATTGGTACGAACTCCTTATTGCCGAGATAGATGAGTCCATACTCACTTGGGCTCAGTTTCGTGAGAGATTTGAGCTCAAATTCATCCCAGAGTCAGAGAAGAACTCCCTTGCTTGCCGCTTTCTTGATCTCAAGAAGGGGAAATCCTCTGTATCCGACTATGTCTCTTCCTTCAAGGCCCTGTCCAAGTACGGCCTTGAGTTTATTGCTACTCCTTAAAAGAGGAACCTCAAATTTGTTGAGGGCTTGAAGAAATATCTGAAGAGGCAGCTTATGCTTCAGCTTGAGCTCTCATTCGAGAAGCTAGTCGATGCAGCTCTACATCTTGAGTCCGTCGAGATGGAGCATAGTGATGATGGTGGTGTGGAATCCACAAACCCCACCAAGAAGAGGTTTCCTCCTGACCTGTCTAGCTCTTCTTTTCAGCACAAGAAGAAGACAGCGATCAGCTCTAGTTCTCAGCCTCAGATTGAGTCCCAGACTCCTGCTCTGCCTAGTGGGACCCGTCCTCCGAAGAAATGCTTCAATTGCGGTTCTCTTGATCACTTTATTCGGGAGTGTCCCAAACCTCTCTATTGCACCTTCTGTAAGAAGGAGGGACACAGGATCACCACTTGTCCTATTGCTCCAGCTAAGCCAAGCCTGGCAGGCTTAATGCTGCCAAGGCTCCTACCACATCTTCTCAGCCTAAAGGTACACATCCTTCCGTTCTTGAAGGCTCTATTTTATTTCATGGTAGATCTTTTAGAGTTCTTTTGATGCGGTGGTCTCTCACTCATTCGTATCAAAGGAACTAGTTGATACTTTATCTTTGGATGTTACTTGTATGGTTTCTTCACTAAGGATTGTGAATCCTATTGGTGGATCCACGACCCTTAGCTTGCTCTGTGAGAATATAAATATTGATCTTTGTGGATTTTCTTTCCGTGAGAATCTGCACGTTGTGGATTAGATGTTATAGACGATTTCTATATTTAAGGAATTGCGGGGACGCAATTTTCTTAAGGGGGGAGTCTGTAATAACCCTGAGATTGCAATTACCGAATAATAAATTAAAATTATGATTTTAAGTTGAAAAGGAAGCTCAACAAAAATTTTGGGAATTTAAATTTGCAATTGGTTTGCAAATTAAAGTATTTTGGGTTTAAAATGAGAAAATTAATATTTTTGGAATTTAATATTTAAAAAGGGAATTTTTATTGTGATAATGGGTTTAATTGGCCAAATGAGACAATTACATGGTTTTAATTAAAAACTAGGATGCTTGTTAGGATTTTTGTTTACATGATAACATTAGAAAATAAACTAAGCCCTAATCGGTTTTAAAACCCCTTATCATGACCCATTAGCCTAACCCCCTCCTATATAATATCTTAAACCCATAACCCTAACCCTCCTCCTCTTCATAAATTCCTAAAACCTAGATCTAAACAAAATAATGGCCTCCATTTAGAAGCTCCTTCTCCTTCTCTTCATAATTTGATTAGCTAAGAAAAAAAAAGGGTAAGGCAATCTCTCTCTTATTATCTAATCCTCCTTAATCCTCTTTTTTTATCTCTTCCATCTTGTTGTAATTATTGTTTTTTATTGATTTTGTGTCCTTGAAGTGGCTTGATCTTTTGCTTTGGAAGCGTTTGGCTTACTTTGATTGTTGCACTCTAACTATTTGATCATTTGCTTCATTAAGGTAATTACTATTGATTAGTAATTAATGCTAGTTGTATTATTGGTAATTACTATTGATTAGTGATTATTGCTAGTAGTGATTATTGCTAGTTAATTTTGGTGAAAATTTTGATGCCAAAAACTGAAAAAAACACCCTTAAATGCCAAAAAACTCAAAAAACATGTTGGCTGAAATTTGCAGCCTGAAAATAGACTAAAAACCCATTCTAGGTGCACCAGGGCAGGCCTGGGCTGCACCCTGGTTGCTGCCCTGGTGCAGTAGGCTAGCCCAGTTGGGCTAGCCAGAGGCAGGCCAGCCCTGGATGGGCTGGCCGCACCCCACACCCCCCAGCCCGCCTGGGCTGGGGGTTTACACAGCCTCCCCAGCCCAGGCGGGTTGGGGAAGCGGGGACGCGGGCCGAAGCCCGCGTCCCACCCCAGCCAAGGTGGGCTGGGGATTTAAATCCCCCCCCAGCCCGCCTGGGCTGGGGGATAGAAGACGCGGGCTTCGGCCCGCGTCTCAACCCCAGCCCAGGCGGGCTGGGGATTATACTTCCCAGCCCGCCTGGGCTGGGGAGCAGTGGACGCGGGCCGAAGCCCGCGTCCCAACCAGGCTCAGGCGGGCTGGGGCGGACTGACGCGGGCTGGGCCCGCGTTCAAAAAAAAAAATTAAAAAATCACCTATGTTCCAGTTTTTATCTCCACTTCGCGATGCCGCCACGATCGCATCAGAAGTCGGAATTCGACGTTTTTGGTCTCGTTGGAAAGTTGGAGTTCCGAACTTCATCTCTACCAAATTTGGGCAACATTGGAGTTCGTTTGGTACTTCGAATTTCATGTCGAAGTTGAACTCTGGTCGCTGTTGGTAAACAGTGTGAATCTTTTTCTGGGTTCAACTTTGAGATGTCGCTGCCACCTCGTCTCAACTCGGATTCCAGAAATTATTTTTGCATCTTATAGTAGGGATGTTGGACTATATGCCTACCAGTTTTCATGTCATTTGGATTCAGTTTGCTGGTCCAAATAAATTGCCGAACTTGGGTTCGCAGCAGTTTTTGAATGGTCAAACACTTAGAATGAAAATAAAATATCCCTTCTGTTTCCAGCTTTTGAGCGCCACTCCGCGATGCCGCCACGTTCGCATCGGAAGTCGGAATTCGACGTTTTTGGTCTCGTTAGAAAGGTGGAGTTCCGATCTCCATCTCAGGAAAATTTGGACAACATTGGAGTTCGTTTGGTACTTCGAATTTCGTGTCGAAGTTGAACTCTAGTCGCTGTTTGTAAACAGTGTAAATCTTGTTCTGGGTCCAACTTTGAGACGTCGCTGCCACTTCGTCTCAACTCGGAATCCAGAAATTCTTTTTTGCATCTTAAAGTAGAGATGTTGGACTACATGCCTGCAAATCTTCATGACATTTGGACACAGTTTGCTGGTCCAAATAAATTATCGAACTTGAGTTAACAGCTGTTTTTGAATGGTTACAAACACTTAGAATAGTTTTGATGATTTTCTGGTTTTCGTCGATTTCTTTGAGATTTGTCTCTGGATTTCGTACACGGGCTTTATAAAAAGGTTTTAAAAGGATTTTTCACTCCAAAATGGCTTTTGAAAATTATTATATAATATTATTTTAATTATTAAATTAACTACTCCATAATAGGAGACCTTTCAAAAGACCGTTTTAAAAGTGATTTCGAAAATCAATTATAAATCCGTTTTACACCATTATTTTCTATAATAAAAATCTCACACTCACTTTTAGCACGTCGAGCGAAGTGGAAAGGTGCTTAAACGGTTAGGAAATCTCCGGCCTATGGAAACCGTGTGTATTTTCTTTCCGGTTAATCCCCGACCTATTCGATTGATCGTTTTGACCTTTGGGTCTAGTTTACCGATGATATGAGGTAGACTTTTTATTGTTTGGAGTGTGAGCTTGCTATTGGTTAGGAAACCGTTTAGTGCGAACGTGGGGTATGAGACCCATTGTTAACACTTTACGGGTTCCTCTCCAAGAAGTTAGTGACACATTTGCCTCTGGGCGGCCAGTACTGGACCTCTGGGTCACCATGCCTCTGGGCAACCGTCTCTGGACACCTGCTCTATGGAGCAGTTTACTTTTCGGCATGTGCCTCTGGGCCTTTATCCTTCTGGGAAGGATTTCGCCGTTTCGCGCGTTCCGCGTCTGTGCGAGTGATCGATCACAACTTTACAGTACTTGGCAACAACGACTCTGGTCGGTGCACGTGCAAAACTTGTATTATCTGATGATTTTTATATCCATTCGAGTACCGCCATTCGTTGTTGGTTCTATGGAACCTTACGATGTAAGTGCGATTACCTTGTGGATTCACAGTGTCTCTGGGCACTGCTTTTCAGTGTTTGATTTCATTGACTTTTCAGTATATCCCCATTGCTCTTTGGAGCATCGATCTTTGCTTGGGCATTGATTATAGACTCTGGTCACTCTTGGGGTTATTGCCTATGGGCATCTTTTTATAGCTTTGGCTACGCCGATGATATGAGGTGATTTTATTTATTCTACACTTTGGTGTTGATTTCTCTTTGGAGATTTTCATTGTTTATTTATGATTAGGGATCGTCATTATATTCATGTGGTTCATAATATACTTCTCTATGGATAAGTACTGTTTTATTTATGTACCGCATTATTATATATCTCAGTTATTACTGATTGTTTAGCTAGCCTGACCCGAGTGTTTTTGCTCGGGTCAGACCGAGTTGTTTCAGGTTAGGTCTCTGGACTTAGCTGCTCTGTGCTTCCGCTTTGGAATTATCTGCTATGCTTTTGAGATAGCTTATCTTAGTGTCCGCTTATGATATTATTCAGACTCTGATATGTACATATTTTTGACTCACATGTGTGAGCAGTGGCTTTGTACCCACTTATGATATTTGGATCTGTATTGATGATGTATTGTTCTGGGATTTTATATCTGTTAAGTGATTCTGTTCTGTGATGTTTTTATCATTTATTATTATGCTTTGTCCTGATAGATCTTTAGCCATTTGTAATTTCGTTATAAGTATTTACCGAATATGTCGAACCACCTGATTGAGAAAAATTTAAATAGATTCCACCTTTCGACGTATTCGGTAGATAGTTATAGCTTGATTATGGATGGTCGCTTCCACTATACTCTATTCTCCGCTTTAACAGACAGTATTACTCCCGTAATACTCTTTGTTACAGTGGGTCTCGGAGTGGGGCGTTACAACTTATATATATATATTATAAATCAAGTCATACTTTAGAAATTCAAATCAATTTAATTTCCAAAACAAAAGTGTAGCAAAGCTACTGAATGGTCTCTCCACTCTAAAACTCGAAAATGAATGTCGATGATGCGGCCGCCATCACCGAAATTATTTTCCAGGGACAAAAGAGGAGGGCACTGATTTAAACATTTAAAATTCTTTGAAACGATTTCTATTTGAAAATGCTTCAAATAATATACACTTTAAAACTTTAAAACTAAAGTTTGAAATCACCGGAAATTAAATTCTCAAATTCCTGATTTTTAACTTCATTTCAATTCCAAATCAATTTATAAACCATGTTTATAAATTCATTTATTCAATGGTTTACAAAACAATAAATTCATTTAACTATTTAAATTTAGAAAATATACTTATATATAATATAATCATACAAAATTATTAAATTTTGAAGACAATTGTGTCAGTTTGCTCTGTTCAAGTGTTTTGGAATTCCTATCGATAGCGTTGATTAGACGAATCGATCGAAAACCTAAATCAACATCAAAAACTCAAACAACACACTAGAAAACATTTTAATATTAATTACAAATACACTCCCCCACTCGATAATTCTAGAATGGATTTCAAAACAAAGTTAGAGATTCAAGTACAAGGTGACTCTAACCAAGGAGAATTCTAATTCGAAAATAGGTTCGAAACGAAGATGAGAAGGTTAAATGACAAAAGAGAAAAATGGATATACTGATATTAATCGCGAGCGACCTTAACCGAATCAACCATGACTTCAAGAATAAGATTGATGCAGAATTCTAAGGCAAATCAACATTCGATCACCAGAGATAACATCCGGGTATAACAAAAGATAGAAGCATCGTGAACCAAGGATATAGGAATCTACGGGGAATCAATGCTTATTGTAAAGGAGTTTCACCCCTTTAAAAATCATTCAGTGGAGCTATGGGATGCTCCGGAATCAAGAAAACATGAATAGGGAGAGACAAGGATGGATTTTGGAACCGAGGTGAACGTTCCAAAATTCAAAGGAAATCGAGTCAAAGAGGAAGAGATTCAAGCTCGAATGAAAGTGATGCTGTAATCAAATTTACTACATATGCTAAGTTTTTTCTAAAACCAGAGCTTTGATACCAACTATAACATCCTGAAATTTTCAACCATTCGCATCCCCACATGTCGGACTTGAATTGCTCAAAATAGCAGATTGTTAATTTAAATTTGGCAAATCTCAGCATATACAGTAAATAAAGATCACAGAATCACAGACACAGAGTAATATAACAATAATGCAGCGGAAACAAAAGAATAGTAGTTCATTAAGATACTCTATAAATATAACAGAGTTAAACAAGTTACAACAGAAGTCTCGAATACAAAGAAGTCTCAATACAATAATCAAATACAAGATCAGAATATATATCTGGAGTCAACTGAATCACCGAAAGCTGAATAGATATAGCTGGATCTCCAAGCGAAGCTCCAACTCCAAAGGTGAGTCTCGAACACTGAGCCACTCAGTCTGATCCGAGCGTAAAGCAAAACATAAAACACTCGAGTCAGGATTAACATTCTTATATCAATATATCCAACTCAAGTGAAATATCAACTGAAATTCAAGTAACTCAAAGGATGTTTGGGATAACCATCTTTTAAGGATCTGTTAAACTATCTACTATGTAGTAATATACGCTATTATAATAATGTCTAAAGTAAAGTAAACTATCAAAATAGCGTTAAGGCTTTACATTTTCCACCTTAACACATTTTATATATTCCCATAGTCTATACAGTACCGTAATCTCCCCCGTAATGGGCGTCGTCAAAGGGCACTCCATAGGTATGGTACAAAACAAACTCATAAAAGGCGCGCTAGGGTAGGTGACACGGCACAACTAGGCAATGCCAAGGTAGATATATCAATTACACTTCCGGGACGGTGGTAACGCATAACAGCCACTACCGCCCACCTCGAGCCACACTCCCGAAATCCGAAGGTGCGCACCAAATCAATCACAAAGTAATAGATTGGCATACGATGGAGTGTGTCCGATCAGAGGAGCTACCTCATTAGCCCGTCAATTGCTCCTGTTTTAGCCACCTTATGCCGACTCATGGGAGTCGGGTCCACGTATATACCTCATATAGGATCGTCGCCACCATCCTACTTCATTCTGGAATCTCCACCACGTACACAGTTGTTAAAGTGGTTTTCGGTATCGACAGAGAGTATGCCCATATCCGATCCCGGTCTCTTTAACAACCAATCGTTATTATAACACCGCGGTCATTTCAAAATAGTTTATACTTCAAAACCAAAATATCATTTCAATTTCAAAATCCCTATCAATACGATATCTTTTCCATTTCAAAAATATTCACTTCTAAAATCATAGTACTTTCAAAGTTATAATACTTTCGAAACCAAACAATTTGCAATAATAATACTTTGGAAATCATAACTTAGGAAATCATAACGCTTTCAAATTCATAACTTTGGAAATCAGAACACTTTGAAATCATAACACTTTCCTTCAAACAGTTTAGATATTAATAATAGTATATAAAATAAAATAGTTTATAAAATAAAATAATTTATATAAAATAGTTATATGTTAAAACAATTTATATTAAAATAATTAGTATATTTAAAATAGTTTATGTTAAAAATAGTTATATTAAAATAGTTTATAAAATAAAAATAGTTTATATAAATAGTTATAAGTTAAAATAGTTTATAATAAAATAATTTATATTGAAAATGATTTATATTAAAATAGTTTATATTAAAATAATTTATAAAGTAAATTATAAATAGTCTTAGATATAGTTTAAAAAATACTGTATATAATAAAATAGCCTCCTCAATTTCACAAATCGATTCAAATCAACTCGACTTCCAAACTCAACTTAATTAAATCTCAATTCATAAATTTCAATTCAGTTCAGTTCTAAATAAACCATTTCAAATTATATCGATTTCAAATAAAGATTTGAACCTCGTAATAAACCATTTCAAGTTTATTATACTTCAAAGCTTTGTATATTCCACCATTTCAAAACCAAATTTGATACTTTCATATATATCTTAATTTAACTACATTATTATTTATTTTTGCAATATTCACTAAATAAATTCAATATCATTTAAATAATAGCCCAAATTTCAAATCACTAAATATTACCTTTAATTTATTTAAACTTGAAATATTCATTTTTAAATCATCTTAAACTAAATATCAAGTTATAAAATCATATCTTTTAAAACCCCAAATTCCATAAGTTCAGATCGATTTAATCAAATATAATCCTTAAATAAATGCAATTTCAAATCAATTTCAAATCTATCTTCTCAACCTTAATTTATTAAATCATTACAAACTCTATATTAAAATATAATTTAAATAAATACTTAACCATATTATATTTTAATAAAATCAAACTTTATTATTAAACTTATTTTATATTAAAACAAATTTATACATAGCTTAAAATCAAGAATTTAACTATATATATAAAATAACATTTATATCATATCTAAAATCAATATTTTTATAAAACAATATATTTCTTTCCAAAACCATAGAAATCATTTTCAAAATATTTATATATAGAACAAAGGTGTCTGTATATAATTCTCTACCCTATGGTCAAGTGATACAGATATTTATCATTTCAATCCGTAATTTAAATATATATACGGGTATATATCTTTTCAACACGCAATCCCAAATTCAATGTCAATGAAAATCGCTTGGGTTTATCATTTCAACCCATAACGATTTTCTCCTATTCTACAGATCGTTTGGGTATGTATCATTTCAACCCATAGTGAATTCTATACTAACAGGGAACTGACAGAGTGATAACAGATATGATAATAATATAACAATCAGTAACATGCATTATCATCAATATAAATAACAGATAAAGGTGGCAGATGTCATAGATGAACAGATACAGATAACAGCATATATATAGCAATGTAAATAACTAACAGCAGCATATTTCAATTGTCGTTTAAATTGAAATCAATTTAATAAATGTAAGAACGTTAATCATGAGTGATTTCTCACCTTTCGAGGCTAGAGAGATGAGAAGATGAGATGAGTTACAGATTCAAGCACGAATCCCAAAGAAAATCAAGATTGGCACAAATCAACGATCAAAGCAAGGCTGGAATCGATGAAAAAAATCAAATTAGCTCGATATAAGCTAAAAAATATATGTTATATATAATTTCTCTTTATGATAAAATAGATATATATATATATATATATATATTTAAATCAATATTTTAACTTTAATATCAACAAAATAAAATCTATATATATATATATATATTATAAAAAAGCAACGAACTTATGCACATCACATTCAAAATCTATATTGCCAATGTATGAAATCCATATATAATATATACAAATTAACATACATGTATAACCTATATACTTTTGGGACATCAACATACAAAGCTTTAAAACATATAATATTATATAGCCATAACATATGACAATATACTATACCATATATAAAATCTACTATGAACACATCTATTATAAAATATACATATATAAACAACCGAACTCACCCATTATTATTTAGCATATATATATATATACATCTCAAACGTCAACTAAACATATACCTTTATAAATATATATAGGGGATGTATAAAAGATGTCGGCCCCAGGTAAATACTTACAGCCGATATATCATTTTATATATATAACCTATGGTTTACTTCATATAACTATATACATTGTTAAGTAAGATATAACTATATATATTTATGCAACAGATCCTAAACACTTTGAACACACAGTACTTGAATCATACACTTACAACTTGCATAACTAAAATACCTTTATGCTAAAATGTTGAAAACCAGATCTTATATATATATTCACATAAATTTAAACTGTAACAGTATAATGTAAACAAATGGAAAATTATGAAAGCTTGCATATATCTATAATATATTTTATAATATTTATTATAAACATTACAACTTACTTTATAAACTTCCATAACTTTATAAACTTGTAACGACCCGTAAATTTCAACTATTTAATAACGTGATTAATTAAAATTTTGTGAAATTTTAAACGATAAAATTTTGAAATAAAAATTTAATATTTGGAATACGTCTAGTTAAACATAGCAACTGGTAAATTTTCGTCCGAAAATATGAAAGTTTATTTCGCGCGTAAATTCACTTCAATTTAATCAGTTAAAAAAAGCGTTGAAAATAAAACGTTTTTAAAACCAAGATATTTTTACATAGAAAAATTCTAAACCATCTTTTGAGCAAGACGTCAGTTCGTCATTTTTCCAAATTCGGACATCTATTGCTCCGTCGTTCTTATTTTCTACAAAATAGCAGTATTCTGGTACCGATATCGACTTTTATCGGATGATCATACCACTGATATCTATTGTAACGACCCGACTTTCTATGCCCAGAAAGTCGCATCATTATGAAGAAAGAAAGGGGTAGAAAATAGAAAAGAAGAGAAGAAAGAAAGAAACAACAACAACTATCTCACAGCGGAAAGAATAAATTATATTAATAACATAAAGAAACTATTACATAGTATAAAACACTTATCAGAGTTTACACAACTATACAACACATACTAGACAGTTATAAACATCTGTCTAGATATTACAACTCAAATACAAGACTCTAACACAGATATCAACACAGCGGAATACTATATCTACGAACGCTGAAGCCTCCTGCTCCATTGCTCCTCCACAATTCATCAAAGCTAAACCTGAATCCCTTGGCTACTCGTAAAAATTTGAGTACCCAAGAGTTTATAAAACAGAAATAAACAACTTGGGTCAGACATGGGTCTGGTGTGAGTAACAGGTTAAACTTGTTTAACTTCAAAACCTTTGAAAGAAAAGGTATCACGTAAGACTCCCCACAAATAAACATGGGTAAGTTTTTACCTTACGCTAACCAAAACATTGATAGGAAATTCGATTGTATTATGATAGGGTCTAAGGTTTTCAAATAAATATGAAATAGCCGAAATTGTTACATTATTAAATTCCAGCATACATAAGTATACAATCAAGTCCGTTATCACTTATTGGAATTTGGATTTCCATACAATGGCAGAGCTACCGGGGTACCGCTCATCACAGTACGGGGCCTAGATCACCGTACCGAGGATCACTCCCAATCCCCTGCAACACAAAGCCGGAACCATCCCTTACTGGATAATTCCGAATAAAATCACCCCACAGATGGCCGTCGCCAACTGCACCACTAAGCCGAAATAAAAGAAGGAACTTTCTAGACAGGGATGACCTTACTCTCAGTGGGTGCTACCCACGAAGCCTTGCTGCACCTCCCCTGTTTTAGCCATTCCCGGTTGATGAGGCTTGAGGTCACGATTTACCTTTAAATCAGAACACATCACTTAGAATGCTCATCGTCCACCTGACGATGTTCTGAAAGCATTCAATCCATATAAGTTCGTTCCGGGTTCGAACGAAACCGAAGGCATTATCTCGTTACACTCGTTTTGGAATCACCCTCAGAGTTAACGACAATAACCCTTGCACTCTGAATCTTCATCTTCACTTGAGATTCACGACCTATCGTTAATTTGGATCGATGTGGTATTCGGGTCTCCAGACCTGGAATCCCGGTATACGGAAACCCGATCCCGGTCTCATCGAAATCCAAAACGTATCTTTTAAGGCCAAGTTGTTTTAAGGTTAAAACAATTCAATTCTTATCTATACTACACACAGATAGATAATTCAATAGATAATCTACATTATCATCACAACAGATAATTCATATTATCATTTCAATTCAACCAAACATCTATATCATATATCAATCATATCTCATCAGAGATATCAAACAATGAAATACATTCAATCTCATTCATCCATCCTTAAGCAATGATTTATATCATCTAATTAATTTAAAGTGAATTAAATTAATTACTTCATTTTATAAATCCTTCTTACTTAATCATTAATTAAACCAATTAATTAATCATACTCTAAGTATCCATCTTAATTAATCATTCCTGATTAATTACCCTTTAATTACTTTAAGTAATTAATACTTAATTAATTTCACAAATTAATTATCTTAAACCATTAAGTAATTAATCTTTAATTACTTCATAATTAATTAATTGCTTTAATCACTTATTATTGATTAATTAATCTTAATTACTCAATCCTTAATTACATCATTAATCATATTAATTAATGATTCTAATTACTTCTTTAATTTATTACTCCATTTAAATTAATTATATTTCATAATTAATCTCTAATTATTAATCACCTTTGATTAATCACATTTAGTAATTAACTACCCTTAATTACTCTTCCCTTAATTAATTACTTCTTAATTAATTATCCTTTAATTAATCCCTTGATTCAAAGTAATTAAACTCAAATTACTTTTATTAAACCATCTTTAGTTAATTACATCTACTAATTAACTTTAATTACTTCCTAAGTAATTAAGCTCAAATCAACTATTATTAATTAATTCTTAATTACTAATTAATAAATCTCTTAATTACTCAATTAATTTCTTAATTAATCTTTGATCACCTGATTAATTAATTTCTAATCATTTATTAAAAATCTATACTTATTTAAACAAATGATTCTTAATTCCAAATTAATTAACCCTAATTAATTAACTTATAAATCTTAATTATTTAATTAATTAATCACTAACTTATTAATTAATTATTCTTTAATCACCTTATTAATTTAATGACTCCTAAATTATTAAATCTCTAAATTAAAGCATTAACATTTATAACTACTTTAATTATCATTTACAAAAGACTAGGAATCATTTTACTTTTTAAAGCTTCCTTTTTAATTCATTTCAATTCAAAGATTTAAAATAATTACAAGTTTAACTTTATCCAATTTTTAAATCAAATTTACAAACTCTTCTTAAATTCAAATGTTAAGAACACTTAACATTTATAAAGGAAATTTATAAGATTTTTAAATTTAAACCTTTATAAAATTATACTTTTAACATTTTTTTAATTTTGTTAAAACATTATAATTTTATAAACTATCTATTTCAACTAGGATACAAATTGAATTCAAATCCATACTTTAACATTTTATTTTAAAACTTTGTTTTGAAAACTGCTTTTCAATATAAACTCAATTTTAATTTTAAAAGAAAATGCTGTCAGGTTTTAACAGTAACCTACAAATCTACTCGAGCCTCCCCTGTTTAAACCCGAGTCAAAACCTAATTTCCCCGAGTCTCTCACGCGTTTCTTCGAGTTTCTTTCCCTTTTTATTTTAGACTTTGTTATACTTAAAAATTTTAAAACTGTTAAAACTCACGCGAGTCTCCCCGAGAATGAACTCGAGCTAACACCCAGTTTTGACGAGAATGACTTCGAGTCAAACAGCGACTACATCTTCCCAAACCAAGAAAACAACCCAGGCTCCAAAATGTCTCGTGCACGTGCACAGGCAAGTCGATCGCCTCCGACCATTGCTTCCATCGCCAGCATGACGTCTACGACCACCACTCGCGATCCCAATCACCAGCACCACGAACAAACATCACCATCGAATTTGAGCAATCTCGATCAAATCCTGGAAACAGTCCCAACCTGGAAACTTCCTCAAATCCAATTTTCTGACCACCGGAGCGCCTGACCTTCTAGCTGCACCTTCGCCAACGTTCCTATTTCCAATCTCCAGAGTCTGGTGGAACTCGGTCCACCAGAGACAACGTGATGACAACTTTTCCAGCCACATCAAAGCTAGGTCTACAGACAATCTCTATCAATTTCCATCGCCACATTGCTCTGATATTACTTCTGCTATTTATCCCACCTTCTCCGATCATCCCACTATCCCCAAAGAAGATTTCGGCCCCTCCGATCAACTAGGTCATCGGAAATTTCCCAAAGAGTAAAATATGTTCAACCACGAACTGCTCTCTCTTCCTACTTCTAAAAATCATGATTTAAATCTTAAAAATCATGTTTTCAATCCAGTATTCAGATCATATGCCTGAATCAATGATTTAAGGAATTCGAATTTTTAACAAAGCTTAAGCTTCCCTGTTCTACTCTATTTTCCAGAGCAAAAATCCAATTTAATTTATTTAAAAAAAAAAAAATTAAAGCTTTAAGTTATGATTAAACAATCAAGTGTTGTTTGAATCCTAAATTCTAACAGAGATTGTATCAAGAGGAATTTAGTTTTGATCATAACTTTGGCTTCTAACAGTAAGCACAGATAAGAACAAGTATAACAGCATCATGCATCCAATATATATATATAAATTCAATCACGTACATATACACACTAAACATATAAACAGATATCCCTATACTTAAGTTTGAAAAGGATTTTACTCACCAATTTTAAAATGAAAAACAGAGAAAATAACAGGCATGCACACTAACATATATATACATCCATATATACAGATAAGTCTACTATATAAATCACACATAACATATTTACTTCCATAATTTCAACATGCATCCAGATTTAAAGAATAATTAAGCTTTAGAAGAATGTTACTCACCAGATTAAAATTGATGAACAGAGCATAACTTGAAACTGCTTTAAACTTTAAAAACTGAAATGCCTTTTCTCTTTAAAAACTTGAATTGGTAGCTTTAATTTGAAGAGATTGCAGTTGCATGCATGCTCTAATTTCCGGATTTGAAAAATTGCAGGCTACAGACTAGATTCCAGATTAAAGAATTTGCAGGCTTTAATTCCAGGTTTAAAGAAATGTAGATTGGAGTTTGGTTCCAGACTTGCTTCTAGAGTTTGAAGAATTGATTTGCAGGTTTTTGTTTTCAGATTTTGGAAAATTAATTACAAGTTGGTTTTGATCTGAGGGTTTGATTCTCTGGTTTATGGGAAAGGTTTGTTACAGATTTTGAAGAAGATGCATTACAGGTTTTGTTTTGATTTTTGCTTTGAGGGGTTTGATTATAGATTTTAGAAATGAGGATTTGCTACAGATTTTGTTATGAGAAAATAGGCTGAAGTTTCTTAAGTTTTGAAAATGTGAAGATAAAAAGGGAATGAAGATAAAGAAAAATGTTTATATAGGCTGAAAATAATTTCTTAAAAATAAAAGAAAAATGGAAATTTAAAAGATGGACACTTGTCTTTCTCATGCCTTAATCTTATAACACATATTATATTAAAGCCTTAGGAGCTAACACATGTCCTTTTTAGTTAGTTTATATTTATTTTAAATGTAGATAAAAGCCTTTTTCTTTATTTCCTTAAATACTTCTCTATTTATAAATTACTTTTAAAAGAAAATAAAATCATTTGTATATGTATAAATAAAAGCTTATACATGTATTTTGAATCCAAATAATTTAAAGTATCTACCTTTGAAATTTCAAAACTAATTTACATTCAAATTCAAATTATATTTTAAAAATCCAATTTAAAGTCAATTTTAAAACAACACATTCAATTTGAAAATAACAATTCTATTTACATCAAAGTTTATTTATCTCTATATATAAAACAATACATCATAATTATTATTGAAATAACAAATTTATCAATTATGAAATAATTTATAAAAGAGATTATAAATTACTATTATTATTAAATGAATTAATCATATCATATATGAATTGTATTCTAAGCTTATATATATTTATATAATTCTTAAATCATTTTTATTAAGCAATATTCAAAAATAAAATAAATCTTATTATTAATCTCATTTTAAACCATATAGTTATTTTGTTTAAATAACTTTGAAAAGCTAATATTAAATAAATCCAAATCTCCAAACTATCAATATATATACATATTAGAAAAACAAGAATTTATTTATTATTTAAATTACAAACCCAAGCTTATCTATTTACAATATATACACTTATATATATATTATAAATAGAAATCATTTTATTAGTCAAATTCACTAATTAAATATTTATTTAATTAGATTATTAAACCAATTCAGATTTAATTATCAAAGATCATCAAATCAATTTAATTATTTAAACAGATTATTAAATTGATATTGCCCCAAATTTCCGGGATATTACATTCCTTCCCCCTTAAAATAATTTCGTCCCCGAAATTTAAGACAAAGGTAATTTAATAATCTATTTAAATCACAAGCATATATTATCATCCATATGCTAACAACCATATCAAACAATTCACCTAATCAAACAATTTTAATTATCCAAACAAAATTCTGGATAGAATTTCCCCGAGTTTCCCCAAGTATATATATACCGGGATACTCCCTTTACAGAATCCAAACAATCAATACTACTAAACTATAAAGCTTTAACTCATCTGGATCTACAAAACTAAACAAGATATCAGACTACAGACGAGTCTGACTCAACAACCAAATCTTCCAGAACTGCCGGTTCCAAAACCAGAGATAGATCAAATACGTACTCCCTTAGAGATACGTAAAATACATTGAATTCCAGTTATCCAAACTGACAATTCAATCCAGTAGATCAAAGCACTTATCCAAATTAGATCACAGAAAAGATCCAAAATAACTCGGAGCTAACTTCCCAGACTTACCCAATTTTATAGCTCCCTTTAACCAAAGAAAAACTCCATAACAACGAAGTCTCCAACTTCGAATTTCAAATTCTATCGTCTCTTATCCACAAAATCCTTCAGACGATCCTGAGCTGTCTACAGATCTTTCCTGATCAACTCAACCTTCGCTGATGCTTTTGGAAATAAACAGAACCAAAAACACTCAACAGAATGATCCTCTCAAGATCTACCAATAATCCAAAACACAACTCTACTACCAAACATCAGAAGATCGAACTAACTTCTCCTATCTGGAAAAGACAACAAGAGCACTCGCCAAACTGCTTCTGCTGCACCATTCTGATCTGAAGTAGAATGAAAATGCTGATGATGAACACAAGCACAGACTGGACAACACATCCCAGAAAATCTCAGATAACTCAAGAGAATACTCAAACTATCGCAAGTCACTTTTGCGATCCACCCAGCCAAAATAAAACTGTTCTCTCTTTACCAAATCAGAACAGTTCACACTTGACTATCCAATCCATCGAAGAAATGGATTCTCTCTGCTGCTTCTGAACTTCACCTTCAGAAAAACTTCTGCCGAAAACAGAACACTCCGAGCTGCACTACTGCCACAGATGCCACAGACTTCTCAATCCAAAGTTCTTCGAGAAATTCGGACTTCAAACAGAACAAAAACATCTTGCTGAACTCAGCCTCGACACCAAAGCAGACACACTTCATTAACTTGTTCCAAAGAAAACATCTTCGGGAACATCCATAGTCACTGCATCTCATCACGCAGCTACTTCTTCCAGAAGTATCAAGATACCATCACTCGCTTCTGTCCAACCGACAGCTCCAACTTTACTCATCCAAACTACAAAGATAAACTCCGAACCATAACAGTTTCCTTCGGAGATCGATGAAATTCTTTACCACAGTAAAGTTTACTCGAGACGGTATTAGGTTTACAGTCTCGACAAATATACTTCCAACCTCAACACTCAGACTCCTAATCTTAGATGATAAATTATTATCATCTCAACCAATCATTATAAATACCATATACTTTTAAAATGATACTTTTTATATATAGAAAATATATCTGGGTAAAATTATTTCACCTTCCCTTTTTAAAACAATATTGTGTCCGTTGGCCTGGTCCAAGTGTTTAGAGATCCCTATCAATAACGGTAGCTACTCGTATTGACCAGAATCCATATACCACCCAACCGATCAATTAACACAATATAAAACCATTTTATATAACTAACAAATACGCACTCTCGTATATATATACACTCGGACTCAAACAGGTTGCTACAGATCCTAATTGAACAACCCTTCCGAACCTAGGTATTCACTCAACCTATCGTTCTGATATTCACTTAACCAAAAGCTTAGGCATTCGCTCAACCTATGCTCTGATACCACATTTATCGACCCGACTTTCTATGCCCAGAAAGTCGCATCATTATGAAGAAAGAAAGGGGTAGAAAATAGAAAAGAAGAGAAGAAAGAAAGAAACAACAACAACTATCTCACAGCGGAAAGAATAAATTATATTAATAACATAAAGAAACTATTACATAGTATAAAACACTTATCAGAGTTTACACAACTATACAACACATACTAGACAGTTATAAACATCTGTCTAGATATTACAACTCAAATACAAGACTCTAACACAGATATCAACACAGCGGAATACTATATCTACGAACGCTGAAGCCTCCTGCTCCATTGCTCCTCCACAATTCATCAAAGCTAAACCTGAATCCCTTGGCTACTCGTAAAAATTTGAGTACCCAAGAGTTTATAAAACAGAAATAAACAACTTGGGTCAGACATGGGTCTGGTGTGAGTAACAGGTTAAACTTGTTTAACTTCAAAACCTTTGAAAGAAAAGGTATCACGTAAGACTCCCCACAAATAAACATGGGTAAGTTTTTACCTTACGCTAACCAAAACATTGATAGGAAATTCGATTGTATTATGATAGGGTCTAAGGTTTTCAAATAAATATGAAATAGCCGAAATTGTTACATTATTAAATTCCAGCATACATAAGTATACAATCAAGTCCGTTATCACTTATTGGAATTTGGATTTCCATACAATGGCAGAGCTACCGGGGTACCGCTCATCACAGTACGGGGCCTAGATCACCGTACCGAGGATCACTCCCAATCCCCTGCAACACAAAGCCGGAACCATCCCTTACTGGATAATTCCGAATAAAATCACCCCACAGATGGCCGTCGCCAACTGCACCACTAAGCCGAAATAAAAGAAGGAACTTTCTAGACAGGGATGACCTTACTCTCAGTGGGTGCTACCCACGAAGCCTTGCTGCACCTCCCCTGTTTTAGCCATTCCCGGTTGATGAGGCTTGAGGTCACGATTTACCTTTAAATCAGAACACATCACTTAGAATGCTCATCGTCCACCTGACGATGTTCTGAAAGCATTCAATCCATATAAGTTCGTTCCGGGTTCGAACGAAACCGAAGGCATTATCTCGTTACACTCGTTTTGGAATCACCCTCAGAGTTAACGACAATAACCCTTGCACTCTGAATCTTCATCTTCACTTGAGATTCACGACCTATCGTTAATTTGGATCGATGTGGTATTCGGGTCTCCAGACCTGGAATCCCGGTATACGGAAACCCGATCCCGGTCTCATCGAAATCCAAAACGTATCTTTTAAGGCCAAGTTGTTTTAAGGTTAAAACAATTCAATTCTTATCTATACTACACACAGATAGATAATTCAATAGATAATCTACATTATCATCACAACAGATAATTCATATTATCATTTCAATTCAACCAAACATCTATATCATATATCAATCATATCTCATCAGAGATATCAAACAATGAAATACATTCAATCTCATTCATCCATCCTTAAGCAATGATTTATATCATCTAATTAATTTAAAGTGAATTAAATTAATTACTTCATTTTATAAATCCTTCTTACTTAATCATTAATTAAACCAATTAATTAATCATACTCTAAGTATCCATCTTAATTAATCATTCCTGATTAATTACCCTTTAATTACTTTAAGTAATTAATACTTAATTAATTTCACAAATTAATTATCTTAAACCATTAAGTAATTAATCTTTAATTACTTCATAATTAATTAATTGCTTTAATCACTTATTATTGATTAATTAATCTTAATTACTCAATCCTTAATTACATCATTAATCATATTAATTAATGATTCTAATTACTTCTTTAATTTATTACTCCATTTAAATTAATTATATTTCATAATTAATCTCTAATTATTAATCACCTTTGATTAATCACATTTAGTAATTAACTACCCTTAATTACTCTTCCCTTAATTAATTACTTCTTAATTAATTATCCTTTAATTAATCCCTTGATTCAAAGTAATTAAACTCAAATTACTTTTATTAAACCATCTTTAGTTAATTACATCTACTAATTAACTTTAATTACTTCCTAAGTAATTAAGCTCAAATCAACTATTATTAATTAATTCTTAATTACTAATTAATAAATCTCTTAATTACTCAATTAATTTCTTAATTAATCTTTGATCACCTGATTAATTAATTTCTAATCATTTATTAAAAATCTATACTTATTTAAACAAATGATTCTTAATTCCAAATTAATTAACCCTAATTAATTAACTTATAAATCTTAATTATTTAATTAATTAATCACTAACTTATTAATTAATTATTCTTTAATCACCTTATTAATTTAATGACTCCTAAATTATTAAATCTCTAAATTAAAGTATTAACATTTATAACTACTTTAATTATCATTTACAAAAGACTAGGAATCATTTTACTTTTTAAAGCTTCCTTTTTAATTCATTTCAATTCAAAGATTTAAAATAATTACAAGTTTAACTTTATCCAATTTTTAAATCAAATTTACAAACTCTTCTTAAATTCAAATGTTAAGAACACTTAACATTTATAAAGGAAATTTATAAGATTTTTAAATTTAAACCTTTATAAAATTATACTTTTAACATTTTTTTAATTTTGTTAAAACATTATAATTTTATAAACTATCTATTTCAACTAGGATACAAATTGAATTCAAATCCATACTTTAACATTTTATTTTAAAACTTTGTTTTGAAAACTGCTTTTCAATATAAACTCAATTTTAATTTTAAAAGAAAATGCTGTCAGGTTTTAACAGTAACCTACAAATCTACTCGAGCCTCCCCTGTTTAAACCCGAGTCAAAACCTAATTTCCCCGAGTCTCTCACGCGTTTCTTCGAGTTTCTTTCCCTTTTTATTTTAGACTTTGTTATACTTAAAAATTTTAAAACTGTTAAAACTCACGCGAGTCTCCCCGAGAATGAACTCGAGCTAACACCCAGTTTTGACGAGAATGACTTCGAGTCAAACAGCGACTACATCTTCCCAAACCAAGAAAACAACCCAGGCTCCAAAATGTCTCGTGCACGTGCACAGGCAAGTCGATCGCCTCCGACCATTGCTTCCATCGCCAGCATGACGTCTACGACCACCACTCGCGATCCCAATCACCAGCACCACGAACAAACATCACCATCGAATTTGAGCAATCTCGATCAAATCCTGGAAACAGTCCCAACCTGGAAACTTCCTCAAATCCAATTTTCTGACCACCGGAGCGCCTGACCTTCTAGCTGCACCTTCGCCAACGTTCCTATTTCCAATCTCCAGAGTCTGGTGGAACTCGGTCCACCAGAGACAACGTGATGACAACTTTTCCAGCCACATCAAAGCTAGGTCTACAGACAATCTCTATCAATTTCCATCGCCACATTGCTCTGATATTACTTCTGCTATTTATCCCACCTTCTCCGATCATCCCACTATCCCCAAAGAAGATTTCGGCCCCTCCGATCAACTAGGTCATCGGAAATTTCCCAAAGAGTAAAATATGTTCAACCACGAACTGCTCTCTCTTCCTACTTCTAAAAATCATGATTTAAATCTTAAAAATCATGTTTTCAATCCAGTATTCAGATCATATGCCTGAATCAATGATTTAAGGAATTCGAATTTTTAACAAAGCTTAAGCTTCCCTGTTCTACTCTATTTTCCAGAGCAAAAATCCAATTTAATTTATTTAAAAAAAAAAAAATTAAAGCTTTAAGTTATGATTAAACAATCAAGTGTTGTTTGAATCCTAAATTCTAACAGAGATTGTATCAAGAGGAATTTAGTTTTGATCATAACTTTGGCTTCTAACAGTAAGCACAGATAAGAACAAGTATAACAGCATCATGCATCCAATATATATATATAAATTCAATCACGTACATATACACACTAAACATATAAACAGATATCCCTATACTTAAGTTTGAAAAGGATTTTACTCACCAATTTTAAAATGAAAAACAGAGAAAATAACAGGCATGCACACTAACATATATATACATCCATATATACAGATAAGTCTACTATATAAATCACACATAACATATTTACTTCCATAATTTCAACATGCATCCAGATTTAAAGAATAATTAAGCTTTAGAAGAATGTTACTCACCAGATTAAAATTGATGAACAGAGCATAACTTGAAACTGCTTTAAACTTTAAAAACTGAAATGCCTTTTCTCTTTAAAAACTTGAATTGGTAGCTTTAATTTGAAGAGATTGCAGTTGCATGCATGCTCTAATTTCCGGATTTGAAAAATTGCAGGCTACAGACTAGATTCCAGATTAAAGAATTTGCAGGCTTTAATTCCAGGTTTAAAGAAATGTAGATTGGAGTTTGGTTCCAGACTTGCTTCTAGAGTTTGAAGAATTGATTTGCAGGTTTTTGTTTTCAGATTTTGGAAAATTAATTACAAGTTGGTTTTGATCTGAGGGTTTGATTCTCTGGTTTATGGGAAAGGTTTGTTACAGATTTTGAAGAAGATGCATTACAGGTTTTGTTTTGATTTTTGCTTTGAGGGGTTTGATTATAGATTTTAGAAATGAGGATTTGCTACAGATTTTGTTATGAGAAAATAGGCTGAAGTTTCTTAAGTTTTGAAAATGTGAAGATAAAAAGGGAATGAAGATAAAGAAAAATGTTTATATAGGCTGAAAATAATTTCTTAAAAATAAAAGAAAAATGGAAATTTAAAAGATGGACACTTGTCTTTCTCATGCCTTAATCTTATAACGCATATTATATTAAAGCCTTAGGAGCTAACACATGTCCTTTTTAGTTAGTTTATATTTATTTTAAATGTAGATAAAAGCCTTTTTCTTTATTTCCTTAAATACTTCTCTATTTATAAATTACTTTTAAAAGAAAATAAAATCATTTGTATATGTATAAATAAAAGCTTATACATGTATTTTGAATCCAAATAATTTAAAGTATCTACCTTTGAAATTTCAAAACTAATTTACATTCAAATTCAAATTATATTTTAAAAATCCAATTTAAAGTCAATTTTAAAACAACACATTCAATTTGAAAATAACAATTCTATTTACATCAAAGTTTATTTATCTCTATATATAAAACAATACATCATAATTATTATTGAAATAACAAATTTATCAATTATGAAATAATTTATAAAAGAGATTATAAATTACTATTATTATTAAATGAATTAATCATATCATATATGAATTGTATTCTAAGCTTATATATATTTATATAATTCTTAAATCATTTTTATTAAGCAATATTCAAAAATAAAATAAATCTTATTATTAATCTCATTTTAAACCATATAGTTATTTTGTTTAAATAACTTTGAAAAGCTAATATTAAATAAATCCAAATCTCCAAACTATCAATATATATACATATTAGAAAAACAAGAATTTATTTATTATTTAAATTACAAACCCAAGCTTATCTATTTACAATATATACACTTATATATATATTATAAATAGAAATCATTTTATTAGTCAAATTCACTAATTAAATATTTATTTAATTAGATTATTAAACCAATTCAGATTTAATTATCAAAGATCATCAAATCAATTTAATTATTTAAACAGATTATTAAATTGATATTGCCCCAAATTTCCGGGATATTACATCTATATACCGTTTTGATCGTCTCATCGTGCTGATCTCTACGGTGTATTCGAATGTCAAATTCGGAAGCCGGAGTACGTTGCACTTTTTGAAACGCCTTTCGTATCGGTACACGTTCGTGCCTTCTGAGTTCTTGTGCCTATTCAAATTTTCCTCCATATAATTCCAACGGTCATTGGCATTTACTTCTCTGAATTTATGAGCGAGACTTTCTCCATCCCCAATAACTAATATCTCTTTTTACGTTCATTTTGCTTTGGTTCCAATTACATTCGGTTCGTTCCAAATCACTTTTCATTTATTCCCTCTGTCGTTTTGCACTGCCTTCCACTTTTCCTCTTCCTTCTTCCTCTGGAAGTAAAATTGCAAAATAAATTATGAATCCAACATTACTTCCCTGCGCACCGATCCCACGCCACACTCCCTTCGCCTGCTTCCTCCGCCCTCTCCCCAGCGCTCGAAGCCGACATCCATCAACCCCTTTGACTCCGCCTTTCCCCTGACCAAAGATAGCTATACGTCTTCCAGCCCACCGACCCCTTGCCTTCAACCCGCCTTGCTCCACTCCCCCTCGCCACGCGCAGGCAGCGCCTCCAACCAAACAACTTCAGCCGGTATTTCTTATTAGCAACCTTCCTCGCGAGACCTCCGCCTATCTCCACCATCGCCTTCCTCTCACTCGGCCACCTGTCTTGCGTAAGTATATATATTAATCTACATGTATATTATATTTGCTGTTTCAGTATATTTTGTGTGCTTAGTTATATTACAACTATAATTTGGTTAAAAGGTATGTAAACTATATACTAGTTTTATTATATGTAGTGTAAAGTTTGTACGTATGTTCATTTAGAAAGAAGTTTATATATATTATGTATATACTGGAGTTGCGGTTTGTATATTTCATTATAAGTATGCAAGTATATTCAAGTTTGGTTAACAGAGAAATATATTGGCACGTTGTTTTAAAAGTTGGGTTTAACTCATAGTTTATATTATCAGGTTGAGTTGATAAGTTATAAATTGTATAAAATATGTTGCTTATTCTTGCCTAGGAAGCCACAACCAGTTTTTCTTTTCTTTGCTTTTGAAATTTTTGGTATAAGTGAATTTTACAATCTGGAAACCATATCCTCTTCTCTAGCTTAGTTTTTTTTACTAAGATCTGGACCTTGCATGCTTTTCCCATCGTTTGTCCATTCTCCACTTTCTTTGCCAAAAAGAAAAAATAAAGGGAAATGAATATTAATAATGGATACTGTACATGTTCAATACATATATTTAGTCTTCCAGGTTGCCTTAAATTTTTAGCCCTCCTGTTCATCTGCAAATTTAATACGTGTATCGAGTAGTTTTTTTTAAAAAAAAAAATTTGTATTGTTCGCCATTGTTCATTCTGAAAGGAACAACGCTTTAAAAGTTAAGAATAGTGATTTTATGTATGGGTTTACTGTATATATATTTAAGAGTATTATATGTATTTGTGTTCTATTATATGAGGTGTATGTATAACACGTTATTTTGGATTTAACACAATGGAGATATTGAGTCGTATTATATGTTATACTTTATGGTGCTGGATGATCCCTGGTTATATGTATCCATCTATAATTGATATTTTGTTGGTTAGAACTACATATATAGAAACTTTTGAAGAATAAAATATAATTATTTTGATCCTTGTTATATATAAGCTTAACTTTGTATTAAATAATATTGATTTTTGGAATTTTATATTATTTTTAATATTTGCCTTAAAAAAAAATTAAATGAAATAATAATGAGTATATTTTCTGTTATATCAAACTGATCCGATTTGTTTTCATCAATTCCTTTTATCAGCTTATCCATTAAATTCGTGCCAATCTTGCGTTCCTTGGAAATTCATCTCGGTTCGCAACACATCTCATTCTCATTCATCTCTGACCTCGAAAGGTGAGCACTCACTCACGATTAACGTTCTTTTATTTATTAAATTTGATTTCAATTGAAACGACAATTGAAATATGCTGCTGTTAGTTAATTACACTGTTATATATGCTATTGCCTGTATCAGTTCACCTGTGACATCTGACACCATTATCTGTTAATTATTTATGCGTTGATAATACAGTTTGGCTGATAATTGATTGATTGTTGATGTTTATATTGGACGTTAAATTGTTAATGTTAAAATGATAAATAGTATGAAATTGAACTTGATATAGGATAATTAAATGTTAAATTTGATTAACTGACATTTGTACAATATGACCCCTTTAACTGTTGAATTTATTGACACGTAGGATTTGTTTAAATTACACTTTGAACCACTGAATGTATGTTGTTAAATTGATGATGTATGAAATTTTAATAGATGACAAGTGAAAACCGTAATGTAATAATCTTTAATCTACATGAAATGATAATGTAGATTCTAGAAATAATTATATTAATTCATACAAATAACAATGCGAATTAATACGATTATTTCGGGATTATTTGAATTGATTATTGGATTGATATTGATTGTTGTTATTGCTTGTTTATTTACTTTGACACCATCCCAGTTATCACACTGCAAGTTCCCTTTGTTGTACTTTGATTTTTGAATTAAATTGGAATCGGGTTGAAATGATAAATACCCAATTGAACTTTGACCTTAGATATAGAGAATTAAATAAAAACCCGATTGGTCAATAATTTGATTTAAAAATAAATAAAGATTTTATTTGAATAAATAATATGGTTTTGAAATGAAGTTGAAATTATAATTAAGTTTGAAATTATTAAACTTTGAAATGATTTAATAATTAAGTTTGAAATTATAATTAAGTTGAAATTATTAAACTTTGAAATTACTATATAATTAAGTTTTGAATTATTTAATAATTAAATAAGATTGAATTATTTAATGATTAAATTAAATTGAATTTTTGAATAAGTGAATTGTACTTCGTAATAATTGAAATTGAGTTTCTTTATTAATTAAGTTTTGAAAAATTATTTAAGAAAGTAAATAAGTGAAATTGATTTTCTTTAACAAGAAATGAAATGTGATATTTGGAATTAATGTAAGACTTGAAATGTAGAGAATTTGATTTGACGAGTTTAGTTTAATTCAAAATTGTAGATTTTGATTAAATGCAGTTGAACTTAAGAATTGATTTAATGAATTGGAAATTTAATAGAAATTGTTTTGAATGAAAAAGTAACTTAACGAATATTAAATGAAATGGATAAATGGATTTAAATTGGTTTGAATGTTAAATTAATTTAAATGATTTCGGAATGAAACTTATATACGAACTTGAATCAATATTTGAATTGTCTTAAAAAGAAATTGAAATTGAATTATAAGATTTTGAAATTGTGAATTTGGAAGTTTTGAAACGTAAATATTGGAAATTGGTTTTGAAAGACAAATGAAATGTTGATTTACGATTCTATTTGAAATTGAATTGATTTGGTTTTTTTTTGAAATATATTAAACGACCAGTCGGTGTAATAATACGTAGTTATTAAAGAGACCGGGATCAGATATGGACATACTCTCTGTCGATTCCGAAAACCACTTTAATAACTAATATACGCGGAGTGTTGATCCAGAATGAAGTGGATGGTTTGGTGAACGCGTTGACTGAAGAAAGAGAACGATTTTGGATGACCCCTGACATGACTAAAACAGGAGCCGCGCCGGGCCATTGAGGATCGCCATCTCTAGCGGACACACTTCTTCGATACCATATCTATTACTTTTGTGATTCGATTTGGGTGCACCCCTCGATTTGGGAGTGTTGTTTCGCGGTGTTGGGGTAGTAGCTGCTATGCCCAACATCAGTCCGGATCAGGCAACTACTAGTATCCTAGTTGGTATCGCCTCATGTACCTTGTCATACTGATTATCCTATTCGCGACCACTACGATTTTGATTTGTACCTTTAGTATATGGATTGCCCTCTGGTGACTTCCGGTTTTGGGGAAACTACGGTCTTGTATATGCTTTTGGGAATAAACAGGTTAAGAGGTGTATGGGCCCTGCTTAACCCTACTTTGATATCTTTATATTACTGATAGACATTATCTACTTAGCGTACATTACTACCTAGTAGATAGTTTAACGGATCCTTAAAGGATGGTTATTCCAAACATCCTTTGAGTTACTTGTATTTCAATTGCTATTTCACTTGAGTTGGATTTATTAATATAAGAATGTTAATCCTGACTCGAGTGTCTTGTGTTTTTGCTTTACGCTCGGGTCAGACTGAGTGTACCAGTATTCGAGACTCACCTTTGGAGTTGGAGCTTGCTTGAAGATCCAGCCATCTATTCTGCTTTCAGTATTCGATGATTCCAGTGATGTATTCTGATTTGTATCTGATGTATCGTATTACTCTTCTGTTGTAAACTCTGATGTATTTTTATATATTCATATAGTAGCTTCATGATCTACTATTTCTTTTATTTCCGCTGCATTTATTACTCTGTGTCTGTGATCTGTGATTATATCTATTTACTGTATATGTTCAGTTTTGCCAAATTTAAATTAACAACGCGGTATTTTGAGCAATTCAACTCCGGCATGAGTGTCTACCTATACACTTATAATGGACGCGAATGGTCCAAAATTCCGGGTCGTTACAGTTGGTATCAGAGCTTTGGTAGCTCTAGGCAAAACTCAACATATAGGGTAAATGTATTTACAGAATCACTCTCATTCGAGTTTCAATCTCTTTCTTTCGACTCGATTTCTTTGAATTTTGGAACGTTCCCTACGGTTCCAAATTTCATTCGTGTCCTTCACTATTCGTCTTCTTCTAATTCTGGAGCACCCCATAACTCCATTTTGAATGATATCTATAATAGATCGGGGGTCTCGCCAATCTTCGAATGATTCGTAAAGGAGCAAAACTCCTTTACAATAGGCATTGATTTACCGGAGATTTCTGTATCCTCGGTTTACGATGCTATCTATTCCCTACTATATCTGAATTCCATCTCTTGAGATCAAGTGTTGATTTACCTCGGAATTCAGCATCGATCTTATTCTTGAAGTCACGGTCGACCCGGTTAAGGTTGCCCGCGATTTATATAAACTTATCAATCTTCCTACTTTGCTACTAATCATCATATCTTGTTTCGAACTTATCTTCGAATCAAAATTCTCTTTGTTTGAGTCCATCAAATTTGAGACCCTATCCTTATTTTGAAAATTCATTCCTGTATCGTCAAGCAAAGAAGTGAATTTGTAAATTAATATTAAATGTTTTAAATATATTGTGTTGTTTGAGTTGTTGATGTTGATTTGGATTTCCGATCGATTCGCCTGATCAACGCTATCGATAGGATTTCCAAAACACTTGAGCAGAGCAAACTGACACAATATTGTTTTCAAATTTGGTAGATAAAATAAAAGTTTTGTATGATTATATTATATATAAATATAAGTTTTCTGAAATTAAATTGTTAATGAATTTGTTGTCTGAAATAATAATATTTGATTTTCATTTATTGTTTTGTAAACCATTGACTATTAAATAATAAATAAATGAATTTATAAACTTAGTTATAATTTGATTTGGGATTTGAAATGAATTTAAATCAGAAATTGGAGTATTTGATTTCCTAAAATTTCAAGCTTTGGTTTTAATTTTTTTTTAAAAATTATATATATTGAAAGTATTTTCGAATAGAAATCGTTTTCAAAGAATTTTTAAAATGTTGAAAGCAGTGCTCTTCTCTTGTCGCTGGAAAATAATCTCGGTGATGGCGGCCGCATCATCGACATTCATTTTCGAGTTTCGAAGTAGAGAGACTATTCTGTAGCTTTGCTACGGTTTTGTTTGAAAACTATTTTGATTCGAATTTCTTCAGTATAATTTGATTTATATATATGGGTATTTATTTTAAAATTAAATTTGATTTGATATAAATATATTATATATCTCTCTAAATTGTTTAAAGTTAATCGGAAATCTAATTCTTAAATTTTGTTAAAGGATGATTTTAATTATGAATAAAACCAAAATTTGGAAAAATATTTAAACTTGAATAATTGAATTGGGAAATATTTTTTATTTGTATATTGTTCAACTACATTCTAATATAACTTACCTAAATCATTCAGAAGTTGAATATGTAATTGAATAATATATAAGATAAATTGTATTTATAAATAAAATTGAGTGTTTATAATAAATGTTATACACTAAATTTTGATTATAAAGATGTTAATAGAGATAGATAGGATAATTAGTAAACTCAGTTAATAATCAAATAAATTTGTTTTGAAAGAATTAATAAATTGAAATTTGATCAACTTATGGAAATACCTTGAATTTAAAAGCAATTAGTAAATGTAAATTAATTTAAATCGAAACTTTTATGGTTTAAATTAATTTATATGGGTTAAATATATGTGATAAGATATATTAAGTAGAATAAATTTAACAATAATTTGGAATAAAGAAGAATTTAAAATTGTTGAAGAAAATATGATTATACTAAAAGACTATTCAAATTTATGGTTTAGAAATTGTAAATTTAAGAAAATGGGATAATAAGATAAGGAATTTAGAAATAGTTGAGATTGATTTTAGTGAAATAAAATGGATTAAATAAATTATTGAATATCCAATTAATTTAAATTTGAATTTATATGGTTTAAATTAATTGTTATTTTGTATATTCAAATATGTTCTCTTTCTGGTTGTTTCTATTCTTCTACCTCGTTCCTTTTCGGGGACGAAAAGTTTTGAGTGGGGGAGAGTGTAACGACCCGTAAATTTCAACTGTTTAATAACGTGATTAATTAAAATTTTGTGAAATTTTAAACGATAAAATTTTGAAATAAAAATTTAATATTTGGAATACGTCTAGTTAAACATAGCAACTGGTAAATTTTCGTCCGAAAATATGAAAGTTTATTTCGCGCGTAAATTCACTTCAATTTAATCAGTTAAAAAAAGCGTTGAAAATAAAACGTTTTTAAAACCAAGATATTTTTACATAGAAAAATTCTAAACCATCTTCTGAGCAAGACGTCAGTTCGTCATTTTTCCAAATTCGGACATCTATTGCTCCGTCGTTCTTATTTTCTACAAAATAGCAGTATTCTGGTACCGATATCGACTTTTATCGGATGATCATACCACTGATATCTATATAATGTTTTGATCGTCTCGTCGTGCTGATCTCTACGGTGTATTCGAATGTCAAATTCGGAAGCCGGAGTACGTTGCACTTTTTGAAACGCCTTTCGTATCGGTACACGTTCGTGCCTTCTGAGTTCTTGTGCCTATTCAAATTTTCCTCCATATAATTCCAACGGTCATTGGCATTTACTTCTCTGAATTTATGAGCGAGACTTTCTCCATCCCCAATAACTAATATCTCTTTTTACGTTCATTTTGCTTTGGTTCCAATTACATTCGGTTCGTTCCAAATCACTTTTCATTTATTCCCTCTGTCGTTTTGCACTGCCTTCCACTTTTCCTCTTCCTTCTTCCTCTGGAAGTAAAATTGCAAAATAAATTATGAATCCAACATTACTTCCCTGCGCACCGATCCCACGCCACACTCCCTTCGCCTGCTTTCTCCGCCCTCTCCCCAGCGCTCGAAGCCGACATCCATCAACCCCTTTGACTCCGCCTTTCCCCTGACCAAAGATAGCTATACGTCTTCCAGCCCACCGACCCCTTGCCTTCAACCCGCCTTGCTCCACTCCCCCTCGCCACGCGCAGGCAGCGCCTCCAACCAAACAACTTCAGCCGGTATTTCTTATTAGCAACCTTCCTCGCGAGACCTCCGCCTATCTCCACCATCGCCTTCCTCTCACTCGGCCACCTGTCTTGCGTAAGTATATATATTAATCTACATGTATATTATATTTGCTGTTTCAGTATATTTTGTGTGCTTAGTTATATTACAACTATAATTTGGTTAAAAGGTATGTAAACTATATACTAGTTTTATTATATGTAGTGTAAAGTTTGTACGTATGTTCATTTAGAAAGAAGTTTATATATATTATGTATATACTGGAGTTGCGGTTTGTATATTTCATTATAAGTATGCAAGTATATTCAAGTTTGGTTAACAGAGAAATATATTGGCACGTTGTTTTAAAAGTTGGGTTTAACTCATAGTTTATATTATCAGGTTGAGTTGATAAGTTATAAATTGTATAAAATATGTTGCTTATTCTTGCCTAGGAAGCCACAACCAGTTTTTCTTTTCTTTGCTTTTGAAATTTTTGGTATAAGTGAATTTTACAATCTGGAAACCATATCCTCTTCTCTAGCTTAGTTTTTTTACTAAGATCTGGACCTTGCATGCTTTTCCCATCGTTTGTCCATTCTCCACTTTCTTTGCCAAAAAGAAAAAATAAAGGGAAATGAATATTAATAATGGATACTGTACATGTTCAATACATATATTTAGTCTTCCAGGTTGCCTTAAATTTTTAGCCCTCCTGTTCATCTGCAAATTTAATACGTGTATCGAGTAGTTTTTTTTAAAAAAAAAAATTTGTATTGTTCGCCATTGTTCATTCTGAAAGGAACAACGCTTTAAAAGTTAAGAATAGTGATTTTATGTATGGGTTTACTGTATATATATTTAAGAGTATTATATGTATTTGTGTTCTATTATATGAGGTGTATGTATAACACGTTATTTTGGATTTAACACAATGGAGATATTGAGTCGTATTATATGTTATACTTTATGGTGCTGGATGATCCCTGGTTATATGTATCCATCTATAATTGATATTTTGTTGGTTAGAACTACATATATAGAAACTTTTGAAGAATAAAATATAATTATTTTGATCCTTGTTATATATAAGCTTAACTTTGTATTAAATAATATTGATTTTTGGAATTTTATATTATTTTTAATATTTGCCTTAAAAAAAATTAAATGAAATAATAATGAGTATATTTTCTGTTATATCAAACTGATCCGATTTGTTTTCATCAATTCCTTTTATCAGCTTATCCATCAAATTCGTGCCAATCTTGCGTTCCTTGGAAATTCATCTCGGTTCGCAACACATCTCATTCTCATTCATCTCTGACCTCGAAAGGTGAGCACTCACTCACGATTAACGTTCTTTTATTTATTAAATTTGATTTCAATTGAAACGACAATTGAAATATGCTGTTGTTAGTTAATTACACTGTTATATATGCTATTGCCTGTATCAGTTCACCTGTGACATCTGACACCATTATCTGTTAATTATTTATGCGTTGATAATACAGTTTGGCTGATAATTGATTGATTGTTGATGTTTATATTGGACGTTAAATTGTTAATGTTAAAATGATAAATAGTATGAAATTGAACTTGATATAGGATAATTAAATGTTAAATTTGATTAACTGACATTTGTACAATATGACCCCTTTAACTGTTGAATTTATTGACACGTAGGATTTGTTTAAATTACACTTTGAACCACTGAATGTATGTTGTTAAATTGATGATGTATGAAATTTTAATAGATGACAAGTGAAAACCGTAATGTAATAATCTTTAATCTACATGAAATGATAATGTAGATTCTAGAAATAATTATATTAATTCATACAAATAACAATGCGAATTAATACGATTATTTCGGGATTATTTGAATTGATTATTGGATTGATATTGATTGTTGTTATTGCTTGTTTATTTACTTTGACACCATCCCAGTTATCACACTTCAAGTTCCCTTTGTTGTACTTTGATTTTTGAATTAAATTGGAATCGGGTTGAAATGATAAATACCCAATTGAACTTTGACCTTAGATATAGAGAATTAAATAAAAACCCGATTGGTCAATAATTTGATTTAAAAATAAATAAAGATTTTATTTGAATAAATAATATGGTTTTGAAATGAAGTTGAAATTATAATTAAGTTTGAAATTATTAAACTTTGAAATGATTTAATAATTAAGTTTGAAATTATAATTAAGTTGAAATTATTAAACTTTGAAATTACTTAATAATTAAGTTTTGAATTATTTAATAATTAAATAAGATTGAATTATTTAATGATTAAATTAAATTGAATTTTTGAATAAGTGAATTGTACTTCGTAATAATTGAAATTGAGTTTCTTTATTAATTAAGTTTTGAAAAATTATTTAAGAAAGTAAATAAGTGAAATTGATTTTCTTTAACAAGAAATGAAATGTGATATTTGGAATTAATGTAAGACTTGAAATGTAGAGAATTTGATTTGACGAGTTTAGTTTAATTCAAAATTGTAGATTTTGATTAAATGCAGTTGAACTTAAGAATTGATTTAATGAATTGGAAATTTAATAGAAATTTTTTTGAATGAAAAAGTAACTTAACGAATATTAAATGAAATGGATAAATGGATTTAAATTGGTTTGAATGTTAAATTAATTTAAATGATTTCGCAATGAAACTTATATACGAACTTGAATCAATATTTGAATTGTCTTAAAAAGAAATTGAAATTGAATTATAAGATTTTGAAATTGTGAATTTGGAAGTTTTGAAACGTAAATATTGGAAATTGGTTTTGAAAGACAAATGAAATGTTGATTTACGACTTCTATTTGAAATTGAATTGATTTGGTTTTTTTTTTTGAAATATATTAAACGACCAGTCGGTGTAATAATACGTAGTTATTAAAGAGACCGGGATCGGATATGGACATACTCTCTGTCGATTCCGAAAACCACTTTAATAACTAATATACGCGGAGTGTTGATCCAGAATGAAGTGGATGGTTTGGTGAACGCGTTGACTGAAGAAAGAGAACGATTTTGGATGACCCCTGACATGACTAAAACAGGAGCCGCGCCGGGCCATTGAGGATCGCCATCTCTAGCGGACACACTTCTTCGATACCATATCTATTACTTTTGTGATTCGATTTGGGTGCACCCCTCGATTTGGGAGTGTTGTTTCGCGGTGTTGGGGTAGTAGCTGCTATGCCCAACATCAGTCCGGATCAGGCAACTACTAGTATCCTAGTTGGTATCGCCTCATGTACCTTGTCATACTGATTATCCTATTCGCGACCACTACGATTTTGATTTGTACCTTTAGTATATGGATTGCCCTCTGGTGACTTCCGGTTTTGGGGAAACTACGGTCTTGTATATGCTTTTGGGAATAAACAGGTTAAGAGGTGTATGGGCCTTGCTTAACCCTACTTTGATATCTTTATATTACTGATAGACATTATCTACTTAGCGTACATTACTACCTAGTAGATAGTTTAACGGATCCTTAAAGGATGGTTATTCCAAACATCCTTTGAGTTACTTGTATTTCAATTGCTATTTCACTTGAGTTGGATTTATTAATATAAGAATGTTAATCCTGACTCGAGTGTCTTGTGTTTCTGCTTTACGCTCGGGTCAGACTGAGTGTACCAGTATTCGAGACTCACCTTTGGAGTTGGAGCTTGCTTGAAGATCCAGCCATCTATTCTGCTTTCAGTATTCGATGATTCCAGTGATGTATTCTGATTTGTATCTGATGTATCGTATTACTCTTCTGTTGTAAACTCTGATGTATTTTTATATATTCATATAGTAGCTTCATGAACTACTATCTCTTTTATTTCCGCTGCATTTATTACTCTGTGTCTGTGATCTGTGATTATATCTATTTACTGTATATGTTCAGTTTTGCCAAATTTAAATTAACAACGCGGTATTTTGAGCAATTCAACTCCGGCATGAGTGTCTACCTATACACTTATAATGGACGCGAATGGTCCAAAATTCCGGGTCGTTACAAAACTCTTATATAACAAACGCTACATATATATAACACATTATTAAACTAAGATACATATATATTTTGGAAAGTGATACTGATAAAATAGTTTATAAAGCTGTTACAAATACACATATCATATGTGTAATAACAATATACAAATGCAGACAGAGGAAGAGAAAGCCTGATATTATAATATACAATGTACTCAAATGTGTATGTATATATATATATATACACACACACACACTTACCATATATATCATCGGATGCAAAGAGGGGGGAAAAATGAAGGCCAAAGAGCTGCGGGTTTGGCAGCTATGGTTGGAGGCACAGGCTTTGTTGTGCGTGCTAGGGAGGGGAAGTTGATGCGGCTTGGCGATGGGACACGCTACGGGCGGAAGCCGGAGGAGTTTGAGGTCGAGGGTGGCTAGGTCTGGTGGGGTGGCACTTAGGCTTGCAGCGAGCTGTGTCTTGCGTGAGGAAAGAAAACAGGTGGTGAATGACGAGGCCACGGAGAAGATGAGCTGCTGCACAGGTTTGGGGTTTGGATCGGCACTTGTGTAGGGAGTTGCACGCGTGTACGAGATGAGGGTTTGGTGTCATGGGTCAGCGTGCGTGGCTGTGGTCGAGTGGCGGAGGGTGGAAGGTAGCGGCAAGGTGAAAGTCGATGGTCGAGGGCATGGGCGATGCGGGAACGACCTTCGCGTGTTTGAATTTTTTTTTATAGAGGAAGGTGGTTTGGAGATTAGTGGAGATAAAGCATGGGTTATTCTCAATTATCAAATGGCAGAAGACGGAAACAGCAAGAGAAAAGAAAAAAATAATAAAAGAAGAAGAAGAGGAAAGTTGCTGAGATAAATGAACCAGATATTGAGATGAAATTGGGCAACCAAAAGTCCAACGCGAATACCAAGAAATAATTAATTTTAGTGGCTGACAGCTTTGCACGCTGGGTAATGAATAGACAAAGAAAACGAAAGGACTCAGAAACGAAAAGGCTCTAAAACGGGTACCGGTACGGTTACCGTTTCATAAATCCTCCTTGTATCGGACTCCGAAACCCAGAGATGAATATACCGTAGAGATCTGCCCGACCAAACAATCAAAATGGTATACAGATATCGGTGGTACGATCATCCGATCAAAAGTCGATATCGGTACGAAAATGCTGCTAATTTGCCAGAAATAAGATAAATGGGGCAATAGCAGTCCAAATTTGAAGAAACAAAATATGACGTCTCACTCAGAAGATGATTTACAAATTTATTGTATAAAACTATTCAAGTTTGGAAAATATTTTATTATCATCACTTTTTAACTGATTTGAATTGAAATAAAATTACACAACAAAAATTAACTTCCATATTATTAATTGAAAATTTACCATTTGCTATGTTTAATTAGACGCAATCCAAATATTAAATTTTTGTTTTCAAATTCAATTATTTAAAATTTCATAAAAATTCAGTTAATAACGTTATTAAAACAGTTAAAATTTACGGGTCGTTACAGAAATATATGTAGTTTGATTTCAATTGTTGTTTCACCTAGAAATGAAGGCAGCCGATTCTTATTGCAATGGTTGTCAATAGTGGTACAAGACCCAGTTCTGCCGTATGATGGATTCAAGCGGTGGCTGCCCTATGGTCACCGCTGCCATTTCCGTCATGCTCTTGCCCCTTGCCCTCATGACAATTAAACATATATCATATCATATTAGACTGTTCTTTTACTTGTTTCTAATTTGGATTTATGGGCTGTTGTTGTATCAAAATAAGAATCGCCTTTATGATAAACTCTTCTATTTTCTCTCTTGTCTGTTACAGTATATAGAACATATACTTTAAGTCTAGTCTGACCTCATTTGTGTTTTACTGTTGTTATGTACTACAAATGTAATAACATTGTTTCTTTGTTAATATGATTGTGTATGTTTCATTGTAGTTGTTCTACTGCTGATCGGTTGCCTAAAATTCTATGCTTTTTTTGTCAATGTGCATCTTTTTAACAGGTATATATGAATGCTCTTACTTCCCGTGATGGTGGCGTTGTTGTTATACTGCTGTCCATAGGAAGATGTTCGACTAAAGAGATTGAAGCAGCTGTTATACTGTCGTCCATAGGAAGATGTCCTATATGCAAAATAAGAGTATGTAAAATTGTATTGGTAATTATCATTTATTTTTCTTGCTATTTGATTTCTATTGATATAGAAGCCAACTGGGTGATTCTACTTCACCCTTAAATTTCTCACACTTGAATATCTTCTATATTTTCATTTGGTTATTGAAAACTTCTGATATAAAAAACTTTATTTATCGTATCCATATTGTTCCTGTAGTCTTCTATTGAGACGAGAATGTTGCTCGTTTATCATGGGGAGTATGTAAAATTTGGTCTGACTGATTTGGAAATGTGGTGTGCACAAGTAAAAGTAAAGGCTGTCTGAGATCTTTGAATTTAATTTTATTGTATTCTACTTTGTCTTTAATTTTATCTAATGTATTTTCACATTGTAGTACTCTGGATCATCTTGGGATGAGCTTGAGCACATAAGCCAAGTTGTGGGTTTCTTGGTATGTTATTTGTCTCCTTCTTAACATTCTGTTAAATAAACATTGTTAATATGGTTGCTGGTTTATTGAGCTTTGGGATTCATAGTCCACCAAAAAATTTGGTTGACATTATATCCTACATATAGTGGATCATATTTTTGAAACGAGATGCAATATGCTACAAGCAAGGCAGGGTATGATATTGCAATGGATTGTGGACATGATATATTAGTAAAACATGTAGACTTAAATTAGAAGGAAAAACATTCTTTATTTTTAAATTGTCATTTTTAAGCAACTATCGGATAATAATGTATGTTAACTTTTGTAAAACACCCTCTTTATGTATGGTAATTAAAAACATGTTTTTGAGAATTATTTTTCACCTATGAAACTTGAAAACAAGGGGTAGATTCTAATTTCTATGTATGTATATGCTACTAACATTTTAATCACTATGCAAAGTTTAAACACAGCAACGTAAGATTGACAATAATACAGTAAATGTATAAATAACCAGGCACAACCTGTTGACGGCCATTTCTCTTGAGGTTTTTAGCATTGTTTGTGAGCTAACAGATGAAATAGTAGTAGTGGCAATGACGAACAGAATGATTGAAAAATGTGTGGATGGACTCTAGTTCAATAAAAGAAAACATGAGCTTATGCACTATTTCAAGTGGTCTGAACATCTGTAGCACCTATCAGTATGTTGGCATTATATCATGTATGATTTATAGTTTGTATTTTGCTCTAGACAGTTTTAATTATATAACAGTTTTATAATAAGTTGTAATTTTATGGAGTTTTTATATAGTATATGCTTTATTGTTTGTATTTTGAATATAAAAATGTGATGTCTTCTCTATGAATGGATTATGATGCCTTTGAATTTATATCATTTTTGTTGCTTATCTGAGAATGGATTAAGAAGTCTTTGAATTAGTATTAATTTTTTACCGTTGCGTGTCTGTTCCTTGTTGCACTTGCAAATTTTATTTAGAATTTTTATTTTTTTTATTTTGTATTTTTTTACCACAACTGCCAATCACAGTTGTTAAAATGTCTTTTGCAACTACTAGTAGCAGTTGTGAACAATCTTTTACAACAGCCTAATGTAGTTGTGAATAATCTTTTGCAACTGTCAAGAGCAGCTGTAAATAACGTTTTAGACAGCTGTAAAAGATTATTTTACAACTTCCAGAGACCGTTGTAAAAAAATATGGACCTATTACAACTCATGATATAACGACGGGCGGTTGCCCGTTGTATTAGACCTATTACAACTGTTTTTGGCAGTTGTTAAAGGGTGTTTTTGTTGTAGTGTTTACATAATCAAATGGTCTTAAAATGAGATCAATCTTTGGGAAATATAGTAAATTGAAATTTTGGACTTTAGAATAAAATATGGATATTTTTGGCCTTAAAACCATGTACATCCCTTAACTTTTGATTGAATCAGAATTTGAACTTGACTCTTATTCCAAATGAAAGATTTGATAGTTTTTCTATTCTTTGAGTGATCATAATATAAATAGGCCAAGTTTTTTGAAAGATGTGACTGTTTTAAGTTTAAGTAGACTTAGACAGATTTCGTTATTAAGGCCCAAAGTCCATTTTTAGGACCAATGTGTTAATTCGAGAACTGTGCTAATCCTAGGATTAGAGCTGCCACCAAGACATTATTTTATATTCCAAAAATGGTCCTAACCACTACTATTCTTTTCTCTACCTAAGTCTTCATGAAACATACTATTTTGGGCTAAAATCAATGGATTAAGGAGATCAAGCTTAGGAAATCCACTACAGATCATCAAATCATCACTTTTGGGAGGGATTTCATTTGGCTTTGCTGTATAAATCGGATTCACGTTGGTATGGGACTGCTCTGATCGTTTTTCCATTAATAGGTGGCTGATTTATAACCTCTTATTATTATATGATGCTATGCATGTTGAAAAAGTGTTTTGGATCCATTATTCAAGTTAAAAACCTATTTTCAGATATAATCTAGTTTGAAAATGTAGATTAAAATGTGTTTTAATGATTTTGAATGGTTCAATCATATGTTTGAGTGGTACATATTCATATATGCATGTTTGGAATATTTAAATGTGTTTTGAATGAATCAATGATTCTGTATGATGACTATGTGCTATTTTTGTGCTTGCATATTTTGTGTTTGTATGGATGAAACACTCATATGGAGTGATATGGAGGAGATTATTCTATGGATGGAGAATACTCGAATGCATGGAAAGGCTATTAAGATAGAGTCTTTGATGGATTTTACTAGGGCAGAGGATACGTAGTCATAGAATACTCTGATGGATCAGCTCTAGAGTGTTTGGAGTTAATCGTTGCAGATGAGGGATGCACGCATATTGAAGAAACCGAAGAGAAGATGGGTCGATGGTTGGAAGGAAGTAGGAAAAATACTTAACGAAAATTCACTAAGTGATGGATCTGCCACAATCCATATGGATCGGTGTCAATCAATGCCAACGTTGAGGACCTAGCATTTTTGTGGGTTAGTTGACACTTAGGATCGATCGTTGGTCAAAGTGGAAATTTTACTAAGTGCATGGATCGACATTGATCTATGTATGGATTGGCCCTGATCCATTAATGTGGCCAAGTTTGGTGTTTGGAGTTAAGGCATGAAGATACATGTCTATTTTGGCTAAGTACATGAACCTATACCAATCCATCACAGATCGATACTAATCCATGCTAGCTACTAAGGGAAGCTAGCTACAACATTTGGGGATTGTTTGAGCAGGCAATTTCTATGCAATGATGACTTGTAGAGTGGAACAAGGGGGATGCATTATTAGTATGTTTGCCTAGGGATTGTTCATGATCAAAGGACTTTATTTATGCTCGCAAAAGATGGAGTAGGTGGGGACGTGCACATTGGATCATCTAAGTAAATCCATATCCCGAGATGTTACGATGTTGGTCTAGTTCCTAGACGTTTGAGTGGGCATGGATTCGAGCATTGATGGAGTCGTGATGTTGAGTAGTTGTTGACTTACGACGTTGGTCATTTGTATTACCATATATCCAAGTCACTGTGTGTATGACAGATGCTTGATTGTTTAATGGTTGCTTGGGTTGTCTATGTAACATATGGATTATCGAGTCTAATACCCCAACACCCTAATGTGTACTTAGATTAAGTAGTAAATCCATAAGGATGATACTAGTATAGATTGTTTTTATCTGCTAATTTATTAGATGTAAGAGCAGGCGAGTTATGACTTTCCATACCTATTGTTCTTATTCACGGTATATCGAGTTTATATCTACTTTTGATATTATAGATCACTCATACCCGACCGTTGTCTAACCCAAGGTTATTTGCATCGCTTCTCACATTCTTTAGTACTCTTAGATGAGTAGGTTGTGTAATAGGTATGAGGATAAGCATAAAGCCATATGGAGGACGAGCAGGGGGCTTATGCTTACTCGTATATAACATATTTTATGGAGATACTGTCGCTTATTCCATTATGTAGTGCTATGGAGCTATTGTTTCTTTATTGTATTTAGAGAAATTTTTATATTATGCATATTATGTTCTACTAGAGATGTATAAAATCATATATATATTCTATGATGTATACTCTGATGAACCTCTACCGTGCGCTGATGGTGTTTTGGTTCATTGATTATACTATCGTCTCACTTTTTACTATATATATTCGATATTATATTTTGTCTCTACGATGTGAGACATATGATAGATTATCATTCATCGATCATCGTCGTTAAAACCTTAATGATTTCCCTCCATCGGTCAAGTACCACTATAGCGCTACTACAACTTTATATTGGTATTTAGGTATAGGAGGTAGAGGGAGGTGATCATAATATATTTGTAATTTATATGTTATTTTGGATATATGAACTAGCCATAACAAACTACCATCTCTCAAAGTTATTTTAGTTGTCCTTTCTATTATTACCATCGAGTCTTCTCATGAGTAGGCCGAGAGGTAGTTAGGTGTGAATATGCATGGTAGTTGAAGATTAGCTATTCAATTTGGGTTTTATTATATACATATGCCACTGTGCAGTGCTTTGATAAGTTAGCAATTATGTTGCTCATTTTTCTCATAAAAGTATAAGTGGGCCCATCCGATCTAGAATCCGATATTAAAGGCTCGAGTAGTATATAACTCCCAAGATATCTTTCGACCTAGTAACCGTCCACCTAATATTTGCTTACTCATAAGGACAATCATCGTCCTTGTTTGAAACCTTAATTATCATTTTCCCAAGGATAATTAAGAGCATCGAACCTCATGCCAAATAACTCCTGACCATCCTCTGCATATCTCTTTACCTCATCCTTCACTACCCATGTTGCGTAGGATAACGTCAATCCATGGACCCGCCTATCCATCTATAAGTCATGCCCGTACCTCTCCCTAATCATCAAGAATCCTTGTCGACTGGCTCCTCTATCTGATTCATTTTGTTACGACTCAATTGATCAGTAACAAAAGATTTTAGTCTCCTTTACGAAAAGAGGTGATGACCTGGTACTTTTCCCATGATAAAAGTACCATAACATTATTTTCCATTAGACAAAAGCATCATTATGCCACAACCACTCTTTGTACTTGATTTCCTTAGTGGAAAAATGCCATTGTATAGCAACCATGTACGATGTCATGTTGCTCTTCTGACATAAGCACACTGAATGCTACATTTATGTTGAATGCAAGTTGATCTCTTTGGGATCACTGATCGCAATCAACATTCCTCAAAACCTAACATTCAAGGCATCAGTCTTAGTCTTTCAAAGCGTGGTCTCTATAGCTATAAATATAGATTCCTATATACTTGTACAAGGTTAAAAATCACTTCATTGGAGCCATATATTATGTCTACTTTATTCTCTTGTTATAGCTATTAAAACTTCTCTTGTAATAGAAAACATAGATAATAAAAGGAGAAGCCATAGTGGATGTCAATCTCTTCAAATCACTCTCTTCTTTATGCCATTTAATTTAGTTGCATTATGTACTCATTTTTTTACATCTATAACCACTTTTTTTAAGCGAGCAACCTTCATTAAAAATCACAATTAATTATTACTTTGAGGTTAGCTAAATTCTAAGCAAAATTTTAGCGAAGACCTTCTCCTTAGAGCTCTCAACTTCATCTCTTTCTTCTCTTCAAACAACATGTATTCCTTAAAAAATCATTCACCATGCAGCCTAGTAATGGTGAAGTTGCGGTCGACAAGTCAAATAGCTACAATGAATGGTGGCATTGGGGCTAGTGGCATCAGCCCCATCTAAGGCATGAGCAACAAGATATGGCTCAGCTTGGTCAACGGGATACATATATAGGGAAAATGGCTCGTGATTTATATTATCACCATTGGGTGGATGCCCACAAGATCATCAATTATGGTCAAAGAGTCATATTTGCTATGGACTGAACCCCTCTTCCAACTATGGTTCTTAGCACTTTCAATTTCACACTCGATGCCAAGGAAAGGGTCACACTTGAAACCCCTATTGGAGTTGCCATCATTCGTGACATGGACGCACATGCCATGCCTACCTATGATTTTGCCTATGATACTCTTGGGTGAGAAACCGATCGTGCTAACCAGGACTCACACTGCTCATCCTTCTCCTTTTCTCGAAAGACGATCTTCCTTTTAATGGCTTAAGGCAGCGGATGGGGAAAATGATTTGCATTTCGACTACTAAAATGGTGAACGGTGAGCAAGGGAGAATAAGCCTAGAGACTTCTCTATTCACTCTCGATCATAGCAAGAAGTTCCAAGACCCCGCTTCAACGAGGAGCAAGGTTGTTTAGGTCCTCTTCTTTGGATAGAAATATAAGGTCGCTTACGTCTGTCCATCATCTTCGCTCACCATCTCCTTACCGATTCCAATTGGCCTTCCTCCTCCGTAAGGCATAGGAGGACCCCTTCTTTAGCTAAAGCCATTGTCGTCAACATGGTTTATATATTAGGATTAGAAAAAAGATGGTTTCACTTAGACAATAGATGCTTAGAAGCCAAACTCGAAACCAAGGTGGTGAGGATTCCTCTGATAATAAAAATGAGGAATCATTCTTAGAGTGGATATTGGACACCTACATTCATTGGAGGTATACTTTTCCTTATATTAAAAATTATGATGAGAGCGTTGACCCGTCTAGCTATATCATGAGCTTCAACATAATCACAAGAGCTGGAAACTCTCTAGCAATGCCAAAAGTCTCCAATTCTCCTCCATCCTAACCCGACTAGCCTATCGCTAATTCTTGCACCTATAAGCATGTAGGATACACTCTTAGTCCCAATTGGATATTGACTTCAAAACTCTCTTCTTCCCCTCTTAAACATGAACAATGATGAATAGCGAGCTTTGCAACATCCACCAAGGTCAAACCAAGTTTCTTCGCTCCAATGCCAATAGCTTTAATAAGGAATCAACATGCATCGATGGGACTAAGAGTAGAATGGTGGTCGCCCTCTGCTCAGGGGTAAGGTAACACTTTAAAATGTGGAAAAGTCTACCGAAACAACCAGCCTCGTCTTTATCTAACTTCTTTTAAAGGGCCAATGGCATCATGAGGGTGGAGGAGCCTAATTTGTTTGGTAGACACGAGGATGATAGGCAAGGCAATAAGCACAATTTGCATGGCAAGGGTAGTCATGGAAGAAATGGTCAATAAGAGCACAACAAGAAATGCTCAAGGGACTCTAATTCAAGGCCAGGTACACAAACTATGCCTCTTTAAATTGCAACTTGGAAACAATCTATCTTGCTACAAAGGGCATCACACAATACCATAGTCCTTATCCCGCTTGCTCAGAGCGAAAGGAGGACCTAGTAGGAATGGTGAATATTATGATTTCCACCGGCTATAAGGTTACACCACCAATGAGTGTCATCACTTAAAAGATTAGATAGAGAAGTTAATCTGCTAAGGTATATTTATGAAGTATGTCATGCAACAAGTGGACCAAAGAGCTAAACATAAAGCTCTGCTCTTATCACCTCAGTGAATTGAAGGAAACAATGTTACTGCAAGCAACCCAGAAATCTTATCCATATGCGGCAACCTACATATGGTCGGAAGAAGCATAGTAGCCCAAGACCAATACAAGAGTGAGCTCATCCCCACAAACCAAGTATATTCTATAAAACTCTAGTCCTCAAAGGCTTTGAGGGTGAAAGTGGATGAAGCCATCATCACCTTCACGATAGAAGACAAAAGAGGCATTGGCTACCCCCATATAATCCCATAACCATCTCCATCAACATTACAAATACCAAGGTACACCACTCTTTATAAATGGGTAAGCTCGATGAACTTCATGTTAAAAAATGTCTTCGACAAAATTAAGCTTCTGTAGTCAACTATCAATCCATGGACCTTGCCCATCTATGGCTTCAATGACATTGGGATTGTTCCTTTAGGGCCGACTTTGCACATAGTCATCTTTGGCAAGAAACCCCACTCTGCTAAAATTTAGGTAAATTTTGTGTTAGTAGACTGCCTATTCGCCTATAACATTCTTATAAGTACGCCAACTTTGGCCAATTTAGCCACAAGTTGTTGTCTACCAGTGACTCACGATGAAATTCCTCATTATAGGGAGTGTCAGCTGCGTTTGAAGCAATGAAAAATCCACTACAGAGTGTTACAGCATCTTCCTATAACAATCCAAGAAAGGAGTACTCATGCTCAAATAGGACGTGACAAACTTTACAACGACTACCCTAAGAGGATACGAGGGCACCTAATTACCATGCCTAAGGCAAGCCTAGAACATGAACTCCCTCTGAGAGAGAGAGAGCTCCAGTAAGCTCCCTCTTATGCTTAGGGAGTCAATTATGTTGTAGCATTTAATAGAGTGCATGAACCCCTCGAGGTTCTCGCTCGTGTCGGATCCATTTCAAACAATTTTAAGAGAATGTAAGAGTCAACCAACGCTCCCATCTATGTCAGAGACCTCAATAAAATTAAATCAAACCCTTTACCTTCCTATGCTAAATCTACTCCTAGGAGTACACAAGAGTCCCTCAATGCTCATGACCATGCTGGGGTCAAGGACGTAGAAAACCATGTCTCTTTGGCTAACCAAGCCAAAACCCGAGGGCACATTGCGATCTTGAATAAACAAGTGCATCCTTGTTGGCAAGTGGGAATGAGTGATACTGAAACACCTACCCTCTTAATGTTGAAGGACTCATTTGTGATAATCGGGTAAGGCTAGGCCCATTACACTCAAGAATAGTTGTTCGCCCTAACCAAGGATTTCATAGAGAATATGGTCTATACATTGGATCGATGCAAACTAGAGCTCAATGGGGGAGGCAATAATAGCGACCCCTGGACTCCACATGGGTGACATCAATCCTGATGCCAGCCCGGCCATAAAACTCAAAACAATTATGTTTTGACTATGACAACTCAAGTTGGATCATCTAGATCGCCACTGAGCTGGAACCAGTGGTTAGGGCATAAATGATAGATTTCCTCAAGCAAAGCATAGACATGTTTGCTTGGAGTCATGTATAAATATCGGCATTGACCCCTCCTTTATATGCCATACTTTTAATATCGACCCTAAAGCTCAAAATGTTTGCCAAATGATAAGAACATTCAAACTTGAGAGGTACAAGGCATTAAAAGAAGAGGTCGAAAGGCTTCTCGATAATAGAATCATAGTGTGGGTGGCCAATCCTCTACTGGTTCGAAAGCCCAACGAAGCCTGGAGAACATGCATAAATTTTTCCAACCTTAATAAAGCCAACCTAAAAGGCAGCTTTCCCTTATCGTGCGTCAATCAACTTATGGACACAACTTGTGAATAGAATGACCTTCCTTGTTTCCTACTCAGTATATAATCAGATTTCTATGCATATCCCAGACCAACAACTTGTGCAGTTAAAACACTTACCAGTTCCATGGTGGTGGAGGTGCAAAAGGTTATAGCGGGAATAAAGTGGTGATATAATTAAAAATAGCAGAGGTGCAAAATTCTTCATTAGATATAAAAACAAATATTTAAGGTTAACTTATTCCCACTCTCACATCGCTTGTGTAAAGGAATATAGTTGTTACCCAGCTTTGTATTAGAGCTATATTTGGACAAGTTAGAACAACTAAACGGAAAAATAACCAAGTGGAAATTTGGAGCAGTTACTATTAAACTCAGATACCAAGCAAGGTCAATAGATGAAGCCACTAACTTACCAAATATCTTCAAAATTAGCTTATACGATAGAACATCCAGAAATCCAAGGCCAAAGTCCAAGAATTGATAGAAGCCTTGGATCGGTATTGATCCATAGCTATGGTTCGGTACCAATCTATGAAACTCACCCAAGGTCATGTCTAACTTCTTTCAGAGTAAAGCTAAGATACTGGTTGAGTGAATCATGCAACACAAGGTGGTTTGCTAGCTATCCAGGCCCCAAGAACCAATCGAAAAATCCAATTTTCATATCAACTAGACCACGTGCTTCTATTTACCCACTGAACCATAGGTTTTACTCAAATTAGAGCTCATATCAATATGTCAAAGCTCCATAAGTGAAGGTATGAGCCATTAAAACAATATCAAGGGATCAAAGAAGGATTTGTAGCCCATTTTATGGATCGGTACTGATCCATGGGGCATGGTTTGGTACCGATCCCTGAAATTTGCTAAGTTTGCCAAGATCCTTTGAGAACGGCTCCTTCAAGACATGGGAAACGTAGGGAAGAACGTGGTTGATAAATTCCATCGACCTTCAGCTATAAATAGAGGGTGATAAGCTTTATTGAGGGATCCTTTTTTGCACATCTTCTCATTTTCTGTATTTCTATTGTAATCCCGTGAGTCTATATCGATCCATAGACTACTGATCCATAAGATCGCCCTTGTAAAAATTTTGTAGAACCATAAAAAAGTTCAAGTGGATGTAGAAAAGTGATTAGCCGAACCATTGTAACTATTGCGTATTATTTTCTCTCTTTTGTCATTTAAGTTCTTCATTTTATTCTCTTCCATAAATCTTTTGGATGTTTGTGCCAACTTTTTGCGTAAACATTTTGTCACTTTCACTGGGAACGTACCGATCTCAAACTATTTGGATCTATTTTCTACTTTTGGGTTGCCTTAGTAAATGAAGTAGATCCATCGGTTTCATTCTTATAATCCATGATTATTTAGATTGTTGCAAAATCTATCATAGGATTAACCAAAGTAATGGCGCCGTAAAACACTAGAGAAAAATCTGTCGCCTCTAGGTCTGCTAACAATGTTGAGAACACCGGCTCCCATAATGTTGAAGAAGTCTCTCAACCCAATGTTGCTGAAATTCAGAGCCCGTTTGATACGATAACATAGGTTGAGATGGATAGGATGATGAAGGGGTTGAATGATAAGTTGCATGAAAGTCAGGGTGAATTGAGGAAACGGATGAGGGAGAGTCAAGATTTGCTGAATCAGTAATCCCGTAGTCGTAAAAGGGGCATGAAGGAATTATCTCCTTCAAATTCAAAATACGATAGTTCTTCATTATCCGGTGAAAATCATAGTGAACAAAAGCAGAAGGTCAAAAGGAAGGATGTCTAGAGCTCAAAAACAAAGCAAAATAAAGCTGGAAATGCAAGTGGACCATTCGGTACCGAACCATCATTAAGGTTTGGTAGCGACCCACTCTTTCTAGGATAGATGTTGGTGACGTTTAGATTCTTAAAGGTGACGTTGTTGCTAGAGGTGGTCCAGTATTAGATGTTCAGAATACTGGAGTTCAAGCTACTGAACTTGATAACCATCCTGCAAACCAGAAAAATAGGTCATTTGGGCGAACAGCTCCCCAAAAGATCGAAGAGCTCAGATATCACAGAACTAATCAAGATCATTTTCTGGGTCAAACACTTGGCCAAACCACAAAATCCAGATGCAAAGTGAAAATATTTACAAAATGCAAGATTTATTTACAATGAGATGAATGCAAGTTCTTCAAAATATTTACAAATGACGGATTTACTCTTAAATCAACACAAAGAAGTTAAATATAAGTCTTCGTCATTATCTTGAAAATTTAAGTCATTTACTCATCAAAACTTCCAACAAAAATCAAGTTATCATAGCAAATAAACAATAGTTTAACTCGATGTTTCGGTTGATAACAAAGTGTAACTATGAAATAAATCCTTAGTTGATTATCAAAGTTTATTAAAGTGGTTTTCATTTCTTTTCAATAACAAATCAAATCAAATAAGTTAAAATAGTGCTTGGATTTCATTTGCTTACTCTCTCCATTTTTTGAAAATTTTATTGATATTTACAATATTTACATATGCCTAACTCAGATAAACTAAGGCCAGATATATTACCCATGCACTGCCTTGCGGACTGATGTGAGGGGAATACAGAGCGTGGCGAGTGAACACACGAGTGTGAACACCTATTGATTGTAGGCATTATTAAAAAGAATTTATATATATATACCTAGCTCAGATAAACTGAGGCCAGATATACCGATCATGCACTGCCTTTCGGGCTTACGTGAGAAAGGTACAAAGCATGGCGAGTGTACACACAAGTGTGCACACCTGTCGACCGTAGGTGTTAGTAGAAAATATTTACATATATACAAATGTTTTTTTTTGTTTTTTTTTTCAGATTTTTTTTATTTTTTTATTTTATAGAAAGAGAGAGTTTTTACAAAATCATCTTAGCACCACTTAACTTAGAAGACAAAAAAAAAAGTTATATCTTTTACTTTAAATCAACCACTTTTTAAAACAAAGATTTTCAATTAGGATATATTTCATAATTAACACGTATGAATCTTCCTATATACAAGTTTAACCATTTTTATTTGTAATCAAACTTCATTTTTATTTTTGTTAAGACAAATTAAATTTTAAAAATTTCAATTTAATAAACCAAAACCATATATTTATCTTATAGTGTTTCTCTAAAAATAAATCAAAATGCTTAAAAAATTGTTTTTGGGATTTTTTTTGATTTTTTTTAAGTTTTTAAAAGAAAAAGAAAAAATAAATCATGAAAAAGAAAAAAATGAAGATGAGTCTCCCCCCACACTTGATTTTGACTGTGTCCCCATAGTCAACCCAAGTGGAAGGAGAAAAATAAAAATAAAAAACACGACCTTTATTTAAATGAAAATTAACGGTATTTACACGAGATCAGAAAGTATATCGTCAAAAAGTAAATGAAACGGTCTTCCAAAGACCGATTCATTTGTCTCGTCAAGTATACGAGACACAGCTTAAGCTCGGAAAACCAAATCGTAAAAGATTTCGAAGTTGAACGTTGATTTGGAAAAACGAATGCTGTTTTATTAAAAATTGTACGAGTCGTTTTATTTTCAATGACTTTTGGGGTTGATAACACGATTGATTGAAGTTCAAGTTTATTTTCACCAAATTGAAATTCAAGCTATTCATTGAAAAATTCTTCAGAATTATTGATTTCAAAATCAAATTGGTGATTTAAATCTTCCCCATTAAAGTTTAACGACTCGTTCTCAAAAATTCCATAAAAATCGTGTTCGTTAAATTCGACTTCCTTTGTTGGATTATCAACAACATTATTGCATAAATCAAGTTCAAAATTCAAAGTTGTTGTATTCAAATTTTTAGAAAAAGGAAGATCTAAATTTAAATCGAGTTTCTCACCCTCAAAAGAATTAAAATCCAAGTCAATCACCAAATTTTCAACAACTTCATTAAGATCGTTATTTTCAATTTCAAAAGTTGTTATTTGAAAATCGTCAATTTGGGTAAAAGATGGATTATTGTTTGACTCGTCACACATTGGAATTTGATTTTGTTTTTCACGTTGTTTCATATATGTTTCAAACAACGAATTCGTGTGATCATCGTAAATTTCGTTTATTTTCTCAACAAAATCCAATTTATAATTATTAACATGAGGATTTTCACTTTGAAATTGTTGAGAACAAAGATTTTCAATCGTAACGTGGTTAAGATTATTCCCATTGCCAAATTCGTTTGAAAAGTTGTTTCCATTTTCATTTTGAGTTTGAAATTAATTTTGGAGTTCGAAATTGAATTGGCATGAGTTATAATCGAAATCGTTTGAATTTTGAATTGAATTCAGATTTTGAAATCCTTGACTCGAGTTGTTACTCAAATATGAATTACACAAATCATTTATCATTTGATTTTGTTGTGTAGAGATTTCAAGTAGAGATGAAATGCTATTTTCGAGATTCGAGGGTTGGTCGTCATTTTGAAAATTTTGTGGTTCAAAATTTGAATCATTTAAACCATAGTTGTTGTTAAAATATCCATACGAATTTGGAGTGAAATCATATGGATTATATTGATTTTCACAACTATTGTACAATTTAAATAAGTGGGGAAACTCGGACATTTTCAAGGATGTTTTTGTCTTTTTTTTAATCAAGGAAAAATATTTACAAAAAGAATTTATTTTTCAAAATGGAAAATTGATTTTTGTTTTGTTTTTGATTTTTCAATTTTTTTTTTGAAATTTCAAAGAAAAAGGATTTAAAAACTGAAAAGGAAAAGGAATATTTACAATTTTTTTAGTTTTGGATTTTGAAATTTTTTTTGGTTTTAAAATATGCATGAACTAATGCAACTAAATGAATGCAAGGGTTAATTACAACTGATTTATCCTATGTTAACCCAAAATTGTATAATCACACATTGTCTTAAATAAACAAGATAGTTCTCAGCCAGGTAACGGACAGGGGTTATCGGTGCACCACAAATCACTGTAGCAATGCAACCGAAGGTTTAAGTACCTTCAGAGAAACAATTCAGTATAATATTTACGAATCACCGTAATATTTATAACTGATTATTGCTCTGTCGTAGCCTAGACACTAAGAAAGTAAATTGTTCAAAGAAGACAACTTGTCAATATACAATTAAGGGCTATCGATGTCTAATCGTTATTATTAATCAAAATCTAGGATAAACGTGTATTAACAATGCAACTACGAATGAAATTTTGGTTTTTTTTGATGAATTTTTCTTTTATAAAATGCAAGCAAACAACAATGCAGGGAAAATAAAAACAATATATATAGCAACCAAGCAGTTTTTTTTGGCAAGCAAAGCGAAGTAGTTATTTTTAGCAAGCAGCTCCTTTCCTTTTCTGCTTTTGCAACCTGAAAATAAAAACAAGATATATATACAGTTTTTTTTATATCGAAAAAGAAACTAAAATAAATGAAAAATAAAACAAATTCAAAACAACCCCCGTTTTTTTTTGGATGGAAGAGACTTTTGGTTTTTTTTTTTGAAATTTTTTATTTATTTTTGTTTTGGAAAGGAAACTTAAAAGTAGTGTTTTACTTTTTATATATAAGGATGACACTTAAAAAAAATGTAATACAAACCACAACAAATTTAAAACCCCTTTATTTTTGAGAAAAAGGATGAAACAAAACTAAATCAAAGAAGAAAAATTTATGCAAACCCACTCTCTTTTTTTTAGAAAAAGGAAGAAACTCAAAGCAATTGAAACCAAAACAAATTTTTTTTTCTTTTTTTAATACAGCATGGGCCCGACCCAAAAAGAAACACCACCACCAAGCCCCTATTTGCAATCAAAATTCACGATCTAGCTTAACTCCCACACACAAATCTGTATTCCAATTTTTAGCTACCAAAAGAATTTTAAAACACAATTCAATTCCCTCAAATTTCGTTTGAATTTGCTTTCCGATTTTGTCTTCTCAAATACGTAAGCCAGAGCTCGAGTTTCGGTGGGGCATTCGAGGTTGGAGGAGCTTGTGGTCGCGATTGGGTTGTAGATATTCGTGCAGGAGATTTGGATTGGGTTCGGGTAAGTGGATGGCGGCGTGGTTAGTGGAGATTGTGATGTTTGTTTGTGAAGAAGTATGTGGCAGGAGGTGGTTCGACTTTTCTTGTCTAGGGCAGTAGCGATTTTGGGTTTGAGGACAGTATGTTAGAGGTCGTGTGTTCACTGGTAGGTTGTTGTAAAGGTTGAAGTATGTAGTTTTTGATCAGGCGATGGTCGCAGATGAATATTTTTTCGTTGTTGAAGGTGAACTGTTGTGAACTATTGAAGTTGCGAAAGGTGGTGGTGGAGGAGTTTGTTGAGGTAGTGCAGAGGCTGTTATTGGTCAGCAGTGGCCAGTGGTTTTTTTTATTGTTGATGTAGTTTGAGGTGTTTGAGAATTTGGGATTCAAGAAGTGGTCGGTTGAGCAAGCAGTGTTTGGGTGAATGAGGTATGTCGCTGCTTGTCTTTTTTTTGGGTATTTCTTGGTTTGGCAGCGGTATTGTAGGCTATTGTGTGTTCGGCGGTAGCATAGTGGTAATTCGGGGATGTGAGAAGAAGGAGTTTTAATTGTTGACTGGAGTGGTGAATTGACTGTTGCAGTTAGGGGTTGCTGTAGTGGTTAGTTGAAGGTGATGGAGGATGTTATATGGAGCACTGTTGTATGAAAGGTGATGTGATTTTGTGTAACAGAGATGAATGGCTGTTGGTATGTATGTGTGAAAGTGGATAAAAGTGGTCTAGTTGTATGAAGTGCACCGTAGCGTGACAGAGAAGTGAGCAGTTGTATATTCGAGAAGGGTAGAATGTGGTAAGTGACTGAGAGGATGGGTTGTCGAAGTAGTTGAAGTGAATGAGAATGGTATGACTGGGTATTTGATGTAGTTCAAGTGATGTTGTTTGTAGTTTGTTGATGACTTGAGGAGGATGTCTGGCTGATGGTTGTATGCACTGGTAAGTGGGATGTTTGAGTGAACTGTCAACGAAGTTAGAAGTGATTGTATGGTATTGTGGTTTGGCTTGTGGTTTGGTGATGCCAATGATCTGGGATGTTGTGGTTAAGGAAGTGGAATGACTGGAATGGTTAAGCAAATGGAATGGTGAAGTGGCAATGTTTGAAGTGATTGGCAGTGTGTATGAAGTGGCAGATCAGTGCTGCTGTGTGGAGGAAGTATGATGGCAGTGATGATGTATGTGCAAGGGATTGGTGAAGGTGTTGGTTGCTCTGGGTGGTTGAAGTTTAGTAGTAATGGTCTGTGATGATGTGAGTATTGTAATGAGGTATGTAGTAACAACAGCAGGCGTGGTTGATGGCAGAATTTAGAGGGGATGCACTTGCCTATAGTGTGGAGGATTGCGGTATTTGTTTGAAGTAGAAATTTGGTGTTTGAGTGACGTTGTAATGCAACTGTTTTGAAATAGAGAGGAGTAAGGCAGTGGTTCAAGTGTAGTTAACAATAGGCAGGGGAGGAAATTGCAGAGCAGAATGTTGTCAGCAGTTTTGTAAAACAGAGAGAAAATATAGACAGAGAAGCAAAAGTGTTTGACAATGTAAATGTAGAACTATAAAAAGAAAATGAATTTGTAAGATTGTAAAATGAAAGTTGTAAATGCACAATGAAGTGAATTTTTTTTTAGAAATGAAATTGTGCTGTTTTTTTTAAATGGAAATGCAAATGAAAATGCAAAACAACAAGAACACAAACAAATGCACACAACACTAAACAAACACAATCTTTTTTTTAACACAACGCACACAAAACAAACACAAACTAAAATCAAACACAAATAATTCGAAGAATAGAAAATCAAAATCAAAACAACTCCCCGGCAACGGCGCCAAAAACTTGTTCGTCAACGGAAAGTCTATCGGTTTAGAAAACCGTCGAACGAATTTAAATTAAAATTTACCGCAAGCGCACGGCGTACACTTTGTAGTACGTGGCGAATACGGGTCGATCCGCAGGGAATTGTGAGAGATTAAAAATCTATTCAATCAAATTAGACCAAAGAGAGGTGAAGTTGTTAACTACAAAAAAGAAGCTAAATCTAAAATTAAAATGTGATTTAAAAACTATTAAACTAGAGAAAAATTTAGAGGCAAATCCACTCTAATATTTTTGTAAATCAACAAACATAGAATTTATGATCTCTAACTTTGATATTAAATGAAATAAGTGTTGCATTTATCATAAGTATGGTTTGTTTATGTTATTAATTAACATAACTCAAACCATCAAACTATAATACAACAATTATACCACTTATAATTCTCATGAAAATGAAGCCAAAGCAAAAGTTATTTTAAGTATGATCTATTTACTATTGTAACTAGTAATATAGATCATCAAATTTCATTTTTACTTTCATTTCAAAATCAAAAATGGATTAGCAAATGATGATGCAACTTGTGTTTATGTTGAATAAGAATAGCTCATTTGGAAAAGCAACATAAGCTATCAAACCCACTTTTATAAACTTGCATCAAAATTTACTTTCATGAAGCATAGACAAAGAGATCATAAATAATATAAATGTTGAAATTACATAATATTTGAGAGCTTCATCACCCCTAAATTGAAGGGTTTAGCTACTCATTTATGGCATTAAAGCAACACTTGTAAATTTCAACATGAAAGAGCAAAGAAATGAAAACTAAGCAAAGGAAGAAAGAGAGATTAACTAGTAACTAATTGCATAAAAATTAAAGCTACACTACTTGCATAAATGTAAATCTAAGCTATGAACATTAAAGGAAAGAGAGCATAGAAATAAGAAATTAAAACAAAGAAAAGCAAGTAGAAAAGAGAGGAGAAAGAGGCTTGGAAGCCATTTTTATTTCATAGAACATTGAGCTTACAATTTGATCTCTTAATTTCCTAAGTAAAATGAAAGAGTAGATGATCTTTTCATGTACACAAGTGGGCTATTTAAACATGCATAAAACCATAATTCCATTTTTAGGGTGCTTCCCAAAATGCCCTTTATGAAGTGTGGCAACCAAGTAACCATTAGCCACTAATTAATCCATCATTTGTTGTGCATGAAGCTTTAACCTCCACTTAGTTGTCCATTAGCTCATAATTGTACATTTAGGTAAGTGGGTGGGGTCCTCCATGATCTTGAACTTGAATTATTTCCTCTTCATTCCTTTGTATTTCCTTGTGCATGCATATATCATCATTAATCCCACTTCCAAATGCATCAAAATATCCTATAAAAATCATAAAAATTGTCCAAGTAAAAATTCTTAAATTAACACATGCATACAAATGACCATTTTGCCCCTGAATGAAGATGAAAATATGATGGTTTGAAAATAATTAAATTTTGGTTTTAACATGTAAAAATGCCCTAATATGATGTGTATTTAAATAAAAAGAGATAAAATATGGATGTAAATATATGCACATTTACATGCACATCAATGATCGATGGCATAGTGTTTAGAAACATAGATGCATACATGATTTAAGCACCAACGCTTGACCCCCTTGGTGATTTCGGCCATGATTGAGTCTGCCACTGTAAAGAAGGTCCTAGTTGATTGTGGTAGTTCAGTGAACATTTTGTTTAAAAAAATCTCATGATCAGATGTTGATGGATCGCTACGACCGAAGCCATGTAAATCCTGAATATAGGTATTTAATGAAGACTCAACATAGCCTATAGGTTGTATGGATTTGACGGTGGTTTTAAGTGAAGGTGATCGCGAGAGGGTGCGGGTTGTGACCTTCGTGGTGATGGAAGTTTTTTCTACATACAATGATTTCTTGGGCTGACTAGCCCTTGCTAGTTATTAGGCAGCCCTTACTCCATGGCTCTTGATAATGAAATTCCCTATGGAAAGCAGGGTAGGATTCATCCAAAGTGACAAGAATGTTGGACATGAGTGCTACATTACAGAGCTGAGGGAAGCAAAGCGATGTGAGAAGTGATTACGTATAATAGACTCTCTGCGTCAAATCAATTGATGCATAGCAACCACCGCCTATGCCGTGGCTCAGTCAGCATAGCAAATTTCATAAGGCTATGGATTCGAGGAACGAGCCAGAGGATGTGAAGCGGACCGCAGTCGATTTAACGATCAACAACCTGGTTGATCAGGATTACCCTTCTCGAGTCCTATAAATCGGACCCCAACTCTGCATGAAGATGAAGAATGAATTGACAGGGTTTCTCCGGGTAAACCTGGATGTGATCAGTAGACACATTCTGACATGTGTGGAATGTCACTGGAGATAGCATGCCATGCACTGAATGTGAACCCCAGATGTCTCCCTGTGAAACGGAAGTGACGTAGCTTGGGTTTGGAGCGATCCGTTGCTTTGAAAGAAGAAGTTGACAAGCTAAAAGCCAATGGCTTCATCCACGACGCTCTGTACTCAGAGTGGGTATCCAATCTAGTCCTATTCAAAAAATCCAACAGGAAATGGAGGACGTGTATTGACTATTCTGACCTGAATAAGGCATGTCCGAAGGACAGTTTCCCACTACCATAGATCGACCAACTGGTAGATTCAACCGTCAGCCATGAATTGCTATAGTTCATGGATGCTTATTCCGGCTACAGTCAGACTCTAATGCATAACACAAACCAGGAGCATACCAAATTAATAACCAACCTAGGATTGTAATGTAACCTTGTCATGCCATTCAGCCTGAAAAACCTCAGAGTTACATACCAAAGACCGGCAACTTCAATTTTCGAAGACCAGATCAGACATTCGATGGAAGTCTACATGGATGATATGATGGTAAAATCATGGCAATTGACGAACCATATGGTTGACTTGTCAGAAATATATGGCATGCTTCGGAAATATGGAATGAACCTCAACCCCTTGAAATGCTAGTTTGTAGTAGCCTCGGTGAAGTTCTTGGGTTTATTGTAATCTCGAGAGGGATTGAGGCCAATCCAAAGAAGATTGAAGCCTGAAGAAATGTTGAAGTCCCAAAGACGATAAAGGAAGTACAGAGTCTGAACGGGAAGGTAGCCGCACTAAATCGATTTATCTCAAAAGGCTATAGACAAATATACACCATTCTTTGATGTCCTCAAAGTGGGAAAAAGAATTTCGCCTGGACGCAAGAATGTAAGGATGCTTTTCAAGCCTTGGTTAATCATCTAGATAGACCACCTGTCTTGTCGGAGCCCTTTGTAAGGGGAATATTTATTTTTTATCTGGCAGTATCTGTTCATGCTTTGATGTAGCCCACATGTGTGAAGAAACCAAAATCCAAAGGCCAGTGTACATAGACGGAGCATCAAACGAACATTGCTCGATGACAGGAGTGGTTTTGGTAACCTTCGAGGAATGGTAGGTTTGCTATGCCCTAAAGCTCAAGTTCCCCACAACGAATAATGAAGTCGGGTAGGAAGCGTTGATAATAGGACTCGAGATAGCGAAAGAATTGGGAATTAAAGTTGTGCACATATGTAGTGACTCTCAATTGGTGGTTTGTCGGGTGAGGAAGGAATGACAGGCTAGGGGAGCGAGGCTCACCACTATTTGACGAAGGATCTGGAACTTCTCAATGATTTTGAGTATTACAAGATAACGCACATCTTCAGGGAGGAGAACACGAAAAATGATTCACTAGCTAAGCTGCCCAGTTCTGAAGATGCGCGACTCATGGGTTTAGTTCCGGTGGAGGTATTATCAGCTCCGAATATTGACTATATGGATGTCGATTGGATCTTGGAGGCTTAATTTGAGAAAGAATCATGGATGACTCCAGTAAAGAAATATCTATTGAAAGGAACCCTTCCAGATAGAAGGAGCGAACGAAGAAAACTCCATTGTTATGCTCCACAGTTCATCGTTCAGGAAGGACTAATATATAGAAGAGGTTTCTATGTTCCCTTGCTATGATGTGTGGTCAATAAGGAGGCTAAGAAGGTCCTTGCAGATGTTCAAGAAGGAGCATGTGACGACCATACTGAGGGGCAAACGTCAGCGAAGAAGGTTATTCACTACGGATATTTCTAGTCGACCGTCAACAGAGATGCAACCGATTACACCAGGAGGTATGATCTATGTCAAAGATTCGCAAAAATTCCTCGAGCTCTGCCTATGTTGAAGGGCAAAGTGAAATACGCCATTATTGCGGTTGATTATTTCACGAAGTAGGCTGAAGCGGAACCGCTCGCCATAGCCACCATGAATAATGTGATCAACTTCATTGTCAGAAACATTATCTATCGATTTGGGATCCCATAAACAATCATTTTTGATAACGGGGCCCATTTTGACAGTGCGTAGTTCAAGAACTTCTATAGAAAATATTGGATAGAATTTTTTTCCCAATAGCACATCCCCAAGCGAATGGACAGGTGGAAGCAGTGGACAAAATCATCAAGTACATTTTTAAAAACAGATTGACAAGGGTTAAAGGTAGGTGGGTCGATGAACTGCCCCTGGCACTTTAGGCCTATCGAATGACTCATACATCCACGACTGGTCACACTCCGTTCGCTTTGGCTTACGGATTAGAGGCCATGATTCCAATTGAGTTGGAATTGCAATCTTATTGAGAGATCCATTATGATCCCAAAAAGAACGAAGAGCTCCTACTAGAATCCTTCGACATGATCGACGAAAGCATGATGAAGCATACTTAAGAGCCGCTGCTCACCAAAAATGAGTACCTCGTCATTAAAACACAAAGGTCAGGAACTGAACCATCGAGATCGGCGATCTCATCCTTAAACGAATCTTCCTTTGTCCAATGAACATAGGCCCAACATGGGAAGGTCCGTATGATATCGAACATAAGCTTGGAGATGGAATATTCAAGCTAGTAACTGTTGATGGAATTTCACTTCGGAGAGCATGGAATAGCGAGCATTTACGACGCTGTTTTGCTTAAAACTATCTTTGTACATGATTTGTTGATTTCAGTGTAACAAGGCATGATCTTCTGTTATTGTGGATAAAAAATGAATTAGCTTTGGAATCGATGAATTTATGCTCTTATTACCTAAACCTTGGCTATGAACAATGACAAAGTTGAATAGCTTCCATTACATAGTACGTACATACATACATACATACATACATACATACAGGTGCCCCGAGGAAGGTACCGATTAGGCTGGACGGTCGGTGACTGGACCAAAGGAACATGATTTTATCGAGGCATCCGGAGTTAGATGCCAATTAACTCCTTTAACCCACGACTTGGGCATTGGGGTATAAACTCATAGTGGTCGAATGAGACAGTCTGCCCCAAGAAATTTGCCCAGGGATGGGCAAAAAATCAAACCATTACCTGGAGTTTGGAAAAACAGTGATCAACGCCTAGGTGAGATCTAATGCAAATATCCGAAGATTGACATTGCGGCGCCTAGAGATAGGCGTCATGCTCACTTAGCCCCATGAATAGGACATAAGTGATCGATGCCCAAAGTTAGGTGAGACCAGACAAAAAAGTCTAAAAATAGACATTCAACACACTGCTCAAGTTGATCAATCTCGGTCGATGCTTGGAGATTGGCAAGACCAAACACGGATGCCCAGAGTTAGGCATCCAAGCTGTAACTCTATTAGCAGAAAGAGTGACATAAACAATCCCACTATTTCTAGTCAATTGAAGCTTGGCTAAAGACAGGAAAACCAAACTAGCAAGCTAGTTAAATGAAAACATTTCTCGATACATGAACATATAGACGTAAGATTTGAAAGAAAACAAATATATTCTTTATTAACATACTTCTTTAGTAAAAGAGCTAGGGCTGCACTCGCACAACATCATCCTGTTCACATGAGTTCTGAATAAAGCAAAAGATGATAAAAGAGAAAATAGCTAAGTCTTATTTTTCTTCCTTTTCTCTTTCTGCCCTACTCCAAAAGAGTGAGCGCCAAACGAGTGTGGTTTCTTCCTGCTCCCCCTTTGCCTTTGCCGCCCTTGCAGATATAACCTTTTGGGTCCTTCTAGTCATAGTCGCTTCCTAGAGACTCGAGAGTCACACCTTGAACACTCCTAGAAGTTGGAATGGTAAAAGGAGCAAAGCTAGATTCCGTGGGCAAGGAGAAAGACAGAGGAGGAATGTCATCAATTTTTTGTCTTGATCCCCTTAGAAAGCAAGGCTTGGGATCTTTGCATCTCTTGCGTAGTATGCCTCGACGAGTGCTTAGTGACTCTAGTAATGATGATATCTTCATCTTCCTGGCCCCTATGAAGGTCACCTATGACTTCCTCTTCCAAAGCATGAATCATTTCGGCATTGGGACCAGGGGCGATGCCTGTCGGAGTCGGATGAGTAGCAGATACAATGATAGATTCCATTAAAGTAGCTGTGTCCCTATTGGTAAGCTCACTTATGGAAAAGGGACAATAGTAGGTTGACCTAAAACTTGAAAAATGGATAAGTAGAGATTATTGACATAAACCTCTATCATATAAGCCATCTCAAATACATGCAAGGTTAGAGATATACCTCCAGGAGATGTTGACTTGGTGTGAGCTGGAGTGCCGCCAGAACCTCCTTTCAGGATAGGGGATAAAATATGCAGCATTGGAAGCTAAGGCTCATCGAGATTGTATCTGGCATCTAAAGAGGGTACATAAACAGTTGAGACACCAAAGGCTTCCCTAACCGTAGAAATAGTTGTAAAGCCAGGAAGAGAAGTGAAGGTTTCAATAATTAGTGGCTCTGAAGTCAAAGGAGCAGTGATGTTTGTTGTTGAATCATGAGGAACGGATCCAGAACTTTCACCCTGATCCTTTTGAACCCCAATAGACAACTCAAGATGTAAGATAAGCTCCTCTGAGCGCTTCTACGTCCTCTTCATCCAAAAGGTCGAGTTTTAGCTTCTCCTCATCGACCTCAACTCCATAGAAGTGCTCTCGCTCTTGTCATATGATCTCTTCCCAGGCCATGGCCAAAACTTAGGGATATCCTACATCCAACCATTTTAGTTTGCTAAACTTGATAAAGTTCGCATTATATTACACAAGAATAAGCTCAAGTCCAAGTTTAACTCTATTCTCTACAGCCTCAACCAGTTCTTCAACACCCTTCGCTTAGGCCTCTGCATCTCTTTTGCTTTGCTAGCATCCAGTAACTCCTCGCAGTAAACTTGGGCGTAAGAGCATCATTCTTTTCTTTATTCTCATCATCCAATAGTTTTTTCAATTTCTCTATTCCCGAGGCTTGCTCTTCCATGGTTTTCTTGAGTTGTTCATTTTCCAATGATAAAGTGTAGCTTTTATAACGAGCAGCTTCGATTTCCCTTTGCTGGTTCTGGCGATCCTTCTCAATAGACTTAGCCAAATCATCTAGCTTCTTCTTGGCATCAACCAGTGAAGTGTTAATTCCCTCAACCTCCTTGTCAAGGGTAGAGATGATGCGCTTATCTTATTCTCGGATTTCTTCCATCCCATCAAGCTCCACTTTTCTTTTGTAGGAGACCTTAGAAATAGCATCAACTATTTTCCTCCACTTGAAATATTGATTGTATACGTTATTATCCACCTAAGCCACAACGTCGGACTTAACCCTCGGAGGAATCTTCTTTAAATGAGGAACAAAGAAGTCATCATTGAAGCAAATATTTGGAAAAACATGGTTCCTGGTAGCCATATGAGGATTAGAAACGGCTTCCATCTTTGCAATAGTTGTAGAGGTTTCAATCGGCCTCTTAATAGATCTCAAGTGAGGAGAATCGGTGGGAACCATCCTAGACGACTGCTTGAAGCATCGTGACATGTAAAAGGATATCCTCATTTGTATTAATGTAGGAACTGAAACATATGCAGTCGATATCTCAATGGACATGACAGGATCAGATCTCATTGTGTGCCTATCCATGTTGTGCGATAAGGGTGAACGAGACTTGCGTCATGGAGATGAATCATAGGACCTATAACCTCTATCCCAACTCTTATAATCTCAGCTTGAGCGCCTTCTCAAATCAGAGTCATAGGATGAACTACGGGAACGGCCGGATGATCCAAGCATTTTGTACTTACTCCCCTAATTTTGGATAACATCATATAAATTCCTATGCTCCATAGGATCTATAAATGAAAGATGGACAAGTTAACACTAACAAAATGAAAACATTGTGCAAACAAAATAAGAGTGTGGTGTCGTGTAAGTATGAATCCATCCTAGTGTCTCCCACGGACCACGGACTTAGAGCTTGCTAAAAGTTGTTATTTCCCCTACATAAGTGGCAGGCACTTTATCAAGCAAACGAATAGAAGATCCAATAGCTCCAATGTTGATATTGCGAAGACCAAAGGACCTAATTTCATCTGCAATACTCCTAAAGGACCCAAAATTATCCCCAGAAGGTAGGATGGGGTCTCCTCTCCCATAGTAGCTGGTGGAGGTTCTATAGACGTTCAAGATGAAATAATCTTTGTTTTCAATCGTCGAGTTATGAGGAATGCATAATCATTGTCACTCCTATTAATAGAGTCTTTACTGATGTCGGCGTCATCATTGCCTCCACAATCACTTTATTTTTCCTCTTTATGCCCGCTCTTTTCTCCGTTATCTTCAGCCTTTTGACTTATTTTAGGATCGATAACAAGGCTCGGGACATAGGGCACTTCATGACCTTCATCAAAATCTATGGCGACATCATGCTTCTATAAAGAGTAATCATCATCGTCCTCCCTAGCTTCTGGAATATGGTCGACACTACGGCCCTCCTCTAACAAAATAAAAGCATGCAAGTTTTCATCCAAGAGAAGCATCCTCATTTCCCTCTCTTCGAGCGAGACCTGATGGAGAACCACAATGGTACTCACTAAGGCCATGCCGTTAGGCCTCTTTGAATTATCTACAATCATAAGGAATGCCAGTGTAAATGGCTGAAGCTATGACATCCGCATCAAAAAAAGAAAGTGAGATTGAGACTTACGTCTAGACAACCACCTTTGCACAAAACTAAACAAACAACGTACAAAGAAGAACTCGTCTTTGAAATATCTTAGCTTGTTCAATAGGCCCAACACTAACCTGCAGCCCCTAGTGGGTTCCTAGAAAATGAGTGAAGGAGAACCCTTTTGGCGCTTAAAGCTATGTAGATAATGGATATCCTGTGCGCTAGGCACACGATCCAAATGAGGGGCAAAAATCATATACATGCAGTTCTAAATGGCATAACTATTTGGGTGTAACTGGGCTGGAGCGAGCTTCATAAATTGCAAGATTGTGCAAATAAAAAGGTTGAATAGTGTAATACAAACAGCCATGCACATGTACCGATTACAGGTTGTATACCCCACTGGTGGGAGAAGCGTTCGTTGGTAGCGTGTAGGACTAGTGCATCTTCAAATGGAATACTATGCTTCTTGCATATTCTCCTCAGAGACGCTTCATCAACCTTCAAAGCTGGAGAATCCTAGGGATTGTCTAGGATAATCGCATCGCCCATGTCAATATCGGGGTAACCCTTATTATGGACTCTTCGGCCAAAACAAAAGGAACTATTTCTAAAGACACCCCTTCCCGATTGCTGGTTGAATGATGTCGAGACAGAGTAGGAGCGTAGGCATAGTCGTCAAGCCAGATTCGGTGTTGGACTCAACATAACGCGATGTTGAAGAACCTGCGGCCATAGCAAAGAACCATAAGGAGTGCCTACAATCCATAACTATCAAAACTTCACATGTAAGGAATATCAAGCATACTAAAAGCTATAATCTTCATGCTGAAAAAGAGCCATGTATTATCGATGTGCCAAACCTGACAAATACCAACATGTGTTGATCAATCATGCAACGACCTGCCATTTTGAATGATTTAAGTTAACAATAAACCACACAATATGTCTAACTCAAACAATCCAAAACACAAATTATCAATGGGGTTTCGATTTAAAGACATAGGATATAGAAGAAAAAAAATACATAGAATCTAACAACGGAATGACAAAATATAATAGTTACATCAACAGTTCATGAAGCTGTTTTATAATATACATTTGATTTCATTTTTACAATATAATCAGAGTTATACATTTAACAGACATACCAAAATAATTTAGTGGTAACTCCATCTTCACAGCGTCTTTGAATCACTGAAATACTTAGGCTGACTCGACTGTAAAGGAAAATAATACATTCGAGTCAGAACTAAAAAATCTTATGTAAGTTAACTCAATATCATGTGAAATATGGGTGCAAATAACTTAAGAGATGTTACGAAATTTTTTATCTCCTAAGGATCCATTAAACTATCTATATGTAGTAAGATACGGTAAATATGTAGTGCTTATCAATAAAGTAAACATTTTTCTTAGGGATAAGACTTTACATTAATCCCCATTAACACGTTTTTAAGCATTGTTCTACAGTTGCCTTGTAACACACCTAGTAACGTTGGTAGCCAGGGAGGCGCCATGATAGAATAACGCTAAAACGAAATTGTAGTGGTCTCGTATAAGGATATTCATATGACAAGGCACATGAGGCAATGCCCAAGGTAGGATTTTACCAGTTTACCCGTCCCGGCTGGTTGTAACCCCTAACGGCCAACTACGTCCAACAATCCAAAATCAAAGGTGCACCGATTGAGTTCAAAATCAAGATAGCAATATGAGGGAAGGATGTCTACTAAAGGTAGCTAACTCCTTTACCGGTTCATAGGGCTTCTGTTTTAATCATTTCAAATTGACATAAGTGTTGGGACTATCTATTATCGTTCTCTTACTTCATTCCAGTAAACGTTCGCCAATCCAACCATTCATTCTGGAACAACCTCTGCATACACAGCTATTAAACTGGTGCTAGTATTGACAGAGAGTATGCCAATATCCGGCCTCGGTCTCTTTAATAACCAACCGTTCATTCTACACGCCATTTCATCATTTTAAATTTCAAGAAAACCTATCGTATTTTCATATCAAAATATCATTACTTAGGTAATACAAATTAAATCTAAAACAGTTTTAGATTTAAAATAGTTTTGAATTTAAGAAAATAATTTTGAATTTAAAATAAAATATTTTGAATATAAAATTGTTTTGAATTTAAAAAATAGTTTTGAAATTGAAATAAAATAGTGTTGAATTTAAAATAGTTTTGAATTAAAAATAAAATAGTTTTGAATTCAAAATAAATTATTTCTAAATTAAAAATAAAATATTTTTCACTTTAAAATATTTTTGAATTTAAAATAGTTTTTATTTTCAAAAAAATTTAAACTCACATTCAAATTTCTACTATTTCAGTTTTCACATTTCAATTTAAGGCAAATTTAAATTTCAAATTCCAATTTAAAATAATTTAAAATTTCTTTTTAAATATTAATTTAAAACGATTTTAAATCTTAAATTCAAATTCCAATGTAAAACAGATTTTAATTTGAGACGATTTTAAAGCTTAGATTCAAATTTCAAAATTTAAACCTTTAAAATAATTCAACTTCGATAAATTCAAAATGTATTTGAATTTCAAACTTTAAGATTTAAAATTAATAAATTCAAATTAAATTTCAAATTCAACTTTAAGATTTAAAATTAATTAATTCAAATCAAATTCTTTAAAACAATTTCATTTAACCACATTCGGTGTTAATTATTTTAATTTTCTACCCTAGGGCCAAGTGATTGTTTTATTTTAAATTTCAATTACATAGGTATATATCAATTCAACCCATATTTAAATGCCAAAGGTGTATATCATTTCAATCTATTTATTAGTTTAGGTATTCAATGCTCAAATGATCCTTATGATAATTTATACAATTATAATAATATATAGGGATGTTAACAGAGATATACCATAATCAATAATATCATCCATATAAACACCATATTAGCCATTAGCAACTATATGCATACACATGCAATCGACATCCAAATCTACCAATTAAACATATGTCAAAACAATATTAATTATCACATATCGGGGTGTTCACTAACAGGGGTATTCAATTTCAATGTCAATTTAAATTTCCAAACGACAAATCAATAAAATTTGTCACATCTTTACTTGGTTTATCTTGTAATAGATATTCTAGTATTTCGTGAGTTTTAACACTCACCTTTTTATGAATCTGAAAATCGTACGAAACAGACAACCATCAACAAGGCACAAACATGCTTTTTCAACAATCTCCAAACTCAGCAAAACTAGTTCTATGTTGTCCAAAATTTCATCATGAAACCAACGGAAGAAATTGCACATGAATCCGAGTTTGTATGGAAAAGTTGTGACGATTATATTATATGAAATAATTTAATTTAATCAATAATAAAATAGAATATGCATACAATACCATATACAATCCTCACTGTATCCTCTCCTCTTCATCACACACCGATCACCCATCAGCCATCGTTTTCAAACCGTCGCCGCCATTACCTGAGACTGTCGCGCCTTGTTCCGACCACCTGGCCGATCTTCCCACACCACGATGCGCCGCCAGGCCCCACCTCAGGCAACCCCGATGTCACCCACAGCCCGCCGCCGCACCCGAAAATCTTGCCCTAATTGAATTTTTGGTCGAAATCCAAGCGCTATCCCCTTGATCCAACCTAGTAGATCGACGCTATTCGTCAAGCTCTATGCAGTGGTAACTTCTGATCGTCGCATAGTCGAGGTTTCACCGTTGTTCCTAAATCTCTGGAACGAGCGACCGCGAATTAATCACCAATTTCTGATCGACCTAAGTCTCGGATTGAAAAAGTAATTTCAAACACTTCTTCTCCTTGTCAAGAGCTTTCCAACTATACATAATTAGATAGGTTTTGGGTGGTTTGAATTTTCAATTGATTAGTAATTTTAAATAGAAATTAGGGGTAATCTCCATTAGCAAAGAAGAGACTAGATCTGAGAGGAGAGACTGGATTCAAAAGAAATTACAGTAGTATAGGATAAAGGCTCTAGGGTTTCACCAAAACTGTATTTTTATAGGTAAAGAAAGATCTATTGGGCTAAAGCGGTCACAAAGGCCCGAAAACTTGTTTTCGTCCCCGAATGAAAATATGGCACGCTATATATATTGATATATACGTTTTCGGTATTTCTGAATCCAATGGAGCTATCGAAAATCCCAAAAACACAATTTTGATCAAATTTTCCTTTTTCCATGAAATTTCTATTTTATACAACTATTTAAACTTTATAACTAACATAATAATTTTTCGGGTCATTACACCGATTGTTACAAAATCGCAAAAGAATATTGTTTCCAAATTCAATTTTTCTTCTTCTTTTTGTGTAGTTATACTTAACTTCAAAATGAAATGTTCATTCCATTTTATTTTTATTTTTATTAAAAATGTTCTTTTTATTTTAAACAATTTCATGTTTCTTTTTATTTTAATTAAAACGTATGTTTCTTTTATTACACCCATTAATTTCAATTAACTTCTCTTACTTTTTATTTGAAAGATTCCATATCAAATTAATTGCAATTAATTTCAAAGTTAAATTTTAAAACGTACTCTAATTAATATGGAGAGAAATAAAACAACTGTTTTCTTCTTATAGTAATTTAAACATATTTATAAATTATAGTACACAAACAAGAGTTATAAATTACTTATTAAATAATTGATTTCTTATTCATGTAATCAATATTTAAGCTACAACAAATAAATAAGCCTATATTTCCTCCTTTAATAAAATCATTAATTTTATTCTTTAATAAAAATAACTTTTATTATTCCAATTCCTGTTATTAATTATTTACAGACCAATAATATAAAATTATATTCAAATATGTGTTACCATATTTTATCTTATTGCCATTTGTCATTTAAGAATTTTATTTAAGATCATTACCTATATTCTGATAAAATTTACATTAATATATCATAAGAGTTTTCATTTTTTCAATTTTATTTAAAAAATTTGTTAAATTTGATAATTTTAAATAGTTAAAAATACGAATCGTTACAATCTCTTCAACTCAAAACTTTTCATCCTAAAAAAGGAACGAAGTAAAAATCCAGGATTTTGATATATCTAAAATAATCAACTTATCAACATTTAAACTTCTTACCTAGATTTCCCCCACTCAACCCTTAAGCTTTTAAAACTAATTACTAAAATGATACCAATTACGATTGTATCCAACCAAACAACTTTAATTTCCTAATGTCAAAAGCATATCAAGTATATTAAAATAGCTACAATGTACATATGTCCTTCCCACGCAATCAAATCCAATCACTCGCTCGACCACACAAATTTCACTTCCGAACTAGTATCACTCACCCGACTTCCATAGTACGGACTCTGATAAGGTTCCTTGATTAGGAAAATCCGTTGTTCTTGCATAGCCATAAACTACGATTGAAAACTTCAAAATCAAATTAAAAATTCGTATCTAGTGTTCGCCGTCAAGAATCGAGTCAAAAATCCTAACTCGGACCGGTGTAATTCACCTCGAAATAGTGTACTCAAATCTGGACCAAATCAGTTATGCAAATAAAATGATCTACGTACAACTTATGTATTTATTCCAATTAGTTTCATTATTATTCCAATTACTTTTCAATTCACATTCACTATAAATCCCATTTATTTACACCAATATTATCTCTTATTAATTGATATTTATTTTCATACATTATTTCTCCATTTAATATTAAAATAGCTAATCTATCATTTCTTATAACATTGCTTACATTTCTCTACATTTCAAACCACATTTATTTTCACATATAGTGTGTTTCCGATTAAAACAAAATGTATTTACGAATCATTTCCCAAAATATTTTATTAAGTTTATAAACATTTATAAAGGCTTATCTTCTTTTATAAAACATTATTCAAGTTTAAAATTATCCCCGAAAGTCACAACCGTAGTTATGAACATTTCTTGCAACTTTCTTTTATTTTATAAACAATTTACAAAGACATGCTTTATTTATAATCACTTCGCTTTCTTAAGTTCATATTTTTTGTCTAAATAGTATTCTCTTTTGCTACTCAAATTATTTGTAACACATTTCATAAATTTCTAACTAAGTTTATAAACATTTCTATGACAATTTTACTTCATTTATAAACATTTATTGAAAAACAATTTCACTTTAAAACATTCCAAGACTTAAGTTTATACTTGTATAGTACTCTATTACATCCTAAGAGTACATACAAATAATCTCATTCATTTTCCTAACATATTAAACAAATATAAAAGTTGTTTTAACTTACTTAAGATACCGATGAAGGTCCAAGATAACTTGGATCTTATTACTGAGTAAACCTTCTAGACTTCTTCATCCGTCGGGTTAGGCAAGCAGCTAGGAATTGTCGGACTATGTTGTCCAAACTAATGACTAGAGTCTACTTTTCTTAGACAACCCTAAGGTAAAGACGTGTATTAGTTGGCCTATAACAACGTGCTATTTCGAACCATTCAAATCGACAATCATCCACACTTGTCAGACTGGAATTGCTCAAAACAACAGATTGTTAATTTATATTTGGCAAAACTTAGCATATACAATAAATAATTCAATCACAGAATCACAGACATAGAGTAATACAACAATAAGCAGTATAATAGATAAATAGTAGTTCATGAAGCTACTACAGAAAATCAGAGTCTGAAACAAATACAACAGAAATCTCAAATACAAAGGCAACTGACAAGTATGAACATAAGTAACTGGAAATAACTAAAATGACTTATAAGCCTAATAGATATAAGACGGATCTTCAAGCAAAGCTCCAAAGGTGAGTCTCAAATGCTGAAACACACAATCTGACCCAAGCATAAAGCAAAACACAAAACACTAGAGTCAGGATTAATATTCTTATGCTAGTAAATCAACTCAAGTGAAATGTCAAGTGAAATGATATATAACTTAAAGGATGTCTGGGATTCTCATCCTTTAAGGATCCGTTAAACTATCTACATACATATTACAATATGCTACATCTATAGTAAAAGTAAACTATTAAAATAGTGTTAAGACATTACCCATATCCCCCTTAACACATTTTTATATATTCCCATAGTCTATACAGATACTGTAAGCTCCACCAAACCGGTGGTTTACTCAGGGAGCACTCCATAGGTACGATATAAACCAAACTCGTAGAAGGCTCGATAAGGCATGTGATAAGGCACGTGAGACAATGACAGGGTAGGATTCTACCATTTTGCACTCCCAGACCAGTGGTAACGCATAACAGCTATTACCGCCCACCTCGAGACACACTCTCAAATCAAAGGTACACCCAATCAAATCACAAAGTAATAGAATGGTATCGAAGAAATGTGCCCGATAAGGGAAGCGGCCCCACTTGGCTCAGTATAGCTTCTGTTTTAACCATGTCAAGCTGACTCACGGAAGTCAGGGCTGCGTTCATACCTCATATAGACGTCGCCAAACCATCCTACTTCGTTCTGGAATCTCCACCATGTATACAGTTGTTAATGTGGTTTTCGGTATTGGCAGAGAGTATGACAATATCCGATCTCGGTCTCTTTAACAACCAAATGCTTATTTCACACCGTGGTCATTTTTCATTTCAAACAGTTCATACTTTACATCAAAATATCATATTCATTTCAAAAATCATATCACTTTCAGAATCATATTCATTTTCGAAGTCATATTACTTCCAAAATCATATTCTCTTTCGAAATTATTATTCACTTTAAATTATAAATCATTTCCAAAATCATAACCACAAAATAAGTTAAACCATCATATCAAAGTATTAGCATTTAAATCCATTAAATCTAAATCATAACAGTTCCAACTTAAATAGTTTAAATATTGAAATAGTTTATATATATTGAAAAAGTTATAAATTAAAAATAGTTTATATATTTAAAAATAGGTTATAGATTAAAATAGCTTATATATTAAAATAGTTTATATATTAAAAATAGGTTGTATATCGAAAATAGTTCCAAGTTAGAATTTTGTTTCTTCCAATTTCACAAATCAATTCAAATCAACTTTAGTTTCAAAACTCAATTTAAATCAATCTCAGTTAAACAATTTCAGTTAAAAAGATTAAAGGTTCAATTCAAATTCTCATAAAAACCATTTTTAATTTATATCGATTTCAAATCCAAGTTCGAACTACAACTTTTAACCACTTCCAATTCAATCGGTTTCAAAGTTTAGATATTCAACAATTTACAATAACTCAATTTATAAATTTTATTTATATTTCAAAATTCAACTTTATTTTTTATTTAAATTTGAAATATTCGCTTAATCATTTTTAATAACATTTAAATAAAATCCCAAATTACAAATTCAAATAAAATCAATAATTAATATTTAACTTCAATTATACTTAATTCTAAAATATTCACCTAATCACTTTTTATAAGCATTTAAATAAAATCTCAAATTAACAATTTAAATCAAGATTAAATATCCAAATTTTTTTAAAAAAAATTTGAAAATATTCATTTAATCACCTTTTATTAAATCAAGTTATAAAATCATACCTTTCAAAATCTCAAAATCAATAGGTTTCCAATCAATTCTTATTTATATTAAATTCTTAAACCAATTAAATTGCAAATTAACTTAAATTATCTTCCCAACCTTTATTTTATTAAAGTTATTACAAAAATCTATTATCAAAATATTAAAATAAATTTTAAATAAATATTTTAAATACAATATATATACTTACCCAATTAAATTCTATTAAATAATATTTTGCTATATTAAATATTAATAAATTAAATCTGATTTTATTAAATCTATTTTATTTTATATTAAACTATATTTTATATATTTAAAATAATAAAATTATAAGTAAAATCTTAAAATTTGCATATTTCAAAACTTAACTTATAAATTTAAAATTTCAAACATATAAAATAAAAATCTAAATTTCTCACATATATTAAAATAAAATCTTTATATTTATACTAAAAAATTAATATCTATTAAAATCCATATATTCCTTTCAAAACTTTGGAAATCGTTTTTCAAAAATAGACCAGCGGTGTCCGTATATAATTTTCTATCCTATGGTCAAGTGATACCATATTTATCATTTCAATCCACAATAATTTAAATTTACGGGTACATATCATTTCAACCCGCAATCCTAAAATTTAAAATCAATAAAAATCGCTTGGGTTTATCATTTCAACCCATAACGATTTTCCCTTAATCTATAATATCGTTCGGGTATGTATCATTTCAACCTATAGGGATTTTCTAAACTAACAGGGAACTTGCAGAGTGAGAACAATGGAATAATATTATAAAATGACATACAAATCAATTGTTGGCATATATCATCATTAACAATTTAAATATAATATATACAACAGGTTATGGGGTCATATATCAATTAATAAAGGTAAACAATTACAAATAACAACATATCATACTTAACAATTAAATTTTCTAACCAATTCAAGATTTAACAATATATTTCAATCATCATTTCATGTGAAATCAATTTATTAAACATAAGAATGTTAATCGTGAGTGATCGCTTATCTTCCGAGGCTATGAAATTAGACACGTGACAAGCTACGAATCTAAGCCATAAATTCCAAAGCACGGCACGATGAACACGAATTCAACGATCAAAGCAAAGCTGATAACTTGGAAACAATGAAAAAAAAATCAAAACAACTTGATAATGGAAACAAAATATATATACACACATAATATACATATACCTTCTCTCTTCTTTTTTTTTATATAGGAGGAGGCTGATCTACTCGAGTCAGGCGATGCAAGGAGGCTAAGGAGAGAAAAGTGATATAGTGAATCTCACTTTCAATATATATGAAAGCTTGAATCTGAGTGCATGGCAAATCCAAAGCAAAGAAAAAATATATATATATCCCTTTTCTTTTTTATACATAAGAAGAGTGCATGGGGTAAGGGTCGGTTGTGACTGTGTGGCGAGGCTATGAGGCTATTCGAGTGGAACCATGGTGGATGACGAGCATGAGGTTGTTCGGTTGTCAGGTGAAGCATGAATGCAACATCAGGAATATATGCTTATGAACTTTCATTTTTTTTATGAAATAGAAGAAGGATGCAGCCTATTCAGGGTGGCAGGCCGAGAGACAGTGGGATGGTGAGCGCATGGCGAAGGGCCAGAGGGAGGCTACAGGCGGAGTATATGGAGGAAAGGTGGTCGCCTTGGTCCGAGGCTGCTGAGGCGGGCTAGGATGCCATTCGTTTGGGTGGCTATTGGTGGCCGGAGGAAGAGGGAGGCAAGGGTCTGCTGTTGGGTACATGGCGACTGCTATCAGGTAGGGAAGGAAAAGCCTGGCTGTTTGAAGGTGGGAAATTTTGAGGGTGTGAACTGTGGACTTCACGACAGTAAGGGCGGATATGGGAGGAGCAAGGCTCGGGATGAAGGCGGCGGGGTATTTTGCTCGGCCGTGGATGTGGAGTTGGAGATCAACTGAGGAGGATTTGGACGTAGATGCTGAGCATAGGCGGGTCGGTGGTTGATGGTCGGAGCTGGAGATGAGGCCGAGTCGTGGACGGCGGACGAGGTCTGGTCGGAGGACGTTGTGTGGTTGTTCGGATCTGGTGGCGTTTGTGTGCGCGGTGAAACTGGGTCGGAGGAGATTGGTTAGTGGATGATGGGAATGGAATGAGCAGATTTACAAGGAGGAGGGGCGAGCAGTTCATTTCTCCAATTATATATATATATATATATATGGATGATTTAGTAAGATAATTATTATTTTTCCCAAAAGAACGAAGAATGAAAGAGAAAAGGGGGAGAAGGAAAACAAACCAATATAAATATCAACAATGGGAATAGTGACAGTCACCTAATTGAATTTAGAATATAATAAAGGTAAGTGGCCATTTACTTTCTCACGGTGGGTAAATGAACAGCCATATGGAAACCAAAAAGCCTAAAACGGGTACCGATACGGCTAACCGTTTCGCAGATTTTGCCGCGTACCGGACACCAGAATGCACAAATGAATATACTGTGGAGATCAGCACGACGAGACGAACATAATGGTACACAGATATCAACGATACGATCATTCTATCAAAACTCGATATTTGCTGCTAAAACGCTGAAAATAAGATAAACGGAGCTAGAGCGGTTCAATTTCGACGAAACGAGATATGACGTCACACTCATAAAATGATTTACATATTTATTATATAAGATATTCAGATTTCAAAAATATTTTATTTTCATCAATTTTTAGCTGATCTTAAATTTAAAATTGAAATTTCATAACCAAACAAACAAACATATTTTCCAAGGAAAATGTGACACTTACTATGTTTAAATAGACGTATTCCAAATATCAAATTTTCATTGCTAGAATTTAATCGTTTAATTTCAAGAAAATTTTAGTTAATTACGTTATTAAAATCGTTAAAAATTCTCGGGTCGTTACATGGCCCAATAACGTCGAATGTTCCACTTAACAAAGATGTAAAAACAAATTTAAAACTTGTTTTACTTATTGTCTTCTCAAATTGAGGTTATAAAAATTCACTTTTATAATCTTACAAAACTTCTTAGTTTCAATTCCTATATTAATTCGGAAGTTTTCGATTGTCCAAAATTATCAAAAAGTCCATTTTATTTCAATAATTTAAAACTACTAATCAATAGATCAAACAAGATGTAGAACCAAACTACCCAAATGTGTATGATACATGCGTCCATTATATATATTAATCAAAAACTTAAGACCCACATACCAGGATTCATTTCAAACCATTTCAAAATAATATATGGTATAATCCTTTTATATCAAATTATACTTTCGAAATTTAAATCAAAATTTGTTTTACCCAAACAATTTTGTAGCATAGCTACTATAGTAGCATTCCCTACTTTAAAACTCGAAAATAAAAGCGGTTGATGCTGTAGTCATCGGTAGAATTATTTTTCAGCGATAGAAGTGAGATCGGTACTTTCTATCTTATATCTTTCAGACTTAACCAAAAATCATTTCCAAAACGGTATCAAATACTTCGTAAACATTTCTAAGTACTATGATATCAGTTTCATAAACCAATTTCCCAATTGTTTGCTTTTAAATAATACTATTATTATTTTCTAAAATCTTAGAAAACCAATTTCTAAAACTCAAGGATTTAAGTTCTTAAATTTTCAGTTTAAATCCTTTTTATTTATAGACTATATTTAAAACAATATTTATATAAGTCGCTTTCTTATATAAAACTATTACACTAGATTTTATCTTAAGAATGCCTTACCTTTCTTTAAGATTATTCTAAACAACTTTTATTAATATTAAATTGTAACCCAGCATTATCACCGAACGACTTATAATCAAACTATGAAACTTTATTCATTAGGTGTTCGTTTTTAATGTTCCCTTATATTACAGTCTACCCTTCCTATGTTGTATACAGGTAAATTACTTATAACTAGTGAAACACTATTAAAAAATCAATGCACAATAGTAAATGCTCATAAACTGGTCGAGCACAACTGATCAAACAATAAATAATAATTAAATATTATCATTTCCTAACAAACAAACACATCATAAATTACTATATCAATTTTTGAAAAATTATTCTTTTACATATAAAATATATTCTTAGGTAAATTTTTTCATTTACCTATTTTCAAAAAAATTACTATATCGGTTTGCCCTATTTAAGTATTTAGAAATCCTTATTGATACCTTGGTGTCCAATGTACCTATCAGAATTTATAAATCACTCATAGAACAAATGGACACAAAATAAAACATTTTTATTACAGTAACAAATATGCGCTCTCGTATGTATATATACCCTCAAACTCATTCTAGGGAATTACTAACCCTATTTCTAATCACTACCCCCAACAGGCTTAGGTGTCCGCTCAACCCTAGCTCTGATATCAACTCTGACGACCCGCCATTTTGAATGATTTAAGTCAACAATAAACCACACATGTCTAACTCAAACAGTCCAAAAGATAGGTTATCAACGGGGTTTTGATTTAAAGAAATAAGATATAGAAGAACAAATTATACAAAATCTCATAGCGAAATGACCAAATATAATAATTACATAAACAGTTCATGAAGCTGTTTTACAATATACGTTTGATTTAATTTTTACAATACAATCAGAGTTTTACATTTAACAGACATACTAAAATAATGCAATGGAATAATGCTTGTAAATACGATCATCCAAACTCCATCTTCATCTTCAAGAACAACGTCTTTGCAACACTGAAATACTCAGGTTGACCCGAGTGTAAAGGAAAACAATACACTCAAGTCAGAACTAAAAATTCTTATGTAAGTTAACTCAATATCATGTGAAGTATGGGTTTGTTACGGGATTTTTTACCTCCTAAGGATCCGTTAAACTATCTATATGTAGTAAAATACGCTATATATGTAGTGTATATCAGTTAAGTAAATATTTTTCTTAACGTTAAGGCTTTACATTAATCCCCCTTAAAACATTTTTAAGCATAATTTTATAGTTTGCCTTGTAACACAACCATTAACGTCGGTAGCCAGGGAGGCACCATGATAGAACAACACTACAACAAAATCGTAGTAGTCTTGTATAAGGATAATCATATGACAAGGCAGGCGAGGCAATGCCCACGGTAGGATTCTACCAGTTTCTCGTCCTAGTTGGTCTTACGGCTGATCACGTCCATCCCTCCAAAAACAAAGGTGCACCAGTCGAGTCCAAAATTAAGATAGTAAAATGAGGGAAGGATGTCCACTAAAGGTAGCTACCCCTTGGCTGGTTCATAGGGCTCATGTTCTAGTCATTTCATATTGACACAAGTGTCAGGACCATCCATTATCGTTCTCTTACTTCATTTCGGTAAATATTTTCCAATCCAACCACTTCATTCCTAGAACATCCTCCGTATACACATTTATTAAAGTGGTTTTGGTAATTATAGAGAGTATGTCAATATCCGGCCTCGGTCTCTTTAATAACCAATCGTTCAATTCACACACATTTTGGTTATTTTAAATTTCAAGAAAACCTATCATATTTTCATATCAAAATATCATTACTTTAATTATACAAATTAAATTTAAAACAGTTTCAAATTTAAAATAGCTTTGAAATTAAAATAAAATAAATTTGAATTCAACATAGTTTTGTATTTAAAATAAAATAGTTTCGAATTTTAAATAGTTTTGGATTTAAAATAAAATAGTTTTGAATTTAAAATACTTTTTAATTAAAAATAAAATAGTTTTGAATTTAAAACAAAATTGTTTTGAATTTAAAATTGTATTTTTCCTTTTCAAACAAAATTAAACTCACGTTCTAATTTCAAATTTCAACAATTTCAATTTTCACTTTTCAATTTAAGATAAATTCAAATTTAGAATAAATTCAATTTTCAAATTTAAATTTAAATCAACATAAATTTAAAATGATTCCAAATCTTAAATTCAAATTCTAATTTAAAACAGACTTAATTCAAGACGATTTTAAATCTTAAATTCAAATTTCGAAATTTAAACTTTTAAAATAATTCAACTTCGATAAATTCAAACTGAATTTCAATTTCAAACATTAAGATTTAAAATTAATAAATTCAAATTAAATTTCACGTTCAACTTTAAGAATTAAAGTTAATTAATTTAAATCAAATTCTTTAAAACAATTTCGCTTAAATAAATTCAAATTTGAATTTTTAAAACCATTTCATTTAACCGAATTCGGTGTTCATTATTTAATTTTCTACCCTAGGGTCAAGTGATCATTTTATTTTAAATTTCAATTACTTGGGTATATATCATTTCAACCCATATTTAAATGCCCTAAGTATATATCATTTCCACCTATTTCTTAGTTCAAGTATTTGATTATCAAATGATCCATACGACAATTTATACAATTATAATAATATATGGTGTTAATGGGGGATATACCACAATCAATAATATCATCCATATATATACCATATCATCTAATAGTAACTATAAGCATACACATGCAATCAACATCCAATCGACCAATTAAACATATATCACAACAATATTAATTATCACATATCGCGGAGTTCACCAGCAAGAGTATTCAATCTCAATGTAAATTTAAAATTCCAAACACCAAATCAATAAAATTTATCACATCATGACTTGGTTTAACTTGCAATAAAAATTCTAGTATTTCGTGAGTTTTAACGCTTACCTTATTACGAATACGAAAATCACACGAAATGGACAACCATCAACAAGGCACAAATGTGTTTTTCCAACAGTTTCTAAACTCAGGAAAACAGTTCCACGTCGTCCGAAATTTCGTCATGAGTCCAAAGGAAGAAACCGCACATGAACCAGAATATGTACGCAAAAGTTAGGATGATTAGAAGATATAAAATAATTTAATTTAATCGTTAATAAAATAAAATACATATACAACACCGTGTACAATCCTCACTATATCCTCCTCTTTTCATCATGCACCCGATCACCCGTCAGCCGCCATTTTCAAACTATCGACGCCATCACTTAAGACCGTCGCGCCTTGATCTGACCACCTAGCTGAGCCTCCCATACCATGACGCATAGTTCAGCACCACCTCACGCAACCCCGACACCACCTACAGCCCGCCGCCACACCCAAAAATCCTGCCCTAATTGAACTTTCTTTTAATATCAAAGTGCTATCTAGTCGATCCTGCTGGTAGATCGACTGTATTCATCAAGCTCTACGCAGTGGTAACTTCCAATCGTCGCATAGTCGAGGTTTCACCATTGATCCTGACCTTGGAATGAACAGCCATGAATTAAACACCTATTTTTGACCAACTTGAGTATTGAATTAAAAAATGAATTTTAGATGCTTCTTCACCTTATCAAGAGATTTCCAACGATATATAATTAGATAGGGCTTGGGCAGTTTGATTTTTCAATTGATTTGTAATTTGTAAATAGAAATTAGGGGTAATCTCCATTAGCAAGGAAGAGATTAGATCTGAAAGAAGAGACTAGATTCAAAAGAAATTACAATAGCATAGGATGGAGGCTCTAGGCTTTTACTAAAACCGTATATTTGAAGGCAAAGAAAGATCTATTGTGCCAAAGCGGTTGCAAAGGCCGGAAATCACATTTTCATCTCAGAACGACATGCTATATATATCGAAATATATGTTTTCGATATTTTTAAACCCAATGGAACTATCAAAATCCCAAAAACACAATTCTACTCAAATATTCCTTTTGCCATCTAATTTCTATTTTATATAACTATTTAAACAATTATAATTAACGTGACAATTTTTCGGGTCACTACACCGACTGTTATAAAACGGTTGAAGAATATTGTTTCCAAATTCAATTTTTTATTTTCTTTTTATAAAATTATACTTAACTTCAAAATGAAACGTTTATTTTACTTTCTCAAAAATTCTTTTATTTTTATTAAAAATGTTCCTTTTATTTTAAACAAATGCATGTTTCTTTTTATTTTAATTAAAACCAAAGTTTCTTTTATTACACCCATTAATTACAATTAACTTGTCTACCTTTTCATTTAAAAGATTCCACATCAAAATAATTGCAACTAATAATTTAAACATATTTATAAATTATTGTATACAAATAAGAGTTATAAATTACTTACTAAACAGTTGATTTTTTTTCATGTAATCAATCTTTAAGCTACAACACATTCCAAATAAATAAGCATATGTTTCCTCCTTTTCAAAATCATTCATTTTATTCTTTAATAAAATTAACATTTATTATTTCAATTCTTGTTATTAATTATTTACTGACCAATATCATAAAATTATATTCTGATATGAGGTAGCAACTTTTATCTTATTGCCATTTGTCATTTAAGAATTTTATTTAAGATCATTACTTATATTCTGATAAAATTTACATTAAGAGATCATAAGATTTTTCATTTTTAGCAATTTTGTTTAATTTTTTTATTAGATTTGATAATTTTAAATAGTTAAAAATACGGGTCTCTTCCACTCAAAACTTCTCATCCTAAAAAAGGAACGAAGTAAAAGTCCAGCATTTTAACATATCTAAAATAATCAACTTATCAACATTTAAACTTCTTACCTAGATTTCCCTCACTCAACCCTTAAGCTTTTAAAAAGAATTACTAAAATGATACCAATTACGATTGATATCCAACAAAACAAATTGCATTTTCTAATGTCAAAAGAAAATTAATTATATTAAAGTAGCTACGATGTATATTGGTCATTCTCACAAAATATTAAATCCAATCTCTCGCTCGACCATACAAATTTCACTTTTGAACTAGTATCACTCACCCGACTTCCATAATGTGTACTCCGATTAGGTTCCTTGATTAGGAACATCAGTTGTCCTTGCATAGCCATAAACTATGATAGAAAACTTTGGAATAAAATCAAAAATCCATACCTAGTGTTCGCCGTTAAGAATCGAGCCATAAATCCTAACTCGGACCGGTGTAATTCACACCGAAATTGTGTACTCGAATAAAGACCAAATCAGTTATGTGAATAAAGTGATCTACTTACAACTTATGTACTTATTCCAATTTGTTTCATTACTACACCAATTACTTCTTAATTCACATTCATTATAAATCCCATTTATTTAGACCAATATTATCTCTTATTAATTAATATTTATTTTCACATATTATTTCTCTATTTAATATTAAAATCACTAATGAACCATTTCTTATAGCATTACTTACAATTCTCTACGTTTCAAATCACATTTATTTTCACATATAGTGTTTTTCTAATTAATACTAAATTTATTTGTGAATCATTTCCCAAAATATTTTCTTAAGTTTACAAACATTCTATAAAGGCCTTTCTTCTTTTATAAAACATTATTCAAGTTTATATTTATCTCAGAAAGCCACAACCTTAATTACAAAACATTTCTTGCAACTTCCTTTTATTCTATAAACAATTTACAAAGACGTGCAGTTAGTTATAATCATTTCACTTTTTTAGGTTCAAATTCGTTTATCTAAATAGTATTCTCTTTTGCTACTCAAATTATTTATAACACATTTCGTAAATTTTTAACTATGTTTACAAACATTTCTATAACAATCTTATTACATTTATTTATAAACATTTCTTGAAACACTGTTTTACTTTAAAACATTACAAGACTTAAGTTTATACTTGTATAGTACTCTATTACATCCTACGATTGTATACAAACAATCTTATTCATTTGCTTAACATATATGTTAAACAAATTTAAAACCTGTTGTAACTTACTTAAGATTCTGATGAAGGTCCAAGTTGACTTGTTAATACAGAGTCAACTTTCCAGACTTCTTCCTCCATTAGGTTAGGCAAGTAGCTAGGAAGAGTCGAACTCTGGTATCCAAACTCATGACCAGAGTCTAATATTCTTTGATAATCCTAAGGTAAAGACATGTTTTAGTTGGCCTAATAGCGTCGAATGTTCCACTTAACAAATACGTAAAAAATGTGAAACTTGTTTTCCTTATCGTCATTTCAAATTCAGGTTATAAAAATTCAACTTTTATAATTTTACAAAAAAATTTAGTTTCAATTCCTATATTAATTCGGAAGTTTCCGACTGTCCAAATTTGTCGAAAGTTCCATTTTATTTCAATAATTTAAAACTACTAATCAATAGCCCAAACAAGACCACAACCAAACTACGCAAATGGATATGATACATGCGTCCATAATATACCTTAACCAAAAATTTAAGACCCACATATCGGGATTCATTTCAAATCATTTCAAAATAATATATACTTATAATCCTTGTATATAAAATCATACTTTTAGTCCGCGGGTGCAGCGCAGTGGAAAGGAGGCTTGGGTTCGGGTAAAAAGACCCAGGTTCGATTCCTACCATGAGCTTCCCTATCCTATATAAATTTACCCTGGGGTATGGGGGCTTGGATCAGTGGACGGCTTTACTATACTCTCCTTAGGAGTTTACCGGCTCGCTGGGTTCTCCTGGGTTTTCAAAAAAAAATCATACTTTTGAAATTTAAATCAAAATTTGTTTTACTCAAACAATTTTGTAGCATAGCTACTATAGTAGCATTCCCCACTTTGAAACTCAAAAATAAACACCGATGATGTTGCAGTCATCATCGTAATTGTTTTCCAGTGACAGATGTGAGATCCGTACTTTCTATCTCATGTCTTTCAGACTTAACCTAAAATAATTTCCAAAACGGTATCAAATACTTCATAAACATTTCTGAGTACTATGATATCAATTTCATAAACCAATTTCTCAATTGTTTACTTTTAAATAATACTATTAATATTTTCTAAAATCTTAGAAAACCATTTTCTAAAATCTCAGTTTAAATCCTTTTTATTTATAGATATATTTACAACCGTATTTATGTAATTCACTTTCTTATATAAAACAATTACACTAGTGTTTCTCTAAAGTATACCTTACCTATCTTTAAGATTATACTAAACAAATTTTTTAAAAATTAAATTCTAACCCAACGTTATCACTGAATAGTTTATAATCAAACTGTGTAACTTAATTCACTGGGTGTTCATTTTTTATGTTCCCATAAATTACAATCTACCCTTCCAATGTTGTATACAAGTAAATTACTTATAACTGTTAAACACAACTCAAAAATCAATACTTAGTAAAGGCTCATAAACTGGCCGAGCATAACCAATCAAACCATAAATAATATTTAAATATTACCAATTACTAATAAACAAACGCATCATAAATAATTATGTCAATTTATTAAAAATTATTCTTTTATATAAAAAATATAATCCTAGGTAAAAATTTCATTTACCTAATTTCAAAAACATTACTGTGTCAGTGTGTCCAATTTAAGTCTTTAGAAATCCCTATCGATACCATGACATTCCATGTTCCGACCAGAATTTATAAATCACTCATAGAACAAATTAACACAATATAAAACATTTTATGACACTAAAAAATACGCGCTCTGTTATATATATACCCTCAAACTCATTCTAGGGTATTACTAACCCTTTCTCTAATGAGTTTACCCCCAACAGGCTTAGGTGCCCGCTCGACCCAAGGTTTGATACCAACTGTGATGACTCGCCATTTTGAACGATTAAAGTCGACAATAAACCACCATGTCTAACACAAATAGTCTAAAAAATAGAATATCAATGGGTTATTTTAAAGAAATAAGATACAGAAGAAAAAAATACACAGAATCTTACAGTGGAATGACAAAATATAATAATTAAATAGTTCATGAAGTGTTTTACAATATATATTTGATTACATTTTACAATACAATCAGAGTTATACATTTAACATACATGCTAAAATAATGCAGCGGAAAAATACTAGTAAATACGATCATCCAAACTCCATATTCATCTTCAAGAACAACGCCTTCGAAACACTGGAATACTCAGGTTGACGCGAGCATAAAGGAAAACAATACATTCGAGTCAGACCTGTAACGACCCGTATTTTTACGGATCGAAAAGTTTGTCAAAATCTGGAATTTTAGCATTTTTGAGCCATTTCTGATTTTAGGCAAATTTTGCCTAAGTCCTAAGTCGTTCACGACTTAGCATAAGTCGTAAGTCGTATACGACTTAGGAGATGGGAGTGACCCAGGGCTTGGAGATAGGTTGTTTGTACGACCTAAGGAGATAAGTCGTAGCTGGGCTAAGTAAGTAGGTCGAAGTTAACTCGGCAAGTGTTAAGTCGTAGGTTGTAAGTCGTTGCCGAGTTAAGGGATAGACAACCTAAGGAAGTGACCGACTTAAGGTTTTGATCGAGTTAAGTGTTTAAGTCGTAGCCAAGTTGAGTCGTGGCCGTGTTTAGGAGAATGCTAAGTCTTAAGTCGCGAGATCACTAAGTCGTAGCATGTTAAGTCGGAGGCCCTGTTTAGTTATGAGTCGTAAACTGGGGGTTTTGTTAAGTCGTAAGTGGTGAACGACTTATGAGTGTGTTAAGTCGTAGACGACTTAGGTGTTTGTTTGTTGAGTCGCATCCCAGCAAGTTGTTAAGTCGTGAGCTCTGTTTTAGTTAGGTCGCGTGTTGGCATAAGTCGTTAGGTCGTATAGGCTGGTTAAGTCGAGCACTTGTTAAGTCATAAGTCGGCATAGCAGTAAGTCGTATGCTCTTATGTTAGGTCGCTGGGAAGTTAAGTTGTGGCATTGTTAGGTCGAAAACCACCCTTGTTGGTTAAGTCGTCCAGACAAGTGTTAGCTCGTTGCATGTGTTTCGATAAGTCGTAAGTCGTCTAACCAGTTAAGGCGCGTGCGCATTAAGTCGTAGACATGGTTCGTATATGCGCATGTGTTGAGTCGGAGGTTGCTAGGTCGGCAGAGGCTTAGGTCGTAAGTCGGAGACGACTTAAGGAGATAGCCAAATTTAGACTTAAGGAATTTCTGCTATAAATAGAGGGGGTTGTTCTCACTTTTTGGATCCGGATTTCGAAGCGACGAAGTGCTGCCATTTTGAGAGCTCGACTTCTACACTTCTTCACTTCTTTTCTCCACTCTAATCTAGTGCTTCCATCCATCCAAATCGAAGATCAAGATTGAAGATTCAAGAGCTTAGATTGAAGATCTTCATCTTTTCAAGAGAGATTTCTTCGTTTGAAGCGGATTCGTGATAGATCAAGCTTGATCCTTCGCTGTCCAGATCTGAAGCATGTTGATTTGGGTTTGTTTAGGTGATTTGGTGAGTGGTGATTATCTCTCACACGGATCCAAAGGAGTATATCGGATTGTTGGCTCGTTTTGGTGTTAAAATAGTGATTTCCATGCATTTTCTTCATCCTAAGTGTAGATCCATATAGATCCATTGTTCATGATGATGTTACATCCATTTTATCATATGTTAACCTATGCAAGTTCATTCATCAAGTTTGTAGGGATATAATTCATGTTTTCATGCTTATTGGACTTTCAACTCTTTAATTACGAAAATGCCATTATTGTGATAATTGTCTACTTAGATCTTATTTGAATGCTTGATTGTTTGGATTAATGTTTGATTTGATTGATTGTTATGAATTAGATGATTGATAGTTTGATTTAGACCGAAGACGATTCAAAAGCTAAGGGAAAGGCTCTTGAATTGGGAAAGCTGCTCGTGGCATATGTAGCGGGATGATGAAGCTCTTATGCATAGATTTGATGATGTGATGTTGAGATGAGGCTTTGCGAGGATGTGATGAAGCGAAGCAATCATGTGATGAAGACTTGGTCTAATCCAGATGGGATCATTCCAAGCATGTTGATAACTCGGTGATATGATTCGAGTTGAGGATAATGAATGGATATGAGAATAGTCGTCGAGGAGGATGACTAGGAGGCTTGGATAGCATCGTTGTTGAAGGTTCTAGCATGCTCTAAGCAAGAGTACGTTTGGGCAGATTCGATAGTCCCAACGGCCAACTGTTGATGGTCGAGTACTCTGGGCAGATTCGAAAGTCCTAGGCACGGGTTGCGACGACGTGCGGGAGTTATGTCTAGAACCAGGGTTTCCATTAGCCCTTGACGGACGGCAGAAAGAATGTGCCGGTCATTCAATTAACGGTGATATCGAAGCAATGATAACAGTGATAGCCAGAGTCATGGATGTTTGATTGTATCGTCATTCGGACTCAAGAGCGGTATTTTCTGGGTGCTTATCTGATTTAGGCCTTGGTACTTGGAAAACATCGCCCTTGACCCGAATGATTATTATTATACATTAAATTGTATGCTCTGCTATGTCTGCTTCTATTAGTGTGTGTCTGGAGGCTATCACTGTAGAAAGAGGTTGGAGTGGGAGGGTTGTATTTCCTATTCCTTTTCCTTTATGCTCTTTTGGTATGTTGTTAGTTAATTTACTGCTCACTAAGACTGTTGTCTGACTCAAGGCTTTATGTTTTTAATTCTTATTGCCTTGGGCTGTTCGTCCATTTTGGGACGGGCAGACTAGGTAGCAGGTGACAGGTGCTGTTCTCTTCTCACGATGCTGATATCGAAGACGAGCTGGAGGGTTGCATATTATCTTCTTATTATATGTACTGGATATTCCGCTGTTTTGCATTCTCTGAGAGATATGTAGTGAGGCTTGATGTATTGACTATTTGGATGCTTGTATTCAACTATTATGGAGTTTTATATGATGTCATTTTGTTATGTAAAAGCTTCACTATACATATGTTCTATTGTATTTTGTCCATGCGCTGTGAGTAATACGATAGATTCTGTTGTTTTAATCTACCCTGACAATCGTCCATGGTTGCCTGGCACACTTTACAGCGCACTATTTCTAGATTCGGTGCAGGGGTCATGGGCGGTCGTCACATTTGGTATCAGAGCCTTGGTTAATCGATTTTACCCAACGCTCGGTGTCGTAACTACGTATGAGAGACGTAATTGTATTTTGATGGATGAATACTATATATAATATAGTAGTTTAGTTGAGTTTGAGTCCTTTATGCAGTTGTTTCTCTAGATGTTCTAATCATTCCTTTTTATAGATATTGAGAATGAGTCGAAGAGGGAGACCAGCTGCTAGGGAAGGCCGTGCTACTGAAGAGACTGCTGATTATGCAGCCATGTTCGAAGCTATGATGACTTCGATCATGAGAAGGATACCAGTTCCGGGGGCAGCAGTAGATGTTGGAGTTCAAGTCCAAACTCCGAAACCAGTGGATTTTGCTAAGTTGTGCAAGAATTATACTGCTCTTGGAGGGAAGGTTTTCTTGGGAACAGAATCAACTATCGAAGTCCAGAGATGGATAAATGCTTGTAGAAGGATCTTTGGTGATTTGGGAATTGATGATGCAACTTAGAGGAAGTTGGCATCAAGGCAGCTTCAAGGGAGAGCCTCTGATTGGTGGAACTCTATTACCATCAATACTGCGGAGGAAGAGATTACTTGGGAGCAATTCCAAGCTAGATTTGAAGCTAAGTTCATTTCTACAGCTCAAAAGTCTGTTCTGTTCAAGAAGTTTGTGGAGCTCAAGCAAGGAGGGAGATCAGTTCTTGAGTATGTTTCTGAGTTCGAAGCTTTGTCCAAGTATGCCCAGTCGTATATTGAGTCTGCTAATCAGAAGAATGAGAAGTTTGTGACAGGCTTGGACAGTTATCTTGGGAGACATTTGGTGGATCATTTGGACGATTCATTTGAGAAGCTTGTGGAGAAAGCTCTTAGGCATGAGAGTCTGTTTCCTAAGGAAGGACATGTTGTTGCTGTTACCAGGGGAGAGTCTAAACCACAGCAGGGTGGAAACCAGAAGAGGAAGCAGCAGCAGTAGAAGGGTAAGGATGGCCAGAAGAAGCCGAAAGGCGATGTGACTTGCTACAATTGTCAGCAGAAGGGCCATTTCTCTAAGGATTGTAAGAATCTGAAGGCACCGATGAAGTGTCACAACTGTGACAAGCCAGGGCACATCAGGAAGAATTGTCCAGAACCGAGGAAGGACAAGCAGATTGTGCAAGCTTATGCTTTGGGAGCTGTTCCGTCGTCTTCGAAAGCTCCTACTGCTGAAGAGAAAGGAAAGAGTGTGGTTGTTCAAGGTACTCTTTTCCTATGTGGTGTTCCAGTTAGAGTTCTGTTTGATACTGGAGCGTCGCATTCGTTTGTTTGTAATGAACTCGTAGGCCGGTTACGTTTGGAACCGGATATTGTTGATAGGCCATTGGTTGTGACTAATCCAGTTGGGGGTTCGTCTTGTTTGTGTATGTTATGCCGTGGTCTGATTGTGTCGAGTCATGGTTGCTCTTTTGTTTGTGATTGTTTTGTTCTGAACTTTGCGGGGTTCGGAATTATTTTGGGTATGGACTGGCTTAGGAAATATGCGGCTAAGGTTGATTGTGAGAGGCTGGAGGTGACAGTCGAGAATGTGGAGGGGCGAAAGATTGTGATACGATGTAAGCATGAGGAAGGCGTCTTCATGAGCTTCATGTATTCGCTAGTTGTTCCACGGGATGGACTGTCTTTAGTGCCAATCGCAAATGGATTCGAGGATGTCTTTGACGAAGTCAAAGGGTTGCCGCCGCATAGAGAGATCGAGTTTCGTATAGATCTAGTTGAAGGAGCCAGACCTGTTGTGATGCCTCTTAGGCGGATGGCGCCTAGGGAACAGCAAGAGTTGAGGGTGCAAGTTGATGACCTTTTACAGAAAGGATTCATTCGGCGTAGTGTGTCCGAGTGGGGTGCACCAGTTGTGTTTGCAACCAAGGCAGATGGGTCGTTGAGATTGTGTGTGGATTATCGTGAGCTGAATAAGGTGACAAAGAAGAACAAATATCCATTGCCGAGGATAGATGACTTGTTTGATCAGCTTCACGAAGCCAAGGTGTTTTCTCAGATGGATTTGGCAACGGGATTTCACCAGTTGAGAGTGGCTAAGGATAGTGTGCCGAAGACTGCTTTTAGGACACCATCCGGTTTCTTTGAGTGGCTGGTAATGCCGTTTGGATTGACTAACGCGCCAGCATATTTTGTGGATCTTATAAATAGAGTGTTCAGAGATCAGTTGAACAAGTTCGTACTTGTGTTCGTGGATGATATTCTGATTTATTCTAGAACGGAAGAAGAGCACAAGACGCACTTGCGTATTGTTTTGGAAATCTTGCGGAAACATCAGCTGGAGGATAAGTTTTCGAAGTGTCACTTCTGGAAGAGTGAAGTGAGGTTCTTAGGCCATGTGATTTCTGGAAGTGGAATAGCGGTTGACCCCGCTAAGGTGGCAGCAATCCAGGATTGGGTTAGACCTAAGAATGCATCTGATGTGAGAAGTTTTCTTGGATTAGCAGGATATTATTGACGGTTTATCAAAGACTTCTCCAAGGAAGCTGCACCGTTAACAAGATTGACGAAGAAGAACCAAGTGTTCAGTTGGGATGCTAAGTGCGAGCAAGCTTTCAGAATCCTGAAAGAGCGATTGACGAGTGCTCCTGTTTTGACTATTCCAAGTGGGAATGATGAGATGGTGGTTTACACCGACGCATGTGGTACTGGACTTGGAGCAGTGCTGATGCAGAGGGATAAAGTTGTTGCATATGCCAGTCGACAACTGAAGCCGCATGAAAGGAATTACCCGACTCATGATTTGGAGTTAGCGGCGATTGTATTTGCTCTGAAGATGTGGAGACATTATCTGTTGGGAGTTCGATTCGAGTTGTTTACGGATCACAAGTCATTGAAGTATCTTTTCTCCCAAAAGGATTTGAATCTTCGGCAGCAACGTTGGCTAGAGTTTTTGGCATCATATGATTTTGGTATAGCTTATACTCCGAGAAAAGGTAACGCAGTGGTAGATGCGTTAAGTCGAAGACATGCAGGATTGGGAGCCATGTTTTCAGAATGGAAGAGTCTCGAGTATTTAGCTGGATTTGACTTCAGGCCTAGATGTGAATTGGAACCTGAGATGTTGGCAAACTTATCGATAAGACCTTCTCTTGTGGAAAGGATTGCGAGAGCCAAAAGCGAGATGATAAGCTTGTCAAGATTATCCATGATTTGGAATCTGGATTGGATCCAGAAAAGGATAAAGGATTCGACGTCGATCGAGAAGGTTGGCTTCGGAAACAAGGACGACTAGTTGTTCCCGATATAGATGAATTGAGGAGTGAAGTTCTGAAGGAAAGTCATCACTCGAAGTTGATAATTCATCCAGGTGGAAATAAGATGTATCGGGATATGAAGAGAACCTACTACTGGGAAGGCATGAAGAAGGATGTTGGAAATTTTATTTCCAAGTGTATGAACTGCCAGTTGGTTAAAGCCGAGCAGAAGAAGCCAAGTGGATTGCTTCAGCCATTAGAAGTTCCTACATGGAAGTGGGAGCAGGTATCGATGGATTTTATTGATGGATTGCCTAGAACCAGAACGGGAAATGAAGGGATTTGGGTTATCATTGATCGTTTGACCAAGAGTGCAAGATTCATTCCTGTTCGATCAACTAGGACTGCATCAAAGTTGGCGGAGTTGTATGTTAAGTGGATAGTTCGATTCCATGGTATTCCGAAGAGTATAGTGAGCGATCGAGATCCATTGTTCACTAGTGGATTTTGGAAGAGCTTCCTGGAAGTTTTGGGAACCGAGTTGTGTTTGAGTACAGCTTATCACCCTCAAACAGATGGTCAGACCGAGAGAGTCAACCGAGTTTTGGAAGATCTCCTTAGAGCTTGTGTTTTGGATTTCGGAGGATCATGGGAAGATCACCTTCATTTGGTGGAGTTTGCGTACAACAACAGTTACCAGTCAAGCATTGGTATGGCACCGTATGAGGCATTGTATGGAAGACCGTGTAACTCTCCGACATGTTGGTTGGAAACTGGAGAAAAGCTGATACTTGGGCCAGAGATGATTCAGCAGACTTCAGATTGTATAGAGATCATTCGGCAACGAATGAAGGCAGCCCAAGACCGTCAGAAGAGTTATACTGATAAGCGTCGAAAGGATTTGGAATTTGACGTAGGAGATATGATTTTTGTGAAGATTTCTCCACTGAAGAATGTTATCCGATTCGGGAAGAAAGGAAAATTGACTCCGAGATTTGTTGGACCATTCCCGATTATCGAGCGAATTGGAAAGCTCGCTTATAGATTGGAATTACCGGAGAAGATGTCGGGTGTGCACAATGTTTTTCATGTATCATATCTACGGAAGTATGTGCACGACTCGAATACAGTGGTTTCTGCTGATAGCTGTGAAGATTTCGAAGTTGATCCTGTCGATAGAAGACCTCATAAGCCGCTTCATGTTGTGGAAACCGACACGAAACAGCTTAGGAGGAAGATAGTTAAGTTGCTTAAGATACAATGGAGTGATGATGATAACGACTGTACGTGGGAGGTGGAAGAGAGGATGAAGGCAGCTCATCCTGAACTCTTCAAGGTATGGCCCTAAGGTGTCGTCTCATCTCACGATATTGTAACTTGTTCTAAGTTTTAGAATTCTGCATGCTAAGCTAGAATTGGATGCATGGTTTGTTGATTGCTATGGATGGTAGGCGTGCAGAATAGTCTTTGATTGCTTTGTTTGTTTGGAATTTCGGGGGCGAAATTCCTAAGGGGGAGAGAATGTAACGACCCGTATTTTTACGGATCGAAAAGTTTGTCAAAATCTGGAATTTTAGAATTTTTGAGCCATTTCTGATTTTAGGCAAATTTTGCCTAAGTCCTAAGTCGTTCACGACTTAGCATAAGTCGTAAGTCGTATTCGACTTAGGAGATGGGAGTGACCCAGGGCTTGGAGATAGGTTGTTTGTACGACCTAAGGAGATAAGTCGTAGCTGGGCTAAGTAAGTAGGTCGAAGTTAACTCGGCAAGTGTTAAGTCGTAGGTTGTAAGTCATTGCCGAGTTAAGGGATAGACAACCTAAGGAAGTGACCGACTTAAGGTTTTGACCGAGTTAAGTGTTTAAGTTGTAGCCAAGTTGAGTCGTGGCCGTGTTAAGGAGAATGCTAAGTCTTAAGTCGCGAGATCACTAAGTCGTAGCATGTTAAGTCGGAGGCCCTGTTTAGTTATGAGTCGTAAACTGGGGGTTTTGTTAAGTCGTAAGTGGTGAACGACTTATTAGTGTGTTAAGTCGTAGACGACTTAGGTGTTTGTTTGTTGAGTCGCATCCCAGCAAGTTGTTAAGTCGTGAGCTCTGTATTAGTTAGGTCGCGTGTTGGCATAAGTCGTTAGGTCGTATAGGCTGGTTAAGTCGAGCACTTGTTAAGTCATAAGTCGGCATAACAGTAAGTCGTATGCTCTTATGTTAGGTCGCTGGGAAGTTAAGTTGTGGCATTGTTAGGTCGAAAACCACCCTTGTTGGTTAAGTCGTCCAGACAAGTGTTAGCTCGTTGCATGTGTTTCGATAAGTCGTAAGTCGTCTAACCAGTTAAGGCGCGTGCGCATTAAGTCGTAGACAGGGTTCGTATATGCGCATGTGTTGAGTCGGAGGTTGCTAGGTCGGCAGAGGCTTAGGTCGTAAGTCGGAGACGACTTAAGGAGATAGCCAAATTTAGACTTAAGGAATTTCTGCTATAAATAGAGGGGGTTGTTCTCACTTTTTGGATCCAGATTTCGAAGCGACGAAGTGCTGCCATTTTGAGAGCTCGACTTCTACACTTCTTCACTTCTTTTCTCCACTCTAATCTAGTGCTTCCATCCATCCAAATCAAAGATCAAGATTGAAGATTCAAGAGCTTAGATTGAAGATCTTCATCTTTTCAAGAGAGATTTCTTCGTTTGAAGCGGATTCGTGATAGATCAAGCTTGATCCTTCGCTGTCCAGATCTGAAGCGTGTTGATTTGGATTTGTTTAGGTGATTTGGTGAGTGGTGATTATCTCTCACACGGATCCAAAGGAGTATATCGGATTGTTGGCTCGTTTTGGTGTTAAAATAGTGATTTCCATGCATTTTCTTCATCCTAAGTGTAGATCCATATAGATCCATTGTTCATGATGATGTTACATCCATTTTATCATATGTTAACCTATGCAAGTTCATTCATCAAGTTTGTAGGGATATAATTCATGTTTTCATGCTTATTGGACTTTCAACTCTTTAATTACGAAAATGGGTGATAATTGTCTACTTAGATCTTATTTGAATGCTTGATTGTTTGGATTAATGTTTGATTTGATTGATTGTTATGAATTAGATGATTGATAGTTTGATTTAGACCGAAGACGATTCAAAAGCTAAGGGAAAGGCTCTTGAATTGGGAAAGCTGCTCGTGGCATATGTAGCGGGATGATGAAGCTCTTATGCATAGATTTGATGATGTGATGTTGAGATGAGGCTTTGCGAGGATGTGATGAAGCGAAGCAATCATGTGATGAAGACTTGGTCTAATCCAGACGGGATCATTCCAAGCATGTTGATAACTCGGTGATATGATTCGAGTTGAGGATAATGAATGGATATGAGAATAGTCGTCGAGGAGGATGACTAGGAGGCTTGGATAGCATCGTTGTTGAAGGTTCTAGCATGCTCTAAGAAAGAGTACGTTTGGGCAGATTCGATAGTCCCAACGGCCAACTGTTGATGGTCGAGTACTCTGGGCAGATTCGAAAGTCCTAGGCACGGGTTGCGACGACGTGCGGGAGTTATGTCTAGAACCAGGGTTTCCATTAGCCCTTGACGGACGGCAGAAAGAATGTGCCGGTCATTCAATTAACGGTGATATCGAAGCAATGATAACAGTGATAGCCAGAGTCATGGATGTTTGATTGTATCGTCATTCGGACTCAAGAGCGGTATTTTCTGGGTGCTTATCTGATTTAGGCCTTGGTACTTGGAAAACATCGCCCTTGACCCGAATGATTATTATTATACATTAAATTGTATGCGCTGCTATGTCTGCTTCTATTAGTGTGTGTCTGGAGGCTATCACTGTAGAAAGAGGTTGGAGTGGGAGGGTTGTATTTCCTATTCCTTTTCCTTTATGCTCTTTTGGTATGTTGTTAGTTAATTTACTGCTCACTAAGACTGTTGTCTGACTCAAGGCTTTATGTTTTTAATTCTTATTGCCTTGGGCTGTTCGTCCATTTTGGGACGGGCAGACTAGGTAGCAGGTGACAGGTGCTGTTCTCTTCTCACGATGCTGATATCGAAGACGAGCTGGAGGGTTGCATATTATCTTCTTATTATATGTACTGGATATTCCGCTGTTTTGCATTCTCTGAGAGATATGTAGTGAGGCTTGATGTATTGACTATTTGGATGCTTGTATTCAACTATTATGGAGTTTTATATGATGTCATTTTGTTCTGTAAAAGCTTCACTATACATATGTTCTATTGTATTTTGTCCATGCGCTGTGAGTAATACGATAGATTCTGTTGTTTTAATCTACCCTGACAATCGTCCATGGTTGCCTGGCACACTTTACAGCGCACTATTTCTAGATTCGGTGCAGGGGTCATGGGCGGTCGTCACAAGACCTAAAAATTCTTATGTAAGTTAACTTAATACCATGTGCAATATGGGTTTATTACGGCATTTTCCATCTCTTAAGAATCCGTTAAACTTTCTATATATAGTAAGATACGCTATATATGTAGTGTCTATCAGTAAAGTAAATATTTTTCTTAGCGTTAAGGCTTTACATTAACCCCCCTTAATACATTTTTAAGCATTTTTCTACAGTTTGCCTTGTAACACAACCAATAACGTCGGTTGCCGAGGAGGCGCCGCGATAGAACAACACTAGAACAAAATCGTGGTGGTCGCATATAAGATAATCGTATGACAAGGCACGTGAGGCAATGTCCAAGGTAGAATTCTACTAGTTTACCCATCCCGGCTGGTCGTAACCCCTGACGGCCGACCGCGTCCATCACTCCAAAATTAAAGGTGTACCGATCGAGTTCAAAATCAAGATAGTTGTAACAACCCTGTATTTTTCAAATATTTTTAAATTGATTTTTCTTCAGATTCAAAAGCTTTATTTATGAAAAAGAATAAATTTTGTTATTTTAAGTATAAACTTTGATTTTGATGTGGATTAGATTTCCAAATATGACTAAATTTAATATTTCCAGAAAATGTGAATTTTTCAAATAGTCAAACTTTGACTTTTAAATTTAAATTTTAAATATTTGAAATTATAAATTTTATCTTTTATTATGACAATAGATTTAATAACTTGAATACTGCTTTTTGTTTCGTTGGAAACGGAGTTAGAATGTAAAAGTTATGTACATTTCAATTTTTAGTATAATTTGTTTTATTGTGCAATTTTGCCTATTTTAAATTTTATAAATCATATTTTCTTTCTTATATTTTGTTTTAATATGTATTAATATGTTATTTTATGTATATTTTGTCTTTTTAAAATGATAATAGAATTTTTCCAAAATTTACTATATTTATTTTTCATTTTTAAAGGCTGTTTTCCTATTTTCTGCTATTTTCTTCATTAAAAATTATATGTAAATTAAATTTTAAATATTTATTTTGTGAATATATTTTTATTTTATGTTATTATTTATGTTTAAAAATATATTACAAGCTCATATGAATTTTCTAAAGTTTATACCATTTATTTTCAATTTTTCTAGCCTAGTTGACAATTTTTGCTATTTTCTTGATTTAATTATTTATAATTAATATTTATTTATTTATATTTTTTTATTTGTTACATTTTCGAATTTTAACTGAAATTATATGTATTTCCAGATATTTAAACTTATTAAAAAGAAATAGAGGAAATTATTTCTTTTTAATAAGTTTAAATATCTGGAAATACATATAATTTCAGTTAAAATTCGAAAATGTAACAAATAAAAAAAAAAAAATATTAATTATAAATAATTAAATCAAGAAAATAGCAAAAATTGTCAACTAGGCTAGAAAAATTGAAAATAAATGGTATAAACTTTAGAAAATTCATATGAGCTTGTAATATATTTTTAAACATAAATAATAACATAAAATAAAAATATATTCACAAAATAAATATTTAAAATTTAATTTACATATAATTTTTAATGAAGAAAATAGCAGAAAATAGGAAAACAGCCTTTAAAAATGAAAAATAAATACAGTAAATTTTGGAAAAATTCTATTATCATTTTAAAAATATAAAAAGACAAAATATACATAAAATAACATATTAACACATATTAAAACAAAATATAAGAAAGAAAATATGATTTATAAAATTTAAAATAGGCAAAATTGCACAATAAAACAAATTATACTAAAAATTGAAATGTACATAACTTTTACATTTTAACTCCGTTTCCAACGAAACGAAAAGCAGTATTCAAGTTATTAAATCTATTGTCATAATAAAAGATAAAATTTATAATTTCAAATATTTAAAATTTAAATTTAAAAGTCAAAGTTTGACTATTTGACAAAATTCACATTTTCTGGAAATATTAAATTTAGTCATATTTGGAATTCTAATCCACATCAAAATCAAAGTTTATACTTAAAATAACAAAATTTATTCTTTTTCATAAATAAAGCTTTTGAATCTGAAGAAAAATCAATTTAAAAATATTTGAAAAATACAGGGTTGTTACACTCTCCCCCACTCAAAACTTTTCGTCCCCGAAAAGGAACGAGGTACGGGAAAGCACATAAAAAGATAGAATGAATAGAATTAAGACAAGATGATAAGAAGATTGGAATTACACCTGATAACTATTGTTATAGGTAAGTTTAACAAGATGGAGGTGATCAAATCAAGAACACAAACATTAAAAAGATCCTCTAGAGTCTGAATCACCCCTTTCACTTGACCGACGGTCTATGAATGGAAAAACAGTGTTCAGAATCAAAAATGAGTATCCAAGATTATCAAAGATTACAGAAAGATTTCTAAATAGACTGGTATAAGCAATAGCCTTCCCATTCTGTAACCAGATAAGGGAAATAAGGACAACCAAAAGATAGTTTGAAAAAAACAAAATAAGATAATAAATTTGAAACCATAATGCTTTGAAATCATAACAATTTAGGGATGTTTATCATTTGGAAATCATACTACTAAAATCATAACACTTTGGAAATGTTATTCTTTAAAAAAAACATAATACTTAGAAAATCATAACACCTTTTAAAAATAATCTTTATTTAAACCATTTTAATTCAAGGTCAAATAATATTCATTTTAAAGTTGTAACATTTCTAAGTTCATTCAATTATAAAAATTTCCAAAACATTGTATTTTCAAAATAGTAGCACTTATAAAATGCTACAGTAGATATATTAGTATTTCAAATCGGTTCAATTTCAGAAATATTCATTTGGATATCATTTAACTTATGACTTATTAAAACAAACCTTTATGAATGGAATATCCAAATTAAACTATACTTCGTTTATTAAGTCAAAAGTTCACTATTTTACTTAACTCTTAATTTAACACATAACCTAACTCTTTATTTAAAATACCCATTTCATAAATAGATATTCCTTTAATAAGTTACACTTAAAATTCCATTTGAAAACCAAATCCTCAATTATCAAATTTTAGTGATGTTAAAATACATTTTAACTATTTAAATCATAATTATTCATTTTTTTCAGACATATCAATTTCATAAATAAAATATTTATCATAGCAAATATAACAATCAAATTTCTTTACACATTTATTCATTTAGACATCAATTAAACTATGAATTCAAGTTAAATAAACTTTATTACCAAAAGTCCAATTCAAATGTATTTTATTTTATCTATTCAAAGATACATTTTTATTATACAACATATTCATTTCAGAAAATAACTTTTATTAAAATTCCTAGGTTAGACTTAAGGTTCCATATTAAATCAAATTTGATTATTAAGTTATTTAAAAAAAATCTCTTTAAATTCCTTTTTCACTATTTACCTCTGTTAATCTTTTATAACTAAAATTTAAGTGCATAACATTTATCATAACCACTCAAATTTTATTTATAAAATCCTTTCTATATTGTATATTATCCAATTTCATATTCAACTTTTGTGTAATTTAGGTAAGTTATATTGGAATAAAATTGAGTGTTATACAAATAAAACTTTCCAATTCAATTATCTCAATTTTGAATCATTTATCCAAATTTTTTATTTTTCTTTTTATAATTGAAATTATTCTTTAAGAAAAAAAATGTAAGAATTAATTTCCGAATTCCTTCAAACCAGTTAGAGATAAATAAATATATGTACATAATATGTCAAATCAAATTTAAATCATATATCTATATATATTATAAATCAAGTCATATTTTTAGAAATTCATATTAATTAAATTCCCCAAAACAAAGCTGTAGCAAGACTACAGAACAGTCTCTTCACTTCGAAACTCAAAAATGAACGTCGATGATGCTGCAGTCATCACCGAAATTATTTTCCAGCGACAAAGAGAAGAGCACTAAATTTTTAAACTTAAAAATCCTTTAGAAACAAATTTCTACTTGGAAATACTTTAAATAATATATCCTTTTAAAACTTTTAACACAAGGTTTGAATCCATCGGAAATTAAATTCTTAAATTTCTTGTTTTAAATTCATTTCAGTTCCCAAATAAATTTATAAACAACTATTTATAAATTCATTTGTAGAACAATAAATGATAAATCAAGTATTATCATTTCAAATTATCAATTTAAATCAATTTATTAAGTTCCACAAAATTATATCAAAATTTATTTCATTAACCAAATTTTAAAATAATATTGTGTTAGTTTGTTCTATCAAAGTGTTTTATAAATCCTATCGATAGCGTTGATCAGACGAATCGATCGGAAGCCCAGATCAACATCAACAACTCAAACAACACAATCTATAAAACAAAACATAGATTTACAAGTACAATTTAAAATGTTTGGAGATAGTTTGGAAACAAAGACAAAATGATAAATTAACAAATTATGAAGATGGATAAGCTTAGGTAAATCGCGGGCAACCTTAACCGGGTCAACCGTGACTTAATGAATAAGATCAAATGTGGATTTTTTTTTCTGGGGTAAATCTACATCCGATCTCAAAAGATAGAGTTTGGAATAACAAAAGATATTAGCATCTAAACCAAGGATAGATATAAATCTCTGGTGAATCGATGCAAATTTGTAAAGGAGTTTCCCCCTTTACCAGAAAATTAGAATATTGGCGAGACAGCCAATTCACTATAAAGATCATTCGAAGTGGAGTTATGCGATACTCCAAAATCAAAAGAAGATGAATAGTGAGGGACAAGAATGGATTTTGGAACCGTAGGGAACGTTCCAAAATTCAAAGGAAACCGAGTCAAAAGAAAAATGATTCAAGCTCGAATGAAAGTGATTCTGTAAATAAATTTACCATACATTCTAAGTTTTGCCTCAAAGCCAAAGCTCTGATACCAACTGTAACGACCCGATATTTTCAACCATTCGCATCCATTATAAGTGTATAGGTAGACACTCATGCCGGAATTGAATTGCTCAAAATACCGCGTTGTAAATAAAATTTGGCAAATCTCAGAATATACAGTAGATAAATATAATCACAGATCACAGACACAGAGTAAAATAATGCAGCGGAAGTAAAAGAAATAGTAGTTCATGAAGCTACTATATAAATATAACAGAGTTACATAAGATATAACAGAAGAAATAGAGTACAACAGAAGTCTAAATACAATAACCAAGTACAAGCTGAGTAGAACAACGGAACTGAAATAGATAGGACAAGACAAGTAGATAATCTCTAGCGATTCAAATCTCCAAGAGTGTGGAAATCCAAATCTGTGAATAACTCAGGCTGACCCGAGCGTAAAGCAAAACACAAAACACTCGAGTCAGGACAATATATACTTATATAATGTAAACCAACTCAAGTGAACTGTAATAAAGGTACAAGTAACTTAAAGAATGCTTGGGATCGCCCATTCTTTAAGGATCCGTTAAACTATTTACTATGTAGTAATATACGCTATATACAGTAGTGTCTAATTAGTAAAGTATAATCATATAGAAAATAGCGTTAAGGGGATGGAGAACCTTAACGCGGCCGGATCTTAAAATCATAATCGTAGTAAAGCTCGATATGGTAGGTGACACGGCACACAAGGCAATGCCAGGGTAGATATACCAATTACGCACACGGACTGATGGAGCGGATAGCAGCCACTACCGTCCACCTCGAACAACACTCCCAAATCGAAGGGTGGCCACCAAAAATCAAAAAGTAATAGAATGGAATCGAAGAAGTGCGTCCGATAAGAGGTGCTACCTCACTGGTCCGAGATCGCTCCTGTTTTAGCCACCTTATGCCAACTCACGGGAGTTGGGTCCACGTATATACCTTAGGATCGTCGCCACCATCCTACTTCATTCTGGAAACTCCACCGCGTACACAGTTGTCAAAGTGGTTTTCGGTATCGACAGAGAGTATGTCCATATCCGATTCCGGTCTCTTTAACAACCAATCGTTATTATAACCCGTGGTTATAACTTTTAAAACAATACTTTACTTCGAAATAAAATATCATTTCAAAACCATATATTTATCAAAATAAAGATTAAATCAATTCCAAACCATTTCCATATATTTAAAATATCATATCATTTCAAAACTTCATTTCAAAACTTCATTTCAAATCATTTCAATATATCAAAATATCATATCTTTCCAAAACTTCATTTCAAATCATTTTAATATAATAAAATATCATATCCTTACAAAACTTCATTTCAAATCATTTTAATATAATAAAATATCCTATCAGTTCAAAACCAAAAATTCAACTTTAAATACCCTTTAAATTCAAAGATATCATTCATTTACTATCATTTCAAATCACCTTTAAATAGTTTATATTCCAATCAAAATAATTCATTTAACCCTTTTAAAAGTGTAATTATTATAATTTCAAATCAAGTATTCAATTTCCAAAGTTTCAAACCATTCTGAGTTCGTTTACTAAGTCAAAAACCCTAATTATTAAAATTTCAGCATTTCACAGCATTTAAAAACAACTGCTACAAGTTATATTTGAAAACATTTTTAATTCAGCAAAGACAGCACTTAAAACTGCTGTTAAAACTCAGTTTTAGTTGAAATATAGTTCAAAACAGAAAAGACAGCATTTCAGAAGTGCTGCGGTAGTTCAGATTTCAAAACAAGGGTTAAATTTGGTTTCAGCAAAGACTGCAGACCATTATAGCATTTCCAGAGAATGCTATAATAGGCCTGAGTTCAATATTAGCCTACAAGTTCAATTACAGCAACTACAGCATTTCAGAAATGCTGTAATAGCTCTTTTTACACAATTTTAGTTCAAAACACAATCTGCAGCATTTCTGAATGCTATTGAAAGTAGATTTCAGGTGTTAGTGTATTTCCAGCAATTAAATAACTTCAATTTAAAACACATAAACATTTTAAAAATCATATTTTAACATTTAAAATGTTCATTTTCATATCATTTAACATATATCTTTTTCACAATAAATTTCTTATAATTAAATCCAATTTTCAACAATTTACTTAATAAATTTAAGTGTAAAAGTTTCCAATTCTTCAAATTTCAACAAATAACTTAACACTTCAAATTTAAATTACCATTTCACAAATTTAACTAAATTTCCAATTTTATTTAATTAACTTAAACCTTTAATTAAAACCAAATTTCACATTTCCAAGTCAGGTTATATTTTAAAAGATCACTTTTAAACATTCATTTATTTAACCACTTAAACTCATAGAAAAATCAATAATACTTTAATAAATCACTTAAATTCAAATTTAATCAAATTATCATATTTTACCATTTTCCAAATATAATTAAATTTCCATTTTATTCATATAACTTAAATATCATTTTTAACCAAAATTCCAAATTCCAAACTTAAGTTATATTTCAATAATCCAATTTAACCATTCATTAATTACATTTTAACTCATAGAAAAATCATAATTTCTTTATTCTAAAAACATTTCAAAATCTATTTAAATCAAATTTCATAAATTTATTTTTAAAAATACTTAAAATCATCCAAAACACTTTATAAAATAACCACGGGCTTGTATATAGTTTTCTAACCTAGGTCAAGTGATACGGATATGTATCATTTCAACCCGCAGTTTAAAAAAAAGAAAAATCCAGGTTATATCATTTCAAACCCGCAATCCCAAGTTAAATGAATGAATTTGAAAACCGCTCAGGCCTATCATTTCAGCCCATAACGATATTCCCTTATTCTAAAGTTCGTTCGGGTATGTATCATTTCAACCCATAGTGATTCTAGTCTACAGGGAACTTGCAGTGTGATAAACTGAAATAAATAAACAGAATAACATAAAACAACAGTAACATATTGTAAACGTACATATATATATATATTTTGGTCCATGATTTCTAATGGGTACGTGGTTACGAAGGCTGAGTATTCATGTTCCCTCTTTATTCATTTTCCAGCGGATCATGGTTTATGGTTAACAGCCCAATAGCCCATTTAGTTTTGTTTGTAATGTTTCATCACTTTCCAGATTTACCTCTCTCGTTTTCTCTCTTATAAATAACGAGATTATGTAATGTGTGATACTGAGAATAATAAGAAATATGGCATCTAAATATTTGTTTTCTATCTTAATTTCTTTCTTCATTTAACATGGTATCAGAGCCTCCGATCTAGGGTTTGTTAATATTTCAATCTTCTGTATCTCCCGTGTTCGATCTGTTCCTCTCTTCCTTAAATCATGGTGGAAACCAAAAGTATAGATGTATTGTCGATGATGCCCAAAATTACTGATCGAAAGTTAAATAATTCAAACTACCATGATTGGAATAAAACAATCCGCTTGTATCTCCGTAGCATGGACAAAATAGATCATCTAACCAAGGATCCACCTTCACCTGATTCGAAGGAAGCTGATGACCAGATCTGGCTCAGAGATGATGCTCGTATATTTTTACAAATCCGAAACTCTGTTGAAAATGATGTAATTGGATTAGTGAATCATTGCGAAACTGTGAAAGAGTTGATGGAATATTTGGAATTTCTATATTCATGCAAAGGCAATTTAAACAAAATGTATGATGTGTGTCAAGCTTTTTATAGAGCCGAAAAGAAGGACATGAATCTCATGAGTTACTTCATGTCATTCAAACAAACTTACGAGGAATTTAATCTCCTCTTACCTATGAGCAGTGATATCAAAATTCAACAAAAACAGCGAGAACAAATGGCCATAATGAGTTTTTTGGTGGGCCTTCCTTCAGAATTTGAAAGTGCAAAAGCGCAAATACTTGCTAATACTGATATAACTTCTTTACATGAAGTATATAGTCGACTTCTGCGAACTGAAACAGTTTCAAACAACTCAAATACTAGTAATAGTGCTCTTGTAGGTGCACAGCCTAGTGCACAGGTGCACCAACCAGCAGACAATTGGAGACCACATGCCCCTGCAACAGGCCAAAGCTGGAGACCACCTACTGCCCAACCATGGAAGCCATCAAATCAACCATGGAGATCACCGAATCCTAACAAAGTATGTAAGTACTGCAAGAAAATTGGTCATTTGGTGAATGAGTGTAGAAAATTGCAATACAAAACTCAAGGAAATGTCTCCAACCCAAATACCAAGGCTGTGTTAATGACTGCAGAAGAATTCGACAATTACTCAAAGTTTCAAAGTTCCATGAACAAAAATCCATCTGAAACCACTGCCGCAACGACAGTAGCTTCTATGGCAAATACAAGCAAAGCTACCTCTAACTGGATAATTGATTCAGGGGCCACGGACCACATGACAGGTAACCAACAATTGTTTTCAAATCTAACAGCAATCAGATCATCACACAGAGTTACATTGGCGGATGGTTCTCAATCATCAGTTAAAGGAATGGGTGAAGTTAACCCGAACTCATCCATATCTATGAAATCTGTTCTATACATACCCTCACTATCTTTTAATTTGCTCTCTCTGAGTCAAATTACGAATAATCTCAGGTGTAGCATTACTTTCTTTCCTAACTACTGTGTATTCCAGGATCTTGTGACTGTAACGACCCTAGATTTTAATTTAATTTAAATTAATAATTTATTGAATTTTGGAGTTAAATTAATAATTAAATGAATTTTTGAATAAAATAGTAAAATAAATCGATTGAATGAAAGCGAGTTTCCCCGACTCGATTTCGAGTGAATTTGAAAATAATAAATATATAGATATATATTTTGACTTGAGTTTAAATTGTAAATAAATATTGAAACTAGGAATAGAAAATAAATTTGACAAATTCAAATAGAAATATATAATAAGATAAATTATAAAATATAAAGTGATTACACTACAATAATTCAAACAACAAGAAACAAAGTATAAAAACACAAGTGTATATACAACATAACTTTAACATTTGTAAACAAAGCATAAATTAAAGCAAGAGAACAAGACCTGACAAACACATGTATATGGAGTACAAGCTAAAGTATATAAATAAACAAAGTAAGCAACTTCAACAAAATGAAGAGCCGAAACAAAGCAAGGTCAGGCAATATAAAAAGAGAAGATAAAAATAAAAACATCTTTTGTACAACTAAGATAAGCAAGGAAGACATCTGGTACATTAGCATTTAATGCTTTCCACCCTAGCACAAAACAAAGCCTGTTCGCAAATGCTTTCAGCCCCCAAACCTCATAAAAAAATCTCTGGCCATATTAGTACTAGAGAAAAAAAATATATCCTGATGTACAAACCACATTATCACCTTGTATAAAATATATACATCACTGCAAGCTTCTTTTCCATATATTGTCATCAGTTCGTCCATAAGCTATGCAAAACTGAAGTGAATATATTTTCAAACTGAAACAAGAAAAACTTCAACTTAAAACAACTTGAACCAATTCGAATCAGAGGTCAAAAGAGGAGCTGCAGTTAGTAAAATGTCAAGCCTGGTTTACCATTTCAAGCTTCCCTGTTCCAAACTTTTAACAGGTGAGCAACTCTTCTTATTTACATGTGAGCAAACTTACTCTTGATCTAATCTCAGACTTGATGTGATGATTTATGGTTGAATATGGGTAAGCATGTTCTGCATGCATACGAATATATTTTGCAAGTATTTGTGCATGCCGTATATGTCTGGATATTCCTCTGTTTAGAAACAGGTTAACTAAATTCAAGAATTTTTTTTTATCTCAGAACCAAAAGGAATTTAGGTGATGACCTTTAAAAGGAAAATATTGATAATTACTTGACTTGAATTTAAAAAAAAAAAAATTCAAGAAGTTTTAGTAAATAACTAACTGGAAACTTAGAATATACAGGAGACACCTTTGGAAATGATAAAAATCAACCATGTTAATTTTGAATTTGGATTTCGTAAACTAAATTGTATGGAAAAAAGATGAATTTAGGTAATGGTTTCAGGGTTTTTAAATTCGTATAAAAGGGGAATTCTCGAGTTTATCAATTTGGGTACTTTCATCCATATCTGATAAACGACGATGAGTGGTAAGTCAAAAACGTCGTTGGAGGTAGCTTGCAGGTCAAGGACCAGTGGAAAAATGGGGAAAGAAATTCCAGTGCAGTGTGGTGATCAGGCGACGTGTCTTTAGGGTTTAGTGTTGGCTTCGGTTGTGGTGTAGTCGTGATAAATTAGGGAGAGCGCGGCAGGATCGGAACGTATAGATCTTGGCACGGAGGTGAACGTAGGTATGGGCTTTCGATCGAGGTAAGTGGCGCATGAGGTAGTGGCCGGACGTGGATGTGGTAGTTCGATTTGGGGTGGTTGTAGTTTCTGGTTTTGGAAATTAGGTGGAGTTGAAGGTCGTTTTTTTTATCAGAGGCGTTTTCTGGCGTCAGTGATGGGTAACTGAGTCAGAGGGTAGAATAGGACTTAGTCGCGGTGCCACAGCGGTGAGTCAGTCTCTGATGAAGATGTGCACGTGCACGGGAATGGTTATTGTCCTGGAATTTTTGTTTGTTTAATCTGGTTGTTTCCAGGAAGTACTCGAGTTTTTACTCGGATATTACTCGTAGTAGTTGAGTTTTGGTCTCGGGTGTAGCGTGAGTTTTTCTCGTGCCTGTTTGTTCTCTTTACTTAACAGTTTATAAATAAAAAGAAAGGGAAGATGTAACGACCCTGAATTTTGAACCATTTAAATTGAAAATATTTAATTAATTTTAAATATTTGAACGATGATTTGACTTGAATTTCAAATTATCAGAATGAATTGGTGATTAAATTTTGAATTTAATCTATTGAAAGTTGAATGAATTTGAATCTTCAATTTTAAGCCGGTTAAAAATAATTTAAAGGCTTAGAAAATTCACATAGATAATACTGAAGATAATAGAAGCTTCAGAATTGAATTTGAAAGTGATTTGTTCGGTTTTGAAATTGTATCGTTTGAAATCGAATTTAAAAATAACCTTCCGAGGCACAGTCTCGGAATTTGACGAAACCAGTTTCATTGGGTCCGTAATATTGAATTATTACTGGATTTCAAATTTCGTATTTATCGGAATTGTTTTGTGAATATACGGCGTATAAACGCGTATAAAATTAAATCGAATTCAAATTGAATTTCTGTAACAACCTGAATTTTTATCCAAAATTTTAGATTATTTTAAATTAATAATTGATTTAAATTTATTTAAATTGTGAATGTGCTCGAATTTTTCAAGTTTAATTTGAGGAATATATTTGGTTGTTAAATTTGAATTGGAAATTGTAAATCGATTTAAATTCTTTTGTTAAACTTTATTAATACAAAATAAATGAATAAATACACATAGCTAAATTTTAACAACAAATTTAAAACAAAAACAAATTAAAGAAAATATCTTTACAAAATAAATCAGTTTTTAAATGAAAACAAAAATAAAAGATAAAAAGAAAATAAAATAAAAACCATACCCAACCCATGCCTATACCACGTTCGGCCCATAACCTTTTTTCTCCGTTAAAACACAAACCCGATCCCCATTACTTCCCTCATTCAAACCCTAAAAGCAATCGAGAAAAATAAATGGCGGCTTACAAAATCGCTCCTCTTCAACAAAGAAAACTAGGGCTTCAGCCTCGTTGATTTCGTTCGATCGGCGACGAGTAAAACGGTGGCTTCGATCTGGAAATTGTAGGGCTTCGTCTTCGCTCCCCTTCGTCTCGACAAATTAGGGTTTCGCATTCGTTCGATTCAAGGACGCCGACTCCATCTGCTTCGATCTGCCCCAATTCGATGTTAAGGTGAGTAAAATCTCACATCTAATTTAAGCTCAGAGTTATGCGATTTTGTGAATGGATTTACATGGCTTTGATGGTTTTTGATTTTGGTTGAATGGAGTTGATTTTGTAGTTGTCGGCACCATGTTAGTTCGTTTTTGGGCTACCCACGGCTTCGTTGATTTTCGAAAGCAAATTTCGTTGTTTGGTTAATTGGAACTGTCGACTTTGATTTTGTGTTGATGCTATTTAAACGGTTATGCCTTTGTACCCCTGTCACTTGTTGACTTCGGTCCTAGGTTGGCCACGGTATCTTTGTGGGACATCGTCTTGATTTTCTGCTTCGACTTCAGTACAGGCTTGTTTAAATATTTTGATTTTCGTTGCCTGATCAAGTGAGACCCTCGGCATTGAATTCCCAGTAGTTTTGAATACTTTGACACTTCAAAATTTTTAATCTTCTTGTGGCTCGAATTTATAGAGTTTGGCAGGCTTGCACTGCCACCTATCCTGAATATATGTGCATATACACAAATATGTTTGTGTGTATGCATATATGGGTGGATGGACTTGATATTTTTTTACTGATATTGCTTTCTCTGTAATCTTGTTTTTGCGACATCCTTGCCGTGTCCTGATCACTGTTAATCTGAACACTTCAGACTTAAATTTTGATATTGCCACTTCACTGCCTTCCTGGGTGTACTGCTATCATGTTGACCTGTTTGCATTTGTTTGCATCCATGTTGATATTGTGCATTTAGTTCCAGTACACTTTGATCATTGTATATTCATCTTGCAGCATAATTGAATTATTTGATTTTTTTTTTCCCTTATGTCTCTCTGGACTTCGGCATACTTTAATTACACTGCAGTTATCTTGGTTCAAAACTGATAAATTCTCTTGGGCATTGTATTTTGCTTGTTACTGAGTTACCTTAGTTGGGTACACATGCCTATTTCATTTTTTGTGTGGCAGTAGTGATGAAGTCAATAACTTGTACCATTGATTCCACTTGCTGTCACATTAACCAGTGCATTTCCTTCATATGTTGTCTGTGCACCCTTTAATGTAGCACTCGAGTCTTGTTCAAGCCTTCATGCATTGTCCACTGATCATTTAGTATATATGACGTTCAATGTGTGGATTGAGACCTGAGTCTGTTGTGCACTTCACTCTGCAGCCACCCAAACTCGACAGTTTTTGAATTGACATTTCTTTGCGGCGTGATGCATTGATTTTTATGCCGTATTGGCGAGGCCGTACACGCGTGCGTGTACGGCAGCCAATAACACTGTTTATCTCTGTTGATGATTTAAATCTGCGGATTTATTGTTAACACTGTTTAGTGTTAAATTTTCGTTATCCGGTTTCTTTGTTTAAAGAGTCGGATAGACGGGAATTATTGTGACTGTCGTCTATTTAAATTATTACTGCCTATATGCACTAATAAACTGGTTTGAATTAGACTGACCTGTGTATTATTTTCTTTTGAATATAATACTCGGGTCAGAAAAAAAGAGTGGTATCAGAGCTTTGGTTTACACAAAGCTTAGTTTATGATGTTTAATATGAATAGTTACGAGAAACACTTTAAAAAGGAAACGTTTTTCAAATCCAAAGAAGTATAAAATTGTTTTGAAAATAATGATTTTTAACTTAAGAAAAGTTAAATTGAAGTGAGTTGGCATTAATAAATATATGGATTTGAAATTTAACTAAAAGAAAAGTTAAATTAAATTGAATTAGCAGTAATAAATGTACGATTTGAAGTTTAACAAAGGAAAGTTAAATAAATTGAACTGGATTTGATAAATTGTTGAGATGGAAAGTTAAACTTGAAAGATAAGTGATTATATGATATGAATTGGAAAGTTTAAATTAATAAGTTGTTTAACTTATAAAATGAGAAAGTTAAGTAAAACCAGTTTTTAAATGGTTAAGCAGTTTTGTTAAGTAAAACAAAATCTGAATTTTGAAATGTGATATGAATTTGACTTTAGCAAAAGTTAAATAAAATGATTTTTGAAAGAAAAATCTAAGTTAAGTTAAATAAATGCAAGTGAAGATAAAATGAAACATGACTTAAGTAATATTGAATCAAATTGAATTTGATATCAAAATGAATTGATAAAGTGAAGAATGAATATGAAATTGAGTTATAGAAAGGAAATTCAACTTTAATTGAAAAAAATGAATTTGTGAATATGGTGAATATTAGAATTCAATCAGAATTAGAATATAAACCAATTAAAATTAAGTGTGTTGAACCAAATTGAATGTAAGCAATGTGAATAAATTTGGTTAAGTTGAATATGCATTGATTTTGCCAGTTGATCGTATAGAAATTCATTAAGTGTTAATGAAATTGTATTAATGGAATTTGAAAGCTAAGAAATTGAATTCAAATTGAAAGGTAAGAAATCTAAATAGAATCAAATTTGATTTGAATTGAAAGTAAACTGACTTGAATATAAATTAGTGAATGCGAACTAATTTAATATGAATGAATGTTAGTAAAAATCCAATGTGAATAAATCAAATGTGATTTAAATTGAAAATCAATTCAATGAATGGTTTACTTAAGAACTAGTAGATTATTTTGGAAATGGAAAACTGATAAATTTATATAATAGTTTAAATTGGAATTTTTGAATTATTATAACCGGTTTATATTGAAGATTTGAAAGATTGATATTATATTGGAATTTTAAAATGATTTGTATAAGTGTTAAAAGTGAAATAATTAATGGATTTCATAAGTGAATGGAAATTACAGAATTAAGATTGTGAAGTTATAAAATGAATCGAAGTTGCGAAATAAAAGAATTTATAAGTAATTCACTTATAAATTAAAATTTTGATATAAAATTGAGTTATAAAGGAATGGGTTAATAAAGCAATTTTTATGAATTGAAGTCTTTATAAATAGAAGTGGAATTTATAAATGTTGTTTATAAATTCGAAACTGGCTTATTTTGATAAGTAAATTCTGTATAGTTTGTTAAAAGTAGTATATTCACAATTTTGGACCGTGAATATATTATTGAATAAAATGGACATGTTTTGGGAAAGTGATATTTTAAAACGAAGTAATTGTTTTAAAAAGATGTTTTCAAGGCATTGAATATCGAAACCATAGATTTCAACATTCATTGTTGAAATAGACGTTTTCGAATATAAGGAAATGGTGGACTATAACACTGTTGTTATAGTAAATGATTTCCGAAAGGAAATGTTTTGTATAGTATTGGGATTTATACATCTATCTAAATTTCGAATCCCTATACTAGTAATTTTGAGTTGTCGTAACGATGTTTTACGTAACATTCGTTTTAACTCAAATAAATATGTGAAAAAGAATGATTTCCTTTAAAGATGAAATATATACTTAATTTTGATTAAAGTATATGGAATATTTTCAAATGTTGAAAATAAATGGATTTGTGAATTACTTATTTTGAAATAAGTATGGAAATGTTTTTCCAAATGTGAAATGTTGTGAATATATTCCGTAAGGAATAAATGATTTGAAATTCATTTTTGAAGTCGAAGTTGAAAAGTTAAATGAGAATTTGAACAATTTGTTCAATTTGAAATTTTTCAAAAGATTGAATCGTTAAGTTAAAATTGAGTTTAACTTCGACATCAAAGACAATATAAGTTGAGCTTTGAATTTCAGATGATGATTTGGATTGTATGTCTAACATTGTGAATTGATGACATAGCAATTGATCTCTATTAAATATATATCTGTTGGTGGCGGAGAATTTATTCTCTTAGCTTAACACCCTTCTCTGAGACGTACGAGCTCAGAGGTTATATATCGATAGACATCAATTCTGTGTTGAGAATTGACGATGTAAGCGTGAAATTCAAATCGAATGTGAAAGTCGATAATGAATGGAATTATGAATATGAATTAGGTTTGAGATAACCTTAAATTTCCAAATCGACTTAGAGGAAAATTTTGAAATCCTCTATTTTGTTATGAATATGAGATATGTAAGTTTTTAGAACTTATATATATGAATGCGGTAAATTTGAAACCGTTAGTTTAGAAAGACATTGTTATGGAAATCTTATGTATGTTTACATAGATGTTATATGTACGAAATGTGAAATGAAAGTACTACATATATGATATTATGTTTTCTAAACTGAGGATGTGGAAAAGTACCTTCCATTTATTATTAAAGAAGGTATTGGAACTCTCGATGAGTATCCATTTGAAATTCGTAGCTACGTAGAATTTTAGTCAGAGTGACTATTTGAATCGGAAATCCTTCGCGATAGTTCATCGCGATGAGATTAGATTTGATTGATGATGTTAGCGTAATTTGAGGGGCGAGATGCCCACAGTTACGAGCGACTCCACTAGGATAGTGGCGTAACCGCCGAGTAAACTGCAATCTAATGCCAGGCGAAATTTGAGGGGCGAGATGCCTACAGACACGAGCGACTCTACTGGGATAGTAGCGTAACCGCCGTGTGTACTGCAATCTATGGCGACAACCATGGCGTAATTCAAGAAAGGTGTGAAACCTGCAGTTACAAGCGACTCTACTGGGATAGTAGCGTAACCGCCGGGTAAACTGTGATCCATGGGGGAACGTGCTTTCCATATCCATTTTTTTAAAAGAATTTTTAAAAGTATTTTCACTGGGAATTGAAGCAAGTATGTTTAGTACTTGGAGATTTTTAGACCTGCGCCTGGCCAGCGTATGTCTAATGTCTGTGAGAACGAAGATGGACTTGTTAAATTTCGAGTTAGCAAGTATTTTCAAACTGTAAATAGCAAATCAATGATTTGAAATTAAAATTACGAAATTCCTACCTAATGAACTAAGGAAGAGGATCTTTGAAATGTTTTGAAAGCCCACAGCTTTGGAAGATATATATTATATAAATCTCTAATGTGAAGAATTTTAAGTTTGAATCTGAGTTGTAAATTAAAAATGTTAGTAAAAGACTTTTGGGTTTTGATTTTAGAAATCAATGATTGTAGAAATCAATGAACAAAAGAGAAGATAAACAAAACTAGTGAGATTAAACAAATGGAATGAATTCTACATATATTCATTTATTTGTAATAAGTTTTAAGCTTAGTAAAATTGACTAGAGTAGAAGTATTGGTAAAATTGTAACAACTTTTCCTTTTCGAGGACGAAAAGTTTTTAAGGAGGGGAGTTTGTAACGACCCTGAATTTTGAACCATTTAAATTGAAAATATTTAATTAATTTTAAATATTTGAACGATGATTTGACTTGAATTTCAAATTATCAGAATGAATTGGTGATTAAATTTTGAATTTAATCTATTGAAAGTTGAATGAATTTGAATCTTCAATTTTAAGCCGGTTAAAAATAATTTAAAGGCTTAGAAAATTCACATAGATAATACTGAAGATAATAGAAGCTTCAGAATTGAATTTGAAAGTGATTTGTTCGGTTTTGAAATTGTATCGTTTGAAATCGAATTTAAAAATAACCTTCCGAGGCACAGTCTCGGAATTTGACGAAACCAGTTTCATTGGGTCCGTAATATTGAATTATTACTGGATTTCAAATTTCGTATTTATCGGAATTGTTTTGTGAATATACGGCGTATAAACGCGTATAAAATTAAATCGAATTCAAATTGAATTTCTGTAACAACCTGAATTTTTATCCAAAATTTTAGATTATTTTAAATTAATAATTGATTTAAATTTATTTAAATTGTGAATGTGCTCGAATTTTTCAAGTTTAATTTGAGGAATATATTTGGTTGTTAAATTTGAATTGGAAATTGTAAATCGATTTAAATTCTTTTGTTAAACTTTATTAATACAAAATAAATGAATAAATACACATAGCTAAATTTTAACAACAAATTTAAAACAAAAACAAATTAAAGAAAATATCTTTACAAAATAAATCAGTTTTTAAATGAAAACAAAAATAAAAGATAAAAAGAAAATAAAATAAAAACCATACCCAACCCATGCCTATACCACGTTCGGCCCATAACCTTTTTTCTCCGTTAAAACACAAACCCGATCCCCATTACTTCCCTCATTCAAACCCTAAAAGCAATCGAGAAAAATAAATGGCGGCTTACAAAATCGCTCCTCTTCAACAAAGAAAACTAGGGCTTCAGCCTCGTTGATTTCGTTCGATCGGCGACGAGTAAAACGGTGGCTTCGATCTGGAAATTGTAGGGCTTCGTCTTCGCTCCCCTTCGTCTCGACAAATTAGGGTTTCGCATTCGTTCGATTCAAGGACGCCGACTCCATCTGCTTCGATCTGCCCCAATTCGATGTTAAGGTGAGTAAAATCTCACATCTAATTTAAGCTCAGAGTTATGCGATTTTGTGAATGGATTTACATGGCTTTGATGGTTTTTGATTTTGGTTGAATGGAGTTGATTTTGTAGTTGTCGGCACCATGTTAGTTCGTTTTTGGGCTACCCACGGCTTCGTTGATTTTCGAAAGCAAATTTCGTTGTTTGGTTAATTGGAACTGTCGACTTTGATTTTGTGTTGATGCTATTTAAACGGTTATGCCTTTGTACCCCTGTCACTTGTTGACTTCGGTCCTAGGTTGGCCACGGTATCTTTGTGGGACATCGTCTTGATTTTCTGCTTCGACTTCAGTACAGGCTTGTTTAAATATTTTGATTTTCGTTGCCTGATCAAGTGAGACCCTCGGCATTGAATTCCCAGTAGTTTTGAATACTTTGACACTTCAAAATTTTTAATCTTCTTGTGGCTCGAATTTATAGAGTTTGGCAGGCTTGCACTGCCACCTATCCTGAATATATGTGCATATACACAAATATGTTTGTGTGTATGCATATATGGGTGGATGGACTTGATATTTTTTTACTGATATTGCTTTCTCTGTAATCTTGTTTTTGCGACATCCTTGCCGTGTCCTGATCACTGTTAATCTGAACACTTCAGACTTAAATTTTGATATTGCCACTTCACTGCCTTCCTGGGTGTACTGCTATCATGTTGACCTGTTTGCATTTGTTTGCATCCATGTTGATATTGTGCATTTAGTTCCAGTACACTTTGATCATTGTATATTCATCTTGCAGCATAATTGACTTATTTGATTTTTTTTTTCCCTTATGTCTCTCTGGACTTCGGCATACTTTAATTACACTGCAGTTATCTTGGTTCAAAACTGATAAATTCTCTTGGGCATTGTATTTTGCTTGTTACTGAGTTACCTTAGTTGGGTACACATGCCTATTTCATTTTTTGTGTGGCAGTAGTGATGAAGTCAATAACTTGTACCATTGATTCCACTTGCTGTCACATTAACCAGTGCATTTCCTTCATATGTTGTCTGTGCACCCTTTAATGTAGCACTCGAGTCTTGTTCAAGCCTTCATGCATTGTCCACTGATCATTTAGTATATATGACGTTCAATGTGTGGATTGAGACCTGAGTCTGTTGTGCACTTCACTCTGCAGCCACCCAAACTCGACAGTTTTTGAATTGACATTTCTTTGCGGCGTGATGCATTGATTTTTATGCCGTATTGGCGAGGCCGTACACGCGTGCGTGTACGGCAGCCAATAACACTGTTTATCTCTGTTGATGATTTAAATCTGTGGATTTATTGTTAACACTGTTTAGTGTTAAATTTTCGTTATCCGGTTTCTTTGTTTAAAGAGTCGGATAGACGGGAATTATTGTGACTGTCGTCTATTTAAATTATTACTGCCTATATGCACTAATAAACTGGTTTGAATTAGACTGACCTGTGTATTATTTTCTTTTGAATATAATACTCGGGTCAGACCGAGTATTTTTACAGCTTGAAGATTTTCGAGCAGCGAAGTTAGAGAGAGAGTAAAGAATGACTTTTGTTTTCAGAAGAAAATTGTATTTTAAGATATTCCGCTGTATCAGTATTAAAAATTGTATAAACTCTGATGTATATATAAAAAGATTTATAGTAATGAAATAAAGATTCATTTGTTTTAATTGATTGTTATTATCTGTGTTTCTGTGGCTGATTCTGTTTAAACCTTATAAACTAAATAACAATTCGTCTTTTTGAACGTTTCGAGTTGGTTTAATTACCGACTGGAGGCGGTCAAAAAGGGGGAATGTTACAGAAGAGATAGAGTCAGGAAGAAGAAGAATAGGAGAGAGGGGATCGGGGTTGTCTCGGGGTTCTGGAGTTTAGGCTCGGGTCTGTACCCGAAGTAGTTTAGCAAAGTTGATAGTGGATAAATAGAACAAGTTTTAAGTCAAGTTGTCAAAGATCTGATTTTCAAATTAAAAATATGTTTAAAATTGTTTTGGGTTTTGAATAATTACATTGGAATGCTTATTTAAAAATTCTTAAGTGTTTTCAAATAAAAATTGATTATGTGATTAAATAAGTGATTAAGATAAATGGGTTATCTTAAGATCAAAAGATCATTAATTTGAAATTTATTTATAATTACTTAATTAAAAGTTAATTAAGTATTAATTAAGGATTGACTGATTTGTTGAGAGTTAATTAATTTATGATGAGTAATTTAAGGATAATTACTTAATGATAGTAACTAAAGAATAATTAATCAATTTCTTAATGGATGATTAAAGGGTAATTAATTATTTAAAGATAATTACTTAATGAAAGTAATCAAGGAAAATTAATTAATTAATTAAGGGTAATTAATTTAAGTATAATTAAATAATTAAAGATTAATTATTTAATGATTAAAGGTTAATTAATTAAAATGGTTTATAATTAATTAATGATTAATTAACCAAGATTTGTAGTTCATTCATAAGTAATTAATCTGGTATAAATTAATTATAATTAGATATTAATTGATTCTACTTATGGATGTTTGGATTTCGTTGAATGATTGAATTGTTGATATCCCTGATATATGATGCTTTGTGATATACCCTGATTTGTGTTGTGATTTGTAATTTATTTATCTAGGATGGATGTAATTGATTATCTGCGATATATATATCTGTTTCTGTGATATATTACTATGTGAATATGAAAATCCTTGGCCCATAAACGACATTTGAATTTCGATGCGACAGGGAGTCGGATTCCAGTTGGTTATCCGAAACCCACATCGAATTGTAATAGTGAATCTTTGTGACTGATAAATTTATTTTATCTATGAAATTGTAAATGAAGATAAGCGTTATCGATTATACCGCTTATCGATATATCTGTGATGATTGATGTTGCACTATTGTGTGTAAAACCCCTGGACTACACCATACACACACAAATATGGATTTCACTAGGAAATCGGTTAAGTCACAGATAAATTAAATTTGATGTTTTTGAAATTGAAATTTTAATTTCAATTGATTTTGAAATTAGAAATTTGGGTTTAAAGTGAAAAGCTTTTGAAATGGAATTTCAAAGATAAAAGTTATTTCGAATAACTTGATTAAGTTTTGAAAATTTAAATAATTTGATTTAAATTTGAATTCAAGTTTGAAATTGAATTCTAGGATTTGAAACTAGGGATTAAAAATGTTGTACAAGTTATATATGGGTTAAACCATTTTAAAGGTATTGATTTGGGATTTTGAATTTAATTCAAGGGTTTTAACTCGTGTAAATATAACTGGATTTTTCTGAAACGAAACTATTTGATTTCAAATAGGAAAAGCTTTCACATAAGTAATGAATTTCCAATTTGTGTTGAAAGAATTTCAAGTTTGAAATAGAATTGAAATGTTTTGAAATTATGAAATGAGTCTTTGATTTCAAAGACCGGAGGAGTTAATCTAACTTGAAATAGAATTGTTTTGAAAGGCTATGAATGAATCTTTGGAAGCGAGTTTTGAAAGCTATAAGTTAAATCTTGATTTAAAGATTTAACGAGTTAATCAGATTGAAATGGAAATCGATTTGAAAATATATGAATGAATCTTTGGGAATGGGGTGAACTTTGTGAATTAAATCTTTTGTTTAAAAGATTAAAGTGTGTAAATTGTTTAAACCATTGAAGGTTTTTGAAATAAATCTTTTTGTTTAAAAAATTGGAAATGGTAATTTGTTTTAACCATTCGAATGAAAAGTTTTAAGCTTTAAGCTGTGATTTAACTGAGACCCCAAGATCCATATGATTTTTAATTGCGCTCGTTATTCGGTTTAGCCGGGAGAGGACATTTGTGTCATATAACCCATTCCGAATAGTGATACGACGATATGGATAGCATTTGAAGACCGGTGGTGAAGACCGGGTATTTGCGAGAGCGATAGGATGACCTATCGATTGTCTCTGCACTGAGTAGCTACGGTATAGAGATTCCCTAAGTGATGGGAAGTCCGATCAGGATTGTGAATACCCGGATTTGCAAGGGCTTCTTTGGAAGTGCCTTCGGTTCTGTTCGGACTCGGAACAGACTTGTATGGATGTGTGTCTGACGTTACACTTTGAGATGTAAAGCTGGTTTCTATCAAATACATTTTTGTTGGTGGCGGAGAATTTATTCTCTTAGCTTAACACCCTTCTCTGAGACGTACGAGCTCAGAGGTTATGTAGTTGATGGTTACTAGTGATACATTCCCAATTTGGTAATGTGGCATACGAAGTGCTGCTGATCATTGGTTGATCAAAGCGTGGCTTTGTGAAAAAGCGTAGTTTTGTGGACGAGACTTCGTCGAGCCTCACAACCCGGTAACGGTCGAAACAGGAATGTTGCGACAAAGGTTTGTAGGGGTAGCGCCCCTAGGGTATGTCATTTCCTTCTGGATAAAGGGTGGTATCATGGTATGGAGCCCAGATACTTAACTCGTGTGGACACTATACATTTATCACTTTGTGATGTTGCTTTATGATTGAGGTACCGCGGATAAAGGTCGGTAACGACCGGGGGATGACATGACTCGTGTGTTAGTTACCTAGTTACAGCTTACAGCGTGAGGTAGCGTCAGTGTGTTAGTTACCTAGTTACAGCTGTACAGCGTGAGGTAGCGTCGACCTTTTGTTTGCAGAGATCTGGTTAGGATCCGGCGTCTTTCCAGAGGCGTTTCTATTTCGGTAAGGAAGTTCCTTAGCCTGATCATTTGTTGGAAATCCAAAGAAACAATACGAACCCTGTACGGTTTTAGTTGTATTACCTGCTATGGAATGTGGCGGTAACCTGCTATTGAACATGGTAGCTATAGCAGGCATACGATGAAATGTTGTATGCTGGCTAAGATTAATATTATATTTTCGAAATGTTTTCGACACTATGCACTAATGATAATAATATCGAATGATTTTGCATAGTAAGCATTTTTGACTATCATAAGAAGAAATCTCCTCCAATTCTGCGATTGCATTGTGTGTGTGGTGGGAGGTCTTATGGTAGTTTCATTTTCGAAAAACATTGCGGATTTCAATGTTAAAAGCCTTTGTTGCTTGTTTTAAAGATAAACTGTTTTTGTTGCTCACACCAGTCCCAGGACTGATCCGGAGTTTATTGTTCTCTTCCTAAACTCTGGGTGCCCACTATTTTCCACACGGGAAGTCTAGAGTTGGGTTTTTCAGATATTCAGGTTTAGTAGATTATCTGGAGTCAGTTCAGTTCTTGGAGTCCATGGACTGACGTTGCTTATCTTGGAACATTCTATTGGGGATATTCTATCCGCTGTTGGTGTTATCGTTTTCTTTTCCGCTGCTATTTGTTGTATCATATCTCTGATGTATATTGATATTCATTGTATCATTCTATTGTATCAGATATTGTATATCAATGTATTATTCATTTCTTCCGCTGTGTTATTTACTTAACTGTGTTATAAGCTCCGGCGACTCGGATTTGAACGCTCGAATCTACGACATTCGAGTACGATGTAAAGTATGGATGTCGATTTTCGAACGCGAAAAATCCGAGACGTTACAAGTGGTATCAGAGCTAAGGTTGAACTTTAGCTCAGGAGTATAACACGTTAAGTAGCTCATTAGAGATAGAGTGAAGTAAACTCTAGAATGAGTATTCTCAGATATCCGTCTGAACGTCTCAGTAAATTCTCTTACTATCCACTGATAGTAAGTATGAGTGCAAGAAGAAGGCGAGATAGGGGACAGGGAAATACGACTATAAATGGTCAATACTCTGTAACAACAAGGAAGTAATCTTTTCTCTATCAATCTCTTTTGTTCAGCATCTTTTCTCAATTCTTCGGTAGTTTCTGGTAGATCCAGGAATAAATTCAATATATAAAAATGGGACATAAACTCCAACTGAGCCAAAATTGTTTGTATGGATGAATTGTTTGCATTGGTTGCTATGGTTGATAGGTATATTTTAGTTTTAAACTAAAAAGTTTTGAAATCGTATCCATCTATCTATCTATTCCTTGGGTCCGGATAAGTTCTACGAATAGTTAGTTATCCCTTTGAACTAACCGATGCCCTTGTATATTTCGTAGATCTGGATAACCCGAGTATTTTGTTGAGTGTTAAATAGATTCGTTCTTGTATCTATTATTGATATTCTGATTTGATAAGCCAAATGCAGAATAAATATTCGTTTTGATTCGATGAAACATTCTTCATCTATCTTTTTGTCTCCTTGGTAATTTCGAGGACGAAATTCTTTTAAGGGGGGAAGTTTGTAACGACCCTAGATTTTAATTTAATTTAAATTAATAATTTATTGAATTTTGGAGTTAAATTAATAATTAAATGAATTTTTGAATAAAATAGTAAAATAAATCGATTGAATGAAAGCGAGTTTCCCCGACTCGATTTCGAGTGAATTTGAAAATAATAAATATATAGATATATATTTTGACTTGAGTTTAAATTGTAAATAAATATTGAAACTAGGAATAGAAAATAAATTTGACAAATTCAAATAGAAATATATAATAAGATAAATTATAAAATATAAAGTGATTACACTACAATAATTCAAACAACAAGAAACAAAGTATAAAAACACAAGTGTATATACAACATAACTTTAACATTTGTAAACAAAGCATAAATTAAAGCAAGAGAACAAGACCTGACAAACACATGTATATGGAGTACAAGCTAAAGTATATAAATAAACAAAGTAAGCAACTTCAACAAAATGAAGAGCCGAAACAAAGCAAGGTCAGGCAATATAAAAAGAGAAGATAAAAATAAAAACATCTTTTGTACAACTAAGATAAGCAAGGAAGACATCTGGTACATTAGCATTTAATGCTTTCCACCCTAGCACAAAACAAAGCCTGTTCGCAAATGCTTTCAGCCCCCAAACCTCATAAAAAAATCTCTGGCCATATTAGTACTAGAGAAGAAAAATATATCCTGATGTACAAACCACATTATCACCTTGTATAAAATATATACATCACTGCAAGCTTCTTTTCCATATATTGTCATCAGTTCGTCCATAAGCTATGCAAAACTGAAGTGAATATATTTTCAAACTTAAACAAGAAAAACTTCAACTTAAAACAACTTGAACCAATTCGAATCAGAGGTCAAAAGAGGAGCTGCAGTTAGTAAAATGTCAAGCCTGGTTTACCATTTCAAGCTTCCCTGTTCCAAACTTTTAACAGGTGAGCAACTCTTCTTATTTACATGTGAGCAAACTTACTCTTGATCTAATCTCAGACTTGATGTGATGATTTATGGTTGAATATGGGTAAGCATGTTCTGCATGCATACGAATATATTTTGCAAGTATTTGTGCATGCCGTATATGTCTGGATATTCCTCTGTTTAGAAACAGGTTAACTAAATTCAAGAATTTTTTTTTTATCTCAGAACCAAAAGGAATTTAGGTGATGACCTTTAAAAGGAAAATATTGATAATTACTTGACTTGAATTTAAAAAAAAAAAATTCAAGAAGTTTTAGTAAATAACTAACTGGAAACTTAGAATATACAGGAGACACCTTTGGAAATGATAAAAATCAACCATGTTAATTTTGAATTTGGATTTCGTAAACTAAATTGTATGGAAAAAAGATGAATTTAGGTAATGGTTTCAGGGTTTTTAAATTCGTATAAAAGGGGAATTCTCGAGTTTATCAATTTGGGTACTTTCATCCATATCTGATAAACGACGATGAGTGGTAAGTCAAAAACGTCGCTGGAGGTAGCTTGCAGGTCAAGGACCAGTGGAAAAATGGGGAAAGAAATTCCAGTGCAGTGTGGTGATCAGGCGACGTGTCTTTAGGGTTTAGTGTTGGCTTCGGTTGTGGTGTAGTCGTGATAAATTAGGGAGAGCGCGGCAGGATCGGAACGTATAGATCTTGGCACGGAGGTGAACGTAGGTATGGGCTTTCGATCGAGGTAAGTGGCGCATGAGGTAGTGGCCGGATGTGGATGTGGTAGTTCGATTTGGGGTGGTTGTGGTTTCTGGTTTTGGAAATTAGGTGGAGTTGAAGGTCGTTTTTTTTATCAGAGGCGTTTTCTGGCGTCAGTGATGGGTAACTGAGTCAGAGGGTAGAATAGGACTTAGTCGCGGTGCCACAGCGGTGAGTCAGTCTCTGATGAAGATGTGCACGTGCACGGGAATGGTTATTGTCCTGGAATTTTTGTTTGTTTAGTCTGGTTGTTTCCAGGAAGTACTCGAGTTTTTACTCGGATATTACTCGTAGTAGTTGAGTTTTGGTCTCGGGTGTAGCGTGAGTTTTTCTCGTGCCTGTTTGTTCTCTTTACTTAACAGTTTATAAATAAAAAGAAAGGGAAGAGATAGAGTCAGGAAGAAGAAGAATAGGAGAGAGGGGATCGGGGTTGTCTCGGGGTTCTGGAGTTTAGGCTCGGGTCTGTACCCGAAGTAGTTTAGCAAAGTTGATAGTGGATAAACAGAACAAGTTTTAAGTCAAGTTGTCAAAGATCTGATTTTCAAATTAAAAATATGTTTAAAATTGTTTTGGGTTTTGAATAATTACATTGGAATGCTTATTTAAAAATTCTTAAGTGTTTTCAAATAAAAATTGATTATGTGATTAAATAAGTGATTAAGATAAATGGGTTATCTTAAGATTAAAAGATCATTAATTTGAAATTTATTTATAATTACTTAATTAAAAGTTAATTAAGTATTAATTAAGGATTGACTGATTTGTTGAGAGTTAATTAATTAATGATGAGTAATTTAAGGATAATTACTTAATGATAGTAACTAAAGAATAATTAATCAATTTCTTAATGGATGATTAAAGGGTAATTAATTATTTAAAGATAATTACTTAATGAAAGTAATCAAGGAAAATTAATTAATTAATTAAGGGTAATTAATTTAAGTATAATTAAATAATTAAAGATTAATTATTTAATGATTAAAGGTTAATTAATTAAAATGGTTTATAATTAATTAATGATTAATTAACCAAGATTTGTAGTTCATTCATAAGTAATTAATCTGGTATAAATTAATTATAATCAGATATTAATTGATTCTACTTATGGATGTTTGGATTTCGTTGAATGATTGAATTGTTGATATCCCTGATATATGATGCTTTGTGATATACCCTGATTTGTGTTGTGATTTGTAATTTATTTATCTAGGATGAATGTAATTGATTATCTGCGATATATAAATCTGTTTCTGTGATATATTACTATGTGAATATGAAAACCCTTGGCCCATAAACGACATTTGAATTTCGATGCGACAGGGAGTCGGATTCCAGTTGGTTATCCGAAACCCACATCGAATTGTAATAGTGAATCTTTATGACTGATAAATTTATTTTATCTATGAAATTGTAAATGAAGATAAGCGTTATCGATTATACCGCTTATCGATATATCTGTGATGATTGATGTTGCACTATTGTGTGTAAAACCCCTGGACTACACCATACACACACAAATATGGATTTCACTAGGAAATCGGTTAAGTCACAGATAAATTAAATTTGATGTTTTTGAAATTGAAATTTTAATTTCAATTGATTTTGAAATTAGAAATTTGAGTTTAAAGTGAAAAGCTTTTGAAATGGAATTTCAAAGATAAAAGTTATTTCGAATAACTTGATTAAGTTTTGAAAATTTAAATAATTTGATTTAAATTTGAATTCAAGTTTGAAATTGAATTCTAGGATTTGAAACTAGGGATTAAAAATGTTGTACAAGTTATATATGGGTTAAACCATTTTAAAGGTATTGATTTGGGATTTTGAATTTAATTCAAGGGTTTTAACTCGTGTGAATATAACTGGATTTTTCTGAAACGAAACTATTTGATTTCAAATAGTAAAAGCTTTCACATAAGTAATGAATTTCCAATTTGTGTTGAAAGAATTTCAAGTTTGAAATAGAATTGAAATGTTTTGAAATTATGAAATGAGTCTTTGATTTCAAAGACCGGAGGAGTTAATCTAACTTGAAATAGAATTGTTTTGAAAGGCTATGAATGAATCTTTGGAAGCGAGTTTTGAAAGCTATAAGTTAAATCTTGATTTAAAGATTTAACGAGTTAATCAGATTGAAATGGAAATCGATTTGAAAATATATGAATGAATCTTTGGGAATGGGGTGAACTTTGTGAATTAAATCTTTTGTTTAAAAGATTAAAGTGTGGAAATTGTTTAAACCATTGAAGGTTTTTGAAATAAATCTTTTTGTTTAAAAGATTGGAAATGGTAATTTGTTTTAACCATTCGAATGAAAAGTTTTAAGCTTTAAGCTGTGATTTAACTGAGACCCCAGTATCCATATGATTTTTAATTGCGCTCGTTATTCGGTTTAGCCGGGAGAGGACCTTTGTGTCATATAACCCATTCCGAATAGTGATACGACGAAATGGATAGCATTTGAAGACCGGTGGTGAAGACCGGGTATTTGCGAGAGCGATAGGATGACCTATCGATTGTCTCTGCACTGAGTAGCTACGGTATAGAGATTCCCTAAGTGATGGGAAGTCCGATCAGGATTGTGAATACCCGGATTTGCAAGGGCTTCTTTGGAAGTGCCTTCGGTTCTGTTCGGACTCGGAACAGACTTGTATGGATGTGTGTCTGACGTTACACTTTGAGATGTAAAGCTGGTTTCTATCAAATACATTTTTGTTGGTGGCGGAGAATTTATTCTCTTAGCTTAACACCCTTCTCTGAGACGTACGAGCTCAGAGGTTATGTAGTTGATGGTTACTAGTGATACATTCCCAATTTGGTAATGTGGCATACGAAGTGCTGCTGATCATTGGTTGATCAAAGCGTGGCTTTGTGAAAAAGCGTGGCTTTGTGAAAAAGCGTAGTTTTGTGGACGAGACTTCGTCGAGCCTCACAACCCGGTAATGGTCGAAACAGGAATGTTGCGACAAAGGTTTGTAGGGGTAGCGCCCCTAGGGTATGTCATTTCCTTCTGGATAAAGGGTGGTATCATGGTATGGAGCCCAGATACTTAACTCATGTGGACACTATACATTTATCACTTTGTGATGTTGCTTTATGATTGAGGTACCGCGGATAAAGGTCGGTAACGACCGGGGGATGACATGACTCGTGTGTTAGTTACCTAGTTACAGCTTACAGCGTGAGGTAGCGTCAGTGTGTTAGTTACCTAGTTACAGCTGTACAGCGTGAGGTAGCGTCGGCCTTTTGTTTGCAGAGATCCGGTTAGGATCCGGCGTCTTTCCAGAGGCGTTTCTATTTCGGTAAGGAAGTTCCTTAGCCTGATCATTTGTTGGAAATCCAAAGAAACAATACGAACCCTGTACGGTTTTAGTTGTATTACCTGCTATGGAATGTGGCGGTAACCTGCTATTGAACATGGTAGCTATAGCAGGCATACGATGAAATGTTGTATGCTGGCTAAGATTAATATTATATTTTCGAAATGTTTTCGACACTATGCACTAATGATAATAATATCGAATGATTTTGCATAGTAAGCATTTTTGACTATCATAAGAAGAAATCTCCTCCAATTCTGCGATTGCATTGTGTGTGTGGTGGGAGGTCTTATGGTAGTTTCATTTTCGAAAAACATTGCGGATTTCAATGTTAAAAGCCTTTGTTGCTTGTTTTAAAGATAAACTGTTTTTGTTGCTCACACCAGTCCCATGACTGATCCGGAGTTTATTGTTCTCTTCCTAAACTCTGGGTGCCCACTATTTTCCACACGGGCAGTCTAGAGTTGGGTTTTTCAGATATTCAGGTTTAGTAGATTATCTGGAGTCAGTTCAGTTCTTGGAGTCCATGGACTGACGTTGCTTTTCTTGGAACATTCTATTGGGGATATTCTATCCGCTGCTGGTGTTATCGTTTTCTTTTCCGCTGCTATTTGTTGTATCATATCTCTGATGTATATTGATATTCATTGTATCATTCTGTTGTATCAGATATTGTATATCAATGTATTATTCATTTCTTCCGCTGTGTTATTTACTTAACTGTGTTATAAGCTCCGGCGACTCGGATTTGAACGCTCGAATCTACGACATTCGAGTACGATGTAAAGTATGGATGTCGATTTTCGAACGCGAAAAATCCGAGACGTTACAGTGACGAACCAGATTATTGGTAGAGGACGTGAGTCTGGTGACTTATACACTCTTGACGAAGTTTCTATTAACCCTACAGCTTGTTCAATAATGGACCAAACATTCAAACTCCATTGTCAACTTGGTCATCCATCTCTTCCATTATTCAAACAATTATATCCGCAGCATAACAACTTGTCCTCAATAAACTGTGAAGCGTGTCAATACGCAAAGCATCAAAGAAGCACTTCTTATCCTAGAGTTAATAAACGTGCAAGTAAACCTTTTACTTTAGTTCATTCTGATATTTGGGGACTAGCATCAGTTGTATCAAAACCTGGTTTTAAGTATTTTGTAACCTTTGTTGACGATTATACCCGTGTTACATGGCTTTTTCTTATGAAAAATAGATCTGAATTGTTTTCTATTTTCTGCAAATTCAACACTGAAATAAAAACTCAATTCAACACCACTATACAAACATTGCACAGTGATAATGCAAAGGAATATGTGTCTAAGGAATTTAATAATTACCTTGCTCAAAATGGCATTTTACATGAAACTTCATGTGTTGATACTCCATCACAAAATGGCGTAGCAGAAAGAAAAAACAGACATTTGTTGGAAACTGCTAGGGCACTGTTGTTCCACATGAATGTGCCAAAGACATTTTGGGCTGATGCGGTCTCTACTGCTTGCTTTCTTATTAATAGAATGCCTTCAACTGTCCTAAATAATGAAATTCCGTACCAATGTCTCCTACCAAACAAGAGTTTGTTCCCTGTGAAACCACGTATATTCGGATGTACTTGCTTCGTTCGAAATGTTGACCAACAGTTAAGCAAGCTTGATCATAAGTCCCTAAAATGTATTTTTGTTGGATATTCAAGACTTCAAAAAGGGTATAGGTGTTATTGCCCAAGCCTACAAAAGTATATTGTGTCAATTGATGTATCATTTATGGAAGATATACCTTTTTATCAAACCAATACTCCGTCTCATGATCATGAAGAGAATGAAGAATTCCTGGTATATTCAACCATACCCATTGCTACCACTCAAGCAGATATCACAAATGAAGAAACTCACTCTGATGAAGATCCAAGCCTGAATTTACCAATAGCCATCAGAAAAGGAAAGAGACAATGTACGTTTCCCATTTCCTCATTTGTGTCCTACAAGAAATTATCACCTTCATCACAGGCATTTGTTTCCAAACTAGATTCTATATCAATCCCGAATACGGTTGCTGAGGCCATTGCATCACTAGAGTGGTGTGAAGCAATGAAAGATGAAATGAAGGCGTTAGAACAAAATAAAACATGGAAGTTGGTAAGATTACCACCAAACAAAAAGGCAATAGGGTGTAAGTGGATTTTTTCTATAAAAATGAATGCTGATGGGACTGTGGCAATATTAAAGGCTCGTTTAGTTGCAAAAGGGTATGCTCAATCATATGGAATTGGTTATTTAGAAACATTTTCACCGGTAGCAAAAATGACGTCAATAAGACTCTTCATTTCATTAGCAGCACACCACAATTGGAGACTTCATCAATTAGACATTAAAAATGCATTTCTACATGGGGATCTCTCCGAAGAAATATATATGGAGCAACCACCTGGGTTTGTTGCTCAGGGGGAGACAAGCATGGTGTGTCAACTTCACAAGACGCTGTATGGACTTAAGCAGAGTCCACGTGCTTGGTTCAGCAAGTTCAGCATTGCTTTAGAAAAGTATGGTATTCAAAGATATAAAACTGATCATTCAGTTTTTTACAATCAAACTAATGATGGGATTATATTGCTAGTCGTTTATGTTGATGATATTGTGATCACTGGTAGTGATGAGGGTGGTATTCACGCCTTAAAATTGTTTATTCAAACGCAGTTCAATACCAAAGATCTTGGGGAGCTTAAATACTTCCTCGGGGTTGAGATTATACGAAATAATGATAGTATACTACTTTCTCAAAGAAAATACGTACTTGATCTACTCAAAGAAACTGGAAAACTCGGTGCTAAGCCATGCACTACTCCCATGATGCCTAACCATAACTTGAGTGAAGAAGGTGAACTATTTGATAATCCAGAGAGATATCGGCGTCTTGTTGGCAAACTTAACTATTTATGTGTTACCAGGCCTGACATTGCGTATTCTGTCAGTATAGTAAGTCAATTCTTGGCTAAACCAATGGTTCATCACTATAATGCACTGGAACAGATTTTATGTTATCTCAAAGGCACGGTGGGACAAGGACTCATCTACTCAACTCATGGTCATATGAATGTTGAGTGTTTTAGTGATGCTGACTGGGCTGGCTCTAAAATAGATAGAAGATCAACGTCTGGGTTTTGTGTGTTCGTAGGAGGAAACTTGATTGCATGGAAAAGCAAGAAACAACCTGTTGTGTCTCGGTCTAGTGCTGAATCCGAATATCGAGCAATTGCTATCGCTGTATGTGAAATTATGTGGGTGTTTCATCTGATGAAAGAAGTGGGTATGGAACTATGTCAACCAGCAAAGTGTGGTGTGACAATCAGGCAGCAATTCATATTGCATCGAATCCTGTTTATCACGAAAGAACAAAACATATTGAAGTGGATTGCCACTTTATTAGAGAGAAGATTATGCAAGGCATTGTTGAGACTCAATTCATTCGTACTGGAGAACAGTTAGCTGATATATTCACTAAAGCTCTGAATGGTTCTCGCATGCAATATCTTTGCAGCAAGTTGGGTATGGCTAATGCATACTTGCCAACTTGAGGGGGAGTGTAAACGTATATATTTCTAATGGGTACGTGGTTACGAAGGCTGAGTATTCATGTTCCCTCTTTATTCATTTTCCAGCGAATCATGGTTTATGGTTAACAGCCCAATAGCCCATTTAGTTTTGTTTGTAATGTTTCATCACTTTCCAGATTTACCTCTCTCGTTTTCTCTCTTATAAATAACGAGATTATGTAATGTGTGATACTGAGAATAATAAGAAATATGGCATCTAAATATTTGTTTTCTATCTTAATTTCTTTCTTCATTTAACACATATGATATAACAGGTGTGAACATCATATGATAATAATATAAGCATATATAACATGATAATATACATTACAGATTCAAATGGTGTCGGTTTATCAGTTATATAGGTACATATTGTCTGGTGAGAATAACTCACTTGTTAAAGCTGGAGATTAGCGACCAAAACACATAGAATAGATTCCAAAAAGCACAACAAGCACGATATAGCATGACTCTTGATTTGAATGAATGGAGAGCCTTGATATTTATCTTGTAAACAACCCAAAACAAGACAATACAACAACAAAATTCAATACGACTTTAAAATGAAATAACTTTGAAATACAAGGACACACGAATTCGTAGTCTTTTGCTTTGCCTCCTCTACTATTTCGTATGGCTTAGGGTCTGATTTGGTTCAGATATGGTCAAGTTTTGGGTCAGGTGTGGGCTAACATAGCTCGGGTTCAAGGTGGTGTAACTTGTAGTGGAAGTTGTATTGAGGAATGGGAAGAGGTTTAAGGCAAAAAGGTAGTTTTTGGTCATCAAGGTGGTTCGGCCAAGAGATAGTAGTTCATGAAGCTACTATATAAATGTATAAGTTACATCAGAGTTAAACCAGATACAACGGAAGAGTAATACGATACATCAGATACAAATCAGAGTACATCACTGGAATCATCGAATACTGAAAGCAGAATAGATGGCTGGATCTTCAAGCAAAGCTCCAACTTCAAAGGTGAGTCTCGAATACTGGTACACTCAGTCTGACCCGAGCGTAAAGAAAAACACAAAACACTCGAGTCAGGATTAACATTCTTATATTAATAAATCCAACTCAAGTGAAATAGCAATTGAAATACAAATAACTCAAAGGATGTTTGGAATAACCATCCTTTAAGGATCCGTTAAACTATCTACTAGGTAGTAATGTACGATAAGTAGATAATGTCTATCAGTAATAATAAGATATCAAAATAGTGTTAAGTCATGGCCCATTCCACCCTTAACACATTTTTATTCCCAAAAGCATATACAAGACCGTAGTTTCCCCAAAACTGGAAGTCACCAGAGGGCAATCCATATACTAAAGGTACAAAACAAAATCATAGTGGTCGCGAATAAAGGGATACAAGTATGACAAGGCACATGAGGCAATACCCAAGGTAGTGATACTACCGTTTGCCTGATCCGGACTGGTGAGAACGCAACGCCGCAGCGCCCGCAACACCGTGAAACAACACTCCCAAAATCAAGGGTGCACCAATCGACAACAAGTAATGAGTAGTTCGAAGAAGTGTGTCCACTTGAGGTAGCTAATCCTCCATTGGCCCGGCACGGCTCCTGTTTTAGTCATTTCCAATTTGACACAAGTGTCAAGGCTATCCATTATCGTTCTCTTTCTTCAGTCATCACGTACATCATTCCAACCACTTTGTTCTGGATCAACACTCCGCGAATGTTAGTTATTAAAGTGGTTTTCGGTATCGACAGAGAGTATGTCCATATCCGATCCCGGTCTCTTTAATAACTTCCGTAATTATTACACCGATTGGTCGTTTATATACTTCAAAAACCAAATCAAATTCAATTTCAATTTCAATTCGTAAACCAACATTTCATTTGCCTTTCTAAATCAATTTCCATAATTTACGTTTCAAAACTTCCAAATTATCATTTCAAAATCTTATAATTCAATTTCAATCTTTATTTGAAACCATTCAAATATTGATTCGAGTTCGTAAATAAGTTTCATTCCAAATCATTTAAATAAATTTAATTTAACATTTAAATCAATTTAAATTCATTTATCAATTTCATTCAATATTAATTAAGTAAATTTGCCATTCAAAACAATTTCTAATAAATTTCCAATTCATTAAATCCATTATATAAATTCAACTTCATTATATCAAAACTTACAAATTTAATTAAATTAAATTCGTCAAATCAAATTCTTTAAACTTCAAGTCTTACATTAACTCCAAAAATATCACATTTTCATTTCTTGTTACAGAAATTCAATTTCACTTATTTACTTCCTTAAATAATTTTCCAAAACTTAATTAATAAAGAAAACTCAATTTCAATTATTTACGAAGTAAAATTCACTTATTCAAAAGTTCAATTTTTCTTATTAAAGAATTTCAATTCAATTTAATCATTAAATAATTCAATCTTATTTAATTATTAAATAATTCAAAACTTAATTATTAAATAATTTCAAAGCTTAATAATTTCAACTTAATTATAATTTCAAACTTAATTATTAAATCATTTCAAACTTAATTCAATCATTTCTCAAATTAAACAACATTCTTTCATTTATTACATTGTTAATCTTTTATTTCAGATTTTTAAATATTAACATTTTCCTTTCATCAAAAATTCAAATTTCAACTTCATTTCAAAACCATATTATTTATTCAAATAAAATATTCATTTTATTTTTAAATCAAATTATTGACCAATCGGGTTTTATTTAATTCTCTACCCTAGGTCAAAGTTTAATTTGGGTATTTATCATTTCAACCTGATTCCAATTCAATTCAAAAATCAAAGCATAACAAAGGGAACTTGCATTGTGATAACTGGGATGGTGTCAAAGTAAATAAACAAGCAATAACAACAATCAATAACAATCCAATAATCAATTCAAATAATCCCGAAATAACCGTATTAATTCGCATTGTTATTTGTACGAATTAATATAATTATTTCTAGAATCTACACTATCATTTCATGTAGATTAAAGATTATTACATTACGGTTTTCACTTGTCATCTATTACAATTTCATCCATCATCAATTTAACAACATACATTCAGTGGTTCAAGATGTAATTAAACAAATCCTACGTGTCAATAAATTTAACAGATAAAGGGGTCATATTATACGAATTTTTAACTAATCAAATTCAACATATAGATTCAATTTAAATGGTTAACTATCATATATCAATTCAATTGCATAATATTTATCATTTTAACATTAACAATTTAACATCCAATATAAACATCAACAATCAATCAATCATCAGCCAAATTGAATTATCATCGCATAAATAATTAACAGATAATGGTGTCAGATGTCACAGGTGAACTGATACAGGTAATAGCATATATAACAGTATAAGTAACTAACAACAGCATATTTCAATTTTCGTTTCAATTGAAATCAAATTTAATAAATAAAAGAACGTTAATCGTGAGTGAGTGTTCACCTTTTGAGGTTAGAGAAATTTGACGATGGGATGAGTTACGAAATGCAAGCATGATTCCCAATGGAAAGCTATATTGGCACGAATCTCGAACAAGGTAGGATTTAATCGACGGATGAAGCTGATAAAAGAATCGATGGACAAAACAAATTAGCTTTGAAATAATCTTAAATATAAATTTGTATAAGTAGTATTAGTTTTTATATATATACAGCACTTATATGTGGTGAATCTATACAAACTGTAAACCAAAGAGTAAATCAAATATAAATTCTTTACCGCAACCAAACAATCACACTATAAAATACTTGTATAAATTTATATATAAACAACTAATGGAAACCAACGCACATATACTGACTGACTTGAATAACATATATACCTGCACCTTATAAAGTAGTGTATATAATATATATAACCAATAATATTTTAATTTCAAATGCATAACTTATAAAATCAACAGACTCTATATATTATATAAATAGCTATGCTCCAACAGCCTACAACATATATGTATCAAAAAAAATGTTACGTGTACTTAAGTTCCAACATACAATTTTATAGAGACTTCCCTTAATAAACTTATATTTTACTCAACTAATATAACAACTTTATAACCAATAACTTATATAAAGAGATAACTTATAGCACTGCAATATTAAAACAATAACAACCAGCCTGCAAAACTACAACAATAGCTTTGTGATTTTAAACCATCTGTAAACATATATATACTGCAACTTGTTGAAAAATCTCAAGTATAAAATAGATCAAAATAGAATAATATACGGCGACACAATATATAACGTTATTACCTATAAAGTTTATATGCAGGCTTCACAAAATAGATAGGTATGCAGACTATATTTATAAAAATATGTAAGCTAATCCCACCTATATGCAGACACTATACATATTCAAACCAGACACTACATCGGTATGCAGACAATATGCTATGTGTAGACTATATACCTTCACAAATATGCATCCATACATATAGAATATATTATAAAATCACAAGTATACTTTATTATAGTAACGCGTATATGCAGAAAACCTCAACAACTAATACTTAATCCCTTCATATATATATATTTCTACAATAGGTTATAAATTTACAAAAGTATAAAACTAACCCAAAAGAGAAGGAGAAAAGCCGTAGTCAGAGGTGATAGGGAGCTCGGAAGGAAGCACGGCTGAGGCGGAGGTTGCCGCTGCTTCGAAGTAGTGACGAGGTATAGGGAAAATCAGGAGAGACAAGGCGATTCAAGGCTCGTTGAGATGGGAATTTGGTGGTGTGGGCGAGAGGATCGGAGTGAGAGCAGGGAAGGAGGGGGTTGACGTTGTGACGCAGGCGCGGTTCTTGCTGTGGTGTAAGCGGAGGAGCTGATGGCGTTGCTGCATGCTGACGTAGGTGGCAGAAGGGATGTGGGGCCGAACGGTGGGCTTGGCGGTGGCTTCGGCGTGGCGGAGGAGGATGTGAAGCCGATCTAGTTGAGGTGGTTCACAGCAGGCTCAGGTCGCGAGGAGGCGGTAGCATGGCAGCGACGTGGGGTGGAAAAGGCGGAGGTTGGAGTTGAGGGAGGTGGCTTGGCCGTGAGATGGTGGCACGCGGAGGAGTGGGTGGAGGCCGGTAGTGGACGTGGCTTTGATGGGCGTTGCGTACTAGAAGGAAGGGTGAGCTTTGGGTTAAGCAAAAAGACATGTGGGCAAAATATGTCTAAATTTTCTCGAAGCAAAAAAAAGCAAACAAGCAAGCAGCTGCGGGTAAAATGGAAGAGCAGGCGGCTTCAAAAGAGAAAAAGGAAGAAGTTTAAGAATTTACTGTAAAGTTGGTTTGTAGAAGTGAGACTTGAAAATGACAAAAGGAGAAGTTGAACAGCAGAAGAAATGTAGTATAAAAAAAATTAATGAAGAAATGTTGAAACAACAAAAGTTTGAACGCCCAAGGTATGCAAATGTCAATGAACAATAAATTCTAAGGCTTTTGAGTTGTACGATGGAAAGTTGAATGGACAGGAGAACAAACAAAACTCAATACGGTTACCAATATGGCTACTGTTTGTATTGCAGGCACGTGAAAGGACAGATCAATTAAAGTTTAATACGGAACCGATACGGAAGTCGTTCCGTAGATTTCACCATCCTCCTGATTTCGAAATTTACAATTGAATATACCGTTGAGATCAGTACGACGAGACAATCAAAACGATATACTGATATCAGTGGTATGATAGAATTATAAAAATTCGAATTTTTCTACTACGGAAAATGCAAGAAAAACGCTGAAAAATAAGATCGACGGAGCCAAAGATATCCGAATTTGGAAAAGCGACAAACTGACATCTTGCTCAGAAGATGGTTTAGAATTTTTCTATGTAAAAATATTTTGGTTTCGAAACTGTTTTATTTTCATCGCTTTTTAACTGATTAAATCGAAGTGAATTTACGTGCGAAATAAACTTTCATATTTTCGGACGAAAATTTACCAGTTGCTATGTTTAACTAAACGCATTCCAAATATCAAATTTATATTTCAAAATGTTATCGTTTAAAATTTTCACAAAATTTCAACCAATTACGTTATTAAAACAGTTGAAATTTTCGGGTCGTTACACTCTCCCCCACTCAAAACTTTTCGTCCCCGAAAAGGAACGAGGTAGGAGAATAGAAACAACCAGAAAGAAAAACAGATTTGAAATAAAAAATAACAATTAATTTAAACCATATAAATTCAAATTTAAATTAATTGATATTCAATAATTGATTTAATCCATTTGATTTCACTAAAAATCAATCTCAACTATTTCTAAATTCATTATCTTATTATCCAATTATCCTCAATTTACAATTTCTAAAACCATAAATTTGAATAGTCTTTTATTATAATCATATTTTCTTCAACAATTTTAAATTCTTCTTTATTCCAAATTACTGTTAAATTTATTCTACTTAATATATCTACTCACATATATTTAACCTATATAAATTAATTTAAAACATAAAAGTTTCGATTTAAATTAATTTACATCTATTAATTTCTTTTAAATTCAAGAAATTTTCATATGTTGATCAAATTTCAATTTATTAATTCTTTCAAAACAAATTTATTAATTCTTTCAAAACAATTTATTTCATTATTAACTGTGTTTTACTTATTATCCTATCTAACTCTATTAACATTTTCATAATCAAAATTTAGTGTATAACATTTATTATAAACACTCAAATTTTATTTATAAATTCAATTTATATTATACTAGTATGTTGCCCATGCCGATGGCATGAATGCGAGTTTTGTTCTGAATATACCTCACAAAGTTACATGTTGCATATGTACAACTAAATATGGTTGAATTTATTATATATATGAAAAATATATAACAGTGATATAAATATGTGAGAGTAGTCATTATGAATGAACGGTCCAAAACACATAAGCTTTATGTATAAGAAAAATAGGACAACTTATTTTTCATTACAAATTTGGTGGTGATTTTGAATGCAAAAGCATATAAAAAGAACATATTCAAAGCAGTTGCATTCTATAATCACATTCAATATTCAAAGCAAACATACAACTCAAACTAAAAAGATCTTAAAGACTCTGCGCTGCTGCATGCAAAGACCATTTGTCCAGGCATGATATTTTGAGGAACATTGGGATCAGGAGCTGCTTGTAATGGGAGAAGTGCATAAGAGTTGGATGTTTCAGTGGTTGAGCAATATGTCAAGATACATTGCTCCATTTGGCTATGAATGTTTAGATGCCTTCATTCTAATAAATTGCCAAAGAATGTCAGTTTTTTGTGTTAGACATGTATCCATGCTTTCTGCACTGCATCAATCGACATAGGCTAATTCCAAATAAACAGATGTTTTCAAATGTCGGAAAATCAGGAAGTCAGCAAAGGAAGAAAATTGTCGATAAATCGGTAAATGATAAAACCTATACAAATTGTGATTACTTTAAGACTTCAACGTTTTTATAAATCATCAGAACTTGCCAAATGAACTACAAACTAAACAATATTGAATTAGCAAGAAGATTAAGAGAACTCGAGTTCAAATAAATCAATTATACATGAATTAAAGCTCTAGATTGAGACAATGGTTAATTCATAAAGCAAGGACTAATGATGGGATTTATAACGAATTTGAATTTTGGTTGTTCAAACTACAGTTTATGATTTAGAGACGGTTTGTAAATTATGTACATATGGTATTTTATAAACTTCTACGAAGGGGATAAATTTTTAAACAAAAGGTAACATATAAAAATACGGAAAGCACATAATTAAGAGATTATTAAATTAAATTATCGCAAAAAAAATATGCGTTTAAAATTTAAAAATCACATAAATCAAATATTGCTTCTGTCTTTATGCATGTTAGTGTTTCAATGATAAACAACTACCTCAATTTTTTTTCTCTTCTGCTGCTTACAGCCTTATACATCTACGTACATTATAAACCAAATTCCAAATCGGCGATCATTATAAGCACCATTATGGTATATATATTGAATCAACTTTTGAAAAGCTAAACATTTATTCCTAGATATTAGATAATTATCAATATTTTGCATCATTTAAAATATTGATCTATTAAGGTGGTTAAGAAGAAAAAAAATTTGCAAGCTGTGCCAGTTCATGCACTAACTTGAAGATATCAAATACTACTTCAGTCTACCGAGCAAAATTGTCGAGAATGAAATGGTTCTTTGTGCATGTGCAATAATATTATTAAATCAAAAGATACCTTTTATGAATAGAGAAGTATTTTGGGCACTGGATCTTTATTAAGGTACTGTCTAAAATAGTTCTATAGATTTTAGCAAAGTGTTTTACATAAACTTCACTGTCATATTGACTTGCTTCACTTTTAAGTTCCATTTGTTGGTTCTCTAACTCTGCAAAAAAAATTATAACTATATAATCAACACAAATATGATAGTATAATATAGTTATTGAACTGAATAATGATAAGTGCAAACATGTAAACCATTACACAATATCAAATAAATCAAAAATTGTCTGGGTTATAATAGGAAATGGTTTGTTTCACTGAAACTCTCATAAATAATAAATTAATATTGCTTAACATAAATCGATAAAGTCATTTTTTCAAAAGTTATTGTTAAAGGGAAGAATTTGGAGTTTCATAATAGTTCCTAAAAGATCTACACAACATACATGCATGTTATAACAATATTGTAGTGATAATTGTCCAAAGTTTTAGTCACCATATAGTTGTGGAAAGGATGATGATGGTGAGTGGAATAGTGGAGAGGTTTCAGAACTGTCGAAAAGACAAAGGAATTGCGATTAGATGAGGGAGGTGAAAATTGGTGCAGGACAGTGTAGGAGCAGGTGTGAGTAGAAGATAAAAAACGTGGATGAAGAAATTTCAGCCCGAGCTCGGCGGTGGGGGAGTTATGGATGTGAGATTTCGGCTCGAGCTCAGCGGTGGAGTAGTTGTGGATAAAGAGAGGATTTGATTTAGAGATGTAGAATGAATGCGTGGTGGAGAGGGGGAAGGAAGGACGGAAGAGGTTGGATCTGAGAATGATTTAGGGTTTGATGGGAAGGACGGAAGAGGTTGGATCTGATAATGGATGGAAGGGTATTTTTGGGAATCCAAAAAGACACGATTGAAGTTAGTTTATGGAATTGTCTTTATTAGTAGTAAAGATATTATCCAATTACATATTCAACTTCTGAATGATTTAGATAACTTGTATTAGAATGCAGTTGAACAATATACAAATAAAATTTTCCCAATTCAATTATTCTAGTTTAAATATTTATTCCAAATTTTGGTTTTATTTATAATTAAAATCATCTTTTAACAAAATTTAAGAATTAGATATCCGATTAACTTTAAACAATTTAGAGATATATATAATATATTTATATCAGATCAAATTAAATTTTAAAATAAGATACCCATATATATATATATATAAATCAAATTATACTGAAGAAATTCGAATCAAAATATATTTTTTTCAAACAAAACCGTAGCAAAGCTACAGAATGGTTTCTCCACTTCGAAACTCAAAAATGAATGTCGATGATGCGGCCGCCATTACGGAAATTATTTTCCAGCGACAAAATAGGAGAGCACTGATTAAAACATTTGAAATTCTTTGGAAATGATTTCTATTCGAAAATACTTTAGATTATACATTTTAAAACCTTTAAAACCAAAGTTTGAAATTTTCGGAAATTAAATTCTCAAATTCTTGATTTAAATACATGTCAAATTTCAAATAAATTATAACCGTGTTTTTATTTCAATTATTTATATATGAGACAAAAGCCAATGGTTTAGGTGACATATTTAAAATCCAATATCATTTATTATCAAACAATTTAATTAACTATCAAAATTCAGAAGATCATACTTATATATAATATAATTATTCGAAATTTATTTCATTTACCAAATTTAAAAATAATATTGTGTCAGTTTGCTCTGTTCAAGTGTTTTGGAAATTCTATCGATAGCGTTGATCAGACGAATCGATCGAAAACCCAAATCAACATCAACAACTCAAACAACACAATGTATAAAACAATTTTTTTATATTTATTTACAAATACACTTCCTCGCTCGACGATACAAGAATGAATTTTGAAGCAAGGATATAGATTCAAATTTGATAGACTCAAATCAAAGAGAATTTTGATTCGAAGATAGGTTTGAAACAAAGACGAGATAATTAAATAACAAAATAAGGCGATGGATAAGTTTGTATAAATTGCGGGCAACCTTAATCGGGTCGTCCGTAACTTCAAGAATAAGATCGATGCTGAATTCCGAGGTAAATCGACATTCGATCTCAAGAAATAGAATTTAGGTATAGCAGGAGATAGATAGCATCGTAAACCGAGGATACAGAAATCTCCGGTAAATCGATGCCTATTATAAAGGAGTTTTGCTCCTTTATGAATCATTCGAAGATTGGCGAGACCACCGATCTTTTATAGATATCATTCAAAATGGAGTTATGGGGTGCTCCAGAATTGAAAGAAGACGAATAGTGAAGGACACGAATGAAATTTAGAACCGCAGGGAACGTCCCAAAATTCAAAGGAATCGAGTCAAAAGGAAGAAATTGAAACTCGAATGAGAGCGATTCTGTAAATACATTTACCCTATATGCTAAGTTTTGCCTAGAGCTACCAAAGCTCTGATACCAACTGTAACGACCCGATATTTTGGACCATTCGCATCCATTATAAGTGTATAAACAGACACTCATGCCGGAATTGAATTGCTCAAAATACCGCGTTGTTAATTTAAATTTGGCAAAACTGAACATATACAGTAAATAAAATAATCACAGATCACAGACACAAAGTAATAAATGCAGCGGAAATAAAAGAGATAGTAGTTCATGAAGCTACTATATAAATGTATAAGTTACATCAGAGTTAACCCAGATACAACAGAAGAGTAATACGATACATCAGATACAAATCAGAATACATCACTGGAATCATCGAATACTGAAAGCAGAATAGATGGCTGGATCTTCAAGCAAAGCTCCAACTTCAAAGGTGAGTCTCGAATACTGGTACACTCAGTCTGACCCGAGCGTAAAGAAAAACACAAAACACTCGAGTCAGGATTAACATTCTTATATTAATAAATCCAACTCATGTGAAATAGCAATTGAAATACAAATAACTCAAAGGATGTTGGAATAACCATCCTTTAAGGATCCGTTAAACTATCTACTAGGTAGTAATGTACGATAAGTAGATAATGTCTATCAGTAATAATAAGATATCAAAATAGTGTTAAGTCATGGCCCATTCCACCCTTAACACATTTTTAATCCCAAAAGCATATACAAGACCGTAGTTTCCCCAAAACCGGAAGTCACCAGAGGGCAATCCATATACTAAAGGTACAAAACAAAATCGTAGTGGTCGCGAATAAAGGGATACAAGTATGACAAGGCACATGAGGCAATACCCAAGGTAGTGATACTACCGTTTGCCTGATCCGGACTGGTGAGAACGCAACGCCGCAGCGCCCGCAACATCGTGAAACAACACTCCCAAAATCAAGGGTGCACCAATCGACAACAAGTAATGAGTAGTTCGAAGAAGTGTGTCCACTTGAGGTAGCTAATCCTCCATTGGCCCGGCACGGCTCCTGTTTTAGTCATTTCCAATTTGACACAAGTGTCAAGGCTATCCGTATCAGAACCGAGGTCCACGACGTAGAGCTCAGATGTTTGACAGTTATACACCGCTAAACACGTCATTGGAAAACGTATACTTACAGACTTGTAACACTGTACAGTATAAGAAGCCTGCTCCAAAGCCCTCGTCGGAGAGACAGACTCAGACAGGAAAATTCTGTAGGTTCCATGAGAGCTATGGACACAATACCAATGAATGTCGGCACTTACAGGACCTCATCGAGAAGCTGATTAGAGAGAGGAAGCTAGATCAGTTTGTACGGGCGCCGCAGTCTGGCGGAGCGGGCCCCTCGAATCAAAATCGTTCACAAAATCAGGTAAGAGAGGAGGAACCCGCTCGTGCGGGCGGGAGATTAGTTATCAACACAATAAGTGGTGGTCCCCATCCGGCAGACAGAAGCTGGGGGGAAATGGAGTCGTATGCCAGTTCTATCAGGCATGCGGACTTCGAGTGTTATAGTAATTGCGAGGATGGAACCCCGGCAAAGCAACAAAAGATAATGTCTGATGATATCGTGTTCAGGAGCCGAGACGCCGATAAAGTCGAAGCCCCCACAATCGACCCACTAGTCATATCTGCCCAGGTAGGTCCTGCTTGGATGAAGAGGATCCTGGTTGACAGTGGGAGCTCTGTGAACATCTTGCTTAAACGGGCTTACGATCTAATGAAGATGGAGACAAAGGATTTGAAACGCTGTTTATCCAGAATCCATGGTTTCAACGGAAGTGCCACGATACTCATCGGAATAACTGAACTCCCAGTCGAGTTAGGCGTTGGAGAACGCCGTAGGGTCCGAATGTTACAATTTGTTGTGCTAGAAATCGATTCGCCATATAATGCGTTTCTGGGTCGACCAGCCTTAGCTGAGTTCAGGGCGGCGATCGCCCCATGGTGTCTGACTCTGAAATTTCCCACTGATCATGGGATTGGAGTTGTTCAAGGAGATCAGGCCTCAGGAAGGGCCTGTTATGTTGCTGAGCTGCGCGGGGCGCAACGTAAAGAGAAGGGGAAGGGCGTAGAGGAATCTCTCTGCGTCCGTTCTATCGATAATTGACAATTGATGCCTGGGCCTCGGCCCGGGCACCACGACCAATTCCTGAAAGACCTGGACCCCAGGGACATCGAGGATAAAGACGAATCAACGGAGAGTCAAGCTTCTCCAGCCGAACTGACTGTGGACGTCCCAATCAGTGAGGATGATGATTCAAAGATGCTGAAAGTTGGGTCCCAACTAAACAAGCAGACACAGCAGGAGTTGGTCGAATTTCTTCGGGCGAATCTCGACGTCTTCGCCTGGACACACTCTGACATGTGCGGGATCTCGCCGAGCATTGCAAGTCACTCCCTGAATATAGATCCGCGACATGTCCCAGTAAAGCAGAAAAGGCGCGGTATGGATCCAGAGAGATCTGCCACCCTTAAGGAGGAAGTTGATAAACTACAATCGAATGGGTTCATTCGAGATGCCTTGTATCCAGAATGGGTGTCCAACCCCGTACTAGTTCGGAAACCAAACGGGAAGTGGAGAACCTGTGTTGATTACTCTGACCTAAACAAGGCCTGTCCGAAAGATAGCTTCCCACTTCCACGAATCGATCAGCTCGTAGATTCGACGGCCGGACATGAACTACTATCCTTTATGGACGCTTATTCCGGCTACAATCAGATACCCATGCATTTACCTGATCAGGAACATACCAGCTTCGTGACCGACCTGGGACTCTATTGTTACAAAGTCATGCCGTTTGGTCTAAAGAACGCTGGAGCAACATACCAACGCTTAGTCAACCGAATGTTCGCTGATCAGATTGGGAAGACCATGGAGGTTTACGTGGATGACATGCTGGTGAAGTCCCGATTCTCCACCGATCACGTCAGAGATTTGGATTCAATGTTCAGCATCCTCCGGGAGTACGGAATGAAGCTCAACCCACTCAAATGTCACTTTGGCGTTGCATCCGGAAAATTCCTTGGGTTCATTGTCAACGCTCGAGGAATAGAGGCGAATCCTGAGAAGATCTGGGCTATTAGAAATTTGCAAACCCCTAGAACTATGAAACAAGTCCAGAGTCTTAACGGGAAGGTCGCAGCATTGAGCAGGTTCATTTCAAAGTCCACCGATAAATGCATTCCTTTTTTCGACCTGATCCGGAAGGGCAAACGAAACTTTGAATGGACCACGGAGTGTGAAGGCGCGTTCCGATCATTAGTTCAACATCTCTCCACACCTCCGATCTTGTCAAAACCGGTTGACCACGAGCAACTATATCTCTACTTGGCAGTATCAGAACATGCGATCAGTGCTGCTCTAGTCCGGGAAGAAGACAAAGTGCAAAACCCAGTCTACTATGTTAGTAAGTGACTAACAGGAGCTGAAAGAAATTATCCGAGGCTGGAGAAACTGGCTTATTGTTTGGTCATTGCCTCAAGGAAGCTCCGTCCTTACTTCCAAGCTCATCCACTTACTGTGTACACCGACCAGCCGTTACGACAGGTCCTCACGCGGCCTGAGACGTCCGGTAGGTTACTCAAGTGGAACATTGAGCTAAGCCAATTTGATATCGCATACACTCCGCGGAGAGCCATTCAAGGACAAATCCTGGCTGATTTCCTAGCTGAATTCACCGTTCCAGAAGACTTACCCGAGACCAGCGAATCCCCCAAATACATCTGGAAGCTGTATACTGATGGTGCGTCAAATGACCGGTGTTCGGGCGCTGGGGTCGTACTTGAGAATCCCGAGGGCCGATCCATATGTTATGCTCTTAAATTCGACTTTCGTGCAACTAATAATGAAGCCGAATATGAAGCCCTCCTAACCGGCCTAAGGCTTGCCAAAGATTTGAGGATTATCGCTGTAGAAATTTATTGCGATTCACAGTTAGTGGTATGCCAAGTGCGAGGAGAATACCAGGCAAGAGACCGAAGACTGGCCGCTTACCTGGCACGAGTTCAGGAAATACTAAACCAGTTTGATTATTATGCCATCTATTATGTGCCTCGGGAGCGCAATCAGAAAGCCGATTCACTGGCAAAGTTAGCCAGCACAGGTGAAGCGCAACAAATGGGACTTGTCCCCGTTGAAACTTTGGCCACTCCGAGCATCGATCGGATAGAAATGAACTCTGTATGTGAAACCGCTCCCAGTAGAGAATCTTGGATGACTCCATATCGGAATTACATTGAGAATGGGGTGCTGTCTGAACCTAGAAATGAGAAGAGACAAATTCAGCGAAAAGCTTCGCGGTTCGTCATCCAAAACGGAGTCATGTACAGGAGAGGTTATTCCGTTCCTCTCCTCAGGTGTATCGCCCACGAGGAAATCAAACGAGTGCTACATGACGTGCACGAAGGAGAGTGCGGCGATCATACCGGCGGGCAAGCTCTCGCTAAGAAGATACTCCGATATTTGTACCAAAAATGGGCACAACACTCTTCGGAAGTTTTTGAAGAGATAAAAGTGAAGAATGAAAATTAAAACTGTGGATTATCTAACAAAAACTCCAAATAACAGAAAGTAAATTGCAAAGACAAGCGATTTAGAGTGGTTCGGCGTTTTGCCTACGTCCACTATGAAGTTTGATGATTTTATTGCTCGATTACTTAAAGATTACAGTAGTTTATAAGGTAATACAACTGAATTTAAATGCTAAGTGTCAATCTAAAGCAGAGGCGGTGTTCTGGAGTAGATCTGACAGAATTTGGGCGCTCTTCAGTACATAGAATTATCCGACCCTTTTTCTGAATGACTAGGGGCTCTATTTATAGGTGTAGGAGGCTGATATTTCGCTTAAAATGAGGGGAGACCAGTTCTGGTACGTCAGGGGGGCCACATGGCCGAAATCTGGAGATCCGGGCCCACTTTTGGATCGATTCGACCCTTGGTTCGAATCGATCAAGAAATCATCCAATCGAGCTGAAATTTGGTGTGAACATTCTTCATCATGTGTTTAAGCTTCTGTGAAAATCTCATGGCATTTGGACTTGTAGAACTCGAGATATGATCGATTCAATGTTGCATTTCTGGAGAACAGGGATACTTCGAATCGATCTTAGTTCGAATCGATTCGGTCGACTCGATGCTTGCTGCGACGTGGCGCGCGTATCTCGCCTCGATCCGTTTTGTACTCCTGTTTGACTGGGTCGAATACATGGCTTGGATTCGAAGATGGTGGAGTCGAGGACTCTCAGTTGAGTGGATTCGAAGATGGTGGAGTCGAGGACTCTCAGTTGAGTGGATTCGAAGATGGTGGAGTCGAGGCTTATCCAGTTGTATGGATTCGAAGGAGCCATCCCTCGATGGACTCGAGCAGAGGTTTGTCCGATGGAGTCGAAGCAAGGGAGGTCCGATGGAGTCGAACAATGGTTGTTCCATGGATTCGAATTGGGGCCTGGCCTATGGATTCGGGGCAAGGTGCGTTCGAATCAGTCATGGTCCACGCTTGATGGTGTCGAAGCTAGGTATTCTTCCTGGATTCGAAGCAAGGCTATGTTCCATGGACTCGAGGCACTTTTCCTCCATGGATTCGAAGTAGAGAAATTTGTTGGATTCGAACCTAAGGCTACCTCAAATCGATTCGATCTTAAGGCTACTTCAGATCGATTCGATCCATGACATCTTCTGATGGATTCGAGTCATAGACTTGGCCTATGGAGTCGAACTAAGGGCCATTTCTTCCAATTTGTATCAATGATATCTTAAGCGTATGAACTCGGATTGACTTGAAATTCGGAAAGTTGGCTTGAATGGCTTTACTTGTCATGTCTTATCAATTGTAGCCAGATCCAGACTCGGACAAAATTCATCGATATCCATAGCGATCCTTGCGCGTAGCTGGTCTTTGAGACAATCTGTCACTGGTTTCTAGTTAAGTCCTTGGTGTCACGGCCTTGCCAAAAGGCGGGATAACATTTGCCCCCCAAAGTACGTCTTGTGTAAACATGACGTGCTTTGAAATGCTGTAGTCTCTCTTTGGACAGCTATGACATGTTTTACCGAAAGTTGCATTCTGTATTGCAGTAATCGACCGTCGTATAATTGTGACTGGCCGTTAGGTTTTTGAGTCATGATGAGATGAATCATTTGATCCCTGTAAATAATAAAGACCAAACATTAGTCAGGAATACGCGCATACGTGTATTATTTTGACTTTGGTTAACGTTGCGTGATCGCAAGTCGTTGTCAGTTCAGTTTGCTATCGAAATCTGCCTCGGTCCTCTCCTGAACCGGTTTGAGACTCGATTTAAAACATCGCTTTTATGATTGCCTATGATCATCCTCTTGTATTGATCCTCTCCTGAATCGGTACAAAGAGTGGACAAGAAATTTGTCATATTGAAATGATTCGTCCGTCTGATCGGTGGTATCTGATGGATTCGAAGCCATGCCTCCTCGAATTGATGGCCTTCGAATCGAGGGTTTGAGGGACCTCGTGCTTCGAATCGATATGACTTTCAATCCAGCCTCTGTTCGGTTACGGCTTCGAATCGATAATGCTTCGAATCGATACTGTGTGGATTCGATGTGGTTGTCTGAGTTGTTGGAGTCGAACGTTTTTTTTAGGGACACTCTTGCTCTGTACTTCGTATCGATGAACCTATTGTATATTGGATAGATGGATACGAAGGACGGTCTTGGATTGGTGATTGCCACTGTTTCCCTTGATTCGATAGAAACTCTTCAGTGATCGATTCGAGGGCATCATTCGAATCGAAGTGACTGTAAACCTGGGATGGCCGGTCTACTTTTACCGGGATGCGAATCGTCATTTCTCCATATATATACCGGGGTCCTATTCATTTCTCACTTTTTACTTTTCACTGCTGCTATAGCTTCTTCTTCGAATCGACCTCTCCAAGGCCAAGACGAACGTGCTCTCTTTGAATCGATCGAACCCCTTCACGCTCTCATAAAATCAGGTAATCAAGGGATCGATTTGAGATGTGAAAGATAGAACTTAGGATCTTTAGCAATGATTCAGTCTTTCCTTCTTAAAACTTCGAGGAGAGATGAGGTCTGAGCAAAGTGGGTCGACTCGATGGAACTGGGGAATGAAATCATTCGAGTCGTACTGATTAGGGTGTCGCCTTCCATTGCTTCGCACTGCTCCAGGAACGAGTCATTCGAATCGATTTTGAATGCAGAGCTTCGAATTGATTGTCTCAAGAGAAAGAAGGAAAGAAAGTTCGCGGCGATCGATTCGAAGTAGCGATAAATCAGTCGATTCGAAGGATCTCAATATTGATTGATTCGAAGTCATGCAAAGATCATGGACTCGTAGTGCTTTTCCATCCTAAGGCTTCACCGAGTCGACCTTAATGGAGTCGAGGTGTGTGGATTCGAACGCCATCGATTCGAGTCAATCGATTCGAACGTTCTGATATCTTCTCTTCTGATTTTGCTCCAACATCCGAACTACGACCAATCTTAAGTTGATCTTTGACGAACATAATGAACTTTAGCATACTTGACTCCGACGAGCTTCGGCCTTGCATAGTCGAACTTGACCGAAAGATTTGACCTCCTTTTTTAAGCTCGTCGATGGAACCGTGACTTAACCAACAATATAACTGACTTATAATTGAAGTAGTTCGTAGTGTTTGGATGGCGTGGGAGTGACGGTCAGCGATGACGGTCATTTTCACTCTCAAATTCCCAAGTTTTGTTGTACGAACATCTTACTTTAATCTGTAGAATCTGTTTAAGTAATGTACAGCACTTGCACTGCATGACACGTTCATACACACTACACTGGGGAATGCACGGGCTCTTTATGAACTTAACGTTGCTTTCTGATGAGTTAGTTAATTATGGAATCTTCGAGCTCCCAACAACAAGAGGTACAGAGCTCGACTCCTCCGGTTCTTGAGATTCCCGATATCCCTGCCGATGTAATCGATCCAGCTCCAGATGAATTGCCGGAGGCGATATTTATTGAGGACCCTGTTGATTCGGTTCAGTCTAACCTCTCTGAATCCTTATTGGGACGAATATGCTTAAAGCATAACATATCTCTAGGTGACGTATTATTGCCCAGCGCCACTGATAGACCGCATAACCCGCCTGAAGGATATACAGCATTCTACCGTCATGCTTGTGCAGCCGGAACTCTTCCTCCTTTCAACCAATATATCAGAGGGATGCTATCATATTTAGGAATCGCTCCTTCACAACTTCATCCCAACGGGCACGCGTTGCTGAACAGTGCCTTTGTAATATTTATGGACTGTCTTTTTCGCCCGCCGAGGCCCTCCGAGATCAGACACATATTTAACTTCAAGAGTAGGGGTGATAGCCCGTCTTTTACATTTTTGGAGGCAGTTAGAAATTGCCAAGTTGTAGTTGGAGCTTGGACTCGACTGAGCTATTTCAAGAACGAGTGGTTCTACGTTCGGTGCCCTCCGGGTTTTGCTAGGCGATGGTTGTCTAGACGTAAGCGCCTTAACCTGTTTCCTTGACCAATAGCTCTTCGGTGTTAAAATTGACATTTCATTCCTTTTACAGCTATTATCTCTAGGCCCGATGGAGGGCGTTTCAAGGGTACCGTCCGGAGTCTTCAAGAAGTCCCAAGCGAGCTGAGGCATATTGACTCGGTGCTGAATGATTACAACTTAAGAGTTCTGGGTTTGATCGACATCAATCAAAGCATAGTTGTTGAGGGATTTGCAAAGTCCGCCTCCAAGAAGGAAGATAAGAAGAAGATCAAGAAGAAAATCAAGAAGAAAAAAGTGAAGAAGTCACTCGGAATCAGAATAATTGAGGCGGGTGACGAAGAAAGAACCCACACAGATTCAGAGCCGATGGCTGATCTCTCGGGAAACTTTGAAGAATCGGGAGAAAAACGGAAAGGCAAGGCCGCCGTTTCCAAAAAACTTAAGTCCAAGGGGGGAAAATCCGTAGATGCGTTTCTTCCCGCTTCCGGGGTCATGATTTCTGAGGCCGCCCCTTCTCATTCGAGAGATTCTTTCAAAGGGCTAGACGATATTCCTATCCCAGATTATATATCGATTTCTCATAATCCTGGGTTGGAGGAATTTCAAGATGTTCTAAACATGAACGAGCCCTTTCCTTTAAGTGCGGTCAACACTTCCGGTCCGTTTTGGGGGTTTACACATTTACACACACTTCCACGGCACTTCATGACTTTTGCATAGTAAACATTGCTTTATAGGACCCTAATCCGTAATTCTATCTTATCGCAGGCGAGATGTCAGGACGTGGCTCTACTCTGGATAGGCTTCGGAATGTGCGCCAATCCTCTCCATTTTATGATTCCCGCAGGAGAGAAACAGATAGGGATCATGGGCGAAGCTATTCAAGTCAAGAACGTTATGATAGAGACAGAGATCACTCGCGTGGCCGTTCTGGCTATGATTATTCTGACAGAGACCGGGGATACCAGTACCGACCCCGATCTCGCTCTCCTCCGCCTCCCAGGGCTCCAGTAGACCTCCCAGGGCCATCTCATCAGCATTAGTTGCCTTCTCAATCTTCTCGGCCTGATGCTCAGCGGCCAAGAATGGAACCGACAGCAGCCGCTATAATTGAACAAGCTCCGGCTGAGTTGACAAGCGAGGGAGCTGCTAAACTTGCCCAAATGAAAAATGACTACCCGGAAATCTGCATGGATGGTTATATCTTCCCTCCTAATTTTAAAAGAATCCCTCCGGAAGCTGAGATCACTGCTCATAGTTATATCCACGACTTCTATGCTCAGTATAAGGAGTGGTACAAGGCAGCCGTGAAGGCTTCTAGAGTAGCTTTTGATCGGGCGAAGACTATTGCTGAACGCGATGCTGAAATTGCTAAACAGAAACGCATCGTTGAAGTTCTTCAATCTGAAATGGAGACGTCCCGGAATTCTGAACTTCAAGCTCTCCAGAAGCACGAGGACGCCGTGGCCAAAATGGCTAGGATGCAACAAGAACATTGCGCCACGGTAGAGGAGATGGGCCACCGCAACACCACCATTGCAGCTGAGCGAGACTTAGCCGTTAAAGAGCTAAACGAGCTCAAGGCCAAATTCACTGAAATGGTGAAGGAGAAGGACGATGCAAACGCCACTGCTCAAGAGGCTTGCGACCAAGCAGTATCTCTCAGGGCCGAACTTGCTGCGGCGGCGGTCAAGGCTAAGTCTGCGGAAGCAGAAATTCGAGAAAAGATTTTGGAGGAGAGGTCTAGGCTAGATTCTGAGTTTGATGATCTCTTGGTCACGTACAATGCTAATGTGCTGGAACATAGGAATCTAGCGTGGCTGGGGGATGACTCCACGATCTTGTACAATGCCTGGACCCGGCTATTGGATGAAAAGAGAGCAGCGTATCCAGATGATACACTTGACGACTTTGAGTTGGAGATGCGTTTGCTCACCGAAGATGAGAGGAAGGTCCTTCACGAGGCGGCGATTTCTATGGCAAAAGAAAAGCTTGGCGTTCAATCTCTAGAGACAGGCGAAGGTTCGGGGACCGCGCATCACGAGGCAAGTGTTGGAGCTGTAATCCCAACATTGCCCGAAACCACTGGTGCGGTAGATCCCCAATCTGTTCCTGCATATAATCCTGACCAACCGTTATTATCTTCCGCCGATGATTCCACCCACGTTTCGGTCCAGACTAAGGAAGGTATTTGAGCGCTTCTCGTAGTTTAGTTGTGGAGAACTTTAAGCAACACACTTGGCTAACAATCTTCGTTTTGTCGCATTTCAGTGACTGAAGTCATTGTTTCTGCGCCTCTTGCTCTATCAGTTCCACATCAAACACAAGGGGTTGTTTTTACTGAAGCCATCACGACTTCTACCTTGATCGGCGAAGAGGGAGATGCAAATATGTTTTCTTTCAGCGCTCAAATGATTGAGGAGCTTCTCAATGAACCCATCGATCCCTCTGTCAACCCGTCCGATGCTGTGAGTGGGGCTGCTCCGGCCGTTAGTTCATCCATGCCAACTATTGGCACATCCGATGCGGCCCAAGTATCCCGTGAGGACGACGTTATGGCTGAGATTGATGCCGAGATGGCAGCAGGGAATGCTGGTATGAATCCGCCCGGGCCTGCCCCGTTAATGGTGATTTCACCGGGCGGTACCGTAGTGATTGAAACTGCTCCTGTCCCTCCTCCTGCTACTACTCCCATGCCTCCAGCTCGACCTCCTAGAAGAACTTCCGTCACCTCTAGTTCTGAGGAAGACGTTGACATCATATCGCTACCGGAGGGCAAGCCTGAAAAGAGTAAGCGGTTGAGGAGAAAATCGGGCAGCGGATCGGGTGGAGCTACCCCGAAGAAGAAGATAAGGAAGAAGAAAGATTGAACTCTTTCTTTAAATCTCTGTTGCGTAGGGTAGCATTTTGTTGATTTTTCTATAGCCGTGTATAGATGTGGATTCGGCTCCCACTAGTAGCAATTTCTTGAACCATTTTGTAATCAGATTCTTTTTGTTGATAGTGGAAATGAGAATGTATTCCCTTTTGTCTCCAACTTGTTATGTGTTATGGTTCTGCCCCCAGTATTGGGGATTAGTGTGGAGTTGATGTATGTTTATACTCCGCCTTGCGTACTGGGAGTACGGAGTTAGTTAATGTTTATACTCCAGTTCGCGCTCTCGGAAGTTGGAGTTTGTTGATGTTTATACTCCGGTTCGTGCTCTCGGAATCCGGAGTTAGTTAATGTTTATACTCCAGTTCGCGTTCTCGGAAGCTGGAGTTTGTTGGTATTTATACCCAGCTCGCGCTCTCGGAGTACTCTGGGGTTTTAGGAAAATGTTTATACTCCGCCTCGCACTCTGGGAGTACGGAGTTAGTTAAAAAGTTTGTACCCAGCTCGCGCTCTCGGAGTACTCTGGGATTTAGGAAAATGTTTATACTCCGCCTCGCACTCTGGGAATACGGAGTTAGTTAAAAAGTTTGTACCCAGCTCGCGCTCTCGGAGTACTCTGGGATTTTGTAAATGTTTATACTCCGTCTCGCGCTCTGGGAGTACGGAGTTGAATGAATGTTTATACTCTGCCTCGCACTTTGGGAGTACGGAGTTAAGGAAAAGGTTGTCGTGTATCAACCCATTTCTGGCCTGATGTGATGGCTTGCCCCCGAGCTCGGGTTTCATTTGGTGAGTGGTTGATTGCTTCATAGCCACTCCCTACTTGAATAAATCCCATTGTGTGATGGAATTTAGCTCTTCGTGCATCGTGATGTTGTACATTGTATTTAATGAATCACAGCTCTGGCTCAAAGAGATGGCATTTTATTGCTGAAATAAGAAAACATGGCAAAGTCAGTTGCCTTATTACAAATTCTAATTTCGAAATGCAGAAACAAATTCTAAAACAGAATTTAAACTAAATAGATAAACATAGCCTGTTATGTGCGATAGCGACGAAGTCTTTCGCTATCCAAGGCCTTTGGTGAAGCTAGACCATCAGCGGTCGTCATCTCATATACATCATCCCCGAGCTCTTGCTTAATCTCATGTGATCCCTTCCATGTTGGTTTCATGTGTAGTAGTGCTGGGTATTCTTTTTTAATGACAATCTCATTGCGTTCAAAAGTTTTAAGTCGGTCCTCGGCATTGCGTAATCGGGCGACTCGTTTTCGGCGTATGACTGTTCTCAAGTGAACCTGATCGCCCTGGACGACTCCAACTCCGTTGACGGTGGGGAACTTTAAGGTCAAGCACCACGGGGCAATTACGGCTCTGAATTCAGTAAGGGCAGGTCGTCCTAAGAAAGCGTTGTATGGCGAGACTATGTTCAACATAGTGAACTGTAATGTCCGAACTCTCCTATGTTCCTTAGATCCCAACCTAACTGGTAACTTCACCATCCCAATAGGTACGGTAGTGCTACCGTTGAATCCATGGAGGTGAGTTTGGCAAGGTTCCAAATCCCTGGCTTTCATCCTCATTTGATTATAAGCATGTATGAAAAGGATATTCACAAAGCTCCCGCAGTCAATTAGTATCCTCTTCATCCAAGCTGGACCTACTTGTGCCGATATCACGAGTGGGTCAGTAGTCGGGCTTCCGACATAATCAGTATCGTTGTCTCGGAAAGTGATGTCGTTAATTGTCGCTCTCTTTCGTTTGGTCGAAGGTTTATTGTCCAAGTTATCATCGTACTCAAAGTCTGTTCGTCTAGCCAAGTTGTTATATGATTTCATTTCTCCCCAGCTTCGCTTCGCTGTACGAGGACTATCACTTACAACATTAATTACCAGTCTTCCTCCGACACGACCTGGTTCTTCCTGTCTTTCTGGATTCTGTACATGATTTTGATTTGAGGGGCCCGCCCCTTCAGACTGCGGTGCCCGCACAAACTGGTCTAACTTCCTCTCCCTGATCAACTTCTCAATGAGGTCCTGCAAGTGTCGACATTCATTGGTGTTGTGGCCATAACTTTCGTGGAATCTACAGAACTTCCCTGTTTGAATCTGCCTCTCCGATGATTGCTTCGGAGCCGGCTTCTTGTATTGCATAGTATTGCAAGCCTGTAGGTACACATTTTCCAACGATGTATTCAATGGTGTGTAATTATCGAACATTGGAGCCTCACGTCGTGGACCCCGATTTGGATCTCTTTTCTTATTCTGACCATTGTTACCTCTTGGCTGCGTTTGCTTGTTTTGTATGTTCAACTGAACTTTTCCGGAACTCTCGCCGAACTGTTTAACTACCACATTGCTCTGTATTCCCTCAATGCTGGGCCTCGCATCGTCCTACTTCCTAGACTGTTTTGCATCCTCCTGCCGCAGGAATTGAGCGGCCTTGGAGTAAAAACGGTCCAACGACGCGGGCGGTTTTCCAGCTAGCCAGTTTCCGAATTCAGAATCAGGATCAATCCCCTTGGTCAGAGCCATTAAGATTGAATTATCGTTGGGATTGGTGATCTCGACGCATGCTGCGTGGAACCTCTCCAAGTAATGCCTGAGTGTTTCTCTAGGAGCTTGAGTGACGCTGGACAAGGTGTTGACGTCTTTTGGCCTAGCAACATGCATCCGGAATTGCTCCACAAACTTCTTGGCCAATTGATCGAACGAAGAAATTGATCTAGGTGGTAGGCGGGTAAACCACATTGTCGCGATTCCTCCCAGAGAGATGGGGAAACTCCGACACTTCACTGCATCGTCGGCCCTTGCAGCGCTCATCGACCATTCATACTTCAGAATATGCTGGTTGGGGTCACTATTCCCTTCATACATCGGGAGAGTCGGCATTCTGAATCGCCTAGGGGGTTCGGCATGTAACACTTCGTCTGTGAAAGGGGTATGACTACGGGAAATCCCCTAGTCATCATTAGTGAGCCCCTGACTCTCGCGGATCATTTGACGTATCATGGTTGATATATCCGAAACGGGCAGATTCGGAGCGTGATGAGCTAAGGCGTGGTCGGGTTCCACGGCGCGAGTTGGGATTGGGCACTGTCGACGATCCGTATCTCGCCTCCTTGGCTCAACGTCTTCTGGGACATAAGGTTCAGGAGTATGTCCTCGCTGTTGATTGATCGGCTCTGATTGATTTCGGGTATCGACCCTTGTCTCTGCTACGGCGGTTGTGGTGCGGTTATCCGTGGTGTACTGTGGGGCAGTACCTCCTCGTGTTGAGGGACCGGTTTGGAAACTGGTCGACGGTCCTACCCTCAGTTGCCCAACAGTTAAGGCGGGCTGATATTCAGCAGCTTGAGCGCGACTCCCCTCTAGTCGAGGACGGGTAGTTTGGTGGTGATAATCAGATGAAGCTGAGCTTTCGGTAGATGCTCTAGAGACATCATCTCTCCTGGACCTTCTGTGCCCCCGGCGATTAAGCTGGTTGGTCAGCTCGATATTGGCGCGAAACTGTTCTGCCAACTGCTGACGGCTTTGGGTCAGCTCCTGGAGCAATACTTGAAACTCCTGTCGGGTGACTAGCCCCGTTGAGTCTGAATGAGTGGCATTGTCTTGATCTGAAGAAGGCGGCTGTGTGGGATTCTGCCTATCTCTGCCGTCTTGCTCTGCAGCGGTAGCGCCAGTTCTTGTGCTGACCATTCTCGGTGATGGAGTCCTTTCCTAGATTTTGAGCAAATCTGAATAGAATGGAAGGATTCCGGACTGGATATCTGGATCTTCCTCTTGGATTTGTGCAATCCGGTATCGACGGCAGATCCAATGAGCAGGAGAAAAAGCTGGTTTTCTCAGTGAAAGCACCAAAGTGTTTGTACCAAAAATGGGCACAACACTCTTCGGAAGTTTTTGAAGAGATAAAAGTGAAGAATGAAAATTAAAACTGTGGATTATCTAACAAAAACTCCAAATAACAGAAAGTAAATTGCAAAGACAAGCGATTTAGAGTGGTTCGGCGTTTTGCCTACGTCCACTATGAAGTTTGATGATTTTATTGCTCGATTACTTGAAGATTACAGTAGTTTATAAGGTAATACAACTGAATTTAAATGCTAAGTGTCAATCTAAAGCAGCGGCGGTGTTCTGGAGTAGATCTGACAGAATCTGGGCGCTCTTCAGTACTTAGAATTATCCGACCCCTTTTCTGAATGACCAGGGGCTCTATTTATAGGTGTAGGAGGCTGATATTTCACCTAAAATGAGGGGAGACCAGTTCTGGTACGTCAGGGGGCCCACATGGCCGAAATCTGGAGATCCGGGCCCACTTTGGGATCGATTCGACCCTTGGTTCGAATCGATCAAGAAATCATCCAATCGAGCTGAAATTTGGTGTGAACATTCTTCATCATGTGTTTAAGCTTCTGTGAAAATCTCATGGCATTTGGACTTGTAGAACTCGAGATATGATCGATTCAATGTTGCATTTCTGGAGAACAGGGATACTTCGAATCGATCTTAGTTCGAATCGATTCGGTCGACTCGATGCTTGCTGCGACGTGGCGCGCGTATCTCGCCTCGATCCGTTTTGTACTCCTGTTTGACTGGGTCGAATCCATGGCTTGGATTCAAAGATGGTGGAGTCGAGGACTCTCAGTTGAGTGGATTCGAAGATGGTGGAGTCGAGGCTTATCCAGTTGTATGGATTCGAAGGAGCCATCCCTCGATGGACTCGAGCAGAGGTTTGTCCGATGGAGTCGAAGCAAGGGAGGTCCGATGGAGTCGAACAATGGTTGTTCCATGGATTCGAATTGGGGCCTGGCCTATGGATTCGGGGCAAGGTGCGTTCGAATCAGTCATGGTCCACGCTTGATGGTGTCGAAGCTAGGTATTCTTCCTGGATTCGAAGCAAGGCTATGTTCCATGGACTCGAGGCACTTTTCCTCCATGGATTCGAAGTAGAGAAATTTGTTGGATTCGAACCTAATGCTACCTCAAATCGATTCGATCTTAAGGCTACTTCAGATCGATTCGATCCATGACATCTTCTGATGGATTCGAGTCATAGACTTGGCCTATGGAGTCGAACTAAGGGCCATTTCTTCCAATTTGTATCAATGATATCTTGAGCGTATGAACTCGGATTGACTTGAAATTCGGAAAGTTGGCTTGAATGGCTTTACTTGTCATGTCTTATCAATTGTAGCCAGATCCGGACTCGAACAAAATTCATCGATATCCATAGCGAACCTTGCGCGTAGCTGGTCTTTGAGACAATCTGTCACTGGTTTCTAGTTAAGTCCTTGGTGTCACGGCCTTGCCAAAAGGCGGGATAACAATTATCGTTCTCTTTCTTCAGTCATCACGTACATCATTCCAACCACTTCGTTCTGGATCAACACTCCGCGAATGTTAGTTATTAAAGTGGTTTTCGGTATCGACAGAGAGTATGTCCATATCCGATCTTGGTCTCTTTAATAACTTCCGTAATTATTACACCGATTGGTCGTTTATATACTTCAAAAACCAAATCAAATTCAATTTCAATTTTAATTCGTAAACCAACATTTCATTTGCCTTTCTAAATCAATTTCCATAATTTACGTTTCAAAACTTCCAAATTATCATTTCAAAATCTTATAATTCAATTTCAATCTTTATTTGAAACCATTCAAATATTGATTCGAGTTCGTAAATAAGTTTCATTCCAAATCATTTAAATAAATTTAATTTAACATTTAAATCAATTTAAATTCATTTATCAATTTCATTCAATATTCATTAAGTAAATTTGCCATTCAAAACAATTTCTAATAAATTTCCAATTCATTAAATCCATTATTTAAATTCAACTTCATTATATCAAAACTTACAAATTTAATTAAATTAAATTTGTCAAATCAAATTCTTTAAACTTCATGTCTTACATTAACTCCAAAAATATCACATTTTCATTTCTTGTTATAGAAATTCAATTTCACTTATTTACTTCCTTAAATAATTTTCCAAAACTTAATTAATAAAGAAAACTCAATTTCAATTATTTACGAAGTAAAATTCACTTATTCAAAAGTTCAATTTTTCTTATTAAAGAATTTCAATTCAATTTAATCATTAAATAATTCAATCTTATTTAATTATTAAATAATTCAAAACTTAATTATTAAATAATTTCAAAGCTTAATAATTTCAACTTAATTATAATTTCAAACTTAATTATTAAATCATTTCAAACTTAATTCAATCATTTCTCAAATTAAACAACATTCTTTCATTTATTACATTGTTAATCTTTTATTTCAGATTTTTAAATATTAACATTTTCCTTTCATCAAAAATTCAAATTTCAACTTCATTTCAAAACCATATTATTTATTCAAATAAAATATTCATTTTATTTTTAAATCAAATTATTGACCAATCGGGTTTTTATTTAATTCTCTACCCTAGGTCAAAGTTTAATTTGGGTATTTATCATTTCAACCCGATTCCAATTCAATTCAAAAATCAAAGCATAAAAAAGGGAACTTGCAGTGTGATAACTGGGATGGTGTCAAAGTAAATAAACAAGCAATAACAACAATCAATAACAATCCAATAATCAATTCAAATAATCCCGAAATAACTGTATTAATTCGCATTGTTATTTGTACGAATTAATATAATTATTTCTAGAATCTACACTATCATTTCATGTAGATTAAAGATTATTACATTACGGTTTTCACTTGTCATCTATTACAATTTCATCCATCATCAATTTAACAACATACATTCGGTGGTTCAAGATGTAATTAAACAAATCCTACGTGTTAATAAATTTAACAGATAAAGGGGTCATATTATACGAATTTTTAACTAATCAAATTCAACATATAGATTCAATTTAAATGGTTAACTATCATATATCAATTCAATTGCATAATATTTATCATTTTAACATTAACAATTTAACATCCAATATAAACATCAACAATCAATCAATCATCAGCCAAATTGAATTATCATCGCATAAATAATTAACAGATAATGGTGTCAGATGTCACAGGTGAACTGATACAGGTAATAGCATATATAATAGTATAAGTAACTAACAACAGCATATTTCAATTTTCGTTTCAATTGAAATCAAATTTAATAAATAAAAGAACGTTAATCGTGAGTGAGTGCTCACCTTTCGAGGTTAGAGAAATTTGACGATTGGATGAGTTATGAAATGCAAGCATGATTCCCAATGGAAAGCTATATTGGCACGAATCTCGAACAAGGTAGGATTTAATCGACGGATGAAGCTGATAAAAGAATCGATGGACAAAACAAATTAGCTTTGAAATAATCTTAAATATAAATTTGTATAAGTAGTATTAGTTTTTATATATATACAGCACTTATATGTGATGAATCTATACAAACTGTAAACCAAAGAGTAAATCAAATATAAATTCTTTACCGCAACCAAACAATCACACTATAAAATACTTGTATAAATTTATATATAAACAACTAATGGAAACCAACGCACATATACTGACTGACTTGAATAACATATATACCTGCACCTTATAAAGTAGTGTATATAATATATATAACCAATAATATTTTAATTTCAAATGCATAACTTATAAAATCAACAGACTCTATATATTATATAAATAGCTATGCTCCAACAGCCTACAACATATATGTATCGAAAAAAATGTTACGTGTACTTAAGTTCCAACATACAATTTTATAGAGACTTCCCTTAATAAACTTATATTTTACTCAACTAATATAACAACTTTATAACCAATAACTTATATAAAGAGATAACTTATAGCACTGCAATATTAAAACAATAACAACCAACCTGCAAAACTACAACAATAGCTTTGTGATTTTAAACCATCTGTAAACATATATATACTGCAACTTGTTGAAAAATCTCAAGTATAAAATAGATCAAAATAAAATAATATACGGCGACACAATATATAACGTTATTACCTATAAAGTTTATATGCAGGCTTCACAAAATAGATAGGTATGCAGACTATATTTATAAAAATATGTAAGCTAATCCCACCTATATGCAGACACTATACATATTCAAACCAGACACTACATCGGTATGCAGACAATATGCTATGTGTAGACTATATACCTTCACAAATATGCATCCATACATATAGAATATATTATAAAATCACAAGTATACTTTATTATAGTAACGCGTATATGCAGAAAACCTCAACAACTAATACTTAATCCCTTCATATATATATATTTCTACAATAGGTTATAAATTTACAAAAGTATAAAACTAACCCAAAAGAGAAGGAGAAAAGCCGAAGTCAGAGGTGATAGGGAGCTCGGAAGGAAGCACGGCTGAGGCGGAGGTTGCCGCTACTCCGAAGTAGTGACGAGGTATAGGGAAAATCAGGAGAGACATGGCGATTCAAGGCTCGTTGAGACGGGAATTTGGTGGTGTGGGCGAGAGGATCGGAGTGAGAGCAGGGAAGGAGGGGGTTGACGTTGTGACGCAGGCGCGGTTCTTGCTGCGGTGTAAGCGGAGGAGCTGATGGCGTTGCTGCGTGCTGACGCAGGTGGCAGAAGGGATGTGGGGCCGAACGGTGGGCTTGGCGGTGGCTTCGGCGTGGCGGAGGAGGATGTGAAGCCGATCTAGTTGAGGTGGTTCACAGCAGGCTCAGGTCGCGAGGAGGCGGTAGCATGTCAGCGACGTGGGGTGGAAAAGGCGGAGGTTGGAGTTGAGGGAGGTGGCTTGGCCGTGAGATGGTGGCACGCGGAGGAGTGGGTGGAGGCCGGTAGTGGACGTGGATTTGATGGGCGTTGCGTGCTAGAAGGAAGGGTGAGCTTTGGGTTAAGCAAAAAGTCATGTGGGCAAAATATGTCTAAATTTTCTCGAAGCAAAAAAAAGCAAACAAGCAAGCAGCTGCGGGTAAAATGGAAGAGCAGGCGGCTTCAAAAGAGAAAAAGGAAGAAGTTTAAGAATTTACTGTAAAGTTGGTTTGTAGAAATGAGACTTGAAAATGAAAAAAGGAGAAGTTGAACAGCAGAAGAAATGTAGTATAAAAAAAAATTAATGAAGAAATTTTGAAACAACAAAAGTTTGAACGCCCAAGGTATGAAAATGTCAGTGAACAATAAATTCTAAGGCTTTTGAGTTGTACGATGGAAAGTTGAATGGACAGGAGAACAACCAAAACTCAATAAAGTTACCAATATGGCTACTGTTTGTATTGCAGGCACGTGAAAGGACAGATCAATTAAAGTTTAATACAGAACCGATACGGAAGTCGTTCCGTAGATTTCACCGTCCTCCTGATTTTGAAATTGACAATTGAATATACCGTCGAGATCAGTACGACGAGACGATCAAAACGGTATACAGATATCAGTGGTATGATAGAATTATAAAAATTCGAATTTTTCTACTACGGAAAATGCAAGAAAAACGCTGAAAAATAAGATCGACGGAGCCAAAGATGTCCGAATTTGGAAAAGCCATAAACTGACATCTTGCTCAGAAGATGGTTTAGAATTTTTCTATGTAAAAATATTTTGGTTTCGAAACTGTTTTATTTTCATCGCTTTTTAACTGATTAAATCGAAGTGAATTTACGCGCGAAATAAACTTTCATATTTTCGGACGAAAATTTACCAGTTGCTATGTTTAACTAAACGCATTCCAAATATCAAATTTATATTTCAAAATGTTATCGTTTAAAATTTTCACAAAATTTCAACCAATTACGTTATTAAAACAGTTGAAATTTTCGGGTCGTTACACTCTCCCCCACTCAAAACTTTTCGTCCCCGAAAAGGAACGAGGTAGGAGAATAGAAACAACCAGAAAGAAAAACAGATTTGAAATACAAAATAACAATTAATTTAAACCATATAAATTCAAATTCAAATTAATTGATATTCAATAATTGATTTAATCCATTTGATTTCACTAAAAATCAATCTCAACTATTTCTAAATTCATTATCTTATTATCCAATTATCCTCAATTTACAATTTCTAAAACCATAAATTTGAATAGTCTTTTATTATAATCATATTTTCTTCAACAATTTTAAATTTTTCTTTATTCCAAATTACTGTTAAATTTATTCTACTTAATATATCTACTCACATATATTTAACCTATATAAATTAATTTAAAACATAAAAGTTACGATTTAAATTAATTTACATCTATTAATTTCTTTTAAATTCAAGAAATTTTCATATGTTGATCAAATTTCAATTTATTAATTCTTTCAAAACAAATTTATTAATTCTTTCAAAACAATTTATTTCATTATTAACTGTGTTTTACTTATTATCCTATCTAACTCTATTAACATTTTTATAATCAAAATTTAGTGTATAACATTTATTATAAACACTCAAATTTTATTTATAAATTCAATTTATATTACATATTATCCAATTACATATTCAACTTCTGAATGATTTAGGTAAGTTGTATTAGAATGCAGTTGAACAATATACAAATAAAATTTTCCCAATTCAATTATTCTAGTTTAAATATTTATTCCAAATTTTGGTTTTATTTATAATTAAAATCATCTTTTAACAAAATTTAAGAATTAGATATCCGATTAACTTTAAACAATTTAGAGATATATATAATATATTTATATCAGATCAAATTAAATTTTAAAATAAGATACCTATATATATATATATAAATCAAATTATACTGAAGAAATTCAAATCAAAATAATTTTTTTTCAAACAAAACCGTAGCAAAGCTACAGAATGGTTTCTCCACTTCGAAACTCAAAAATGAATGTCGATGATGCGGCCGCCATTACCGAAATTATTTTCCAGCGACAAAATAGGAGAGCACTGATTAAAACATTTGAAATTCTTTGGAAATGATTTCTATTCGAAAATACTTTAGATTATACATTTTAAAACCTTTAAAACCAAAGTTTGAAATTTTCGGAAATTAAATTCTCAAATTCTTGATTTAAATACATGTCAAATTTCAAATAAATTATAACCGTGTTTTTATTTCAATTATTTATATATGAGACAAAAGCCAATGGTATAGGTGACATATTTAAAATCCAATATCATTTATTATCAAACAATTTAATTAACTATCAAAATTCAGAAGATCATACTTATATATAATATAATTATTCGAAATTTATTTCATTTACCAAATTTAAAAATAATATTGTGTCAGTTTGCTCTGTTCAAGTGTTTTGGAAATTCTATCGATAGCGTTGATCAGACGAATCAATCGAAAACCCAAATCAACATCAAAAACTCAAACAACACAATGTATAAAACAATTTTTTTATATTTATTTACAAATACACTTCCTCGCTCGACGATACAAGAATGAATTTTGAAGCAAGGATATAGATTCAAATTTGATAGACTCAAATCAAAGAGAATTTTGATTCGAAGATAGGTTTGAAACAAAGACGAGATAATTAAATAACAAAATAAGGCGATGGATAAGTTTATATAAACTACGGGCAACCTTAACCGGGTCGTCCGTAACTTCAAGAATAAGATCGATGCTGAATTCCGAGGTAAATCGACATTCGATCTCAAGAAATAGAATTTAGGTATAGCAGGAGATAGATAGCATCGTAAACCGAGGATACAGAAATCTCCGGTAAATCGATGCCTATTATAAAGGAGTTTTGCTCCTTTATGAATCATTCGAAGATTGGCGAGACCGCCGATCTTTTATAGATATCATTCAAAATGGAGTTATGGGGTGCTCCAGAATTGAAAGAAGACGAATAGTGAAGGACACGAATGAAATTTAGAACCGCAGGGAACGTCCCAAAATTCAAAGGAATCGAGTCAAAAGGAAGAGATTGAAACTCGAATGAGAGTGATTCTGTAAATACATTTACCCTATATGCTAAGTTTTTCCTAGAGCTACCAAAGCTCTGATACCCACTGTAACGACCCGATATTTTGGACCATTCGCATCCATTATAAGTGTATAGACAGACACTCATGCCGGAATTGAATTGCTCAAAATACCGCGTTGTTAATTTAAATTTGGCAAAACTGAACATATATAGTAAATAAAATAATCACAGATCACAGACATAGAGTAATAAATGCAGCGGAAATAAAAAAGATAGTAGTTCATGAAGCTACTATATAAATGTATAAGTTACATCAGAGTTAAACCAGATACAACGGAAGAGTAATACGATACATCAGATACAAATCAGAATACATCACTGGAATCATCGAATACTGAAAGCAGAATAGATGGCTGGATCTTCAAGCAAAGCTCCAACTTCAAAGGTGAGTCTCGAATACTGGTACACCCAGTCTGACCCGAGCGTAAAGCAAAACACAAAACACTCGAGTCAGGATTAACATTCTTATATTAATAAATCCAACTCAAGTGAAATAGCAATTGAAATACAAATAACTCAAAGGATGTTTGGAATAACCATCCTTTAAGGATCCGTCAAACTATCTACTAGGTAGTAATGTACGATAAGTAGATAATGTCTATCAGTAATAATAAGATATCAAAATAGTGTTAAGTCATGGCCCATTCCACCCTTAACACATTTTTATTCCCAAAAGCATATACAAGACCGTAGTTTCCCCAAAACCGGAAGTCACCAGAGGGCAATCCATATACTAAAGGTACAAAACAAAATCTTAGTGGTCGCGAATAAAGGGATACAAGTATGACAAGGCACATGAGGCAATACCCAAGGTAGTGATACTACCGTTTGCCTGATCCGGACTGGTGAGAACGCAACGCCGCAGCGCCCGCAACATCGTGAAACAACACTCCCAAAATCAAGGGTGCACCAATCGACAACAAGTAATGAGTAGTTCGAAGAAGTGTGTCCACTTGAGGTAGCTAATCCTCCATTGGCCCGGCACGGCTCCTGTTTTAGTCATTTCGAATTTGACACAAGTGTCAAGGCTATCCATTATCGTTCTCTTTCTTCAGTCATCACGTACATCATTCCAACCACTTCGTTCTGGATCAACACTCCGCGAATGTTATTTATTAAAGTGGTTTTCGGTATCGACAGAGAGTATGTCCATATCCGATCCCGGTCTCTTTAATAACTTCCGTAATTATTACACCGATTGGTCGTTTATATACTTCAAAAACCAAATCAAATTCAATTTCAATTTCAATTCGTAAACCAACATTTCATTTGCCTTTCTAAATCAATTTCCATAATTTACGTTTCAAAACTTTCAAATTATCATTTCAAAATCTAATAATTCAATTTCAATCTTTATTTGAAACCATTCAAATATTGATTCGAGTTCGTAAATAAGTTTCATTCCAAATCATTTAAATAAATTTAATTTAACATTTAAATCAATTTAAATTCATTTATCAATTTCATTCAATATTCATTAAGTAAATTTGCCATTCAAAACAATTTCTAATAAATTTCCAATTCATTAAATCCATTATTTAAATTCAACTTCATTATATCAAAACTTACAAATTTAATTAAATTAAATTCGTCAAATCAAATTCTTTAAACTTCAAGTCTTACATTAACTCCAAAAATATCACATTTTCATTTCTTGTTACAGAAATTCAATTTCACTTATTTACTTCCTTAAATAATTTTCCAAAACTTAATTAATAAAGAAAACTCAATTTCAATTATTTACGAAGTAAAATTCACTTATTCAAAAGTTCAATTTTTCTTATTAAAGAATTTCAATTCAATTTAATCATTAAATAATTCAATCTTATTTAATTATTAAATAATTCAAAACTTAATTATTAAATAATTTCAAAGCTTAATAATTTCAACTTAATTATAATTTCAAACTTAATTATTAAATCATTTCAAACTTAATTCAATCATTTCTCAAATTAAACAACATTCTTTCATTTATTACATTGTTAATCTTTTATTTCAGATTTTTAAATATTAACATTTTCCTTTCATCAAAAATTCAAATTTCAACTTCATTTCAAAACCATATTATTTATTCAAATAAAATATTCATTTTATTTTTAAATCAAATTAATGACCAATCGGGTTTTTTATTTAATTCTCTACCCTAGGTCAAAGTTTAATTTGGGTATTTATCATTTCAACCCGATTCCAATTCAATTCAAAAATCAAAGCATAACAAAGGGAACTTGCAGTGTGATAACTGGGATGGTGTCAAAGTAAATAAACAAGCAATAATAACAATCAATAACAATCCAATAATCAATTCAAATAATCCCGAAATAACCGTATTAATTCGCATTGTTATTTGTACGAATTAATATAATTATTTCTAGAATCTACACTATCATTTCATGTAGATTAAAGATTATTACATTACGGTTTTCACTTGTCATCTATTACAATTTCATCCATCATCAATTTAACAACATACATTCGGTGGTTCAAGATGTAATTAAACAAATCCTACGTGTCAATAAATTTAACAAATAAAGGGGTCATATTATACGAATTTTTAACTAATCAAATTCAACATATAGATTCAATTTAAATGGTTAACTATCATATATCAATTCAATTGCACAATATTTATCATTTTAACATTAACAATTTAACATCCAATATAAACATCAACAATCAATCAATCATCAGCCAAATTGAATTATCATCGCATAAATGATTAACAGATAATGGTGTCAGATGTCACAGGTGAACTGATACAGGTAATAGCATATATAACAGTATAAGTAACTAACAACAGCATATTTCAATTTTCGTTTCAATTGAAATCAAATTTAATAAATAAAAGAACGTTAATCGTGAGTGAGTGCTCACCTTTCGAGGTTAGAGTAATTTGACGATGGGATGAGTTACGAAATGCAAGCATGATTCCCAATGGAAAGCTATATTGGCACGAATCTCGAACAAGGTAGGATTTAATCGACGGATGAAGCTGATAAAAGAATCGATGGACAAAACAAATTAGCTTTGAAATAATCTTAAATATAAATTTGTATAAGTAGTATTAGTTTTTATATATATACAGCAGTTATATGTGGTGAATCTATACAAACTGTAAACCAAAGAGTAAATCAAATATAAATTCTTTACCGCAACCAAACAGTCACACTATAAAATACTTGTATAAATTTATATATAAACAACTAATGGAAACCAACGCACATATACCGACTGACTTGAATAACATATATACCTGCACCTTATAAAGTAGTGTATATAATATATATAACCAATAATATTTTAATTTCAAATGCATAACTTATAAAATCAACAGACTCTATATATTATATAAATAACTATGCTCCAACAGCCTACAACATATATGTATCGAAAAAAATGTTACGTGTACTTAAGTTCCAACATACAATTTTATAGAGACTTCCCTTAATAAACTTATATTTTACTCAACTAATATAACAACTTTATAACCAATAACTTATATAAAGAGATAACTTATAGCACTGCAATATTAAAACAATAACAACCAACCTGCAAAACTACAACAATAGCTTTGTGATTTTAAACCATCTGTAAACATATATATACTGCAACTTGTTGAAAAATCTCAAGTATAAAATAGATCAAAATAAAATAATATACGGCGACACAATATATAACTTTATTACCTATAAAGTTTATATGCAGGCTTCACAAAATAGATAGGTATGCAGACTATATTTATAAAAATATGTAAGCTAATCCCACCTATATGCAGACACTATACATATTCAAACCAGACACTACATCTGTATGCAGACAATATGCTATGTGTAGACTATATACCTTCACAAATATGCATCCATACATATAGAATATATTATAAAATCACAAGTATACTTTATTATAGTAACGCGTATATGCAGAAAACCTCAACAACTAATACTTAATCCCTTCATATATATATATTTCTACAATAGGTTATAAATTTACAAAAGTATAAAACTAACCCAAAAGAGAAGGAGAAAAGCCGAAGTAAGAGGTGATAGGGAGCTCGGAAGGAAGCACGGCTGAGGCGGAGGCTGCCGCTGCTCCGAAGTAGTGACGAGGTATAGGGAAAATCAGGAGAGACAAGGTGATTCAAGGCTCGTTGAGATGGGAATTTGGTGGTGTGGGCGAGAGGATCGGAGTGAGAGCAGGGAAGGAGGGGGTTGACGTTGTGACGCAGGCGCGGTTCTTGTTGTGGTGTAAGCGGAGGAGCTGATGGCGTTGCTGCGTGCTGACGCAGGTGGTAGAAGGGACGTGGGGCCGAACGGTGGGCTTGGCGGTGGCTTCGGCGTGGCGGAGGAGGATGTGAAGCCGATCTAGTTGAGGTGGTTCACAGCAGGCTCAGGTCGCGAGGAGGCGGTAGCATGGCAGCGACGTGGGGTGGAAAAGGCGGAGGTTGGAGTTGAGGGAGGTGGCTTGGCCGTGAGATGGTGGCACGCGGAGGAGTGGGTGGAGGCCGGTAGTGGACGTGGCTTTGATGGGCGTTGCATGCTAGAAGGAAGGGTGAGCTTTGGGTTAAGCAAAAAGACATGTGGGCAAAATATGTCTAAATTTTCTCGAAGCAAAAAAAAGCAAACAAGCAAGCAGCTGCGGGTAAAATGGAAGAGCAGGCGGCTTCAAAAGAGAAAAAGGAAGAAGTTTAAGAATTTACTGTAAAGTTGGTTTGTAGAAGTGAGACTTGAAAATGACAAAAGGAGAAGTTGAACAGCAGAAGAAATGTAGTATAAAAAAAAATTAATGAAGAAATTTTGAAACAACAAAAGTTTGAACGCCCAAGGTATGCAAATGTCAGTGAACAATAAATTCTAAGGCTTTTGAGTTGTACGATGGAAAGTTGAATGGACAGGAGAACAACCAAAACTCAATACGGTTACCAATATGGCTACTGTTTGTATTGCAGGCACGTGAAAGGACAGATCAATTAAAGTTTAATACGAAACCGATACGGAAGTCGTTCCATAGATTTCACCGTCCTCTTGATTTCGAAATTGACAATTGAATATACCGTCGAGATCAGTATGACGAGACGATCAAAACGGTATACATATATCAGTGGTATGATAGAATTATAAAAATTCGAATTTTTCTACTATGGAAAATGCAAGAAAAACGCTGAAAAATAAGATCAACGGAGCCAAAGATATCCGAATTTGTAAAAGCGACAAACTGACATCTTGCTCAGAAGATGGTTTAGAATTTTTCTATGTAAAAATATTTTGGTTTCGAAACTGTTTTATTTTCATCGCTTTTTAACTGATTAAATCGAAGTGAATTTACGCGCGAAATAAACTTTCATATTTTCGGACGAAAATTTACCAGTTGCTATGTTTAACTAAACGCATTCCAAATATCAAATTTATATTTCAAAATTTTATCGTTTAAAATTTTCACAAAATTTCAACCAATTACGTTATTAAAACAGTTGAAATTTTCGGGTCTTTACAAAAGTTCATATTCGTTTATCTAAACGTTATTCTCTTTTGCTACTCAAATTATTTATAACACATTTCATAAATTTTTAACTAAGTTTATAAACATTTCTATAACAATCTTATTACATTTATAAACATTTTTCAAAACACTGTTTTACTTTAAAACATTCCAAGACTTAATTTTATACTTGTATAGTACTCTATTACATCCTACAATTATATACAAACAATCTTATTCATTTGCTTAACATAGATATTAAACAAATTTAAAACCTTTTTTAACTTACTTAAGATTCTGATGAAGGTCTAAGATAACTTGATCTAATTACCGAGTCAACATTCTAGACTTCTTCCTCCATTAGGTTAGGCAAGTAGCTAGGAAGAGTCAGACTCTGGTATCCAAACTCATGACCAGAGTCTAATATTCTTAGATAATCCTATGGTAAAGACATATTTCATATGGTCTAATAGCATCGAATGTTCCACTTAACAAAGACGTAAAAAAAATGTGAAACTTGTTTTCCTTATTGTCATTTCAAATTGAGTTTATAAAAATTCAAATTATATAATTTTACAAAAAAATTTAGTTTCAATTCCTATATTAATTCAGAAGTTTCCGACTGCCCAAAATTGTCGAAATTCCATTTTAATTCAATAATTTAAAACTACTAATCAATAGCCAAACAAGACCACAACCAAACTACCCAAATGGATATGATACATGCGTCCATAATATTTCTTGACCAAAACTTAAGACCCACATACCGGGATTCATTTCAAATCATTTCAAAATAATATATTCTTATAATCCTTGTATATCAAATCATACTTTTGAAACTTAAATCAAAATCTGTTTTACCCAAACAATTTTGCAGCATAGCTACTATAATAGCATTCCCCACTTTGAAAATCAAAACAAACACCGATGATGTTGCAGTCATCATCAGAATTATTTTCCAGTGACAGATGTGAGATCAGTACTTTCTATCTCATGTCTTTCAGACTTAACCAAAATAATTTCTAGAGCGGTATCAAATACTTCGTAAACATTTCTTAGTACCATGATTTCAATTTCATAAACCAATTTCTCAATTGTTTACTTTTAAATAATACTATTATTATTTTCTAAAATCTTATAAAACCATTTTCTAAAACACCGGATTTAAGTTCTTAAATTTTCATTTTAAATCCCTTTTATTTATAGACTATATTTACAACCGTATTTATATAGGTCACTTTATTATATAAAACAATAACACTAGTGTTTATCTAAAGTATACCTTACCTATCTTTAAGATTATACCAAACAAATTTTATTAAAATTAAATTCTAACCCAACATTATCACTGAATAGCTTATTACACACTGTGTAACTTAATTCAATAAGCGTTCGTTTTTTATATTCCCTTAAATTACAATCTACCATTCCCATGTTGTATACACGTAAATTACTTATAATTGTTAAAAACAATTCAAAAATCAACACACAATAGTAAATGCTCATAAACTGGCCGAGCACAAACAATCAAACCATAAATAATAATTAAATATTATCAATTCCTGATAAACAAACACATAATAATAATTATGTCAATTTATTAAACATTATTTTTTATATAAAAAATATAATCCTAGGTAAAAATTTTATTTACCTAATTTCAAAAACATTACTGTGTCATTGTGTCCAATTTAAGTATTTAGAAAATCCTATTGATACGATGGCATTCCATGTACCGACTAGAATTTATAAATCACTCACAGAACAAATTAACACAATATAAAACATTTTTATAACACTAAAAAATATGTGATCTCTTATATATGTACTCAAACCCATTCTAGGGTACTACTAGCCCTATCTCTAATGAGTTTACCCCCAATAGGCTTAAGTGCCCGCTCGACCCAAGATTTGATACCAGCTGTGACGACTCGCCATTTTGAACAATTCAAGTGGATAATAAACCACACATGTCTAACACAAACAGTCCAAAACATAGAATATCAATGGTTTTTTTAAAGAAATAAGATACAGAAGAACAAAATACACCGAATCTCACAGTGGAATGACAAAATATAATAATTAAACAATTCATGAAGCTGTTTTACAATATATGTTTGATTTCATTTTTACAATACAATCAGAGTTATACATTTAACAGAAATACCAAAATAATGCAGTGGAAAAATACTAGTAATGTAACGACCACGACTTTCTCTCCATAGAAAGTCGTATCGCTAATAAGAAAGAAAGGGGTGAGAAGTAGAAAAGAAAAGAAGAGAAAGAAAACAAACACAAATACTCACAGCGGAAACGAACAAAATATATTATATCACATAAATATTACATAGTATCATATACAACACTTATCAGAGTTACACAGATTACATATCATATACTAGACAGTTATAAACATCTGTCTAGTTACTACATTTCAATACAAAACAAAGATCTAAACAAGATCAACACAGCGGAAACTACTATCTATATCTACAACGCTGAAGCCTCCTGCTCCATTGCTCCTCCAGATTACTCGTCAAAGCTAACCTGAATCCCTTGGCTACTCGTAAAAATTTGAGTACCCAAGAGTTTATAAAACAGAAATAAACAACTTGGGTCAGACATGGGTCTGGTGTGAGTAACAGGTTAAACTTGTTTAACTTCAAAACCTTTTTGAAAGAAAAGGTATCACGTAAGACTCCCCACAAATAAACATGAGTAAGTTTTTACCTTACGCTAACCAAAACATTTGATAGGAAATTCGATTGTATTATAATAGGGTCTAGGGTTTTCAAATAAATATGAAATAGCTAAAATTGTTACATTATTAAATTCCAGCATACTAGCCACAAAGTGGGTTATACAATCAAGTCCGTTGGCACTTATTGGATTTTGGATTCCATACAATGGCAGGGCTACCGGGGTACCGCCCGTCACAGTACGTGGCCTAGATCACCGTACTGAGGATCACTCCCAATCCCCTGCAACACAAGGCCGGAACATCCCTTACTGGATAATTCCCGCACAAGATACCTCACGGTTGGGATCAGCAACCGCACACACTAAGCCGAAATAAGAAGGGACTTCTAGACAGAGGTAATCTTGTCCTACTTGGGTGCTACCCACTAACCTTGTTGCACCTCCCCTGTTTTAGCCATTCCCGGTTTGTGAGGCTTGAGGTCACGATTACCTTTAAAAAGAACACATCTATCTTAGAATGCTCATCGTCCACCTGACGATGTGCTGAAAGCATTCAATCCATACAAGTTCGTTCCGGGTTCGAACGAAACCGAAGGCATTATCTCGTTACACTCGTTTTGGAATCACCCTCAGAGTTAACGAGAATAACCCTTGCACTCTGAATCTTCATCTTCACTTGATTCACGACCTATCGTTAATTTGGATCGATGTGGTATTCGGGTCTCCAGACCTGGAAATCCGGTATACGGAAACCCGATCCCGGTCTCATCGAAATCCAAAACGTATCTTTTAAGGCCAAGTTGTTTAAAGGTTTAAACAATTCAATTCAATACTTGAATTTACACAGCATTTAACATAGATAAATATCACACATTTATCACAGATATATCCAATATCATACAACAGAATATCACAGCATATCATCCAATAGATATTATCCAATTTAGATATTCAACTCAAACAATCATCCATAAGCAACAATTATTAACCCTATGTTATAATTAATTTAATTAACTTAAATTAAATTAATTACTTAAGAATTAATCATCTAACCTGGCTTAATCAATCATTAATTAATTACAGCCTTTAATTAATTAATTACTCATTAAATATTAATCATCTTGATTAATTTTATTAATTACATAAAGTAATTATCCTTTAATTAATTTCACAAATTAATTATTCTTAACCATTAACAGTAATTAGCCTTTAATTACTTCATTAATTAATTACACTAATTAATTACATTAATCCTTAATTAATTATATTAATTAATTAAACTTTAATTAATTACCTCCATTATTCCACCTTAATTAAATTTAAACAGTAATTATCATCCTGTAATCACTTACCTTAATTAATTAACTTCTAAATTAATTATATTAATTATACCAAATAATAAATCCTTAATTACTTCTCCTAAATAATTATCCTTTAATTAATTACATCTTGTAATTATTAATTACTTACAGTAATTACACTTATAAATTTCATTAAGTATTTATACTTAATCAGCATCTTTAATTAATTTACAAATTAATTAACTTAAATTAATCACATCCATTTATTATTTACAATTGAGTAATTCATTCCTTAATTACTCTTAAACAATTTAATTAATCTTTAATTATAGATTAATTATTCTTTAATTATTAATTAATAAACCTTAATTATCAATTAATAAAAGTTAATAATAAATTAATTTATTCTTAATTATTTGTTAATCAATTCTTAATACAGTTAATTAACCTTTAATTAATCTTTATAGATTAATTATTTCTTATTTATTAATTAATAAAACCTAATTATTAATTAATAAACTTAAGTAAATATTTCTTAATTTCAAATTAATCAAACTCTAATTACTTAATTAATTAATTACAAATTAATTATTCTTTAGTCATTAATTAAATCAATCTTCATTATTGAGTTAATTAAATTAATTAATTACTCTTAATTAATTTCTTAACTAATCCTAAATCATTATTAATTAAATTAATTGATTATACCTAATTTCCTTAATTTCCTTAATTAATATCAAGACATTAAAACTTTAATTATCTTAAGATTAAACCATCTTATCTTAATAACTAACTTTTCTTAATTAAATCATTAATCAAGGTTTAAAAGAAATAATCATTTAACTTGTTAAATTAAAGTTAATAAAATATATCTTCCTTTAAATGTTTTAAACATTATCAAGTAATAGTTTAAAACTATTTCAATTTAGATTTAAAAGCTTGCTTTTTATAAAATCTTATAATTTCATTACTAACTCAAATTTTAAAATAATTTAAACTTTACTTAACAAAATTTAAATTAAACAAATTTTAAAACTTCTTTATTAAATGTTAAAGAAACAATTATTATTTATAAAGTAATTTTATAAAAGAAAGTTTAAAATAATTTTACTTACATTTCAAACACCTTATTTTTAAAACTTTTAAACCTTTAAACTGTTTACACCCACGAACATACTCGAAGACAAACTCAAGCAAACCTACAATTTTCCCAGAGTTACCCTCCTCGTCATCAGACTTCGAGAAAAACCCAAAAATCCTCGAGTAAAACTCGAGTACAAGCTACTCTTCTTTCCCATAACATAAAACTGACACACTGACACGCCGTACATATGCACCGGTGATCGATGCCACCCTGACCATCGCCGACACCTCCAACCCAACGACGTTCATCCCTACTAACGATCTCGACCACCAATTCTTCACTACAAGGCCTAAATCGAAAACGAGTTACTTCGACGAAAAATGAAACTTGAACTTGATCGACAGAATCCCCTTTGACCATCGCCTCCGTTCTCCTGAACACACGCCACCCTACCCAAAGCTTCGCCACACCACGACACTTCGATCTAACCCAAACCGGTCACCTCCGGTTACCCCACGACCACGCAGCAACCACGAGAACCCAACCATTCCAAACCTGACCTTAAACCCTACATCATCGTCGTCAAGCCACCCTGATGATCGTAAAATCTCGCAATCATTTTTCCTAGAACCCCCGACCCACCAGAAAGCTTCGACTTCAATCACGAGGCCAACAATGTCGCCGATCATCAGATTTTCCCCAAAACGTGATTTCTGTTCATCCCAAAAATTCTCTTTCAAATCTAAGTTAAAATTTTTGATTTAACTTTTAAAAATCACGGTTTCTAATGGAGATTACGACTATATAGGTGAATCCAAGAATTATTATATTTGAGTTTTACCTATTTATAAATTTACACTGTCTTTTATTTATTTCCCGAAAAATACAAGCTTATTTTTCTTAAAAATAATTTCTAACTTTTGCTTATGACTAAACAAACACAATTTGTTTAAATTCCTAAGCCTAACAGTGAATAGATAAGAAGAATTGGAATTTTCGATCAAATATTTGAACTCCGTAACTTAAACAGAGATGATCTCTGATATATCCATACATGCACACAGTTCTATATTCATATACACATATATTCATATTCACAACAACATGCATATATATATATATATTTAACATGCATCACACTTTTACTTCAAACATCTATCACATAAATCTAATTAAAAACTGTTTAAACTTAATTTACTCACAGTTTTTAAAAGATGAACAGAGCTATCAGTTTATATAACATGCACATTTCAATTATTCAGATATCTAATTCATCATCATGCAAACAATATATATATCAACATTGGTGATTTATTTAAGCAACCATCTTTAAGACAAAACAAGTTAGGTTTACTCACCTTTTTAAAGAAGAACAGAGCAACTTTGTTTTTGAAAACAGCTTCAAACTTTAAACTGGAGTTGCTGGAATTTGTAAAAAAAACTCGAGAACTTGAATTTGACTTCGATTTGAAAACTGGAATGCTATTGCTTCTTTGATTTTAAAAACTGGAATGCATGTTGCTGAGACTTGATGAAGATGAGACAGTTTTGATTTAAGTTGAAGAAAATGCTTGCAGACTTGTTATTCTCAGGTTTGAAGAAAATAGTCTACAAGCTTTGATTTTTGATCTTGCTAATGGTTACAGGGATTTCTTTTCGAAGTTGAAAATGAATTACAGGTTGATGTCTTTGTCCAGAATCATGTTTTCTGGTTTTAGAGGAGTTGTTGAATTTCAGATTTATTTTTCTTAGCTTTAGGTTTGAAGAAAAAAAAAATAGAAAAGAATTGAAGGGAAGAAAGAACATGTATTTATAAAAGTTGAAATGATTTAAAAAAATAAAAAATAAAACTAATTTAAAAAAATGACATTTGTCACTATATTGTTTTATTAGTTAACACTTGTATAATGAAGCCTTAGATAATGACACTTGTCTTTTAAGTAATTACTCATATTTATTTATTTAAAATTATTTAAAAAGCATTTTTCTTATTTATAAAATACTTATCTATATATATTACTTTTTAAAGAAAAACAAAAGCTAATTATATTTATAAATAAAAGTTTATACAAATATTATAAAATCCAAAACAATTTAAATATATATTCTTATCCAAATAGAAATATCTTATTTACTTTGAAAAGATAAAATCATCAATTAATACTAATTTAATCAGATTATTAAATTAAATACAAATCTTATTATCAAAGATTATCCATATCAATTTAATTATTCAATAGATTATTAAATTGATATTGTTAAAATTTCCAGGATATTACATTCCTCTCCCCTTAAAATAATTTCGTCCCCGAAATTTAAACAAAGGTAATTTAATAATCTTATTAAAGATTTTAATTTAAAACACAAGCATATACTATCATCCATATGCTAGCAACCATAGCAACCAATTCATCCAATCAAACAATTCTAACTATCTAGACTAAATTCTAGATAAAATACCTCGAGTTTCCCCAAGTATATATATACCGGAATACTCGCTTTACAAACAATCTAAACTACTAAGCTATAGATCTCCTATTCATCTAGATCTACAGAACTAAACAGAATATCAGACTACAGACGAGTCTGACTCAACTACCAAATTTCCCAAAACTGCAGATTCTAAAACCAGAGATAGATCAAATACGTACTCCCTCAGAGATACGTAAAACTCAATGAATTCCAGTTATCCAAACTGACAATTCAACCAAGTAGACCAAATACTTATCCAAATCAGAACACAGACGAGATCCAAACATAACTCTACTTCACAATTTCAGTAGATTCCAAACTTACTTCTCCTATCCAGAGATGTACTCCCAAACTACTTCTGCTGCACCACGCTGATCTGAGGTAGAATGAAAATGCTGATGAAGAACACAAGCACAACTGGACAACACATCACAGAAAATGGTTCAACAGATCCATAAAAGAAACTCAGATACTCCATCAAACTTGAGCTGCTTCACCAACTCCATCTCTAGGAAACATCCTTCCACTAGACTGAACCACCGGTATCACTCCTGGAATCCAGTCGATAAGAATACTCAACCTTCAGATGCGGACAACTCCTGACTTCCCTGAAGACATCCAGAAAAATTCTGACAACCCAAGAGAACACTCAGACAATCGCAAGTCACTTTTGCGATCAACCCAGCCTAATTCCAAAGAAAAACTGTTCCTCTTTACACAATCCGAACAGCTCATACTTAACTATCCAATCCATCGAAGAAATGGATTTACTCTTACTGCTTCTGAACTTCACCTTCAGAAAAACTGCTCAGCCAGAAAACTTCCTGCCATCACAGAATACTCCGAGCTGCACTGCTGATACTGATGCTCTTATCCAAAGCTCTTCGAGAAACTCGGACTCCAAACCAAAGCAGAAACTTCATGCTGAACTCAGCCACAACACCGAAGCATTCACACTTCCTTAATCTTGTTCCAAAGAAAACATCTTCAGGAACATCCATCGTCACTGTATCTCATCATACAGCTACTATTACCTGAGGTATCAAGGTACCATCACTCGCTTCTGCCTTATCGACAGATCCAACTCTACTCATCCAAACTTCTAAGATAAACTCCGAACCATTACAGTTTCCTTCGGAGATCGATGAAATCCTTCATCACAGCAAAGCTTACTCGAGACGGTATTGGTTCTACAGTCTCGACAAATACACTTCCAACCTCAACATTTAAACTCCAATCATTGGTAGTCGTGTTTCACACACCACTACCCCATCTACCTTTACAACTTATATTGGAAAACCCGAACAGGTAACCCAACAAATAGGTAGAAATATATATATATATATATATATATATTTAAAATGATATATTTTTTTTTATATAGAAATTATTTCTGGGTAAAATTATTTCATCTACCTCTTTAAAACAATATTGTGTCCGTTGGCCTGGTTCAAGTGTTTAGAGATCCCTATCAATAACGTTAGCTACTCGTATTGACCAGAATCCATATACCACTCAACCGATCAATTAACACAATATAAAACCATTTTTATATAACTAACAATTACGCGCTCTCAAGATAGACACCACTTCAGAGCCTAGGTATTCACTCAACCTACTGCTCTGATACCACTGTAACGACCACGACTTTCTCTCCATAGAAAGTCGTATCGCTAATAAGAAAGAAAGGGGTGAGAAGTAGAAAAGAAAAGAAGAGAAACAAAACAAACACAAATACTCACAGCGGAAACGAACAAAATATATTATATCACATAAATATTACATAGTATCATATACAACACTTATCAGAGTTACACAGATTACATATCATATACTAGACAGTTATAAACATCTGTCTAGTTACTACATTTCAATACAAAACAAAGATCTAAACAAGATCAACACAGCGGAAACTACTATCTATATCTACAACGCTGAAGCCTCCTGCTCCATTGCTCCTCCAGATTACTCGTCAAAGCTAACCTAAATCCCTTGGCTACTCGTAAAAATTTGAGTACCCAAGAGTTTATAAAACAGAAATAAACAACTTGGGTCAGACATGGGTCTGGTGTGAGTAACAGGTTAAACTTGTTTAACTTCAAAACCTTTTTGAAAGAAAAGGTATCACGTAAGACTCCCCACAAATAAACATGGGTAAGTTTTTACCTTACGCTAACCAAAACATTTGATAGGAAATTCGATTGTATTATAATAGGGTCTAGGGTTTTCAAATAAATATGAAATAGCTGAAATTGTTACATTATTAAATTCCAGCATACTAGCCACAAAGTGGGTTATACAATCAAGTCCGTTGGCACTTATTGGATTTTGGATTCCATACAATGACAGGGCTACCGGGGTACCGCCCGTCACAGTACGTGGCCTAGATCACCGTACCGAGGATCACTCCCAATCCCCTGCAACACAAGGCCGGAACATTCCTTACTGGATAATTCCCGCACAAGATACCTCACGGTTGGGATCAGCAACCGCACACACTAAGCCGAAATAAGAAGGGACTTCTAGACAGAGGTAATCTTGTCCTACTTGGGTGCTACCCACTAACCTTGCTGCACCTCCCCTGTTTTAGCCATTCCCGGTTTGTGAGGCTTGAGGTCACGATTACCTTTAAAAAGAACACATCTATCTTAGAATGCTCATCGTCCACCTGACGATGTGCTGAAAGCATTCAATCCATACAAGTTCGTTCCGGGTTCGAACGAAACCGAAGGCATTATCTCGTTACACTCGTTTTGGAATCACCCTCAGAGTTAACGAGAATAACCCTTGCACTCTGAATCTTCATCTTCACTTGATTCACGACCTATCGTTAATTTGGATCGATGTGGTATTCGGGTCTCCAGACCTGGAAATCCGGTATACGGAAACCCGATCCCGGTCTCATCGAAATCCAAAACGTATCTTTTAAGGCCAAGTTGTTTAAAGGTTTAAACAATTCAATTCAATACTTGAATTTACACAGCATTTAACATAGATAAATATCACACATTTATCACAGATATATCCAATATCATACAACAGAATATCACAGCATATCATCCAATAGATATTATCCAATTTAGATATTCAACTCAAACAATCATCCATAAGCAACAATTATTAACCCTATGTTATAATTAATTTAATTAACTTAAATTAAATTAATTACTTAAGAATTAATCATCTAACCTGGCTTAATCAATCATTAATTAATTACAGCCTTTAATTAATTAATTACTCATTAAATATTAATCATCTTGATTAATTTTATTAATTACATAAAGTAATTATCCTTTAATTAATTTCACAAATTAATTATTCTTAACCATTAACAGTAATTAGCCTTTAATTACTTCATTAATTAATTACACTAATTAATTACATTAATCCTTAATTAATTATATTAATTAATTAAACTTTAATTCATTACCTCCATTATTCCACCTTAATTAAATTTAAACAGTAATTATCATCCTGTAATTACTTACCTTAATTAATTAACTTCTAAATTAATTATATTAATTATACCAAATAATAAATCCTTAATTACTTCTCCTAAATAATTATCCTTTAATTAATTACATCTTGTAATTATTAATTACTTACAGTAATTACACTTATAAATTTCATTAAGTATTTATACTTAATCAGCATCTTTAATTAATTTACAAATTAATTAACTTAAATTAATCACATCCATTTATTATTTACAATTGAGTAATTCATTCCTTAATTACTCTTAAACAATTTAATTAATCTTTAATTATAGATTAATTATTCTTTAATTATTAATTAATAAACCTTAATTATCAATTAATAAAACTTAATAATAAATTAATTTATTCTTAATTATTTGTTAATCAATTCTTAATACAGTTAATTAACCTTTAATTAATCTTTATAGATTAATTATTTCTTATTTATTAATTAATAAAACCTAATTATTAATTAATAAACTTAAGTAAATATTTCTTAATTACAAATTAATCAAACTCTAATTACTTAATTAATTAATTACAAATTAATTATTCTTTAGTCATTAATTAAATCAATCTTCATTATTGAGTTAATTAAATTAATTAATTACTCTTAATTAATTTCTTAACTAATCCTAAATCATTATTAATTAAATTAATTGATTATACCTAATTTCCTTAATTTCCTTAATTAATATCAAGACATTAAAACTTTAATTATCTTAATAAGGATGTTGTGCTCTGCCTGGAATACAATCATAAAATTGAAAGTACCAGATCGATTCCCGAAATGCCTTTTTGGATCTTCCTCGATTAAACCATCTTATCTTAATAACTAACTTTTCTTAATTAAATCATTAATCAAGGTTTAAAAGAAATAATCATTTAACTTGTTAAATTAAAGTTAATAAAATATATCTTCCTTTAAATGTTTTAAACATTATCAAGTAATAGTTTAAAACTATTTCAATTTAGATTTAAAAGCTTGCTTTTTATAAAATCTTATAATTTCATTACTAACTCAAATTTTAAAATAATTTAAACTTTACTTAACAAAATTTAAATTAAACAAATTTTAAAACTTCTTTATTAAATGTTAAAGAAACAATTATTATTTATAAAGTAATTTTATAAAAGAAAGTTTAAACTAATTTTACTTACATTTCAAACACCTTATTTTTAAAACTTTTAAACCTTTAAACTGTTTACACCCACGAACATACTCGAAGACAAACTCGAGCAAACCTACAATTTTCCCCGAGTTACCCTCCTCGTCATCAGACTTCGAGAAAAACCCAAAAATCCTCGAGTAAAACTCGAGTACAAGCTACTCTTCTTTCCCATAACATAAAACTGACACACTGACACGCCGTACATATGCACCGGTGATCGATGCCACCCTGACCATCGCCGACACCTCCAACCCAACGACGTTCATCCCTACTAACGATCTCGACCACCAATTCTTCACTACAAGGCCTAAATCGAAAACGAGTTACTTCGACGAAAAATGAAACTTGAACTTGATCGACAGAATCCCCTTTGACCATCGCCTCCGTTCTCCTGAACACACGCCACCCTACCCAAAGCTTCGCCACACCACGACACTTCGATCTAACCCAAACCGGTCACCTCCGGTTACCCCACGACCACGCAGCAACCACGAGAACCCAACCATTCCAAACCTGACCTTAAACCCTACATCATCGTCGTCAAGCCACCCTGATGATCGTAAAATCTCGCAATCATTTTTCCTAGAACCCCCGACCCACCAGAAAGCTTCGACTTCAATCACGAGGCCAACAATGTCGCCGATCATCAGATTTTCCCCAAAACGTGATTTCTGTTCATCCCAAAAATTCTCTTTCAAATCTAAGTTAAAAATTTTGATTTAACTTTTAAAAATCACGGTTTTTAATGGAGATTACGACTATATAGGTGAATCCAAGAATTATTATATTTGAGTTTTACCTATTTATAAATTTACACTGTCTTTTATTTATTTCCCGAAAAATACAAGCTTATTTTTCTTAAAAATAATTTCTAACTTTTGCTTATGACTAAACAAACACAATTTGTTTAAATTCCTAATCCTAACAGTGAATAGATAAGAAGAATTGGAATTTTCGATCAAATATTTGAACTCCGTAACTTAAACAGAGATGATCTCTGATATATCCATACATGCACACAGTTCTATATTCATATACACATATATTCATATTCACAACAACATGCATATATATATATTTAACATGCATCACACTTTTACTTCAAACATCTATCACATAAATCTAATTAAAAACTGTTTAAACTTAATTTACTCACAGTTTTTAAAAGATGAACAGAGCTATCAGTTTATATAACATGCACATTTCAATTATTCAGATATCTAATTCATCATCATGCAAACAATATATATATCAACATTGGTGATTTATTTAAGCAACCATCTTTAAGACAAAACAAGTTAGGTTTACTCACCTTTTTAAAGAAGAACAGAGCAACTTTGTTTTTGAAAACAGCTTCAAACTTTAAACTGGAGTTGCTGGAATTTGTAAAAAAAACTCGAGAACTTGAATTTGAATTCGATTTGAAAACTGGAATGCTATTGCTTCTTTGATTTTAAAAACTGGAATGCATGTTGCTGAGACTTGATGAAGATGAGACAGTTTTGATTTAAGTTGACGAAAATGCTTGCAGACTTGTTATTCTCAGGTTTGAAGAAAATAGTCTACAAGCTTTGATTTTTGATCTTGCTAATGATTACAGGGATTTCTTTTCGAAGTTGAAAATGAATTACAGGTTGATGTCTTTGTCCAGAATCATGTTTTCTGGTTTTAGAGGAGTTGTTGAATTTCAGATTTATTTTTCTTAGCTTTAGGTTTGAAGAAAAAAAAAATAGAAAAGAATTGAAGGGAAGAAAGAACATGTATTTATAAAAGTAGAAATGATTTAAAAAAATAAAAAATAAAACTAATTTAAAAAATGACATTTGTCACTATATTGTTTTATTAGTTAACACTTGTATAATGAAGCCTTAGATAATGACACTTGTCTTTTAAGTAATTACTCATATTTATTTATTTAAAATTATTTAAAAAGCATTTTTCTTATTTATAAAATACTTATCTATATATATTACTTTTTAAAGAAAAACAAAAGCTAATTATATTTATAAATAAAAGTTTATACAAATATTATAAAATCCAAAACAATTTAAATATATATTCTTATCCAAATAGAAATATCTTATTTACTTTTAAAAGATAAAATCATCAATTAATACTAATTTAATCAGATTATTAAATTAAATACAAATCTTATTATCAAAGATTATCCATATCAATTTAATTATTCAACAGATTATTACATTGATATTGTTAAAATTTCCGGGATATTACAAGTAAATACGATCATCCACACACCATCTTCATCTTCAAGAACAACGCCTTCGAAACACTAGAATACTCAGGCTGACCCGAGCGTAAAGGAAACAATACATTCGAGTCAGACCTAAAAATTCTTATGTAAGTTAACTTAATACCATGTGTAATGCGGGTTTATTACGGGATTTTCCATCTCTTAATGATTCGTTAGACTATCTATATATATTTGATAAACTATATATGTAGTGTCTATCTATAAAGTAAATATTTTTCTTAGTGTTAAGGCTTTACATTAATCCCCCTTAATGCATTTTTAAGCGTTTTTCTACAGTTTGCCTTGTAACACAACCAATAACGTCGGTTGTTGGGGAGGTGTCATGATAGAACAACATTAGAACAAAATCGTAGTGGTCTCATATAAGAAAATCGTATGACAAGGCACGTAAGGCAATGTCCATGGTAGGATTATACTAGTTTACCCGTCCCGGCTTGTCATAACCCCTAACGGTCGATCGCGTCCATCGCTCCAAAATCAAAGGTGCACAAATCGAGTTCAAAGTCAAGATAGTAATACGAGGGAAGGATGTTCGTTAAAGGTACCTAACCCCTTTGCTGGTTCATAGGGCTCCTGTTTTAGTCATTTCAAATTGACAGAAGTGTCGAGGCCATCCATTATCGTTCTCTTACTTCATTCCAGTACGTTCGCCAATCCAATCACTTCATTCTGAAACATCATCCACGCACATAGTTATAAAGTAGTTCCGGTATTGACAAAGAGTATGTCAATATCCGACCCCGCTCTCTTTAATAACCAATCATACATTTTACACACCGTTTGGTTATTTCAAATTTCAAGAAAACCTATAGTATTTTCATATCAAAATATCATTACCTAGACTGTACAAATTAAATTTAAAATAGCTTTGAATTTAAATAGTTTTGAATTTAAAATAAAATAAATTTGAATTTAAAATAGTTTTGAATTTAAGATAAAATAGTTTTAATTTAGAATAGTTTGAATTTAAAATAAAATAGTGTAAGATAAAATAAAGTATGATAAAATAGTTTTGATATTAAAATAAAATTAGTTTTGAATTTAAAATAGTTTTGATTTTAAATAAAACAGTTTTAAATTTAAAATTTTTCTTCTTCTTTTCAAACAAATTTAAACTCACGTTCAAATTTCAAATTTCAACAATTTCAATTTTCACATTTCAATTTAAGAAAATTCGACTTTCAAATTCCATTTAAAACAAATTCAAATTCCAAATTTCAATGTAAATCAACATTAATTTTAATTGATTTATAATCCTAAATTAAAATTCTAATTTCAAATAGACTTTAATCTGAGCAAATTTTAAATCATGAATTCAAATTTCAAATTTGATACCTTTGATATAATTCAACTTCGATAAATTCAAACTGAATTTCAATTTCAAACTTTAAGGTATAAAATTAATATCAAATTAAATTTCAGATTCAACTTTAAGATTTAAAATTAATTAATTCATATCAAATTCTTTAAAATAATTTCATTTAAACAAATTTAAATTTAAAATTTTAAAACAATTTAATTTAACCAAATTCGGTGTTTATTGTTTAATTTTCTACCTTAGGGCCAAGTGATCATTTTATTTTAAATTTCAATTACACGGGTATATATCATTTCAACCCATATTTAAATGTCATTGGTATATATCATTTCAACATATTTCTTAGTTCAGGTATTCAATGCTCAAATGATCCGTATGACAATTTATACAATTATAATAATATATAAGGTGTTAATAGGGATGTATCACAATCAATAATATCATCCATTAGAAACTATATGAACAAACATGTAATCAATTTCCAAATCGACCAATTAAAAATATATCACAACAATATTAATTATCACATATCGGGTGTTCACTAGCATGGGTATTCAATTTCAATGTCTATTTAAATTTCCAAACAGCAAATCAATAAAATTTATCACATCATGACTTGGTTTAACTTGCAATAGAAATTTTAGTATTTCGTGAGTTTTAACATTGACCTTTTTAGGAATCTGAAAATTGCACAAAATGGACAATCATCAAAAAGGCACAAACACATTTTTTAAATAGTCTCCAAACTCGGCAAAACCTGTTCTATGTTATTTGAAATTTCATCTCGAGTCCAATGGAAGAAACGACACATCAATCGGAGTTTGTATGCAAAAGTTATGATGATTAGAAGATATGAAATAATTTAATTTAATCATTAATAAAATAGAATACGTATACTATACAATCCTCGCCGTATCCTCTGCTCTTCATCACGCAATCGATCACCCATCAGCTGCCATTTTCAAACCATCGCCGCCATAACCTAAGGCCGTTGCGCCTTGATCCGACCACCTGGCCGAGCTCCCCACACCATGATGAGCCGCCTGGCCCCACCTCAGGCAACCCCAATGGCAGCCACAGCCCGCCGCCACACCCGAAAATCCTGCCCTAATTGAAATTTTGGTCTAAATCCAAGCGCTATTCCCTCGATCCCACCCGTTAGATCGACTCTATTCATCAAGCTGTACGCAGTGGTAACTTTCGATTGTCGCATAGTCGAGGTTTCACCATTGATCCTAAAATCCTTGAACTAACAGCCACGAGTTAAATGCCAATTTTTGATCAACCAAACCCTTGGATTGAAAATCGAATTTTAGATGCTTCTTTGCCTTGTCGAGAGCTTTCCAACGATCTATGATTCGATAGAGTTTGGATAGTTTTATTTTTCAATTGATTTGTAGTTTATATAAATTAAGGGTAATTTCCATTAGCAAGGAAGAGATTAGATCTGAGAGGAGAGACTAGATTTAAAAGAAATTACAATAGCATAGGATGGAGGCTCTAGGGTTTCACCAAAACTGTATATTTATAGGCAAAGAAAGATCTATTGGGCCAAAGCAGTCACAAAGGCTCGAAGACTCGTTTTCGTCCCCGAACGAAAATATGTCATGCTATATATATATCGAAATATACATTTTCGATATTCTTAACCCAATGGAACTATCAAAAATCCCAAAAACACAATTCTGCTCAAATTTTCCTTTTTCCATCAGATTTCTATTTTATATAACTATTTAAAAATATATAATTAACATGATAATTTTTTGGGTCATTACACCGACTGTTATAAGACCGCAGAAGAATATTATTTCCAAATTCAATTTTTTTCTTTTCTTTTTATACAATTATACTTAACTTCAAAATGAAACATTCATTTTATTTTCTCAAAACATTCTTTTATTTTGATTAAAAATGTTCTTTTTATTTTAAACAAATGCATATTTCTTTTTATTTTAATTAAAACGTATGATTCTTTTATTCCACTCATTAATTACAATTAACTTCTCTTCCTTTCTATTTGGAAAGATTTCACATCAAATTAATTGCAATTAATTTCAAAGTTAAAGTTTAAGATGGACCCTAATTAATAGGGAGAGAAATAAACAAATGTTTTCTTTTTATAGTAATTTGAACATATTTATAAATTATTGTATACAAACTAGAGTTATAAACTACTTACTAAATAATTGATTTCTTATACATGTAATCAATCTTTAAGCTACAACACATTTCAAATAAATAAACCTATGTTTTCTTCTTTTTTAAAATCATTCATTTTATTCTTTAATAAAATTAACATTTATTATTCTAATTCATGTTATTAATTATTTAGTGACCAATATCATAAAATAACTATGTGTTAGCATCTTTTATCTTATTGCCATTTGTCGTTTAACAATTTTATTTAAGATCATTACTTATATTCTGATAAAATTTACATTAATAGATCATAAGAGTTTCATTTTTAACAATTTTATTCAATTTTTTTTATTAAATTTGATATTTTTAAATAGTTAAAATATGGGTCATTACAATCTCCCTCACTCAAAACTTTTCGTACTCGAAAACGAACGAAGTAAAAATCCAACATTTTGATTTGTCTAAAATAATCAACTTATCAACATTTAAACTTCTTAGCTAGATTTCCACCACTGAACCCTTAAGCTTTTAAAACAAATTACTAAAATGATATCAATTACAATTGATATCCAACCAAATAACTTGCATTTCTTAATGTCAAAAGCATATATATTATATTAAATTACATACGACGTACATATGTCATTCTCACGCAATATCAAATTTAATCACTTGCTTGACCGCACAAATTTCACTTCCGAACTGGTATCACTCACCGACTTCATTAGTGCGGACTCCGATAAGGTTTCTTGTTAGAAACATCTGTTGTCCTTGCATAGCCATAAACTATGATAGAAAACTTCAAAATCAAATCAAAAATCTATATCTAGTACTCGCCATCAAAAATCGAGTGGAAAATCCTAACTCGGATCGGTGTAATTTACCTCGAAATAGTGTAGTCGAATCTGGATCAAATCAATTATGCGAATAAAATGATCTATGTATAACTTACGTATTTATTCCAATTAGTTTCATTATTATATCAATTACTTCTTAATTCAAATTCATTATAAATCCCACTTATTTACACCAATATTATCTCTTATTAATTAATATTTATTTTCATATATTATTTCTCCATTTAATATTAAAATCACAACTTTACTTACATTCTCTATGTTTCAAATCTCATTTGCTTTCACATATAGTGTGTTTTCCATTAATACTAAATTTATTTTTGAATCATTTCCTAAAATATTTTCTTAAGTTTATTAACATTTTAGAAAATCTTATCTTCTTTTATAAAACATTATTCAAGTTTGTAATTATCTCAGAAAGTCATAACCTTAATTACAAACACTACTGCGAACCCGTGCTTCGCACATGGACTTTTGTCAAACAATTAATTAACATTGCACTATTATTTTAGTTTAATGATAACATGAATAAGGATGGGCTCTTTGTATAATATGGTTCCTTAAAGGACGTGTGCAGCTTATACTTCATTTGTTAATAGCCAGAGCTGTGAAATATATTAATTTATATTGTGTCATAGCTCTGTCCCTTGAAAGACTCTTGCGTTGTTGTTCGCATATAAAAGCAGCCACAACTAACATTAATAATATTTTGACATGTATAAACAGCGAAGAAAAACCCGACTACATTGTATTTCCACAGACTACAACCATTGGTATAAATAACATATGTATACGATTGTTGTAAACTATGTAATTCCACTTGAATTTACTGAAAATTCATTTCATATAAAGGTATAAAATATTGATGAGATTATATTATTCAAAGGATAGTTGTTAAATAACTAAGCAGTAACAGATAGGCAGACTTGATATATACATAACAGGAGACTTTAATTTTATTTACATAACAATTAGACTATTTGAATATATACATGGCATTTACTAACTAATTGAAAAGTTGGGAAAACAAATGAATAACCTTAGATTAAAATGCGTGCAGGTTGGTACTTGTAATATATCAATGATGTTGGGTAGTTTGCATTATTCCACATGGCTACAAATCCAAACTCTTTATTCAATTCCTTGTCCTCTTCTTGTTCCTATAAGGGACAGTTGGAAAATATGTTAGAAATGGTACTGTAAAATTTGTATGTCCTAGGTCATCAATTGAAACAATACCATGGTGGAAACATGCATGGAGATGTAGTAGACTTGGAAATAAATATGAGTTTGTTTTCTTATTTACCACTTTCAGTTTTGCTGTGTATATGGTTTATGGCAGTATCTCATACCCATAAAGGTGTAAGAAGGTACTTAATTATAGGGGCAAATTACTTATAGCCAAGCTGCGGTTATCACAAAAATTGCCAAAGTAATAATATATTGATACCTGAGTGGGAAAATTGAATAAAAAAACCCTATGAGATGATAATACAATGAACATAGGACTGAATCATGGAAATTCATGCTAAATAAAACATAACTAAGATTAAAAAAAATGAAAACAATCATCATCAACAAAGCTGCGATTCATGTCATAATATCTCTTCCATGCCATGCCTCTTATTAATAGAATTATATGAAGTTCAGCTAGTTCTAACTTTACCAAAATGCCTCTGCAATGATCAACTGTAGCTAGCTCGTGCAATACTTCATGTCAGCACCCACTTCCATATCAACAACCACTCTCATAGATGCTTCTGCTTACACATTCATGTCAACATCCACTATAAGCATAGGCATATAAGTAGTCATCGACTCAGCCTGGTGCTTCACCTCATTCACTCTTCCATATCAAGTATATATCAGGTAAAAATTGCACGTGCATCCACATGTACTCACTGGGTGACCAATTTGATTCACCATGGCATCAACTCACAAGCACCATGCCCATTTTCAGTTGCGGTAACTGCTCTATTGCACAGTTCAAATTGCATCATCATATAAACTGCAGTTAGAAGTAGCAGCCAGTAAGCCTATTAATTTGCAGCTAGAAGTTATAATTTCATTATTCATATAAATAATTGTTACAGTTGTTATATATAACATACATCTACTAATTTTGTAATCTAATCAACTCATGGATGATCTAGTTTTCTATGCTTTTTATTCTCGACCACCAACCTTAGTTAATTATATAATAAATAAATATGAGTTCTTTCCTCTAGTTGAAACCACTCTTTCATCGGAAAAAGTTGAACATAGTGATATTTAAACCCCATTATTTATAAATTTTTATAAGAAGAAAATCTGACTTCTAAATCATTTTGCTAAATTTCTATTTTACACATATTATCCTTAATTTATTAGTAATGTAGCCATATTTAAGGGTCAAATCCAAGTAGTAAAGTGAGCTAATATGGTTAATTATATGCATATATGCAATATATGTCACATGTGTAGAAATAAAACTCATATATTGACTCTTGTCATAAGAACCTTAGCTTAACCTTAATTTATCAATGTATTCAAAAACTGAGAAGAGAAGAGTATTCTACCTTATTTTATTTCAAAATGAAGCAATATTCCAATATATTTTCATTAGTCGTCTCCTATTTTGCACTAAAACCTATATGAATTATGTTACCGTATTTTTTTTATAATATTACCATTTGTAATTCATTCATCCAATCGATGCAGGAAAAGAGTTATTGTCATAAATTTGTTTTTGTTAATATATAGTTACCTTTTTTAAGTGGTGTAAGTTTGAAAAAAAAATGAGAGTTTAACTTTATTTTGATGTAAGTATGAATATTAAATGCTGGAGAAAAATAAAAGGACAAATCAAGTTTGGCTCAAAAACGTTAATCTAGCCAACCTATATGGATAGGTAAATAATTTTGGATGGCACAAAATAATTTGATCTATAATAAGTTAAATGATGTTTGTACCAGTCAGTGTGATTTCATATATTGGATGCATATCTTTTGCACCAAATTTACCACCACTCCTTATCATGACTTCCTTGCACCTTTTACAAGATAAGTACTTCCAACCAAAGACTTCATCAACATTGATTATCATCCTAATGAAATAATATTTGACTCCCTGTTTGTGAATGTTCTTATTTTCCAGTAACCTATAATTGATGATTTGTATAGTTAAGAGATTCAATGATTGGATGCTATTTTTTGGTTAACATAATCTGATATTTTAGCCTTATATTTTTTAGTTGGATAGTTTGACATAAGAAATGGTTGTAAAAGCATGTAAAAATCTATTTTACAAAAAAATCTTGGATCACCATGTGACCATAGATACATAATGTAACTCAGATAACCAAAATGCAAATACTTCAGTAAGCAAACTGATGTCCACTTGTATGAAACCAGAGCAAGATGAAATTTATTAGTTAAGAGTGAGTACATATTAGAATGCAAAGAATATGAAAATAAAATGAATAAAAAATGAAAAGGTAAGGTAAAAAACATTAAATATTTTGGTCGAAAATTACTTGAGGTGCTGAAACATGGTGGAAAAATACATAGTCTAAGCGCTGGCTTGTTGTTTGGTGGTCGGAAAGATGTAGATGAAGAAAAAGAAGGGGTGGACACACTTAACATTTTGGTTTGCACACCTGGTATGCCCCTTCAACATATGGATGAAACTCAAGTTTTGGACTGCTCTCAATTTAAGGTATAATCAAAGTTTTGAGGGAATAAAAGATTAGAAATGTTATTTTATACGTCAGGCTTAGTATTTTCAACTTGACTTGATATATGCTGCTAAATTTAAGGTTCCACCTGGGCTTGGAAATTTCAGTCTCAGATTAGTTTTGGTATATTTTTATTTGAAATTGCTATGATTTTTTCCTTTGGATTGATGTTTTAAAACCTTGAACTGATAACCATATTGAAGTCTCAATTTTGGATCTCTAATCCCAAAAACTATATGGAAACTGATATTTGAAATATGGGTTATAACTAAAACATCAAGTATACGATTTATCTTGATTTGAAACTGGATGGATTTGGAAATGTGGATAAATATCAAATTTTAACTGTCATCTCTGAAAGTAAAGACATTAAAATCCTACTGCATATAGTTGTTACCTGAAGTTCTAGATAATACAGAAGCATAATTCTTGATTACTGCACCTCTTCATTGGAAACCAGATTTTTGTTTTGGATGAGGTCGATCAAATTCTTGATGCAGGATTTAAAGAACAACTTGATGCAATTATATCTCACTTTCCAAAATGAAGACAAACATTACTATTTTCTGCAACAAAAACAAAGTAAAAGATTTAGCAAGGCTCGGTTTAAAAGATCCAAAATATAATATTGTACATGCAAAATCTATGACTACCACCCCTGAACTCTTGAAATAAATAGCTATGGAAGTTCCAGCTGATCTGTGACGCCCCACCTCTATGCTCGTAATAACAAAGAGTATTAAAAGAAATACTGTCTATTATTACGAAGAATAAGGCTGGATAGGAGCGACCATCCGTAATTTGCCTTACACTAATATTGGTTATCTCGATAGGAGTGGTATATACTTTTTATTTTTCATCTATCATTTATTTACTCCCATCGACACACCCAATTATCAGTATAAAACAAACTACGATAGTTCATAATAGTTTAGGACATTAGATATAACAGTAACACAGATAATATAAATGCGGAACACAGCTAAAAACAAAAGTCTCATATATATATAACTGATGTCAGTTGATACATAATTGACACAATACATATGATACAACTACAACTGTCGACTCTAGAAGTTATATATACAAGTACATTATCGACTAATATACATGAATACATATCATTCTATATAATGACACGACTACTACAAAATGACACGGACAACTTCAGAAGATGTGAAAAGTCTTCATATCCTGAACAGCAACTCAAAGAAGAAATCTACAACCTGAAATAACTCGGGTCTGACCCAAGTATTACATTCAAAAGAAAATAATACCCAGGTCAGTCTAATTCAAACCAGTTTATTAGTGCATATAGGCAGTAATAATTTAAATAGACGACAGTCACAATAATTCCCGTCCATCCGATTCTTTAAACAAAGAAACCGGATAACGGTCAATATAACACTTAACAGTGTTTAACAAAAATCAGCAGGTTTAAATCATCAACAGAGATAAATAAACAATTTATCAAATCGACTAAATCAATTTTAAAACTGTCAAATCTGATAGGGCTGCAGTACACGCACGCGTGTACTGCCTCGCCACTATCGCAGGAGATACACAAAAGCTCAGTGAAAGTCACAATTGATCACCAGGTCAAACCCCGAAGTACCGGATTCAACTCAAGTGAATTCGAGAACAATTCCCAACAGGGGGAAAACTGCAAATAAAAGTCAGAGAATCAATGCAATGAAACCCAAGAAGAAAAATCTCAACAATATAACACTGAAGCCACCACAAATGTTTTAGAGCAAGATTGCGACAATGAATGAAACAGTGCATCTAGTAAAAGAGGCAGCAAGGGATGTACAATGAATACATCATTAGAACAAGATAGACTGTAAGTCAAGTGCCAGCGTATAAGACGGCAATTAGAAAGTTGGGGAGTAGTTCTAGTGCCTGAACACCTAACTCAAAGGAATGAAGCACTGCTGTAAATTAAACTCAAGTCAGGAAATACTTATTTAAAATGCCGAGTTGCTAAATGTCAAATATATGAAGTGAAACCAGACCACAAAATCGAACAGTGGCAAATGCCCCCAACATGACAGTAGGAAGTGCTACAAAACTACCCAGTACAACAGTCGAGTGTCAGTTCTCAATATACATGTTGAAGCAACCCAGTTAAGTGTTTGCACTCCAGAAGCAAAACTCAAACTAAGGCAAGCTCGAGTCTAAAATCCCATAGGATAATCAAAGTCTACGAAAGTACATGTATGCACATACTCGAGTGCACATACATGTCCAAATCGAATGGAACAGCAAAATGGAACTGCAACTGAAACAGTGATGTATAAGGACTGTAATTTCAAATGGAGACTCAACGATATATGCAACATCATGAACAACAGAGGTTCGAACAACATCACAGGTGATGAACAACAGGAATGGTATGAAGATCATAAGGCTCAGTGGTGAAACAATAAACTCGGCAAACAAAAGATAAGTTCGAAGTCACAGTGAATTCAATGGCGAAATCATATAACCAGGCAGCAAGTAAATATACAACATGAAGCATCAGATCAATCTGAAGGTCAAGAAAGTACTCAGGAATAAACAGAATCATGAACAAAGTCAAGATAAATTCAAAAGGGGATTGTGGACAACCTGTATGTCACAAGTACAAAGCAACTTCGAAATTAATACCGAAAGCAATTGCAAAACTAACCTAATTAATTCAAGACAGTGACTATCAGGCACTGTAATTACTTGGACTAGATTTATCGAGTCAATCCACCCATATATGCATACACACAAACATATTTGTGTATATGCACACATAGGCAGAAACGGGTGACAGTGCAAGCCCAGCAAAAACATAAGACTCGAATACAAAGTAATGCTACTGACGACCATGGAATGCAACAGGTCAGAGAATCGGTCAAAACAACACCAACAAAACCCAATTTAAGTTCGAATAGCCGGCAGAGTTCAATACTCAAAGTCAAAGCCAAAGTGAACAATGCAAGCGCTGATAAATGAACACGGTGAACATGCATATGCAGTGCCCATATAAACATGTGTAACTACAAACCCTATGGTGATACACTAACAAGCAGGGAAGTAATTCAGCCTTAACATCAAAAATGTGCCTGTATACCCAAGTACACACTGCCTATGAGACAACAAACTTCATGAAAACAGGCCACATAATGCAATCGAATTGGTATACAATCATGGACAACAAAAGTTACATAAATATAGAGTTAAATGAACAAGGTCGAAAGGGCTACCAAAGGCAGTGAATGGTACAGCAAGAGTCGAACAAAATCGACGTCACAAAATCAAGTTTGTAGTCGAAGGCAACTGTAGGTCAAATTCAATGTCGAAGTCACTGAGAATCAATACTGTGATAGCCAAGAAGGTCAATCAACTCAAAGATCCAAACCGAGAGCATCAATATCAATTTTCCTTCAAATTTTGTTAAAATCAGAGAAAACATCATTCTCGAATTAAAATCGAATACCCATTCACAGTTAAACGAAAACTCAAGCCAAAGACGAAGCCAAAAAACTTATGAAACCAGAGAATGAAGTGAAAAATCATCAACGTCTAACAAAACGAACTGCCAAGTAAACCAATTAACAAATTCAACGATTGCAGAATGAATTAGATGTGAGGGAATTAACCACTCACCTTTTTCGAAGAGGTCGCGAGCGAGACTAAGGAGGTCGAACGCTGTAGAGACGAACGCGAAGAAGCCCTAATTTGCGAACGCCAGAGGATCGATCGCCGAAGCCCTAGATTTTGAAACGAACGATCGAACGAAGGAAATTTGAAACCGCCATTATTTCTCCTTTCGTATGCTCTGGCTTTGGGTTCACGAATGAATGAGATAGGGGAAAAATCGTGGGTTTGACAGAGGAAAACGTGGTATAGGGTAAGGCTTTAGACGTGATTCCTGGTACTTGAGGTATGGTCATCATTTTTCTCAAAGAATCGGGCTGAAGTAATTAGGGATCGGCTAGTGAATTTTGAACGAAGAAAGAAAGAATTTGTCCCCCGCTTTACTAATTATCACAGCCCTTAAAATACAGATGTGGCCCAAGATTTAAACTCATAAAGCCCGCAAAATTCTTTTAACGAATTACAAAAGAATTTTCAACTCGATCAAAACTTCAGCTGAATTAAGCAACCAATTTAAGCGTCACATTGACGATAGTTAATTGTTATAAAATCTCAGGTTGTTACAGACTCCCCTCCTTATAAAAATTGCGTCCACGCAATCATAGGGAATAAATGGATAAAAGGTAACAACCAAAAGAGCATGGCAATGTCGAATGTATAAGCAAAGCAAGTGTCAGCGGGGAAGTATCAAATAAGAAATCAAAAGGTTCGACTGTTTCAAATCAAAAGAATCAACATCGAGGGAATCATGGATCAAAATCAGATGACTATTCTAGCAACTAAAAGAGAAGGAAAAACAGAGCAGAAATCCCATACAGAGCACGAATTGAATGTGAGTAAATCAATTTACTCACCTGAATCGCCAGAGAAAAAGACGAAGCTCAAATCTCAAGAATCGCAAATATTCAATCATCAAAACGATAATTGAATTTCTCAAATCAACAAATATTCAATTATCAAAATGATAATCAAATTTTAAATTTAACAAATATTTGATTATCCCAAGCGATAATCAAATTTCTCAAATTAACAAATATTCGATCATCACAAACGATAATCAAATTTCTAATTCACAAATATTTAATTATCTAAAGCGATAATTAAATTCGAAGTCAGCAAATATTTAATTATCTAAAGCGATAATTAAATCTCATATCAACAAATATTTAATTATCTAAAGCGATAATTAAATCTCAAAGCACAAATATTTAATTATCTAAAGCGATAATTAAACCTCAAAGCAACAAATATTTAATTATCTAAAGCGATAATTAAAACAATAAATCAACAATTATTTAATTATCTCAGGCGATAATTAAATCTCAAATCAGCAAATATTTAATTACCAAAAGCGATAATTAAATCTCAAATCAGCAAATATTTAATTATCTAAAGCGATAATTAAATCTCAAATCAGCAAATATTTAATTATCAAAAGCGATAATTAAATCTCAAATCAGCAAATATTTAATTATCTAAAGCGATAATTAAATCTCAAATAAGCAAATATTTAATTATCTAAAGCGATAATTAAATCTCAAATCAGCAAATATTTAATTATCTCAAGCGATAATTAGAAACAACAATTATCTGATTATCAAAAACGATAATCAGAACTCATATCAACAAATATCTAATTATCACAAGCGATAATTAGAAACAACAAATATCTGATTATCAAAAACGATAATCAGAACTCATATCAGCAAATATCTAATTATCACAAGCGATAATTAGAAACAACAAATATCTGATTATCAAAAACGATAATCAGAACTCATATCAACAAATATCTAATTATCACAAGCGATAATTAGAAACAACAAATATCTGATTATCAAAAACGATAATCAGAACTCATATCAGCAAATATCTAATTATCACAAGCGATAATTAGAAACAACAAATATCTGATTATCAAAAACGATAATCAGAACTCATATCAACAAATATCCAATTACCTGCAGATAATTGGAAACAACAAATATCTAGAAATCAATTAAGAAGACTAGAAAATCAACATAAAAGCTTGGATCGATCCCATTAGATGGCGAGTTTTTAATTCGCCGCACGTGCATCAACAAATGACCGAAGCCTACCAAGTACTCAACATAATTTTGGCGCCCATCAGATTGACCCGGAGGTCCGCAGAGTGACCCGAAGGTCTAGTACTGGTATTTGACCCAAAGGTCCGCAGAGTGGCCCGAAAGCCCAACAAATGACCCGAAGGTCCGCAGAGTGGCCCGAAAGCCCAACAAATGACCCGAAGGTCCTCATAGTGGCTCGAAAGCACACAAAATCATCAAATATTTCAATTAACGAGTCCGGAATTAACCGAAATAGCAAACGCACATGTCCCATACCACGTGTTTTACTAAATCGTTTGATTCTCTTCATCGTTTCCTTGAAAGTGTAAAATTGTGTATTTTGTAAAAATACATTTCACATTCTCAAACGGACAAGTCCGGAATTAAGCGAATCAGTAAAAGAAAGGGGTCATAGTCCTCGATTTTGCTGAAACGTTTAAATCGCTTCCTCATTCTTTTGAAATCGCAAACTGTAAAATTTTTGAAAACAATTTTATTTATTTTGTAAAAATAACAATTCGCATTCTCAACTGGACAAGTCCGGAGTTAAGCGAAACAGTAAAAGAAAGGGGTCATAATCCTCGATTTTGCTGAATCGTTTAAGTCGCTTTCTCATTCTTTTGAAAACGCAAACTATTAAAAATTTATAAAACAATTTTCATTTTAAAACGATTTTTCCAATCACGTGATTAAAGCAGCAAATCAGTAACAATTTCGATAAGGAAATTGTGCTTCTAAAAATACCGTAAAACGGTTACACATCAGTATTGCGGAATAACCGCTTGAAAATCCACTTTTAAAAATTGGGCTGTTACTGAAGTCAAAGCGACAGTAATTTTAAAACATCAAATATCTCATCAAAAGAATTCACATCAAAATGTGACATCAGTGAATTTTTATTCATTAAAATTGTCAACAAAACACCATGCCTCAAAAATTCAGCATTGGTGTAAAAATCCCGTTATAAAAATAACGGCAACAAAATACGTTTCATAACCAAGCATCGGTTCAACGTAAAAATAAATGCAGTAACGTGCAATTCAAATTTTTGCGCGTACTACAGAATGAACAAAGAAACCATTCGAAGGTATCTTCAATGAAGACAATTCAAAACAGCAAAATCTAATCAATAGATGATTAGTACAAAAGAAAGCCAGCGGAAATTTCAACAAAAATCACATATCTGTAATTTCTTCGAATCCTCAATTTGGATTCGAAATTCTCAAAGAAACAAATAATTACAGCTATGTAAACAACAATTGGAATTCATATCAATTTCGTATTTTGATTCTTAAATCAAAAAGATTATCAGTTGTACTTAGCGAAGACAGTTTCACTGTTTCCGCTGCGCACTCTGATAAACAGAACACAAATCAATCAAATCATCAGAACACAATTTCACTATTATTTTTAAATAAAGTTATTTAAAATTTCATCCAAATTTCAAAACTTTAGTTTTGACTCAAATCACAGATAAAACATCGACCAATAGTTGTAACATATGTTCCATCCAAGTTATGTTTTATATTATGTCCATAAACCCCAAGCTCTGATACCAACTGTGATGCCCCACCTCTATGCTCGTAATAACAAAGAGTATTAAAAGAAATACTGTCTATTATTACGAAGAATAAGGCTGGATAGGAGCGACCATCCGTAATTTGCCTTACACTAATATTGGTTATCTCGATAGGAGTGGTATATACTTTTTATTTTTCATCTATCATTTATTTACTCCCATCGACACACCCAATTATCAGTATAAAACAAACTACGATAGTTCATAATAGTTTAGGACATTAGATATAACAGTAACACAGATAATATAAATGCGGAACACAGCTAAAAACAAAAGTCTCATATATATATAACTGATGTCAGTTGATACATAATTGACACAATACATATGATACAACTACAACTGTCGACTCTAGAAGTTATATATACAAGTACATTATCGACTAATATACATGAATACATATCATTCTATATAATGACACGACTACTACAAAATGACACGGACAACTTCAGAAGATGTGAAAAGTCTTCATATCCTGAACAGCAACTCAAAGAAGAAATCTACAACCTGAAATAACTCGGGTCTGACCCAAGTATTACATTCAAAAGAAAATAATACCCAGGTCAGTCTAATTCAAACCAGTTTATTAGTGCATATAGGCAGTAATAATTTAAATAGACGACAGTCACAATAATTCCCGTCCATCCGATTCTTTAAACAAAGAAACCGGATAACGGTCAATATAACACTTAACAGTGTTTAACAAAAATCAGCAGGTTTAAATCATCAACAGAGATAAATAAACAATTTATCAAATCGACTAAATCAATTTTAAAACTGTCAAATCTGATAGGGCTGCAGTACACGCACGCGTGTACTGCCTCGCCACTATCGCAGGAGATACACAAAAGCTCAGTGAAAGTCACAATTGATCACCAGGTCAAACCCCGAAGTACCGGATTCAACTCAAGTGAATTCGAGAACAATTCCCAACAGGGGGAAAACTGCAAATAAAAGTCAGAGAATCAATGCAATGAAACCCAAGAAGAAAAATCTCAACAATATAACACTGAAGCCACCACAAATGTTTTAGAGCAAGATTGCGACAATGAATGAAACAGTGCATCTAGTAAAAGAGGCAGCAAGGGATGTACAATGAATACATCATTAGAACAAGATAGACTGTAAGTCAAGTGCCAGCGTATAAGACGGCAATTAGAAAGTTGGGGAGTAGTTCTAGTGCCTGAACACCTAACTCAAAGGAATGAAGCACTGCTGTAAATTAAACTCAAGTCAGGAAATACTTATTTAAAATGCCGAGTTGCTAAATGTCAAATATATGAAGTGAAACCAGACCACAAAATCGAACAGTGGCAAATGCCCCCAACATGACAGTAGGAAGTGCTACAAAACTACCCAGTACAACAGTCGAGTGTCAGTTCTCAATATACATGTTGAAGCAACCCAGTTAAGTGTTTGCACTCCAGAAGCAAAACTCAAACTAAGGCAAGCTCGAGTCTAAAATCCCATAGGATAATCAAAGTCTACGAAAGTACATGTATGCACATACTCGAGTGCACATACATGTCCAAATCGAATGGAACAGCAAAATGGAACTGCAACTGAAACAGTGATGTATAAGGACTGTAATTTCAAATGGAGACTCAACGATATATGCAACATCATGAACAACAGAGGTTCGAACAACATCACAGGTGATGAACAACAGGAATGGTATGAAGATCATAAGGCTCAGTGGTGAAACAATAAACTCGGCAAACAAAAGATAAGTTCGAAGTCACAGTGAATTCAATGGCGAAATCATATAACCAGGCAGCAAGTAAATATACAACATGAAGCATCAGATCAATCTGAAGGTCAAGAAAGTACTCAGGAATAAACAGAATCATGAACAAAGTCAAGATAAATTCAAAAGGGGATTGTGGACAACCTGTATGTCACAAGTACAAAGCAACTTCGAAATTAATACCGAAAGCAATTGCAAAACTAACCTAATTAATTCAAGACAGTGACTATCAGGCACTGTAATTACTTGGACTAGATTTATCGAGTCAATCCACCCATATATGCATACACACAAACATATTTGTGTATATGCACACATAGGCAGAAACGGGTGACAGTGCAAGCCCAGCAAAAACATAAGACTCGAATACAAAGTAATGCTACTGACGACCATGGAATGCAACAGGTCAGAGAATCGGTCAAAACAACACCAACAAAACCCAATTTAAGTTCGAATAGCCGGCAGAGTTCAATACTCAAAGTCAAAGCCAAAGTGAACAATGCAAGCGCTGATAAATGAACACGGTGAACATGCATATGCAGTGCCCATATAAACATGTGTAACTACAAACCCTATGGTGATACACTAACAAGCAGGGAAGTAATTCAGCCTTAACATCAAAAATGTGCCTGTATACCCAAGTACACACTGCCTATGAGACAACAAACTTCATGAAAACAGGCCACATAATGCAATCGAATTGGTATACAATCATGGACAACAAAAGTTACATAAATATAGAGTTAAATGAACAAGGTCGAAAGGGCTACCAAAGGCAGTGAATGGTACAGCAAGAGTCGAACAAAATCGACGTCACAAAATCAAGTTTGTAGTCGAAGGCAACTGTAGGTCAAATTCAATGTCGAAGTCACTGAGAATCAATACTGTGATAGCCAAGAAGGTCAATCAACTCAAAGATCCAAACCGAGAGCATCAATATCAATTTTCCTTCAAATTTTGTTAAAATCAGAGAAAACATCATTCTCGAATTAAAATCGAATACCCATTCACAGTTAAACGAAAACTCAAGCCAAAGACGAAGCCAACAAACTTATGAAACCAGAGAATGAAGTGAAAAATCATCAACGTCTAACAAAACGAACTGCCAAGTAAACCAATTAACAAATTCAACGATTGCAGAATGAATTAGATGTGAGGGAATTAACCACTCACCTTTTTCGAAGAGGTCGCGAGCGAGACTAAGGAGGTCGAACGCTGCAGAGACGAACGCGAAGAAGCCCTAATTTGCGAACGCCAGAGGATCGATCGCCGAAGCCCTAGATTTTGAAACGAACGATCGAACGAAGGAAATTTGAAACCGCCATTATTTCTCCTTTCGTATGCTCTGGCTCTGGGTTCACGAATGAATGAGATAGGGGAAAAATCATGGGTTTGACAGAGGAAAACGTGGTATAGGGTAAGGCTTTAGACGTGATTCCTGGTACTTGAGGTATGGTCATCATTTTTCTCAAAGAATCGGGCTGAAGTAATTAGGGATCGGCTAGTGAATTTTGAACGAAGAAAGAAAGAATTTGTCCCCCGCTTTACTAATTATCACAGCCCTTAAAATACAGATGTGGCCCGAGATTTAAACTCATAAAGCCCGCAAAATTCTTTTAACGAATTACAAAAGAATTTTCAACTCGATCAAAACTTCAGCTGAATTAAGCAACCAATTTAAGCGTCACATTGACGATAGTTAATTGTTATAAAATCTCGGGTTGTTACAGCTGATCAAAAACTAAATATGTTGTGGATTTCTATTAGAATGCTTCCCCATTCAAATATCCTTGTATTTCTTTAAACTTGTAAGCTGGTTAATTTTTTTATGAAACTTTCAAAACAGTGCAAATCGATTACAGTTGGAACTTAAAGTTGAAAAATAATAAAACCAATTGACGCTTTTAAGTTGGAACAAAAATGAACAATAAATTAATGATGAAAAAGACATTTCTTCCATCAAAACCAGAACAAAGCTTCGCACGTATTTTAGTTGTGGTTCAAAACGGTAAGTGGACAGTGGAAACGTACATATTTTATTATATTGGCTGGTTGTAAAAACCACAAAAAGCAGAACAACAGACGGAACAAAACCGAGAAATTTTTTCTAATTTCTCTGTTCATTCATTTTTTAGAAAACCGAACTGTGTCATTACACTTACGCGTAAACACCGGATTTGGGGTTTGTGAAAATATGTGGTAAGAAACAATATGCAAATAAATACACCGAAAAAATGCAAATGAATGAACACCGGATCAAGTTTGTATCATGTTTACCATAGCTAGATGAAATCAAATAATCAACTGAAAAATATTTAGGAAAGCAAATAAATACACTGCAAAAAAGGTTAATCTCGATATATAGGTCGATAAATATAATTTTTTAAGTTTAAAACTCAAAAATGTGGGTATCATGATTCAATATGCAGTGCTATATAATAATACAGACCATTTGATCTTGCTTAGCAGCTCTACGATTTGTTTCAGCTCTGTGTACCATGTTTCAACAAACAGTTTTCGAAAGTATAAATTTTTTCTAGATCAAACATCTAGAAATTCCAATATATCTTAGAAGGAACAAAGTTTCTCTCATATAAGAGGATTGTTTTCACCTATTGAAGAAAATTCACATAAATGGATACTTGACTAAGTGAATTACCGCTTTTAGGAAAATATGTCGCTCGAGAATGATCACATTACAAAATCTACAGTTAGATAATAAAAAACCAACTACAGGTCAGATGAAAATGTAAACATAGTGGTAGAGAATGAAAACAATGAAGATGGATAATGCCTACAATGAATTAATTCCTTGTTTAAAAAGGCAAGTGGACAATGCATACGCGTACAACTATCATCGTATTTACTGGCGTAAAAACCACAGAAAGTATAACAATATCCTGAACAAAAACCCAAATAAAATTTCTACATTCTACCAAAAAATTTATGCAACACTATGTATCATTTTTTTTAAAAGCTGAACTCTGCCATTACACTTATGTGAAAATACCAGATTTGGGTCTTGTGAAAAAATGCAGCAAGAAACAATATGCAAATAAATACGTCAAATAACATACAAATGAATGAACAGAAGAACAAGTTTGTATCCTGTTTACCATAGGTAGATGAAATCAAATAATGACCCTTAAGAATGATCACATTAACAAATCTACAGTTAGACAAAAAAACAACAGCTCTGACAAACAGTGGCAAACAGAAAACAAATTTTGAAGGAAGATGGATAACTAATCAACATTATAATAAAAAATTAAAAAAAGTTTAAAAGAATGAATGATGATGATTTGAAAGAAGGTAGATGAATAAGATAACAACAAAATCAGATAAATAACAAATAACTTGCATAAACGATGATAGGGTTACAACATGCCTGGAGTGAGAAGATGCAAATGTAAACATATTGGCAGAAAATGAAAACAACAATCTACCATATTGACCGGTTGTTAAAATCACATAAAGCATAAGAATAGCCTGAGCAAAAACCGAAACATTCAAGATAGAAATGAAATTGAGGAACATACAAACATATACCATTTTCTAGTTTGCTTTAGGTATAATAAGAAATAATATACCTCATTTAGCATCTAATGGAGCTCATCCCTTGCAGCAGCAACACAATCTCTATCGTTGCTTTCAACAACAAAGATGAGGCGTTATGTTTTCTAGAAGCAATGACTCCACAAAGCCTTGATCTGTCATACATTTAAAATCATAGCAATAAATAAGCATAGCAATAACTAAAAACATCTTTATTGCCAAATAACTTAGATAACAAATGAATTTGAATTTCTTTCTAAACATCTCAGTACACGAATAAGTAAGCATATGCAAATAAAAAATATCCCAATTGTATACGGATAAAGAGTCTGTGATACCTTGTCTTGATCTTTCCATCCTACACTACCAGTACCAGGATATTAAAAGTGTTTTTATGTTAACGGCATATAATAATCATCATATAAACTTATATGTTTGAAAATTGCACGTAAAGTAAGGGAGTTTCACACTATCAGTATAGGAAAAAAAACTGTAAATATACACTCAATAATTTCCTGTATTCATAACTTTGATTTTAGTGCTAATTAAATCCAACAATGAAAATCTAAAGCATGTAGGAAACTTCTGGCCTAAATTAGTAATCATCATTCCCATATAATATAAAATTAAAGCAATAAAATATCCATCCCGTGAACTAATCAGCCAATTAATGTATAAGTTGAAAAAAATATCAGAGAAAAAGGAGTTGATATGATTCTTAAAACCTGATTCATAGCAAACATCATCCAATCAACCTTCCAAATGCATAGGACGATGCAAATTTTAGGGCTAACATCCAAGTTCAGATCGATTAATCAATAACTATAGAATGTTAGAAAAACAGACAGTTGAGAAATCAATTTAGTAAAAAAGTATACCAAACTGGATGTGAAAAATATCAAATCTTAAATCAGTACCTTGAATCTATTTTTTTTTCCAACACCTAGGGGGAAGCGGTGGATTACGCAGAGTCTCTGATGCGCTAATCAGGAGAAGCACGAAGAACGATGCAGAAAAATGACTGGGAACGGCTTACGGTAGAAATCGACTGCTGACGATTAGCGGAGCTCCAATCAACCTGCTCGAAGAGTTGCCTAACTCAACAGATGCAATTGAATTTAGGGTTATTTAAAGAAAAGCTCGAGACACATAGAATGTGTGAAGGAATACATGACTGAGACGGTTCATTTTCAGAATACACGTGGGAAGCAATCGGTGACAACGGTGGGCGGAATCGGCGGCTATGTTATTTTTTAGGTTTGAAAAAAGGGAGGAATGGGAGAGGCTAATTTTTTTCCCTCTGCGCAAAAGGATAATGAAGCGGAGAGCAAGGTCGAAAAAGGAAGAAAGATAGAACGTGACTGTTCGGTTGCCAAATTTCAAGGGGGCCTGTGTGAGCTTGAAATTCAACTCACTAATAATAGTATAGTATAGATTTCTGGCAACTTCCTTTTATTTTATAAACAATTTACAAAGACATGCCTTTATTTATACTCGCTTCACTTTCTTAATTCATATTTGTTTGTCTAAATAATCACTTTTGCTACTCAAATTATTTATAACACATTTCATCAATTTTTAACTAAGTTTATAAACAAATCTATGACAATTTTACTTCATTTATAAAGATTTCTTATTTTCTTTTCAAATGTTTTAGTTGGCCTAACAGCATCGAATGTTCCACTTAACAAAGACGTAAAAAAAAGAAAAACTTTTTTTCCTTATTGTTTTTTCAAATTGAGGTTATAAAATTGCACTTTAATAATTTTATAAATTTTCTTAGTTTCAATTCCTATATTAATCCAGAAGCTTCCAACTGTCCAAAATTGTCAAATACTCCATTTTATTTCAATATTTAAAACTGCTAATCAGTAGATCAAACAAGACGCATAACCAAACTAACCAAATGCATATGATACATGCATCCATAATATATCTTAACCAAAAACTTAAAACCCATATACCGGGATTCATTCAAATCATTTCAAATTAATATATACTTATAATCTTGGTATACCAAATCATACATTTGAAATTTAAATCTTAAATCTAATTTACCCAAACAATTTTGTAGCATAGCTACTATATTAGCATTTCCTACTTTAAAACTCGAAAATAAACGTCGATGATGCTGCTGTAACAACCCTGGTTTGGAGATTACATGTCAATATTAAATTATAATGGTAATTATAATTTAATATTGTGAATTAAATTAAAATTAGAAATTTTAAATTGTTTGTTTGGAATAAACAATGAAATTGGAATTAAATTGTGAAAATAAAGTTTAGAACTTTATTTTATTTTGTTTGGGTTGATAATAAATGGAAAATGATTTTTTTTTATAGAAAATGCAATAATTATATTAATTATTGCCCATTTACTTCTTTTAATAATTTTTAAGAGAAGTATGTGATTTTTAATGTGGTTTAATTAAATAAAAAGGTGGAAATTGGTCTAAAAATATGTTTTGGCTATAAATTGAGTTTGGAAATGGTTTAAAATATTTTTCTAAGTGAGAAAAGTATTTTTGTGGAATTTTAGAAGTTAAAAGTACGGTTTTATTCTTTTATTTGAGTAAATAGTGAATTTTTGTTAAATAAAGGATTTTAATAATAAAAATATTTTAAAAATATAAATTTATCTTTTTATATGGTAGAAAATGTTTTTTTTTATCAGTGTGCAAGTTTACATATTTTTCTTATGTAAAAACTAAGAGAAAAATGCAATATTGTTTTGTAATTAGTGTAAATACATGAACATTTTAATATAAGCGTGAATTAATATCGTAGGCTAATTTTACTTTCTTTCAATTTTTGGATCTAAGCCCACTTAGGACTTAACCAAGTTTGAGAAATGAGAAAAGTGATGTGTGTACGTTCATTTTATCCCTCATCTTCTTCTTCCTTAGCCAAAATACAGAAAATAGAAACCTACCTCCACCAAATTAAAAATCCAAGCTTTTCTTCAATTAAATTCAACAAATTGCTATCTTTTTCAGCCTAGAGTGTGTATAGAAAGATAATCTAACTCCAAACACCATAATTTCATCAATGATTTCTTGTTTGAGTGATGGTTTCTAATTTACAGTAAAACTTCCTTTTGCATGCTATTTTCTTTTGTTGTACAGATTCCTAGAGGCTATTTCTCATGCAAAGCTCAATCTTTCTTCAATAATCCGGGTATTTGCATCCAAACAGCAAGGTGAGTTGCAATACTCACAAAATCTAGCTGCGCTAAGCTGAAAATTTCTAAAACATTGAATATTTAGCTTCTGTTCATGAATTTCTGTAGTAGTTTTTTTTTGTTTGAAATCAGTTCATATTGCTACTTTGAAGGCATGTAACTTTTGATTCCGGTAACGAAATGCTGCTGGATTTATTTCATTTGGTAGTTTACATGTTTATCTTGGTCTTCGCAAATTTTGTTTGAAAAATATTATCATTTGGATGTTCAAAACAGTGGTAGAAAATCAATTCAAACCCAGATTTTTGCCTGTACACGTTTTGTTTTCTGAGTTGTTGCAAACATGGTCTGAGTCCATGTTTGAGACAGCGTAACTTTTTCATCTCCAGTCGAAATTCATTGATTCTTTTTTTGTTCGAAAGATGAAGTTTTCTAGTATGTGCCTATCAATTTTCAACTCAATATGAAGTCGTTTGGTCCTCTATTTCAGGCTTGTAAGTTGAACCCAAGATGGTTTTCAGGCCTGGGCACATTTTTGTTTTTGAACTGTTGCAAACATGGCCTGAGTCCATGTTTGAGACATCGTAACTTTTTCATTCCCAGTCGGAATTTATTGATCCTTTTTTGTTTGAAATCTGAAATTTTCTACTATGTGCACACCAATTTTCAGTTCAATCAGAGGTTGTTTGGCCACCTGTTCCATGTTTGTAAGTTGAACCCGAGAGGGTTTTAGACCTGGGCAGAATTCAACATGGCCTTAGTCCATGGTTGAGATTTCATATCTTTAACATTTCATATCGAAATTTAGTGAATCTTTTTCCAATTTATAGATAAATTGTTCTACTTTATGTTTATCAATTTAAGACCATTCTGAGGTAATTGAGCCTTTCAAATCATGTTTGATAGTTGAACCCGGAGAAGATTTTAGACTTGGGTATTGTTTTGCCTATGCATTTTTATGTTCATTTTCCGTTTGACTTTTGACTTTTACTTCATGTTTTTGTGATATTCCTGAAATGTTTTGAGGGCTATGATGCCTATCAATAGGCTAGCCAAATTTTGATGAACTTGAAATTCAAATTTAAATTGAATTTGAATTGAATTTGAATGATGGTTTTGAGTGATTTCTTTGATTTCCAGCATGGATTTTTCCAAACGATTATGTAATAATTTTTAAAATAAATTGGCATTTAAAATAATTATTATATAATATTTTTAGATTATTTTAAGCTATAAAAAAATCTATTTATTCTCTATAATAAGGGAATTTTCAAATATTGATTTCAAAATTGATTTCGGGATTTAAAACTTGTTTTCTCAAGTAAATTATTTTATATATAAAATACACGTTTTTGCACTATTCGAGCGAATGAGAAGGAGAATTAAACGATTTGGAAAAACACGTGTATCGGTTAATTCCTGACTTGTCCGTTTGATCGTTTTGACCTTCGGGTCGAGTTTACCGATGAGACGAGGTAAACTTTTTACCGCTCTGAGTGTAAAATTTACTAGCGGTTAGTAAACCATTTAGTGTGAATGTGTGGTATGAGATGCAAATTAACAGTTTTCGGGTTCCTATCTGAGAGTTTGTGACACATTTGTCATCGCGGCGTAATTCCAATACTGGACCTTCGGGTCATTGCCATTGCGGCGTATTTGCCCTAGAGACGTTTTGCCATTGCGGCGTATTTGCCATTGTGGCGTATTTGTCATTGTGACGTATTTGCCTTCGGGCGAGGTGCCTATTTGAGAAAACAATACTTGGTAGGTTTCGGCCAAATGCACGTGCAAATTTTTGAGATGATTTCATTGATATTTATGATTTCCCTAGTGTATCGCTCTTTCATTGTTGGCCTCTCTAGCCATTTGAGATATTATATATAGCGATTACCTTTTTGGGAATTTGAACTCTTTTGAGTTCTATCTTTGAGATTTGGGTTGCCTACACTGGCGTTTATTGATATTTTGCCGATATGGTGTTATTTGGGATTTATATTCTCTTATTTGGAGATATACATATATTTTCCTATATGGCATATTTTGAGATGATGTTTTCTCTTTTGAGAATGCTTTTGAGACTGCCGATATGGCGGGTTTAGGAATTCCCTTCTTTGGAGTTATGATTTCCCCTAAACCATATTTATTGATTTGTGATATGCCGATGATATGAGGCGTGCTTTTGATTTGTTATGGAGTTATCTCTTGTGAGATTGTGTACATGTTTAATGTTACCACTATATCACTAGTAGTAACCATTCTTATTTAGATATGCCACTTGAAGTAACCATATAAAAATTGAATGCCTTTTCTCACTTGAGAAATATTTCACCTTTATCCTTTTACTCATATTATCGTTTATCCTATTAAACTGATTTGTTTAACTAGACCGACCCGTGTATTTTATACTCGGGTCGGACCGAGATGTTTCAGGTTAGGTACCCATTGGACTTATCCTTTTTTACTTTCGCTTGGATATTTTGCTATCACCTTTTTGTTGTTCTAGTCTTTTTGTTTGACTCTGATGTATATTTTTGACTCGTTGTATATATTGTGGTCTTCGAACCACTTATGATGTATCATTTTGTATCGTACTGGGGATGTATCTGTATATATGTGTATATATATACGTTTATATGATGTTTTATGATGTGATGTGCATTTGGTTGTTGTATTTTGTTCTGATAGATCCATTGCCACCTATAGTATTGTGTTAAGCGTTTATTGAATATGTCCATCCACTTGAGATGAAAAAAAATTAGAGCATTAATTGACGTATTCAGTAGATGTTTAAGACGAAGCTATAGATGGTCGCTCCTAACCAACCCTATTCTCTACATTAGCAGACAGTATTACCTAGTAATACTCTTTGTTAATGTGGGTCTCGGGGTGGGGCGTCACAGCTTGGTATCAGAGTTGAGTTCTGAACAAAATATGATAAACACAGAACAGAAACACATATTACGGTACATCCAAGTATAATACAAGTGTTACCAATCCCTTAATCAACGTATCCTATACCTTATCGTGTCCTTTGAGATAGAATTTTGGGATATGTCTAGGAATATATTTTATTTCGTAGTATTCCATAATATAATTTATAATATCTTATCTTAGGAGTAATCCTAATTGTGATTGTTCTATTCGAGTCCTCTTCGATACCGGTGCTTGACACTCATCCGTATCGGAGGAATTTGTTGATGCTTTTGGATGTTCTTGTCTTGTTCTTCTGTGAGGATTGCGAATCCTATTGAAGGGATCCGCAATATTTGGCATGATGTATGAGGATTTTGGGAATTGTTCCTGGTAGCTTATCTTTTCATGCGAATTAGCATGCTATCTTCTATCTTGAGTTTAGAATGATTTGAGATGGAGTGGCTTGCGTATTATCAAGCCGCATTCTATGATTCGAAGGATCATATATTTAGGTATCCTAATCTTGACTGATTTATTGTTTCTTGTTCTTCGGAATGTTAATGATGATTCTAAAGTATCTATATTCACTCTAGTGTTTCGAGATGTTGATGATATATCTCAAATTCTAGTCATTATGACTTTTTTGATTTCTGTGAGTCCATTCGGGTTTGTTACCCCATCGGGCATTCGAGAATTGTATTGACCTCATTCCTAGTTCTTAGCCTTTCGGTCATCCTTCCACGAGGATGTCCACTAAGGAAATGAGATGGTTCATTAAATTTAACTGGTGTTGTCATATGTAACGACCCGTATTTTTACGGATCGAAAAGTTTGTAAAATCTGGAATTTTCAGCATTTTTAAGTCGTTTCAGATTTTGGCAGATTTTGTTAAGTCCTAAGTCGGTTTGGACGAGTTAAGAGAAGTCTGGGTCGAGTTGCCGACTTAAGGGATTAACTGGGTTAAGGTGGTGGCCGACATAAGACATAGGCGATTTAAGGAAAGTTGGCGACATATGAGTTTTGGCGAAATTGCTAAGTCCTAAGTCGTTCACGACTTAGTATAAGTCGTAAGTCGTATACGACTTAGGAGAGGAGTGACCCAGTAGTTACCGACTTATAGAAGATAGTGGTTGGCTGACCTAGTAGAGTTAACGACCCAGTAGTAGACGACCTAAGAAGTTGACCGACTTATAGATTAGACGACTTAAGTATTTGACGACTTAAAGAAGGGAAGGCTTAAGTCGGTGACGACCTAGTGGTTAGCGGGTTAGAGTAGTTAGGTCGTAAATGACTTGAGGAGTTAAGTCGTAAGTCGTGTCCCCAGGTAAGTCGCGTGTAAGTTAAGTCGCGCGATTGAGATTTCCTTAAGTTGTAGGTTGGCATAACTGTTAAGTCGTAGGTTGGCATAACTGTTAAGTCGTAGAATGGGTATCTCGCTAACTCGTCTAACTAGTTAAGTCGTGGACGAGTTAAGGTTTTGAGTCGTAGGATGTGTTGAGTTGCTAAGTCGTAACCCAGTTAAGTTAGTAAGTCGTAGGGAGTTAAGTCGCGATGGTACTAAGTCGTTAAGTCATCCAGGCGACTTAGGAAGGAACGCGTACATGTTAGGTCGCGTGTAAGCTTCAGGAGTTAAGTCGCGCAAATGGTTAAGTCGAAGGTCTTAAGTCGTAGGTCGGAGGGGTCTTAGGTCGTAAGTCGGAGACGACTTAGGAGATAGCCGACTTACGACTTAGTGGATTTTCAGCTATAAATAGGAAGGGTTTTTCTCACTTTTTGGGATCCGGATTTCGAAGCGACGAAGTGCAGCCATTTTGAGAGCTCGACTTCTACACTTCTTCACTTCTTTTCTCCACTCTAATCTAGTGCTTCCTTTCATCCAAATCGAAGATCAAGATCGAAGATCCAAGAGCTAAAGTTGAAGATCTTCATCCATTGAAGTGAGATTTCTTCGTTTGAAGCGGATTCGTGATAGATCAAGCTTGATCCTTCGCTGTCCAGATCTGAAGCGTGTTGATTTGAGGTTGTTTTGGTGATTTGGTGAGTGGTGATTATCTCTCACACGGATCCAAAGGAGTAGATCATATTGTTGGCTTGATTTGGTGTTAAAACAGTGATTTCTATGCATTTTTGTAAATCTAAGTATAGATCCATGTAGATCCATTGTTCATGATAATTTGACAACCATTTTTGTACATGATTAACCTATGCAAGTTCATTCATCAAGATTGTAGAGATAATTCCCATGTTTCATGCTTGTTAGACTTTCAACTCTTTAATTACGAAATTGCCACTATTGTTATAATTGTCCATTTTGCTTATATTTGAATGCTTAATTACTTGGATTGATGTTTGACCTGATTGATTGCTATGAATTAGATAATTATTGATTGGTTTTAGACAAGATGGTCGAAGGTGATTCGAAAGCTAAGGGAAAGGCTCTTGAATTAGAAAAGTTGCTCGTGGCATATGCAGCGGATGATGAAGTTCTTATGCATAGATTCGATGATGATGATGTTGAGATGAGACTTTGCGAGGATGTGATGAAGCGAAGTATGATATGAGATAGTCTTGGTCTAATCCAGACGGGATCATTCCAAGCATGTTGGTAACTCGGTGATATGATTCGAGTTAAGGATAATGGATGCTCGAGAGGCGCTTGAGCTAGTATGGAAATAGTCGTCGAGGAGGATGACTAGGAGGTTGAGATCTCATCGTTGTTGAAGGTTCTAGCATGCTCTAAGCAAGAGTACATGGGGATGCCCAAAAGACTAAGTTGATGGTCAAGTACTCTGGGCAGATTCGATAATCCTAGGCACGGGTCACGATGACGTGCGGGAGTTATGTCTAGAACCGGGGTTACCATTAGCCCTTGACGGACGGCTGAAAGAATGTGTCGGTCATTCAATTAACGGTGATATCGCAGCAATGATAACAGTGATAGCCAGAGTCGTGGATGTTTGGTTGTATCGTCATTCGATTTTAAGAGCGGTATTTCCTAGGTGCTTATCTGACCTTGGTATAGACCTTGGGGTTGGTACTTGGAAAACATCGCCCTTAACTCGAATGATTAGTACTTTACTTTAAATTGTATGCTCTGCTATGTTGCTTCTGCTTAGTGTGGGTCTGGGGGCTATCACTGTAGAAAGAGGTGGAGTGGGAGGGTTGTATTCCTATTCCTTTTTCCTTTATGCTCTTTTGGTATGTTGTTAGTTAATTTACTGCTCACTAAGACTGTTGTCTGACTCAAGGCTTTATGTTTTAAATCTTATTGCCTTGGGTTGTTCGTCCATTTTGGGACGGGCAGACTAGGTAGCAGGTGACAGGTGCTGTTCTTGCTTCCCACGATTGCTGATATCGAAGACGAGCTGGAGGGTTGCATATTATCTTCTTATTATATGTAATGGATGTTCCGCTGTTTGTATTCTCTGAGTGTTATGTAGTGAGGCTTGTTGTATTGATTATCCAGATGCTTGTATTCAACTATTATGAAGTTTTATTGATGGAATTTTATTCTGTGAAGCTTCACTATACATATATGTTCTATTGTATTTTGTCCATGCGCTGTGAGTAATACGATAGATTCTATTTTTTTAATTTACCTTGACAATCGTCCATGGTCGCCTGGCACACTTTACAGCGCACTATCTCTAGATTCCATGCGGGGGTCATGGGCGGTCGTCACATTTGGTATCACAGCCAGGTTAATCGATTTTACCCAACGCTCGCTGACATAACTACGTATGAGAGACGTAATTGTATTTTGATGGATGATTACTATATATAATATAGTAGCTTAGTAGAGTTTGAACCTTTATGCAGTTGTTTCTCTCGGTATGCTAATCATTCCTTTTTGTAGATATTGAGAATGAGTCGAAGAGGGAGACCAGCTGCTAGGGAAGGCCGTGCTACTGAAGGGGCTGCTGATTATGTTGCTATGTTCGAAACCATGATGACTTCGATCATGAGAAGGATGTCAGCCCCGGGGCCATCAGTAGATGTTGGAGATCAAGTTCAGGCTCCAAGACTGATGGATCATTTGGACGATTCATTTAGGAAGCTTGTGGAGGAAGCTCTCAGACACGAGAATCTGTTTCCTAAGGAAGGATATGTTGTTGCTTTGACTAGGGAAGAGTCTAAACCCCAGTAGGGTGGAAACAAGAAGAGGAAGCAGTAGCAGAAGGGTAAGGATGGCCAGAAGAAGCCGAAGGGCGAAGTGATCTGCTACAACTGTCAACAGAAAGGCCATCTCTCCCGGGATTGCATGAATCCGAAAGCACCAGCGAAGTGCCACAACTGTGACAAGCCGGGGCATTTCAGGAAGAACTGTCCAGAACCGAGGAGGGAAATGCAGATTGGGCAAGCTTATGCTTTGGGAGCTGTTCCGTCGTCTTCAAAAGCTCCTACCGCTGAAGAGAAGGGAAAGAGTGTGGAGGTTCAAGGTACTCTTTCCCTATGTGGTGTTCCAGTTAGAGTTCTGTTTGATGCTGGAGCGTCGCATTCGTTTGTTTGTAGTGAACTCGTAGGCCGGTTAGGTTTGGAACCGGATATTGTTGATAGGCCATTGGTTGTGACTAATCCAGTTGGGAGTTCGTCTTGTTTGTGTATGTTATGCCGTGGTCTGATTGGGTTGAGTCATGGTTGCTCTTTTGTTTGTGATTGTTTTGTTCTGAACTTTGCGGGGTTCGGAATTATTTTGGGTATGGACTGGCTTAGGAAGTATGCGGCAAAGGTTGATTGCGAGAGGTTGGAAGTGACAGTCGAGAATGTGGAGGGGCGAAAGATTATGATACAATGTAAGCATGAAGAAGGCGTCTTCATGAGCTTCATGTATTCGCTGGTTATTCCACGGGATGGACTGTCATTAGTGCCAATCGCGAATGGATTCGAGGATGTCTTTGACGAAGTCAAAGGGTTGCCGCCGCATAGAGAGATCGAGTTTCGTATAGATCTAGTTGAAGGAGCCAGACCTGTTGTGATGTCTCTTAGGCGGATGGCGCCTAGGGAACAGCAAGAGTTGAGGGTGCAAGTTGATGATCTTTTGCAGAAAGGATTCATTCGGCGTAGTGTGTCTGAGTGGGGTGCACCAGTTGTGTTTGCAACCAAGGCAGATGGGTCGTTGAGATTGTGCGTCGATTATCGTGAGCTGAATAAGGTGACTAAGAAGAACAAGTATCCATTGCCGAGAATAGATGACTTGTTTGATCAGCTTCACGAAGCTAAGGTGTTTTCTCAGATGGATTTGGCAACGGGATTTCACCAGTTGAGAGTGGCTAAGGATAGTGTGCCAAAGACTGCTTTTCGGACACCATCGGGTTTCTTTGAGTGGCTGGTAATGCCGTTTGGGTTGACTAACGCGCCAGCATATTTTGTGGATCTTATGAATAGAGTGTTCAGAGATCAGTTGAACAAGTTTGTACTTGTGTTTGTGGATGATATTCTGATTTATTCCAGAACTGAAGAAGAGCACAAGACGCACTTGTATATTGTTTTGGAAATCTTGCGGAAACATCAGCTGAAGGCTAAGTTTTCAAAGTGTCACTTCTGGAAGAGTGAAGTGAGGTTCTTAGGCCATGTGATTTCTGGAAGTGGAATAGCGGTTGATCCCGCTAAGGTGGCAGCAATCCAGGATTGGGTTAGACCTAAGAATGCATCTAATGTGAGAAGTTTTCTTGGATTAGCAGGATATTATCGACGGTTTATCAAAGACTTCTCCAAGATAGCTGCACCGTTAACAGGATTGACGTAGAAGAACCAAGTGTTCAGATGGGATGATAAGTGTGAGCAAGCCTTCACAGTCCTGAAGGAGCGATTGACTAGTGCTCCTGTTTTGACTATTCCAAGTGGGAATGACGAGATGGTGGTTTACACCGACGCATGTGGTACTGGACTTGGAGCAGTGGTAATGCAGAAGGATAAAGTTGTTGCGTATGCAAGTCGACAACTGAAGCCGCATGAAAGGAATTACCCAACTCATGATTTGGAGTAAGCGGCGATTGTATTTGCTCTGAAGGTGTGGAGACATTATCTATTGGGAGTTCGATTTGAGTTGTTTACGGATCATAAGTCGTTGAAGTATCTTTTCTCCCAAAAGGATTTGAATCTTCGGCAGCAACGTTGGCTAGAGTTTTTGGCATCATATGATTTTGGTATAGCTTATACTCCAGGAAAAGGTAACGCGGTGGCAGATGCGTTAAGTCGAAGACATGCAGGATTGGGAGCCATGTTTTCAGAATGGAAGGATCTCGAGAATTTAGCTGGATTTGACTTCAGGCCTAGATGCGAATTGGAACCTGAGATGTTGGCAAACTTATCGATAAGACCTACTCTTGTGGAAAGGATTGGCGAGAGCCAAAAGCGAGATGATAAGCTTGTCAAGATTATCCGTGATTTGGAATCTGGATTAGTACCAGAAAAGGATAAAGGATTCGAGGTCGATCGAGAGGGTTGGCTTCGGAAGCAAGGACGACTAGTTGTTCCCGATATAGATGAATTAAGGAGTGAAGTTCTGAAGGAAAGTCATCACTCGAAGCTGACAATTCATCCAGGTGGAAATAAGATGTATCGGGATATGAAGAGAACCTACTACTGGGAAGGCATGAAGAAGGATGTTGGAAATTTTATTTCCAAATGTATGAACTGCCAGTTGGTAAAAGCCGAACAGAAGAAGCCAAGTGGATTACTTCAGCCATTAGAAGTTCCTACATGGAAGTGGGAGCAGATATCGATGGATTTTATTGATGGATTACCTAGAACAAAAACGGGAAATGAAGGGATTTGGGTCATTGTAGATCGTTTGACTAAGAGTGCAAGATTCATTCCTGTTCGGTCGACTAGGACTGCATCAAAGTTGGCTGAGTTGTATGTGAAGTGGATAGTTCGATTCCATGGCATTCCGAAGAGTATAGTGAGCGATCGAGATCCATTGTTCACTAGTGGATTTTGGAAGAGCTTCCAGGAAGTTTTGGGAACCGAGTTGTGTTTGAGTACAGCTTATCACCCTCAAACAGATGGTCAGACCGAGAGAGTCAACCGAATTTTGGAAGATCTCCTCAGAGCTTGTGTTTTGGATTTCGGAGGATCATGGGAAGATCACCTTCATTTGGTGGAGTTTTCATACAACAACAGTTACCAGTCAAGCATTGGTATGGCACCGTATGAGGCATTGTATGGGAGACCGTGTAACTCTCCGACATGTTGGTTGGAAACTGGAGAAAAGCTGATGCTTGGGCAAGAGATGATTCGACAGACTTCAGATTGTATAGAGATCATTCGGCAACGAATGAAGGCAGCCCAAGACCGTCAGAAAAGTTATGCCGATAAGCATCGAAAGGATTTGGAATTCGACGTTGGTGATATGGTTTTTGTGAAGATTTCTCCACTGAAGAATGTTATTCGATTCGGGAAGAAAGGAAAATTGACTCCGAGATTTGTTGGACCATTCCCGATCATCGAGCGAATTGGAAAGCTCGCCTACAGATTGGAGTTACCAGAGAAGATGTCGGGTGTGCACAATGTTTTTCACGTATCGTATCTACGGAAGTACGTGCACGACTCGAATACGGTGGTTTCTGCTGATAGCTGTGAAGATTTCGAAGTTGATCCAGTTGATAGAAGACCTCGTAAGCTGCTTCGTGTTGTGGAAACTGACACGAAACAGCTTAGGAGGAAGGTAGTTAAGTTGCTCAAGATACAATGGAGTGACGATGATAACGACTGTACGTGGGAGGTGGAAGAGAGGATGAAGGCAACTCATCCTGAACTCTTCAAGGTATGGCCCTAAGGTGTCGTGTCATCTCGCGATATTGTAACTTGTTCTAGTTTTAGAATTCTGTACGCTAAGCTAGAATTGGATGCATGGTTTGTTGATTGCTATGGATGGTAGGCGTACAGAATAGTCTTTGATTGCTTTGTTTGTTTGGAATTTCGGGGGCGAAATTCTTAAGGGGGAGAGAATGTAACGACCCGTATTTTTACGGATCGAAAAGTTTGTAAAATCTGGAATTTTCAGCATTTTTAAGTCGTTTCAGATTTTGGCAGATTTTGTTAAGTCCTAAGTCGGTTTGGACGAGTTAACAGAAGTCTGGGTCGAGTTGCCGACTTAAGGGATTAACTGGGTTAAGGTGGTGGCCGACATAAGACATGGGCGATTTAAGGAAAGTTGGCGACATATGAGTTTTGGCGAAATTGCTAAGTCCTAAGTCGTTCACGACTTAGTATAAGTCGTAAGTCGTATACGACTTAGGAGAGGAGTGACCCAGTAGTTACCGACTTATGGTATTGACCGACTTATAGAAGATAGTGGTTGGCTGACCTAGTAGAGTTAACGACCCAGTAGTAGACGACCTAAGAAGTTGACCGACTTATAGATTAGACGACTTAAGTATTTGATGACTTAAAGAAGGGAAGGCTTAAGTCGGTGACGACCTAGTGGTTAGCGGGTTAGAGTAGTTAGGTCGTAAATGACTTGAGGAGTTAAGTCGTAAGTCGTATCCCCAGGTAAGTCGCGTGTAAGTTAAGTCGCGCGATTGAGATTTCCTCAAGTCGTAGGTTGGCATAACTGTTAAGTCGTAGGTTGGCATAACTGTTAAGTCGTAGAATGGGTATCTCGCTAACTCGTCTAACTAGTTAAGTCGTGGACGAGTTAAGGTTTTGAGTCGTAGGATGTGTTGAGTTGCTAAGTCGTAACCCAGTTAAGTTAGTAAGTCGTAGGGAGTTAAGTCGCGATGGTACTAAGTCGTTAAGTCGTCCAGGCGACTTAGGAAGGAACGCGTACATGTTAGGTCGCGTGTAAGCTTCAGAAGTTAAGTCGCGCAAATGGTTAAGTCGAAGGTCTTAAGTCGTAGGTCGGAGGGGTCTTAGGTCGTAAGTCGGAGACGACGTAGGAGATAGCCGAGTTACGACTTAGTGGATTTTCAGCTATAAATAGGAAGGGTTTTTCTCACTTTTTGGGATCCGGATTTCGAAGCGACGAAGTGCTGCCATTTTGAGAGCTCGACTTCTACACTTCTTCACTTCTTTTCTCCACTCTAATCTAGTGCTTCCTTTCATCCAAATCGAAGATCAAGATCGAAGATCCAAGAGCTAAAGTTGAAGATCTTCATCCATTGAAGTGAGATTTCTTCGTTTGAAGCGGATTCGTGATAGATCAAGCTTGATCCTTCGCTGTCCAGATCTGAAGTGTGTTGATTTGAGGTTGTTTTGGTGATTTGGTGAGTGGTGATTATCTCTCACACGGATCCAAAGGAGTAGATCGGATTGTTGGCTTGATTTGGTGTTAAAATAGTGATTTCTATGCATTTTTGTAAATCTAAGTATAGATCCATGTAGATCCATTGTTCATGATGATTTGACAACCATTTTTGTACATGATTAACCTATGCAAGTTCATTCATCAAGATTGTAGAGATAATTCCCATGTTTCATGCTTGTTAGACTTTCAACTCTTTAATTACGAAATTGCCACTATTGTTATAATTGTCCATTTTGCTTATATTTGAATGCTTAATTACTTGGATTGATGTTTGACCTGATTGACTGCTGTGAATTAGATAATTATTGATTGGTTTTAGACAAGATGGTCGAAGGTGATTCGAAAGCTAAGGGAAAGGCTCTTGAATTGGAAAAGTTGCTCGTGGCATATGCAGCGGATGATGAAGTTCTTATGCATAGATTCGATGATGATGATGTTGAGATGAGACTTTGCGAGGATGTGATGAAGCGAAGTATGATATGAGATAGTCTTGGTCTAATCCAGACGGGATCATTCCAAGCATGTTGGTAACTCGGTGATATGATTCGAGTTAAGGATAATGGATGCTCGAGAGGCGCTTGAGCTAGTATGGAAATAGTCGTCGAGGAGGATGACTAGGAGGTTGAGATCTCATCGTTGTTGAAGGTTCTAGCATGCTCTAAGCAAGAGTACATGGGGACGCCCAAAAGACTAAGTTGATGGTCAAGTACTCTGGGTAGATTCGATAATCCTAGGCACGGGTCACGATGACGTGCTGGAGTTATGTCTAGAACCGGGGTTACCATTAGCCTTTGACGGACGGCTGAAAGAATGTGCCGGTCATTCAATTAACGGTGATATCGCAGCAATGATAACAGTGATAGCTAGAGTCGTGGATGTTTGGTTGTATCGTCATTCGGTTTTAAGAGCGGTATTTCCTGGGTGCTTATCTGACCTTGGTATAGACCTTGGGGTTGGTACTTGGAAAACATCGCCCTTAACTCGAATGATTAGTACTTTACTTTAAATTGTATGCTCTGCTATGTTGCTTCTGCTTAGTGTGGGTCTGGGGGCTATCACTGTAGAAAGAGGTGGAGTGGAGGGTTGTATTCCTATTCCTTTTTCCTTTATGCTCTTTTGGTATGTTGTTAGTTAATTTACTGCTCACTAAGACTGTTGTCTGACTCAAGGCTTTATGTTTTAAATCTTATTGCCTTGGGCTGTTCGTCCATTTTGGGACGGGCAGACTAGGTAGCAGGTGACAGGTGCTGTTCTTGCTTCCCACGATTGCTGATATCGAAGACGAGCTGGAGGGTTGCATATTATCTTCTTATTATATGTAATGGATGTTCCGCTGTTTGTATTCTCTGAGTGTTATGTAGTGAGGCTTGTTGTATTGATTATCCAAATGCTTGTATTCAACTATTATGAAGTTTTATTGATGGGATTTTATTCTGTGAAGCTTCACTATACATATATGTTCTATTGTATTTTGTCCATGCGCTGTGAGTAATACGATAGATTCTATTGTTTTAATTTACCTTGACAATCGTCCTTGGTCGCCTGGCACACTTTACAGCGCACTATCTCTAGATTCCGTGCGGGGGTCATGGGCGGTCGTCACATCATTCTTTCCTCCTTTTGAGATATCCTTTTTAGATACTCAATTGTTGATATACTTTATGAAATTACTTCACTCGAAGTAATGATATGTTGTTAGTGTTCTTCTTCTCATTCGAGAAGATATCTTAACCTTACTCTTATATCTCGTTGATCTCTTTTTAATCTATTAAGTGGTGCTAGGGTCATTCCTCAGCTTGACCTTACACTGATATTCATGAGCTACGAGTTGCGGAGGCTAACATTCCTCTTATCGCATTCCACACTTGTATGGATCTTGTGAGTGGTTCGTTATACCATTCGGAATAACGAACGCTCTAGTCTATTCCATCAGTCTTTTGAATCGAGTATTCTGGGAATATCTTGATGAGTTCTTCTTGTGTTTTTGATTGTATAAGTTATAATTGAGTTTTCAAATCTTTCAGATTAAAGATATGTTTTAAGTGAAATTCGATTTTCGAGAAAAATAAAGAATATTTTGAGTATTATATATGAGGTATTTTTTTAGAAAATGATTTTTGTGTTGGGTTGTCCATCAAGTGCTTTAAGAATTCTGGTCGATACGCCTGATCAACATTATCGATAGGAATTTCCTAAACGCTGTGATGAGGCAATCAGACACGGTAGATTGAGTTTTAATAAGTAAAAATTGGAATAAATTGATATGGTTTGAGAATTAAATGCAGCCATTGAACCATAGTAAGTGTTAGAGGAGTGGCGAGGCAGTTTTGATCACTAGGTCAACTGTGCAGCCAACCGATGGGTTCATTAGCTATAAAACAATGGCGAGGCAATACCCTTGCAATATTTTTTCGAAATTTAATATGTTATTTTTAAACTTTAATCATGGGTTTATGAGCAATTTTTGTTTCAAATTTTGGTTGTGTTAAGAATTTGTTGGTGTGAATTTGTAAAATTCTTTTGAAAATAAAAAAAATATATATATATATATAAAAAATTAAATTAAATAATATTATTTAAATAAATAAAAAAAAATATAAATAAAAATTAAATAATATTAATAATATAATATGAAAATAAAAAAAATAAAAAAAATAAAATAAAAAAAATATATAGAGAAAAGAATAAAAATATAAAAAATAATAATAAAAAATAAAAAAAATTTAAAAATAAAATAATAAATAATAAATAAAAAATATTAAAGAAAAAATAAATAAAAATTAATTAAAATAAAATATAAAAAAATAAAAAATTATAAAATTATAAAAAAAAAATATATAATTTATAAAATAACTACTCAATACAATATTGAGTACCCAAGTGTTTATTAAACAAATTTGAATTAATTATCAACTTTAATAAGTTTTATGTTGATAATCAAGTGAAAATTTAATTTGTATGACAAAGTGGAAATGAGAGGTTGAACTGTTTTGATATATGAATAATTCATGTAGTATAATCATTTTTAAGTTGTGAGAATAATTTGAAACTTTATATATATTCCTAAAATTTATTTTAATAAATGATCAGCAATCATCACTTGAAAATGGAAGATATTAGTTATCTCTTCCAAAATGAGATTTCTTAGTTAACTGTTTTTAAAAGTTAGATTTTTTGAAAGTAATGAAATTTTTTTCAATTAATGAATTGTTTCTTTTATGAAAATTATATAAAGTTGATCATATTTTAATATATCTTAGCTTTCTGGGGAAAAAGAAGATCATTTAATAAATGATTTAGCATAATGCTTGTTTGAAAATATAATTTGAAATTAAAATGGTTTGGGAAAATTTCAAAGTTTAATTTGATTTGAAAGATGAAATTTGGTTGAAAAAGTGTTGTGCTAAAACAACAATAACTTGAAATTTATAACTCCGAATGAGTTCATACTTTTTGCAAACGGAAGACCCTTTAGAGAGCTATAAATTTTCTTTTTACTACTTTATAAAATTTTGCATTTTTCATAGTTTAAAATGGGTTTGAAAGTAGATGGTTATTTCTGTCCTATAAGAGATTTTCTAAAGTGTAAGCTAAAAATAAATTTAGCATAACTTTCAAACTGTGAATCCGATTTTCATGGTCTTTATATAGCTGGAAAGCTTAGACTTAGTAGAACAGCTTTGATTATATAAGTACTTTCAGAATTTGAGTTTTGCTGGGTCAAAATTTAAGATCTTTATAGCAGGTTTGTAATTGAAGTAACTTGTTTTCTTAATAGTTAAGTGCACTCTACCTATTTTGTGACTAAAATTTGGTTGATGTTCTGTATGAAAGTATATATTTCAAACTGAAATATATTATGGTAGAATCTACGAGTAAAAATTTTTATTCACTTTAAATAAAGAGTTTAGAGAATAAATTGGATTTTTGTAAGAAATCTTGAAAATTTTCAGAATATTGAAGTTTGAGAATTTGAGTATAAAGAAATTGGGTTTTTCAAACCTTAAAAATATTTGTTTTGTAAAATAAGAGTGTAGAAATCCATTCCTCGAGTTTGTTTTTTCTTTGAGCCAATATTTAACATCATGCATTATGCGGTCATTTGAGTATGGTGGCTTTTGAAGAAACCACCTCTCATCGAATTCTCTTACCTCTCTTGTTGTCAAACCAATGTTGGTGTGGTTCTTTTCGTAATGACACATGGAAAGTCATGTCGATAATCATCTTAGTGATTGGAGTCCGGGATAAAAGTTGAGCTAAATCTCGACTCTATTCGAGAAATTTCTAAGAAATCAATCTCACTTGATTGATCCATTGGGTATCATTCTGTTGTGTTCTTGTTTCGAAGGTGAGAAGCCTTCGAAATCATGAGGTATTGCTCATACAAATTCTATAGTCCGCTAATCCCGACGAATATATTCAGGAAATTATAGAATTTATCGAGCAATTTTATCTTGGTCTTCTATCAATTTGAGTTGAGAGAATCTTTTTAACTCAAGCTTATCTCTTTTTCTCTTTTGAATTATGAAATTTATATGTTGAATACAAATTCTTCTTTAGAAATTGCGAGGACACGATTTTGTTAAGGGGGGGAGTCTGTAAGAACCCTGGTTTGGTGATTACCTGTCAATATTAAATTATAATGGTAATTATAATTTAATATTGTGAATTAAATTAAAATTGGAAATTTTAAATTGTTTATTTGGAGTAAACAATGAAATTGGAATTAAATTTTGAAAATAAAGTTTAGAACTTTATTTTATTTTGTTTGGCTTGATAATAAATAGAAAATGACTTTATTTTAGAGAACATGCAATAATTATATTAATTATTGCCCATTTACTTCTTTTAGTAATTTTTAAGAGAAGTATGTGATTTTTAAAAGTGGTTTATTTAAATAAAAAGGTGGAAATTGGTCTTAAAATATGTTTTGGCTATAAATTAAGTTTGGAAATGGTTTAAAATAGTTTTCTAAGTGAGAAAAGTATTTTTATGGAATTTTAGAAGTTAAAAATACGGTTTTATTCTTTTATTTTAGTAAATAGTGAATTTTTGTTAAATAAAGGATTTTAATAATAATTTTTTAAAAAATATAAATTTATCATTTTATATGGTAGAAAATGTTTTGTTTTATTAGTGTGCAAGTTTACATATTTTTCTTATGTAAAAATTGGGAGAAAAATGCAATATTGTTTTGTAATTAGTGTAAATACATGAACATTTTAATATAAGCGTGAATTAATATCATAGGCCATTTTTACTTCTTTTAATTTTTGGATTTAAGCCCACTTAGGACTTAACCAAGTTTGAGAAATGAGAAAACTGATGTCTATACGTTCATTTTATCCCTCATCTTCTTCTTCCCTTGCCAAAATACAGAAAATAGAAACCCACCTCCACCAAATTAAAAATCCAAGCTTTTCTTCAATTAAATTCAACAAATTGCTATCTTTTCAGCCTATAGTGTTAATAGAAAAGGTAATCTAACTCCAAACACCATAATTTCATCAATGATTTCTTGTTTGAGTGATGGTTTCTAATTTACAGTAAAACTTCCTTTTGCATGCTATTTTCTTTTGCTGTACAGGTTCCTAAAGACTATTTCTCATGCAAAGCTCTAATTTTTCTTCATTAATCCGGGTATTTGCATCCAAACAGCAAGGTGAGTTGCAATACTCACAAAATCTAGCTGAGCCAAGCTCAAAATTGCTAAAACATTGAATATTTAGCTTCTGTTCATGAATTTCTGTAGTAGTTTTTCTTTGTTTGAAATCAGGTCATATTGCTACTTTGAAAGCCTGTAACTTTTGATTCCGGCAACGAAATGTTGCTGGATTTCTTTCATTTGGTAGTTTGCATGTTTATCTTGGTTTTTGCAAATTTTGGTTGAAAAATATTATCATTTGGATGTACAAAACAGTGGTAGAAATCAATTCAAACCCAGATTTTTGCCTGTACATGTTTTGTTTTTAGTTGCTGCAAACATGGCTTGAGTCCATGTTTGACATAGTGTAACTTTTTCATTTCTCATCGGAATTCATTGATTCTTTTTTTGTTTGGAATATGAAGTTTTCTAGTATGAGCCTATCAGTTTTCAGCTCAATATGAGATCGTTTGGTATTCTGATTTAGGCCTGTAATTTGTACCCAAAATGGTTTTCAGTCCTGGGCACAGTTTTGTTTTTGAACTGTTGCAAACATGGAATGAGTCCATAGTTGAGACAGCGTAACTTTTCCACTTCAATTCGGAATTCATTGATCCTTTTTTTGTTTGAAAGCAGAAATTTTCTACTATGTGCACACCAATTTTTAGTTCAATCAAAGATCGTTTGTCCACCTGTTCCATGTCTGTAAGTTGAACCCGAGAGGGTTTTAGACCTGGGCAGAATTCAACATGGCCTTAGTCCATGTTTGAGATTTCAAATCTTTAGTATTTCATATCGTAATTTAGTAAATATTTTTCCAATTTATAGATAAATTGTTCTACTTTATGTTTATTAAAATTTAGAACATTCCGAGATAATTAAGCCTTTCAAATTATGTTTGAAAGTCGAACCCGGAGAAGATATCAGACCTGGGTATTGTTTTGCCTATGCATCTATGTTCTTTTTCCGTTCGACTTTTACTTCATGTTTTTGTGATATTTCTGAAATATTTTGAGGGATATGATGCCTATCAATAGGCTAGCCAAGTTTTGATGAACTTGAAATTCAAATTTAAATTGAATTTGAATTGAATTTGAATGACGGTTTCGAGTGATTTCTTTGATTTCCAGAACAGATTTTTCCAAACGATTTTGAAATAATTTATAAAATAAATTGGCATTTAAAATAATTAGTATATAATATTTTTAAATTATTTTAAGCTATAAAAAAATTCATTTATTCTCTATAATAAGGGAATTTTCAAAAATTGATTTCAAAATTGATTTCGAGAAAATGGTTTTAAAAGCTAGTTTTCTCAAGTAAATTATTTTATATAAAAAATACACGTTTTTGCACTATTCGAGCGAATGAGAAGGAGAATTAAATGGTTTGGTAAAACACGTGGTATGGGACACGTGCGTTTATCTTATCAGTTAATTCCTGACTTGTCCGTTTGATCGTTTTGACCTTCGGGTCGAGTTTACCGATGAGATGAGGTAAAAAAATTACTGCTTTGAGTGTGAAATTTACTAGCGGTTAGTAAACCGTTTAGTGTGAACGTGAGGTATGGGACAAACGTTAACACTTTCTGGTTTCCTACCCGAGAGATTGTGGCACGTTTGCCATTGCGGCGTATTGCCAGTGCTGGACCTTCGGGTCATTGCCATTGCGGCGTATTTGTCCTAAAGGCGTTTTGCCATTGCGGCGTATTTTCCATTGCGGCGTATTTGCCATTGCGGCGTATTTTTCATTGTGACATATTTTCCTTCGGGCGAGGTACCTAAGAAAATAGTACTTGGCAGGCTTCGGCTAAATGCACGTGCAAATTTTTGTAATGATTTCATTGATATTTGTGATTTCCCAAGTGTATCGCTCTTTCATTGTTGGCCTTTCTAGCCATTTGAGGTATTATATATAGCGATTACCTTTTTGGGAATTTGAACCCTTTTGAGTTCTATCTATGAGATTTGGGTTCCCTACACTAGCGTTTATTGAGATTTTGCCGATATGGAGTTATTTGGGATTTATATTCTCCTGTTTGGAGATTTACATATATTTGCCTATATGGCGTATTTTGAGATGATGTTTCCTCTTTTGAGAATGCTTTTGAGATTGCCGATATGGCGGGTTTAGGACTTCTCTTCTTTAGAGTTATGATTTCCCCTAAACCATATTTATTGATTTGTGACACTCTGATTTGTTATGGAGTTACCTCTTGTGAGATTGTGTACCTATGTAGTTAAAGCGCTCGGCAGATTCAATGCGGCGGAGGTGCAAAAAGTCATAGCGGGGATACAGCAAGGATATAGCGGGATATAGCGGATGGCTCTAAAATAGCATATAAAACTTGTACTTAATTTTTTTACAAATATATAAATGGTAATTAAAAGAAAATTTAACATTCAATTGAATTATAATTAATACATAAATAATTTTAAATCAAAACATGTGCGAATATACTGTAAATAAACATAAAACTGTTATATAACATAATTGAATTTAGTAGAATATTAGAGTATTTTCATTTCTAAAAATATATTAAAAAATTAAATTAAATAAATTAATTTCATAATTTTTATAATGTATAAATATCATTTTTCAATTCATTTCTTTTAAAGAAGATATAGCGGAAATAGCGGATTAAAGAGAGAATAACGGGATATAGCGAAAATAGCGGGGCTTAAAGCGGAAACGTTATATTTGGGGCTATATGGATAAATCATAGCGGTAGAAATCCGCTATGAGATATAGCAGGATTATATCAGGGTAATAGCGGGGCATTAACTGCACAGTTGTGTACATGTTTAATGTTACCACTATATCACTAGTAGTAACCATTCTTATTTAGATATGCCACTTGAAGTAACCATATAAACTTTGAATTCCTTCTTCTCACTTGAGAAGTATTTCACCCTTATCCTTATACTCATATTATTGTTTATCCTATTAAACTGATTAGTTTAGCTAGACTGACCTGTGTATTTTATACTCGGGTCAGACCGAGATGTTTCAGGTTAGGTACCCATTGGACTTAGCCTTTCTACTTCCGCTTGGATATTATTCTATCACCTTTTTGTTGTTGTAGTCTTTTTGTTTGACTCTGATGTATATTTTTAACTCGTTGTATATATTGTGGTCTTCGAACCACTTATGATGTATCATTTTGTATCGTAATGGGGATGTATATGTATATGTGTGTGTGTATGTTTATCTACTGTTCTGTGTTGTGATGTGCATTTGGGTGTTGCCTTTTGTTCCGATAGATTCATTAACCACCTATAGTTTTGTGTTAAGCATTTATTGAATATGTCAATCCACTTGAGATAAAAAAATTAGAGCATTAATTGACGTATTCAATAGATGTTTAAGACGAAGCTATAGATGGTCGCTTCTAACCAGCCCTATTCTCCGCATTAGCATACCATATTACCTAGTAATACTCTTTTTTAATGTGGGTCTCGGGATGGGGCGTCACAGCTGCAGCCATCACTAGAATTATTTTCCAACAAAAGAAGCCAGTTCAGTACTTTCTATCTCATGTCTTTCGAACTTAACCAAAAATCATTTCCGAAACTGTATCAAATACCTTGTAACATTTCTAAGTACTATGATATCAATTTCATATACCAATTTCCAAATTGTTTGCTTTTAAATGATACTATTATTATTTTTTAAATCTTAGAAAACCAATTTCTAAAACACCGGAATTTAAGTTCTTAAATTTTCAATCTAAATCCTTTTTATTTATAGACTATATTTATAAACATATTTATATAAGTTGCTTTCTTATATAAAACTATTCCACGATTGTTTTGCTTAAGAATACCTTAGCTTTCTTTAAGATTATACTAAACAACTTTTCTTAAAATCAAATTATAACCCAACATTATCACCGAACGCCTTATAATCAAACTGTGAAACTTATTTCACTTGGCGTTCATTTTTAATGTTCTCTTAAATTACAATCTACCCTTCCTCTGTTGTATACAGGTAAATTACTTATAACTGGTTAATCACAATTCAAAAATCAACACACAATAGTAAATGATCATAAACTGGCCGAGCACAACTAATCAAACTATAAAAAATAATTAAATATTATCATTTCCTAACAAACAAACACATCGTAAGTAACTATATCAATTTATGAAAAATTATTCTTTTATATATAAAATATAATCCTAGGTAAAAAATTTCATTTGCCTAATTATTAAAACATTACTGTGTCAATTTTCCCTATTTAAGTATTTAAATTCACTATCAATACCATGGCATCCAATGTATCAATACCGTGCCTTATCTATACACCTCAAGAGTTGCAAATTCAAACCATTCGAAGCAATTAATATAAAAATTGGTGAAAGATACAATACTTTGCAAAGTGGTTTAAAGAAAAAGTAGCATCTATTCGAAACAGAACTTGAGGCTGGAAATAGTGAATTTACGGTTCGTCTTGATCCAAAGCATATCTTGTTAAAACAAGATATACTTTGGAGGGCTAATGTTACCCAGGTTTATATCCAAGCCATATTTGGATGAGTCAGAACAACGGAAGAATAACCAAAAGAAAATCTGGAGTAATTACTATTAAACTCAAATACTTAGCAAGGTCGATAGATGAAGCCACTAAATTACCAAATATCTTCAAAAATAGCCTACATGACAGAATGCAGAAATCCAAGGCCAAAGTCCAAGAACTGGTAGAAGTCTGGATTGGTATTAATCCATGGCTATGGTTTGGTACCGATCCATAGACCTCACCCAAGGTCATTTCTTGCAGAGTAAAGCTAAGATACTGGTTGATTGGATCATGGAACATGAGGTGGTTCACTAGCTATTCAGACCTCAAGAACTAAAAGACAAATCTAAGTTTTGTATAAACTAGACCGCTTGCTTCCATATACCCACCGAAACATGGGTTTCACTCAAATGAGATCTCATACCAATACGTCCAAGCTCCACAAGTGAAGATACATGTCATTCAAACAATATCAAAGGATCAAAGAAGGATGTGTAGCCCATCTTATGGATCGGTATCGATCCATGGGGCATGGTTTGGTATCGATCGCTAAAGCTTGATAAGTTGGCCACATCTTTTGAGAGTGGCTCCTTCAGGACATGGGGAACGTAGGGAAGAATGTGGTTGAGAGAATTTCGTCGACCTTCGGCTATAAACAGAGGGTGATAGGCATTGTTGAGAGTTCCTTTTTTGCTTATATTCCCATTTCTATATTCTATTGTAATTACGTGATTCTATATTGATCCATAGACTACCAATCCATAAGATCGCCCTTGTAAAAACATTGTAAAACCATAAACAAAGTTCAAATGGACATAGGCCAATGATTAGCTGGACCACTATAATTTTTGTGTATTATTTCTCTTATTTTACCTTTCTTCAATTTATTCTCTTTCATAATCTTTTGGGTTTTTGTGCCAACTTTTGGCATAAACATTTTGGTGCTTTCATTGGGAATGTATCGATCTCAGGCTATTTGGATCTACTTTCTATCTTTGGATTGCCTTCATCAACAAAGTAGATCCGTCAGTTTCATCCTTATAGTGTATGACTATTCAGATTGCTGCAAAATTTATCATAGGATTAGCTGAAGTAATGACTCCACGAAATACTAGAGAAATATCTACTTCCTCTATACCTACTAACGATGTTGAGAACACTGGCTCCCAACATGTTGAAGAAGTCTCTCAACCTAACGCTACAAAAATTCAGAGCCCATTAGATATGATAACACGAGTTGAGATTGATAGGATGATGGAGTTGAATGACTAGCTACATGAAAGTCAGAATGAAATGAGGAAACGGTTGAGGGAAAATCTGGATTTGTTGAACCACTTATCTTGCGGTCGTACAAGGGGTAGGAAGGAATTATTGCCTTTCGATTCAAAATATGATAGTTCTTCGTCTTCTCGTGAAAATCACAATGAAGGAAAGCAGAAGGGCAAAAGGAAGGATTTTAAGACCTCAAAAACTAACCAAAATAAAACCGAAAATGCAAGTGGACTGTTCGGTACTGAACCATCATTAAGTTTTCTACTCTTCCTATGATAGATGTTGGTGATGTTGTTGCTAGAGATGGTCTAGTATTAGATGGCCATAATACTAGAGTTTAAGATGCTGATGTTGACAACCCTCGTGCAAACCATAGAAACGTGTCATCTTGATGAATTGCTCCTAGGGAGACCAGAGAGCCCATATATTGTGAAACTAACCGAGACCATTTGCAAGGCTAAACACTCGTGGCAAGCCATCATCATTGCCGTTTAGTTGACCCAATGGAACCAAAATATCCGGCAGATATAGTAAAAAGGCCGATGAGTCAAAACCAGCATAGACACAATGATGACTAGAGTTACTCTCCTAGTAGAAACCCATTTATAGAAACTTTTTAATGAGAAGAGTACCGAAGGAGGTTTACTATGCCAACCATGTCTTCTTATAATGGGACGACAAATCCGAGACAACGTTTGCTGTAATACGAATGGCATATGAACACGGCAAGGGCAACGGACATTGTTAGGTGTTTGTGTTTCTTGATTTTCCTTAAAGTACGATGTGGTTCACCCTACTTTCATCGAGATCCATATCATCATTCGATCAATTGGAAAGAAAGTTTGTCGAACAGTTTTGCTTAAACACTATCCGTCCAAAGGATGTAATATCGTTATCGAACCATTTCTAGAACACCGGAGAGTCACTGAAGGACTTTTTGAGTAGATTTAATATGATAGTGATAGAAGTGAGTAACTCTAAGGAAGACATAGTATAGATGGCTTTAATCCGTGGGATACATCTAGATACTTATTTTGGAAGATGGTTGGAGATGAAAGCCCTACCAACTATGGATGAATTATATAGGAAAGCAACCCAGTATTTGTGCTTGGAGGAGGAAAATACATCGGCTAAAAGAGTTAGTGGCTGACAATTGAGTAAGGTGGTGCGGAGTAATGTTGCAGTGAAGCAAACTAGGTATAACTTCGAGAACGTCGTGGTAAACATTGAAAATAATGGCAATAATTGGTAGAGGAGTAACTAGGGGAATGGAGACCAAAAACTGAACTCTAAAAAGCACTCAAGATTCCTAAAATATGAGGACTATACGCCATTGAACAACATGGTTGAAAACACCTTGCTACGTAGGGTGTAAATCACTATAGGAAAACAGCTCTAAAGGAATTAACAGAAAGAGAGACAAAATCTAGAAAGTATTACTGTTTCCACAAAACGCATGGTCATAACACCAATGAATGTATGTGTTTGTGTGATGTGACAGAAGATTTAATCAGAAAGGAGAAGATGCAATAGTATGTGAAAGCCCTACATGATGTCAGGCAAGGAAGTGCTAAACATCAAGGATAGTTGTCTTGATGGGAAAGTTAGGCCTAGTGGTGACGAACCTAGGCAGCTTGGAAAAAAAATTAGTTATCAATACATTTACTGGCGGACATCATCCAGTTGTGAAGAGCTAGAATGAGAGGGAAAGGTTTGTGAGTTCTATAAGGCATATTGTGCATCAGAGTTGTTTTACCATCGAAGATGGATTTCTGGCAAAACAACTTAGGACAATGATTGATGGCATAGTGTTTAGAAACAGAGATGCAGCCAGGATTAAAGCACCAACGCTTGATCCCTTGGTTATGTTGGCTATCATTGGGCCATTGACTATGAAGGAGTCCTAGTCGATTGTGGTAGTTCAGTGAACATTTTGTTCAAAAAAAAATCTTATAATCAGATGTTGATAGTTCCTGGTATCTAAAGTCATGTAAATCCTGAATCTAGGGATTTATAGAAGAGGTGATGGAGCTTGTAGGTTGTGTATTAGTGGAACCACTATAGTTGTTGTGGATTATTTTCTCTCATTTTTATTTAATTTCTTTGCATTATTCTCTTTCATAATCTTTTGGGTGTTCGTGCCAACTTTAGGCATAGGCAATAGTTTAGTCTTAAATAACAAAATCGACGAATATCATGATTTATGCAATCTAGATTTAGTGACTATAATAGATTTCTAACTTAGATGTAGCACTTATGCCTTAAAATTAGGTCATTACAAAAACTTTGTTGATTTGGTTCAATAGAGAACAAGTCAAATCAACCTCTTTATATTAGTGTTGCTAAAGTGGGTGCTAAAAAGACTTGATTTAGTAAGTATAGTGGAAAATAGTGGGGATTAAACTGGATCTACTATTTAACGACACTTTATTAAAAAAGCATAGCGGTCGAAGAGCACAACGCGCTATAGCGAGGATTTTGCAGGGCTTTAACTGCATAGCCAACAACACACTTCATTCATCACCAATGCATGGGTATATTATTTAAAGCTATGCCATTTGGTCTTTTGAAAGTGAGGGAAACATATCAAAGGCTAGATACAAGGTTTTTTTCGAACTGATTGGAAAATTGATGGGAGTTTATGTCAACAAAATGTTGGTAGATTCTAAAAGAGTGGGATGTGACATATACGAGATGTCGTCGAGGCCTTTGGAATCCTCTACCAATACAATATGAAGCTGAACCTAAAGAAGTGTTCTTTCACCCTTTCCTACAACAAGTTTTGGGGTACGTGGTGAGTGCCAAAGGGATAGAGGCCGACCCTAACAAAATCTAAGCCATACAAGCTACGCTGGTCCCCTATACTATTTAACAAGTACATAGCATGACTGGAATGGTCGCCAAATTCAGTCACTTTATGTCCTACATGAAAGAGAAGAGCATTCCTCTCTTTGACATTATCAAGAATGGAAATTCCTTCTCTATACAAACAATTGCACCAAAGTGTTTAAGGAGCTAAAACACAACAAGGCCACTCCTCCAGTCCTCTCAAAGCCAATGGATGAGGAAAATCTCTACCTTTACCTCAATTTCAATGACCACGCGCTCAAGGTTGCCTTGGTAAGAGAGGAAGAACGTGACAATGGTCAATCTATTATGGTAGCAAAAGATTATCAGACCTAATGATAAGATATGCCAGGATGGAAATACTAGCATACTGCCTACCTTTTGCTGCTTGCAAACTTCGCTTGTATTTTCAGGACTACCCCATCAAGGTCCTTACAAATCAACCCCTAAAGCAAATTCTACGCCAACCTGACATAGTGGCTTGACTCCTAAATCAAGCAGTATGACTTTGCCAACATTACATCACCTTCCACCCCTGTACCTCTATCGACTTCATTGTGGAATGCTCTAGCACAGATGGTGGTAGAAAAGAGATATCGACCGAACATTGCTCCCAACAACTATATGTTATTGTTAGGGCACCCAGTGAAAAGGGAATAAAGGCCATATGATTCTCATTACTCATGACGGACATATAATTTGCTTTGTTGTAAGATAAGACCTCAAAGCAACGAATATTGAGGCTGAATACGAAGCCATCATGGCTGGTCTTTGGATAATAAAGGAGCTTAGAACTGAGTACATCAAGGTATATAGTGAACTCCTTACTCGTGGTTAACCAAATAATTAAGCGATTTCAAGTAAAAGGCAAGGCGTTGGAATGGTACGTTGTCAAGGTCAATATTTAATTAACGTTTTCTCTGACATCAAGCTTAACATAATACTAAGGGAGAAGAATGTCAAGGCTGACCAACTAGCTAAGGTGGAAAGCAACTTAGCAAAGATCAATAATTGAGTCCCATTGGAGACCTGAAGCTCCCTATGCATCGAATAAGAGCAATTGCTATAGAAATCAATGGCTAACTCAAAGTAGTTGGGCGACCCCACTCCTAAAATACTTGGTAAGCATGAAAATGCCTGATGAGCATAAGGAAGCCAAAAAGATTATTTATCAAACACCCAGCTACACAGTCATAGATGACAAGCTATACTAAAAGAGCTACTCCACCTCACTCCAATGTTGCACTAGCCAAGCCAAAGTTGAACAAGTCCTTGAATAACTCCATGAAGACTTCTATAGGGATCATGTTAGGGGTAGAACCTTGCAAAGAAAGCTTCCTGGTTGAGGTTCTATTAGCCGGTTAAAGACTCCATGGGATATGTCAAGAAATGAGGTCGATGCCAATGGTTTGCCAAGATCCCTAAAGCTTTCCCTCATATACTAACCTTCATGACCTCCCAATTATCATTTACATGTAAGAATCGACCTGATGGAGGGCTCCGAAATGCGAAGGGATGTTAATCATACTATACTCACCTTCAACTACTTGGAAAATTGGTCAAGTTAGATCCCCTCACCAGGGTGACCATGCCCAAGGTCCCTAATATCGTCATCGGGATTTGTCTACTGGTATGGTCTTCCGAATAAAGTCATCATCAACAATGACACCCAATTTGAAAGGTACCAGTTCCTTAAGTTCCGTGAAATGATTGGAATTGAGAAATGCTTCTCCTTCATCTCTCACTCCCAAGCTAATGAATAAGTGAAGGACGTTAATAAGGTGATCAAATCAAGCTTAAAGAGATGCCTAATAAAATCTAAAGCAAACTTGGTTGAAGATCTTCTGCTCGTCCACTGGTCATATAGGACCCCCATACGGACATCAATAGGACATTCACCTTTTTCTCTAGCATATGGTGTGAAGTGATGTTGCCTATAGAAGTGGAAGTCCCCTTTACCCAAGTGCCTCACCATAATTCTACAAAAAAATAACTTTGGCCGCTAGGCCTTGATACCCTGGATGAGTGGAGAATGTAGGAAGAGATCATATCGGAGTCCTACAAAAGGAAGGTCACAAAGAATTATAACTCCAAGTGTCAAGCAAAGAAGCTTCTTAGTATGATACCTAATCCTACATCGAGTCTTTGTCAACACAAAGGACTCAACTGAAGGAGTTTTCTGACCTAACTAGTAGGGGCCATATGTAATCATCTCCACCTTAGCTAATAAAGCGTATCGCCTTACTTAGGTAAATAATACGAACTTCCCCCTAACCTGGAATCCAAACCGCCTCAGAGTTTATTATGTTCAACTACCCTTGTAAGCTTAAGTTATAAGGCTATTTTAAAATACTTTTAGTAAGCCGAATTTATAAGGCGATTAATACTTGAATGGTGACTCGATAAATATAAAGATTACCCACCATGAATCTATTGCGTACTACCAATGAAATAATGCGTTTAGAGCCCATAGTCAGGAATGCACTAGAAGGTGAGCATTGTCCAAGAGCCACCCCTTTATGTTGGCACCAACACACAGATGGTGCGTCACATCCGAGAGTGGTCTCAATTCATGCTTTTATATGGAGTTACTTCCCGTTCTTCCAAGAGTAGAATGCGGCATCAGTGAATTAATGAGAATACCCAAGTTGAGTCACTAACTCCTTTACTCATGATGCTTCTCATCCCTCAAGAGAAAAATGAGGGCGCTGGTCTAAAGATGAGCAAGATTACCTATGTAGCAATTCCAATTCTTACATTCGCAATTCTTTCTACTCCACTAATTTAGAGTGGCCCCACCGTGATGGTGGTATGTCATAAAGAACCTTTCCGCTCCATCCGTAGGAGTAGCCCTACCTCGATGGGACTCGACAATGAAGAACTTACCCACTTTGCTAAGTTTTTTTGGCTTTACCATAATAGGGCTAGTCCATTAAAAACCTACCCACTCCCTTCGTAAGAGCAGCCCCACATCGATGGAGATAGGCAAAAAAGAACTTGCACCCTCCCACCAATGGTATAGCCTTACTATAATGGGGGTTGGTAAAAAAATCTATATGTTTCTATAGGAGCAGTCCCAATATGATGGAGCGGTCCCGATATGATAGGTTGGAAAGATTCCAAATAAGACATTGTGACAGATTCAACTATAATGGCTAAGTATATTGCTTTGAATAGTTCCGCAATAAAAGCAATATATGTGAACAAATTTATAAGAAAGCTATGATTGGTTCCCATCATTAAGAACCCAATAATGTACTATGATAACAATGATGTAATATAGATTGCAGTTGGAACTGACATCTAAATAAAAGGTCAAGAAATGTTCTCTATAACTACCATGTGATAAAACATTTTATCAAAGACGAAGAAGTATAACCGAAAAAGTATATACAAAATAATAATATTACAGATCCACTCACTAAGGCGCTTTCTGTAACGACTCGTAAATTCGAACAATTTTTAAAAGAAATATTAATTATAATTGTTGAATAGAATTTGGTTAGGAATAAAAATTTGATGTTTTATTTATGTGATTTATTGATATGAACTGGAACAAATTATTAAATAACAAATTCTGGTAAGTTATATAAGGATGATAACATAGGTTTGAATGTAGTATTAAATGAGAATTGAATGCGTAGTTAATGGCATGAATTGGATAATAAAGGAAATTGTAAGCGAAGATAAAATGCATATTTATTTAACGAAAATAAAGTGTGTGATTTAAATGGTAACATACCAAGTTGATTTCAAATAACGGAATGAGGTAAAACAATTAATTGGTAAGTGATGGATGTCTTTTGTTAATGCAATGAACGTTACAACTGTTTAATAACGACAATAGAAGTTACAAATATGTTATAACAATAAATTGGAAATTTATAGCCACCATTTAATTTGAATATATATATATATATATTGAATTGATTGGCATTTAACCTTTTAAATATGATAAGGAGAAATAAATTAATATTGCATTAATTGATATTACATCTCTTAATTAAGATAAAGTGTAACGATCCGTAACTTTTAACAACTTTAAAATTGCAGTATTTTGATTTTAAATAAAAATTAAATTTGAAATTTTTTCTTTGAATTTGTGATGCTGAATGTTTTATTTGACCAATTTAATAGAATAAAATTTCTTTGTGAAATTTCAAATTTTGGTCAAACTTAGCTTTTGGTTGGAAAACTTAAATTTTAATTTTAAAATTTTATTCTTTTTATATGATACTAGACTGAATTCTAATCTCCTCTCCTTTTTTTGTTTCATCAAAATCAAATTCCTATTGCTCTAAAAATATAAATTACTGTGAAAAATTGACATAAATTTGCAGTGTATATTTGTGTTCTTTTTTTGGCTAAGTCTTATTGGGTTTGTTTTAGACTAATGGGCTCCTTAGTAAACCAAGAGACCCTAGTAACCCTAAGAGACTTTGGACCCTTTCTTTTCCAATCCATTAACCTTCTATTTCCTATCTGATTAAACAAGTACGCATGGATTTTTTTCATTGAGAAACTTTCTGCGTACTATTCTCATTCTTCCTCAAATCTACAGAACTCCAAAACTCCAAAATCACAAATCCCCAAACTCCATCCCTCCTCTCTTCAAAACCCTTCCATCTCCCTCCCCTTGTCGAACCCCTAGCCTCTTCTCTCCTCCTCTATTTTATAAAAAACACAATTTGTTCGATTTTCGTTCTCGTGCTTTGCTTTGCTTTGCTTTTGGATTGTTGCTTTGGATAGGATTGATTAGCTTGTTGTGTTTGGATTTCAACTTGGATATATCTATTTGTGTTGTCAAAAACTCTCTAATCTCGAAAGGTGAGCAATCACTCACGATTAACATTTTTATTGTTAGGTAAATAAACATCGATTGAAACGTTGTGAGAAATGTTTGCTTTAGATAGGAATATGTGATATGTCGTTATGTTCCCTTGAATTTGTGTTATAATATTCACATGCAGATGTTGTTTTATATGTCACAAATAGTATGTTATGTTGATTTGATTAATTATCACATATGTATGTTAAATATGTCACATATGATATGTTAGAAAATGTGTCATGTTAGGAAAAATTTATATATGCCATGTTGAAATATGTCACATATGCTATGTTGAAAAAAATTGTTATGTTAATAAAATCATATGTTGCACATGCTATGTTAATAATATGTCACCTATGCTATGTGAAAAAATGTGTTATGTTTAGGAAAAAGATGATATGCCATGTTATTTTATTGTAAATCACCTTGCAAGTTCCTTGTATATATGTCATGTTATATATTTATATGTTATGTTAGTGTATGACATGTTAGAATTTGAAATATTCACTTATGATGCTTATGATATGTGACACATGTGATATGTTAGTTATGCATGTGTATATATTAAATTGTTAATTATGCACGCACGTTGGTCATTGACATGTTATGTTATTTATGTTATTATTGTTCTCACACTCCAAGTTCCCTGATAGGAAAATCACTTTGGGTTGAAATGATATATACCCGATATAAAACCACTTTGGGTTTAATAAATTTATTTATAAATAAATTTGGAATATTGTAAGTTTAAATATATGTTTGAACTTGAAATTATGAAACTGAAATTTAATTGATTTAATGAATGTTTTAATTGGATTTTTAGATTTAAACTTGTTGTTTCATTTTAACTTAACAGATTTTAATGGAAAGGTTTAAGTTAATCCTAAATTTGATTTGATTTTATCAATTAATTTAAAATTTATGTAGAGATAGGATGGATTCAATTTAAAGGTTTAATTAACATAATGGTATAAAATTTCAAGTTAAACTTTAAAAGGTTTAATTGATTTGTCAAAAAAAATTAACATATGAAAGATATGAATTTGGAATTTCTAAGTAATTGATTTTAAAAGTAAATGTTGAAGTTTAAAGAATTTGATTTGAATGATGAAACTAGATAATTTGGACTTAATTGAGGTAAATAGTTTAATGAGAAATTTAAACAGTTAAACCTTATATTGATGTGAAAGTTGAAACCAGAATTTAATAAAGTCGGGATTGGAAATGTTGATATATGGTTCGGTTTGGATTATAGAATGTGAAATAGCTTTAAGTGAAAAATTGAAATCTGAAGTTGAATTTAATAATGAATCAATTGGAAACAAACATGAAAATTAGCATTTGAACTGAACCGATTTATAATGTGAAAGATGATGTTTATTTAAACCTAAGCATTTCACTTATTGAGTTATCTATACATTTCAATTGAGTTGACTTACTTACATAAGAATGTTAGTCCTGACTCAAGTGTTTTTTGTTTTATTTTACGCTCGGGTCAGAGCAAGTATTTCAGTTTAGCGAAGACACTTAATTCTGAAGACAAAGACGGAGTCGATGACCATATCTACTACTATTATAGCAATTGTCTATTCTGTCTGGAAAAAATGTAAATTCTGATTTTGTTGAGAAATAGCTTCATGAACTGTTTATGTATTTATTTTGTGTATTATATTTTATCCTTCTGCTGCGAGATTCTGTATTTTGTTCTTTTGAATCTTATTTCATTTGAACAATCTCATTAATAATCTATCTTTTGAATAGTTTGAGTTAGACATGTGTGGTTTATTGTCGACTTAAACTGTCCAAAAAGATAGGTTGTTACACTTTTCAGTATGTTCAAGGATGACTAATTGAAGGAATTGGAATGAAGTCCCCAAGTGCAAGTGGGAGATTGAGAGAGTTAAGGGTATGCTCCAGGGAAAATTATGTAATTTGCTATATAGTTTTAAGTTTATAATGAATCTTATTCAAAATAAAATTATGCTTTTTTGTTTTGTTTTCTGTTGTCTGTGTTTACTATATATGATATAAAAATGGCTACAAGCATTAGATATATATAAATAGAAAATCCCGAAGTAGAGTAATATATTGATTATAAGTGAGAATCAGTCATAATCATGAGTATTGAATCAATCTAGTAATAATACTCAACTTTAGAGGTTCGTAGTCAATATGCATTAAGGAAAGGATATCAATGCATCCATTGAGATTAGTGTACATAACGCACTTTAAATGTTGGACGGTGAATTGCTCATGACCATTAGGGGCACCAAGAGATTATGAACTTATGATCGTTAGATGATCACAAAATGAATCAACCAAGAGTCCTATGTTGTTAAATATACCTAAGTCAAAATGTAGGTTCTCAGCATGACAATTTATCGTAATCTTTACACTTGAGAATTGTGTAGCTTAAATAAGGAGGTTGTGCTTTTATTTTTGTCAACTCATGTCATTGCCACCATCTACTGCTCCTTTTGGTATATGCCAAATTGATTAGAGTGATACACTATTCAACAGAGGATTCGTCTCCTTCGATGTAGGAGGTTTGTATCTCTGTAATTGGAAATCAACTCAAAGTTAAAAATATTTGATAGAAGTACTATTGGCTATTAAATAATTGCTATTGTCTGAACGATGGACTTTGAATGTGACGCCCCACCTCTATACTCACGCTAGCCAAGGACACTACGGGGTAATGTCGTCGACTAGCACGAAGAATAAGGCTGTTGAGGAGCGACCATCTGTGTAATTGCTTTGTGCGAGTACCGATATATTAGATAATATAACTTACATTTCATTTCAAGAGGAAATCCGACATATCAAATACAAACTCAAAGCTACCACACCGTGGCTAAGTGGCCTTTGGAAACAAATATAGAAATAAACATAACACAAATCAGTCACAGATATTCATATCACAAAGGTGGAAACAGATATGAATATATCACATAGAAGTGTACATCAAAGTAGTGGTTAAACTAGATCCACTACATCACAAAAGAATAGATACAAGTGCTAGACAAAAGAATAAGTATACATCAAGGAGTCTCTATCTCAAACGTAGACAAACAAAAACTACTATGCTAAAGTAGTTAGCCAAAAGTCAGGTGAAGGACCCTGAGAAGAAGTCAAGCAGGAGCACCTGAAATACCTCGGTCTGACCCGAGTATTATTTAAGAAGAAAATAATAAACGGATCAGTCTAGCTATAAATATCAGATAAAATGAGATAGGATAAGAGATATGACAAAAACGTATGATAACAATATTGCCATACTACGACAAGTATACATCAAATAACAACAAAAATCAAACAATATCCCAAATCATCTCAAACATCCAAAAAGAATCGCATTCTTTAAATTATTCACAAAAACACAAATATTGACAAAACATATTAATGCCAATCACATAAATCGGTGAAACACAAATTCTAGAAATCATCAACTAGAAATCCAGAAATCACAAAAGGGGGAAGGCCTATCACAAACGGGAGCATAAAAACTCACCAACACGTGCATCACAAACGGAACGCTATTCCATGGTCGCTAACCATCAATTTTAAGCCAAGGCTCCACAAATGGCCCGAAGACCATGGGTCGCTACCCCACCAAATTGAACCGAAGTTCCACAAACGGGGTTTTTTAGTCCCCACACAAACAAAGAGACATCGCACATCGCTAGTCTAAATCACAAAATGATCACCATAGATCAATAAAAAGTGTGAATCACACTAATCAAGTAAATATAAGAGTTTAGATTCATGTCCCATAACCACTAGCTTAACTTAAATATTTACGAACAAATTGTAGATTTCCACTCGGAAATTGTCACAAGATTTCAATCGAACAAGTCTAAGAATTAACCGACAAAGTAAATGCAAGCGTTTCATACCACTTGTTTTGCTAAGTCGTTTAATTGGATTTCTCGCACGAATGAGGTAAAGGTTTGTATATACTAATAGATTGGCAAACGGTTTTAAAAGAGAGCTTTATATTTAAAATAGTGTCGAAATCATTTTGACGAAAGAGTTTGAGTATTTACTACTAGTATAAAAACCTTTGTATTTAGAAGTGACAAATCACAAAAATGATTGTAGAAACAATCAATCACCAAAATCCACATTCGACGATGTGAATTAAAACCATAAAAATCGATATCGAATCCTTCAAAATGGATATTCCCAAAAATCCCGAAAAAGAAGTCATCAGAGTCGATAAATGATAACAACAATTCGGATCATCAAAAATCGATTAAAAATCAGAAACCCGCACGAAACTGCCTAAAATAGGCAAAAAGCAAATTTCACAGATTCAGTCGACTAAACCAGATGGTTAGTTGACTGATACAAGGCCAGAACTCTCGGGTCCCTGGTTCAGTCGACTGACCTTCTGGTTCAGTCGACTGACACAGGCCAGGAAACATTCGTTTCCCAGTATGAGTCGACTGAACCAGAAGGTCAGTCGACTGATCGGGGGCCAGAGAAATTTATGGTCCCTGGTTCAGTCGACTGACCTCCTAGTTCAGTCGACTAAACCTGCTTCTACAGCAGTATCAGCCTAGCCCCCAAGTGGGGCAAAATCCTAACCGGAGTCGAACGGACGAGCAACGGAGACTAAGGATTTACGCCAAGCGTCAACCCAGCCTTGTATGGCTCTTCGAAACACCCCAAAAATGTGTTCAAACATCAAAGATAGGATTTTTAAAGATTTGACCTCAAAACACCAAAAATTGGAATATTCATCAAACCAATTAAATCCAAAAGCAAATGGATAAGGAATAGATGTTAGAAATTACTACCAAACAACATTCAAAGATATAAACATAGATGTGAGTTCAAAAACTCACCTTTAAACCCAAAAACAATGAAGGAGAAGCTTTTAAAACAAGGCAAGATCAATTCCTCTTCTCTACACCTCTAGAATCTTCAATCTATTATCAAAGGTGAAGTTTTCTCTATGTTAGGTTATAGGAAATTCTGAAAATTGAAGACAGATTGAGATGGAGAAGATGGAGAGGATGCTTACCTAAGCTTCTCTTAGATCTTGGAGCTAAAACTTGAATTTTCAAAGGTAACTAGGGCTTAGGAATTTTGTTTTCTTTTCTCTTCCCCCATTTTTCTTTAGTTTAAGTGTTAGGAAAATAATAGAATGAATGAAGAGGAGACGGGGGTGGAGTTAGGATATTAGATAAGTTGGGTTAGTGTGCTGAAACCTAAACCCAAACCCAAAGCCCTAAATGAAAATATCAAAATTTCACTCAACTCCAAACATATCGATGTTTATACTCAAAAAAGTTGCAAACGCCATTTTGGACTCAATGGAAGTGGTCTCGAGTCCTAATTCGAGTGTTTGCAAAAAGTGACATTTCGGACTTAATGTCGACTAACGATGCTATATTTAAATAAAACATTTAAATATACAATCGTAAAATATGCGGGTTGTTACAGACTCCCCTCCTTAAAGTAATTGCATCCTCACAATACTTAAGAAAAAAATAAAAAGTATCAACCATACAAAGGCATAACAACATAAAAAGAAGGAATTTTGAAATGAGAAGTTCACCTTAAGGAGCACGAGAGAGTAAGTCTGGATGTATTCACTCGATGAATTCTCTAGATTCCCAAGAGCAATCCTTAGTATTTGAGGACCATTGAACTTTCACAAGAGGAACATCTTTATTTTGAAGGCGTTTAACCTCCGTAGAAATGATACGAATAGGATGTTGCTCATAAGTCAAATTAGGCGAAACTTCAATTTCTTCAATAACACCGGGCTCAAGAATAGAATTGGAATCTCGAAGGCATTTTCGTAGTTGAGAGACGTGGAATACGTCATGAATAGCAGAAAACTAAGCCGGTAATAAAAGGCGATAAGCCCCGGAACCAATCCGTTTGGTGATGGGAAATGGACCAATATATCGAGGTGCTAATTTTCCTGATCAACTGAAACGCACAACACCTTTCATAGGTGAAACACGAATAAACACAAAATCTCCCACAGAAAATTCTAATTTCCTTCTTCGGTTATCGGCATAGGATTTTTGTCTACTTTGAGCTTCTTTCATCCTATGACGAATATGGTCAATCTTTTCTGTGGCATCATGAATAAAAGCTGGACCTAAAACCAGCTTCAAACCAACACGAAGGAGATCGGCATGGCCTTCCGTAGAGTGCTTCGAAAGGTGTCATACCAATACTAGATTGGAAGCTATTATTATAGGAAAACTCAACAAGAGAAATATGATCTTCCCAACTTCCACCAATATCAAGAACACATGCACGAAGAAGATCTTCAAGAGTTTGATTCACACGCTCGGTTTGTCCATCGGACTGAGGATGATAAGCGGTGCTAAAATTAAGCTTCGTTCCCAAAGCTTTTTGAAGACCTTTCCAAAATCCACTAGTAAACAATGGATCACAATCGCTAACAATAGAAGTAGGAACTCCATGCAATTTAACAATTTCTTTAACATAGAGTTTAGCCAAAATAGGTACGGTCCGATTGGCCCAAACGGGAAGAAAATGGGCGGATTTTGTAAGTCTATCTACTATCACCATAGGCTATCATGGCCCGAACGAGAACGGGGAAGACCGTCAATAAAGTCCGTGGAAATTTGATCCCACTTCCAAATTGGAATTTCCAAAGGTTGCAATAACCCACCGGGCCTTTGGTGCTCGGCCTTCACAAGTTGGCAAGTCATGCAACGCTTAATAAAGTTAGCAATATCAGATTTCATTCCATCCCAATAATAAAGTCGCTTCATGCATGTCCGCGTACATTTTACTACTACCGGGATGAATGGTAAATTTAGAACGATGAGAATCTTCTAAAATGTCTTTACGAAGATCAATAATTTTTGGCACAATAAGTCTACCAAATTTTCGAATACCGCCACGAGCATCAATATCAAAGTCTTTCAAACCTTCAATATCAATTTTATTCCTACAACTTTGGCAAAGAAGAACCAATTCGGGATCATGCTTTTGAGCTTCAAGAATGCGGTCTAAAAGAGAAGGATGAGCCTCAAGGCTACACAAAACAAGTGATGAACATGAATTGGATTCACGATCTCGAATCTCACAAGTGGATAAAGTCGCGAGATCATTCCATTCGGATATCATCATGGAAACAACCGCTTGTTGCTTTCGGCTAAGGGCATCGGAAACTCGATTTCCCTTTCCGGGAGTATAAAGAATATCAAGATCATAAGATGCATGGAACTCGAGCCAACATTGTTGACGCAAATTAAGTTCCTTTTGCGAAAATAAATACTTCAAAGATTTATGATCGGTGTAGAGAACAAATTTCTCTCCCAAAAGATAATGACGCCAAATTCTAAGAGCGAAAACAATAGCTGCGAGCTCTAAATCATGAGTGGCATATCTAGTCTCGGCAGGCTTTAATTGCCTAGAAGCATAAGCGATAACACGTCCCTTTGCATGAGAACGACACCCAAACCAACATGACTAGCATCGGTATAAACAATAAAATCTTGATTTCCTTCGGGAATCACAAGAATAGGAGTATTGGAAAGGAGTTCTTTTAATTTATGAAATGAAGTTTCACATTTGTCTGACCAAATGTATTTAACTCCCTTCTTTGTCAAATTAGTAAGAGGTACGGAAATTTTAGATAAGTCTTTTATGAACCGACGGTAATAGTCCGCCAATCCAAGGAAGCTACGAATTTCTGTCACACTCTTCGATCTCTTCCAATTTTGAATCGCTTCAATCTTTGAAGGATCCACGGAAATTCCGGATTCAGAAATAATATGCCCCAAGAATTTCACACGAGATTGCCAAAAGTGGCATTTAGAAAATTTTGCTTTCAATTGGTTGCTCCTAAGTGTCTCCAACACAATCCGAAGATGATTTTCATGCTCTTCCTCGGTTTTAGAATAAACAAGAATATCATCGATAAAGATGAGAACAAATCGATCGAGGAAGTCTTTGAAAACTCGATTCATAAGGTCAACGAAATAAGCTGGAGCATTTGTCAAACCAAATGGCATAACAAGCCATTCATAAGATCCATAACGAGTACGGAACGATGTCAAAGGAACGCTATCCTCTGCAATACGGAGCCAATGAAAACCGGTTGCTAAGTCTAACTGTGAAAAGACTTTATCACCACTAAGTTGATCGAATAGATCATCAATCCGAGGTAAGGGATATTTATTCTTGATGGTGAGATCATTAAGCTTGCGGTAGCCAATGCAAAGCCTAAGTGTATCGTCATATTTCTTCACAAAAATAGCCGAAGCTCCCCATGGAGAGGAACTAGAACGAACAAACTGCTTCGCTTCCAATTCGGATAATTGTTTACGCATCTCCTCATTTTCCTTATTGGACATACGATAAGGAGGACGAGTGATAGGTAGAGCTCCAGGGATTAGATTAATTCTGAACTCAATTGCTCACTTAGGTGGTAATCCTAATACGGGCTCAAATATGTCGGGAAATTCACGAACAATGTGAATGAGAGAAATAACATCTTCCTCATCATCATTATCGTCATCATGAGGATTTAGACAGTACAAGGATGCTTTCGAATCGGAATCTGAATCTTTCAGAACAAGAGAAATCTGCTTAACAGATTGAGAATGTCGAAGATATATAGTCCGCTCAGGACATAGGATATGGGCTTCATAATGGTTAAGCCAATCCATTCCCAAAATCATTCTGAAGCCTAAGTAACGCATAACATGCAAATCGGCACGGAAAGAGTAATCACATAAAATAATCTCGACATCTTTACACAGTAAACTGAATGTTGCGGATCCACCAACCGGATTTGCAATCCTCAATGAAGTCATCAAGCCAATAAGATTCAAAGACAAAGCATCAACAAGTTCTTTTGATATAAAAGAGTGAGATGCACCCATATAAAAAAGAACTCGAATAGGAAGATCACGAAATATAATAATGCCATCAATGATAGAATGAGAAATACCTTGACCACGAGAAGTGTTAGTAGGGGCTTGTACAACATTTAGCTTGCCTTCCTTCTTGCTTTGAAGTTTGGGACACAAAGATATAGTATGACCCGAACTCTTGCAATAGCGGCAAGTAAGAGACTTCGGACACTTGTTCGCATAATGGTCCTTAGAACCACAATTGTAACATTCTCCACGACTAGAGGTAGGAGTCTTTGCTATCGAAGTTGCTTGCTTCCCTTTCTTGTTGGGATTAGGCATGAATTTAAAAGGCCTCTTCTTATTGATGTTTTGTTTGACCTCAACATCACTTTCTTTATCGGCCTCTTCGAGTCGAAGAGCGATATCAACAAGTTGATCGAAAGAAAATTCTAATTTCAGAAGTAATGGCTTCTTGAGGTTCTTATTCAACCCATAGACAAATCTCTTATTTTTCTTCAATGGGGTATTAATATACTCGACCCCATATTTAGATAGAGATTCGAAAGATGCGACGTAATCCGTCACAGAAGATTCACCTTGAACAAGGTCAATAAAGCGTCGAGCTAGAGATACTTTTTCAGCTTCTGGCACAAATTTTAACTCGAATCTTTCTCGGAATTGCTCCCAAGTAAGATCCGCTTCAATAATTTCTGAAATCAAAAGCTCATACCAATCTAATGCTCTTTCTTGGAGCATGCTAGACGCCACTTGGACTCGATGTAGATCAATAAGATTCATGCGGGAAAAGATGCGATCGCATGACCTAAGCCAAGCTTGGACTTCTATAACGCTCTCGGAACCCTTGAAAGGCTTTCCACCCAAGCTGGTGTAATCACTGCACAAGCGTGCAAACACAGATTTAGGATGAGTAGGCTCTGGAATGGGTCTGATAGCTTGAGCATTTTTCAAAAGATCTAGAAGTTGCTGAGCAGACATAAATACTCCGTCCTGAGGAGTAGCTCTGGATTGGCCGGCACTGGGACGGCCTGGTCTAACCATTTCTCTTCTTTAAGGAAGAAAAAAGAGGAAAAATGTTATTCACAGAATGAATATCAAACAAACTTGATTGATAAAACAAGGCATCATAAAAAGAAATAGGATAGAACGGTACAAAGACTCGAATTAAATCCTATGGCACAATTCCTAAGAAAGGCTTAGGACAATGATCATTGCTAGATTATTCTACATTGTTCCGAAGTTTGGCTCTGATACCAAACTGTGACGCCCCACCTCTATACTCACGCTAGCCAAGGACACTACAGGGTAATGCCGTCGACTACCACGAAGAATAAGGCTGTTGAGGAGCGACCATCTGTGTAATTGCTTTGTGCGAGTACCGATATGTCAGATAATATAACTTACATTGCGTTTCAAGAGGAAATCCAACATATCAAATACAAACTCAAAGCTACCACATAGTGGCTAAGTGGCCTTCGGAAACAAATATAGAAATAAACATAACACAAATCAGTAGCAGATATTCATATCACAAAGGCGGAAACAGATATGAATATATCACATAGAAGTGTACATCAAAGTAGTGGTCAAACTAGATCCACTACATCACAAAAGAATAGATACAAGTGCTAGACAAAAGAATAAGTATACATCAAGGAGTCTCTATCTCAAACGTATACAAACAAAAACTACTATGCTAAAGTAGTTAGCCAAAAGTCAGGTGAAGTACCCTGAGACGAAGTCAAGCAGGAGCACCTGAAATACCTCGGTCTGACCCGAGTATTATTTAAAAAGAAAATAATAAACAGATCAGTCTAGCTATAAATATCAAATAAAATTAGATAGGATAAGAGATATGACAAAAACGTATGATAACAATATTGCCATACTGCGACAAGTATACATCAAATAACAACAAAAATCATACAATATCCCAAATCATCTCAAACATCCAAAAAGAATCGCATTCTTTAAATTATTCACCAAAACACAAATATTGACAAAACATATCAATGCCAATTGCATAAATCGGTGAAACACAAATTCTAGAAATCATCAACTAGAAATCCAGAAATCACAAAAGGGGAAGGCTTATCACAAACGGGAGCATGAAAACTCACCAACACGTGCATCACAAACGGAACGCTATTCCATGGTCGCTAACCATCAATTTTAAGCCGAGGCTCCACAAATAGCCCGAAGACCATGGGTCGCTACCCCACCAAATTGAACCGAAGTTCCACAAACGGGGTTTTTTAGTCCCCACACAAACAAAGAGACATCGCACATCGCTAGTCTAAATCACAAAATGATCACCATAGATCAATAAAAAGTGTGAATCACACTAAGCAAGTAAATATAAGAGTTTAGCTTCATGTCCCATAACCACTAGCTTAACTTAAATATTTACGAACAAATTGCAGATTTCCACTCGAAAATTGTCACAAGATTTCAAGCTAACAAGTCTAAGAATTAACCGACAAAGTATACGTAAGCGTTTCATACCACTTGTTTTGCTAAGTCGTTTAATTGGATTTCTCGCACGAATGAGTTAAAGGTTTGTATATACTAATAGATTGGAATACGGTTTTAAAAGGGAGCTTTATATTTAAAATAGTGTCGAAATCATTTTGACAAAAGAGTTTGAGTATTTACTACTAGTATAAAAACCTTTATATTTAGAAGTGACAAATCACAAAAATGATTGTAGAAAAAATCAATCACCAAAATCCACATTCGACGATGTGAATTAAAACCATAAAGATCGATACCGAATCCATCAAAATGGATATTCCTAAAAATACCGAAAAAGAAGACATCAGAGTCGATAAATGATAACAACAATTCGGATCATCAAAAATCGATTAAAAATCGGAAACCCGCACGAAACTGCCTAAAATAGGCAAAAAGCAAATTTCACAGATTCAGTCGACTGAACCAGAAGGTCAGTCGACTGATACAAGGCCAGAACTCCCGGGTCCCTGGTTCAGTCGACTGATACAGGCCAGGAAACATTCGTTTCCCAGTATTAGTCGACTGAACCAGAAGGTCAGTCGACTGATACAGGCCAGGAAACATTCGTTTCCCAGTATCAGTCGACTGAACCAGAAGGTCAATCGACTGATACAGGGCCAGAGAATTTTCTAGTCCCTGGTTCAGTCGGCTGACCTCCTGGTTCAGTCGACTGAACCTGCTTCTACAGCAGTAACAGCCTAGCCCCCAAGTGGGGCAAAATCCTAAACGGAGGCGAACGGACGAGCAACGAAGACTAAGGATTTACGCCAAGCGTCAACCCAGCCTTGTATGGCTCTTCGAAACACCCCAAAAACGTGTTCAAACATCAAAGATAGGATTTTTAAAGATTTGACCTCAAAACACCAGAGAATATTCATCAAACCAATTAAATCCAAAAGCAAATGGATAAGGAATAGATGTTAGGAATTATTACCAAACAACATTCAAAGATATAGACATAGATGTGAGTTCAAAAACTCACCTTTAAACCCAAAAACAATGAAGGAGAAGCTTTTAAAACCAGGCAAGATCAATTCCTCTTCTCTACACCTCTAGAATCTTCAATCTATTATCAAAGGTGAAGTTTTCCCTAAGTTAGGTTATAGGAAATTCTGAAAATTGAAAACAAATTGAGATGGAGAAGATGAAGATGATGCTTACCAAAGCTTCTCTTAGATCTTGGAGCTAGAACTTGAATTTGCAAAGGAAACTAGGGCTTAGGAATTTTGTTTTCTTTTCTCTTCCCCTATTTTTCTTTAGTTTAAGTGTTAGGAAAATAATAGAATGAATGAAGAGGAGAGGGGGGGTGGAGTTAGGATATTATATAAGTTGGGTTAGTGGGCTGAAACCCAAACCCAAAGCCCTAAATGAAAATATCAAAATTTCACTCAATTCCAAACATATCGATGTTTATACTCAAAAAAGTCGCAAATGCCATTTTGGACTCAATGGAAGTGGTCTTGAGTCCTAATTCGACTGTTTGCAAAAAGTGACATTTCGGACTTAAATCCGACTAACGATGATATATTTAAATAAAACATTTAAATATACAATCGTAAAATATGTGGGTTGTTACATTGAAGTTTTTCTTCACAATTTCCTATGGATATTATTAGAGTTTTTAAGTATTGGCCAAACTTTGGATATCTCGGTGATATGGTGACGACAAAAAGAAAACGCGCATAGACATTTTCGCCTAAGGGTGTATGCTTAGATAGATTAAAATATGATTTTCTTACACTATCTATAAGCAATGGAACTTGTGCCATGATACCACACCAATGAAATCAGAAATGGCATGGACTTTGATACAAATTGTTTGATATTATTTGCTGATCAAATTCTCACCTATAAGTCACACAATAAAGATTGACTAAGTGAATTCCAAAATCAACCTATTTATAAACGTTATAATTTTTTGATAATAAGAGCGGTACTTTATACATGCAGATTACTTATTATGATGTTTGGGGTTCAAACTAATGACTGCTAGGACCTCAGCCTACATCGCCGTAACACTTTCCACTTGAGTTAATGATCCTTGGCATTTATAGATGTTATAAATTAAATAGAAAAACAGATAAAATGTTATATTAATTTATTTGGGAGAACTAATATTATTAGAGGGCTATGGATTATTTAAAGAATATATATATTGAATATACTTTTTAATTGATTAAAATAGCTAAATTATATTTAAGTAAATAGAATGGGCAATTAATTTTTTAAAAATGATTTTAAATCTTGGTCGAAAGTTATTATTTTTGTTAATATAGGCCAACCCCTTTTTTATAGAATACATATTGATGTATTTTCCTATATATTTGAGGCTTGGTTTTATTTATAGAGAGACAGATTAGATCTATGACCGGTTAGATGGACTATCCACTATTATAGACAATAGTCTTTTTATGAAACCCTAGCCACCAGAATAGTCAGTTCACTCTCACTCTCTCTATCTCTCAAAACTAAGACCCTCATTATGGTTTACTAGCCAAGAAGAAAAACTTGCAACTTACTTTAAGGAAGGAGAAGATCTCCAAAGGGGATACACAATCAATTTAGTAGTGTAAACAAATGTAAAAAATCTAGGTTATTTATTGCTAATCTAATAATATTTTATCTTTAGTATTACTTTATGATTTTAGCATTATATATCATTATAAACAATGGATTCAAATCTAAAGTTTATGTAAATTTGACTGCAAAATAATGAATTCAAATTTTTAGTTTGTACACACACACATATATATAACAAATCTAAAGTTTTTGTAAACTTAATTGTAAGAAAATGAAATCAAATCTATTCTTTGTGTAAATATATATAGGCTTATTAAGTTTGTGTAAAGCTAATTGTAAAGCAATGAATTCACATCTAAACTTTATGTCAACTTAATTGTAAAACAATGAATTTAAATCAGTAGATAAACTTGATTGTAAAACAAAGAGTTCATATCAATAGTTTGTAAACTTATATATGTACACATATGAATTTTGTCCGGCTTTAATAAAAAGCCTAATATTTTTTAATTTACGATATAATATTATAAAACTAAATTTTTGGTTAAAATAGTTTCAAAACTAGATTTTGTAGGAGTAAAATAGGATATAAATCTATTTATGAATTTAACATATATGTGCAGTTTTGAAAGGTAATAAGTTTTTGATTAGTCAAGCTATTATTGATCGTGTTTAAAATTTAAACATATAAACATTTGATATGGTTAGTAATTTACATTATGCATTTATATGAAGTATGGATTTGAATTAATATATATTATCAATAATAAACAAATTCTTAAAGCCAAAAGTCATAAAGATATATTAAATTATATATAACATTGTATATTATATGTGTGTGTGTGTGTGTGTTTGTGTGTAAAAATTATATGTTGTTACATAATTAATATGTAAATATATATGTATATGTGAAACCACATGTGTGTGTAATCATGTAGTGCAAGTTCTAGTAGTATATATATTATAAATATAATATATAGTTATAAATCCTAATAACTATATTTGTTTATATTTATGTATATTTTATGTTGACATATTTAAAGCCTTGTTGCATAAGTTAACTCACACATGTACACTTACCTATATATATTATATGCTCACATACACACGTATACATCTAAACTTAGATTTAAGTGTGTGTGTGTCTACGGCTATTGAGATCCATATATATATATATATCTGTGTGCGTGTGTGTGTATAGTGTGTGTGTGTGTGTCTGTGTGCGTGCATGTATTAACATCAAAGTGATTTAAACATAATTTTAAGAAATAATGAGAAAATTAAAATAATATAGCCCTAACCATTACCTTTCAAATCTCTTTCAATGCATTAAATATGATTTAATGTGCTAATTTATTAATTTCAGACTAAAAATTAGGCCTAACTTATATACTCTAGTCAACAGATTCAATGATACTTGGGCAATAAGGCTAGTCCTTGGTCAATTATGTGAGTCATCATGCAATCAAATAGTCAATTATGTAAGACCTTTGCCACAAGATCTTAATCAGAATTTGACCCAAGCCACCATTAAAGTCCTAAATTAAGTTCTTTATTCTACTTAAATAAAATTAAAAATGAGGAAGAAGTACAATTCATAATTCATCCTTTCTTAATAGTTGGTACATCCCAATTTTAAAAAAATTACACTTTTAGATCTTTGGCATGTGACATCATTAGGCTTGGATGGTTGAGATTTTGGTAATATGACACATTGTTGATTTGACATGTGGCATAACTTATTTTTACATTCTTTAAAGTTATATGGCATGGTTGGACCAACCAGTGGCTTCCATGTGGCTAATTGGAACACTTTTATGCTCATTTTTTTAGATGTGTGATGGCAGTATTTTTAGGCATTCGATAACACTATTGCTGACATGTGATATCCTATCAATCCCTGACACTCGATAGCTTCATTCTTCATCATGCGATACCTTTGCATCTAGACACTTAATAGCTTATTCTTCATCAACACTGATAGCTTAATTCTTCATTATGTGATAGATTTACATCTTGACATTTTGATAGCTTTTTCTCCTTGGCACTTGATAGTGCTTTCTTTCTTGACACTAGATTGCTCTTTCTTCCTTGGTATTCAATAGCCCTATCTTCCTTGATACTCAATAGCTCTTCCTTCCTTAGCATATGATAGATCTTCCTTCGTTGACACTCGATAGCTCCTTTTTCCTTGACACTCGATGGCCCCTTCTTCCTTGACACTCGATTGACCTTTCTTCCTTGACACTCGATAGCTTCTACTTCCTTGACACTCGATGGCTCCTTCTTTTTTGGCACTTGATAGTGCTTTCTCCCTTTGTTCCTTAATAAATTTATGGCTTCTTATTTTTGTTTTGAAATTTGACATGTAACACTTTCCCCTACCCATAAATAGTTTACTTATTCTTTATATTAAGTGAACATCCATCTTAAGTTTTATTTCCTTCCCAAGATATTGATTTTTCCCTTTACCTTGCCTTTTTCTTATTCTTGTATCTTTACTTCATTGATGGTTACTGATTTAGCTAATTTTCTTATGGCATAGTCTTTCTACGAAAATGTCTATTCTTCATCAGAAGTTGGCTAATCATCTTTCCTTGGATGGTTTCTTCGGTTAGGCCCAAAGGCAGGACAAAAGTCTTTACCATCCATCACTCTTTGAATGGTTGCTTTAGCCAGGCATGAAGGCGAAACCAAAGGCTTTATTGACCATCACTCCTTAGATGGGTGCTTTGGCTAGACATAGAAGTGAGACCAAAGGCTTAATTGATCATCACTCCTTGAATGAGTGCTTTAGCCAGGAATAGAAGTGGGGCCAAAGGCTAAATTTATCATCTCTCCTTGGATGTCCATATTAGCAAGGCGTAGTAGTGGGACCAAAGACTTAATTTACCATCACTCCTTGGATGTGTGCTTTGGCCAGGCGTAGGACCAAAGGCTTAATTGACCATCACTCTTTGGGTGGTTGCTTTGGACAGCTTGGAGGGGGGACTAAAGGCTTAATTCATCCTCTATCAAATATGAGGCATGCCTCTGCCTACAAATCCCATTTACCTTGTCAGTTTAAGGGATATATTCAGCATAATGCACCTCAATATGGGGCAGTTCATTAGAATTTATCATTAAAAATTCTTTATCTCTTTATTCATCCAAGGTAGTGACGTAAGGTCTAAATGTTTATAATTTCATGTTCTCGCTACTATGTTCCCATCCGGCCTACTTAGTCAATAAGTCCCTGGTGGAATCACTTCGTGGATAACCAAAGGTCCTTCCCAATTTGTCCTTAATGATCCATCTGTCAGATTTTTTGTGTATGCCATTACTCTTCTGAGTACTGAATCATCCATTTGGAAGGCCCTTTCCTTTACCTTTGATTTATAATACTTAATAATTCTTCTTTGATATTATGTCATTCTTAATGAAGCTTGATCTCTTAACCCACTAATCAACTCTAAGGCTTCCTTTTTTATCTCTTGGTTTGGTCCATATGCATACACAATTCTTCGATGGGATGGGACTTTGATTTCAACTGGCAATATGGTTTTAAATCCATATGTCAATGAATATGGGTGTGCCCGATGGACATTTTTGAAGTTTTGTATGACCATAGAACAAGTGGAAGTTCCTCTACCAGTTTCCTTTTGCTTTGTCTAAACTGCTTTTTTAAGATATTCCTAAGAGTCTTATTCTTAGCTTTTATGCCTTCATCAGCCTTTGGATGAGCTACCAAAGGAATTTTTTTTATTATTTCATTCTTTACACATAAGCAAGTAAATTCTTGACTTTCAAATTAAGTCCAATTATCAGAAAAGATTTTGTTTGGGAGTTCAAAGCGAATAACTATGTTTTTTTACCACAAAATTTAGATCTTTTCTTATAATTATTTTGGGCAAAGGTTCAACCTCAACCCATTTGGTGGTAGTCAATTGCCACTATCTCAAAAAAAAATTCTCCTTTTAAAACAGGTAAGGGTCTTATCAGATCGATTCCCCAAATGAAGAATGGCCATGGGCTTGTACTAAGAGTCAATTCACTTGAAGGTAGATGTAGGATTCTTGAAAACCATTAGCATTTATTTCATATGTTAGAGCATCCTCACACATCCAAGGCCAACAGTACCCTTGTCTTGTTATATTCTTGGATAATTTCCATTGGAACGTCTACCGCAAAATCCTTCATGGGCTTCTTTTAATAATTTTGTTCCATTTTTTGGGTTTATACATCTCAAATAAGGAACTAAGTAACATTTTTTATATAATATTCCATTGATCATGGTATAAGAAGGTGCACTGTATCTTAATTTTTTGACTCTTTCCTATCCTTTGGTAGCGCTCCCTTATGTAAATAATCTACTATTAGTGTCATCCAGGTATTCATATATTAATTCTCATGATTATTTTCTCATATTTCTTTGTGAATCATCTCATGATCCTTTTTTCTCTTATAATCTTTTTCATTACTTTGTACTTGCCGATTTTCTGAATGAGTTAAAACTAGGACATTGCACTTTGATTCATTTTCCTTAAACTTAATGCTTGGATTTTGTTGGAATCCAATGCGAACCATTTTTATTTCAGGTTCTCCAAGTGAGCTAGTCAATTTTGCTAACAAATATGCTTGAGCATTTTTGTCCTTTGGCACGTAGTGGATTGAAAATCTTTAGAATGGGTTAGCATCTCATGGATTTGCTTTTTGTACAGGGCTAATGGCACATCCTACGTTTGATAGGTTTAGTTTAGTTGATTTACGATTAATTAGAAGTCACTAAACACCATGATTCCAAGAATTTTTAAATATTGATCCATAGGTAGTCGAACTATCATTGATTCATATTCGGCAAAATTATTAGTTGTAGTGAATCCTAATTTTATTGCATAATGTAGTCGATGTCCATCGAGTGTAGATATCACATATCTTGCTCTGGCTCCTTGTTTGTTTGATGCACTATAAACATATAGTTGCTATCTTGGTTCAAGTTTTCTTTCATTTTCAATTTTTTCTTTAATGAACCCCATAGATTATGTTACAAAATCATCCACTGCTTCTCCCTTTTTTACTACCCGAGATAGATATTCAATGTCATACTAACTTAATTATATCCCTTATTTATGAAACATTTCATAAAACACAACTTCAAGTTTATAAACAGTTATACAACTTATGTTCATATTCATATAATATTCCATGACATCCCAGAATATATACAAAATATTATATTTTGTTTTACTTAACAAACATGTTTAACCAATTCAAAACATTTGTTAAATTTACTACTTTCTCAATTCAAATGTTATATAAACTCATCTTTATATTTTCACAAAACACTTAATTTCAAATTTTATACAATTCGGAATTTTCCGACTGTCCAAAATCATCGAAAATCCCATTTCGTTTTAACAAATGAAATCTACCAAACAACATATCATAATATGATGCACATACCATACAATCCTAATGCATAGGCTATATGTGTCCATAAAATAATTAACAAATTTCAATAATTTATTACACCCAATTTACCCAAAGGGAAAACCTGAAAAGTTCAAACATTTATTCCGGGCTATGCCATTACCACTCGGGCACCCTACGTAGTGTGTGTGTGTGTATATATAACGTTTCTTCATAAAAAGCTCATATCAAACTTCTTTCCAAACAAAACTTCTAGAACTAAACACCGAGTTTTACTTCAAATCATTTTGAAATAATAATATGTACACTTATCTTTTGTATAAAAAATCATACTTTCGAAATCAAATATAATCTGTTTTACCAAAACAACTTGTAGCATTCCCCACTTAGAAACCCAAAAATGAAAGCTAATGATGCTGAAGTCATCACTAGAATTATTGTTGAGCGGTAGGAGTGAGTTCAGTAATCCAATTTATGTCTTTCGGTCTTAACCAAAATCATTTCAAAATGGTATCAATTACTTCATAAATATTACTAAGTACCATGATCTCGATTTCATAAACCAATTTTCTAAATACTTACTTTCAAATAATACTACTATTACTTTCTCGAAAATCTTGAAAAACATTTTCAAAGACACCAGGATTTAAATTCTCAGAATATCAGTTAAATCCTCTTTGTTTATAAATCATGTTTTATAAACCATTCTTATATAAAATCACTTTCTTATACAAAATATTTTCACAATTGTTTATTACCAAAATAATTCATCTCCTTTAGGCTAAAATAAATGTCTCTTACTAAAATTGACATTTAACCCAATATTATCACCGAATGCCTTATAGTCTGTTTGCAACCAAACTGGCCACAAACACCCATTTATAGATTTTTGTAGTGAAATAAATGAAGAAAATAAATTAAAGCGGAGGAATATATCAAATTAATAAGAAAATACAGCTGAAACCCAGTTTAGGGAAGAACTAGAAAAAGATCTAATGACCCTGATTTTAGCTGAACATTCAAATAGTATCCCACCCTCCTCAGGTTGTTACACCTTCTCTGGCCATCTGCCTGGATGGATTTCTTTGCCTCATAACTCTATTATCTCACAAAATACCCCAAAGAAAGGCAAGTCTAATGGCAAGTGTCTGTCTGATAGGATTGATCAAAATGTTGATATAAACAATGTTCAAAGAATTTCTCCTGCAACTAGGAGCATGAAAAATGTGGTTCATCAATCTCTGAAGTATACCAAATGATGCAAACCTATGCAATATGGAATATTAGAGGAGCTCATTCCTTAACAAAGCTTGATCAAGTGAAATTTATCATTAACAAGCACAAAATATCCCTCTTTGCTATTCTTGAAACTAAGTTGAATGAGACCCTTACTTTAAAAGCTGCAAAGCATATAAACCCTAACTGGACTCTTAACCATAATTTGAATCAAGCCTCCTATGGTCGAATTATGGTCATCCATGATCCAACTGTTTTAACCCTATCTTCTGTCCTTTGCACTGACCAAGTCATCCAATTTCATGCCAAATTCTATGATTCTTCCCTCTCTTTCTATATAACTATAGTCTATGCTCATAACTCATCCACCTCAAGACAAACTTTCCTCGATCTCCTTCCTGCTTTCAGGAAAAATACCCATCCCTGGCTTGTCTTTGGGGATTTTAACTGATGTATATCTTTGACTGATAAGCATGGTGGTCGTCCCCTTCTACCAAATGATATTTATCCCCTAAATAAAGCTATTGAGGAATCACACCTGCTTTCATTACCCTCTTCTGGTGCTGAATTCACATGGAATAACAGGAGTCGATCTGGTGTCAGAACTTTCTCTAAGATTGATCACTCTTTTGCCAACCTCAAAGCATTTACCACCTGGCCAACTTTATCTTCCTTTTTCCCCCACCCTGTTCTTTCTGGCCATTCCCCTATTATTTTCTCTTCTGGTCAGAAGTTGTTAAAAGATAAAAGAAGCTTCAAATTTTATAATGCTTGGGTCCTTGAACCTGAGTATAATAATATCATAAGTAATGCATGGTCTGAAAATTTCTTTGGTAATCCAATGTTTATTTTTTGCTGGAAATTAAGAGCTACTAAATTAGCACTGCGAGAATGGGCCAAAGGAAAATTTGGTGACGGCTCCTTAAAATCAGCTCTGATTAGGAAGAATCTCAATCTTGCTCAGGAAGAAATGCTGAAAAATCCTGATAGTCCTGAAGCTGCTGAAACTGAGAGGAATCTATTTGACCAACTAAGTGAAGCATTGAAGGCTGAAGGCAATATGAAGAGGCCACAACTGAGACAAGAATGGGCAACAGAGGGAGACAAAAATACTGCGTATTTTCATGCTGCAATTAAGATAAAACAGGCTAAGGAGCATCTATCTAATTTGTATGATGATGAAGGAGAATTGCACTCCAATCCTGATTCTATTGATAGCGCTCTCTTAAAATATTTCAAGAATATGTTAGGTAACAAAGATGATTTCATTCCTTCTATTAATGATCTGTCCCAAATCCATTTACCTGAGGTGCTTCCTGAGGAAACTCATAAACTTGTAGACAAGGTAACTGATAAGGAAATCAAAGACACTCTTTTTGCAATGAATAAGCAATCTAGTGGAGGCCCTAATGGATTCAATGTCATATTTTTTATACATAGTTGGGATATAATCAAGACGGATTTTCTTCATGCAGTCCATAATTTTTTCAATTCCTTCTGTCTTCTAAAGTAAGTGAATGCAACAAATTTAGTTCTTATTCCTAAAGTCCCATTTCCCTCGTCTGTTGCTTCATTTAGACCCATCTCTTGTTGTAATGTTATATACAAGTGTATTTCAAAAATCTTGGCCTCCAGGCTTGTGCTAGTCCTAAGCAGAATCATTTCTTCTAATCAGTCAGCCTTTCTTCCCAAGAGGAACATCCTTGTTAATATTTTGTTATCTCATGAATTATTAAAAGGCTATGGACGTGCTCATGCTTCCAAAAATGCTATGCTAAAGGTGGACTTAATGAAAGCTTATGATAGTATTCACTGGACTTCTATAGTTAGAATCATGGCCCTGATGAAATTTCCCAAAGTATTTGTGGCTTGGATATACAGCTGTATCTCCACTCCATCTTTCTCTATTAAGTACAATGGCTTTACTTCTGGGTTTTTCAACAGCAAACAGGGAATCAGGCAAGGGGACCCAATATCCTCATATATATTCATTTTAGTTATGGAAGTGCTAACTAGTATGCTGTCAACTAAATATATGCAGAGGGATATTTTGTACCATTCATAATGTAAATCACATCTCTGTTATTCGCTGATGACATCATGATCTTCATAAATCCTGATCAGAAATCGGTTGAAAATATTAAAGCTACCCTTCATAATTTCTATCTCATGACTGGGTTGAAATTAAATGCAAATAAATCTCATATTATCACTTCTGGCATATCTACTGAGGAAGCTAATAGATTAACTCGAATATCTGGGCTGCAGCTAATGGAAAATAGCATGTTCTATCTGGGTATTCCTCTATGTACTTCAAGAATCACTTCTAGACACTGCCTGCCCTTGTATACAAAAATCTGTAAATTAATGAACTCATGGGAAAATAGGTTTCTTACTCAAGCTAGTAGACTTGTTCTTATCAAGTCTGTTATCTCCACTATGATGGTGTATTGGTCTAGAGTTTTTATTCTCCCCAAAAAACTGGTAAACATGGTTAGGAATGCTATGCTTATATTTTTTTGGACTGGCACTGTTCATTCAAAAAAATTAATCCCATGTTCTTTTGCCAAAATGGAACTTCCAAAAAAGAAAGGAGGACTTGGAATCATCAACTTGCATAATTGGAACAAAGCAGCTATTAGTGCACATATAAATACTTTGCTCAGTGGACATGAAACATTATGGGTCAAATGGACCAGAAAGTATAACTTGGTTGGTAGGAACTTCTGGACTATGCCAGTGCCACAGAATTGTAGCTGGACATGGAGGTGTATTCTGGGATTGAGATCTATTTTCAGTCAGTATATTAAGTATGATCTCTCTCACAACAGTAGCATCAAGTTTTGGAATGACCCGTGGATGGCTGAAGGATTGGTCCTAGTTTCTGTTTTTTCTCCCCATCAGATTGAACAGACAGGCATAGGTAGAAATGCAAAAGCCATTGACTACTTGAGTGAGGGCAAGCTGTTGCTCCCATACACTAGTAACCAGGATATAAGAGCTGTATGGAAATGTTACCATACACAAACATATGGGTTAGCTGCAAGAGATGAAGTTCAGTGGAATGGTAAACAGCATACTATATCTGTTGCTTATGACCTTCTAACTAATGTGACTGGCAGACCTACATCAGTTTGGTACAAGGTTATATGGACCACTTCCTTACCTCCCAGGGAGAACCTGATGATGTGGAAGGTGATCATGAATGCATTATTAACGAAGTATAAAATGTTGAGTTATGGTATGAACATTGATCCACTGTGTGTCTATTGCAAACTGCAAATTGAGACAGTGGCACATCTGTTTTTTGAATGCAATGAATTGCAAGGTATCTGGGGGAATTTGGTTAGAAGAATAGCTGATGATCATAAACATGGCTTATCGGAGTTTGAATGGGATCTTATTAGTAAATCAACAAGATGGAGGATAGAAAAAAGAACTGTCTTCTTTTTCTATCTAAAGAAGTACCTGAACTTAGTTTGGGAGGAAAGAAACATGAGAATTTTTGAGAACAAATGTAGGAGTATCCAACAATTATGGGAAGTTCTTAAGAAAGCAATAACCTCGGGTATGAAGGAAAGCAATTTTGATTTCAGTTCTCACTTGGCAGAGCTTTAGTCTGATCTTTGATATGTTTTTTTCCTCTTTTCCATTGTGTTTGTTTTTTTCTCTGTAACTTGGCTCTGTATCTTATGTTTGTTTTCTTTCTGTTTTTTTGGTGACAATGAGCTTGTTCATTGGAACTTTTCTTTTATCAATAAACTGGTAGGGGACCAGTTAACCCCGCTTGCCTTGCAAAAAAAAATAGTCTTGATTACAGTAGGAAAAAATCAAAAAACAAGAGAATAATGGAGGAAATTGATTACAATAATAGTGCTATTTAACCAACAGCGTAAAGACCCTAGGAATAACCCCATGGGCCTGTATTTATAGGTGAATGCGACCACCAATCTGACTGGAATCTCGACAACAGGTTCTCCTCATCCATATGGGCCTACCATAGGGAGGACTAGGCCCAAATCTCAGTGGAGAGGGATCAGTACTGATCCCTCCATATGTTGAATTTGGGGCAACAATCCCTATGGTAGCTTCCTCATGCTCGAACATGACGTTATCTCAAGTGCCACGATGGTTGGATGTGTGAAGCTCGAGTTCTCATTTGATCTTTGGTTCAAATTTACAATAAAGTTATCTCTACTCACCCCTATACACTAGACCGTGCCGATCCATCTTGCTTTATTAATCCATGTCGATCCATCTTGCTTTATAGAAGTATGCAGATCCATCTACTTCATAGAAGTATGTCGATCCCTCTACTTTATAGAAGTATGTCGATCCCTTCATTCACTGAATGCAATGCCGATCCCTCATTTACACTACTCATGCTGATAATCCATTCAGACAGACACACCGATCTCTATGCTTTACTTCGCTATACCGATTCCTTTGGTATCTTATCTATATTGGCAAATGACTATGTCGATCCCTATGCTATCCAAGCTAATTTCCATATTTCTGACATCCTGTGTTGTCTGTCAATCAACTCTGTCCAATTCGAGTTTCGTATAACCATCTGAACTCTGTTTCTAGGTCCTATAACCTTTGCTCCATGGTCATTCTTCTTGACAACAATCGAGTCTGTTTGGCATGATCAGTCCAATATAGCCGGGTTAGAGTACCCGGTAACATTTGCCCTCCAAACTACGTCTTAAGAGTAACATGACTACTTTGAATTGGAAGAAGTCCGAGTTACCGCAAAGGAATCCATCCAACTTCCTAGTTGATCTCTGTCTCCTCATCATCTTTCAATAATATAAATTCGATGTCGCATTCCATCAACATATACAAATTTGGTTATGTGGGGCTCATAGGCTTTCTTCTATCTGATCCGATCTCAAACTTAAGTATTTTAGGCTCGATTGCATTTTCAATTGATTTCAAAAAGTTGAACTTTCAAATCGTTCTTGTGCATATCCTTAAACATGTTTCTATTATTGGCTCTCAAACGTGTTTGAAAGTTCACGGGTCACTGCCAATTTTTATGGTATTCTATGCTCATATTTGCATTCGAACCTTCATGATAATGATTGTCAAACATTTTTTGGTTATCCGCCATTTCTCAATTTCCTTCTTTCATTCCATTCATTCTCTTTTCACTTCATTTTTCACCATTCATTTATAATACTATTTTTATAATATTTATTATTATTATTATTTTTACGGAGGGATCGACATCCGACATGCCGATCCCTGGCTAGGGATACGTGAATAGGGGTCAACGGATCTTTATGCCGATCCCTCTTCCCCGTCTTTGACTGGGTCACCCCCTATAACTTGTCTCTTCTCCTTACACGCGCATGTATTTAAGCACACCTTTCTCCCTTCCTTTCCTTTACCTTTCTGCTTCCTAATTTTTACTTTATCATTTTCACCTACCCTTGCGTACACTTCTCACCGAACCCAGGTCAGCAAATTTCTCCAACCCCAGGCCTTGACTCGAACATGAATTCAACGTGCTCCCTAAAGTCGCTTCTCCTTTATCTTCGATCCAAACCTCAATAGCTCGCCCTTCTAATCTAGCTTGAGATATATAGGTATGAAACCCTCTTTTAATCATATAATTGACTTTTGAATCGTGAGCTTGGGTGAATTCGTGCATTTGCTAGATAAATAGCATGATGGGTTATACTAAGACACGAATGAGAAGAGAAGAGGATGAATGAGATGACCCACTTAAAAAAAAAATTTGACATACATTCAGTGGCCATTTAATCAAGAAAAATATTTAATTCAATTTTTCTTCTATCCAGGACCTTTCTGCCAATAAATATTGGTTTAATCATTTTATCTTGAACTTATATATATGAAGATATATAAGTCATCTTCTACCTAAATCAGAGTATAGAAATTTTGAAGGTAGAAACCTGTTTGAGTATTGCTTAAAGAAATACTCTCTACATAGCAATGGTGTTCTTTTCAAAATTAGGTTTTTTTTCAAATGACTTGGGTTAATGCATTACTATTGATTCTATGACTCAAGGCTCCTTATTTTACATAAATTCTTCTGACATTCTTACTGGGTAACTATGCTTTTACTTGTGCATGTGTGTGTGCATGTTTCTGTGCATGTGTGTTCAAACTCAGGCTATAAGAAAGTGGATCCTAAGTGAACACAAGCAACATCTAGGCGTAATGGAAACGCGCCTAACTTATACATGAGAGGTCACAAGTTCGAGTGCTATGCTGGTCGGTTCAACCCAATTTTTTTGTTTTTTTTTCTCTTTTTATTTTTCCCCTGTTTACATAATTGCCTGAGTCTACCCTGTATTTGGCTATGAAACAGATCTAAAACTTAATTAAAAACACTTGGGTGCTGTCTTAACCCAGGCTCAAGAAAATGGCTATGTTAGCCCTGTTTTGGTTTGCACTACTTAGTTACCAAATACCTGTTATATTATTTTCTTTTCAAAGCAACTCAAACTCTTCCTATCAGATTTAATTTTGACTTGAACATGGATTTTCCTATGCCAGTTCTATAGATATACTTGCAAACCACAAATTCTTTCAAACTCAGATTTTCTACCATTATAGCCTAACTGTTCTTGAAGCTTGAAATTCATTTTTCTTAGCAAAGCATTTAACAAAACAAAGCACATAGTTCAGCTATTACATGTAAGTTCAACACTTACAAAACAGTGAATGATAATACATTGGTTTTTCTAGGCAACTTAAACAAATATCTTAGCATAGTTCAACATGAATATCTAATTTAGCTTCAGCAAAGACTTTTAAAAACATAGCATCCAAATCTTAAGCAGTTTAACATCCAAAGCCTGATCAAAGCAATCCCTATTTCCCTACAAAATCACCGTGAACTGCCCCATATAAATATGAGACACCCAATGGTGCATAAACACAAAAGGGTCAGACTATTTGTCTGGTGTGAATAATCTAACTGAAAACATGATTTATTTCAATTCTATTTATATTCCAGTACTTTGCAAGAATAAGAAACTCAATATCTTCTGTGTGCATGTTTTTGTGAAGCGTGAGCATTCATATTAGTGCCAAACAGATTATATATGATCACAATGATTTAGTTCATAGAAAACAACCACAAGGTTCACCAATAAAGCACCAAAACAACCAAATGCAAACATCAATTCAGTTATCATGCCCCTTTTTCAATTTTACTGGCCATCAGGGATTTTGCCCAAGCCTCTCCTGAACCTATTTCTAAAGTTCACTATCAATTATAATAGGGTCTTTAGCTACTTTCTCTTTTTAAACACACACTGCCTGGGACATCTCTCTGTTAACCCAGTACACTCAGGCCCCTGGGTATAAACATACCATGTGTGAACTTGCAATATTCCCCTTGCCAAGCTATACTTTGGTAGCCCTAAGATCCCAAATCCTTAGTTAAATTACTAAGTGTTATTATTATTTTTCACAGCAGTGCTAATCCCTTCTGCATCTCACTTCTTAATCAGAGAAACATAAATGATGCAAGCAACATATATTCATCCAGAGTTTGGTAAGTTAAATTCTCAGAAGCAACCATTTTATCATAAAAGAGTGAGGTGACTTCTTAGCACATTATTTTACCTATGGGTTTCACTGGATCAAGATGTAAGCTTATGGTCCTGAGTAATTTGCCAGATATATATATATATATATTCTTCCTTACCTCTGGTTCAATCAGAGTCATGATCTGGCTAAACCACAAGTATATTTGATTTGGGTATTTCATAAAACATAGAAGCTCAGCACATGTACAACATTGCACTTCTACATTTTCTTTTGTTTTAATTAATATGAGACATAAGCAACAACACAATGTCACAGCCCATATTTCTTTCTACCTTCAGACCATATACTCACTACTTGAATCCGGGGATTTTACAAACAACTTACAAAGAAAACTTATAAAAGAAAACACCCAATCTCAAAGTTAACCCATATCTCAGACAAACATTCTAGTTCATGAATCCATGACTCTTATTTTTCTGGGTAAATCAGATAGAGGTTTTACCCTTAAACAAATCATTAACAAGCCAAAGTCATCCAATCATAAAACATAACTTGTAAAAGAAAATTAGTTCAAACTGGCTGCCTCAATATTCAGGTCTTAATGCCAAAGTTTTCAGTGAGGTTACTCACCTTAATCCTTCTTCTTCCTATGCCTTATGAACCCCTTTTTTTTTAGTCTTCTGCCTTCTCCTATTTTCTCTGGTTTATGCCTTGTATATTTTTCTTTTTAAGAGATAGAGTAATCATAAAACCTTACCACACCAGGTCTTCTTATATGAACTCTGGCTGCTACTAGGGTTTAAGGAAATTACCAAATGCCAATTTTACCCTACCAACTATGATCTGCCTCTTATTCTAACATTTTAGAGAAAATGGGTAAATAGTCCTGGTATATTTTTCAGAAAATATACCTCATTGCCCCGGTCATGTTATTTGCATGATTTCTGTTTTTTTTTAAAGTAAAAAGGAATTGCTAAAAATGGATAAAGTGCTTGTCCAAGAGCTCATACCATTTTCATGCAAATGTTAATTTTTCTTTTTATTTCTGCAAGTATTATTTAGTGCACATGTATAATACATGTATGCCTACCCTGGCCTAAGTCCTTTTTTTTTCCAAGGCTTGATGATTTCTGCCTACATGTATATATACTTGTAATTCATATATCCTATTATTTCCATTGATTGTTGCTTATTTTATCACACAGAAAACTGTGTACATGTTTGTGCACTGCCTTGTGCACCTGTACATGTTTTATACTTGGTATCTGCAAATCAATTTCCTATTCCTATTTTTTTTTCAATGCAATTTCAAACAAATACAAACTAAATTAAATCATGAAATTACTCACAAAATCAGGGTTATCACAATGAAGGAGAAGGAAAAATGAGGGTTCGGCTTTAGTTTTTGAAAGGTTGGATAGGGATTGGCATGAATGACGATGGGATGAAGGAAAGTTAGGTGAGGGATCGGTGAGGAGGTTATATTGGAGGGGTCGGTACGGGTAGGCTTAGGAAAAGGTTCGGTAAGATATTGTACTGTTGAGGTATCGGTTGAAAATGTGTTATGGAGGTATCAGTGTGAGGTTGTTTGTCGAGGGATCGGTGTTGGTAACTTAGGTGTAGGGATCGGTATAAAATGGTTTGGGTAAGGGATCGGCATATGGTGAAGGGATCGGTATCGACACTAAAAAAATCTCAATCTACGTCATTTGAACACTGGACTTCATATTTCCTTACCTGAATATATAAGATGAAGAAGGACAATGAGACTTGCATACTTGGACTGTCGAACTTAAGCTTAAATGAACAAACTCCCTGGTTCCTCAATCTTGACTAAGTAAAAAAAACTGGCTAATAAACTTGGATAATAAATACCATAATTCAATATGCCGATAACCGATCCTAAAGTTTTCGTTGCCGATCAACTTTCTTGTCGATTGAGACGGTCAACGATGACAGTCTCCCTGGACAAAACTTTAAGTCTTTCCATTGTATTATTGTTTTTCTGGTTTCATATTGTTTATGCTTGTCTCACACTGCACTGCACTAGTCCACACTTAACATGGGAGGAACAGGTTATTATTTCTAATCTTAATTGTCTATTGAGTATAGCTAACATAGAACCCAGATGCACGAAGCATTCAGTCAACATGTCTTCTGAATCAGCGACAAGACATATCGGTTCCGAAGTAAAATCAAGTTCTGCCACTATATCTAAAAAACCTTCTTCGAGCCACCATGCAAAACAACTGGAATCATCTACGCTCAAATTAATCTCTTCTCCGATATTCCAATTCTACCAACAGCAACCATCAGTCCGGCTCATGATGCCGTTGAGGGTGCCATCGTTCTTGATAACCCCATCGATTCACAAGCTTCTCGAATCGGCGAGATGCTCTTCATCGATTGTGCTCCATCCATGGGATACTGTTCGAGGATGTTTTAGTTCCAACGAGGCATGATAGACCTCATCTACCACCAGCCGGATATACAACGTGTAATAAGTTCATTTGCTAGGCTGGATGCGTTCCACCTTATAACTCCTTCGTTTGGGAGATGTTGAGGTATCTTGGGATCGCCCCTACTCAGTTGTATCCCAACAGCTACGCCTTTATTCACGGGACTTGCCTCTTATTTATGAATGTTTTGTTCCTCCTGCCAACTCTCGAAGATATCAGATTTATCTATGACTTCAAAAGACGATCATGGAGTCCTTCTTACGTCTTCCTTGAACCTTTGCCGAACTGTCAAGTCTTGAAGGGGGCATGGAACAAACTTTCCTTATTTAAGCATGAGTGGTTCTACGTGCGATGTCCTCTCGGCTTCGTGAGGAGATGGTTAGAAGGACGTAAGTGTTATTTGCATTTTTCTTTTAAGTTCGGTGACTCATGTCATAACTTCTCCTTTGAATATACCAACATCCGAAGCTCTTTCTGGTGTTCGTCCATGTCCAGAAGGCGCCTAGTTTTCTAAAGCCGTAGCCGCCATCCTTGCCACTCCCATTGAGGATCAGGATATTAAACTCCACATAACTTATGAGATGCTATCTTTATTCGGGTTGTTGGAGGACGGCCGCATAATCAGACTCCCCGGAAGCTAAGCATTTTCGAAAATTGTTATTGAACGAAGAGAAGAAACAAACAACCCCATCGTGCCCCCTACTGAGGGGACTCGGGAAGGTACGGAAGAGGGGGAGATCAAGCATTCTCAAGCTGATTAACCTGGAGATGTCGATGCAGGCGTCGAAAAAGCGCTGATGGCTGGTCCATCGCAAGTCGGGTAATCACAGACACCACCGAAGAGAAAGAAGAAGTTAGTGTACCGACTACGTAAAAGAAAGGCTGGATTAGATCCAAAATTCATTATTACTCCCCTCAGAGAGGAGTCGTCTACTCAGTGACTGGAAATTCGTTAAAAGGATTCTTCGACCTTCAAATTCCGGAAGATATAATGTCCTATGACTTTCCCAATATTAATATCGAAGGACTCAACTCCCCCATGAAAAGCGGTTAAGGCGTCCAACCTTTCAATAAAGGGGAGAGCACTCCAATGAGTAAAGCCACCGTTACCAGTCCGTTGGGGGGGGGCACTAGGACACTCATAAACACTTGCACTCCACTTCACACTTTTTATTAATCTTTCGTACGACAACTTTTAATATGTTCTTATTTGGTTTTTACAAGTGAAATGTCTCAGTCTCGTGTCTTCGATCGTCTTCGGCGTTCTTCTACATACCACCGCTCAGGCTGAGACTCTGAATTCGTGTGATGTAGGGAGAAGGATGATGGACGAGATAAAGATTATTATTCAAGGGAATCCTCTTCGTCATCTAAGCGGAAGTCCCAATCCCATGCTTCTCGTCGTGATGAACACTCTAACCTCTCTGCTCATAGCGGAGAAAAATCTTTGTATAGCGGCTCTCATGTCGCCACGCCTCACGACCAACATTCTAGCTTGTCTAGTTCAAGGCAGTCACGTGAGTGCTGCTTCGGCAAGCATCCACTTGCCACTTCTGATCCACTTCCGCCGGTTGCCGCTCCCGATTCTACTACAGAAGAAAAGTTAGCTGAACTTTAAGCTACTTTTATGAAAATTTGCTTTGATGTTCTCAAATTTCTCCCCTCCATACATGTCATTCTTAGACATGCCATAGGGAGCTCATTAGCGAGCATGAAATATGTATTCGTTTAGCACGAGTCATTTATTCATTTGGTCGAGAAAGTTTCTGAAGTCTCCATTGAGCGTCAGCATGAAATCGACCGTCTCAAGTTGGAGGCTATCCATGAAAAAGGTATCATCAAGCACCAAGACGCTGAGTTGCTTGAATATAAGACCCAACTTGTAGAAGCCAAAAAAAGTACCAAGGATACGACAAAGGCACTAAGTCGCTTGGAGACTTCTCATAAGAAGGAACTTGATGCGGTGCTTCAACGTAGTGGCATGCTTGCTCTAGAAAAGGACTCCTTGCAAAAGGAGAAAGATGTTATAGCTCACCGCGTCAAAGAGCTTGAAGAATTGTTAAAGAAGGAGAGGGACGAGAAAAACGAGGCGCAAGAGGAGTCGTAGAGATACTGCGAGGAAATTGTCGAGGCAAGGAGCTTGAGAACAAAGCTTGATGGATAATTCGCCAAGATTGAAGCTTTGAAGGAAGAAGCCCGGGAAGAGGGCAGAAAAGAAGTGCTTGAACAAGCTAACTCCCAGGTGGAGGCTACCATTGAGTCTGGTAGGAATGAGATTAAGGACTTGTTCGATCCGCTAATCATCGAATATAATGCGAAGGTCCTTCACCATCGCGACTTAAGCTTTCTTGGCGAGGAATATCTCGAATCACTTGTCGAAGCCTGGGAGCACATCGTCAAGATAAAGAAAGAAGAGTTGGGAGAAGCAAAATTCATTGAAGAGGAACTTGTGTGAGAAGTGCTTCGAGGAAATGAACCGTCTGATCTTGCCGCCGCTAAACTTCAATTTTTTAAGGCTCCTGTACCGACTAAGGGAGGAGTGGATATCATTGACTCTTCTGGAACCGATCCTAAAGGTTCCTCTCATATCCAAATAGCCGGACCATCATCTTCCCATGATACGGAGCAAAACCTCGGTTATGATCCGGACAGGCCTAACTTTGGACCACATACGCTATCTCCCATTCTCGAAGGAAGCACTCCATTGACTATAGAAAGTCAACCGGACACTGGTATCATACAGAACTTCTTCGAGTTTGAAAAGTTTTTTGTTTCCCATGCACAATGTCTTTCAACTAATGTCCATGCTTTAACATATTTTTGCAGGTCTTCCGGTACCTATTCAAACTCCTATGAGTAGTGCCGCCATAGAGTCGCAGAAGAAGACAGCCGAAGTCATGGCCGTTGTTGATATCCCAAGGCCCGATGCTCAAGTCATTGGCGTGCTTGATGAAGATAAGCCCGAAGATTCGACCCCTACTGATGAATCAGAAGATGTAATGATCATAGGTGCTTCGGAGCATACTACTAACCAGTATGAGGGAGCAGATCGAGGAGGAGGAGAAGTCAAAGCGTAAAGTTAAAGGTGAGCACGTCGAGGTGGAAGTTAAAGATCTTGATCTTGTACCACTGCAAGTTATTCCATCAAGCGGGATGATCCCAGGCGAAATCCCTCCTCCTAGTTCAAGCATTCCGGCCAAGGGTCGCAAAGGGTCCCGAAAGAGAAGCTCAACCGACTCCACTCTTGAAAAATCAAAGAGGTAGAGAAAGTTGTAGAAGTAGCCATTACTTCATGTCGTGGTACATATTCTGAATAATTATTTCTTTTCTCAGTCAAAAGTGTTCGTACGAATCCCATTCTTTCCCTTTTTTAAAGCAATTTGTAATGGAATTTTGGGACTTGCGAATAAAAGTTTTTGCTTTTGATTAATCATCGTATGAATCGTTATTTTAGTAGTTGAATGATTACATTCCATATTAATGTACTTGTAACTCGTTGATTGCAAATTCCGTTAACTATTCACCATCTCCATTTCAAGGCCCATCTACGGTCGTTGCCTTAAGCCATAAAAATGCTATGTCAAAGCTGTAGTGAGCTGCCGTATCCAGTTTTCAGTAGTTTGTACTCATACCATCGATTTCAGATCAGAGTTGGTGGGATAGTGAACAGTCGGAATCTATTCATCTATCGGTTGGGGTTTACATGTCATTCCACGCTCTAGGGACTTAAAGTTGCGATCGGTATCCGTCCGATTTGTTTATACTCCGTTCCACACTCTGAGGAATTAGAGTTGTTTCATGGGCAGTCGGTATCCGCTCGGATTGTATTTATACTCCAGTCCACACTCTAGGGACTTAGAGTTTTTCGTGGGCAGTCAGTATCCACTTGATATACTATGGTCCGCACTCTGGGTACTTAGAGTTGTTTCGTGGGCAGTCGGTGTCTGCCCGGATTGTTTTTATACTCCATTCCACACTGTGGGGACTTAGAGTTTTTTCTTGGGCAGTCGGTATCCGCTCGATTTATTTTTACTCCGGTCCGCACTCTAAGGACTTAGAGTTGTTTCGTGGGCAGTCGGTATCCACCCGGATTGTTTCTATACTCTAGTCTGCACTATGGGGACTTAGAGTTTTTTCATGGGCAGTCGGTATCCGCCCAGATTGTTTTTATACTCCAGTCCGCACTCTGGGGATTTAGATTTTTTTCATGGGTAGTCGATATTCGCTCGAATTGTTTTTATACTCCAGTCCACACTCTGGGGACGTTGAGTGTTTTAGTAGGCAGTTGGTATCCACCCGATTTATTTTCACTCCGGTCCACACTCTGGGTACTTAGAGTTGTTTCGTGGGCAGTCGGTATCCGCTCGGATTGTATTTATACTCCAGTCCACACTCTAGGGACTTAGAGTTTTTCATGGGCAGTCAGTATCCACTCGATATACTATGGTCCGCACTCTGGGTACTTAGAGTTGTTTCATGGGCAGTCGGTGTCTGCCCGGATTGTTTTTATACTCCATTCCACACTGTGGGGACTTAGAGTTTTTTCTTGAGCAGTCGGTATCCGCTCGATTTATTTTTACTCCGGTCCGCACTCTAAGGACTTAGAGTTGTTTCGTGGGCAGTCGGTATCCACCCGGATTGTTTCTATACTCTAGTCTGCACTCTGGGGACTTAGAGTTTTTTCATGGGCAGTCGGTATCCGCCCAGATTGTTTTTATACTCTAGTCCGCACTCTGGGGATTTAGATTTTTTTCATGGGTAGTCGATATTCGCTCGAATTGTTTTTATACTCCAGTCCACACTCTGGGGACGTTGAGTGTTTTAGTAGGCAGTTGGTATCCACCCGATTTATTTTTACTCCGGTCCACACTCTGGGTACTTAGAGTTGTTTCGTGGGCAGTCGGTATCCACCCGGATTATTTTTATACTCCAGTCCGCACTCTAGGGACTTAGAGTTTTTTCATGGGCAGTCAATATCCGCCCGAATTTTTTTTATACTCCAGTCCGCACTCTGGGAACTTAGAGTTTCTTCGTGGATAGTCGGTATCCGCCAGATTTATTTTTACTCTAGTCCGCACTCTGGGGACTTAGAGTTATTTCGTGGGCAATTGGTATCCGCCCAGATTGTTTTTATACTACAGTCCGCACCTTGGGTACTTAGAGATGTTTCGTGAGCAGTCCGTATCCGCCCGAATTTTTTTATACTCCAGTGCACACTCTGGGGACTTAGAATTTTATCGTGGGCAGTCAGTATCTGCCCGTATTGGTTTCAGGCCCACTGTCCGGGCAGGAATTCTTCAACCTTCGGATTACCAGTCACATTTGTTCCCTATTGCATGTCCCATCCTCTGATCATTCATGGGAATTGTTAATCAAGCAAAGTAATGAAGCTCATCTCATTCAAACCCATCGAGGATTAGTATGATTGATCGGTTTCAAACTCCAGGAGCCTATCCACATATCACATATCTCGATATCAATCAGTTTTATTATGTACTTAGCTTAAAATGCAATGACAGTCATACAAGCAAAGGAAGTTCGAATCTTTATTCATCAAATGGAAAAGAACAAACTATTGTCCTATTACATATTTGGAGAAATCAAATGCTAAAGCAAATTTAGAAAGTAAACAAAACTGAATTGCAAAGAAAATGTTCTAAGTGAAATAGCATCATAAATGCTCGCTATTCCACGCTCTTGGAAATGTAATGCCATCGACAGTCGCTAGTTTGAAAGTTTTTTCTCCAAGCCTCTGTTCGATGACATACGGTCCTTCCCATGTCGGATTCATGTGTGATGGGGCCGAAAAAACACGCTTTAGGACAAGATCGCCAACTTCAAAGGTTCTCGATCGAACTTTAGTGTTGTAATATCGGGTGACTCGATGTTGGTGTGCTGCTGCTCTCAAATCGGCTTCCACGGCATCTCATCTATAAAGTCCAAGGATTCCAAGAGAAGATCTTTGTTCGTTTTGGGGTCGTAGCAAGTCACTCGATGAGAAGGGACTTCGCTTTCCACTGGAATAACGGCTTAGGAGCCGTAAGCAAGAGAAAATGGAGTGTGGCCAGTCGCGGACTTGTGAGTAGTTCTGTAGACCCAAAGCACCGTAGGAAGTTCATCCACCCACTTGCCTCTAGCCTTTTCCAAACACTTTTTCAGAATAGACTTGATAATTCAGTTTACAGCCTCAACCTGTCCATTTGCCTGAGGGTGAGCGCCCGCCGCAAACCTCTTTTCAATGCGATATCTCCAGCAAAATTCTTTAAATTTAGCACTATCGAACTGAGTCACATTATCTGTTACGATGGTTCATGGAAGACCGAAGCGACATATGATGTTTCAAACAACGAAATTGATTACTTCTTGGTTGTGATTGTGGCTAATGGTTCCGCCTCGGCCCATTTGGTGAAGTAATCAACTTCGACAATAGCGTATTTCGCACCACCTTTAGAGATTGACAAAGAGCCGATGATGTCAATACCCCCACCTAGCGAATGACCATGGACTAACCATTTGGTGATCACTATTGACCGAGCTCTTGGGACTTTTGCATATATCTGACATTTGTTATATCGTCTCACATAATTAGCAACATCTCGGCTTATAGTTGGCCAATAATATCCGTAACAGAGTATCTTCTTTGCTAGTGTTTGCCCACTAGTGTGATTGCCGCATTCTCCCTCATGAACCTCTTTCAAAACATGCTTTATCTCGTCATGAGCGATACACCAAAGTAAGGGAACAGAAAACCCTTTTATATACATGGTTACTTCTTGCATAATATACCACGAAACTTTGCGAAGGACTTGTCGCTTTTCATTTCTCCATTCAGGCTAGATTCCATGCAACAAGTAATCTTTTAATGGAGTCATCCACTATTCCCTCTCGGGTTTCGCTTCTAGTAATTGATCAATTTCCATCATACTTATACTTTGGGTATGTAATATCTCGACTGGAACCAAATCCATCTGTTGCGCATCGCCAGTACTAGTGAACTTTGCCAATGAATCAGCCTCCCCATTTTGCTCACGTTGGATATGTGAAATTTCATAGTATTCAATATCCGCCAACAACTCCTGAACTAGGGTAAGTACGGGGCAAATCATTGTCCCTTAGCCTGATAGTCTCTTCTGACTTGATACACCACCAATTATGAGTCATAAAAGATTTCAAGAGATTTCACTTCGAGCTCTCTAGCAAGTCTAAGTCTAGCAATCAACGCTTCATACTCAGCCTCATTGTTTGTAGCAGGAATATCAAGCTTCAAAGGGTAGCAAATTGACCGGTTTCAGGGGTTACAAGCACAATCCCAGCTCCAAAACAGTGCACATTAGATGCTCCATCAGTGTAAAACTTCCATCGCACGGTAGGGAGTCCACTGCCTTCCAAAGGCTCGTCTTGTATGGTAAATTCTACTATAAAGTCTGCCAGCACTTGACCCTGGATGGCTCTTCAGGGAAGATATGTAATGTCGAACTGGCTAAGCTCAATATTCCATTTAAGCAACCTTTTAGACGTCTCAGGTCTTTGTAGGACCTGACGTAACGGCTGGTCTATGTAAATGTAGATCAGATGTGCTTGGAAGTACGGATGAAGTTTCCATCATGAGATTAGCAAGCAGTACCCAATTTCTCTAATTTTGGATAGTTCCTTTCTACTCCTGTTAACCACTTGCTGACATAATACACCAGCCTCGGAATCCGGTTCTCCTTGCGGATCAAGGCAGCACTTATAGCATGCGCTGATACTGCCAAATAGACGTACAACTCCTTATGATCTACCGGCTATGACAAGATAGGGGCTCTCTTCAAATGATTCGCCAGAGCTCGAAACGCGTCTTCACAATCCCGCGTCCATTCAAAGTTTCTCTTTTCCTTCCTAATCAAATCAAAGAAAGGAATGCATTTGTCAGTTTCCCTGGAGATAAATCGACTTAATGCAGCAACCTTCCCATTCAAACTTTGCACTTGTTTAATGGTTCTGGGTGCTCGAATATCTCGAATAGCCTGAATCTTATATGGATTAACTTCAATTCCTCGAGCATTGACAATATAGCCCAAGAACTTTCCTGATGCAACACCGAATAAGCATTTCAAAGGATTGGTCTTCATGTTATAAAATCGGAGGATGTCAAACATCTCTGCTAAGTCTCGAATGTGGTCATTTGATCGCCATGACTTCACGAGAAAACATCCACATAGAATTCCATTGTCCTCCCAGTCTGATCTTTAAACATCCGATTAACTAAGCGTTGATAGGTTGTACCGGCATTCTTCAACCCAAACGACATCACCACGTAATAGTATAATCCAACATCCATCACAAAGCTAGCGTCTTCTTGATCGGGGACATGCATTGGGATTTGGTTATATCTCGAGTACGCATCCATGAAGGATAACAATTCATGCCCTGTAGTCGAATCAACTAGCTGATCAATCTTTGGAAGGGGAAAACTATTATTAGGACACGCCTTGTTCAAGTCTGAATAGTCGATGCACGTTCGCCACTTCCCGTTCTCCTTCTTCACCAGCACGAGATTAGATATTCGTTCAGGATAGAGGGCATCGTGAAAAAACCAATTGACTTTCAGTTTATCCACCTCCTCTTTGAGAGCAACGAATCTTCCGGATCCATGCCTTGCCTTTTCTATTTTATCGAAACATACTTCGGATCAACATTTAATGCATGGCTCGTGATGGCAGGAGAGGTCCCACACATGTCAGAATGAGTCCAAGAAAATACATCCAAATTCGCTTGGAGAAAATCAGCAAGTTCTCTCATCATTGAAGGGCTGAGCTACGATCCAATCTTCAAGATCCATGATGGGTCATCATGGCTGACTGTTATATCAATCGTCAACTCAGCCAGCGCTGCCTTGGCCTCCTCTTCATAATCCCTCGGATCTATATGTCTATAGAACCGACTGTGGCGCCCAAGCCAAGGCTTAGGCGCCATTTGTCAATCTTCAGTAACTTGGGTGCGGACAGATTTGTCCACACCCTTTCCCTTTTTCTTACACTGAGCTTCTCTCAACTTAGCCACATAACAAGCACATCCAGTCACCTAATCACCATGCACCACTCCTACTCCATTATCAGTCGGAAATTTCAAAGTCAAACACCATGGGGCAAGAGCTGCCCAAAATTTAGCCAGGGCCGGTTGGACTAGAAATACGTTGTACGGTGAGTCAACATCAAAGACAATGAACGGTAGGATCTGCACTCTCCTACGTTCACCTTCCCCCAATCCCACTAGCAACTCCACATAACCAACTGCCTCAGTTGCCACTCCATTGAAACCATGTATGCGAGCTTTAGATGGTTTCAAATTTTTAGCCTCCATTCTCATTTGATCATAAGCCTTCTTGAAAATAATGTTTACCAAACTTCCACAATCAATAAAATTCTTCTCACCAGAGCAGGGCTAATCATGGCAGAGATGACCATCGGGTCAATTGTAGAAGCCTTTGCTCTATCTGCATCCCTGCTCCTAAACACTATATCATCAACCATCCTAGGTTGTTGCTTGGCCGGAGTTCCGTCCTCCGTATTTAAACAATACTCAAAATCCACATGCCTCATCGCGCTGGCGTAGTGCTCCATTTCCTGCCAACTTCTATCCACAGGATGCGGTCCTCCAACTATCGTGTTTATCACTAACCTTCCTTCGGTCCGCGCAGGATTCTTAGCCCTATGCGGAACTTGTCCTCGATTCGGGTCAGACGTCCCTTGTTCGTCATCCTGTGGAGCTTTCACGAACTGCTACAGCTTCTTTTCCCGAATCAACTTCTCGATAGCATCCTGGAGATGCTTGCACTCGTTCGTATTGTGCGCGTAACACTCATGAAATTGCCAAGACCTTCCAGTCTGTTTTTGCCTCTGTTGACTCCTTTGGACGTGGCTTCTTGTATTGAAAAGTATTACAGGTGGATAAGTAGATATTCTCCAGGGATGCGTTTAAAGGCGTGTAGTTGTCCTACATAGGAATCATAGGCTTTGATATTCTAGGCTCCCTCTTTCGGTCTAGATTCCCTTCATGGCTTGTTCTGAACATTGACCTGAACCTTCCCAAAACTCTCATCAGACTGCTTTATTGCAATGTACCGCTTCTCCTCTCGGTCTCATAGCGTTGCTTTTTCTAGAGGACCTGGCTTCCTCCTTGCTCATAAACTGGGAAGCCTTTGAATAGAAGCGTTCCAACGTGGCCGACGGTTTTCCAGCTAGCCAATCACCAAACTCGGATTTTGGATCAACCCCTCTCGTCACAGCCATTAGTATAACAAGGTCATTTAGGTTACTGACTTCTATAGCAATGATATCAAATCGTTCCAAGTAATCCTTCATCAATTCCCCCAGAGCCTGGATTACACTGGATAGTGACATCACGTCTTTAGGATGAGTGGCGTGAATTCGAAACTCCTCCACAAACTTTGTTACTAGTTCATCAAACCTTGAAATCGATCGTGGGGGTAATCTTGTAAACCACATCGTCGCAATCCCAGAGAGGGTTATAGGAAAGCATCTACATTTGGTTGCGTCATTGGCTCTCGCTGAGTCCATTAACCATTCATACCTCATAATGTGCTTCCTGGGGTTGGTTTTTCCCTCATAGGCAGGCATCTTAGGCATGTTGAACCTTTTTGGGTACTACACATTTAAAACATTGTCCGTAAATGGAGTGTGGCTCCTCGAAATTCCCCAATCATCATTCGTCGGACCTTAGTTCTCCCTCACCAGCTGTCTGAACATCGCCAATAAGTCTGGTGTTTGGATTAGTGGTGCCAAGTGATGGTCGCGCTCCATCTCACGTAAATGGTCCGGTCGATGTCTACGAGCCATTTCACGCCTCCTTAGTCTATCATCCTCTTGATGTGCACCCTGAGCATTCATCTCGTTGTTATTCCGGAGGGGTAGTTGGTCAGCATTCAAATGGACTCATGCATCCAGCCTCCGAAAATAGCTCCAGATCGATTCCCCAAGTGCAATTGCGGGACCCCTCCTTTGGACGAGGGATCAGTACTAATCCCTAGGGAGGGATCGACACCGATCCGTCTTGGCATACAATGTTGGTCTGCCAAGCGATGCTCCGACATGCCAGCTTGCTCTCCTTCGACCCTATGATGTCTACGCCTATGATGTTCATCTTCTGATGAGGCTGAACTCTCCGACGCCGAGTAAGAAGCAAGATCCCTTTTGGCACTCTGACGCTGCTGTTGGGAAATCTGGTTCATTAGTTTAGCATTAGTCTGGATTTTCCATTTAGCTGCTTACGGCTCTCCATTAACTCCCTCATAAAGTTGTTGAACTCAGCTCAAGTTATACAATCAGCGGGTTCTGGACTTCGGTAGGTTCCACATTTAAATTTGCAGGCTGGTTGCTTTGAGCTCCTTGTTGAATGCTGGCAGTTTCATTTGCATCAACATTTTGGGAAGTTGATCTAGTATGCCTCACCATTATAGACTTCTTTGCTTAGATTTCAATAAATATGAGTAGTATCTGCAAGCTTTTTAAAATGAACCTAGATCTCCTTCGGGGGATTTTCTCAATCCAATAGCAGCAAAGGGGTCCTAACGGGCTGAGAATCAAGTTCTCAGTGAAAGCACCAAAATGTTTGCAACCAAATTGGCCACAAACACCCAAAAATAGATTTGTCTAGTGAAATAAATGAAGAAACTAAATTAAAACAGAGGAATATACAAAATTAATAAGAAAATCACAGCAGAAAACAAGAACAACAGGATTTATAGTGGTTCGGCGTTGATTGCCTACGTCCACTTTGAATATTCTCTTTATTTATTCACAATAGTCTTGATTACAGTAGGAAAAAGCAAAAAACAAGAGAATAATGAAGGAAATTGATTACAATAATAGTGTTATTTAACCAACAGCGTGAATACCCTCAGAATGACTCCATGGGCCTGTATTTATAGGTGAAGGCGACCACCAATCTGATTGGAATCTCGGCAACAGGACCTCCTCATCCATATAGGCCCACCATAAGGAGCGCAAGGCTCAAATCTCAATGGAGAGGGATCGGTATTGATCCCTCCATATGTTGAATTTGGGGCAACGATTCCTATGGTAGCTTCCTCATGTTCGAACATGACGGTATCTCAAGTGTCATGATGATTGGATGTGTGAAGCTTGAGTTCTCACTTGATCTTTGGTTCAAATTTACACAAAAGTTATCTCTGCGGAGCCCTATACACTAGACCATGTCGATCCATCTTTCTTTATTAATGCATGTCGATCCATCTTTCTTTATAAAAGTATGCCGATCCCTATACTTTATAGAAGTATGTCGATCTCTCTACTTTATAGAAGTATGTCGATCCCTCCATTCCCTAAATGCAATGTCGATCCCTCATTTACACTACTCATGGTGATAATCCATTCAGACAGACACACTGATCCATATGCTTTACTTGTTATACTGATCCCTCTGGTATCTTATCTATACTGGAAAATGACTATGTCGATCCCTATGCTATCCAAGCTAATTTTCATATTTTTGACATGCTGCATTATCTGTCTGTCAACTCTGTCCAATCCGAGTTTCGTATAACCATCTGAACTCTATTTCTAGGTCCTATAGCCTATGCTCAACAGTCATTCTTCTTGACAACAGTCGACTCTGTTTGGCATAATCATTCCATATAGTCGGGTTAGGGTACCGGGTAACATAGTCAAACTCTGAAACTAAATTCATAAGTTGTTTGTTTCAATGCAAATACTATCTACCCAACCCATGTAGTAGAAAGTAAAAATGTTCATAAACTGGTCGAGCAGAACTCTACAATGAACAAATGATAGTTAATGCCCATAAATTGGCCGTGCATAACTAAACTAATTAATGAGAGATAATATATAAACATCATTGACCCTTACATTAATTAAACTATACTTTGATAATTCACTTATATAAGTTACCTTATATAAGATCTTTAATTTTCTTAGTTATAATTACCATTAAGGCATACGTTTATAAAAATTACAAATATGCTCTCATAACACTCGACTCATGCTAGGGCATTCCATTACTCTATCTCTTAATGAGTCATACCCCTACCGAAGCCAAGGTTCTCGATTAATCTTCAACTCTGATACCAGCTGTAATGAACCGCCCTCTCGGTCCTCGAATGTCGACACTAATACATCCAGGGTATTCATATGTCAAGCATCCAAGTGCCAGAAGGATGAATTGTTAGGGTGAAAATAGAAAGAAAAGAAAATAGACAAAGAAGAAGAGAACACAACATCAGAATCTCACTAGTGGAACGATAATATATAATATCAAAAGAACAATACAAAGGGTTACTCTGATATGAAAATTTCGGAGTTACAAAATCGAAGTACTATCATCAGCCTGAACAGCTATAACAACATGTCCTCACAAATGCTAATATGTACAATATAGTAGTGCGGTAGAAATAAGAATACTACGGTAGGTGAAACATCCAGCTCGTCTTCTCGAGCTCCAATAAACATCAACAAAAACTTGTGTATCTCAAATTACATGAAAGAATACGTGAGGAAATTAGGGAAAACAAAAATAAAGCATTATACATAAGCCTGGTATGAGAAACTCAAGAAATATATGATCAAAATATAACAACACATTTCAGATCGCATGGAATGCCATAATGATTATCCCCTTAAAAGAATCGCCATCTAATTAATATATAAGGTGATATAATAGATATTGTCTATGGTGTAGAATATAAATACTATAACATAACCGGAATGGCTACATTGGTTACATTCAATAGCATATTAGAGGGTGCAACCAAAACCTATAAGGAACGTTCGCATAGTGGATTTTCCCATAGAGATCATTCCGGTGGAGTCGGATTTAATCTCCTGCACAAGGGTCAGAAACTACCTTCCAAGCGTTGAATATCTCTAGATAAAATACACCATTAAGATAAATACAAGAGGCCCTTCATCTAAACATAATCATGAAAATCGTGAATCAAATATCATCAACTCCTATCGGCCAACAATCGATAAGTATCTCAAGATATGGAGTTGACAACACCCTGACATGGGTCAGCTAAACCCAGGTCTGATTCCTACTCTATTTTCTACCATTTCTGATGTCAAGGGTATGTTTGGAATCTTTCACACAAGTCTTCATCACTCGAACAAAAAATGAGCCCCAATTGGATTCCCGCATCTCAAACTGATCTCGAAACCATAAATGGATCCTAGCATCTCAAACAAGTTACTTACAAGAGATAGAACACGTACCTCAGTATTGAAGTGGTTTTCGATAGGTTAACATGTTTACCGATCCCGGTCTCTTCAAGACTGAATTGACGAACATGGTCATTCAATGATAATGAGAGCAATCGCAATTGGAAATCAAGACTCGTATATTTATCACATTTTCGATATTTTCATCTCACACTATCACTCGATCAAGAGTGAAGTCGGTAGGTTAGAGCTCTATTTCTCATATCCCTACACTAACATCAGTCTTAATTTCCACAAATAGACAAGCCTACTTCTCCAGCTTTTAGTTCTAAGTATACGACTAAATATTATCCAAAAATGAGTAAACATACAAAGCACAATCTAGTCACACAAAGCACGATTAAGTCACATAAGTGACATCTAATCCCTTTTTTTTTTAATTAAACTTTTATTGATTAAATCTCCTTTTTATTAGTAAAACTTTGTTTATCAATTTCAACTATTCATTTATACTCTTTTCAATACTTCAAAAAATATTCATATTTTTATTTCAAATGGTATAAGTATGTTCAAAAATCATTAACAAGATTTCTTACTTTAAACCTTTGCTTTTTCTATCTTTTTCCAAAAGATTCCCTACTTACTATTTCCTTTAAAATATCCATTTTAAAGATATAAATGCTTTCATAAATCTATTCAAAAAGGTTTAAGACTAATGTTATTTAAACATTGTCACTACAAAACCAAACCATTTCACTTATGCTTATCCTTAAAATATTCTTTTAAAGTTCTATTTACATTCGTAAGTATAATAAATAAGGGCTAAAGATGAATGTTATTAACACATTGTCACAGCAAACTCAAAACTATTCCATACTTATGTCATCTTTTAAAGCATTCTTTTAAGGATCTAAGATAATAATAGCTTAAGTCTGATAGTTGACTAATTAATTATCTAGTTAAAATAATTGCTTATACAAATCAATGTTCGTATACTTAAATCGTTTTCGACATTTTAACTTAACTACTCCTCATCCAAGATTGAAGCTAGGTAAGTTAGAGCACTAGTTGCATCAAAGCTTTGCCTAGACACTTCATTCTTGAATCACACAAATAGACAAGTTTACTTGTCGGCTTTTAGTGTTAAGTATAGTATTAATGATTTCCATAAATAAGTAACAAACAACATAATTGACCCGTTTTCGACATTCTCGACTTAAGTATTCCTGGTTCAAGAGGGAAGCCCGATAGGTTAGAGCTCTATTGCTCCTTCCCTACTCGACATTAATATGAAATCTCACAAATAGATAAGCCTACTTCGTTGGCTTTTAGCTTTAATCAAAGTTAATTACCTTTTAAACAAGTAAGTAAACAATAAGTTTAACACATTTCTGGCATTCCAATTTAAATATTCCTTTTTCAAGAAGGCATCCAAGTAGGTTAAAGCTCTATCGCTCCATCCCTGCTTGACATCAATCTTAACTCTCCGAAATAGAAAGTCTACCTCGTCGGCTTTTAGTGTTAGCCTCTTCTTTACTTTTCCGAAATTTTTATATAATTATTAAAATATATTTAAACTTCAAACCAACTTTAAGATACTTCAAAATGTGTTTGAAAACATCTCTAAAAAGATTAGAGAAAAATATCAAATTTAAATAACATTTTTAAACACTTAAAATCATAAGCGACTTACTATAGCATTTATAAATGTTATTAAAAGTCCTTGTTAAAAACAACACTGAAAAGCACGATCTTTCTGACTAGTTTTAACCACATAATAAAATGATTTAAGACTTGAATTTTTATAATAAATACTACCATTAGGGTAATTAAAAACGATGGAAATAAACCCTTAAGAATATCTTCCCATTTATTTATAAAAATTCTCAAAAACAAGGGATTCGGAAGTGCACTTATAATGACTATTCTCGCTTCAAACACTTTCAAACTTCAATTTAAAACACAAGTTAAACAACCATTTGTACATTAAGTCAAGGCCATGTCACATGTTTAAGAGGGTAATAGAATAATGTTATATAATATAAATTTATCATTTGCTTTCAAAAGCAAGAGGGGTCCAAAGTTTATAACTTTACCTAGTTAATGTCACTTTAACTTTATAATTCAAATACAATACACACACACACACAATATATGATTATAAGATAGCGAGAGAACTCAGTTAGATCCATGTGAAACCCAAGCACAAAGCCACAAGAACAAAGAACCACCTCCTTCCATCACCACAAGCCTAAAGATCATACCCTTAGCACTTTCAAACCAAGGCAACACCTCCCCTCCTCCTCCTATGCTCATGGCCCCTCCTTGAATCCCTTCTTCTTCTCACCTTCTCCCACATTTTACTTTCTAATCATGCTTACCATGATTATTTAGGCATGTAGCTAAATTTTAGAAGAGATTTGAGATGATTTGGTTAAGACATGAAAAGGTTAGAGAATTATTATTGGATTAGTGCTTAAGCACTTCCACTAATATGTTATAGTTGGCCAATAAACTTGCATCTATAGTTGGCTCTGTGGAGATACAAAATTGCACTGAAAACTCATAAGCAAACTGTTCCCATGAATAAATGCTCTCCCGGTAATGGGGATACCATTTTGCAGTGTCACCAAAGAAAGTTATAGAAAACAGCATGCATTTGACCGCTCCAAGAGCATCATAAATGTCCATTTGCTTTCAAAAGCCAACAAGTGGTCATCTAGATCGGTTGACCCATCATACATAATCTAAGGAATTTTTACATATAAAGGCAATGGAGTTGCCATAATCTCTTTAGTAAATGGAGCCCCGCTAAAGTTATTATTAACCACGGGATTCATTATTCACTTTCCTTTCAAGTCCAATGGGTCCTTAACCATTTTATTTGCCAAATCCCCATGTATGTCTCATCATCCTAATAATCCTTCCATTTAGGCTTATGCACCTGGATGTTAAACTAGCAGACTGCACAAGTGGTGATTTTGGTTCTTTGGTCACTTTTCGGGTTAGGCAATTGTTGGCCCTAAACAATTTTTAATAGGAGTTTTATTCAATTTAGAAACTCTAAGTTCATCTTTTTTTCAACCTTAAAGTACTTTTCCCAATATTTTTACTTTCCAAAAGCGACACATCAACATCCCTTTAGGGATTCATCTTCTTCTTCATCATCACCTTTTCTCCTTCACGACATTCTTGATGATTTTCGAGAAACAATTATTTCGATTAGCTCATGCATGGTTTGAAGTTGTTTCTGCATAGCTTTGATATTAGCTTCTTTTCATCATTATTATAAGTATTGAAGCTTGAACAATTTCAATATTCTCGACATTGAACTAAGGTGCTATATTTACTTCAAGATTGGTACGACATAATGCATCTTGTTCTTGAATGTTAACTTTCTAGTAAGATAGCTTTTTCCTATGTTCGGCTGTCAGTGAAAGAACCATGAAAGTTAGACCAACAATTAGGCCTAACTTATATGCTCAAGTTAAGGGATTCAATAATATATAGGTATGAAGGCTAGTTCTTGTTCAAATTTGTGAGTCATCATGTAATCAAATTGTCAGTTATGCATTAGACAATTATGTAAGTTCTTTGTCACAAAATCCTAACTAGAATTTGACCTAAGCGACTATTAAAGTCCCAAATCAATTTCTTTGTTTATGCTTGAATGAAAATGAAAATAGGAAGAAGTACAATTCGGAATTCACCCCTTTTTAGTAGAGGATACAAGGTACAATTTGAAAATAGGAATTACACCATTAGATCGTTGACACGTGGCATCATTAGACTTGGACGGTTGATATTTTACTGACATGGCACATTGTCGAGTGACATGTGGCATGACTTAGTTTTACTTTCTTCAAGATGACATGGCATGGTTAGACTAACCATTAATCACCGCACAGTCAATTGGGATGCTTTTATGCTTTTATTGATTTGCGATAGTAATATTTTTTGGGCACTGGATAGTGCTATGCTAAAATGCGATAGCTTATTGATCCTGACACTCGATAACTTCATTATTCATCATGTGATAGCTTTACATCTTGACAGTTAATAACTTCTTCTTCTTCGACACTCGATATCTTAATTCCTCATTATGCAATAGCTTCGCATCTTGACATTTTGATATATTTTTCTTCCTTGATACTCGATAGCACTTTCTTTCTTGGCACTCGATAGCACTTTCTTCCTTGGAACTCGATAGCCCTTTCTTCCTTAACACGCGATAGCTCTTCCTTCCTTGATACTCGATAGCTCTTTCTTACTTGACACTCGGTAGCTCCTTCTTCCTAGACACTTGGTAGCTCCTTCTTCCAAGACACACGATTGCTTCTTCTTTCTTGACGCACGATTGCTCCTTCTATATTTGTTCCTTAATAAATACATGCTTTCGTATTTCTGTTTTAAAAATTTGGAGTATAATAATTAACATTAAGAAACGTAATGTAACAATTTGAATACCTGTTAATAGATTAAATATGATCCAATCCACCAATTTTTTTCATTAATAAACATTAGATATAGTATTAAATTAATTGGAGGATCGTTTTTGAAATTTAGACCAAATTATATGTTGTCCAATGCATTTCAAACCAATATTATTAACCATAATAATTCATAGTAATATATGACACACGCAGTGAGACCACGCCACAAAGTGGAAGTGGTTTTCCCATCAATGGTGTAACAACTTGCACCTCAATGGGTCCGAATTTTTGCTAAATCGAAAATCCAAGTCCACCATAGTACGGATCGTTGGTGTTGGTATTTTGTAAATAACAAAAGCATATCAGAGCGCTATCGATATAAACTCACAGCGGAAAAGTAAAGTATAATAAAACATATCATTACTTACAAAGGTTGACACCTTTGATTTATAGTGCCTTAGACAGTGTCGAGCATGCATAAGGAAATCTGTCCTTCCATCGTTTCCGCCTTGTATCAGGACCGTCCTCTAAGACAATTATGTGGGTTGTAATGAGGAGAGGGTAAGAACAGCGTTCTGGTGACCGGTAAATTACACACTTTATACATAACACTAGTTTATGCTAATTGCCTTCCATTTCAAGTTATATCTACTATTTTACCTAGTTGTCTTGACTTCACGTATGCATATGATATGCCCCATCGACTCACGTTAGGAAATTACTATACGCACACACATAGATATATATATATATAAGTACCACAGTCCCCCTTTGGACCAAGATACTTTCCTCTTTAGTATTCGTAGCTCGGCACCTCGTCAGGATCCATCATCAATGCAGTATCACATCCATGTCGTTGTGCATACCAAGGAACTCCCATAGTGCCTAATAATAGCATTACAACTATTGAGTCGTATTCTATCTCATTTTTGAATGACCCTGTTAGAAGTTATCTAGCCTTGCCGCTTAACAACAAGTAAACTAAAAAGCAACTATGAGACAGTGAATGTCCTAACGTGATCTACACTAGTAGGAGGTGTACGCCTCTTATGTTCAATTATTGTGTTCAATTATTTTTACATAACTTACTTTTTGTTTGATTAGTACCTTTTTAATGTCATTCATTGCTTACTTCTTATTTAAATGGATTAATCCCCTTTTTCTACTTAACTTCTACTTGATATTATTAAATATATTCTACAATTCCCTTTTAACTTTTACTATCTTTTTTATTACTATAATCTTCTTACTTATTGCGTTGTATTGCATATACTTCATCGGCAACTATTTATTTTCTAACTTATCGCATATGTTTGATTTTATAATTGAAATATTTTTATTATCTCTAATTACAATACTTTGGTTATACTTAGGGTTTTTCTACATTTTATGCGTTGGAACTACATCCTCCAAAAGGAAATGCTAACACTATAAATTTCTATAACTTATCTAAAAGAGGACTTATGTTAAGTTCGAAATTATGGGGAATTACCTTTTCTGTTATGATTGAAATAGATAGTACAAAATATGGTGAACATCCCTATTTTGTACATTCCTTTCTTTTAGGCATATTCCTTGTTATTTCAAACGTTGCATATTTTTCTACTTATAAAATTAGATAATTTATAGAAATTTACATTGCAACACACTTCATTCTAATGAATTGGAATACAACTTAAATCCCAATCAGATTTATAATAACTTCCACTTCAAATATACTCACATATATCGTTTAACCAACAAACCTGGAATTACTACAACCTTATTAAGTTAGGGACTACCTACACCATTGTTTTCCAGATTCAAATATATGTAATTTTAAATCAAAGGTAATCATTCACAGAATATGTAGGCTTGATTTATCAATTCATTACATGTATATATTTAAGCTTACAACTCCAAAATTACTTTCAAGCATATAAGAACAAATTTACAAAGATATAAATCCAACATTACATAAAAATATATAATTTCTCACTCACCTTTAAGCTTTCCAAATCTCTATATCTAAAACTTTTTCTTTTTGTTTGACTATATTTTCTCTCTATCGGAATATGTACCGCAAGCATATGCATACGAATAAGAAATTTAGATCTAGGAAGAGATTTGAATTTACTTTATAGTTGGATTTATTATTTACCTTGGCTTTGGCGATTCGACTTAGTCCTATATTCTTCTCTATTATTCTCCGTTATTCTCCATTTATATATACGTATATAGATCATAGCTTTATTTAGATTTAAGAATTTATGGAGAATAGAAAAAGCAGAGCTATATTGTGCTTCAGAAAATATGAGAAGAATAGTGAGGGATTAGGCCCGTATTTATAGGGGTTCGAATCAGTGCCGACCGTTAGATTATATTCTTTTAAATCTGGGTCATTAAGCCTGGGCTAAATCTTCAGCCGCCACCTGCCATCGGTCAACCACTCTATTGCGGTCAAGTGGTCCTAATCAAGGAGCTGATCAATCGCGTTGTTTATGTTAATTAACCTTTGGGTCACGTAATTGGTTTTTAGTTAATTTAATTCCTTATGTGACCTGATTAAGACAATTTCTTTTTGCTCTGATTAACGTTAACCTTGCTTCAATTTTAAGTAACTGTTGGCATTAATTAACGTTAATTAATTTTATTTATTTTCTTAATTATATATATAATTTTTCACGTTTTTAAATATTCAAACATTAATAACTTTTTTTTTGAACTTTGATCGTAAAACTTTATAAAAGAAAGTTGATAAAAAATCATCACGAACCCAATAATGCAAGTTTCGTAGCTAAACTCTGACGTTTGTAAAATTCCAGTTTTGGAATTACTAATAATTAATTAATTTCCTTTTAATTAATTATCATTCAATTTACAGGGTATTACATTCTCCCCCATTAAAAGAATTTTGTCCCCAAAATTTCTCAAGAATTAAATCATGTAACATAACACACAATCAATCTAAGCTATCCAATCAATTAGTGTGCAATCAATTTTGCAGCTAGTAGTGTACACATGCATGGTGTATCACAACATATACGATATGTGTGGTGAATAATTCTAAACCCGCCCCTACTATATGAATGCATTCTTTTAAAACAATTTTGAAACATATGAGGCGAACAACTTGTATATACTGGCAGTTTTATATAGATGCAAATTTTGAAAAAAAAAATTTTCATCCAAAATTTCCAACACTTCTACGAATAGAAGTATAGTTCAACCAAATTTTGCATCCAATCACTACCATCCAAAATCAAAGCACACTATATCTAACATTCAAAATTTGGAAAAATCAAGTTTTCTAAACCAATATTCTTATGACCGAAAAGGGTTTAGATGGAGGATTACATATTTCCATCCTTCTCTTGTATACCCATTCTCTTGTATCTTGGAACATTCTCTTTTGCCTCCAATTATTTTTCAATTTTTCCAAGTACAATCCACACAAGGAAAATTATTTTTGAATTTTTAAAAATTTAAAATAGAGTTATTTTAAAACAAGTTTGGTTTAACTATCGACAAGGTATGGAAAAAGAATTCTCAAGGCTAAAACAGTTTTTTCCCTTATCATTAACTACTTTTTACTTTATTGTCACTTCTGTTGCATTGTAAAATTCATACTTGCTAACATGTCAACTTTTCCCTATGCTAAGCATGTGGCATTTCAAAAATAAAAAATTCTCTTCTTTTTCGTTTAATATCATTTTCAATTAAATTTTAGAAATGATTAGAAAATTTGAAGATAAAACATACTTCTTTAAAAAAAATTACAAAAACATTTTCCATTAAAAATCAAAGAATTTTTTTAAAGTACTTGTTTTTATCTTTTGAAAACAAACTAAGCCACATCCTACGCAGTCGGAGTTCAGTCAATGAGTTAATGTCCATGGTTATCTCTTTTCTACTACACGGTAAATTTTCAAATTTCTAAAACTTTTTCTTTCAAATTAGAACAACAATCAGCACACATGTTCACTTATAAATTTCAGTAATTAAGATAGGGATAGTGACACATGGTTTCACAATAACCTTTACATGTCCTTCACTTGCTAAAATTTATCATCCCAAAATTTTTAATTTTTGGGGCTTAACATTATTTTACTTTTAGCAGCTAATAAATTTCATAAACTTCCAATTTTACATTGCATTAATTAAGTGTCGACATGAGATTTCCTTACTTATATAGTTTTCCAAATATATAGCGGTCAATCTAGAAAACGAATTTAAAAGGAACTATTCTCACAACCTCGTACGTGTTTTATACAATAGAAACAACTAATGCTTACAGCCTAAACCTAAAAGAAACAATTGCAAAAAGCTACCTTTCAACATCAACTGACATTAATGATGTTGTGGCCCTATCACTTATTACTTAAATTAAATGGCCTCTAGCATGTCATTCTACTATAACCCACGTATCTTAACTTTCATTTACAGCTTTTGATGAATACGGTCTACCCACCACTTCCATTATCACACCCAATTATATTACTATCCTCTTTTTAATTCAAATCTCGTGATAGTATTCTTAAATCTTGGTGTATGCACTCTTTATTTTTAATCTTTCATGTGGATATACTCTAGAACTCGCATAAATGTACTTTGATACCATTTCCCATTTCCCTATGGGTTCTATTTTATGGTCTTCGCACAAGTTTAATGAAGCATTCTTAGGCTCTTACCAATATTCCTTATATTCTATGGGAGATCGCTATTGGTATTTTACGAGCATTGATCGCTATTTTATTCATAGCCTTAAATTTTACCCCATTTTACCTAGGCAATCATCTTTATCTACTACATATTTAAAATTTTGTTTGGTTTTCGCTACTTTTTTTTCTAAAATTAAAACTTCATAATTATAAAATACTTAATCCCACAACTTCTATCTTTAAAATTATAAACTCAAAAATTATTTATTTAAATCCTTCAATTAGTTTTAAAGAGGAAATATGAAAATCTCCTTATTTTAACCAATGTTAATCGTAGGCGTCTTAACATCTAAAACTATAATTTAGAATTTATCAGTTAAGTTTATTTATTAAGTTTAAAAGGAAATGTTAGCAATTAAATTTTAAAAGATTCTTTCTTTACAAATAAGAGTCAAATTTTATTACATAAAATGGTCATTCAAATCAATTTTTTCTTTAAAACCTTTAACAACGAAGATTTTACTTCTTAAAGTGAGATTTTTAACTCAAACTATTTATTAAATTTTGAATTGCAAAAGCTTAATTTTTATACCAAATCATTCTTTCAAAAATGCATTTAGTGTTTATAAAACATCCATTATAACTTCTACTAAAAAAATAGAGTAGACAATGACAACTTCATCCTATTATTATTCTAATACTCATGCTATTTCCACTTTCAACCTTAGTGGAGGTTCTAATAGCAAATAAGAGAGACTTCTAAAAAGGTATGTGCAATTACGCATCTATTTATGGAAACTATTTATTTTCCTTTCTTTTGATTTCCTATATAGTTTCTAATTACTAACATTATTTTATATAAATTTCTAACATTATTTCTATTTATATTACATAATGTTACTACTATTTAGCCTTCTTCTACCTAAACTACTTTTATTCAAATTGCTTGTCTTTATATAACTTTTCCCACAATTGATTGTTTTCTTTATTGAACCATCACATGCATTCACCTATTACATTATTTTCGGGTTATAATCTTTTTTTCCCGTTCTATTCATCCCATTTTAAACTTGTACCACTTCTTATTTTCCACTCCAAAAAAGAATTTCACAATTTAAAATTTTCGTATCGACGAGCTATACATACGCTATATATATTTTTTTCCAAAAGAAATATCTCTTTATTTAAAACCCATCTTAACTGAAATTCCTAGTCTAAATTTTTTTTAACTTATACTATAAGTTTTTATTTAAATATAAAAGGATATTTTCTTTTACAAAAAAAATAATATTTACTTTTTCAAAAATAAGGTTTTCTACTTTTAAATAAATCCTTTGAAAATTATTTCAAATACTTTATTTATATATTTTTCTCAAACATTTTTATATTAAATTCTTTCATATAGGGTCGGACTGAGAATGGGTTTTATTTGTCCCTACTTTTGGACTTTTCTTCTTTTCCATTTATTTCTGACTTATCTTCTTCTAGAATATAAAAATCTGGCTATCATCTTGAAGTCTTTTCTACATACCTTCTTTCAGGAACTTATTTAATTCTCACTTCTGGATAACTGCAACATATAGATTCTTCAATTCTCATTCATCAGCACCTAATATACATCATCAATGGACAATCCTATGGAGATATACAACCATTTGGTAATCCAAACCCAACAAGGAAGTTAAGTACCATCCAGCTTCAGGGACCCTTCTATATGCTGCATTCACGCTCTTTTTAAATCAACGCCTACCACTGCAACCTACTTCCAATGGGGTAATCGGGATAAATGTATATCTTCAACTTCATCTATTGTTCCAACTCATAGTCACATAGTCCATTTTCCAGAATATGGTTGCAACTACTTCTATAGTTGGAATTTGTAGGGTTTGGCATATTATACACACACACATACACACACACACACACACACATATATATATATATATATAATTATAGTAAAAGTATGAATATGTTCACTCAACATATCCTAATTCCTATGATCGATTAACCTAAGATCTGATACCAAATGTAACAGCCCACACCTCAGTGGAACCGAATTTTCGCTAAATCAAAAATCCAAGTCCATTAAAACATGGATTGTTGGTGTTAGTATCCTATAAATAACAAAAGCATAACAGAGCACTATCAATAGTAAAGTATATGATTATTGACCAAGGTTGACACCTTTGATCAAGTGCCTTTGTTAGTGTCGAGCATGCATAAAAAAAATCTGTCCTTCCACTGTTCTCGCCTTGTACCAGTACATTCACTCTAAAGCTATCCTATGGGTTATGATGAGTAGAATGGATCAGAACAACGTTTTGGTGAATGATAAATTACACATTTTATACATAACACTAGTTTATGATGATTGCCTTCCATTACAAGTTATGCCTATTATTTTACTTAGTCTTCTTGACTTCATGTATGCCTACGATATACCCCATCTACTCGAGGTATACAATAACTACATGTGTGTGTGTAGACACACACTAGTCCCTTTTGGACCAAGATAATTTTCCTGCTTGTATTCGTAACTCGGCACCTCGTCAGGATCCATCGTCATTGCAGTATTATGTCCTCGTCGCCATACATACCAAGGAACTCCCGTAGTGCCTAATAATGGCATTACAAATATTTAGTCGTATTCTATATTGTTTTTGAAAAACCCCATTAAAAGTTATCTAGCCATGCCGCCCGACAACAAGCAAACTGACAAACAACTGTGAGGCGATGCACGTCCTAAACGTGATTTACATCAGTAGGAGGTGTAGTCCATTTAGGCGTAACCCTTGTCTTTTCGTTGATCGCTCAGGACTGATGGTAATATCGACCTATGTAAATAGCTCCTACTCCTCGTACGTATGGTTCAAATCTCACTGTCATTGTGTCGTGCCTACCTCACTGTCCTATTTAGATTGCCTAATGCAAACAAGGAAATGTCTATTTGGTTACTTAAAACGTACACCCTAAATGGTTGAAGCAAACTCTACTTGTCCATTGACACTTCGACCAGGGCCAACCCTCCTACTTTAGTATATTCCCTTCTCCTATAAGCGAATGTATAATTCCATGAGTCCTACAGTTGGTGATGTCTCACATCGGCACAATGTATACACAACCGTTGGAAGCCATTTTCGTTGGGCGGACTTCTATTGTGTAACATTTCTGACCTCACATCCCAACCCATAATAACAACTTCGCCATTTCTAATTAATCTAAGTTATTGACTAGATTCAATAATTCACACCCTTCATAAATGCATAGTTAAAGTCTTGTATAAAATTATTTAATTAGCATACCTCTTATGTTCAATTGTCGTGTTCAATTATTTTTACCCAAGTCACTTCTTGTTTCATTAATACCCTTTTAATGTCATTCACCACTTACTTCTTATTTAAATAGATTAATCACCTTTTCTTCTTAACTTCTAGTTGATATTATTAGATATATTCAACTGTTCCTTTTTAACTGTTACTATCTTACTTTGATTACTATTATTTTCTTACTTACTCATTGCGTTATGTTACATATTCGTCATCACATATCGTTTATTTTCTAACTTATCGCATATGTTAGATTTTATAATTGAATTATTGTTATTATCTCTAATTACAATACTTTGCTTATAATTAGGGATTTTCTGCATTTTAATGTGTCAGAATTACAACCCCCAAAAGGAAATGCTAATAGTAAATTTTCATAACTTATCTAAAAGAGGATTCATGTTAAGTTTGAAATTACAAGGAATTATCTTTTCTGTTATTATTAGATAGTAAAAATATGGTAAACATCCATGCTTTGTACATCTATTTCTTTTAGGCATATTCCTTGTTATTTCAAATGTTACACATTTGTTTATTTATAAAACTAGATAATTTATAGAGATTTACATTGAAACACACTTTATTCCATTGAATTAAAATACAATTTAAATCCTAATCAAATTTATAATAACTTCCTATTCACATTTACTCACATATATCATTTAACCAACAAACCTCGAATTACTACACAACCTTATTATTTAAGGTCTACTTTCACCCTAATTTTCCAGATTCAAATATATGCAAATTTAAATCAAAGTCAATCATTCACAGAATATGTAGGCATGATTTATCAATTCTTTATATGTATATATTTAAGCCTACAACCCCAAAATTACGTTAGGCATACAACAACAGATTTACAAAGATATAAATCCAATACTATATAAAAATATATAATTTTCGACTCACCTTTAGGCTTCCCAAATCTATAGATTTAAACCTTTTTTGATTCCCTTTTCTCCCTATCAGAATATGTACCACAAGCATATACATACGTATTTGAAATTTTGATCTGGAAAGAGATTTGAATTTAGTTTGGATTTGGATTTATAGTTTACCTTGGCTTTGGCGATTTGATTCAATCATATTCTTCTTTTTTATTATTCTTCGCTATTATACACTTGTATATACGTATATAGACTATAGTTTTATTTAGATTTAAAAACTTCTGGAGAAAAGAAAATGGTAGAGCTTCGTCATGCTTTAGAAAATATGAGAAGAAAAGCGATGTGTTAGGCCCATATTTATTAGCGTTCGAATCAATGTTAGCCGTTAGATTATATTCTTTTAAATCTAGGTCGTCCAACCTAGGTTCAATCTTCAGTCGCCTCCTAGGTCCCAATTAATGGGTTGACCTGCTGCTTTGTTTATGTTAATTAATCTCTATGGTTACGTAATTGGTTTTTGGTTAATTTAATCCTTGTGTGACCTGATCGAGATATTTCTTTCTGCTATTATTACCGTTAATCTTACATAAACGTTAAGTAACTGTTAACGTTAATTATTTTTATTTATTTCCTTAGTTACGTGTATAATTATTTATGATTCGAAATATTCAAATGCTAATAAATTTTTGCTTGAACTCCGATCGTAAAAATTTATATATGAAAATTGATCGGAAAATCGCCACGAACCCAATGGTGCAAGTTTCAAAGCCAAATTTTGACATTTGTAAAATTTCATTTCCGGCATTACTAATAATTAATTAATTTCTTTCTAATTAATTATCGTTCAATTTACAGGATGTTACAACTGGTATACTTACATTTTATATGGCTTAATTCTCTAAATACTAAGGATTCAATCTTTAGTTTTGTGTATGTACATACAGGTCATTATCTATCCAAGTCTACTTTTTATATAAAGAAAATGTGTCTTAGGTCCCTAACCACACTTATCACACTTCTCATAGAAATGGATTCATAAACAAACTCTGAAAGCCCAACTTTTATACATACCACTTCGCTTACAAATACCGAAGGTCCCTACCAATCATATTTAACTTTCAAATTTACTAGAGAGTGTCCCTACCATTCACATTTAAATTTTACTTCCATATATATATATATATATATATCTGTGTCTGTGCATGTGTGTATGTAATTCCTTTCCTTTTACCAAAAGGTTACTGTCCACAACTTTTCATTATATACTGAAACATTCATAACCTACTGAAAGTCATTCAACATATTTCATTTATAGGGTCCATCTCCTTATCTAGTGAGTGTCCCTACTTCTATCTAACCTAATCACTCATTTTGATCCCCTCTCGATTATACCTCATACACTTAGACTTCTAACTATATTATTTTGGGGCAAGGAAACAACAAATTAAGGTACTATCATCGATCAATCTATCAGTTTTAGGGTTACTCTCCAAGCACTGAATAATTAGTAGCTTGGTCTTTATTGTTTTGGATATTCATTTCCTTTTGTTCTTTTATTATTAGGTCAACTCCCTAATCAGTATTCCAATTCCACTTTCTTCGTCCCATGCACACATTTTGGTCCCCTTACAGAGCATGATTCATGCATGTAGAGTGATGACTATGCTTCTTCATGACACAAAAGCAACAAATCAAAGCACTACCTTAGGTCAATCATTCTTTTAGCCTTTTTTCTTCCTCGTATCTTCTTCCTTTTTTCTATCTTTTTAATGCTTGGACTTTGATCTTATTTTTCTTTATGATATTTAATTTTTTACTTCGTATCTTTCTACTGTATTTTTCCATTAACTTGGTCATTAGTGATGAAATTGTCTCTTTTATCGACAACATTGGTATTTATGGAGATTGAGATTGTTCATTTAAATTTGATTTCGGTATGGATTTTCTTGTTTTCTTTACTTTGTTGATTTTGGAAACCCTATTCAGTTTTTTAGTATTGGAGTAGTATAAGGGAAAGACACAAAGAAAATGTTCATTCTTGGGCTTGTTTTTTTAGGATTGTCATCTTTGAGATTATTTTTTTATATTAATGGCATGGATTCTAAAAGGTAACATATGTTTGTTTTTTAGTCAAAATTCCTTTAAATCAATTTGATTTCATTAAAAATGTTTTAAACCATAATGTTATTACTTTTGTTGAAATAGCGCTAAACCAACAACAAAGTACCAGCGACAAAGTAGAATGAATTAAACTGAACCAACGACAAAGAAGAATGAAATACACATCTATTATCCAGCCTTTTGGACAGCGATATTTGGACAAACTGGAAGAATCGAACTCGGAGTTATCAAGGAAGGAAACTCGGAGAGATAGCCCAGAGTTCGAAAACCAAGCACGAACATAGTCACAGGATAAAAAGCAAAGCCAACTCAAGCCAAAGCAAACATGATCCATTTAAGTGGTGGGTCGGTACCAATCCAATCCCCTAGGTCACTATCGATCCTTAGTTTCTCCTACATATTTGCTCATCTTCTGCCCACATACTCTAATTGATGTTAGGAGACAATTTGAAGTGTTTTTTTGTCGATTCAATGCAACTCTCTATTGGTCTCCATGAACACTTGAGTTAGCAACTCTATTCTTCCGCGGATCCATCGTATGGACTCAGAAATAAGCTAATATTGGTGCAAAACTATGGAATCACGAAGCTAACTATAAGACGAGCCAAGGCAAGGAGTTCAAAACAATTTCTAAGGCAATATTACGGGTAGGTACCGATCCAACTCCTTGGGTCGGTACCGATCCACGAACCTTGCTGAAGTGCCCTACTACTTTCTTGGGGAAACGGTCTAAAGCATGGAAAACGAGGTGGAGATCTTCTAGGCGAGATTTTAGGCTTTCTACCTCTATATAGGAGGGTAGGGCTCATTTTTCAGAAGGTTTTGGGCTCTTGATCTAATTTCTTGTAATCTCTATCGGAGTTGTACTGACCCGTAAGAACTTCTGCCTCCAAGTCAGAATACAAGCAATAAAATCATTAAGTGGACGTAGGCCTTGATTCGCCGAACAACTATAAATTGTTGTGTGTTCTTTCTTACTCATTTTCGTTTAATTTTCTTCACTCTTTATTCTTTACTTAATCTTCTCGGTGTTTGTGCCATTTTTGGTTCAAACATTTTGGTGCTTTCACTACTAGTTGAACTCAGGCTACTTGGATCCATCATCTATTATTGGATTTCATAGATCCAAGATATCTATCCAATTTTCCAATCCTACTTTTTTACTATTCATATTTCCAAAAATCTATGAGAAGCTATTTGCAATGGACCCATCAAGAACAGACCATTCTACCTATTTCAGAGCTACCACTGAAGCTAAAAACTAAAATGCCCAACATGTAGATGATGCTGCCCAACCAAAACAACCGAAGATCCAGAATCCAGCCGAGGTCGTGAACAGAATGGAGATGGATCGAATGATGAAATAAATAGAGGATAGATTCCAAGTGATCAGAATGAGATGAATCAAATTATGCAGCGGAGCTTGAGACTGTTGAATGAATTAACTCAAAATAGCCATAGAAGGAGCGGGAGGGATTCCAGTTCAAAGTCTGAAAGTTCCTCATCATCTAAGCAAAGACGGAGGGACAATAAGCAGAAGAAGACTCATAATGCCGTTGGTATGTCGTACCATGAAAGAAGACAAACTTACGGTATAATTTTGTGGATTGGTACCGACTCAAGAGCATGGGCCGTTACCGACCCAACCGATGGCTGGTCTAGAGCTCGTCATTTCGAAGGCAGGGTGGATCTGGCTTTTGGACATGCCGTGGATGATCAAAATCTGGAAAATCATGGCGTTGTTGATGATATAATTCATGGGAATCAAACAGGGGGAACTGTTGGACGAATGGATCCCCGGGAGACTTGGGGCAGATCCCAATTACCACCGTTCAGTCGAACCTGTGGACCCGAAGTACCTAAAAGATATGGTCAAGAGACTGGTAAGCGAAAACTACTTCATAAGAAATGATGAGTGGGGTAACTCTCCTAGTCGGAATCCGTTTATTCAGAACATTCTACGTGAGAAGTGTCCACAAAGATTTGTAATGTTAACGATGTCATTATACGGTGGAAAGACGGACCTTAAGCAACACTTAGTGAAGTACGAATGGCATATGGACTCTGCCAGAGCATCTGATGCCGTGAGATGTCATTGCTTTCCAATTTTCCTGGAAGGCATAGCTATGATGTGGTTCACTCGACTCCCATCGAGATCCATATCATCTTCGTTGAGTTATCGCGAAAATTTCTGAAGCAGCCCCATTTACACACTGCACGTCCGAAAGATGTGATGTCATTATCAAACCTCTTCTGGAGAGCGAGAGATTCATTAAAAGATTTCTTGAATCGGATCCATATAGCTATGATGGAAAGTAACAAACCCCAATGATGATATAGTATTGATGGCGCTGATTAGGGGGATTCATCCCGGGATGGATTTCGAGGAATGGTTGGAGAGAAAACCCCCATTGAATCTGGATGCTTTCTATAGAAAAGCTAATCAGCACTTTCGCTTGGAAGAAGTGCGTAATTGTACTCGGAGAAGCTGTGGTGGAAATTTGGATGAAGTGATACAAAGCAATAGTTGAAAAGACCCTACTATTTACACACTAATTTTATTGGTGATTTTTTTTTTAGAGATGATATATAGATATATCATCTATTACAAATATATTTCCCGGGGTCATTTTTCTTTTCTCTAATAAACAAAAATATATCCAGGATCTTTCACAATATAGAAATATTGTTTTAATTCTAAATCATTTTTAACATACATATATGAAGATATCTATGTTATATTCTACTTGAATCAGAGCATGATAATAAGTAGAAATCTTTTTTTTTAAATTTGCATAAATGTGATAAATTCCCTTTTTAAATTAAAACTTAATGTATCCTGATTTTTGACTATAGTGTCTACTGAAAACATGTTCTTTAGGCTGTTATTAAACTTAAGAAATGATCAAACAATAATCAGTGGAAAGCAAGCTTATAATATAGATGATTTTCTTAAAGTCTGAATATTATCAAACTCAGGTTAAAAGAAAGTGGATCCTAAGTGAACACAAGCAACATCTAGGCGTAATGGAAACGCGCCTAACTTATTCATACAAGGTCACTGGTTCGAGTACTATGCTGGTCGGTTCAAACACAATTTTTGTCTTTCTCTTTTTTTTCTTATTTTCTCCTGTATGGCTGAAATCTGATACCTACCTATAATTGTACATATATATATTTAATTTTTGCCTATAACCTAACATACAAAACAATTCTTCTTGCATAACTATTTTCAAACCCATTCTTACAACTGTTTTAAGAATTTCCATTTATATTTTTGCCCAATATCAACATGTACACTGATATACATGTACATGTCAGTGTTTTTGTTCTTTTTCCAGAAAACTGAGCTCAAATGTTCCCTTGCTTCATTGATCTGAAGTGGGGCATTTGGCCTGACCTATGGCCTAACCATATGGTTACTCTGGCCATTCTTTTGTTTGCATTTTCACAACCCAGATTGTACACAAAACATTGATACCTTTCCTTTCCAAAAGCATGTATATATATATTTGTATGAATCAGACATTTGTGATCAGATATATATTATTCTTCCTAATCATGCTTCTCTTTTTAAAAATACATCTTCAGGGTATAAACACTTTTTCTTGCATCTGGACTTATGTCAATATTATAAATTTAAGGTATAGCAGTTTAATTCTTTTCTGGGTGTGCTCAATATAATTTTCTATATATATCTTTATTCTTTTTGAAAGAACTCAGGATTTACTGAGATCATCATAAAATAATTATGCTTTAAAATCCAGGTTTTCCTCAAGATCAAAACAACTTTAGCAAATAGGTTTTCAAATCTGTTTAATATCAAGATCCTTAGCACATACCAATTCAGAAACAACCAGAAACAACATAGCACATGTCTCTTACAAGTTCTTCCTACTTAATACATTTAGATAGCCATATTAATCAGGGAATACATGCATAAATTAACACTTTCTAGCTTTTATTTCTAAATATCTTAGCATCCTCTATTCCATATCTTTTTAATCTTGCTTACTTAGCTCCATCATAACCTGCAAAAGCATTAGTGGCTGCCTCATTATAAATGAGACACCCCCATGTGCCATGAGCAATAAGGGTCAGATCTATGATCTGGTGTGAGCATTTCTAACATATCCATGATATTAAGCTAAGGATACAGCATGAATATACTTTACCTACTTGACAGGTATTATTATGTACAATACATAAGAGCAAACATGTGCAATACAACAACTTTTATCTGGAACTACTAGGTTGCCTTTTCTTTTTCTTATAAATTCCTGGCCTCATCTGCTATAAGGAATCAAAGGGACACATTGCCATGAACTAATTAACATTATGGCACAAAGATCTCAGGACTTGAACAAGCCATGTGCCAACTTGTCTACTTCAAATAGGACAAGCATTCCAGCAGCCTTCTTGGCACAAAATCCTTAGTTATATCACTAAGTGTATTTATGTTCATTCTATCAATGATAGCTAGGTGTACATACCACCTGTACTCATGAAACATCCTAATTACCTTGCAGACATAACATTGCAAGCAAGTTAAAGGTTACATTCTAGAGGTTCAACACCCCAGTCATTCCATCTCACATTATTTAGCAAATTAACACCCTGTTCAAGCATATACCAGAATGTTTGCAACTGAGAATAAATACATGGCTCTATTGAGTTTATTTTGATTTTGCAAGCAACTATATTTAATCAGAATTTCAATCTTGTTTAAACATAGTTTTTAGGCTTGTAAATTTCTGTTTAGTTTAGGGCTCAGCACTTATAGAGAAAAACTCCATTGCACCCTTAACCAATCTTTCAAGCCTCAGCACCATACCAATGTATGTGCAGCTCATAGTTTTCTTTATCTTTTCATTCTTTGTCTTAAGCCATTATTCAAACTAGTTACAAATACTCTGATATATGTTCCTTAAGGTTTTGGTATAATATACAGAGATGAAAATAGAACAACAAAGTTATACATCCAGCATAGCAGATCATATCTCATCAAACATTCATGAAACCATCAGCAGCCAACATAGTTTGTAAATCAAAACATGCAAAATATAACATATAAAAGCTTGGCTGCCTAATCCCAGGTCTTAATGCCATGTATATGAGTGAGGATACTCACCTAACTGCTTACACAAACTCAAACCAGAAAACCCTTCAAATCTTTAGCCTTATCTTCCTCTTCTTCCTTAGGTTAATTAATTAGTGAGAGGGAGCAGTTTTCTGATTGGGCTCTTGGTTTAAATAAGGGTTCTGTCTAGGGTTTTGGTGATGCAAAATCCCTATTTTAGCCCAGACCAGAATCATGCATATGGCATTGCTCATTCCTTCCCTCCTAACCCTTAATGTCCCGGCCAAAATTTAAAACAAGACTAAATTGTGCCTATTTTCCTTTCTTTTCAGAAAGTGATAACTTTAAGTATTTTTATTATATTTACCTCAAACATGATAATGGTGTGACTTTCTATTTTTCTGCCTATGTACATTTGCTTTCTTGCACTTTGGTTCTTACTATTTTAGTGTTTCCTTTATTTATTTTCTGCTCCATAATATCTGGATATATATATACATTTATACAACCATGGGTGTTAATTTAATTTTAACCATTTATTTGCAGAAAACATGTGCATACTTATGTGCATTTCTACACCTATTTAAAATTTCACTTATTCATTGTAAATCAATGTTTTCTTCTGGCTAAATTTTCAGACAAGTCATACATAGGCATATATATAGATATATATATATACACACATCCTCAGGAATTTTTAATACTCATGTCTAAGTCTATATTTTCTTTATTTAAAACATTTTATCTAAATGTTTTCCTTCCTTGTTTTATTATCCAGGAATTCTGGATTTTCTCTTAGTGCCATAACTAGTGTGCACGTGCACACATGCACACAACCTTGCACCACTGAAAATCCCACCTATATAATAATTCTGATTTTCCCCCAGAATTTTAATCATTTATTAAAAGAATTTTCCTCAAAATCTTGGGGTATTACAATCACCCCTACTTTTTAGGAATTGTGCCCTCACAATTCACAACATATTCTTTGAGTACTCCTACTTTCTTAGGAAAATTATTCAAATATGCATGAGCAATTCAAATAGTCACTGTCTATCATACATATCAAACTTTCTTAGTAATCTAAGAATTTACCTTTCAAATTTGCAAAGAGCCTAGGGTAATCCATCCTGATTTTATCCTCTAGCTCCCAAGTACAATCACTAGGATCTATACTCCATTGAATTTTTACAAGCTTCAATGTCTTGTTTCTTAATTTCTTTTCTTCCCTTGCCACAATTCCCACTGGCTCTTTTTCATAGATTAGATCTGGATTAATCTGAACTTCAGTAGGCTTTTCTAAGATTTCCTCCTTGTCATGTACCCATCTCCTTAGTTGTGACACATGAAACACATTGTGCATTGCACTCATCTTCTCTGGAAGCTCCAGCTTATAGGCTAGTGAGCCTATCCTTTCCAAAATCTTGTATGGTCCAACATATCTGGGTCTGAGTTTCCCCTGCTTGCCAAATCTCAAGACTTTCTTCATTGGTGAAACCTTAATGAAGACATAATCACCTACTTTGAATTCCAGTGTCTTCCTCTTTGCATCAGCATACTTCTTTTGCCTATCTTGAGCTATTGCCATCCTCTTTCTCACCAGTTCTATTTTCTCTGTGATGTCTTTGACATATTCTGGCCCTAGGATAGCTTTCTCTCCTGCCTCAGCCCAACACATAGGTGATAGACATGGCTTCCCATATAGGGCTTCAAAGGGTGCCATTCCAATTGTACTTTGGTGGCTATTATTGTATGTGAACTCAGCCAAATGGAGGTGGTCCTCCCAATTTCCTCCAAAGTCTAACACACATGCTCTAAGCAAATCCTCTAAAATCTTGTTTACCACTTCTGTTTGCCCATCTGATTGGGGGTGATAAGCAGTGCTTAGGCACAATTCACTCCCCATAGCTTCTTGGAAGCTCTTCCAGAATCTTGAAGTGAAGATTGTATCCCTATCACTCACTATAGTTTTAGGAACACCATGCAGTTTTACCACTTCTCTCATAAAAATTTGGGCTAACCTAGGTGCATTTCTGTCTGCTTTCACTGGTATGAAGTGGGCTACTTTAGTCAGCCTATCTACAATTACCCAAATACTTGTATTTCCCCTCTTGGATCTAGGAAGACCATCTATGAAATCCATGGATACGTCTTCCCACTTCCACTGTGGTATGCTAAGTGGCTGTAATAACCCTGAAGGTCTTTGGGTTTCAGCTTTTATTTGTTGACAAACCATGCACTTAGCAACATATCTGGCTACATCAGACTTCATTCCCTTCCACCAATAATCCCTTTTTAAGTTTTGGTACATTTTGGTGCTGCCTGGATGTATGGAATATTTGCTCCTATGGTACCCATTAAGGATTTCTTCTTTCAATTCTATGATGTTTGGGACACATATCCTTCCCTTGTACCTTAAGTATCCTTTTACATCTATGTGATAATCCTTCACTTCTTCCTTCTTTAATAGGAGAGACCTCTTTTCTGCTAAGTCTTAATCTTCTTCTTGCATTTTTGCCACCTTCAAGGCCAAGTTTGATTGTAAAGTAATTAAACTTAACCTTCCTTTACTCTTTTCTTCCTCAATTATCTCCATACTTATCCCACTGTTCTCATCTATTTCCAAATCAGTGAGCATGGTCAAATCTCTAAATTCCTCCATCATTAACATGGCCATTTTTGCATGCTGCCTACTCAATGCATCTGCCACTTTATTAGCCTTGCCTGGTGTATAAAGTATATCTAAGTCATAAGCAGCAAGAAATTCAACCCATCTGTGTTGTCTCATATTTAAATCTTTTTGTGAAAAGAGATATTTTAAGGCCTTGTGATCAGTGTATAAAATGAACTTTGCACCCAATAAATAATGCCTCCAGAGCTTTAAGGCATATACTACTGCTGCCAACTCAAGATCATGAGTTGCATATCTAGTTTCATGGGGTTTTAGTTGTCTAGATGCATAAGCTATGACCTGATCTTGCTGCATCAACACAGCCCCTAGCCCTGACCCACATGCATCTGTATATACAACCAATCCCTCATTGCCTTCTGGTACTCTCAACACTGGTGATTTTACCAAAGCCTCCTTGATCTGGGTGAAAGCTTGTTCACACTTATCAGTCCATATAAACTTTTGGTTCTTCCTAGTCAGGTTAGTGAGTGGCATTGCTATTTTAGAAAATCCTTGTATGAACCTCCTATAGTATCCTGCCATCCCCATGAATGACCTAACTTCACTAACATTGTTAGGCTTCTTCCATGCTTGGATTGCTACTATCTTATTGGGGTTTACTGAAATTCCTCTAGCAGAAACAACATGTCCAAGAAAGTGTACTTCCTCTTGCCAGAACACACACTTAGAGAACTTTGCTTTCAAATCTTTTTCTCTTAATCTAGATAAGACCAAATGTAAGTGGTTCTCATGTTCCTCTATTGTTTTAGAGTAGATTAGAATATCATCTATAAAAATCAGAACAAATTTGTCTAAGTAATCTCTGAATATCCTATTCATTAGGTCTACAAAGTAAGAAGGGGCATTTGTTAGCCCAAATGGCATAACCAGAAACTCATACAAACCATATCTTGTGTTGAATGCTGTATATTTAATACTTGATTCCTCAACCTTCATCTGATGAAACCCAGATGCCAAGTCTAGCCTAGAAAATACTTTAGCTCCACTGAGTTGATCAAAGAGATCATCTATCCTGGGTAATGGGTATTTGTTTTTGATGGTTACTTTGTTTAATTCTCTGTAATATATACACATTCTTAAAGTACGATCATGCTTTTTAACAAATACTACAGGAGCACCCCAGCATGAATTACTTGGCCTTATAAACCCCTTGGCTTCTAATTCTTCCAGCTGGTTCTTTAGCTCTTTTAATTCACTTGGCCCCATCCTTGTAGGCTTTTTGATAACTTGGCTAGCCCCAGGCATAAGGTTAATCTGGAATTCAACAGGTCTATGGTGTGAGACACCTTTTACTTCCCCAAATACATCCAAGTATTCTTTAACTATGGGGATTTCATTAATAGCTATTTCCTTGGAATTATTTTCTAATTCAATTAAATGATTTAGACTGTTTTCCTTGATAGGTTCACATAGAATTGTAACCCTTTGGCCTTTAGAATTTTGTAGTGAAATGGTGGATGCATCTAGGTCAATTATGGCTTTGAATTGTCTTAGCCAATCTGCCCCTAATATAACTCCTATATTTGGGAAGTTTAGAACATATAAATTGGAAACAAATGTGTTTCCTTCTATGTTCAAATTCACATCCACACAGATCATATCTAATACACTAGAACTTCCTAAAGGGCTTTGTATTAACAGAGGTACTTCAGCCAAATTGCAGTTCATTTTCAACCTTTTAACTATTTCATGGGAAATGAGTGAGTGGGTTGCCCCGGTATCATATATTACAGCTAAAGGTATGGTACAAATAAATAGTGTACCTTCCACTTGACCATGGTTTTCAGCATTTGCCTCAATTATGGCCTTGCCCCTACCTTCCAGGTTTGCCACTTTTCCTTGTTGCTTGTATTCTGGGCAATTTCTTTTCATATGCCCTTCCTTCCCACATAGATAGCATTTGAAAGCTCCCCCTTTTAGCTCTGGGCATCTTGGCTTAATATGGCCTTCTTTCCCACAATGGTTGCAAACTATTTTTCTTTTGGCTTCATTGGGCTTTGCATCTACTGCCTTCTTACCATCTGCCTCTCCTTTCTTCTTATCATAAGGGTGGTACTTTCCTTTGTTCTTCTTGTTACTATTGTTTTTGAAGTTCCTGAACTTATCTCTTTCCTTGTCATGCTGCTCAATCTTCAGAGCCAAATCTATCACTTGATCAAAAGTTCTGTCAACATAAGGTAGTATAGCCCTGCTAAGCCCTGGGTTCAATCCCTTGATGTATCTATCATTTTTGGATGCTTCATCAGCCACTAACATTGCCCCATAGGTAGACAATCCCTCAAACTTCTGGGTGTATTCTGTGACATTCATAGTCCCCTGTCTAAGTTTGATGAACTCCTCAAGCAAAGTGGTTTTTGCTGAGGCTGGAACAAACCTTGCCTCTAACATCTCCTTAAATTGATTCCAATTAATATCATTTTCATTCCGGCCAGCTATGATCACCTCCCACCAACTCAAAGCTGCACCTTTTAATTGCCTTGAGGCCACTTGCCTTTTCCTTTGGTCATCTAGTTGCATATCAGTGAAGATCCTCTCTAATGTCCTCAGCCATGCTTGAATCTCCATTACACTTTCAGTTCCTTCAAAGCTCTTACCTCCCAAGTTGGTATAAGTCTTCACTAACTTGGAGAGCTCCTCATGTGGGTTCTCAGGTCTGTGCCCAATTCCATCTCTCAGAACTCTCACAAATTCCTGCATGTCAAGCATTTGTGGTGTGCTAGATCCTCCTTGATGATGAGACCCTCTTCCTACCATATTTCTAAAAGTATATGTATTTCATCTTATTAGTTTATAACACTTAGCTTTATTTTAAATTGATTGTATCTTTTCCTATTCAATCATTGTGTATGTCACATGCACACACATACATACATTCAGGGAATACTTATAAGCAGTCAAATATACAAACAAACCTAGTATAAACATAAGCATACAAACATTTGCTGTGTTAATTAAAACATAGCTCTGATACCAAATGAAAAGACCCTACTATTTACACACTAATTTTATTAGTGATTTTTTTTTTAGAGATGATATATAGATATATCATCTATTACAAATATATTTCCCGGGGTCATTTTTCTTTTCTCTAATAAACAAAAATATATCCAGGATCTTTCACAATATAGAAATATTGTTTTAATTCTAAATCATTTTTAACATACATATATGAAGATATCTATGTTATATTCTACTTGAATCAGAGCATGATAATAAGTAGAAATCTTTTTTTTTTTAAATTTGCATAAATGTGATAAATTCCCTTTTTAAATTAAAACTTAATGTATCCTGATTTTTGACTATAGTGTCTACTGAAAACATGTTCTTTAGGCTGTTATTAAACTTAAGAAATGATCAAACAATAATCAGTGGAAAGCAAGCTTATAATATAGATGATTTTCTTAAAGTCTGAATATTATCAAACTCAGGTTAAAAGAAAGTGGATCCTAAGTGAACACAAGCAACATCTAGGCGTAATGGAAACGCGCCTAACTTATTCATACAAGGTCACTGGTTCGAGTACTATGCTGGTCGGTTCAAACACAATTTTTGTCTTTCTCTTTTTTTTCTTATTTTCTCCTGTATGGCTGAAATCTGATACCTACCTATAATTGTACATATATATATTTAATTTTTGCCTATAACCTAACATACAAAACAATTCTTCTTGCATAACTATTTTCAAACCCATTCTTACAACTGTTTTAAGAATTTCCATTTATATTTTTGCCCAATATCAACATGTACACTGATATACATGTACATGTCAGTGTTTTTGTTCTTTTTCCAGAAAACTGAGCTCAAATGTTCCCTTGCTTCATTGATCTGAAGTGGGGCATTTGGCCTGACCTATGGCCTAACCATATGGTTACTCTGGCCATTCTTTTGTTTGCATTTTCACAACCCAGATTGTACACAAAACATTGATACCTTTCCTTTCCAAAAGCATGTATATATATATTTGTATGAATCAGACATTTGTGATCAGATATATATTATTCTTCCTAATCATGCTTCTCTTTTTAAAAATACATCTTCAGGGTATAAACACTTTTTCTTGCATCTGGACTTATGTCAATATTATAAATTTAAGGTATAGCAGTTTAATTCTTTTCTGGGTGTGCTCAATATAATTTTCTATATATATCTTTATTCTTTTTGAAAGAACTCAGGATTTACTGAGATCATCATAAAATAATTATGCTTTAAAATCCAGGTTTTCCTCAAGATCAAAACAACTTTAGCAAATAGGTTTTCAAATCTGTTTAATATCAAGATCCTTAGCACATACCAATTCAGAAACAACCAGAAACAACATAGCACATGTCTCTTACAAGTTCTTCCTACTTAATACATTTAGATAGCCATATTAATCAGGGAATACATGCATAAATTAACACTTTCTAGCTTTTATTTCTAAATATCTTAGCATCCTCTATTCCATATCTTTTTAATCTTGCTTACTTAGCTCCATCATAACCTGCAAAAGCATTAGTGGCTGCCTCATTATAAATGAGACACCCCCATGTGCCATGAGCAATAAGGGTCAGATCTATGATCTGGTGTGAGCATTTCTAACATATCCATGATATTAAGCTAAGGATACAGCATGAATATACTTTACCTACTTGACAGGTATTATTATGTACAATACATAAGAGCAAACATGTGCAATACAACAACTTTTATCTGGAACTACTAGGTTGCCTTTTCTTTTTCTTATAAATTCCTGGCCTCATCTGCTATAAGGAATCAAAGGGACACATTGCCATGAACTAATTAACATTATGGCACAAAGATCTCAGGACTTGAACAAGCCATGTGCCAACTTGTCTACTTCAAATAGGACAAGCATTCCAGCAGCCTTCTTGGCACAAAATCCTTAGTTATATCACTAAGTGTATTTATGTTCATTCTATCAATGATAGCTAGGTGTACATACCACCTGTACTCATGAAACATCCTAATTACCTTGCAAACATAACATTGCAAGCAAGTTAAAGGTTACATTCTAGAGGTTCAACACCCCAGTCATTCCATCTCACATTATTTAGCATATTAACACCCTGTTCAAGCATATACCAGAATGTTTGCAACTGAGAATAAATACATGGCTCTATTGAGTTTATTTTGATTTTGCAAGCAACTATATTTAATCAGAATTTCAATCTTGTTTAAACATAGTTTTTAGGCTTGTAAATTTCTGTTTAGTTTAGGGCTCAGCACTTATAGAGAAAAACTCCATTGCACCCTTAACCAATCTTTCAAGCCTCAGCACCATACCAATGTATGTGCAGCTCATAGTTTTCTTTATCTTTTCATTCTTTGTCTTAAGCCATTATTCAAACTAGTTACAAATACTCTGATATATGTTCCTTAAGGTTTTGGTATAATATACAGAGATGAAAATAGAACAACAAAGTTATACATCCAGCATAGCAGATCATATCTCATCAAACATTCATGAAACCATCAGCAGCCAACATAGTTTGTAAATCAAAACATGCAAAATATAACATATAAAAGCTTGGCTGCCTAATCCCAGGTCTTAATGCCATGTATATGAGTGAGGATACTCACCTAACTGCTTACACAAACTCAAACCAGAAAACCCTTCAAATCTTTAGCCTTATCTTCCTCTTCTTCCTTAGGTTAATTAATTAGTGAGAGGGAGCAGTTTTCTGATTGGGCTCTTGGTTTAAATAAGGGTTCTGTCTAGGGTTTTGGTGATGCAAAATCCCTATTTTAGCCCAGACCAGAATCATGCATATGGCATTGCTCATTCCTTCCCTCCTAACCCTTAATGTCCCGGCCAAAATTTAAAACAAGACTAAATTGTGCCTATTTTCCTTTCTTTTCAGAAAGTGATAACTTTAAGTATTTTTATTATATTTACCTCAAACATGATAATGGTGTGACTTTCTATTTTTATGCCTATGTACATTTGCTTTCTTGCACTTTGGTTCTTACTATTTTAGTGTTTCCTTTATTTATTTTCTGCTCCATAATATCTGGATATATATATATACATTTATACAACCATGGGTGTTAATTTAATTTTAACCATTTATTTGCAGAAAACATGTGCATACTTATGTGCATTTCTACACCTATTTAAAATTTCACTTATTCATTGTAAATCAATGTTTTCTTCTGGCTAAATTTTCAGACAAGTCATACATAGGCATATATATAGATATATATATATATACACACATCCTCAGGAATTTTTAATACTCATGTCTAAGTCTATATTTTCTTTATTTAAAACATTTTATCTAAATGTTTTCCTTCCTTGTTTTATTATCCAGGAATTCTGGATTTTCTCTTAGTGCCATAACTAGTGTGCACGTGCACACATGCACACAACCTTGCACCACTGAAAATCCCACCTATATAATAATTCTGATTTTCCCCCAGAATTTTAATCATTTATTAAAAGAATTTTCCTCAAAATATTGGGGTATTACAATAGTGTTGTAAGGCCATCTGGTGGAAGTTTGGAAACGTGGACGTGAATATTGGCAACAAGAATGATAGCCAGAAAAAGAACGTTAATGTGGCTAAGAAACGAAAGTCGGATAATAGGAATCATCCCAGGATTTCTAAATATGATAATTATACTGAACTGACTAACTCAATCGAGAATATCTATCTGGGAACTCGAGGTACTAAGCAATATAGCAAGCCAGCTCTGAGTGAGTTGACTAAGAAGAAGAAGAGATTTGTCAAGTTCTATAGGTTTTATGTGACGTACGGTCATAATACCAATGAATGAAGGCACTTACATGATATGATCAAGGAGCTGATTCGAAAGAAAAAATTGCTACAGTTTGTGAAATCCCCGTAGAATGGAGGGCAGGGAAATTCTAATCCCCCTGGGTCGACATCCTAACAGGGGCAGCTGGTCCTAGTAGTGAGGAGCCTAGGCGACTTGAGAAACGTTTGGTAATAAACACAATCATTTGTGGACCACATTCAGCCGACAGGAGTTTGAATGAGATGGAAAGGTATGCTAGTGCTTTGAAGCATACCGAGTATGAGAGATATTTGGCGGTTAAGGATGGGACTCCGGAAAAGCAATTCAGAACCATGATAGATTACATTGTTTTTCGGGATAGAGATGCAGATAAGGTGGAAGCCCCGACAATTGACCCATTGGTCATAACGGCCATGATTGGTCCTGCCATTGTACGAAAGTTGTTGGTTGACTATGGGAGTTCGGTCAATTTTTTTTTCAAAAAACCTACAACTAGATGCTTCTGAAGGGGAAGGACTTAAAACCATGTAAATATAAGATCTAGGGATTTTACGGGACAACTACGGAGCCAATCAGATATGTGGACTTATTGGTGGTGCTTGGAGAGGGCGACCGCAAGCGAGTGCAAGTCGTGCCTTTTGTTGTGTCGGATATTGAGTCTTCTTATAACGCGTTTTTGGGCCGACCTACCCTGGTTGAATTCAGAGCGGCTATAGCTCCTTGGTGTTTGACGCTTAAATTCCTATGGAGAACGGTGTGGAAATAGTGCATGGAGATCAAGGGCTTAATTGTGAATGTTTTGTCGCTGAGCTAAGAGAGGTGAGGCAAAAAGAGAAAGGAAAAGATGCAGAGGGGACTCTCTACATCAAGGATTTAGACGCATAGCAACAAATGCCTAAGCCCTGGCTCGGGCAGCACAGTCGATTCCATAAGGATATGGATTTGTGAAAAGAGCCACTGGATGGAAGAGCAGCTCCAGCCGAGCTAATGATTAATATCCTGGTAAATTGGGATGACTTAACATAGATCCTGAAGTTCAGATCACGTCTTGGTGCCAGGATGATGAAGGGGTTGATTGGTTTTTCTCTAGACGAACCTGGATGTGTTCGCCTGGACGCACTCTGATATGTGTGGGTCTCACTGGAGATAGCGAGCCATGCATTGAACATAAATCCCAAATGCGTTCCTGTAAAATAGAAGCACCGACACCTGGGTTCGTAGAGATCCATTGCACTTAAAGAAGAAGTGGAGAAGCTAAAAGACAATGGCTTTATCTATGACGCTTTTTACCTAAAGTAGGTATCAAATCTATTGGTAAAGAAGGCTAACGGAAAATGGAGGACGTGCATCGATTATTCTGACTTGAATAAGAAATGCTTAAAGGCATCTTACCGCTTACAAGGATTGATCAGTTAATGGACTCAACAGCCGGACATGAATTGTTTTCATTCATGGATGTGTACTCTAGATACAATTAGATTCCAATGCACGTTCGATACCAGGAACATACCAGTTTATTACTGACTTGGGACTGTATTGTTGTTTGTTCATGCCTTTGGGGTTGAAGAACGCTGGAGCAACTTATCAAAGGCTAGTAAATTGGACGTTCAAAGATCAGATCAGACGTTCGATGAAGGTCTATGTGGATGGCATGTTCATGAAGTCATGATGTTCAGGAATCCACGTTGATGATCTGGCACAAATGTTTGGCATTCTCCAAAAATATAGGATGAAACTCAACCCTTTGAAATGCTCTTTTGGCGTTGCGGTAGGGAAGTTCTTAAGCTTTGTTGTGAATTCCTATAGAATTGAAACCAATATGGAGAAGATAAAGGCAATAAGAGACATTGAGGCTTCGTAGATAGTCAAGGAGCTACAGAACTTAAATGGAAAGGTAACCAGCTTAAGTTGGTTCTTCTCCAGAGTCGCCGAGAAATGCATCCCTTTCTTTGAAGTGATTAAAAAGAGTAAATGTCTGAAGGGGAAAAGAAATTTCGCTTAGACGTGGGAGTGCGGAGATGCATTCCAGGTTTGGTTGATCACTTAGAGAGACCCCCATTCTCTCAAAGCCGATGGATGACGATGACTTGTTTATATATCGGGTAGTGTCGATGCATGCTTTGAGCACCGCACTTGTACGTGATGAAGCATGCATCTAACGACCTGTATATTACATCAGTAAGTGATTGACAGGACTGAAAAGAAATTACCCAAAGCTGGAAAAGCTTGCATACTATTTGTTGATTTCTTTAAGAAAGCTCCACCCTTACTTTCAAGCTTATCTAATCAAAGTTCTTACCCACCAACCTTTGTGATAAGTCCTATAACGATCTGAGACTTCTAGAAGGATGTTGAAATGGAACATTGAATTGAGCCAATACGAGATAACTTATCACCTCAAAGAGCTATCCAGGTTCAGGTTTTGGCGGATTTCGTAGCTGAATTCACTGCATGAGACGATACTCCGAAGAGCAGTGGTGAACAAAGTGCTAGGTGGAAGATGAACATGGATGGTGCATTAAACGAACGATGTTCCAATGCTGGAGTTGTACTTGTCACTCTTGAGGAACGTTCAATCTGTTATACCCTAAGACTCGATTTTCATGCAACAAAGAAGAGTATGAAGATTTGATTGTAAAACTTAAGATTGCTAAAGAACTGGAGATAAAAAATTTATATATTTTCTATAACTCCTACCTAGTGGTATGTCAAGTGCAAAAAGAGTTTCAGGCAAAAGAACAAGGCTAGCCCCTTAGCTAAATCGAGTCTTTGAGCTGCTTAGTGGCAGTAAATACTATACAATAATGCATATTCCTAGAGAGGAAAATGTGAAGGTCAACTCATTTGCTAAGTTGGCCAGTTCCGAAGACATGTAGCTCATGGGCTTTGGTTCCAGTGGAAATATTTTTAGCACCGAGCATCGACTAGATGGATGTCAATTGAACCTTGGAGGCTGAACCTCAAAGAGAGTCATGGATGACTTCGATAAAATATTATTTGTAGAGAGGAATCCTTCTCGATGGAAGGAATGAGCAACGGAAACTCCTTTACCAAGCTCTAAGATATATCATACAGGAAGGATTGCTGTATAGGAAGGGTTTTTCTGTCCCTATGCTTTGGTGTGTCACTCATGACGAAGCCAAACAACTCCTAAGAAAAGTGCACGAAGGGACCTTCAGCGACCACATTAGGGGATAAACCCTGGCGAAGAAGATTCTTCGTTATGGGTACTTCTAGCCAACTGTCAACCAAGATGTAGCTGATTACACTAGAAAGTGCAACAAGTGCCAGAGGTCTGCCAAGATTCTGAGAGTCCCGCCGATGGAGATTACTCAAATGGTCAGTCCTTGACTATTTGCAGTTTGAGGAATTGATATTATCGGTGTGTTGCCGATATCTAAAGGTGGCGGGAAGTATGCCATCATTGCAGTTGATTACTTCACCAAATGGGCTAAGGCGGAGCCATTAACCATGATTACCATGAAGAAAGCGATCAACTTTATAGTCTAGAATATTATCTGTTGTTTTGGAGTTCCGTGGGCGATCGTTACCGATAACCGAACCAATTCGATAGCATTGAGTTTAAAGATTTCTGCTGCCGACATTGCATAGAGAAGAGATTTGCTACGGTGGTACAACCCCGAGCAAATGGATAGGTTAAAGCTGTAAACAAGGTTATCAAGTCCATTCTTAAGAAGTGATTGGAAAAAGCTAAGGGCAAGTGGGTCCATGAATTTCCATTAGCACTTTGGGCTTATCGAATGACCCATAAGACAGCAACTGGTCATTCTCTATTCGCCCTAGCCAACAGATCGGAGGTCATGATTTCGACTAAACTGGAAGTACCTCTCAATGGTTAATTGATTATAATCCATAGGTGAATAAACAACTCCTTTTGGAATCACTTGACATGATTGAGTAGAAATAAGACGAAGCTGACTTGAGAGCATTTGCACACCGCAACCGAATCACTCGGTATTACAACGTTAAGGTCAGAAATCAGACCTTTGATATTGACGACCCAGTCCTTAAACAAATCTTCCCAAGCCATGGAAACTTAGGATCGACATGGGAAGGTCCGTACACAATAGAACAAAAGCTTGGAGATGACACTTTCAGGCTTGCAACGTTTGACAGGATCTCACTCCCAAGGACGTGGAATAGCCAGCATTTACGATGCTATTTCACTTAGAAATAAATTTTTACATAATTGAATAAAGCTATATAATAAGATAGAATCTATCATTTCCCGCTTTAAATAAATGGCTTTCCTGATCTATCTTTGCATTGCTTGAAAGTTGTTAAATGTGACCGACTCGAATGGATCTACATATGTGTAATGTAGGTGTGCATGTACCTGGAGATAGGTGCCAATCAAACACCCACGGTCCATGATTGAACCCTTGAAGTTCAGCCACTCTCGGAGTCCGAAGATCGATACCACCTAAATCATGCCCTTGACATGAGGGCAGGAGTATAAACTAAATAGGACATGATTTGACCGTCCGGTGACTAACTCTTGCCCCTAACGTGGGTGCGGGAGTATAAACTCAAAACAGACGTGATAAAACCATCCATATGCTAACTCTCACCCTTAATGTGGGGACAAGAGTATAAATCAAAATGAACGTGATACAACCATTCATCTATTAACTTTTGACCTTAGATTGAGGACAGGAGTATAAACCTAAGTGGACATGATTTGACCATCCATCGGCTAACTTTTGCCTTTGCAATAGGGGCGTGAGTATAAACCCAGAAAGGATATGACTTGCCCATCCATCAACTAACTTCGAACCTTAATGTGGGGGCAGGAGTATAAATCAAAATAAATGCGATATGACCATTCATCCATGAACTGTGCTCCTAATATGGGGTAGGAGTATGACTTAAATTGGATGTGACATGACCATCCAATCATAGACATCTTGCCCGGAGTAGGGAAGGCCAAAGATCCATACCCGGCATAAGGTGGAATATTACTTATGAATATCGATCGACGCTTGGGATTTAGTGTGAACAAAAATCATTATCCTATAAAAGGAAACTAGAACAGCTAGTCTAGGTAGTCTACCTCGGCTAGTGCCTGGAGATTGGCATTTCTATAGTTATCTAAGCGGTCTACCTCGGCTAATGCCCAGAGATTGGCATTTCTATAGTTACTTAACGTTCACTAGAGCAATGAATGGCCAAAAAATTAGGAAATGTGCTAACAACTTAGTCCGATGACGATAATAAAAAGAGATGGATCATGAGCACACTGAATAGAAGTGCATCTCTTAAATAACCTAGGAAAAGTCACACAAAGATTTAATAAAACAAAAACCTTTGTTATTCATATAGAACTTGGAAAGATATACGCCTAAACAAAAGCAAAAGCAAAAGCCGAATCTGCATAAATACCTGTCGAGAAAACAAAAGACGAACGATCAAAAAGAGCCTAAGTACTACTATAACTGGAAAACAAAAAGAAGATGGATGATCACTTCTTGATCATCTTCATTCTCTCCTTCCTCTCCTTCTTCTCTATAAAAGATGGTGCACTGGATACTTCTGGTTGCTTCCTTGTCATTCCCTCGCTTCCTTTGCCTTTGGATAGAGTGCTTTATGTTGATCCTATAGGTACGCTCCGGGTGCTCCCGAGCGGAGGACTGGTGACGGAAGCAAAGATAGTCTGACTGGGCAAAGCTTTAGATAACGGAGGAGGAAAAGACTCTATTTTCTCCACCTTAACCTCTTTGGCTAGGACCAGTTCCTACAAAAGGGTACTTATGGTGGGACCCCGCAGAGGCTCGGAGGACCCAGTAATAATAACATCATTGTCAGTCTGAGTCCCCTAGAGCTCACCGATCCCTTCATCTTGAAGGGCATCTATCATCTGCTCGCTAGCCCTAGGAGTCTCACTAGTCGGAATAGTCGACACCATCTTCGAAGTAGTCATGGTCACCAACTCTATTATAGTCACTTGTTGACCCGACTGGAGACTTTTGTCGAGAAGTGGAATGACCTGGGGCTGACATGAAACTTGAGAGATATAAAAGAAAGATTAGCGATGTCAATTGGCGACATATGGACTCTCTGAAATATAGGTGAGGTCAACGAGATAACTCCTTCAGTCTGGGTCTCTATGTGGGCTGGAGTGCTGCCAGAGTTCCCTTCCATGATGGGAGAAAGGATAGCAGGTTTATGTATTTGGGGTTGATCTGGATTGTATCCTAGGACCCAAGATGGATTAGGAATGGTTTGGGGTCCGGGACTATCCCCAGCAATAGCATCTTGAGGCGACGATCCTGAGCCTTTGCCTAAGTCTTTTTGCACTATAGTGGCTAGCTCCGGATGCAAAATAAGCTAATCCTCTTTCAGCACCTTGGGCTTGTCTCCAACCAAGATTTCCTTCTCTAGCTAAGCCAGATCCATCTCACCACCTTTAAGAAATTCCTTTTCTTCCTCAACAATTTTCTCCCAAGCACGGGTAAGAATTCTGGATAATCATTGTTGAACCACTCCAAGTTGCGGAATTTGAGCATGTTGATGTTGTACTTGTTAAGCAGTGGCTCAAATTTCTTTATTATCTGTTGTTCCACAGCTTCAATATCCCTTTAGACAAATGCATCCACATCTTTAGCACATTCTACTGCCTTGTCTCTTTCATTGTGAGCAGCAAGCAGCTCTTCGTAATAGTCTTGAGCTTGTTGGAGAGCGACATTCTTCTCTTTTATTTCGCTCTCAAGTTTAGTTGATAGCTCAATTACTTTCACATTTGAAGCATCTCTTTCCAGCACTAAGGCATAATTCCGATGATGTGCATCCTCAATCTCATCTTGATACTTTTTTCTCTCATCTTCAACTGCCTTAATGGCCTCCTTGGCTTTTCGCTCAGCTTTGGCTTGCGATTTCCTTAAGTTTTCAACCTCAGCATCAAGATGGGAAATGATTCTTTTGTCCTGTGCTGCCATGAAATTCAGATTATCAATCTCGAGTTGCCTTTCTTTCAAGACTTTGGTTATTTTCTCAGCTGCCCGCAACCATTCATTATACTAGTTATAAGTGTCAATGACACAAGCAATGGTCATGTCTTGGACATTAGGCATAATTCTCTTCAAGTGGGTACAAACATGAACCCATCAAACCAAACACCCGGAAATTGTTCTTTTAATTCATCCATTTGGGCGCTGGCAGCAAGTTATTGCTCCATAGTAGCGACCGGAGCTTTGATCGATTGTTTGCCGGCTCTATGATGGAAAGTATTAGAACTAATTTAATGGCGCTTGTGATCAGATATGATGGAAAGCTGAAGGTGTGCGAGAAGCATCACCTAGTGGTAAGTCATCGCGGTGGTCAGAAGGTTTATCTAAGCCTCTAGACGAAGGTGACCTGCACCTAGAACGACGTTTGGAAGCGGAGTCATGCGATGGATAATCCCTGTCGTAACAGCCTCTGCCGTGACTGCCTCTACCTCGGATAGATCGGTAGTCGGACTTAGAATCTTGACCACTGCCCTGTTGATATGAGCCTGGACGATGCCGATATGATCATGATTCGTTTTCCTCAAGATATTGATATAAGTACTTCTTCCTCTCCATATAGCCTATAAATGAAACAAGAATGAATTAGTTTCGACTAGCAAGGATACGAGTCAAGTGCAACATAGTGCCATGAAGTGCACGTGTGCATGAGTGTCCTAGTATCCCCTCAACAGACCATGTGCTGGAGCATTACTCATGGGAGTAATCTCTCCCACACTGGTAGGAATGATGTCATCATTGAAGCGAAGGGAAGAGCCGAGACCCTTTAGGCTCATATTTTCGAGATTGAAGGAATCAAACTCAGTAGTAATCAGCCCCAACTTAGAGAATGTGTTTGGTGAAGAAAGAGAAGGAGTTCTTTCTGCAGTTGTAACTAGGGGAGGTTGCGTGGAGGTCTATGTCTTGGAAATTTTCATAACAAGTCTCTTTTTTGGAGCAGACTGATAGTCAACTTTGGGTTATTCAGACTGAGACTCATGGCCCACACCGATATCGTCATGGCCAGCTCCACCTAACAGCATTGTGGGCGAGAAGATTTTCATCTGAAAGGAGAATTCGGATATCTCTATCTTCTGTCAATGTGCCATAAGAGCCTTAACAGCATCAAAAGCGCCATGCCGTTGGGTCTCGTCGGAACATCTGGATAGTTAAACAAGATATGAGTTAAGTCTAAGACTATAAGGCAAATTCATGTAATGCACATCGAATGAGACTTACGTCTGGATAGTCATCTACATGTGAATCCGAGTAAACAACGGACATAGAACCACTCATTTTTAAAATAGCTCAGCCTATTCCTTGTGTCGGATACTACTGTAAAACTCTTAGTCGTTTCCAGGTAGGTTAAAGGTGGACTTTCTCTTTGGCGCTTGAAACTATATATGTATCGAATCTCCTCATCGCTGGGCACTCGGTGTAAGTGTTCACTGAAGACAATGTATGCGCCGAGAAGGAAGGCATAGCTATTCGGATGCAGTTGTGTTGGAGTCAATATCATGAAATTCAAGACTTGGTGGATGAACTGATTAAACGGTGGGACACAACCCACTAAACACATGTACAAGTTACAAGTTGTGTATCCTTCTGGACGATTATGAGCTCTTTGATGATGGGAAGGAATTAGAACATCCTCAAATGGAATCCTGTTCTTGTTACATATTCTTCGAAGTGATCCTTTATCGATTTTAAAAGAGATGGAATTGATGGGATCTTCTAAAAGAATGACATCTTCGAGAGTATTAGGTGTGGGATCTACCACTGGCCCTTTTGCGGACTCTACTAGGCTTTGAGGAACCTGTTGTTCAGCCTGAGGGTTCTCTTGTTGTTGTGCATGCCCTATTGGAGTTCGTTGTGCAAGAGGAGCCGCGGTTGAACTTGACTCAACATCAGACTCAATGTACTTGGAAGTAAATGGATTTGTGGCTTGAGAAGCTAGACGCTCAGAACATCTGTGATCCATTTCTATAAAAAAAACTTGATAGATAATCAACATCATATTGATTAAAAGTCATACCCCCATGCTAAAGTGAATTCTAATGCGTTGTTGTGCAATGTTGTGCAGTTCATATTTTCGATATTATTTTAACGGTTCATTTTTAAGTTTGGATGCCGTCCGAAGTGACCGTTATCGCTGGCCATCTCGACGAGCTTCACATTATCGACCATGCTTTGGAAATGCCTCGAGATGAAGAAGGGATTCGACACCAATACATAAGGTGGAGTTTACTTGTGAACTTGAGGTTAGTGAAATTCACCTAAGTGCCGGAGTTGTACCAATCCAACTACTTAGAAATTTCACCCTTCTCCTCAATCTTCTCCTATCCCAAAATACGACCACTAACATCGACTTCATCCACGTCCAAGTTCGTCTATGTCCATCCATCCACATGTAAGGCCACCACCTACCTAGTTCAACATGACTTTGGGCTCGAGTATTGGATCGGGATCAAAGGAGTCGAATCTTAGGTCAACGGCTGGAGATTGACCATGGTAAGGTGGGCAAGGGTAGGCCTAGGCTAGAGGACGGCATTAGCTCGATTGTTAAGTGGTGGCGGCCCTAGGGTCGAGTGAAGACAAGGATTAGTTTGGATTCAAAGGATTTCAATGGCGGAGCTAAGTATTGGATCGGCAAGAGCAAACAAAAATGAAGAGAAGTATGGAGATAGAAGCGGGTTTTATAACCCCTTAGACCGAAAGTTTATGCAAGAAATTTGGGAAATTCTCCCAAGTTTCGAGTCGGTACCGATCCAAGAAACGGATCGGCACTAAGTCATAATTTAATTGTACTCAATCGTTTTTTTAATGTTGCATGTTGCGCCACATACTTTGTATTACTCAATATAAAACGAATTTAATAATTGGTTGAGCGGTTAAAAATTGATCGTTTGGTATTGTAGCGTCACTTAAATGTATTGATTTTTGTCTCATGCTAGCAAAGTTAGCTTAATTTTTTAATTGATACTAGATTGTCAATCTATAATATATCGGAAATCAATTGGGTAAATTAACATTTTTGTTTAAATTTAAGGTATTCAGCAAACATTATCTAACGCCAATTTATAATAAAACTACCAAAATATACATCATTAATAGTCATAGTACTAGTTGATCAAACATGTGATGGTTACAAAGGGGACAAAATTAGTTAGGTGCCTAAACGAGAACATGTAATTTTACCGAATTTTTTATGTTCGATCAAGTTTATCAGTATTGATCTCGAGTTGAGAGCTTACAAGGCTTGATCACCAGATCTTCTTTATTGTTCTTCATCTTTTTTGCAGACTAAAGTTGGAAGTCTTGAACACCTGTGTGAGTTCTCCAAATGATAAAGAAATCAAATCTAAGGCTGAAACAAGAAACAACGTTCAAATTTATAAACAGCGGATCAAACACAGAAGCAACGATAACTAACAATTTGTCAAGTAACATAATTAAACAATATAATCGAAAAAGAATAATACAAATCCAATCTCATAATCGTAACAGGACACCAAGGTTCAACAGCATCAATTAACAACGAACAGAAAGAATCTTCAATTAAATTTAACACTAATCAGCAACAAAAACGGATGCATAGATGTGAAGAATCAAGGAGTGGGGCGCGTTATCCTAAGATGAGTTTTCCAAGACTTGACAAACGGAAAGGAGAGCTTGGCCGTACTACAAGGAATTTCCCGAGAAGCAGAGCGAGAGAGGTGTAAAGCACAGGTGCAGTTGCGGTGATAAGGCCTTCGCCTGATTTCTGAATCCGCAGATATACAGCTGAGGTTGGCGCACGTGTGGGCTGCAGCTGTTGCCATGGCTCTACTGCAGCAACCTGCCTGCTACTCAGATCTCTGTAGGTTAGGAGGTACTTTTCCTTCTTTAGTATCTGAACGTACAATCTATTCTTTACATGTGTATATATAGATGTGTGCAGCAATAATAATTATGGATTAGTCATTAGTGAGAAAGACGATAAAGGAAGAAGACAAGCACATGTTATCTGCACATGTTCTTTGTTGATGGGCGGTTTATTAAACACGTCTATTTTATTCTGCATGCGACGGCATAGTTGACTCTTCCAACAAACGCGGTTAAAGGAGCGCATTTCCATTTCAGCTTATTACTGTATTTTTATTGTTTTAGGTTAATAACTTCACTGGATTAAATATAAATATACATTGTTACTTTGTATCTTCTCTCCTGAAAAAACGGCTCTACATGATAAATCACTTCTAAATAAGAAGGTGAGTCGTTTCCAATTTTTTCTTCTTTTCCCTCACAGTTTTCTTTACTGTTATCGCTGTTTTCTCTGTGTTTCAACTTTTAAGCTCCCTCACCGAGCTTCCTTTTCATCAATATTTGTTGTATTAATTTGACCAACTCGATCTTTGAGCTGTTGAAGAAAAAAAAATCATGCTTCTTAGTTTCATCAGCGGTTATAAAACCTACCAAAACCGGTGTAATTTTGACTAAACTCGTCAAATCAATGATTCTTGAAAGTTATTAAAATTTTATTTCAACTACTGCAAGCCTTTCTACACATACCCGTTACTAGTTATTTTTTGTAGTTACCATTGAACTTATTTTCTGTCTTGCAAAAGTATTGTTACAATGATGATGAACTTGAGAATATTAGTCAATCATATCTTGGCAAACAATTACTTAAACTTCGAATCAATAATCTTTTCTATCTGAATAATTTTTATTAAGTATTGAATTGCTTTGCAGTCCATATTAGAAAAATCTATCACATACAGCTCCACGTTTCTTTGCACAATTTGGATTTCTGTTAGCCCTAGTCTTTACCTTGCATATTAAATTCACAGTTCTCAATAATGCCATCAATAATGTAGAGAATACAGAGAAGCCTTCAAGATTTTATGTGTTAGCAAATAAAAGCTTCAGCATTTTCACTCTCTAGCACATACTTCACAACTCAAAATAAATTCATAAGCTAACCATGAAGCACATTTTTCATTCCTCACTTTTAATGGCAACGGTAACTATAGTCGGACTACATCCTTGCTTGGTTATTGTCTCAAGAATAAGGATATTGAGACCATTACAAGAATGAGCCTGTTCAGTCGTATATCTATCCTTCTTTTGTACTGAACAAACTAGCTCCGCATCCACATATATAAGCCAAAAACTAGTCACATACCACTTAAACAAAAAACAAAAGGAATAAAATGACATAAGCTTCGCAGTTTTAATTTCTATGCATCAACTAAGCCATCGCCCCTCTTTCTCCTTCATCCATTCCTTTTTTTATTTTTTCATTCAGGCGAGAGACAAAATCAACTCTTTTTCATCAATTTTTTTTTACCCCAAACTCTTAAATCGAAGCAAAATCGACAAATAAAACCTTTTTTTTTGTGATCTACACGTGTTGAAATATCCAGATTTCTCAAAAAATTTACGAAAAAGTCCATCCGCGGGAAAGTAGTGGGCGGCGGCGGCGTCGGCAGTTGCGGCCGTGGAGAAAAGAATATGATTGTTCATATGGATAAGAGCACGAAATAGAAGAGCCACTTGAAGCCACCGAAAATGATGACAAGGAGGGCGGAGGCGGTCGCGAAGGTCGAAGGGGTCGTGGAGCCGCCGAGATGGTCGAGCAGACATGAGTCGTAGGGGTGTGGAGCAAATTTTTACAAGAGTTACCGAGTTTAATGGTTTTGAAGATCTAAACTTGAGTGCGGATAATGTTCTTATTGATTTTCAGGAATTTCCAAAAGAAAAAGTGCATATCAGCACACAGTTCAGCTTGGCTGTAAGTATCTTTTTTTAAACATGTTATAGGTAAAGTAAATTATCATTTTAGTACATATATTTAAGGTTTCATTTAACTAAAATAGTCATGGAATATTCGTTTTCGGGGTCCTTAAGCTAATACTCTAAGCTGTTTTCACAAGCATTTGACAAATATTCTTAGAGTTATAGCGTCTCTGCATGAGCTTGAATTACATCATTTTTAGGTAATTCAATCATTCGTTTAATTAAAAAAAATATTTCGTCAATTTATTGTAGTTTAATTTAACTTGTTATGTAATTCAATATTTTAGGCATCAATAATGTTGTTAAATATGATGTTCAATTGTGTATCGCTATTGCTCTACGGTGGTATAAAACCACTCATACGTTTTGTATTCCTTGCGGTAAGTTAGGAATTGCACCATTGGACTTTTCTATTATTACCGGTATTACCATAAGAGTGCCTGGTTTTCCATCGCTTCCATATAACGATAGATGACGTGATCCTACACTTATTCATAGTTGTATCTTCATTTATGTATGGATGACTAGTTGCATGTTTTATGTATCTTCATTTATGTACTCATGATGTATATTTCAGTGTTTATGTTCGAAGTTTATGTACTAATTCTGATTCATGTTATATTCAGTGTTATTCACTGTTTATGCACTGTGATTGATATTATATTCGTTTCATGCTTTTCATTTTGATTCATGTTATATTCATCGTTTATGCATTTTGATTCATGTTATAATTAGTGTTATTCATGGTTTATGCACTGTGATTGATGTTATATTCGTTATTATTCATATTTTTCATTGTGATTCATGTCATATTCATCGTTTATCCATTTTGAATCATGTTATATTCAATTTTTTTCATGGTTTATGCACTATGCTTCATGGTTTATAGTCAGTATTACTTGATGATTATATTTAAAGTTATCATAGGTTATTACACTCGGCTTCATTGTTCATAATTCATTGAGTTGTTTTGTCTCGCACTGTAGCAATTTTGGTAGATACCATTCAGTGATTTGTCTCCTCTCCCACTCTAACTGTATTGTGCACATACCATTCATTAAGTTGTCCTCTCTCACACTGTAGAAATTTCAGAAGATATCGTTCGGTGACTTGTCTCATCACCTACTGTAGTCATGTTGTGCAACTTTTATCAATGACTTGTCTTATCTTGCATTATAGTCACGTTGTACTTATGTTTATCTTATATTCATTTTTCTGTGCACCATGGTACTATAATAGCATCCTCCTACCAAAGTTATACATAAACTTTTCTTCCAATTCAAATATAGTATATCAACATGATGGACTATAGCCAAAAAAAAATTCCTTCTTCATACTCATGTGAAAGTCCTTTAAGTCATGAATTCCCTCCAAATCCTTCATCTCCTCAACCACCAACGGGGTGGTATGTCGAATGTAGGAAAGGCACTACAAAGACCTGGAGGAGCATGAGAAAGAGGAACAAGAACATTGGTTAAGAGAAGTGAGAAGAAGACTTGGAGAACAATGTGGAATCCAGCGTAGAAGTAGGAAAAGAGGACAGGAACTCCGTAAGCAACAGACTGAAAGAGAACACAATGTTGATTCTCCTCCAATCTTTTGTGTTTGTGGAGTTATGGTTACATATTCCATTAAAAGAAGTGGAAACAATATTAGACGACACCACTATAGATGCTCCAACTTTCTAGACAGTTGTGGGTTATTGCAGTGGATTGATGATCCATTCCATCGATGGTTCGTAGAATATGGCACCGAACTTAAATAAGAAATAGCAGCACTTCACAACAGACTAAGTTTACTGTAATTTCACGATGGACGTAGATAGAACCGATCTACAAAATCTAGCCTCGTTGATGTATACTAATATATGTTTGTGTTTGTTCACATATGCTTATGTTTTGTATGTTTAAGTATGTTTATTTATGTGCTAGTGTGTGTTTATTATGTTTAAGTATGAATTTGTTTGATATAACTGCCTACTTTAACTAACACATAGAATAAATATAATCCATAATATACATAGAACACACATAATGCATAAAAATATGTAGAACAAATACAATATATAGAAATACATGGAATAATGAAATCACTCATACTGTCTAATATAACTATCCCACGGATCATATATAGCATGACCAACGAAGATTGTCTGATGATCTATAAAATACAGAGAGTTAAATGTTGATATAGACATCTTAAACACATATTCATGTTCCACTTCTCCTATAATGTTATGGTACCTTCGACATGCTCTAGTAAACGTAACATAAGCACTTCTAGTATCCATGTTTCGTCTTCTTAACCTACAATCTGGATGATTATTATAAGCTTCATTAATGGTGACTCAAAAATCTTCATTAACCTCCTCTTCCATGTGTCTTCGATTGGTTTGTAATCATGGAGAGTCCAAGTTTGATTTATCATTTGGAATCCTATGAACTTCGAATACCGACCTTTGCATTATAAATAGCAATTTCATGATTCGCGTGACTTGCAATAGCCAATTCAGAACATCCACATGTCAATTATCTATGTTCCTAATGGAAACAAAGTTGTGTTTGTTACAACCAATTCAGAACATACACGTGTCGCCTATCCCTATCATATACCATTAATGTAGTTGTGTCGTGCAACCCGTAGACATCCAATGGCCTGTCCTATATCATTACTATAGACGGTTGGGCAATCCGTAGCCATTCAATGGCTATCCTATACGACAACTATGGCCATGCTGTGCAATCTGTAGCCATTCAATGGCTTGTCCTATACAACATCTGTAGTCATGCTATGCAATTTGTAGACATTCAATGGTCTATCCTATACTATTACTGTATCCATGATGTGCAATCCGTAACCATTCAATGGCATGTCCTAACCATTACTGTAGTCATGCTATGCAATCCGTAGCCATTCAATGACTTGTTCCATCATACACTATAGCCATGTAGTGCAATATAATTCCATTCAATGGTTTGTTATTTTCCACACTTATATATACGCTGTCTCTGAACTACTCAGAACACAACTACAGAAAAATAAGAAAAACAAAAATCAAATTACAAAGTAATTTAAACAAAAATAGATCCTTATCTTTACTACTACAACCAAAACAGGGAAACAATGATTGATGAGGAGGAAGAGTTGTATGATTAAATCGTCGAGTTCGGTGCACAACAATTCGCACAAGGATATTCTTATTTTTTTGGTAAAGGCTCTTCCAACAACCATCGTGGTAGCATTCTCGGAAGAATTGACTACGATACAGTAGAGACTATAAAGATGGACATAAAATGCTAATGAAGGACTACTTTATCGAAAATAGAACCTAAGCTATTACATTGCTGCATCGCTGATTTTGCACGAGTCCCGATATTTTCAGCAGAATTCATTTAAAACTTTATAAAAATAACCCATATTTTACATATAGGTTAAACGGGGTATTTGAAAGAGGAATTTCACCACATATCAAAATCTCGAATTCTTTGCAAATGTTAAGCTATGGAACGACTGGTGATCAATTAGATGAATATTTCAGGCTTGCATCATCAATAGCTGCAGAGCACATGAAGGAATTTTGTAAAACCATGATCACACAGTTTGGTAATGAATACTTACGTATGCTGGGTTCAAATGATGTCGCTAGGTTGTTAGCTAAAGGCAAAGCAAGGGGTTTCCTGGTATGTAAGGTAGTTTGGATTGAATGCATTTAGCATGGAAAAACTGTCTGATTGATTGGAAAGAAATGTTCACCGGCATAAAAAGGTGCCAATAATGATTTTAGAAGCTATAGCATCTAATGACTTATGGATTTGACATGCATTTTTTGAAGTACCAGGTTCATTAAATGATATCAATGTTTTAAAACAATCTTACTTATTCTTGGAAGTGACTAATGGACTGCCATCGGACATTGAGTATAAACTTGGTAATGTCATGCATCAAATGGGATACTACCTCATAAATTGAATATACCCAAAGTGGAAAACATTAATGAAAGAATATAGATCCTAAGCAATGATAAGGAAAAGTATTTCTTAGATAAACTAGCAAGCTACAAAAAGAATATCGAATGTACATTCGGTGTTTTACAAGAAAGGTTTCATATTTTATGAAATCCTACCTGATTTCGTAATGCACGAGTTCTTTCTGAGATAGTGTATACATATATCATAATTCATAACATGATTGGGGAGTCTGAAAGTGGCAGGTATAAGAGTCAAAAAAATAATTATCCATACATGTTCAAGGGTTCAAATACTAGAACTCAAAGAAATATTAACTCCATGGAATAATGTATTTCAACGGTAAAGGATATCAAGAATCAAGTAGCATATTTTGAATTATATAACCAACTAGTTGACCACTTATGGGTGCATAAGGGAAGGAATGTTAGGACAACTTAGTAGATTTTTTACCGGGTGTTTATTAAATTCTGTGTGAAGTTGTTTGTGAGTTTGTAAAATGTGTCTAAGTCGTTTGCTTACTGAGTTCTATACAAGTGTTGAGGTATTTGTGAAGTTGGTTGTGAGTTTGTTTGTGAAGCTATTTGTCATGTTGTTTGTGAACTTATTTCCTAACTTGCTTATGAAAATTGTTTATCGAATAATTCGTTACTAAATAATGCGTCTTTTAAGTTTTATAACGCTCTACAAGTAATGGTATGTAAAGTGGTATATGAAGTTGTAAGATCACTCTATGGTGAAGAGAAGTTACTGGACAATCTATTAGACAGTGATATTCCCTTGGCTTTATGTAGATTAACCCTAATAGAAGAGCACTGCTAAGGACGCTTATAAAATGGGTAAATAATATAGAATACCTTATTAATTGGAGACATCAAATCTTTTCAAAGTAATAAATAGAGAAGAGAAGTTACTGGCATATCTATTTGATAATGGCATTCCCTTGGTGCAGATTATAGGTAAATTAGTCTAAATTATTAAAATAGGTAAAATGAAAACAAAATATACATATAAGTTAAACGACATAGACTTTGCCATTTAAAATTAAAACTGCGTATTCTTCGTCGTTTTATTTAAAATGACAAAGTTTTTGCCATTCTAAATTTTAAACGGCAAAATCTATGTTGTTTTACCAACCAGTCCTCTGTTCAGTTCACTAGCCACAAAACAATCAAAAACTAATCACAGTCAACTGAACAAGTCATAATTGGCTGCGTGGTAGCTTGTTCTGTTCACTTTTTCCACTGAACAAGTCATTACTAGTCGTGCTCTAATAGGAAAAGAGAAATATAACTTAATGATGTAAATCTCAAATGTAAGACCCCTTAACTAGGCATATTCACAAATTAAACTATAATTTTTCAGTAGTCTATATTTGGGTCCTAAGCAGATAGTATTCCAACTTATTTTATAATGAAGTTCATCCATGATTTTCAAATATTTACTATATTAGATTTGTTGTGATGCACCATGTAAAATAGTTTAAGTTAATTATATCCAATTGTGAAAAAATTTAAAAGCGTGTTAAATAATTATTCCTAGGAAAAATGTAAAATAATGTGAAATAAAATTTCAAATAAATGACAAAAATTTAAAAAAAAATGAATTTTACTCTAGAATTAATTTGTTTCATAAGACCATTGAAGCAAGTTTATATGCTTACAAAGAATTTTCATTTTGATTGAAATTTTTTACCTATCCATGCTCGTGCAAAACGAGAAAAATAGAATAGTAATTAAATTCTTTGTTTTCACTTCTTTCTCGTTCGAAGTCATATTATAAAAATATACTTTCTATTCGATTTCGCCCAATATAATTGAGATAACTTTCCCATCAAATGTGGTTAATATAATTAAGATGGAAGATTAAAAATAATTAGGTTCTAAAAATGAAGAATCACAAACTCATGATCTTTTATTTTTACTATTCTTTTTTTCCTCGTAGAAATTGAGGTTGCGTTCGCATTTAATATTTTTCACGTTAATGTTTGCGTCAAGTTAAATGCGTCTAACGCATTAGACACGTATGAATTTGGTCCCACTAAATGCACCGCTTGAGCCAATCATTGAAAAACCAACAGTTGGCATGCATCTAACGCCACAGCCTTTTTCAACAACTGGCTTATTTTTTCCCTATAAATTCCACCATCCCCTTTCATTCCAATCCAAAAATTCAAGCTGTTTTTGCCAATTCTATATCAAGTTTTTGAGATAAAAATTTCGTATTTATGCTTTTCTTTTAATATCTACCTCCCCCACTTTTCCAAGATTTTTTTGATTTTTTTTGTACAGAATGTTGACCCATGAATCCTTCAGCTCTACCCACCACATCGTAGATTGGATAGAGAAACAGACGTGTGGCATTTATAGATATCTGCTATGAAAACATCGCAATTCAAAAAAGTTAGGTTGGCTATTGGTATAAGGATATCATAGTCTCTTTCAACGAATGGATGGACGTCGATTACAATAATTTCCAGATGAAGGACAAGTTTGATAAGCTCAACCGTGAATGGAACCCGTGGAACAAGCTGCTGCAAATTAAAGGCAGATCTGGAATATGGAGAAGGACACCATTAGATGTCTTGACGAATGGTGGGACTTGGTAGCTAGCAGCTACAAGAAATACAAAGTGGGCTCTCTTGCAAAATTCAGGAAACTGAACGTGATATTTGAAGGCTGCATCAGAACTCCAGCCTTCAAGTTCGACATTCTGAAGGCTCAACCTACCAATGCCACATTCGACACCCAGATGTATACTGCGTTTCTCATATAGCGATAATGTAGAAATCAGCAATCACACTCCTCGCAATTCTCGAGCTCTTGCACATTTGCATCGCTCAGTTGCTACTTCTCTCACAAATGTCAGCAGAGTGAAGCTTCATCTCATGAAAATGAGCTGAAAGAGGCCATTAGTTGGATTATGGAAGTGCAACAGGAGAATGACCGATTTGGAAAATGGGAAATCATAGTTATAGTGGCTAAGGATGAGGCATACTACTTAGTTGTCCGTGTGGTAATGGACAAACCAGAAGAGTTTAGAAAAATTGTTTTGTATCCAGTAGACTCCAAACGACTTGAAACTTGGAAAATAGCCTTATGAGGCCTTCCTTGTTGCCCCATATCGATCGCATGTAATTTGGACTCATCTCAATCGATATCTATTGAACCATAACGTATTCCTATAACTAAATCTCCATTCGATCGGCGTTTCCAACCAAACAAAGGTCACACATTCGAACATTCATTACATACAATATATCCTAACAAGCACATATCCATACACACCAATGTGAATCCTAAATCTAAGGATAGTAACCATAAGAACAAAGGATATCCATAAGAACGCTAGTTTTACAAATCTTTTCAAAATTATTTGAAATTTACGTATACGATTAAAGAAGGTTTAAAACATATTTTAAAGTTTGAAAATCATTTAAAAACATCATTAAACATCATATAGTGGGTAATTAGTGAGTAGAGGCTTAAAATCACTTACCTAAATCCAAAGCAATCCTAGAAAGCATGAATCCCAAGAATGAACAACAACTACAAGATGATCTCTAGCAGCAAATATTCAATCCAAAGTGCTAATATCACTAATCTACCTCTAATGATAAATTTTGGCTAATTAAGGTAGGGATTATGGTAACTTTTTGGCTAAGAAGTGATTAATAATGTTTCTTTCTATTTTTTGGAAGTATGAAGTGATTGAGAGAAGTCCCATCAGCCCCAATCTTATGCTAGTCCCGAAATGGGCTTTAGGGCTAACCATTAGCTAACTAATTATTCATTAAGCCCACCAAGATCAAGTGAAACTTCAAATAGCCATAGTTCTCTAACGGTAAGTCTATTTTCCTATTACGACTACTTTATGGAAAGGGAAACCATTATCCTAATCTAATGGAATTGGTTTCAGACTCCAATTTGGCTCCGCTCAAAAGTTATAGGTCATACAAAATTTTCAAGGTCTAAATCATTTGATAAAAATTCTAAAGATGGAAAATATCTCTAGTAGCCACCTCCTAAAATTATAGAATCGTATGACCTCATATAAAAATAATATTAATATTCTATGATCCTCCAATACGTAGAATACGGATCGTTACATTAGAATACAGAACGTTACATTCTCCTCTTTTAGAATTTTTCCCTCGAAATCCCAAAATATATATCAATAAGGTCATCTTGCATGCCTAACAAGGATATACAAGTATATGCAATCATTACCAATCAAACAGGCATACACAACATTCAAATGAAAAAGGTAGTATCCAAGCCTATCCTCTCATGCAGGATGCTACACTGAGGTATACTTCATGATATCGTAAGTGAAAGTAAAAGCGATAAATAGAAAGTCTCAACATGTAAAGAGCTCTAGATAAGTTATCTGCACGCTCTCCTCGGTCTTCCAAGTGCAATCGCTTTCGCTCCACTGAACCTTCAACAACTTCACCATCTTCCTCCTAAGCTGCTTTATGTCACATTCGACGATACGAATAGGCCCACAAGGTCTCAAAGCCTCTGGTTCAATCTCGATATCATCTAGTTGATCTGATGTTATAGTTACGCTTAAGTCGTGCACAAACTTTAGCAAGTGAAAAACGTAGAACGTATTGTACATTCCATCCATTCATTGAGGTAAGTCGACTCTATAAGCAAAGTTCTCAATCCTTTCTAGTATCAGAAAAGGACCTACAAATCTCTATGCAACCTTTCCTTTACTACCAACCCAAATTACATTCTTCAATTGGAGAGATCTTGACAAATACCATACGCCGACAGAGAACTCTAGATCTCAACGTCTCTTATAAGCATAGCTCTTATGTTTGTCTTGACATCTTTCATTCGTTGCCAAATAATCTCAATATTCTCCAAGGTTTTCAAATCATATCTGGCCCAAGTACCAGTTTCTCGCCCACTTCCCACTAACAAGAATGAGCATTACACGGTCGGCCATATAATGCCTCAAATGGTGTCATACCAATCCTAGGCTGATAATTGTTGTTGTATGCAAATTCAACGAGATGTAAGTAATTATGACGACCACCCTACACCACCGGCACCTAATATACTAAATAGTACGCTGATGTTGTGTCCGGTTGATGTAGGACGATCATCAAGGGTTGATAAAGAAATAAAATATCACAGGACCTATCGTATATCTCAAAGCGCATGGAATAAATATAATATACATCACAGATATAAAACAGGAAAGACAGAAATAACTATGTGAATCAGATATCAGAGCATAGATCCATAGAGTTATACAACATAGTAGTAGAGTTTATACAAAATGGGAATAAACTCAAATAAACCGTCTCATAATAGTAAAACAAACACCGTCTAGGCTCCATAGTGTTGCATAATAAAGTAAGCATAATATCCATATATAATACGAGAAAGTTATATCATGCTTGTCCTCTGTTTATCCGCTTTTTGACCAAAGCAGCTAACTTAAAATGGACCTAGAAACCTCATACGAAGTCGGATTGCCTTGAAATTTTGGAGGAACACTTAGAAGACTTGAAAGAAGGCACTCGCTAAAAATGGGCTTGATTAGATAAGGCTAGATGAATTGTTAGAGACCTAACTAGATGGATCGCCAACGATCCATGTAGACTGGGCCCCACTACCTGAAATTTAAGGGTAGGTCCAGACACCCTCTAGAGTGTACATGCAAAGTTTCGTCTAATTTCAGTAAGTTTTGAGCTAGTTATGAATGATTCTTCTGGACAAGATGACCCATGAAGACGGATGATCAAATAAACTCCAAACGACTTGACATTTGGATAAGGTATTCAAATAAATAAAAGGAAGGCAACCCAAAAGGATAGACTCAAAAATAGTTTATGGGCATGGATCGCTAGCGATCCATCATGTTAGCTCAGGTCACCTTGAGTTTTTCTGGACTTCTTCCTAGTGCTAAGTAGAGGCTTCTGACAAGTCGGCATTGGCCCAACTGCTCTCCTACTCCTATAAATACAATCCTACCTGCAACACAAAGAGGATCTTCTACACTGGCTGGTGGAACTCTGTAGAGATTATTCTTCACTCTTCTCCTCCCATACAATAGTCATCTAAGAGTTTGTTGTGATTCTCCAGTGAACTCTTGTAGTTGTGACTTGATCTAACCTAGGATATTCAATCATATTGTAATCCGATTCAGCCTGTAATAGAAGTAAGTTAATAAAAAGTTATAAAGTGGACGTAGGCTTCATTAATAGCCGAACCACTATAAAAACATTCTGGTTTCTTTAATATTTCTGCTCTTTTTACATTTATTTTCTATATTATTGCTCTATCAGAACAGGGCTGGTGCTTTCACAAACTTATACTGGGTGTTGACCCATTTTTTGGGTTAACATTTTTGTGCATTCACTGAGAACCTTGAATGAGATATGAAGAATTGAAGTTTGAATCTAAGATTTAGAGAAGATGAGTAGGCCTAATACTAGATCTAGAGCTATAGCAAGTCAACCGAAGCCTCGGGGCAGCTAGGAGGTGCCCTCAATTTCTCATCAATTCATCTATGTGATTAGAGAAGAAATGGAAAAGATGATGAAGGAGATTCAAGATAGGATCTTGTCTAGGAAACAAAAGATGATAGATAGCTTCTTTCGGAGGATGGAGCAGTAAGGGATAGCTAGATCTGTAGCGAGTATGAATCAAACTCCAAGAAATAACAATAAGAGCCGCTGGAGCTGGATTGGAACGGGTTGGAATAATGCATGTACACCTAGAACAACCGATACTTGGGGGCAATGGTGGAATCAACAATAGGACCTAATGCAGGAGCATCTAGAGTTAGAGCAAAACAAACTGAAACATTGCCCACACAACTTGGGGGCACGACAGATTTGGATCTAGGATGAGTTTTAACACCTGGAATGGGTGATGTTGGAGCTATATTAGCAAATCAAAGTACGAATACGTGACCGCATGAGTCGAAACTAGAAGTCCACGGTTGGAACAGGGAGCAAGTTCATCCCTTACTCTTTACCTTCTGCTTTTTCTGCCTTCAATAACCTCGAACCGCTTACATGTGTACGAGACCCAGATCGGTCTCTAGACACGCTATGAGTTGGATGTCTGGGATGAACATTTAGGATTTCTACTTGTTTTGATTTCCGCTTGTATTGATTTCCACTTGTTTTGATTTCTGCTTGTTTTGATTTCCACTCGTTTTGATTTCTACTTGTTTTGGTTCTTTCTTTTTTGATTTCTACTTGTTTACTTTGGGTTTTAATTTAATTTTGATTTCCACTGGAGAGAGATGACCGATATTGACCGCCTTAAAGTCCCAACATGGGACCGGAGTGCAAGATGCAAGTCCCCTTGTTGGAAAATTGAGTGGATGGACTTATACAATATTGATCGCCTTAAAGTCCCAACACGGGACCGGAGTGCAAGGTTTAGGTCTCCTTGAATTGGCTTGTATGATATTGAATGCCATAGAGTCCCGACCGGAGAGACGGGATTGGAGTGCAAGAAGTAAGTCCCCTCACCGGAGAGTGAGTGGATGGGCTTACTTAATCGCCCTTAACTTAATAGACAAACGATCTAGAGAGATTTCTCCTTAACTTAAAACATTAAACGATCCGAAGAGATCGCGCATTAAACTAAATATTAAACGATCCGATGAGATCGCGCATTAATCTTAAACGTTCAGGAGAGATTGAGCCTTAAAACGGATTTGATTTAATAAAAGGATTTGAATGCCTTATAAACTGATAAATCCTTGATGAACACAGGATGATTTCGATATATGATGTAATTCTGATATATGATGTGATTTTGATACATAATGTGACAACTCTTAATGAGAAGCAAAATGATAATGATGTAAATCCCAAATGAACATGAGACAATTAGAGATATGTCATGTAACTAGAGATATGTGATGTAATTGGAGATATGTGATGTAATTGGAAACATATGATTTAATTAGAGATATGTGATGTAATAACTCCGAATGAAATCAGAATAATTATGATGTATAAATTACTTGTGATTGGTAAGAAAATCCAAAGGAACTGGATGATTCACCAAGGCTGAAGCAGCTGGAAAGCTAAACAATCGAAGACCGAAGATAAGAACTTGTTCTTAAGCAAAGCACACCTTTCATTCAAAAGGCGTACTTTGGAGGGCAAATGTTTACCCGCTTTTTGACCAAAGCAGCTAACTTAAAACGGACCTAGAGAAATCATATGGAGTTTGATTGACATGAAATTTTGGAAAAACACTTAAAAGACATAAAAGAAGGCACTCACCAAAAATGTGCTTGATTAGATAAGGTTAGATGAATCGCTAGTGACCTAACTAGATGGATCGCTAGCCATCCATGTAGATTGGGACCACCACTTGAAATTTTTAGAGTAGGTCACAGACACCCTCTAGAGTGTACCTGCAAAGTTTCATCTGATTTTGTTAAGTTTTGAGCGAGTTATAAATGATTCTTCTGGACCAGATGACCTATGAAGACGGATGATCAAACAAACTCCAAACGACTTGATATTTAGACAAGACATTCAAATAGATAAAAGGAAGGCAACCCAAAAGGGTAGACTCAAAAATATTTTAAGGACATGGATCACCAGTGATCCATCATCCATGGATCGCTAGAAATCCATCATGTTAGAAATCGGGTCGCTTTGAGTTTTTTCTGGACTTCTTCCTAGCGCTGAGTAGAGGCTTCTGAGAAGTCGGCCTTGGCCTAACTACTTTTCTACTCCTACAAATACAATTCTACCTGCAACACAAATAAGATCTTCTGAATTGGCTGTTGCAACTCTACAGAGATTATTCTTCACTCTTATCCTCTCACACAATAGTCATCTAGGGGTTCACTGTGATTCTCCAGTGAACTTTTGTACTTCTGACTTGATCTGACCTAGGATATTCAATCATATTGTAATCCGATTCAGCCTGTAACAGCAGTCAGTTAATAAAAAGTTATAAAGTGGACGTAGGCTTCATTAAGGGCCGAACCACTTTAAAACTCTTCTAATCTCTTTACTATTTCTGCTCTTTTTACATTTATTTTCTATATTATTGCTCTGTCAGAACAGGGCTGGTGCTTTCGTAAACTCATACCAGATGTTGATCTATTTTTTGGGTTAACATCCTTTGCATAGCTACTGCATCCCACTCTGACCTATTATCTAGTCTACTTATTTAAGAGTACTCGAGATAATAAGAAGTAAAACATAAAACCTCAAGTCAGAAAACAGTCTAGTGTGAGTGGTAAACGAATCTCAAATACTATACAAGTCGATATAGGAAGGAGCAAGGGCATACGAATCATACCTGACCTATCCTTACAACCAAAGAGTTAGCACATAACATCTATAATATGCTACTCTACCATCAACATCAAAATGTACTACATCCTAAGTATAATATCGGGCGCCTAAGTATCCTTATCCTATATACCTACATCAGATGACATGCCTAGGAGGTGGATTGTAGAGGATAATAATCAAGGCAAACATAGCATCCACTAAACAATCTTCACTGTCACTCGACGTGCTTGGATATAAGATAACTTGTATGGAACGATCATAAGCCAGAGACCCAATCAAATCTCAGTTCCATAGTGCTCAATCCATGCTACTTAGTATGGCTAAGAAATACACCTATAGTCAAAAGGTCCAGGGTAATCCATGGTCATAAAATCTGGACACGATCACAATCCAAGTAGGCGTCCCCAAGTACCCCTCCACAAGAGCATATAGGAAACTTCTGAGTGTCTATGATCCCTTTACACATGCCTTCATAATGGAACACAGTCATGATTCCATTCTACTCATATCCGCAGTGGAATACAATCATAATTTCACTCGCAAGCCCTCCTCATTGAACCCGCCCTTTGGATCATCACTTTGGCTCCAACTATTGAGCCACTATCCTCGGAACCTAACTCCATCTGCTATCAAGTTATCATCATTACAGTTTTGAAGTCATCATCGTGCCACTACATCCCCATCAGACCCTGAACAAACAAACAAACACCTTTAGCACAACCTGTAGAGCCTACACTCCCCCTCTTGGAAGTTCCACCCCGATTCAATCAAAAACAACCACTCGGTACTGAGTGGTATACTTAGCCAATTTTTTCTAACTTTCTTCCTTGCTTGTTCCACCTTGAGCTCCCAAGTCTAAAAGATCCAACTTCCACCTTGGCAAAATAGGTCGGTATTGACCTAAAGCTCTCGGTACTGGGTCCTATACTTAGCCAAATATTGACCTTTTGACTTCCTGAACCCTTCTTCCTTGCTAACCCCAAGCTCGACTTGAAGCACCTTAGCATTTTCTCCTAGCATGACTCAAAGCACACTCAGTCCATCTTCCACAGAGTAGTTTCCACCGACCAAAACCACTCGGCGCTGGCCCAATTCCTTTGCTCCAAACTTGATGCAATTTTAACTAGAAGCTCCACCCATGCTCCAGAGCCCCTCCTCCATGTGTTATCGTTACCCATTCCAACCATCTTTGCCTTTGATTTGCCTAATTCAACAACCTCTTTCCTAACTACCTAAAATCACTAGCAAACTATATCAAAGCACAATATACAAACATGAAATATCATCAATATACATCCATACACATGTACAATCCATCAAAACATGAAAATCAAGCAAATCCTATCCCAAATCTAACTTTTACACTATCATGTAAATATGATAAATAGAGGTTGCAAAACCTTTTAAAAATCCATTTTAAATCACTTTAAATTTGACCATAAACATATATAAAAGTATGATTAAAGTTAGAAAACATTTAGGATCAAAATCATGTTAAAAACATCAATTTTAATTATATAAACATGCATAGGATAGTGAGAGGTCAAGAACCACTTACAAATTACCCAAAATACCAAAAATTCCCCTTGGATCTGAAGTGGACAATAAGGAAGATGAATGCATATTAGTCAAAAATGATAATCTCCGACCCCTCTATGTTAATTAGCCCTCTAATGATGATTTGGCTAAGATTAGTAAGGAAAAGAGATGATTTTTGAAGAGATTAGGGTAAATGGAAGCTTAGAACTACTTTGAGGAAGATGGAAATGACTTAGATCGGTCCCTACAGCCTCATTTAGCACAATTTTCGAGATGGGTTAGTGGGCCTAAATATGGGTGTTTGCGCCAAAATTGGTCACAAACCCCAGAAGTAGTGAAAGCACCAGTGTATATACATAGATTCACAATATTCCAACACAGATCTCAGATCCAGATAAAGTAGAGAATAAAGATGAAGAAACGGTAAAGTTATAATGGAAGAAAGCAGGAAAGAACACAAGGTTTATAGTGGTTTGGCAATCCGGCCTACGTCCACTTTGAATCAATCCTTTTATTCTCCTTGTACTGTAGTTACAATTACAAGCCTTTAGTAACAATCACAAAAATGGCAGAGCTTCAGCGTCAGAGAAGGAGAAGATCCCCCTTTTAGTTGCCATAGCACTCCTATTTATAGGTGTAGATCCGAAAATATCCGCCTCAGAACCTGGAATACCTTTTGTCTTGCGCATGTGGGCCCGTCACATCGATCTGTAGCGATTTTGGATCGATGCGTGTTCAATTCGTATCGATCCAAAAGTGGTCCAATTGAGCTAAGATCGATCATAGAGGTTCTTGAGTGCATCAGGAAGCTCCTCTCAAAATTTCATAGCATTTAGACTTATAGATTGTGAGTTATGATCGATGCAAGTTTGTGTTCACAAGTCGGCCGTCGTGTTCGTATCGATCTAAAGCTCCACATTCTCCTCTCTCCGTATCGATATAGTTCGCATCGATAACGTGTCTCGAAGATCCAGGAAAGATCCACCTTTCGTGTCGTTCGACCGAGTCATCCACTTATTTGTATTCCATTCGTATCCATCGGCATGCGATGTTCGTATCCACCGACCAACCCTCCTTCGTATCCATGTCGTTGCCCTATTCGTATCGATCCCCTGAATATATCTATTTGTATCAATCACTGTCTTCGTATCCATCACTACGTGGTCCATGCTTTCTTGAACATTTCCTTCGTACTGGTCGATACGAACTCAATCGATACGAGAATGGCTCCTGATTTGTTCGTACCCGTCCAAAGTTATATCCCTTCGTATCACCTTTCGTGCCGTATCCATTCAATCGATGCGTGTTGCATCGATACGAAATCCATCGGTCCAAAGTGAGGTGCCAAGTGCATTTCCCTCATTCATATCCATATGGATCGATACGAAACCATTGATTTAGTGCAAATAGCCGAGCCCATCTCAATCGATACAAACTGAATTTTCTTGAACCTTGATCCATCCATAATTCGAGCATACAAACTCCGTTTAACCTGAAATTCGAAATGTAGCCTTTCTTAGTCTTGTTTATCATTCCCAATCAATCCTACCTTGATTAGAGCTCGGTCCAATTTTGACGGTATCAATCATAGCCTTTTTTCCAATCGATCTCCAATCCTGGTATCCATCCTTTTTAGCCAGTTTGTTGATATCCCGATTTTAACCAAAAGGCGGGGTAACAATGGGCTTAGTTAATTACCCACTAATTCAGGCCAACTACAACCAAAACTTAAAACATCCATAATTTTCAAATTGTAAGTCCCTTTTTCTATTATGACCACTCCATGGAATGGAAAACCATCATCCTGAAGTAGCTTGAGGCCTTAACTCGGTTCCTATAAAAGGTTATAGTACATACATGATTTTCTGGGTTACAATGGTCACATAGAAATTTGATAAAAATCATAAATGGGGAAAATTCCCCTAAGAATTATTTTCTTGAATTTTAGAATCATATGACCTCACATGAATAAAATAAAAATATTTTACAATCCTGCAATACGTAAAATAAGCGTCGTTACACTCTCCCACATTTAGGAGTTTCGCCCATGAAATCCCTGAACAAATCAACAAGGTCATCCCGCATGCCTAACAACCATATACAAGCATAAGCAACCATCGCACATCAAGCATGCGCACACAATAACTGATGAAAAAGGTAAAATCCAACCCTATCCTAGTGTTAAACCAAAATTTGGTTCAACGTTCAAGTTATGTATACAAGAAAGCATGTTCGAAGAAATTTCGATAATATCCCTTGGTTTTATAATTATTCATGGAATTGTTTGAAATATAGTTCATAATTCCAAAAGATAAAATAGATAAGTCAATAGACAAATAGACAAGTCCCGAATCAATAGGCAATATGCTCAAATCATGTTCTTTATCCAAGTATGAACATGTTACAAATAGTGCAAATATGCAATTTTCTAATTGCGTAGGCCCATGTTTACAAATATGTCATCTTCTCCTTCATTATCCTTAATTCCATTAGTCCGTCCTCAAGCTCTCTTTATTGTAACGAAGAGAACTTGGAGAAGATCCTAATTCGAAAAAGTGATAAGAATGAGAAGGAGATTAGGGGCCCCTTTCCATGAAGGGGTGCATCTTTATTTATAGTGGTTGGAAGGAAGTTGTCTTGCTTTCATTGACGATGTGGGACTTTTAGTTTCATGGAGCATGTAATGGAATGTAAAGGCTTTTGAAGCTTTAAGAAGAAAAACACACTAAATCCTCTTGAATTTGCTCTTGTAAATTATCTTATTCTTCTTTCTTTTTTGCATGATTCGACACCCTACAGCAGGATGTTGTGTGACATCAACAATCATGCCATATTTATGAAATACAGCATCGGTTAATAGCTTACGGCATGCGGCATTAATATTTCTCTTGTTATCACATTGATGAAGCATGATATGGTTGAAGGACGACATCGACTAAAGTGTGATGTGAATGGAATGCGTCGTTAATGGAATGTAGCATCAACGAAGGGCGACACTAATATTAGGCAGCATTAATAACAAGTGGCATTGACATTAGGCAGCATTGATGATAAACGACATTGATATTAGACGACATTGATATTAGGCGACATTGATAACATGTGGCATTGACAATAAGCAATATCGATGACAAGCGGCATCGATATTAGGCGGCATTGAAGAGAAACGATATTGAAAAGTTGTGGTATCAACCTAAGGCGATATTGACTATATGTGGCATTCATTTTTCCTTCATAGATAAAGTGCGACGTTGATAGGGTTTGGTACTGATAAGCAATAGCATCGGCTTCATGTGATATCATTCACTTCTATTGTACGACATTATTACTGTTCTAATAGTATATGATATTGATGAATCAATGCGGCATTGACAGACTGTGGTATGCAATCAATGTGGTATTGATTGAGTGCGACATGAGATTGATGCTGCATCATCGCGGGCTTCCATAGCGATTAAGTGCAGCAACCTCCTCTTGTTTTTATATTGAAGGAGCATGGTACGGATGATATGCAACATTGTATGAGATGCGGCATGGCCGAGTTGCGACCTAGGAGATGCGGTGCCGTAAGCTTTCGACATTGATCTATCTTCGTACTTTCGGCATTGGTTTCTTTGTGATGCCACCACTTATAGCATTACCTTCAGCATTGCAATTATGTGGATAATATTTGCCCTCTTGTATAAAAGAAGCTTTTTACACTTTAGTGTAAATTTAAAATTTCTTTGCTTTCTCGATTTCTTGTGAGATTTCTTTTCCAATCCCGTTCCTGTAAAACATAAAGTGAATGACAACTTTCATTGTTAACTTTAAACTCAATTTTAATTTCAAGCAACCCCCTTTCGGATTTGATTAAGTTATAAATAGGTGTATATTGTCCATATTATCTATGCGAGTCAAGATTATAATTTTGTTATAAGAGATCAATAAATAACAAGAAGTTTTCAAATGAATGCCCAAAAGATTATCTGGTAATATCATAGGATGGAGTATTAGAAATTTTCCCTGGAAATATCATGAATAAAAGGCCAGAAACTCATTTGGCAGCAATAATATTTCGAGTAGGAAGCTAGAAAGTTATATGAAAAAATGACCAAAAAGTTCATCAAAATAGAAGACTAGAAAATTGTCTGCAATAATGGAGGACTAGAATACCTTTCTGTTAATAGCAATCTGAATAGAAGACCAGAGAACCTTTCAGCAATAATAGAAGATCCAAAATCCCATTTAATAATAGTCGAACACTAGAAATATCAATAATTAATAATAGAAGACCAGAAATCCACCTGATAATTATAGAAGACCATAAATCCACCTGGCGATAAAAGAAGACCATAAATCTCATTTGTTAATAATAGAATACCAAAAATCCATTTGATAATTATAGAAGACCAAAAATCCATCTGGAAATAATAATAGAAGACTAGAAATCCTTATCTTGTAACAATGAAAGACCTTTCTTTAGAAGGTTGCTTGATTCTTGCTTCGAAGCACACTACGGATCATTTTTGATTGATCTTCCTCTGGAAGATTAATTTATTTAGAGCACTAATTGGCTCGGATTTTGATAGATCTTCCTTTAGAAGATTAATTGATTTGGAGCGCTAATTGGCTCGGATTTTGATAGAACTTCCACTAGAAGATTAATTGATTTGGAGCGCTAATTGACTCTGATTTTTATAGATCTTCCATTATAAGATTAGTTGATTTAGAACGCTAATTGGCTCTGATTTTGTTTAGCACATTTTAGGTGATGATCTCTACTTGGATTTAACCCCTTATCACCGTTTGTGGTGATGATTTAGGTCTTTGTCCGACGCATTTAGTTTGATATTCTTAAGCAGAACCAAAGAATTACTCGACCTCCCTCGAGGAGGCAATTCAGTCAAGCCTTATAGATGGTACTGAAGGATGGTTCGGTGCTTTGACCTGGCCTCCTTAGGCGGTGTCAAAGGCTTATTCTATCCTCCCTTTAGGAGGTGCTTCAGTCAGGCCTTATAGGTGGTACTGAAGGTGGGTCGGTGCTTTGACCTGGCCATCTTAGGCAGTATCAAAGGCTTACTCTGTCCTCCCTCTAGGAGGTGCCTTGGCCAGGCCACATAGGCGGAACCAAGGGCTTGCAGATGGTTTGGTCAAGTCTTTTAAGACGGTACCAAAGGCTTACTCTGACATCCATCTAGGAGGTGCTTTGACCTAGCCATCTTGGCGGGGGTCAAAGGCTTTTTCCCCTTACTACCATCTTAGGTAGTGGTTTAGGCATGTCCTTTTATCTTAGGAGAATCTTCTCCTCAACCATGTAGATACACTTATTTCTACTTCTTCATTCATCCATTATAGGAAAATACGGTCGCAAATGCTCCGCATTCCATATTCTTGCTATTATTTTATCATCGGTCGAAATAATTTATAAGTCCCAGGCGGGATTACTTTTTGTATGATTAAGGGTCCTTTTCCCAATTTGGCTCGAGCGACTCATCTGCTAGATTCTTAGTATTTTCCATAACTCTTCGGAGCATCAAATCTCCTTTTTGAAATGACCTTGCTTTTACTTTTGAGTTGTAATACCTGGATATCCTTCATTGGTATTAAGCTGCCCATATGGCTGCCTCATCTCTCAATTCATTAATTAGATTTGAGGATTCTTTCCTCAATTCTTGTTTCGTATTAAATGCATATGCAATTCTTTGATGACAGGGAACTTCCACCTCAACTGGAAGCATTTCTTCTAACCCATATATTAATGAATACGGGGTATGTCATGTTACTATTTTAGTAGAAGTCCTACAGGACCATAATACCAAAGTTAGTTATTATGCACAGTTTCCTTTTGCTTTATCTAATCGTTTCTTGAGAATTATTTTGATCGTTTTATTGGCAATCAAAGATTAATACTCTTGATCTTGTAGATGGAAATATCGTAATTATTCAGGATACTTTACATTGGTCTCATTCTAAACTAATGCTAATTTCATTTAGAATTTGATAGGAGTTATAAGCATAGTCATGTTGAAGTCGCACGAGCCCAGAGTTAATCTATGTAGAACAGTTTTATCCAAGTAGAAATCAAGATTATAAGTGTTTTGGAATTCGAAGCAAGTCGTGATTAAAGTTCACAATTGCTTTGGAACTCAAACAAGCCACAACTCAAGATATCTTTTACTATTTTGTAATCTTATTATCTTATTTTCGAATGATCTTTGGATATCTATTCTGAATCTTGTAGCTTAAACATTGGAATATGATTCCTGAGTTGTAGATTTACTTGAATTTCTCCCTTTTCTTGTCTTGATGTAGCGATCATCTTGCTAATGACTTTTTATCTTTTGCTTTGCTATACCTAATTAATATAATCCATATAAAATTCCTTTCTTGAATCTTTCCTTTCTCAATAAGTTCCAATTTAACGGATTTGTCCCTTCTGGCTGTTTGTGATCATAACTCTTGATGGATGCTTTACTATTCTTCGAAAGTTTATTAGAACATTTTTACAGCCTCGATAAGAGATTTTGTTCCCAATGTTCGAAGTTCGGAGGAAATTTTTTGTAAAACTTATAATCTCACAATAGAAATGTAAACCTCGAATCAGGGACCGAGCGGTCATGATTCATGAACCGGTAGTCCTTTATACGAGAGTGGACTCTTTTAATTTGAGTTTTATTGGCATAAATTGACAGTGGTGGTTTTAAAACTTTTCTAAAAGATATGGCTTTCAACAATATTTACTTCAAGGATTTATAAATGTCTTTTGAAATATATATATATATAAATCCATGGAGTAATCAATAATGTCTCCTTTGATTTACAATTTTTTCAGAGATGTGTATAGTAAAACCTTTTGAATAAAATTGCTTGTTAAAATAAATATTGGCGTATATTATTTCACCTTTTGTAAGATGTAAAATTGTACCACCTTAGGTTTCACATATCAAAAAGAAATATCTTGTTTGTAGGTTTGAAAAGTCATGATTCATGAACTGATAGACTTTACAAACAAGAACATACTTTTCTATAAGATTCACTTCTATTGAAATAACTTCTCTCTAGAAAAATGGCTTATAACAAAGAATTACATAATTAATTCAGAATCAGAATTTCATATATCATCAGAAATTCACTGGTATAAGAAAGCCTAATTTTTAGGAATTTATAATTTGAAGTTATGCTTGTAAATAAATATATACATATTTGATACCAAATTATATAAAATCGTATATGAGAGACGAAACAATGTGTGTGAAATCACTTGATGCACACAGATCCACTGATGGGGCCAAGATGCAATCCGATATGGCCGAAATCACTTGTCGCTTGTGACATTAATCCATGGATACTATCTTTGATCATTATTGGTGTCATCCAATATCACTTGACATGTCCCAAAATCCTTGATGCTTACGGTGTTATGCGATCTATACAACATTACTTATCTATACTGCAGTCCGGAGCCTTCCTAAACTTGAAATCTTGTATATGCCTCGAAATTATGCAAACTTGAAACCGTGCATATTTGAACTTTATACATCTCAAACCTTCAAAAACTAGTATCCGTTTGAAAACTCAGTCGTATATAACCTGTACTTTTCTGGGCCTTTATACACTTATGAATTCATATATTGCCTTTGAAAGCCATGTATTCATATGAAATTCATGTTTATGATAAATCTTGTAAATTTGAGAAACTGACATATGTATTGAAATCAAATATACTTGAAACCTAGATTTGCCCAAGACATTATATTAAAAATTTGATTTACTCTAAAATGTGGTATGTACAACTTTTATACATATGAAACTGACATACATTTATTTGCAAAACTTTTATAGCTTATATTTCAATCTTTCGAAATCAATCTTATGTATTTTCCTAAATCTGATACACTTGTTTCAAGCTATATATTCTTTTGAACTGCACATTTTTGAAGCTGACACATGTTCGAAAGCCATATACCCAAAACCCAGATACATGAAAACCTTATATTTACAGCTGATAAATATTTGAAGCTTGTGTATATCCGAAATCAATATTTATATGAAATTACATAAACCTGAAGTCCTGTACATGTTAGAAATCATATGTATATGAAGCTATATATTCTAAACTTACAATATATATTTTTTGAAAGCAATATATATTCGAAATTCACATGTGTAAAGACTTTATGTATATTTAATGCTGCATATCTTTGAAAACTTGGCATGTATATGGAACTGCATAGGTTTAAAACTTTATATATTTGAAACCACGTATATATTTGAAGACCTATATAGGTATGAAACCTGTTATATATATATATATATAGAGAGAGAGAGAGAGAGGAAGATTTGATGTATTCAACGTCACTTAAGGCATATGATATCACAATATCACTTGGTATTTACGATATTACTATATTACCTGTCATGGGCGACTTTACTTGATGTGACTAATATCTGTTGCACATGAAGCTTGCATAGACCTAAAGTTTACAATTTTTTTAAAACCATATATTGCAGGACAAAATTTCTCAGCGTTTTAGCCTCAAGGACAAACCTCCAGTATTTTAGCCTGAAGAACAACTTTCTTTAGGTATCAGTTTTTAGTTATTGATAGTAGTTTTTAGGTATCAGTTTGTAGTTATCGGTAGCAGTTTTTAGGTATCAGTTTTTAGTTCGATAGCAGTTTTGGAAGAATGTTTTTCCTTATGAATAATTTTAGAAGAATGTTTGTCTTTATGGTTAAAATATTGAGGTCGTGTCATTGAGGTTAAAAATATACAAATTTTTCTCCATATCCAAATCTGTATCCATATTCATACTTGTATCCGTATTCTGGGTCGCTTAAGCGTCACAGACTCTTTCACGTTCATATCCATCACTGTATCACGTTTATGTATCACAATAACATACATATCCACTTCAAATAGCAAACAATCATCACATACATTCAGTCAATTCGTAACAACGTCATTTGCCTCGTCGATAGCCTCCAATTGCCTTTAGGAAACAATAGGAATTTGATCTAAATCGATAATTATTAATTTATATAAGCCCTTTCAAGTCCAAGTTCAATCCGCTCCCAAATTATAGTGCATCGGTGGACCAATTGGGGTGACTGGTGCTCTGGTGTACACATTTTCCTAGCATTTGGCAAACCGTGAATTTGATCATTATTCTCGTCGCTTCCGCCTTTGGCCACCTCCGCTCCTCCTTTGGTCGTTTGAGAATGTCCCTAGTACCTAGCCCTATGTTTCTAAGTCCAGTTTAACATGTTATTACATCAGTTTGTGCATATATTTATCAGACTATAAATTAGTGTAGTCTTAGTTCCAATTCATTGTTTATAAAAATTCCCTCCCAAATCTAAATTAGATCTGATTTTAGATTTTTATAAGTGTTCATTTACTCTAATATAGCCAGCATATCATAGATATATGATTAAAATTGCTTTATACGAAGAGGAAAGTACATTCACTCACTGAACTAACTGTTTCTGCCTGAACCTCTGCTGTCTGGCCCACTACGCCTCCTTGCTTCATAATTCCATCTTCAAATCATTATTGGTATGTAGCCTCCTCTGATAGCTTCGTAACGTTACCGGTTTCGTGTAATTTCATGAAGATTTGAGAGAGTTAAAACGATTTGAACTTTAGTATGCAAGAGGAAGAAGGAGATAGAGGAAGGAGTGGTCGGTTTTATGAAAACTGAAGTATATGTGAATTTCTATTTTTTAAAAGGAAGGGGGGAAATTCAAACCCAAGTCTTGGAGCTCGATCAACTCAACACTGTTTGGAGAACAATTCCTCCATACGGACTCCAAACGAGGCAAACCCAAATACTACGCAAAAAAAAGATTGGAATGGCGCCAGTTTCGTCGTCAAATTCGAAAGTGGAAAAAATGACCATTTTACCCCCTCTTTATTTAATATTTATTTTATTAACACGTTAATTTTAATTATTTTCATATTATTATATTTTTAATATTAAATTAAAATATTTACAAATTTTCCTAGTATCACATTATGCTACTTGTGTGATTCACATCCAAAAACAACTAACATGTACGCTACCAATGTGACTACACTCGTCTATTATTGGGAAGATAATTATTTTATTTGATAATCAGCTCCTACACACAATTCCCACCCTATACAATATTGGACAATTCTTAGACTTGAACTCAGTCCAACATATGGCAGCTTCTTGGATACTATTTATACTAATGTTATCTTTAATAACTCATGTAGAAACAAAATATCCTTATTTTTATTAATTCTTTGGCATACTTGATGAAATAGGGTAGAAGAGACACTGACCTTTTGCAGCCATTAGATCAAACTTTGCAACACCCCCAACCACTCGTAGATTATTCTCCAGCTAGCACGGATTGGACCCCACAACAACAACCTCTTATGGATTGGTGTCATCACAACTGAGCTTCGGATTTTTCTCACCTCGGCTTGCATCCGTAATAGCATTTATGTTTGCACCTTTCTTTATTAACTGCTCATTTCAAGATGGCCGGTGCATCAACATCAATCCATATTCTTTAGTCGCACTTTTCTTAACCTCAGCATCCTTCCTTAGCTAGTAGTATACCTCCAAACAAGCACACTGTTATTGCACTTCAACTAACTTAGTTTCACCAAACTATATAACATATTAGCCATCACACATCAAAGAAAGTCGGCCTCCTATCCTCAGATCGGATCCCTGCAAATAATTTCAGCTAGCTTAGTGCCAGCTTCACATCAGATCTCTGCAAACCTCTCCCTTCAGACAAGCCTATCTCTAGATGTGTGCAGTTGCAAATCAAACTTCAATCAAGTCTTCTAACGAGCCACATTCAGTTTTCAATTTTGTCCTTGATAGTAATTTCCTATATTATTACATTTTACCGTATCTCACTACAAGGGAGACAGCTCTTTCCAACGGCTCCAAGCCGTTGGCGGCCGTTGGTAAGCCGTTGGAAGCCGTTGGAAAGGCCGTTGGAATACAATTCAACGCCTTCCAATGGCTTCCAACGCCTCCAACGGCGTTATACCAACGTTTACCAATGGCTCATCTGGCCACGTGGCAAACTTCGTTGACCAACTTGCCGTTGGTACGCCGTTGGAAAACGTTGGTTATGGCCGTTGGTAGCCGTTGGAAGTCGTTGCCTATGAATAACCAAATAGCCGTTGGTATCCGTTGGAAGCCGTTGGAAATCTGAAACTTTTTTTTACCCAGCAGCTCCTACTCACCTCCGACCACACACAATATCATAAATATCAAAACTGCTCCATTTTGAGTGTATATCCAATAACAATCACGTATATATAACCAAACACAATATAATAATCAAATCATACACATAAACAACCAAACCATCAAAACAAACTAAATTCTACATCCATCAAATTAGTTTCTACATCAAAACCAAACGTCATCCAAACCAACCGTCATCATATATACAAACAAAACAGATAAAAAGCCATCACCAATCGTCATCCAAACCATCACCAAATGTTTAAGACATCCAAACACATCACCAAATGCCTAACACATCCAAACCATCACCAAATGTCTAACACCATACAACAATATATACAAACCATCACCACTCCACACATAAGAAAACATCTCAAACATACCTCAACTCACTCGCCAGCAGAACCACCGGAGGAAGGAAACCGCCCGTATTGCTCCATGAACTCCGCCACTTTATTGTTTAGCTGCTCCATTTGTTCTTCACGGCGGCGATCGCGGTCTTGAAGCGTGGCGATCTGGGCTCGTAGCTGTGCGATCTCCTCCTTATCTTGAGCCCTCTGGTAGTTCTTCTGCACTACGTCAACCTGTAAATATTAGTAAATATGTGTAAATATATGTGTAAATACGTTTAAATATTTACTCTAGCTAAGCTCACATCTAAAGTGTTTATATATATGATATCGAAATGAACATGCTTCATAAAAATTATTTTAAATTTAAATTAAATTACCGATTGGCTTCCAAATCCAAAGCGCCTTCCGTGGGTCGCTGGATCCATGACAAACTCAAATATTGCGTTCTCCTCATCATTGGTCAACTCTGCTCTTCCGGTGTCCTGGAGCATCAATGTCCGTGCGTCCTGAAACTTTTCCTAGTATGCAAAATACAATTGAATTTAGATAATGCTATTTTAATAGACTTAAAACTTTTAGTTCATTATCTTATACTTACATATGCGGTCCTTGCTTTGTCATTACTTTCCCAGGTGTACGAATATGAGCCTGAATCGTCAATTTGAGTCACCGCATGCGTATGCGCAAATACATCCCAACGACTGACAGGACCACCGCGCTGTCTTTCCTGAAATATGCACATATAAATATATATATTAAATATTTTTATATAAATGTTTATGTTAATTAATAAATATACCAAGTCCTCGCGGTGATGCTGGAATGACTTAGAACCACCGCGATGTGTGACGGGGTTCTTGCTCCTGTTAGCAGAATTCCTAGTTGACTCTTTCTGCAAATTTAAGTTGAAAAAAATTGTTTTATAGTTTTAATTTAAATATTATTTGCGTAGAACAATTTAAATTAAATATTAGTAAATTTACCTGAAATTCCTCATTGGCCCACCAGCGGATAAACTGTTCCCACACAACAGCGCTCATCCAATTTGGCTTGCTTCCACTTGATTTCACAGCATTTAAAGTCTCCCTGTAGTTCTTTGCAATATTACTCTGCCAATGACGTTGTACAACGGAAAGATCTGCATCCTGGATGTCCACATGGCCCTGCACGTTTGATTACATAAGAGTTATATAGTTTTTATGCGTAGTGTAAACATGATTAGATATTTAAACCTAACAAGTAATATCACTCATACCAAAAAGTCCTGCCAAATGGGTTTCTTCGCCGCTTCTAACAAATCATATATTTTTTTTGCACCAATATTTGGTTCGTCTTCAGTATTACCATCGTTATCGGTTAATTGAGAAACAGGGAACATTGAACGTGCAGCATCTTCAACCATATGTTCTACGAGATTTGTTGTATCAATTTCATTACTCAATACCTCCTCAGCTTCAACACGATTAGATGCTAACGGTTCTCCATGACGATCCCAAACCAAATAGTTCGACACGAAACCGAACTAACGCAAATGAACTCTTACCATTTCTGGTACCAAATGCTTTAACAATTTGCATTTAGTACATGGACAACGGATTTCTTTGTCGTTTCTGTTATTACTTAAAGCGAAATCAATAAATACGCGAACACCATTATTAAAATGTTCACTAATTGACGTTCCACTTTCAACTCTTCGTTTTTTGTACATCCAGCTCCGATCAGTAAAATAATTGTCCATTAACCTACGTATATAGTTAAAAAGTACGATATTAATTTGCATTGACATATTATTAAAACAGTTTACAGGTGAATTTTATAATAACTGATCATTGAGTCTATGGTGATGGGTCGTCCTACCTCTCATTACAAATACAATAACGTAATTAAATCGCGTAAATTATTTCAATTTAAATGATTCAACAAAATTTCGGCAGCGCTTCGCTTTAGTTCCCTGAACAGTACACATTTGCGTGTACATAGGGAACATAAACGAAGCGCTGTCGAAATTTTGTGAACCATTTAAAATGAAATAATTTACGTGATTTAATTACGTTATTGTATTCGTAACTTGTCCAATACAGGGACAAATCCAACAAATACTGTATAAGATGAATACAGATGTCCGTTCTGTTAAAAAAACGAATATCCACATAACGATCATATACAATACTTATCAGACGGGACCGAAAAACATTCTAAGGGTTTTCGAATATATTACATATTCTGTAACATATTATATTTATAAAAAAAATTGACGTTCGATACTATACTTACTGTCATTTTCGATATTTTTTAACCGTACATTATTAAATTAATACACTATATTACTTATTAAAAAAAATCAAAGTAACCGTATATTATAAAATTAAATATCATTTTCGATATTTTCTAATCTAATGTCATCATTCAACTTATCGCACTATATTTTCATACAAGCAGCATTCTACACTACGCTATACACACAATACACTATACACCATACATACAACATACTATAATATACAATTAACTTACAATACATAGGTTAATAATAAAAATTAAGCATCAATAAACTAAACTACACATACAATAGTCAATACAAATATATAAATTGCAAATCTAACACTAAATTACCTAATTTAATAAAAAAGGGAATTAGGGTTTATACCTTGATTGGAGAGGATTAGGGGTTGGAGAGGGCTTCTAGATGCTACCGAGTGACGTTGGAGGTTGGAATGGAAGTGGATGGCGAATTGGGGAGGAGGATGGAGGCTTTTGGGTTAGAATTTGGTGAAAATCGAAATGGGGGAGAAGAAGCTGCTGCCGTTTATTTTGGTTCGGGTTTCCAACGGCTACCAACGGCCGCAAACGGCATTTTCCAACGGCGTCCAACGGCTATCTTTTTAATCTCTTGGTAATAATCCGGAAAATACTTGCCGTTGGAAGCCGTTGGTCAATGCCGTTGGCGGCCGTTGCCCCCCTCCGTTGGAATAAACAGTAATCCTTGTAGTGTCTACAACATAAAATGCAGCATAATATTGAAAAATGAAAATTTCAAAACGTAAAATAAAAAAATTCAGAAAAATATATGTTGTAGATACGGTAAAAATAATTAAATTAATCAAGAAAATTATCTTAAAATAAGCTCTAACGAATCGGAAAAAATTCAAAAAGAGGGGGAAATAGGTTGTTTGGACTGCTGTAAGGAGGAGGAGGAGGAGGAGGAGGAGGAGGAGGAGGATGACTGTGTTTATATAGGAGGATGTGAGTAGAAATATACAGCAGTTGGAGTGAAATGGACGTCAACGTACCAATTTCCTCCCATCGAACGGTCCAAATTTTGGAATTAGAACGTTGGGGCATCGGATGTGTCGGACGAGTCAATAACATAAGCGTAGCTAACGGCACCTAACAGTGTTATGGTCTTGTGTTGCAGGCTCTTCAATTGCTGAAGGAGCAAACATACTTTTAGATGATACCTTCTACTTGGTTTACGTTAAGGGTGATGTCTCCTCTCATTTTTCCCACTTGCCAATTGTGTAGGTTCATTATTTTCTTAGCTCAACTTTTGTTCTTTTAAGTTTTCTGTATTATTTATTTGCTCTCTTTAGCTGTCTAATTAAATGTAATTTTAATCTTCGTAGTATGAGCAAATGTGTAGCTTCTGTAATTTTTCATTTTGTATATTAGATATTACTGAATACTTGTACTTTTCTAAACAATCAACTACTCTTCTACCATGCTTTGATTATTTTTCAGGTTCATTCGTTCTTTCAGTAAAAAATGAGTGAAAATTCTTTTTATCGAGGTTCTTCTTTTTGTGCAATAAGGCTAATATTTCATGATAAACATTGCTACTACACTTAAATACTTTGGTTAATGAAATACTGAGGCAAGCATTAACTAAGGCAATGCATCGGTATTAACTGAGACAATGCCTCATTAATTGAGGCAACGCGCAGTTCAAACTAATATTTAACTAAGGCATTCCCCTTAATTTTTGGCGTGTATTTTTGTAGTTACAATGCTATAACTCTTTTCCTACAGCTTTAAAATACCTCGTTACTAATTTTACAATGTTTGAATTCCTACCTTTTGTTAACGGTCAAAAGTGAACGCTAACACCCGGTGTGTGTAATAGAATTGTGAAAGCACCACCCGTTGGTACGGGAACAGATTATAAGCTGAAAATAGCAAAAAAGCGGTAAATGAACAACGGATTTATAGTGGTTCGGCCCGTAATTGAGCCTACATCCACTTTATAGTCTTTTATTGCTGATTCGGTTACAATTTGATACAATATCCCTCTAAATACAATACAATTTGATCATGAAATCATTCTTGACTACTAGCTCGATCTTTAATGATGAAACTCGACGAATCCGTGTTGGATGTTAGGAGCTCTTCTCGAAGATCGTTGTAGTGTCTCGAATGCTTGAAGATCTTTGATTGCTGAATGAGAGGAGGCTTCGACAGCGTAACGGCGCTTGGAGAAATGAATGGCCAAAAGTCCCTCTCAAGTTGGAAGTGATGGGGTATTTATAGGAGCGGATTTCTGAGCTTTCAATTCGACCAAGTCATGAGTCGTATCCGACTCATGGTAAGTCGTGACTCGTATTCGACTCATGATGTCTCGTGGGCGCCTTATGGTCCATCTTGCGGCTTAGTTGGAAGACAAGTGTTTAATCGTAGTCGACTCATCAGATCAAAATAGCACAGGCCAGGGCCTTGGATTCCAGTTTCGATAGCCTTTAAGTCGTAAGCCTGATGAGTCGTACGCACCATAAGTCGTAAGCCTGATGAGTCGTACGCACCATAAGTCGTAAGCCTGATGAGTCGTATGTCTTTGTGAGTCGTAAGTCTGATGAGTCGTAAACCCTATGAGTCGTAAGACCTTATGAGTCGTACGTTTCCATGAATAATAAACCTGATGAGTCGTACAGATCTTGACTCCCTGAACCATCTGGACCATGAGTCGTAGCAAGCTTATCTCGTAAGACCATGAGTCGTAGACTCCTTATCTCGTAAGTTCATGAGTCGTACAGCTCATAAGTCGTAAGGCCATGAGTCGTAGACTCCTTGTCTCGTAAATTCATGAGTCGTACAGCTCATAAGTCGTAAGGCCATGAGTCGTAGACTCCTTGTCTCGTAAATTCATGAGTCGTACAGCTCATAAGTCGTAAGGCCATGAGTCGTAGACTCCTTGTCTCGTAAATTCATGAGTCGTACAGCTCATAAGTCGTAAGGCCATGAGTCGTAGACTCCTTGTCTCGTAAATTCATGAGTCATACAGCTCATAAGTCGTAAGGCCATGAGTCGTAGAAGAGTTAACCTTATGAGTCGTAGCATGCTAAGTCGAAACCTTCTCAAATCATAGAGCCTTTAACTCGTTGAGTAGCTAAGTCGCGAAGTTCCCCTAGGTCGCAAGCTGCTTAACCCGGTAGGTTGTAAGTCGTTCAAGCTATAGATTCCTTCTTAGCAATTAAGTCGTGAGTCGTTGAGTGCACAGGCTTTAAGTTTTTTAACTCGTAAGTCGTTGCTAAAAGGGAGTTAACATTTGCCCCTCGAAGTATACGTCTTAAGTCGTAAGTCGTGTGCTTCGATTTCCTTTGCCCGCTTCTTGATGAGTGTGCTAGATCTCGATCGACTTAAGATGAGTCGTAGGTCGTGAACGACTTAGTATAAGTCGTAAGCCGGATGTGTCGATTCACCTTTCACTATCCCAGGGCATAAATAGCCTAGGTCGTTCCTTCTTCTCCTTTACCTGTTTCATTCTGTCATTTGCAAGCATTTTAGTTCCTCTCAGACAAGCTCAATTACTCGACCGCCAGACATCTTCGATTTCGTATTGCGTAAGTGGATTCGATTGCTATTCATTCTTTGATTATGACCCAATTACGAATCCCATTTTCACCATCGACCCCCCTTTTCCCATGTCGCAACTCTCTGCAATCCTTGTTTCAATTGATCACTGATGGATTCAGGATGATCTGTCTTAGCCTTGGACAGTCTTGTGTGAACCAGACGATGGATTGCGGCGATTCAGTTTGACCGATTTGTGATTTGTGATGGAATATCATTACACTAGGTGTATGGTGATATCGAGATAATTGAGTGCGTTGAGGAGAAGAGAGTTTTGGTTGAAGGAGAGGCTAATAAGTTAACGGGTTAGGAGTTCGGCGAATCGATGTACTGGGGAGAATGAACTAACACCTTTGAACAGAAACCGCGACTTAACTTTCGACGACCTTAAGTAGGTCGTAGGTCGTAGGTCGGTAACGACCTAGGACATTGCATTTTTGCACTCAGACTTGAAACTTTTCTTTGTAGCGCGACTTAAGGACTGACGACTTGATTTAACTCGTAGTTTGCCCCTTAGGTCGTGAACGAGTTAATACTTAAGGTTTAATCTTGCAAGCAAATCTGAAAGACTGGTCGTGGACGAGATAGCCCTTAACTCGTAACTCGTAACTCGTCCGAACGACTTAACAACTTGAACTCTATGACTTCGAATTCTTGGACTTGAATGATCTGACTTAAGAGAACATGCCCAGAACATCTTGATTCGCCTAATACGACCTAAAAGCCCCGACTCATGATAGGTCGTTTAACGACTTAGGACTTAGATGACTTTGCACAGAAGTTGGCTGAACTCTTGAATTTGAACTGTGTTGTGCTACCTCTCACACTGTTTTGACTTTAATGCTAATAACCTGCTTAACACAACATTCACAGAATACTGGGACGAATATACTGCCACTGACTGCCCACATCGAATGACAGATTAGTTGATAAAGAGAAGATTGAATTAAATGAACTGTATGAGTGAAATGCTACACAATAACTAACTCAAGTGAAGTATTAAAGCAAAATCGTAATGGTTAACTAAAACTGATTTGTCTGCATTAACACTACACTTGAGCATTAACAGGTTCTGAAATCTCGTAATCGACTGACTGTTAGCTAGTTTAATTCCAGTTATACTTGCTTTTTTTTTCATTAGTTTTGCACAGCACTTCACACTTTTAGGAAACGTGCACCTTCACTTTTGAACATTCAGCTGATTGTGTAGAATGGCATCTCATCAAGAAGACTTGGAACCAAGTGGAGAAGCTTTTCCAATTGCTACTCCGTTGAATGATCCCCCAGAAAAGACTCCTACCACCCTGAGTTATAAAGTCTTCCATCAACTATGCTCCCAGTTTGGCATTGCTGAATCTGACGCTTTGCTCCCTGGAGTAAATGACACTGCTGACAGGCCGCCCCACGGCTTCATTGCAGTGAACCGCCAAATGTGCTTGAGTGGAGCGATTCCCCCGTTTAATGACTGTCTCCGAGAACTCCTCCTTCGATTATCTATCTCTCCTTTTCAACTTCATCCTAATGGCTTCGCCATCCTGCTGGGACTGTGTGTGCTTTTTAGGAGAATGCTGGACCGTTTTCCCAGTTTTGGAGAAATTTGCTTTCTATGCTCATTCACAAGGACCAAGGACCATCCCTCTATCACAGTTGTAAGGAGTGCCAGGAATCGCAAACTGATTATTGGTCTTCCCGAAAGCGTTCCTGGGTTTCTGAGCCAGTTTTTCTTTGTTCGTTGTCCCCCGGGATTTTACGCCATTTGGAGAGTGGGAAGTACGATTATCTATCTTTTCCCTGTGTTTTTTCTAAATTCTTCGAAGTCCAAATTGTCAAGTGTTAACTTCTTTTTCTACTGTTTCAGCGCTTCCTTCCCCCTCTAGGGAATCCCGTCACAAGACTACCTTTGAGAGGCTTATGGCCGTGACGGTTGAGGAGAGGAGTGTTCAATTTCTATTGAGAGATGAGTTCCTCCACGAATTTGGACTCTTACATCCTTCCCGTTCCACTCAGCCACATGAAGTCCCTGAATCTCCTGCTGAGGAGTCAGATGCCCCTGTTCCTGCTAAAGAACTTTTATCGCAAGATCTTACCGCTGAGACTTCATTGGTAAAGTGTTCTACTCCTACCGACATTGCTGGACCGTCCAGTAAGTTAGCACTTGCCCCGGTTGTTGAAGAGGAGGAAAATCTTCACACTCTTGAAAAGACGGCTGAGGTGGAAGTTGAAAAAGAGAAATCTCCCATGCACAATGGCGATGATACTTTTGATAGTCTGAGCGACATCATGATAACCTCTCAGGAGCTCTTTAAAGATGATGTTTCTAAAGTGGTTCCTCCTATTGTCGAAGCAACTTCTTCTTTGCAACAAACCACAATGCCTTCCGCACAACTTATTGCCATATCTACACCCAAAAGTGGTTTGTAGTCTGATGCGCGTAGTTTGCACATCACACACACTTAGAATTTTGGCACTTATATGCACTTAGCCTCTTCAACTTGAGGATTTCTAAAACTGGTCTTTTTATTCAATTTCAGGTTCTCTAATGGGGCGAAGCGGCTCTTACTACAACAAATTTCAGCGTTACGGAAGCCGTGAGGCTTATGACTTTAGGAGCTATATCGGTGCTGTGAAGGAAACTGATGAGGAGAGGGCTGCCAGAAAGGCTCACGAGAGGCGAACTTATGAAGAGCGTCGCCGGAAAGAAGATGAGGAATACTGTGGGAGTAGGGACGAGCGACGTGACTCTTCCCGCAGAAGCGACAATCCTTACAAGAGGAAATCTTATGATGATAAGGGGAAGAGTCATACTTCCGATGATTCCAGCAAACGGATCAGACTTGGCGAGAAAGATACATCTAACATTTCGGAAAAGACTACCGCTTCTATTCCTCCTCATACATCTTCTGGTTCTCCTGCCCTCAAGGAGTCTGACATCCAGACAATCATTAATAGGCCACAGTACCAAGCTGGAGATGGTCCTCCCACACTTCAGAGCCGATTTCCGAATTGGTGTCTGAAAGGAGTGCGTTTTGATTTGGACTTGGTCCCCATTGATAAGCAGGCGATGCTGAAAAATGTCGATGCCGTAAAGCTTGACATCGAAAGAATGTCTGGGTGGCAGAAGCTGGTTGATGAACTTCAAAGGGTCAACCATATGAACCTTGAAGCGATGATGACCATGGAAAATGATAAATCTGAGTGGGACAAATGGCGTAAGCAGCATGACTTGGAGATGAAAAGCATTAGTGATGGTTATGTGAAGCTCGAAGCCGAAGTTGAAAGACTTAAAAAAGAGCTTGCTACCTCTTCCACTTCTTATTCTCAGAAGGAAGAAATGCTTCAAAAACAAGTTCGAGACGCCCATGCTGCTCAGCGGGATACTGAAGTCAAACTTGAAGCAGAACAGCATGTTGCTAGAAAATATCGTGATGACGCTGCTCAACTTCAGGAGAAACTCAGCTCTCGAGACTTAGAAATTGCTAGGCTACAATCCCAGTTACTGAAGGCTGAAAGAGAACGTGATGAAGTTCTCTCTGGTAAAGCCGCAGCCGAAGAATCCCATAAGGCGACCATAGCCACCGTTGACGCGACTCTGTTTGACTTTTATATGCATTGTGTCCTGGGGCGTGGGAGCCTTTCATTTTTGGGACCAGAGTATGAAGTCACCTTAGCGGAGGTATGGGAGGCAATCATTGACTTATTTGGTGGTGCCGGATATTCTGAAACAGATCTTCAAGCTACCTACTTAAGTGAGAGCGATCGCGCTGCCCTTGCCAAAGGAAAAGAGCAGCTCATCCAAGTGCGGGCCGAGGCGACGGGAGAGAAGCTTCCTGAGAAAGAAACACCTCCTATTGCTCCTGCTTATACTTCGGCTTTAGCTCATGCGGATATTACTGGCTCTAGTTCTCATTCCACGCCTCCCGCTAAAGTTGACAAAGAAACTGTATCCACCCCTACAGAGGAAGAGGCAATGAAGGACTTCCAAGCTCGGGAATTTGAGATTGATCTTGCTAAACCGGCTTCTCCAGGTAACTTTGACGATTCACGATCTTCTTTTTTCTCGGAGAATACTGATTTTGATTTCTTTTATTATGCAGCAGTCGTGCCGGAAACTGCACCAATTCTTCCTTCTTCAGCTGTCGTTCCTCCTCCTTCTCAAGTTATATCTCTTCCAGCTTCTTAACCAGGTTCACAGGAAGAACCAATAGCAGCCCTTCAAGGTTTAGACGAACCACTTGCTTCCGAAGAACAGAAGGCAGAAGGTCTGGAAGATAGCGAGAAGACCCCGGAGCAGCCTTTTGATTATGACACGAAGCTTTCTACATTTCTTGCTCCGGGGAGTGAGTCTTCTTCCAAGAAGAAGGGGAAACGTGTGGTTTCGAAGAAAGGAAAGAAGAGTTCTTCTGCTGCTGGGGATGAGGCAGAGATTGATCCGGCTGAGTCTCCTTCTCCTTCTTCTCCGATACGGCCTACGAAGCTAATTACCAGGCCGGGTAAAAACTCCAAGGGTGGGAAGAAGGGGAAATGAGTTTGATTTTGCATTTTCTGCTTTTTGTATTGACCGGGGATTGTGCGGATACCGGTCTCCGCTTCTTTTTGTAACCTGTACAATGTAAAAAATTTCTCATAGTGTTGAAATAAATAGATATTTTTCTTGTACAAATCCTTGTGTATGCAGGAGTACATCTGTTTTTCATTTGAAGTGTAGAGTAAACGATTCTTTCTATTTGTACAAACTTCTTTGTCTGTGTTTCAAGAACGCATTTACTCCACATCTTTATTACGTGATATTGCAATGAACTTGTGGTATGTCGCTTGTATATCACTTTTATTATTGTAACTGAATTGTATAATGTTGCCCCCATACCACAAGTATATTGTAATATTTCTTGCTTTCACAAGACCGATACTCTTATTTTAGAGAATAACTTTCCACTTTTTCAGGGAAGAATTATTCTGCTTTTAATAGAGTATATCTTGTCTTTGGAGAAATCTTTATTCTCTTTTTCTTCCTGAAGAACACTTCGACTTCTGGGAATGATCACTTTTATTTGTTTGAAAGTGAATTTTCCTGCACAGTGAAATGAGCTTCTGAAGAAGGTTTTGATTTTTGTGCCCCAGTAAAGGGTTTATTTTTGGTACTTCAAGCAAGGTGAAGTACGCCTCTGAAGAGGTCTTTTGGTCTCCGAAGAGAAGCGATTTTGGTCTCCGAAGAGAAGCAATTTTGGTCTCCGAAGAGAAGCAGTTTTGGTCTCCGAAGAGAAGCAGTTTTGGTCTCCGAAGAGAAGCAGTTTTGGCATTTCATCTCTGGTGAAGTGGGTCTCCGAAGAGAAGCATTTTGCACTTCTACACGGGTGAAATGTGCCTCCGAAAAGGGCTTTTTAATATTTCATCACTGGTGAAGTGGGTCTCCGAAGAGAAGCATTTTGCACTTCTACACGGGTGAAATGTGCCTCCGAAAAGGGCTTTTGCCTCCGAAGATGGCTTGTGCCTCCGAAGAGGGCTTGTGCCTCCGAAAAGGGCTTGTGCCTCCGAAGAGGGCTTGTGATTGCCTGGAAGTTACTTTCTCATGGTCGGAGGGGTCCACGGGACAGGCGTAAGTTGTTTGATTGGATGTTTGTTTGTACAAACGATCGCAATCAATTAACAAGGTGCCCCTGTGGTAGTTCTACCGATCTTTTTGATTGAGGAAAGCTCTCCATTTATTGGCGTGCCTCGTTAGAGGGCTTTGTTGACCCTTGGGAAGGAGCATCAGTTGGTTGGTGTGCCAGGAAGGGTGCGTCTTAGGGGCAAGTAGATCCATGGGATGGACACAAGCTGCCTGATCGGATGCATCACAATCAGTTAGCGAGGGTCTTATTCCTTCTGCTTGGGAAGGTATCCCTTTAGTGGATCTACCTGCTTTCCTGTTGAGAGGCATACCTCCCTTTGGCTGCTTCCATGTTTGCCCGCTCATGTTGTATCATCATCCGCCAATCTGCGATCCTTTATCATCGTTTCCAAGCGTGTGTTCCTTTCTTTTGCAAGTAAATCGCTTTATCCGAAGAAGTAGACTTCACTGTTGAATGACTCCACAGAGTAAACGCAAGTTATTTGGTTGGATCCCTTTTTATATCAGCGATCGCAACCAGTTAACGAGGGCTTGACCTAGTGGAGCCGTCAACTTTTTATGTGAAGTTCCTCTTGTATGGGATTCGAGTTTGAAATTTTTGTTGCTTGAAATTTGCTAAATGATTTGTAAGGCTCGCTTAGCTTTGCGATGGGTGAGCTTTGCTTTAATGACCTGCAGTATTAGATCGATATTTTAGCAATACATTTAGAGTATTTACACATCGAAATATAACAGGCATTTTATACTAGAAAACACAATGCATAGTTTTTCATTATTGAGTCACGCTGATTTCTCAGCGGTTTACAATGCAGAAGTTACACATCCATCATTATCTTTACAAATTCAAGCAATGTTGTTAAGTAAAAATGAATGCTAGTTATTGTTGTTTCAGAATCTCCAAGCTGGATTTCCATTTGTTCTTGATTCATAGCTTTTGGATTTTTATGCCAGAGAAAGTGAGAGATGCCCCAGTCGCAGTTTTGTGGGTAATTAGTAGTCATCCCAACTTCTGCTTGCTGGGTATGGTCCCCCTGTGATAGCATTAATGACAAGCTTTTCTGAATCTTGCACTGCAGTGTTGTTGTGAGAATCGGATTGATGGGTAGGGTGTTGTTGATCCCGAGTGGATGAGGTTGGATCGGCTCCGCTTCTCTTAACGTATTGTTGGAGTTTACCCTGCTCTAGCAATTCTTCAATCACCTTCTTTAATTGGCGACATTGGTCAGTGTCATGGCCAGGTTGATTGTGAAATTGGCAGAATTTTCCATTACGCTTTGCCCCTCTTGTCATCTCAGGTGGCTTAGGATACCTGACAACGTCTCTTGTTGCAAAAAAGATATTTCTTGGTGTATCAGTTAAAGGAGTAAAGTCCGAAGGATTAAAGCGGCGAGGTTTCTTTTCATTTCTCTGGCTTTTTCCTCCTTCATTCTTCCTTTTTTGACTTTCAGATTCTCTTTTCTTAGGTGGGACATTGTCATTATCAGTCTGGGCAATAACCACTTTCGATGTTGCAGAAAGGCTTTCAAGGCGAATGAACTCATCGGCCTTTTTATAAAATTTATCAAGTGAGTTCGGTTCCTTCATCTTTAGCCATATCCCAAATTTACTCGATTTATCAATGGCTCGCATCAAATAAGTCAGGATCATGCGTGGTTCCGCATTTTCTACCTCGGCTAAAGCTATATTGAAACGGCTCAAGAAAGATTTGATTGATTCTCCGGGCGCTTGTTCAAGGTTAGACAGTGACATTATATCCTTAGCTTTTGAAGCATACAATCTGAACTGTTCTTTAAACTTTTGCGTTAAGTCGGAGAACTTATCTACAGACCGAACTGGAAGCTTTGTGAACCAAAGTAAAGCCACACCTTCTAGGTATACCGAAAAGTATCGACACTTGATCTCGTCTGACGCTCTTGCACCAGTCATATGCCAATCGTACTTGTAGAGGAAATGATTAGGGTCACTGGTTCCCCTATAGGCTTGGATAGTAGGAGGTGCAAATTTCCTTGGAAACTCCGCTCTTAGGATCCTTTCAGTAAACGGAGTTCTGCTTGGCGCAAATCCCCAGTCAGCCTCATCCTCTTCCCTTTGCATGCTCTCTTTCATGATGCGGCCAACCATTTCAGACAGGTACTCTTTATTGTTCAAAGACACCTCCGGGCAAGTATTAGTTCTTCCCTCGGAATTTTGCCCGGGCATATGCTCATGACAAGTTGGTTGCGGCATAGAACCATCAGCTTGGAAAGGTGGCATTTCAGGAAGAGTAGTTCGATGGTTTTCCGGTTGACGATTTGCCCCGAGCAGAGCAGTTAATCTATCCATCATCAAAGCGTTTTGAGTTTCAATTTGTTGGTATAATCCAGAAACTGCGTCATCCAATTCAGCCCTGGTGACTCCAACGGTTGGAGTTGCTTGATCTGTTGTTGGGGAAGCGAAAGTCCCTTCGTGAGCATTTCCGGATCTGATAGGTCTACCTCTTCTTCCAGGAGCCATTATTTCGGATCTGGTTTTTAAGAGAGGTTCTTTTTATGAGTCTTTGCGAAGCAACGGTGGATGATCGCCTGAGTTGGGTTCTCAGTGAAAGCACCAAAATGTTAACGGTCAAAAGTGAACGCTAACACCCGGTGTGTGTAATAGAATTGTGAAAGCACCACCCGTTGGTACGGGAACAGATTATAAGCTGAAAATAGCAAAAAAGCGGTAAATGAACAACGGATTTATAGTGGTTCGGCCCGTAATTGAGCCTACATCCACTTTATAGTCTTTTATTGCTGATTCGGTTACAATTTGATACAATATCCCTCTAAATACAATACAATTTGATCATGAATTCATTCTTGACTACTAGCTCGATCTTTAATGATGAAACTCGACGAATCCGTGTTGGATGTTAGGAGCTCTTCTCGAAGATCGTTGTAGTGTCTCGAATGCTTGAAGATCTTTGATTGCTGAATGAGAGGAGGCTTCGACAGCGTAACGGCGCTTGGAGAAATGAATGGCCAAAAGTCCCTCTCAAGTTGGAAGTGATGGGGTATTTATAGGAGCAGATTTCTGAGCTTTCAATTCGACCAAGTCATGAGTCGTATCCGACTCATGGTAAGTCGTGACTCGTATTCGACTCATGATGTCTCGTGGGCGCCTTATGGTCCATCTTGCGGCTTAGTTGGAAGACAAGTGTTTAATCGTAGTCGACTCATCAGATCAAAATAGCACAGGCCAGGGCCTTGGATTCCAGTTTCGATAGCCTTTAAGTCATAAGCCTGATGAGTCGTACGCACCATAAGTCGTAAGCCTGATGAGTCGTACGCACCATAAGTCGTAAGCCTGATGAGTCGTATGTCTTTGTGAGTCGTAAGTCTGATGAGTCGTAAACCCTATGAGTCGTAAGACCTTATGAGTCATACGTTTCCATGAATCATAAACCTGATGAGTCGTACAGATCTTGACTCGCTGAACCATCTGGACCATGAGTCGTAGCAAGCTTATCTCGTAAGACCATGAGTCGTAGACTCCTTATCTCGTAAGTTCATGAGTCGTACAGCTCATAAGTCGTAAGGCCATGAGTCGTAGACTCCTTGTCTCGTAAATTCATGAGTCGTACAGCTCATAAGTCGTAAGGCCATGAGTCGTAGACTCCTTGTCTCGTAAATTCATGAGTCGTACAGCTCATAAGTCGTAAGGCCATGAGTCGTAGACTCCTTGTCTCGTAAATTCATGAGTCGTACAGCTCATAAGTCGTAAGGCCATGAGTCGTAGACTCCTTGTCTCGTAAATTCATGAGTCGTACAGCTCATAAGTCGTAAGGCCATGAGTCGTAGAAGAGTTAACCTTATGAGTCGTAGCATGCTAAGTCGAAACCTTCTCAAATCATAGAGCCTTTAACTCGTTGAGTAGCTAAGTCGCGAAGTTCCCCTAGGTCGCAAGCTGCTTAACCCGGTAGGTTGTAAGTCGTTCAAGCTGTAGATTCCTTCTTAGCAATTAAGTCGTGAGTCGTTGAGTGCACAGGCTTTAAGTTTTTTAACTCGTAAGTCGTTGCTAAAAGGGAGTTAACACCTTTATTAATAGTTGGCATGGAATCACAATCTTTTGATCCGATCGCAAAGTTCCAAAGTTGCCCTTTATATGTATTTTTGTAGTAATAGTTGTACAAGGATGGATCTATTTGAAGTTTGGGGTGGGCAGCTGCCCACCCCACAAAAAAAAACGCAAAAAAAAAACAGAGAGGCTGGGTGGGCAATTGCCCTATTCAAGATTTGGGCAACAAAATACCAGCAAAAGAAGAAACAGCGACAAAAAGAAAAAAGGCAAAAACTCTAGCCCTGTTTGCTGCTTGCCTGCTTCGACAAAGTCTCTCAAGCGACGAAAAAAGCACGCTGTCGCTTCCAGCCTTCCACGACTCCGCGCCTCTGCGCTGCGCCTCCGCCTTCGCGCTGCGCCTCCGCCTTCTTGCTTCCAGGTTCAATCAATTATCAATTGCTCATTTGTTTGTATTTTTGAGGTATTTTTACAATTTTTTTATTTTATTTGCATAATTGTCTGAAGCCTTGAATTAAACCATGCGAATTTGATAATACACTTGACTGAAACATATAGATTTGCAAGAAATTCACTGAAAGCATATGGAATTTGAACGATTTGATAATGCACTGAAGTCTAAAGCATGCGAATATGCCTAAAGCAGCTGATTTTTTTTTACACATCCTAGCCTTGCTTGAAAGTTGAAATTGCTTGAAACAATTTTTATTTTAGTTAATTTGAATCTGAATTTAAAGGTTAGTTAATTTTAATTTAAAGTTTTGTTAGTTTTAATCTGATTTAACTTGAAGTTTAGGTAATGTTAATTTAATTTTAGCTTGAAATTTTGAGTTTAGTATTAAAATTAAGCTTAGGTAATGTTAATTTAATTTTAGTTTTAATTTTAAGTTTAGTTAAATTAAAATTAGGTATCGGTGATGAGAAGGAAGAAGGTAATTAATTGCTTTATTTCAGATTATTAGTTTTATAACTAGCTCATGATGCAACCATCTATGCTTTTTTTTAGTGAATGAATTTATTTTTAATGAATAAATTTTAGTTTGAATTTATTTATCCACATCCTCTTTTGATATACCTAGGCTCTGTCGCATCAAGATTTAGAAAATGTCCAAAAGGCCAACAAAAACTTTGTTTTCTTTCTACACAAAAAATCTGATGTTGGTGGAACATCATCTCCGAATCCTTCTTTGAATTTGGATTTAAATAACCAAGATCCAACAAATGAAGTGCATCATTCCACTAAAATTCAAAAGACCGAAGATACTGTGAAACATGATCCAGGATTACGTCAAGCTATATGGATGTACCATCACAAAGATCAAGATGCAATTCGTCGTCGATATATCGGAATGAGTCCGTGTCAACTTGATTTGAAAGAAAAATTCAAACGAAATGAAGACGGACGACGTATGCGATTTGAATGGTTTAAAGATCATAAATGGCTTGAATATTCCGAAACAACTCAAAAAGCTTATTGCTTTCCTTGTTTTCTTTTTGACAAAAATATCTCTCAGCAGCATAAGCAGGATACATGGATTTCTAGTGGATTTAATAGTTGGAAAAGAATTGGTGGAAAAGATTGTTGTCTCAAAAAACATGAAGGATGTCCAAATTCACTACATTCAAACAATGTCACGTTATTAGATTGCTTTAGCAATCCTTCACAAAGTATTGAAAAGCAATTGATTTTACAATCTGAAATTGAAATAAAAAAGAATCGATTGCGAATCATCACTTCAGTGAAAGCTATATTATGGTTAGCATGTCAAGGTTGTGCTCTTAGAGGGAATGATGAATCGGTTCATTCATTTAACCGTGGAAATTTTCTTGAACTAATTAAGTATTCCGCTTCACTTTCATCTGAAGTTGCAGAAGTGGTATTAGAAAATGCTCCTGGAAACGCTTCTTATGTTTCACCAAAAATTCAGAAAGATATTATGGAAATTATTGGTGATTTAGTGAGAAAAAAAATTTGCGAAGAAATTAGTGAATCCAAATTTTGCATTCTTGTAGATGAATCACGAGATGAGTCAAATACTGAGCAAATGGCAATAGTTATTAGATTTGTTGATGATGAAGGTTGCATACGTGAACGGTTCTTTGATGTTATTGGAGTTGAAGACACCACCGCACAAACTCTAAAAAATGCTTGCTCCAATGTGCTCGATCGAAATGGTTTGCTTGTTCAAAACATGCGAGGTCAAGGTTATGATGGTGCGAGTAACATGAGAGGTGCTTGGGGTGGATTACAAGCACTATTTTTAGAGGAATGTCCATATGCATATTATGTGCATTGTTTTGCTCATCGATTACAACTTGCACTAGTTGGGGCTTCTGGTGAATTATCTGACATAGAATTATTCTTTCAAATGCTTAATTGTATTGTGAATTTAGTAAGTTCATCTGCCAAAAGAAATCAACAACTAAAGGCTGCTATAAGTAAAGAAGTTGAAGACATGATGTTGAGTGGAACGTTACAAACAGGCACGGGAGCAAATCAAAAAACCACTTTACAACGTCCAGGTTCTACTCGTTGGAGCTCACACTATTCTTCGGCATGCAGCTTGCTTAGCTTATATAAACCTGTTCATGAGGTCCTCGAAATCATAAAAAAAGAAGGTTTGAATAGGAAAATGCGTGCTGAAGCGAGTGGTGCTTTACATGCAATGAATACTTTTCAGTTTGTCTTCATATTGCACCTGATGGTTGAAGTAATGGGAATTACCGAAATCCTTTGTCAAGCATTTCAAAAAAAATCTCAAGATATCTTGAACGGGATTCATTCACTCTCGATCACAAAGACTCTTCTTTCTAATTTGAAAAATGATGATAAATGGCAAACACTTTTGAATAGTGTGACATCCTTTTGTGTTAGCAATTTAGTTATAGTACCTGATATGAATTCTCGTTATTTGGAAGGTGCTAGACGATCTTGTCAACAACGCGATGAAATAACCGTAGAACATCACTACCGTTATGATATATTAAACGAAACTATTGACACACAAATAATGGAGTTAAACACAAGATTCTCGGACACAGCAATTGGACTTTTAAGTCTGAGTTCAGTTTTAGAGCCAAAAAATAACTTTGAAGCATTAATAGTTGAAGATGTATGTTTGCTAGCAAGAAACTACTACTCTGGAGATTTTAGTAAGTTGGATATTGATTTTCAATTGAGACACCAGTTGCAACATTATGAGCAAGATGTACGCCATGATCCTCACTTTTGTAATATTGCCACACTGTCGGAGTTAAATATGGAGTTAGTTAAAACAAAAAAGGCTGAAAGATATCCCCTAGTTCATAGATTGATTTGCCTTATTTTAACTCTTCCAGTATCGACTGCAATTACTGAACGAGCATTTTCAGCTATGAAGTTAATCAAAACACCATTGCGCAATAAGATGGGTGACAATCTGCTTGGAAATCACATGATAATATACATTGAAAGTGAAATTGCTAAAAAATTGATGTTAAGACGATTGTAGATGAATTTGATTTTCGTGAAGTTCGTAGAGCACGACTTAAGTAGGATATTTAGTAATTTATGTTTTTTTTGTCTAAGGATTTTTGTGAAAATTCTCTATGTTAATGGAATCAATCGAACTTAATTATTTTGATTATCATGAATGCGATGGAATTAATTATGTTAAAACAGTTTAGTTTTTTTATTATTTAATTTTCTTCCATTATTCGCCCGCCGCAAAATAAATTCCTGGTTACGTCCCTGGTTGTAATACATTTGTTATCATACTCTTTTAGTGTCCGTATGAAATGTCAAAAATACCTCTGTACAGATATTATAAAAATTAAAATCACTTAAAAATAGGATCTGACAATTAAACTTTCTTTACAAATTCAAAATTTTCTCAACAAATATTTACAAGTCTTAATTAATAACGAGCATTACCGCACGCGCTCCGCGCATGAATGTGAATTGTTTTTCTATAGATTATATTTGTTTCACACATTCAAATGAAACTAATTTGCACGAATATTTAGTCATATTTTTCTATTGAAATCATGCTTAGTTAGTTTGAACTTTTTACTAAGTTGCGACGTCTAATTTTTTATTAGTTTAAATTTTTTATTTATATTATTAAATAATAAAAAATTAATTTGTAAAGGATTCTTATTTGTTAAATTCTATTCGTAAGTGACATTAAGGTTTGGTAATATTTGTATGAGGTGTTTTGAATATGTTAAAAAAGTTTACTTGGTAGATCCTACTTTTATGTGATATTAAGATTTGGCAAAATCTATAGATGGACGTTTTGGATTTGTAAAAAATTAACTATTAGATTCTATTTTCTATGTAATATTAAGATTTGATAATATTTATAAAGAGGTATTTTTGATAGTTCATGCTGACACAAAAAATGTGACACCAAATGTATTACAACTATTATTAAAGATATAAATAAAAATTTAAACTAATAAAAAAATTAGATATAGCAACTTAGAAATAAAAATTCAAATTAACTATGTTTGATTGAACACAAAAATATGACTAAATATATGTGAAAATCATTTTTTTGAACGTATTAAACAATACAATTTGTAGAAAAACAATCAGATATCTTCATCACACGCGAAGCGCGTGCCGTAACGCTCGTAATGAATTATCGTGCTTATAAAATTTAATAGAATGGTTATTAGTACAATGTTAGCTTCACTCCCAAAATGATAGTAAATCTACAAGTGCATGTCAAAGCTATGAATTTTTGAAATTTTACATTTTTTGACAACAGATAAAAATGCCTGCAAAAGACCTATTACAACGGGGGAAATCAGTTGTAAAAGATTTATTACAACATGCAAAAACATGTATAAATCATCTTATTACAACGGTCTCCTACAATGATTTAAAACAATTGTAAAATGCTCCTACCCATTACGACCTTCGGCTGACCATTGTCATAGAGCTATTATAGCGGTCATTGTAAGTTGCAACATGGGTTTTTTGTGTTAGCGATACTTTGCCTCACCTTAACTTTTTTGAACTTAGTTTGTTAATGCAAATAAATTCATTTTGTTTTAATTCCTTTTAAAATTCATTATCATGTAATCATTAGAATATATCGACTTTTGTCTTCTGTAGTAATATAAGAGCAAGATTGCATGTTAGCCTTTGTTTATTTGAAATGTATAAAATAGTAATATTTGTTCATCAATGTGAAAACCAAATATGCCCAATTCCTTAATCCTTACGTAATTTATTATTATCTATTCAGGCTTTGATTATTTTTAAGATCATATATCAGATTGATTATTAATTTTTAGGATCATGTACCAAATATGTGGTAAAGTTGCAGTTTCCACAGATAATTCCCATGAAATTAACATACACTGTTGGTTGTTTACTGCTTGACCTTCGTTCAGGTTCCATTATTTTCATAAATTACCCAAGTAATTGATATTCCAGTCATGTTTTTTTGGTTTTCTACATCTTTATAGATGGTGTACTTTAAATTCATTATAATTACACTTTTAATATTCTCTTCAACAAAAGACAACATTTCGCTATCAAGTTGATTGGATGGGGTGGTGTTTTGCATATGCATGCTCATATTATCAATGGATTTAAATTCTGATGTAAATATCCAGATATTCTTAATATCCATGTCGAAAATAATTTGTGGACTTGTGTATTGTGTACAAAAAAATTATTTACATAATGTAACAATAAGAAGTTTCTGGCCAAACCAAAAAAAAATATGCTGGCAAACCACTATAATCTGTGTACTTTTATCAGTAAGCTATCATCTTTAATTGGTTTGGAACAGAGGAGAGGTTATTAGGACACAAAATAGACATACATGCTCTACTTGTATAGTCCAACTGTTTTAGTAAAACTAAGTTTGTTTTAGTAATTTTAGTCTTATTTTGTCACTAAATGACTGGTAGTTGAGAAAATTCCACTAACATACTCCACACTCCAACATCCTCCATAATAAACTTGGTCAACTCCCACAAAAACGCACCATAATATGGGAGCTTCTAGAAGGCCCGAAAAAAAAGGTATGGTCTTAGAGCAACTCCAACAGGGTGTAGATATCTGTATAGTGTGGATTTGGGGCGTGAAGGTGTGGATTTTCTAGATCCTCAGTGGCGCATGTTCAACAAGCTCCTAATACCCAGACGCCTGTTAAACAAGCGTCTCTCTTTCCCCCAGCTCCAACGCCCAACGGCCATATTCAACCCTTTCAAATACAACCTCCTTCGTCTTCTTTCTTTCGCACCCAATTTTCTTCAACAATCCTAATTTTTTACTCTCCCTTATCGCAAATAAATATGTATTCCAATTTCGACGTTGATGCTGCAAGGTACAGTTTTGAAGACTACGATTTACAAGACGTTACGGTTTCGATTGGCGGAGCGGTAACTAATACAAGTTGGAGCGCTACGGAAGACTGCGATCTTTGCTACATTTACTATGCACTCTCAATCGATTCTATTCAAGGTGCCGATCAAAGTGGTGAGACTCTTTAGGGGCAAAATTACTAATTGTTACAATCGGAAGAACATCGATCGAAAAAGAACGTTATCTTCAATCAAAGGTTGCTATGGAAAAATCAATCGTCAAACACAAACATTCGATTCTCAAATTTTCAAGCTAAAGCAAACGAATCATATTGGATTTGGAAACGAAACGCATTTGGTAAAATTTAATATAATTTCATTAATTTTAATCATAGTTCTCTAATTGTACTACTGTTTTTTATTTAGGGAGAATTAATTTAAAGGACAAAAATTTATATATTTTTAACCTCAAGGGCACTATCTCGATATTTTAACCACAAGGACAAAAATTCTTCCAAAATTATTTATAAGGACAAACATTCTTCCAAAACTGCAACCGAACTAAAAACTGATACCTAAAAACTGCTACCGATAACTACAAACTGATAACTAAAAACTGCTATCAATAACTAAAAACTGATACCTAAAGAAAGTTGTCATTCAGGCTAAAATACTGTAGGTCTGTCCTTGAGGCTAAAACGCTAAGAAATTTTGTCATTGACAATAATTTCATGTTTTATTTATTACAGAGAATGGCCGCAAACAAGTTGTTCAAACAAATCTATAAACTTGATAGTAAACAAACACCACATTTTTACCAGTTCATGCATGTTGACATGTTGGTTGAGCATGTTAAATGGAAATCATCACTTCAGAAAACCGTTCAAGAAGTTCAATCAATCAGTGGTCGTGGTAAAACGCCTAGAGTTGGAGAAAGCTCTAGTCCTAGGGAATCACTGGGCAGCTACGGTTTAGGATCAGAAGAAGACCAACCCCTACCGAAGATCATTTTGTTAGGCTATAAGGAGCAAAAGCGGCAAAAAAGAAGCAGGCTGCTTGAGCGGATCGGACAGAAATTAAAAAGCTCCTACTTGAATGTGAAGATAGATATAACCGTGCAATGGAGACTCGAGCAATTCAACACCAAGAAAAGTTTTCAAGAATGGATTAACTTCTTGTTGGAAACCGCCAAAGAGATGAAGATGCAATAATGTTCATGAATACGTCGCACATGTCTGTAGAACAACTTGAGTATACGGAGCGTAAAAGGAGAGAAATTATGAGACGTGAACGTGAAGAGGGTCATTAACTATTTCTGTTTTTCTAGAAACTTTGTATCTTTGAATTTCCATTAGTTGTATTGTATTATGAACGTAAGCAATTATTTATATAAGTACTTTCATTGAAATTGCATTACATTTACAAAAGATTAGAACAACATTACATTAATTAAACATAAACAGATTACAATAACAATAATAAGTAACAACAACATAAACAACAGTAGCAAAAGTAGCAACAGAAATATAGTTTCACTGTTTTCCAGAAAAGTTCCAAAGATGATCTATGAGATCATTTTGCAGTCTTCGATGCAGTTAAACATTACGGTAGGACATTTGGCTTTCTACATGAAATTCGAGTTCTAGTGCGCTTCCAATCATATCGTTGCGCCAAAGAGGCGGTGGTGTTGGAGCACCCTCGTAAAAGTAATCATCTTCCATGTCTCTTTCATCCTCTATAATCATATTATGTAAAATAACACAAGTGTACATTATTTTGGTCATTTTAACCGGTGACCAACTGACTATGGCAAATCTAGATTGAAGATCCTCAAATGCTCTTTCAACATCCTTCCTCTGCCTTTCTTGCATCGCTGTAAACTTTGATTGTTTATTGTTTTCTGTGTTAGGAATTGTCTTGACAATGGTACTCCATTTAGGATATATACCATCGCCAAGATAATATCCATGATAATACGTGTTACCTCCTAAAGTAAAGATACAAGGAGTTAATCTACCGTTTGCTAAATCATTGAACAACGTAGATCGTTCGACTACGTTAAGATCATTATTCGAACCCGGCATTCCAAAAAAATGCATGCCATATCCATAAGTCATACGACGCTACGGCTTCAAGAATAATAGTGAATTTACGAGACTTACCCTGATAAGCTCCGGCATACGCCTTTGGACAATTCTTCCACTCCCAATGCATGCAGTCTATACTACCTAACATTCCTGGCCATTCTCGACTACCATGCATATTCAATAACATTGCTATATCCGCCTCGTTTGGTCTGCATAAGTATTGATCACCGTAAATGTCAGGACCAGCAGACGCGCTTGATGAAAATTTGAAAGTGGCGGAAAACACTGAAAACCCTCGACGGCAAAAATACAAAAAGAAACAAGACAATATTACTGAAACACACTAACATTAATACAGTCAACAATAATACATAAACAAACAAACGTACAATCAACAATAATACACTCCACAATAATACAACCAACAATAATACCCTCACTAGTACTTAGGTCTGACACAAAGAAACTACTGGTTACGGTCAAATTGCTAATTTTGCAGGACATTTCTGAGACGTCTTATTTTTTGTTCCAGCTCGTTGGCATACGTTATTGCCCTTGGGCTTAGACGTTCATCAACCCATTCTGCGTAATTGCATCCTTCAGGCCAGAAGGGACACAACTGAATTCGACGAACAATATCTTCGCCATCAGCTCTAATCACAATTTCAACCTCATAACCACAGTGGCAGCAAACTGCATAAGAGTCAACCTGTTGTTCAACTGAAGATTGTAAATTTGGCATTTGATCAACCTCCTGTTCTTGTGGTCGTTAATGAACCAACTGTTCATACAGAGGTTGGACAACCACACGTTCATACTATGGTTGAACATCCTCCTGAAGTGTGAGTTGGTCAAGATTTGGGAATTCACGAGCAACGTCCTCGTAATGCTGTTCTTGGTAATTAATATTCCAACCTTCATCGATGTGTTCGCTTTCCGTTGGAAAGTAGCCGAAATCAGAGTTAATAGATGATGGCTAGAAAAACATTAGTATGAGGAATAGAAGAATGAAGGAGTGGAGGACTGAATTGTGTGTTTGGAAAGAAAAGCTTTTATCTATATATAGATGTATGTGAATGCTTAAAATTTATTATGTTGAAATGTGAGCATTGTATTTTGATTCGACGGTACACTAGAATCTGAGTACTATTTTTGATATGTCTGTGAAATCTAAGCATTGATTTTGATTTGACATTACAATGAAATTGTTTTTATTAGACACAAACAAACATGACAATAATACATATGCATACACAGAAACATAATACACTCAACAATAATACACTCACCATAAGCCTCATTACATAACTCAAATAAAGGTAATAACTAAACGTGTTATTATAGAACTCACATTATGGATATCCAAATCCTTTAACCTAATTTTGACGTATGATATAACCTCATGTCCAGTGAATGTGATGTGATATTTGAGAAAGTAACGACCTTCAAAATGTAGAACGGGTTGGTGCGAACAAATTCTCAAATATAACCTCATTGATAACCGTACTGTACCGCATACAGGCGTTGCAGAAGTTGCCATAAGAAGTCCTCAACTCTTCCTTCGTCCGTCTACTATTACGCTCAACATTGCTATTGTAAAGTTGCGCAATAGTGTCCCAAAACTAAGTAACCATTATCTCACAATCGTCGCACATCTAATCAGTTTGTAAAAAGAAATTTACTAGCAGTTTCAATTCGTTAGCCGAAAATATTACGTTGGACATTTGACTGAATTTATCGAAGTTTTAAATGTTGTGACCTATGAATACAACAATTTCTCTTAAATGGAGAGGTCGTAATCCGCGTCAAAAAAATGAAGCATGAGATGAACGTCCACGTGTCAAACATCCATTAACTTTTCGACAAACAAACACAATTGTGTTTGTTACTCCAACAGTTTCGCAGCATAAATTATAATCAACACAATGCCATACTCACCGCAAGTACTGTACACAATGCCATACTCACCGCAAATACTGTACACAATGCCATACTCAACATAAAAGTATAATCAACACAATGTCATACTCAACATAAAAGTATAATCAACACAATGCCATAAAATATAATCCACACACTGCCATACTCAACAAAAAATATAGACAAGTACAAATGACAATAGCATCATCACCAACATAATATGCAACCAACTAACGTAATACATGTAAAATAATAACAAAATCTGAAATATCTACATGCAGCACATCAGTCTATGTGATTAGAACCGCTATCAATCTCCTCGTCGTCGCCACTGTCGTCACTATCATCGTTGACGTCATCAAAGTCGTGAGACGTAGGTCTCGCTTGGAGCTGCTCCTGAAGCTGCTGAATCTGGGTCTGTAATCCCTGTATCTGCGCATCATACTGAGTCTGCTGCTGCTGGACCATAGTCTGGTAACTCTGATACATCATCTGTATATAATCAAGCGTCATACGTTCAAATGCAGCAATCATCCGTCTATCATAATCCATGTACTGAGAAAACTGATATGTGCACAAGAAAAATTATACACAGTTGCAGAATATTAGGACAAGTAATTTAAACGAAATTTAAAATTCATACAAACCTGATGAGGCTGATACAATCCGACGGATGGTACACCCATAATAGCATCATCTGGGGGATACTACAAGGGATACTCCACTACCTGACCATGTACATCATACGCTCTAAATGAATGAGGAGGCCGGTCGAACGTAGGAGGCTGTGTGTACTGAGACGATGTAGGCTCAAAGGTGGTAGGCGGTAATGGAACTCTACTAGAAGAGGTACGCGGACCAATATGATCGGAGTTCAAACCCTGAATATAATCAGGTAACACGTAAGCACGTTGGGCTACTCGAGCCCAATATAAATCAAAGTATCCGGAACTATAAAAGGCTCACCACCCACCCATCTCGCACCCCTCATCGCAAGAATATAAGCTGGTTCAACCCTAATATCACCATACATATCATTCCATGGTAGCGAATCTGATGGAATGTTAACTATACAATACAACTGTAGCCAAGACCGCTCCCCTAAATACCATATGAATGGATCTGTGGCGTCGCTATAGCCGTTGTAAATCGATGTGAAATAGTGGGGGGTAGGTCGTGCAATGATCGATGAACGTCTGCAGTCACGGTAGCATCGGAAGGGACATGAGTAGGACCGATATTGGTATTGATCGCATATCGAACGTTCCGTCTACCAGTTTTGACCGGACGGGGCGTCATTTCGGCGCAAAGTTGATTAAAAAAAAATTAGAAGAGAGATTGAATAGAGGAAAATATGAGGGGAGGCAGAAATTTGCACCTCGTAGGTTGGGCGCCTGAGGCTTAGGCGCCTGTTGAACAGGCGCCCAGCCCAGTTCCCTGTTGGGAACTTCCTGCCTCCAACAATTCGGAGTGTGGAAAATCGTATTTCCACACTCCAAACTGTTGGAGATGCTCTTAGGCCAGAATGATGTAGATCGTTTGATTGAAATGGTTGAATTCACGGAGACCATGGATTCATTTTTCGCACAAGTCTCTATCTAAATTTTTGGCCTAACAGCAATTTTTCCATAATAACACCTAATTACTACATAAAATAGTTAAAAAAATTTCTTCATCAAGCAACCGTATAACATAATTTCAAATCATGGAGAATAAGGATGATCAAATTTTTATTCACAGTATATATAGTACGTGAAATTATCATTGGTCCGACTATTCTTCACATGATATATTTAGGCCTGTCAACGGATGCTTTCGGATACGGATAGTGTCATATCCGTATTCGAAATCATTTTCAGATATCGGATATCTGCATCCGCGGGTACGGACGGATATCGGATAATTATATATCATATCCGCCAACGACCGATAAATCTAGAATTATAAAATGAAAATTTTAGTTTAACATAAACATTTTTCAATCCCATTGATTACAGAAGTGTTAAAAATTAACAAGTATGATGATAATAAATATTTTGGAATAATTAATAAACATTAAATGCATATAATATAAATTACTAACTTAATAAAATAATAAACGAATATCTTTCACTGTACTAAAATACACATAATTTGAACTATAATCTTGACAAAAACCGGACGGATAATTTTCGGATGCGGATGTTTTCGTATCCGTATCCGTTTTTCCGAATATCGAATATTCATCCATTTTTCGAATGCGGATGCGGACGGATTTCGAATTTTTGGATATCCATTGACAGTCCTAGATATATTCAAAGCACATTTCGTGTGCATTGCACGGGTTCCAACCTAGTGCAGACTACATTGAAAGAAAGAAATACAAAGCAGGAAAATAGCATCACACCACACCTAGCAATAAATGGGGAACACTGGAATAGAACCCAATATAATACCATTCACCTGTATGCGACGACAATTGAATCCCATGTAGCAACAGGAGTAAACATGATCCAAGATTTAATGTCCATTGCGCACTGAATTAATGCTCTCAAGAATAACTATTGAACCCCATGTAGCAGTAGGAGTGAAAACTACCCATGATTTAATGCCCATTGCACACTGAATGTTCACAAAGATAACTACTGAAATAGTCCATAAACTGCCTATGCTCCCTAGATCAATCGTACTATTTCCGTTGTTCTATTCCCGTGGTGATTAGACTTTGATGTACTTGTTGTATTGTGGCTTATGTATGGCGTTACACTATATATGTTTTTATTCGAGACTTCATGTATCTACCTTTTAACTATGCGATCGCATTCTTCAAGAGAAGTTGGTTTTATTTCATATATGTTATCGTCAACTTTTACGCGTACTGTATATTTGTGATAGTCATATTTTATTCGGTGTATGTATCATATGCTAAACAAAATGAAAATTCATCTAATCCATCAAGTAATGTTACCAAATCCAAGAAAGAAACAAACAAAGATACAACTATACAGCATGTAAGTTGCACAGGTATTATAGTTACTTAAGAAAAACTATGTGCTTCATCACAATTGATTTCTCTTTTTACTCCGCAATATGTTCTAAGAGTGTCTCTAGCCATAAAACCTGATTCTGAAAAGCAAAATCGAAGATAGTCTCCATATTCATAAGGTAGAAACAGTTGTGGATGATTTTGGTCGATTAGCTCCTCTGGACATTGAATCATATAACCATCTTCAGGACGCAGAGCAAAAATTGCTGAATATCTTTTTGTATTTGCACCATTAAGGAAAACTCTATGCACTGCTGGTTTTATCCTTCCATTTGTCCATGCCTGACAAAAAATTATGATTATAAAAATGCCAAAATCATAATTTGTCTTAAATCACAGGAAAATAAACACGTATTAACAAACCATTATTAAACAAAATCAGGGACCATCTTCCATCATTTTATATTGGCTACTTTGTTTCTGTGTATAGTGACCGTCCACTTAAAATTAATGGTAAATAGCGAATGGTGAGATAAAACCCAGAAAATACTTTTCCTATAAAACAAACAATGAACCCACATTCATTAATGATAAAACATCTTTCTACCACACACTTCTTTTTAATTAACAGATTCAAAGAGTAGAAACATATATGGTAGATAAACATATGGGAGAGTGGATGCATTGATAATTTCAATTTCCGTTGGCTAAGTTCAATCAATATATAGCAAAGTATATATATACTAAGATTTCTATATAGCACCGAGGATCATATATATGGAATACAGTTTTAAAAATATAAGGCGTTACACGATCAAGAAATATTTTCAAACAATCAATCGTTGATATATTTAACAGTTGTCATATGCGATATATTTCTAACTGCTCCACAATGATTTTAAAAGAAATAAAATTATGAGTTCAGTATAATAATATATAGTTTTACTCATTAATTCGAAAAAACTTCTTCGCAAGAATTTTCCTAGGTTATAAGAAACTCTTTCCGACATGGCTAATATTGATAGCAGTTCTAAATTTGAAATTAACCCATATGAAGTAGTTCATAAGTAAACAATGTAGATAAGCACGCAAAATAGTACCACAAGCAATAATAGCTAACTTAACTACTTCACTTATATCAGGCTAGCACCTATCGTTTTCAAAAAAAAAATAGTTTTTCCATAGACAGGAAAAATACAATAAATGATGACATGGAAGAATATCATATAAACTATAACTTGACAAAACAAACAAAGTGCTCCATTCATTTGTCATAAACTTTGCAGCTTAAATTGAGCAAAGGTTCTGATTCTTTTCAATTTATATTGTTTCCAAATATAATGGTATATTAAGTTACTGCCACATCAACCAAGTTACTGCCTAGTGAAAGTGTAAAAAAAAAAGTTCGGTTAAGTATTGGTGTCAGGATGATGATTTGATTTAATGTGCAAACGAAAGATGTATTGATTTGATGAAACGTGGTAATATAATTGATCAAGTACTTACAAAAAATGCTTGTCCAATTAACACAGTCAATGAATAAGGAGAAGGAATAAGCCAACTCCCATCGTCATTTTGAACTTGTAGCCCTTCATTTCCATGCTGGCAGACTATGGACAATATAGTGACATCGGTGTGGCTACCCATTGCAATAGAAGATGATTTTTCTGTATTCTTCTGTTCTCTGTATTCAGACAGTCTTAGAGAAGCAGTTGAAGATCTAACGAATTCATCAAAGTACTTCTCCATGCCCAGGCTCTCAAGTACCATTCTTCGAACTATTTTTTCTATTACCGATAACTGTCCTGTGAAATCTTTAATTATTTTGCTGCCATGTTCGAATTCACAGTGCAAAATGTTTTAGAAAATTATCAAGATTGTTTTGTACCTTGCAATATTGTTGTAATAACAAATTTGAATTAATAACATCAAACCAAAAAAATGGATAAGAAGAAAGTATCGATACCAGAAACATATATTTCCCTGATTGCCCCACATAATTCTTGCAAACTCATCAACAGCTTCTTCCTTGTCTACATTATCGATACTCAAGCTCTCTAGTGAACTATCGGGTAAATTACCGACATATCCATGATACGGTATATTTGAAGTATTCTTCATTTTGCTCTCAGATGGAAGGCTATGCAACTCCTTCATTGCCTTTTCAAAGAGTGCATCCTGTAATTCTGGTGTAATTTTATCATATGTCACTTCAAAACTGCCATAATTTTCTATAGCATCCATCACTAAAGCTTTTGAAGCAATCCATTCGTTGCTTTCAATGCTCGATAACTCGAGCTTAGAGAAGTCGATTTTTGGAAGATACATATTAATTCTTTTTAGTTTTATTAGTACAAGTAATGTATTGATGTGGCTGTATATATAACTATACACATCTTTAACTTGGACATCATGGTGTAGATTGGTTTAACCAATTGAGATTAAGCTAGAAAATAATGTATTGACTTTGCTTAGTGCTGTATTTAGTATTGCTAATTAATGTTTCATGCTAGACAGCCAGGATTTCTTTTTTTATCCTAGATGACATGTGACCATAATTGCATACTTAACTTATGTTGGTTTTTTGTTTACTAATATGCAAACAAGGTTCGTAAAGTAAGGCCTTTTATCTGGAAATTAGCATACTACTTTGCGAAGTCCACATATTGCGCACATAAAAACATGTCAGGTATTCGTAACTCCTAAGAGAACAAATCTGTTTATTGTATATGACGTTTAACCATGATATATGGTATAACTGCATTTTCATGAATTCTATTTAATTATATTGCTCAAATATGAAGTTACATGAGCTAATTTAGTTTCTGTAGTACAACAATGTGGTGCTAGATCAGATTAAAGGTTAGGAAGTGACTATCATATCCACATATATGCATCTGTTTTTTTTTTTCTTTTTTTCTTTTTTTTTTGGATTCATAAGTTAATAGTTGGTGAGTTTCAGGTACAAAAAGAGCATGAATGTAAATTCATTAATATAGACAGATGGATACACCCTAGAGTTTCTTTTTTGAGAACCAGGACCATACATAGTTGTTAACAATATTTGAATTACTTAGTTATTCACAAAATCAACTGGTTAATGTGAATAGTAGTTTCTGTTAAATTTTGTGACACTATATGATGGAGAATTGAAGGGGATGAATGTAGCTTCGTGTCGGAGAAAACGGTTCGCAAATCGGAATCCGGAGAAAGAAGATTGGAGGGAAGAAGCTGGTGCTGGTTTGCTGTTTGAGGTCAGATGTCTGGCTGAGAGGACCAGACGTCTGACGAGGTTCAGGCTGTCTCCCAAAACATCCTGCAGACGTCTGGTCCCTCTGGCCAGACGTTTGGGCCTGTCTGTTTCAGCCAGACTGAACCTGGCCTCAGACGTCTGAGGTCAGAGGTCAGACGTCTGAGGCGGTGTTAACCTGTTTTTTCTTGGGCTGGGTTTCTGAGCTGTTTTGTGATTTGTGAAGGGCAAAGTGGTCTTTCGCCAAGGTTTTCTCTATTAGTATATATACTCTCTTCAGGTCTGATAGAAGAGTGGATGAAGCAATCTAATCTAGGGTTTAGTCCTCCATTAATTAGGGTTTTAGGCAAAACTCTATTTCTTCAATTCTAATCTCCACAAACATTGATTCTTATTGAATAGAACATTGTAATCATTCTCTTGTACTCTTCTCTTTTGGTGATAATAAAAGATCTCTCTCAAAGTGGAGGTACACTAACGCGACGTTAGTGGAACCACTATAAATCGGTGTATGATTTACTGTTTTCGTTATTGCTTATCTATATTGCTTGTGGTGTTATTGTGATCGTGCTTTGGTTTGGATATATTGAATTCTAGTAGTGTTTGGTTGTTTTGCACTATCTATCACGATCTAGCTTTTCAACGTGCATTTGGGGATTTTAGTTTGAGCGGTCTCGATCGAAATCCACCATAACATTTGGTATCAGAGCTTTGGAGTTGGTAGGTGGTTGTTGAAATGCCGGAAACAGATAACTCTGGAAATTCAATGGCTTGGTCCAAGTAGTATAGCGCCGTATGTATGTGGGTCGTATGTGGCGTCGGGATCGCAATTGGTAATCGACAAGTGGAATGGCGATAATGATTTTGAAAAATGGCAATGGAAGATGAAAGCGGTTCTAAGGAGGAATCGGGTACATCGAGTGGTGTTTGATACACATTTGTTGCCGGTGGACATCTCGGATGTCGAGAGAGAAGAAATGGAAGAGTGGGCATTTACTACACTTCAACTTGCTATGGGAGAGAATGTGATCTCCGAAATTAGTGGTGAGGCCACCGCTAAGGGAATTTGGGACAAGTTGGAAGAATTGTATATGAAGATGTCTCTAACTAATCGTTTGATCTTGTTGCGAACGTTTTTCACCTATAAGATGAAAGAAGGAACTTCGCTAAAGGCACATTTGAATGTGTTTGATGATTTGTTAATGAAGATGAAAGCAGTAGATTTGAAGATTGAGGAAGAGCAAAAGGCGATGATATTGTTATGTTCGTTGCCGGACCGTTATACGGGTTTCTCAAATAGTTTGATCTATAGCCGGGATACATTGACGTTAGATGATGTTAAGACGGGTCTTCTTAGTGAGGAATTGAGAGATCAAATGAAGGAGTTGAGTGTTGGTAGTAGTAGTGCCGGTAATGGTCAAGGTTTGTTTGTGGAGAAGGAAAGATATGTGAAGAAGGACAACCGGGGGCATTCTAAATCAAGGAATCCCGGTTGGAGAGGAAAATCAAAGGAAAGGAAAGGCAAGTGCTATATTTGTAAGAAACATGGTCATTGGAGAAATGAATGTCCGGACAAGGAGAAGGGTAAAAGGGAAGTAGCATCTTCATCCGTAGCAGTGGAGAGAGGTGTTGGTGAGGAAGACGTAGATGTGTTGACGGCGGTAGCATCGGATGTTTCCGGTAGTGAGTGGGTGCTCGACTCGGGGGCGTCGTATCATATGACGCCTAATAGGAATTATTTTTCTTCTCTTGTTGCTAAAGAGGGGAATTCAATTATTATGGGAAATGGTGCTATGTGTAGGTCTCAAGGCATTGGTTCCGTGCAAATTCGAATGTTTGACGGAGTGGTTCGTACTCTCACTAATGTACGCTATGTTCCGGGACTTCGGAAGTCTCTTATCTCTTTAGGGCAATTGGATTCTCTTGGATGTAAGATCACTATTGAGAGTGATTGTTTATGGGTTTCGAAATGGGTACTTGTGGTCATGAAAGGTGCTAGGGCTCATGGTGTTTATTTGCTTCGTGGAGAGACCGTAGAAGGTGAAACTTGTGTAGGTGTTGATAGTTCTCGTGGCTTGGATGCGACAAGGTTGTGGCATTTGAGGTTGGGTCATAGCTCGGAGAGGAGTTTGGAGATTCTTCGGAAGAGGGAGATGATCAATGGTGAGAGTTTCAACAAATTGGAGTTTTGCGAAGAGTGTGTCTTGGGGAAGCAAACAAAAGTATCATTCGGTGAAGGAAAACATGATTCAAGAAATGTTCTTGAGTATGTGCACACGGATGTATGGGGACCAGCACCGGTAGCTTCTTTGGGAGGAGAAAAGTATTATATTTCCTTTATAGATGATTTTTCTCATAAATTTTGGGTGTATGTAATGAAGGCTAAGTCGGAGGCATTTGCAAAGTTTAAAGCATGGAAGGCTCTTGTTGAGAATGAGAGTGGTAAGTCTTTGAAGGTTCTTAGGTCCGACAATGGCGGGGAGTATGTTTTCGGAGAATTCTTAGAGTTTTGCAAGCATCATGGGATTCGGAGACATTTTACTACACCGGGAGATCCGCAATCAAATGGAGTTGCGGAGAGGATGAATCGTACTCTATTAGAGAAAGCTCGATGCTTGAGATTGACATCGGGTTTGTCTAAGGGATTTTGGGCCGAAGCTTTGTCAACCGCGGTGCATATTATTAATCGAATTCCGTGCTCGGCTATTGATAACAAAATTCCGGAAGAAGTGTGGAAGGGAAAGAGTATTGACTTGAGCTATCTTCGTGTCTTTGGAAGTTCGGTTTATGTGCATGATCCGGGTAATGATAAGCTTGAACCAAGAGCTTTCAAGGGGTTTTTGCTTGGCTATACGGATGGAGTGAAAGGCTATCGGATTTGGAATCCGAAAACGAAGAAGGTGACAAACTCTCGTCATGTTACTTTTGATGAGTCGGCATTGTTCAAGGAGAATAAGAGCTCATCGGATATTCCGGTCTTGGTTCGTGATGAATCGAAGGAGAAGGAAATTATTCCACCATTTCGTCCAAGTGGTAGAGGTAGAGTAGTTGAAGATGCTTGTGAAGAAAATGCGGTTGATGTTACATCACAAAGTCCACGTGGTGCCTCTAGTAGTGTTGGTGATGTACACGAGCCTAGAGAAGTTTCGGTTCAAGGTGGAGCCGAAAGGAGTTTGGGTGAAAATATTGCTACTCGGGTTGGGCGTCGTCCCATAAGACCACCCGAAAGATATGGTGATTGGAACTATCTTAGCTTTTGTGATAAGTTGGACTATGCGCTTCATGTAGTCCAAGATGAGCCTTTGGACCTTGATGACGTCATGAATTCGAGTGATAGCTCGAAGTGGATTTGTGCCATGGAGGAAGAGATGCAATCATTGTTGAAGAATCAAACTTGGGATTTGGTTCCACTTCCTAAAGGAAACCGTGCTATAGGGTGCAAATGTATATACAAGGTGAAGGATGATGGAAGATACAAAGCTAGGCTAGTAGCTAAGGGGTTTTCACAAAGGAAGAGGAAGGAGTATGATGAGATATTCGCACCGGTTGTGCGTCATACTTCTATCCGGATATTACTTGCCATAGTTGCTATTCACGACTTGGAGTTGGAGCAACTTGATGTGAAGACCGCCTTCTTGCATGGTGACTTGGATGAAGACATTTACATGGAGCAACTGCAAGGTTTTGTTGTAAATGGTAAGTCAAATATGGTGTGCAAGTTGAAGAAATCACTATATGGGTTGAAGCAATCACCTAGACAATGGTACAAGAGATTTGATCATTTTATGCTTGAAAACGGTTTCAATAGAAGCATCAAGGATGCTTGTGTGTATTTCAAGAAGTTGGGAAATGATTGTTGGGTGTATTTACTCTTGTATGTGGACGACATGCTCATTGCTTCGAAGGACAAGAATGAAATCAACAAGTTGAAATTGCAATTAAAGTCGGAATTCGAAATGAAGGATCTTGGAGAAGCAAAGAGGATATTGGGCATGGAGATAGAAAGGGATCGAAAGCGTTTTGAGTTGAAATTGACTCAAAAGGAGTACATTAAAAAGGCGCTTTGCCAGTTTAGCATGGAGAATGCAAAGGCATCAAATACACCTTTACCTTTGCATGTGAAGCGTTCAAGTAAAGGGTCACTTATCTTGGAGAAAGACAAGGCTTATATGGCAAAGGTGCCATATGCAAGTGCGGTTGGAAGCTTGATGTATGCTATGGTGTGTACAAGGCCCGATATAGCAAATGCCGTCGGGGTGGTTAGTCGTTTTATGTCTAATCCGAGAAAATCGCATTGGGAAGCTGTGAAGCTCATATTGAGATACCTTAGGGGTACATCATCTCATGGTCTTGTTTTTGGCGGTAGTGGGAAAAGGAGTTGCAACTTAGTTGGTTATTGTAATTCGGACTACGCCGGTGATAGAGATAGGAGAAAGTCAACTTCCGGTTATGTCTTCACACTTGGTGGTACGGCCATAAGTTGGAGATCTAGATTGTAGACCGTAGTAGTTTTATCCACTACGGAGGCGGAGTTGATAGCCGCGGTAGAGGCGGCAAAGGAAGCACTCTATTTGAAGCGATTGTTGTGTGACTTGGGTATTGAACACGATAGCATTGATGTTCAATGTGATAGCCAAAGTGCTATTCACTTGGCGGAGAATCTGGCATTTAGCTCACGGACTAAGCATATAGAAGTGAGGGAGTCATTCTTGGTAGCCATGGATGAGGATAAGCAAGTATATCTTCGAAAGGTGCACACAAAGGAGAACGCAGCGGATATGTTCACTAAGGCATTGCCGGTTGGGAAGTTCGAGCATTGCTCGGACTTGATTCGCTTGGAGAAGTGCTAGGTGCCACGGGGTGGCACGGTTGAGAGAGATACTTGTGTAGATGAGGAAGAGTATTGGTATGAGATTGTCGTTCTATCTTCTTGGTGTAGTGCTAGTGTACACTCCTAGTGCTCTTGTCTTTGGTGAGACGGTGTTTGAATGTTTTCAACATTTCATTGGCGGGTGGGGGCTTTGTGCCTGAACTCGTTGATGGAGTGCAATGGGGGGGTGGCTTTGCCGGAACCCGTTGGAGAAACATTCATGTTTGGTTGAAGGTAGAAGTGTTGGTAGTTGGAGCTATCGGTTGTTGATGGTATGGTACCATTGGTGTTGGAGATGGATATAGTGTCAAGGTGGAGTGTTAAATTTTGTGACACTATATGATGGAGATTTGAAGGGGATGAATGTAGCTTCGTGTCGGAGAAAACGGTTCGCAAATCGGAGTCCGGAGGAAGAAGATAGGAGGGAAGAAGCTGGTGTTGGTTTGCTGTTTGAGGTTAGATGTCTGGCTGAGAGGGCCAGACGTCTGACGAGGTTCAGGCTATCTCCCGAAACATTCTGCAGACGTCTGATCCCTCTGGCCAGACGTCTGGGCCTGTCTGTTTCAGCCAGACTGAACCTGGCCTCAGACGTCTGAGGTCAGAGGTCAGACGTCTGAGGCGGTGTTAACCTGTTTTTTCCTGGGCTGGGTTTCTGAGCTGTTTTGTGATTTGTGAAGGGCAAAGTGGTCTTTTGCCAAGGTTTTCTCTATTAGTATATATACTCTCTTCAGGTCTGATAGAAGAGTGGATGAAGCAATCTAATCTAGGGTTTAGTCCTCCATTAATTAGGGTTTTAGGAAAAACTCTATTTCTTTAATTCTAATCTCCACAAACATTGATTCTTATTGAATAGAACATTGTAATCAATCTCTTGTACTCTTCTCTTTTGGTGATAATAAAAGATCTCTCTCAAAGTGGATGTACACTAACGCGACGTTAGTGGAACCACTATAAATCGGTGTGTGATTTACTGTTTTCGTTATTGCTTATCATATATTGCTTGTGGTGTTATTGTGATCGTGCTTTGGTTTGGATATATTGAATTCTAGTAGTGTTTGGTTGTTTTGCACTATCTATCACGATCTAGCTTTTCCGCGTGCGTTTGGGGATTTTAGTTTGAGCGGTCTCGATCGAAATCCACCATAACAGTTTCTTTGTATTTTATATAGGATCTAATTTATATATTTCTCGATTAAGTACTTCTTTTTTTCATCAATAGTTGTAATGCAATCACTTCTTTTTTCACTTGAAAAATCAATGTCACTACTGCTGCTGCAATAGCTATCTGTCAAATGCAATTCATAAATAGTTTATAACTTTTTTTTATGCCTCTTCAGCACATCCCACAAAATTATGAATAGTTTCCCAAAAAAAGTCACTGAAATAGGTAGTCAACTGACATCAGAATCCCAAGATATCTATATTGGTTTTGAAGTATATTCACTTGAATGTGGCATCAAACTTACTTCAAATAGATGCATCGAGTATTCTCACTTTGATGGTGGACAAACTCGCTCGAATTGACCAACACCACTGCCTCAGTGGTTAGGCACTTTGACTTTGCTGCGAAGCCCACAGGTTCGAAACTTGCGTATCATGATTTGAACGTATATTGGCATGTAGTATACTCTATATTACCTAAGACTTCTAGTGCTAATATGTACTACCATTTAAGTACCCAATTCCATATAAAAATTAAATTAAATTAAAAGTTTGCTCGAATCACAAGCGTAAATACCCTTGCATTGAAAGCGAGCAAATAATCTTACTCTCACATCAATAGAGAGATTGATACTTAAACGAAGTATTTTCATAATGAGATTTGAAAACAAATCCTCTTAAGGAATCTTAAAGGGGATGTTTTCACATGGATTGCTAACGAATTTCCCTAAAGAGTATTTCACGATAGAAAACCGAATCTTCCTATAAACTCTTAAAGGAGATGTGTTCACGTGGATAGTGAAATGAATTTTCCTAGGAAAAATCTTAAAGGAGATATTCTCTCTCACATCGAAAATGAGATGAATATCTTTATACCACTTTTGAAGCAAGTATTTTTACATCGATTACAAAGACGAACTTGCCTAGAATATAGACTTAACGACGGTAATTTTCGCATTGAAAGCTGAAGTGAACCTTTATTGTAATTTTTTAACTATGCATCTCCATTTGATCTTAGGGATGCCCACTTAGATTATAGAACTCTTTGCATCGATCGTAGAGGAGAAAATTACTATAAATATTTATCACAACATGAACTTGTGAACACGTTAATACTCGATAGGTGTAATGGGAACTCTGGTGTAGCGTGTAAGTGCGAGACAATGTGTGCCTACTCAAGCATGCAATTACAAACTTAGAATAATGTTTTGTAAGATTTGGTGATACAATATTTTCAATTGCAGAAATTTTGGAAGATATTGTTGATTTCAATGATACAATATTTTCAATTGCAGAAGATTTAAAAGATATTTGAGATAATTACTCAAATATATATTGCCTCTTTTATAACATTAAAGAGGGTAATAAATTACCTACGTGAGAAGAAGAATTATTTTGGAAGATTGAGGTAATCAATTAATTTCCTAAATAGCTGATTAAAAAAGAAATCTTATCAGACGCATGTAAGTTGGGAAAATTGGAAAATCATATGGACAAACGTTTCATGTATGAATAGGAGAATTAATGAAGCATTGATTTATGACCATAAATCAATTACTTCACCCCAAGTAATTATCTCTATATAAAGGCAGATATTAACATGAGTAGAAATATCTCTCTGAGTTGTATTTCTTATTCTTCTTCTTCTTCTTCATCAATCTTGTAAAATGTTCTCTTCTTAGAAAGTAATAAAATCTTCTCTCTTCAAGTGGATGTACACTACCTTACGGTAGTGGAACTACTATAAATCCCATGTGTTTTTTCTTTTTTTGCTTGATTTATGATTGCTTTTAGTTGGTGACTATCTGTTGTTTTTTATGCCTAACCATCAATTCGGTCCTATTTGTTTTTCTACAAGGTTGGGTTTTTGTTCCTAAGGCGATCTTGTGAGATTTTCCCCAACAGTCTGGTATCAGAGCGACAATGTTGATTGAGAAAAGGTGTTAGGCATTATGGTAGGAGATGAGGAGACTCTAGCGGTTGTACCAAGACCCTATGTTAGAGAGACATATACTGCATCAAGATCTAATTTAGCAATAGAGAAGTGGAATGGTGAGAAAGACTTCGAGAAGTGGCAATGGAGGATGAAAGTTGTTCTGATGAGAAACAAAGTTCATCCTGTGGTGTTTGCCCTTGAGGAGTTGACGACTGAAATTTCAACCGCGGAAAGGAAGGAGATGAAAAAATGGATGTTTACTATTTTGCAATTAGCTATGGAAGAAAATGTTATTTCTGAGATTAGCGGTGAAACTACTGCTAAGGGAATTTGGACCAAGTTGGAAAATCTCTATCTGAAGAAATTATTGACTAACCATCTGATTTTGTTGAAAATATTTATCACCATGAGGATGAGAGATGGTACTTTTATCAAAGAGCATCTGGGTTTCTTCGACGATCTAGTAATGAAGACTAAGACTGTGGATTTGAAGGTAGATGAAGAGCATATGTCTATTATGCTCTTATGTTCCCTTCCGGAGTGTTACACAGGTTTCGCTAACATCCTTATCTTTGCGAGAGATACTTTGACCATTAAAGATGTGAAGTCGGGTCTTCTATCTGTGGACTTGAGGGATCGGATGAAGGAGATGGGTGAAGGTAGAGGAGAAAGTAGTAGTCAAGGCCTATTTGCTAAGACAGGGAGAGAGGAGAAGAAGAATTGGAAATCTAGGGAGCGTTCCAAATCTAGAAAGCCCGATAATAATTATAGAGGAAAGTCTAAGGATGGAAAGTGTCACCATTGTAAAAAACCAGACTATTGAAAAAGAGACTGTCCGGATTGGAAGAAGAAGAATAAAGAAGATGGTTCTTCATCATTTGCGGTGGAGAAAGTTGTATTTGATGATGTGTTATCTACAGCGGTATCAGATGTATCAAACCATTTGGTGCTTGATTCGGGGGCGTCTTTTCATACGACGCCTAATAGGGATTACTTCAGTTCTTTAGTTGACAGAGAGGGAAGTGTGATCCTTATAGGTAATTATGCTAGTTGTAGAGCCATGGAAGAAGGTACAGTGCGGATTAGGATGTTTGACGGAGTGATACGCACTTTGATAGGTGTCTGGTATGTTCCGGGTTTTTCGGAAGTCCTTGATTTCTTTGAGGTAGTTAGCATCCATGGGATGCAAGGTCAGTTTAGAGAAAGATGGTTTGAAGTTTTCGAGGGGTGCTTTTGTTCTAATAAAGGGAGATGTGTTCTGGAATCTGTATTTGCTTAAGGGGACCACAGTTCTTGGAGAGTCGTGTGTTAGAGTTGATAGTTCTCGTGCTTTGGATGTCACCAGACTTTGGCATCTCAAGTTGGGTCATATTTCTGAGAAGGGCTTAGAGTTGCTTCATAGATGGAAGATGATCAAAAGTGATTTTGACAAGTTGATTTTTTCCAGGAATGTGTGTTAGGTAAGCAGACTAAGGTATCCTTTGGAGTTGAACTCCATAGATTAGAAAGGGGACTTGATTATGTGCATACAGATGTGTGGGGACCAGTTGCTATTGCTTCCATTGAAGGAGCGACGTATTTTATCTCTTTTATTAATGATTTTTCTCGAAAAGTTGGGTGTATGTGATGAAGGCCAAATCAGAGAGCTTTGAGAAGTTTAAGGCTTGGAAGGTGCTTGTGAGAACCAATCTGGTTCTAAGTTGAAGGTGTTGAGATTTGATAATGGCGGCGAGTTTGTCTTTGGGGAGTTCCTCAACTTTTGTAGATAGCATGGTATTGAGAAACATTTCACTACACCAGGTGATCTGCAATCCAATGGGGTTGCTGAGAGAATTAATAGGACTTTACTTGAGAATGCTCTTTGCTTGAGATTGACGGCGGGCTTATCTAAAGGCTTTTGGGCTGAGGCATTATCGACTACAACACATATTATTAATCGAATTCCATGCTCAGCCATAGATGGGAAGTTTCCAGAAGAGAAGTAGAGAGGTAAAGCCATGTACCTTGGTTATTTTTGTATTTTTGGTTGTCCTGTGTATGTTCACCATACAGGTGATGATAAGGTGGAGGCTAGAGGATACAAGGGCATCATCTTGGGATACACAGATGGTATCAAAGGGTATCGTATTTGGCACCCTGTTGATAGGAAGATTGTTCATTCCGGACGTGTTACTTTTGATGAGTCGACAATGTCCAATCCTAAGAAACACTTACCTACTACATCGGATGTTTCCGATAGGCCTAAGGACCTATTTTACAGCCTAGTAGTAGAGTTGTTGATGCCGTTGAGAGTGAGATAGATGTAGTTGATGTGACATTATAGAGTAATCCATAGTTGCCTTCTAGTAGTCTTGGTGATGTGCATGAGACTAAAGGAAGTTCAGTTCAAGGTGGAACTGAAAGGAGTTTAGGGAAGTTGTACCTACTCGGGCCAGTCGTAGAACTTTAGGCCACTTGAGAGGTATGGTGATTGGCAGTATGCAAACCTTAGCCTAGTGATCAGTTTGACTATGCCCTACATGTGGTTCATGAGGAGTCGGTTGACCTTGATGAAGCTTTGAAGTCATGTGACAGTTCAAAATGGATGTGCGCTATGGAAGAGGAGCTAGAGTCATTGAAGAAGAGCAAGACCTGGGATTTGGTACCTCCTCCTCAAGGAAGTCGAGCCATAGGTTGCAAGTGGGTGTTCAAGGTGAAGGACAATGGAAGATACAAGGCTAGACTTGTTGCTAAAGGTTTTTCACAGAGGAAGGGATTGAAGTATGATGAGATTTTTTCTCCTGTAGTGAGACATACCTCCATCCGTATTTTGCTTGCTATAGTTGCGGCTCATGACTTGGAGTTGGAGCAACTTGATGTGAAGACCGCTTTCTTGCATGGAGACTTGGATTAGACCATTTACATGAAGCAGCCAGATGGATATGTCGTAGATGCAAAAGAGAATTTGGTTTGCAAGCTAAAGAAGTCATTATATGGACTTAAGCAGTCACCTAGACAGTGGTACAAGAGGTTTGATTCTTTCATGCTTTCACTTGGTTTTGATTGTAGCATCAAAGATGCTTGTGTGTACTTCAAGCATTTGAAGAATGGTTATTGGGTGTATTTACTCTTGTATATGGATGATATGTTGATTGCTTCCAAGGATAAAGCTGAAATTGATAGTTTGAATTTGAAGCTTAAGGCGGAATTCAAGATGAAAGACTTTGGAGAAGCTAGTAAGATTTTGGATATGGAAATCCAAAGGGATAGGAAGCTTGGACTTTTGATGCTCACTCAAGAGGAATATATTCTAAAAGTGCTTGCTCGGTTTAGCATGGAAGGAGCAAAGGCAATTAACACATCTATGCCTTTGCACATACAGCTTTCTAGTAGAGACTTTCCGATCTCGGAGAAGGACAATGCTTATATGGAGAAGGTTGCCTATGCAAGTGCGGTTGGTAGTCTGATATATGCCATGGTTTGCACTAGGCCTGACATTGAATAGGCAGTTGGATTGGTGAGTGGATTCATGTCAAATCCAAGGAAGATGCATTGGGAGGCAATGAAGTATATTTTCAGATATCTTAGAGGGACTCCAGACCATGGGCTTGTCTTTGGCTTCAGAGATAGAGATTTCAGCTTGGTTGGATTTTTTGATTCTGACTATGCCGTGATAGAGATCGACGGAAGTCAACCTCAGGTTATGTGTTCACCATTGGTGGGACAGCTATTAGTTGGAGAGCGAGGTTGCAGATGATTGTGGCTTTGTCTACTATAGGGGCAGAGTGATGGAGTAGTTACCTTGTTCGGATCCTTCACCACTTCACCACAACTCATCGCTCAAACCTCCACTCCACGACTCATGCCCAAACCACCGAATCACGACTCATCAATTGCCGACTCACGAGTCATCAATGTCTCGTCTACGACTCATCCCATTCAACCCCTCTCCACGACTCACGACCTATCCCCACCAAGTCAATTCCGCGACTCACGACTCATCAATTGCCGACTCACGAGTCATCAATGTCTCGGCTACGACTCATCCCATCAAATCCCTTTCCACGACTCGCGACCTAAGCAACCTACGACACATCCCCTTCCTCATCGCGACCTCACTCTACAGCGGTTCCATCAATTGAGTCGCAAGCGACCTAAGCCCTAATCCGGTGTCGCAAACGAGCTATGCTCAATCCAATAAGTCGCGAAGTTATTTGCCAATCTCACTTAAGTTGCTGCCGAGTTATGAAGGCGCGAACGAGTAATTGATAAGTCGGAGAAGTAATTGATAAGTCGGAGAAGATATTGATAAGTCGAATGAATAGTTAAGCCGGAAGACCACTGTTTCTTAAGTCGTTTAATTCTTTGTTAAGTCGGTACCCTATTTTCTTATGTCGTTTATAAAGAATGTTGTTGAGTCGTTTGTTCTGTTAACTCATAGTTTGCTAAGTCGAGTATGTTGAGGGCTATGTGTTGTAATCTTTTAAGTCATAAGTCGTGACAGTTGTATTGTAGACTGATAAGTCGTGTACGGCTTATGATGAGTCGTAGGTGATGAGTCGTATATGACTTATGACTTAGGAATTTTTCTGGATATGTGTTGTAGCCTATAAATAGGCAAGTTGTGTCATTTTGTAAGGTTGTTGATTTTTGAATAAAATTCTCTTTTGTTAGCTTTGTGCTTTCAATTTCAATTGGTAGTCGAGTGTATCTCCTATCTCCACTTACGTCATTCGAGTGCGCTCGAATCATCGTTTGTTGAAGCCGATTCACGGTATCTTGTGCGCAAGATCAACGTCGAAGAATCGTAGATCTCTTTCCCGGAATCTTCGGATCAACGAGTCAGAGATAGCTAGAATTCGGTATCTTCGGATCAACGAATTTGGGCATTTCAGTATCCATCAATCCACAGATTGCTATTTTCATCGATTGAAGATCGTCTAGAATTATCCGCTGCGTCAGTTTGGTATCGGAGCTTGTTTTAGCCAATCATAGCTAAATCGAGTCTTGGAGCCGAGAATTTGAAGTGTTGAAGTTGTGTTCATCGTGTTCATCATATTTTTGCAACAAAGTTGGAGTTTCGATCCATTTCATTTTGGATCAAATTTCGAAAGGTGTTTGAAACGTGAAGTGTGAATTTGTTGAAGTGTTTGGGAAGTATTCAATCATGCCGCCAAGACGAGTTCAACGTCATCGCAATATTAATGCTTTGTACGGAAGAGAAGAGGCCGATGAAATGAAGCAACGAATCAACGAGAATTTCAATGAGAAGCTTACTGAAGGGATTGGTAGATTAGAGAGGATGATGTTGGAGATGAGTCAAAATCAGAGAAGAGTATCACCCGAATCGAGCCATGGGAGAAGTAGAGCTTCACCACATTCAAATCGAGAGAGAAGTGTCGATAGTGATCATAGAAGCGTGGATCGAGATTGTGATAGAAATGTTGATGATCGAGGTCGTGATAGAAATGTGACTGATCGAGAACGGAGGAATGTAGATCGTAGGAATGTTGGTGGAAGAAATGGTGGTGGTAGAGATGTTGATGGTCAGGATCGACATCGATATACATCGAATGGTGAAGAAGAGTATGATGGTGGTAGTGTTCATGGACGAGGACGTGGACGAGGAAGGAATCAGTCGGAGTACGATCACAAGTGGGAATCTGGGATGAAGACAGAAATTCCCGAATTCAAAGGTGGTATGCAGGCTGAGGAGTTCTTGGATTGGGTGGCTAACGTTGAAGAAATTTTTGATTTCAAAGAAGTTCCAGAACATCGTAGAGTAAAGTTGGTTGCTACAAGGTTGAGGGGTAGAGCTTTGGCATGGTGGCAGCAAACCAAACTTACACGTGAACGAATGGGGAAGTCAAAAGTTGAATCTTGGGAGAAGATGAAGAAATTGATGAAAGCAACGTTCTTAACTTACAATTATCAATCTTTGATGTATCAACGTTTGCAGAATTTGAGGCAGGGCACAAAAACTGTTAATGATTACGCAGATGAGTTTTATCAACTTATTGCAAGGAATGATATTATGGAAACAGAAGAACAACTGACATCTAGATTCATTGGGGGGTTGCGAATGCAGATCCAGGATATGGTGAATATGTTCGATCCAAGATCTGTGGCGGAAGCACATCAGAAAGCGTTAGCTTGGGAGAAACAGGGAAGACGAGGTGGTGGTGTGTTTACCAATTCTAACAATCAAGCGAAGGGTGTTAATGGAAGTTCTAGTGTTTCAAAAGTTGTTGCAAAACCAGTTGTAAAGGAGGCTGAGAAGGCGAAGGTTAACAACAGTTTCAAATGTTACAGTTGTCAGGAGATGGGTCATAAAAGCAACGAATGTCCGAAGCCGAAGAAGAGAACCATGGTGACAGAAGTTGAGGAGGAAGATGAGGAAGAAGCTGAATGCTCTAATTCTTTACCAGTTGAGGAGGAAGACTTACTGTCGGGAGATGACGGGTACGCATTGATGATGAGGAGAAGTTGTTTAACACCGAAGCAAGAGGAGGAAAGTAGTTGGTTGAGGAACAATATCTTTCAATCTACATGCACTATTCTGGGAAGAGTTTGTAAATTTGTTATTGATGCTGGGAGTTGTGATAATATTATCTCTACAGAAGCGGTGAAGAAGTTGGAGTTGAAAACCGAGAAACATCCTAAACCGTACAAGTTAGCTTGGTTGAGGAAGGGTGGTGAAGTGAAAGTTGGACGTAGAGCTTGTGTGAAGTTTTCAATTGGGAAGAAATACAAAGATGAAATCTGGTGTGATGTAGTCGACATGGATGTGTGTCATCTGTTGTTGGGCAGACCATGGCAGTTTGATAGAGCAGTACAACATGATGGTCGTGCTAACAGTTACAGTTTCATGTTTGAGGGTACTAAAATCACTCCGATTCCCAAGAAGCAACAACAGAAAGAGAGTAAGTTGGAGGAGATTGAAGAGTTGAAAACTTTATTATCTCTGAAGGAATTTGTTAAGGAGGTTGAAGAGGAGCCTGAAGTATACCTGTTGATTGGGCGTGAGAGCAGTGAAGAGGTTGAAATTCCAGAAGAAGCGAAGCCAGTTTTGAAAGAATTTGAGGATGTATTTCCAGATGAGTTACCTAAAGAGTTACCGCCGCTGAGAGACATTCAACATCAAATTGATCTTGTTCCGGGAGCAGTATTGCCACATAGACCGCATTACCGAATGAGTCCGAAGGAGCATGAAGAATTAAGGAGGCATGTGGAAGAATTGCTTGAGCAGGGACGTGTACAGGAAAGTTTGAGTCCATGTGCTGTGCCAGCTTTGTTGGTACCGAAGAAAGATGGGACGTGGAGGATGTGCACGGACAGTCGGGCATTGAATAAAATCACTGTACGATACAGATTTCCAATGCCAAGGTTGGATGACTTGCTGGATCAGTTGAGTGGGGCAACTATCTTTTCGAAGATTGATTTGAAGAGCGGATATCATCAAATTCGTATTAGACCAGGGGATGAGTGGAAGACAGCTTTTAAAACCAGGGAGGGTCTATACGAATGGTTGGTTATGCCATTTGGCCTATCAAATGCACCAAGTACTTTTATGAGGGTGATGAATCAGATTTTTCGACCATTCATTGGGAAATTTGTGGTGGTATACTTTGATGATATTTTGATTTATAGTAGGAGTCCGGAAGAGCATGTTCAACATCTGAAGGAAGTGTTAATTATTTTACGAGAGGAACAATTTTATGCTGCGACAAAGAAATGCGTGTTCATGACGCATAGTGTTTTGTTCTTGGGGTATATTGTTTCGGAGAAGGGCATCCAGGTAGATCAGAATAAAGTTGAAGCAGTCAGGAATTGGCCACAGCCGAGGACAATTACAGAAGTGAGAAGTTTTCATGGGCTAGCGTCATTCTACCGAAGATTCATTCCACACTTCAGTAGCGTGATGGCACCGGTGACTGATTGCATGAAGGGGAAACAATTTTCTTGGACGGAGGAAGCTGGGATTGCTTTTGGGAAGATAAAGAAGTTGCTGACATCTGCACCAATTCTTGTATTACCAGATTTTCAGTTATTGTTTGAACTGCATACTGATGCGTCAAAGGTTGGAATTGGAGGGGTGTTGAGTCAGAATGGGCGTCCTATTGCATATTTCAGCGAGAAGTTGTCAGGAGCAAAGAGGAGATACAGTACCTATGATGTGGAATTTTATGTTGTTGTTCAAGCAGTAAAGCACTGGCGACATTACTTATTCCAGAAAGAATTTGTTTTATACACTGATCACGAGGCGTTGAAACATTTACAAGGACAAGACAAGATTTCAGCAAGACATGCATCGTGGATTGCTTATTTGCAACAGTTTACTTTTGTCGTTAAGCACAAGTCAGGGGTAACCAATCGTGTGGCTGATGCTTTGAGCAGGAGGAGTCATTTGTTGACGACAATGAAAGTTGAAGTGACAGGTTTTGAATTATTACCAGAATTGATTGAAGAAGATCCTTACTTTGTGAAATTTGTTGAAAAGGTAAAGGAAGGAAGCACTGATGAATTTGTGTTGGTGGATGGTTTTCTGTTTAAAGGAAATCGATTGTGCATCCCAGACTGTAGCTTGAGAATGAAGATTGTTAAAGAATTACATGAAGAAGGCCATGTGGGTAGAGATCGTACGCTACAGTTAATTTCACAATCTTATTTTTGGCCGTCAATGAGGAAAGAGATAGAGAGATTTGTGGAAAGGTGTCATATTTGTCAGGTTTCGAAAGGAACAGCGACGAATGCGGGGTTATATATGCCGTTACCCGTGCCTACCAAACCATGGGTTGATATCAGCATGGATTTCGTGTTGGGGTTGCCGAGAACTCAGAGGGGAAATGATTCTATATTTGTTGTGGTGGACAGGTTTTCGAAGATGGCACATTTTATAGCCTGTAAGAAGACAGCGGATGCAGTTCGAGTGGCACAGTTATTCTTTAAAGAAATATATCGTTTACATGGTTTACCCGAATCTATTGTTTCTGACCGAGATACTCGATTTCTGAGTCACTTTTGGTTGGGTCTATGGAAGATGGTGGGAACGAAGCTGAACTTTAGTAGTGCATATCATCCTCAAACGGATGGGCAAACAGAGGTGGTTAACCGATCGTTGGGAAATTTGTTGCGATGTCTTGTGCAGGACAATTTGAAGAGTTGGGACTTGAAGTTGTGTCAGGCAGAGTTTGCTCATAATCATGCGGTAAATCGAAGTACTGGGTTCAGTCCATTCCAGGTCGTATATTCAAGTTTGCCAAAGGGGCCGTTGGATTTGATGATGGTTACACAACCGAAGGGGACAGTTAAGCAGGCTGCTGATTTTGTTGATGGGTTGACAGAATGCCATAGAATCGTTCAGGAACGATTAGAGAAGACAAATGAGAAGTATAAACAAATGGCGGATAAGAAACGAAGAAGTGTTGTTTTCAAAGAAGGTGATTTTGTTTACGCAATATTGACGAGAGATCGTTTTCCAATGGGAACTTACAACAAGTTGAAAGCCCGAAAGATTGGTCCACTAGAAATATTGAAGAAGATCAATGATAATGTGTATCGGTTAAAGTTGCCGGAAAATGTTCATACTTCTGATGTTTTCAATGTCAAACATTTAATTCCGTATTGTGGGGAGAATTTTATCAAAGGTGACGAAAGTGTGAATTCGAGGACGAATTCTATCCAACAAGGGGAGGATGATGGAGTAGTTACCTTGTTCGGATCCTTCACCACTTCGCCACAACTCATCGCTCAAACCTCCACTCCACGACTCATGCCCAAACCACCGAATCACGACTCATCAATTGCCGACTCACGAGTCATCAATGTCTCGTCTACGACTCATCCTATTCAACCCCTCTCCACGACTCACGACCTATCCCCACCAAGTCAATTCCGCGACTCACGACTCATCAATTGCCGACTCACGAGTCATCAATGTCTCGGCTACGACTCATCCCATCAAATCCCTTTCCACGACTCGCGACCTAAGCAACCTACGACACATCCCCTTCCTCATCGCGACCTCACTCTACAGCGGTTCCATCAATTGAGTCGCAAGCGACCTAAGCCCTAATCCGATGTCGCAAACGAGCTATGCTCAATCCAATAAGTCGCGAAGTTATTTGCCAATCTCACTTAAGTTGCTGCCGAGTTATGAAGGCGCAAACGAGTAATTGATAATTCGGAGAAGTAATTGATAAGTCGGAGAAGATATTGATAAGTCGAATGAATAGTTAAGCCGGAAGACCACTGTTTCTTAAGTCGTTTAATTCTTTGTTAAGTCGGTACCCTATTTTCTTATGTCATTTATAAAGAATGTTGTTGAGTCGTTTGTTCTGTTAACTCATAGTTTGCTAAGTCGAGTATGTTGAGGGCTATGTGTTGTAATCTTTTAAGTCATAAGTCGTGACAGTTGTATTGTAGACTGATAAGTCGTGTACGGCTTATGATGAGTCGTAGGTGATGAGTCGTATATGACTTATGACTTAGGAATTTTTCTGGATATGTGTTGTAGCCTATAAATAGGCAAGTTGTGTCATTTTGTAAGGTTGTTGATTTTTGAATAAAATTCTCTTTTGTTAGCTTTGTGCTTTCAATTTCAATTGGTAGTCGAGTGTATCTCCTATCTCCACTTACGTCATTCGAGTGCGCTCGAATCATCGTTTGTTGAAGCCGATTCACGGTATCTTGTGCGCAAGATCAACGTCGAAGAATCATAGATCTCTTTCCCGGAATCTTCGGATCAACGAGTCAGAGATAGCTAGAATTTGGTATCTTCGAATCAACGAATTTGGGCATTTCAGTATCCATCAATCCACAGATTGCTATTTTCATCGATTGAAGATCGTCTAGAATTATCCGCTGCGTCACAGAGCTTGTATCTGCGGTTGAAGCGGCTAAGGAGGCACTTTACTTGAAGCGTTTGTTGTGTGACTTGAGCTTCGTGTATGAAGGTATAGAAGTGAATTGTGATAGCCAAAGTGCAATCCACTTAGCTAAAAATCGGGCTTTCAGCTCAAGAATGAAGCATATTGAGATGAGAGAGTCCTTTCTTATCTCTATGGTTGAAGAGAAGCTTGTACGTCTTCAGAAGATTCATATAGAGGAGAATGTAGTGGATATGTTTGCCAATTCGTTACCCGTTGCAAAGTTTGAGCATTGCTCAAAATTGATTTGCTTGATGAAGTGCTAGGTGCTACAGGGTGGCACTGGAGAGAGTGAGTTGGTAGATGGAGACGTTTGTTTTCATTGTGGAGATTGATAGGTCCTACTTGGTGAGGGAACTTCAACACTTTGTTGGTGGGCGGTGGCCTTGCCAGAGTTCGTTGACAAAGTGCAATGGGTGATGGCTATGCCAAAGCTCATTGAGAAAGAATCTATGGTGTCTTGTCCGAGAGCTACTTGGAGTAAGAGGATGTAAATGGAGTTAATAGGCTTGCGAAGAAATATAGTATCAAGGTGGAGATTGTAAGATTTGGTGATAAAATTTTCCTAATTGTAGAAGATTTGGAAGATGTTGTAGTGATACAATCTTTCCAACTGCAGAAGATTTGAAAGATAATTGAGATAATTACTCAAATATATATTACCACTTTTATAGCATTAAAGAGAGTAATAAATTACCTACGTGAGAAGAAGAATTATTTTGGGAGATTGAGGTAATCGATTAATTCCCTAATTAGCTGATTAAAGAAGAAATCTTATCAGGAGCATCAAAATTGGGGGAAAACTGGAAAATCAAATAGATAAACATTCCCTGTATGAATAAGAGAATTAATGAGGCATTGATTTATGACCATAAATCAATTACTTCAATCCCAAGTAATAATCTCTATATAAAGGCAGAGATTAGCATGAGTAGAATTATCTCTCTCAGTTGTATTTCTTATTCTTCTTCTCCATTATCAATCTTGTAAAATTTTACCCTCTTAAAAAGTAATAAAATCTCCTCTCCCCAAGTGGATGTACACTACCTTGCAGTAGTGGAACCACTATAAATCCTGTGTGTTATTTTCTTTTATTGCTTGATCTATGATTGTTTTTAGCTGGTGACTATCTGTTGTTTGTTTTGCCTCACCATAAATTTGGTCATATTTGTTTTTTGCAAGGTTGGGTTTTTGTTCCTAAGGCGATCTTGAGGGATTTTGCCCCAACGGTATATAAGGTAACATAACGTTGTTTTATGACATATTTGGTTTCACGGACATGTAGTATAAGTATGTACAAGAAATGATAATGAATATTAAAAACTAATACTCAAAATATTCCATATTACTAACTAGTTTATACAAACAACTAACTTTTGCTACGCCTTAAATCCCCTTGATTTCAACCACATATTCCGAATTAAATAATTATATTTCTTTCTTGTCACTTAACTCTATTATATAATTCGGAACTTATGGTTGAAATCAAGGAGGATTTGAGGCATAGCAAAAATGAGGTGTAGCTGATCCTTGCCATATATGTGTGTGTGTGTGTATGTGTCTCCTTTAGAAACGCCCTTTGGGTTTTGAGCATTAGAGAAGTAGATCTAGTGTGAGAAGAGAAAGTCTCCTTGCTTTTGTTTGCATCGAAGAGGCTGATATCCTTTTACAAGATGAGACTCATCTTGAATCCTTCTTCCAATTCAACATACCTAATTAATAGTTATGTGCTCCATTCAGCTGAGACTTCAGCATATTTGCATCATCTTCTCCATCATCGAGATCTACATATCCATAATCCCCAGCCTCAACATCAGGATTTAAACATCGATCTACTTTAAGGATCCAGTGGCCCAAAATGTTGTATCGCCACTAGAGGGAAAGGGAGTTGGATCTAAAGAATAAGTGTGCATGACTCTGTATACGAGATGCTAGTGATAGGAAGTATAATAGGAGAAATAACATAAGGATCCATAAGTTATTTTTATCAATTAGTAAACAAATTTCTATGTTAGTTTAGTGTGATTGGAGAAATAAATTTTTATGCAATCCAAAGATGTGATTTCATTGGCCGATGTGAAGCAATGAAAAGGAATTTTTTTTAAAATTAGTTAAAGATGTTTAATATACAGTGAGGAAGGCAAAGAATCCAAAGGATAACTTGGTGATGGTCCTTTTAGGGGTGTTAGAAAGGATTTAAATTTTTGAAGGTGGCTGACTATGAAGGAGCCAAAGAACTTGGAAGATTTCAATAATAAAGCAAATCAATTTTTACCATTGGAAAAGACAAAAGTTAAAGATAGGACAACGAGGATTGATGAGCGATCTGGCACCATTGTAAGAGAATGTGAAAAAGACAACGACAACAATAATAACAAAGAAAGGGAAATCAAATGGGAGGAAAGAGAGATGATCTAAGGATAACTTGGTGGTATTGCAAGAACACAAATAATGGTGATTTTCAGTTTAGTTAAGCATGGGAAAATATTAGAGTGACATACCCTTCAGTCAATTGGGTCCAGGTCGTGTGGGATAAGATAAACAACCCAAAAATGTCAATTTTCACTTGTAGAGCTTTAACCAATAAGTTATCTACTACAGACAATTTAAGGTTGGCATATATAATTGTTGACAGTATGTGTGTTCTTTGTAGTTAAGAAGAAGAAATAGTTAAGCATCTATTCTTTTTTTAAGGTACTTTATATACTAAAAACAAATAGGGGTTAAAATTTGTAGCATGTAAAGAAAAAATGATGGTAGGAGTGTTAAACATAAATTATACTCAAAAACCATCATATGTTCCCTAAATATCCATGAAGAACAAAAAGAAAAAAGAAAATAGCATCAGTCGTGCAAGACCAAACCAGCTAAGGTTTATATCCTACCAAACATTGCTTAACTTTGTTCGATACTAAATTCCATATCTGAGCAAGAATTTATGGCATCCAAAGTTCTTATCCTTTCCTCAAAGCTCATCGAATATGACACTTAACTCACACCAGCGAGTAGATCCGTCGCTACTTCCCCTTTGTGAAGTCATCGTTCTTACTTACATTGCCTAAGAGAATACTTGAGCTTGTATTTGTTCATTTCATGTTCTTACCTTTTGACTTTAACTGTGCTACCGTGTTTTACCATGCAGGGTTATCGATCACACCATTAGGAATTGTTGTAGTAAGCTCGAAAGGGATTTCTTCCTACCGATGCTTCCTACTCTGGTTAGCCTAGAACATGTTCTAATGTGATCATCAGAGAGTAGCGTAGAGATTCCAGATTGCAAACTCTTTTATCTACCATAGTATGATCGTCATTTTGATCTGTAATAGAAATTTGGCATTCATCGACTATGTAACCATTGTTTTGCAACCGATTTGTGTTTATTTTTTGGAAAAGTCTACATCTGAATTTGATAAAATTTCCATGCATCCCAAATCCATATCACGTGCATAATTTTGTTCTGACATGTTAGAATCTTGCTGAGAAGATATAGAAGTTGGGGACTTGTTTTGATCCGGTTTAATGTCATATGTGTTAGTGTACGGATGTACATGATGAAGTCTTCTATCATCATTAGCATGATGTTATTGTCACTATTGGTTTGTCTAAAGTTAGTGACAATTGTTTTCGCCACCCACTTTTTTCAAAGGTGCAAAGTTTCGATGAATAACCAAAGTTGCTGTAGTTGGGGCATACGATGGGACTCCATTCGTATTCAACATGTTGCGTAAACAAGTCACTGTTTTCATTCATAATGTAGATTTCACTTGGAAATTTGAAATCTGTATTAATTTCTACTAAGACCCTTGCGTAAGAAATTTTTATCATACCTTTAGTACAGTGATCCATTTTTAGCGAATACCTAAAGCTGTTGCAATTCTACTAATTCTCTCTTCTGACCAAAATTCTAGTTTACGTCTTGAGAAATTAAACTATGTAGTAATTGTCTGTAGCATCTCTTTTGAGAGACTAAGCTTCGGAGACCATGTTTTCATCATCATCAGTTTCCTATCATAGAAGTACAAAGATCCTGTTAACATCCTTTCACAGCTTCCTTGTCTTCGAATTTGATAACCTAAAATCTAATTTCCTTATTGTTAATAAAAAAAATAGCCGTTAAGCCCTTCCAATTTATGATCGAAAATATTGGTAATATGGGCGTTATCCAACCACGTATATAACAATAGAGTTTTTCCAATATCTTATAGCTGATTCTACTGCTAAATTCGTTATTTGTACAAAAGCTCTTGACTAAATTCTATGGTGTTATTGTAACAACCATGAATTTTATCGCTTTGATTTATGAATATTTAATTAAATTTTAATATTCAATTAATGGTTTTTAATAATCAAAGAACCTTTTTCAATAAATAAGTAATGATAACAAACTTATTTTTAAATTTTGTTTACAAAAAGAAATAGTTCGGAGAAAAATTGAAAATGTGATCGAAAATTATTTTTTGAATTTTCAACTTTTCTTCGAATGGAAGTTGTTGCAACGTTATTGCACACATATGCACACTTCTGTAACATACATGTACTTTTAATAAGAAGTAAAAAGTACAAAAATGGATTAATTAAAGTTAAGACTCCTTAAGTGCTTTTAAAAAGTAATAATGTAAAGAAAAGACTTTTCTTCCTTATTTTTAAAATAATAAAGTACTAAGTAATATATGTCATCATGCTAGAAAGTACTTAGCATATGGGTTGGCACATTGAGGAAGCTTGTTATAGAAGATTAGTTAGGATAGTTAGGTAATTTGGTAAAGAGGTAAGTGAAGTAACTTGCTACTTTTGAAATTCAATAAAAGGAGCACCTTTACCTCATTTTTCCATCTTTTTTTCATTTCCACTTTGCTTTCACACTTTCTTTTTTTACTTCTTCCATTCATTTTTCCACATAAGTTTCAAAAGTCAAAACTATATCAAAACCACTATTTTCTTCCTCAAAACTCTTATGCAAGCCTAAAGTATTATAGATAACATCACTACCTCCTCAAAGATGCAAACTTGGGTGCTTAAAACACCCATACACCTCATGGCCAAGAGCAAAAAGGTGGAAGGGGAGTCCTAGGCCTTGGGCCGTGAGCATGAGAAAGGGAGGGGAAGAGCTAGGAGGCTTGGACGTGAAGGAAGGTGGTTGCTTTTGTTAATCTATGGTAGTAGGATGAAGATGAGAGCTTTGCTTAGGTTTGGTAGAAGGATAAAGTGAGATAACTCACTTTGAAAGTAACCTTAAATATATGTTATTTGTTGTAAAATATTATGGTTGGATATGTTGTGGGTATATATGGATGTATGTATAGTGATTGATAGTGTTTGGTTCCCACTTGGAAGCGAACGACATAAATAACCATTGTTTTGCAGAGGAAAAAAGCAAGGAAATGGAAGTCGAAGTATTTCATAGCGAATAGGTCACTACGGGAACACTTCGAATGATTTGATTTTGTAGAGGGATCCAACGAGATTACTTGCTTTGCTGATTTTATTTACATATATGTTTTTTTATGTAAATACTAGTGATATGACTTGGAAAGTTGAATTAGAAATAAATGGCTGTTTGTTTAAGTACCATAGTGGTCGCGAAGCCTCTTTCCGAATTTGAAAAGTTATGGATTTTAAATTGACTTCAGCTTTATAATATTTTAAAGTAAAATGTTTTCTATATATAAATTAGTTTAAAATATTGAAAGAAATGGAGTTTAAAAGCTATTTGATTAAGAAAAAAAGTTTAAAGTTACGATCCATATAGCGATAGTCGATATGGATGCACTTTGGAAAAATTGGGATTTTGTAAAGTAAAAGGAGGTTATCTATTTTAGATATTATGGAAAATTTTCAAAATGTGTTTAACAAAATTTATCTGAGTATTTTAAAAAGAGTTTGAAGTTTTAAAAATAATTTTGAATATTTAAACAAGTGGTTTATTTAAATGAAATCCATTTAATTTTTCATAGTCGAATTCTTTCTAAAAGTAATGGGTTTTAAGTATGATTTGGATGAAAGTTTAAACTTTGTTTAAAAGTGTTTAAAGGAGGTTTGAAATTTATATAAATAATTTTTAAGGATTATTTGGTATAATAAAAGAAGTGAAATTTTATGGAAAGGAGTTTGTTTATAACATTTTGTTTAATATAAATAGTATACGGGATTATGAGGTATTATACTTGACATCAAACTTCGAGGTAGATAAACTTCTACCTATCCTAAAAGATAAGAATGTTGCAAGGTCAAGAGTTCAGGGGTAATAATACTCTAACTTGAATGGCTTCATTGTTAACAAAAGGATAGTTTAAGTTTGAAATCGAAGAGTTGTGTTGAGTATATGAAGTATTATTTCCATATACGAATTTAGTTACTTATGAAAATTAAGTAGTCCTATACTTGGCACTAAAATTCGATGAGTAGATTTATCCTCTATCTGTGAGATCTAGATACAAAGTATTTTAACTAAGGTAAGGCTAGGAGCAATCAATGCTCTGACTTACTTGGCGTAGTTTCTGGATGAGGGATAGAGTAATTCGAAATATCAAAAATGTGACAAGTGTAGGATATTCGATTTCTATAAATGACCTTTATAACTTATGGTAGCATGGAAAGTATTCTTTTCATACTTAACACCAAATTACGAGATAGAGAAACTCGTCTCTATCTGTTAGAGTTTAAGAATGTATGTCAAGGCAAGAATAGTATGCTAACTTGTCCAACTACATTGTTAATCGAGGGATGGTACAAGTTTGAAATCAGAAAGTGATGGTAAGTATATTTGGTCTAATTTCTATATGATCTATTTACTTACACCAAAAGTGTTTTGGGTTTATTATTATCAATGTTTTAAATGACATTTGTTTTAACCCAATTAAGTATGGTTTCGGAAATGAAATATTTCTTAAGATTTTGTGAAAATACTTGTACCGTTGAGATAAGTATATTAATACTTTTCCAAGTATTGAAAAGAGTAGAGAGGGTTTGTGAATATATCTTTTGTAAAAGTATTTTAATACAAGTATTTACAAAATGGTTTTAATTAATGAAAGGATTAATAAAGAGGCTTAGTGGTTGCTTATGTGCCTAATCATGTTGGGTTTAGATGTGAAATTAAAATCTCTGATTTGATTGTTTGCTTATTAGATAGTTAAATAACCAACTATCAAACCTTGGCCAGTTTTGAAACTATTAATTATTGGTTTGGAGAGACAGGATTGGATCTGGTTGATGAGGTTTACGCATGATAGGAGGTTCTCGCTTTATGAACTGTGATGAAGCTTAGACTCTTACCCCTACATGTCCCTTTTACAAGTTTAGAGGCTGACCGTACAATCAGATTCGAGGTTACTAAGTGGTCACCACTTGTTAGGATGGACTTCGGTCCTCACATTTGATATCAGAGCTGAAGTTTAAGTGAAAACCTTTGCCTTGGTGGGGTAAACTCATTAGTGATAGGGTAAGTGACACCCTAGAATGAGTTTAGGTGTATATATGTATACAAGAGTGCGTATTTGTTAGTACTATAAATATATATTGTCTTTATTGATTTGTTGACTGCTTATGGATTCTGGTCGTTGCGCTTGATCAACATTATTGATAAGGGTTTTTAAATACTTGAACAAAGCAAATTGACACAGTATTGTTTTTGAAATTGGTAAATGAAATAATTTTTACCTAGGATTATATTTGTATATAAACGAATAATTTTCAAAAATTGATATAATTATTTTTGTGTGATTTTTTGTTAGGAAATGATGATATTTATTTATCATCATCTGTTGATTGATTACTTATGCTCGGCCAGTTTCTGAGTATTTATTGGTTTGACTTAGATTAAATACAAACACCTTGTGAGTTCAATTTCACAATTTGACTATATGGTGCTCGATAGTAATGTTGTCTTTTATTTTGATACAAGAAGGAATGATTTTATATAAAGATGATTTTATAAATCAGATTTATAAAATGTGTTCTGTAAATGGAGAGGAATTTTGAAAATTTAAATCCCGGTGTTAACGGTAAAAAGTGAACGCTAACACCCGGTGTGTGTAATAGAATTGTGAAAGCACCACCCGTTGGTACGGGAACAGAATATAAGCTGAAAATAGCAGAAAAGCAGTAAATGAACAACAGATTTATAGTGGTTCGGCCCGTAATTGAGCCTACGTCCACTTTATAGTTTTTTATTGCTGATTCGGTTACAATTTGATACAATATCCTTCAAAATACAATACAACTTGATCATGAAAGCACTCTTGACTACTAGCTCGATCTTCGATGATAAAACTCGATGAATCCGTGTTGGATGTAAGGAGCTCTTCTCGAAGATTGTTGTAGTGTCTCGAATGCTTGAAGATCTTTGATTGCTGAATGAGAGGAGGCTTCGACAGCGTAACGGCGCTTGGAGAAATGAATGGCCAAAAGTCCTCTTCATGTTGGAAGTGGTGGCCTATTTATAGGAGCAGATTTCTGAGCTCTCGGTTTGGCCAAGTCATGAGTCGTGACCGACTCATGGTAAGTGTTAACTCGTATTCGACTTAAGATGTCTCGTGGGTGCCATATTTGGTCCATCTTGTGGCCCAGTTGGAAGTCAAGTGCTAAGTCGTAGTCGACTCATCAGATCAAAGTAGCACAGGCAAGGGCTTTGGATTCCAGCTTGATAGCCTTTAAGTCGTAAGTCTGATGAGTCGTAAGACCTCATGAATCGTAAATCTCCATGAGTCGTAAATCTGATGAGTCGTAAGACTGATGAATCGTAAGACCTCATGAGTCGTAAGTTTTCATAAGCCATAAGCCTGATGAGTCGTACAGACCTTGTGAGTCGTAAGACCTCATGAGTCGTAAGAAGCTTGTCTCGTTGAGTCATGGAGCTCTTAAGTCGTAGGCCACTTATAGCAAATCATGAGTCGTAGTCGACTTATAGCAAACCATGAGTCGTAGATGACTTATAGCAAACCATGAGTCGTAGACGACTTATAGCAAACCATGAGTCGTAGACAACTTATAGCAAACCATGAGTCGTAGATGACTTATAGCAAACCATGAGTCGTAGAGAACTTATAGCAAACCATGAGTCGTAGATGACTTATAGCAAACCATGAGTCGTAGACGACTTAAGGCCTTCCAGATAGTTAGGTCGCTAGGCAAGTTAAGTCGCTGAGTCTCTTAAGTCATAGAAGAGTTAACTTGATGAGTCGTAAAGCTCCTAAGTCGTAGGCGGCTTAGCTTGATGAGTCGTACAGACCTTGTGAGTTGTAAGATCCTTTTGAGTCGTAGAGACTTTAACTCGTTGAGTAGTTAAGTCGCGAAGTTCCTTTAGGTCGCAAGCTGCTTAACCCGGTAGGTCGTAAGTCGTTCAAGCCGTAGATTCCTTCTTAGCAACTAAGTCGTGAGTCGTTGAGTACACAGGCTTTAAGCTTTTTAACTCGTAAGTCGTTGCTAAAAGGGAGTTAACATTTGCCCCTCGAAGTATACGTCTTAAGTCGTAAGTCGTGTGCTTCGATTTCCTTAGCTCGCTTCTTGATGAGTGTGCTAGATCTCGATCAACTTAAGATGAGTCGTAGGTCGTGAACGACTTAGTATAAGTCGTAAGCCGGATGTGTCGATTCACCTTTCACTGTCCCAGGGCATAAATAGCTTAGGTCGTTCCTTCTTCTCTTTCACCTGTTTCATTCCGTCATTTGCAAGCATTCAAGTTCTTCTCAGACAAACTCAATTACTCGACTGCCAGACATCTTCGATTTCGTATTGCGTAAGTGGATTCGATTGCTATTCATTCCTCGATTATCACCCAATTACGAATCCCATTTTCACCATTGACCCCCCTTTTCTCATGCCGTAATTCTCTGCAATCCTTGTTTCAATTGACTACTGATGGGTTTGAGACGACTTGTCCTAGTTTTGGGTAGTCGGTTAGAACAAGACGATGGACAGTAGCATTTCAGTTTGATTGATTCGTGGTTTGAGATGGAATGACATTAGACCGGGTTTATGGTGATTTCGAGATGATTAAATGTGCTGAGGGAACGAGAGTCTTGGTTGGAGGAGAAGCTAATGGGTTAACGGGTTAAGGAGTTAGCGAATTGATGTATTGGGGAGAAGACGAACGACTTAAGGCCTTCGCGTTCTGAATAGAAATCTTGAGGCCTAAGTCCTAAATCACATACGACCTAAAGTAGGTCGTAGGTCGGTAACGACCTAAGACTTGACAATTTTTCATTGCCTTGAGACCTTTCTTATGCAGCACTCCTTAATAGACTGATGGTTTAACCTAACTCGTAGCTTGCCCTTAGGTCGTGGACGAGTTAGCACTTAAGGACTTAACTTGTGAGCATATCTGAATGACTAGGTCGTGGATGAGAGCTCTTAACTCGTAACTCGCGAACCCATCCGAACGACTTAATAACTTGACTCCATGACTTCGAATTCTTGGACTTGAATGATCTGACTTAAGAGAACATGCCTTGAACATCTTGATTCGCCTAATACGACCTAAAAGCCCCGACTCATGATAGGTCGTTTAACGACTTAAGACTTAGATGATTTTGCACAGAAGTTGGCTGAACTCTTGAATTTGAACTGTGTTGTGTTACCTCTCACACTGTCTTGACTTTAATGCTAATAACCTGCTTAACACAACATTCACAGAATACTGGGACAAATATACTGCCACTGACTGCCCACATCGAATGACAGATTAGTTGATAAAGAGAAGATTAAATTAAATGAACTGTATGAGTGAAATGCTACACAATAACCAACTCAAGTGAAGTATTAAAGCAAAATCGTAATGGTTAACTAAAACTGATTTGTCTGCATTAACACTGCACTTGAGCATTAACAAGTTCTGAAATCTCGTAATCAACTGATTGTTAGTTAGTTTAATTCCAGTTATACTTGCTTTTTTCTTATTTTCATTAGTTTTGCACAACACTTCACACTTTTAGGAAACGTGCACCTTCACTTTTGAACATTCGGCTGATTGTGTAGAATGGCATCTCATCAAGAAGACTTGGAATCAGCTGGAGAAGCTTTTCCAATTGCTACTCCGCTGAATGATCCCCCGGAAAGGATTCCTACCACTCTGAGTCATAAAGTCTTCCATCAACTATGCACCCAGTTTGGCGTCGCTGAATCTGACGCTTTGCTCCCTGGAGTAAATGACACTGCTGATAGGCCGCCCCACGGCTTTATCGCAGTGAACCGCCAAATGTGCTTGAGTGGAGCGATTCCCCCGTTTAATGACTGTCTCCGAGAACTTCTCCTTCGATTATCTATCTCCCCTTTTCAACTTCATCCTAATGGCTACGCCATCCTGCTGGGACTGTGTGTGCTTTTTAGGAGAATGCTGGACCGTTTTCCCAGTTTTGGAGAAATTTGCTTTCTATGCTCATTCACAAAGACCAAAGACCATCCCTCTATCACAGTTGTAAGGAGTGCCAGGAATCGTAAACTGATTATTGGTCTTCCCGAAAGCGTTCCTGGGTTTCTGAGCCAGTTTTTCTTTGTTCGTTGTCCCCCGGGATTTTACGCCATTTCGAGAGTGGGAAGTACGATTATCTATCTTTTCCCTGTGTTTTTCTAAATTCTTTGAAGTCCAAATTGTCAAGTGTTAACTTCTTTTTCTACTGTTTCAGCGCTTCCTCCCCCCTCTAGGGAACCTCGTCACAAGACTACCTTTGAGAGGCTTATGGCCGTGCCGGTTGAGGAGAGGAGTGTTCAATTTCTATTGAGAGATGAGTTCCTCCACGAATTTGGACTCTTACATCCTTCCCGTTCCACTCAGCCACATGAAGTCCCTGATTCTCCTGCTGAGGAGTCAGATGCCTCTGTTCCTGCTAAAGAACTTTTACCGCAAGATCTTACCGCTAAGACTTCATTGGTAAAGTATTCTACTTCTACCGACATTGCTGGACCGTCCAGTAAGTTAGCACTTGCCCCGGTTGTTGAAGAGGAGGAAAATCATCACACTCTTGAAAAGACGGCTGAGGTGGAAGTTGAAAAAGAGAATTCTCCCATGCACCATGGCGATGATACTTTTGACAGTCTGAGCGACATCATGATAACCTCTCAGGAGCTTTTTAAAGATGATGTTTCTAAAGTGGTCCCTCCTGTTGTCGAAGCAACTTCTTTTTTGCAACAAACCACAACGCCTTCCACACAACTTATTGCCATTTCTACACCCAAAAGTGGTTTGTAGTCTGATGCGCGTAGTTTGCACATCACACACACTTAGAATTTTGGCACTTATATGCACTTAGCTTCTTCAACTTGAGGATTTCTAAAACTGGTCTTTTTCTTCAATTTCAGGTTCTCTGATGGGGCGAAGCGGCTCTTACTACAACAAATTCCAGCGTTACGGAAGCCGTGAGGCTTATGACTTTAGGAGTTATATTGGTGCTGTGAAGGAAACTGATGAGGAGAGAGCTGCCAGAAAGGCTCATGAGAGGCGAGCTCATGAAGAGCGTCGCCGGAGAGAAGATGAGGAATACTATGGGAGTAGGGACGAGCGACGTGACTCTTCCCGCAGAAGCGACGATCCTTACAAGAGGAAATCTTACGATGACAAGGGGAAGAGTCATACTTCCGATGATTCCAGTAAACGGATCAGACTTGGCGAGGAAGATACATCTAATATCTCGGAAAAGACTACCGCTTCTATTCCTCCTAATACATCTTCTGGTTCTCCTGCCCTTAAGGAGTCTGACATCCAGACAATCATTAATAGGCCACAGTACCAAGCTGGAGATGGTCCTCCCACACTCCAGAGCCGATTTCCGAATTGGTGTCTGAAAGGAGTGCGTTTTGATTTGGATTTGGTCCCCATTGATAAGCAGGCGATGCTGAAAAATGTCGATGCTGTAAAACTTGACATCGAAAGGATGTCTGGATGGCAGAAGCTGGTTGATGAACTTCAAAGGGTCAACCATATGAACCTTGAGGCGATGATGACCATGGAGAATGATAAATCTGAGTGGGACAAATGGCGTAAGCAGCATGACGCGGAGATGAAAAGCATTAGTGATGGTTATGGGAAGCTCGAAGCTGAAGTTGAAAGACTTAAAAAAGAGCTTGCTACTTCTTCCACTTCTTATTCTCAGAAAGAAGAAATGCTTCAAAAACAAGTTCGAGACGCCCATGCAGCTCAGAGAGATATTGAGGTGAAACTCAAAGCAGAACAGCAGGTTACGAGAAAATACCGCGATGATGCTGTTCAGCTTCGAGAGAAAGTCAGCTCTCAAGATTTAGAAATTATAAGACTGCAATCTCAGCTACTGAAGGCCGAAAGAGAACGTGATGAAGTTCTCTCTGGTAAAGCTGCAGCCGAAGAATCCCATAAGGCGACCATAGCCACCATTGACGCGACTCTGTTCGACTTTTATATGCATTGTGTCCTGGGACGTGGGAGCCTTTCATTTTTGGGACCAGAATATGAAGTCACCTTAGCGGAAGTATGGGAGGCAATCATTGACTTATTTGGTGGTGCCGGATATTCTGAAACAGATCTTCAAGCTACCTACTTAGGTGAGAGCGATCGCGCTGCCCTTGCCAAAGGAAAAGAGCAGCTTATCCGAGTGCGGGCCGAGGCGACGGGAGAGAAGCTTCCTGAGAAAGAAACACCTCCTATTGCTCCTGCTTATACTTCGGCTTTAGCTTATGCGGATATTACTGGCTCCAGTTCTCATTCCACGCCTCCCGCTAAGGTTGACAAAGAAACTGTAACCACCCCTACAGAGGAAGAGGCAATGAAGGACTTCCAAGCTCGGGAATTTGAGATTGATCTCGCTAAACCGGCTTCTCCAGGTAACTTTGACGATTCACGGTCTTCTTTTTTCTCGGAGAATACTGATTTTGATTTCTTTTATTATGCAGCAGTCGTGCCGGAAACTGCACCAATTCTTCCTTCTTCAGCTGTCGTTCCTCCTCCTTCTCAAGTTATACCTCTTCCAGCTTCTCAACCAGGTTCACAGGAAGAACCAATAGCAGCCCTTCAAGGTTTAGACGAACCACCTGCTTCCGAAGAACAGAAGGCAGAAGGTCTGGAAGATAGCGAGAAGACCCCGGAGCGGTCTTTTGACTATGACACAAAGCTTTCTACATTTCTTGCTCCGGGGAGCGAGTCTTCTTCCAAGAAGAAGGGAAAGCGTGCGGTTTCGAAGAAAGGAAAGAAGAGTTCTTCTGCTGCTGGGGATGAAGCAGAGATTGATCCGGCTGAGTCTCTTTCTCCTTCTTCTCCGATACGGCCTACGAAGCTAATTACCAGGCCGGGTAAAAGCTCCAAGGGTGGGAAGAAGGGGAAATGAGTTTGATTTTGTCTTTTCTGCTTTTTGTATTGACCGGGGATTGTGCGGATACCGGTCTCCGCTTCTTTTTGTAACCTGTACAATGTAAAAAATTTCTCATAGTGTTGAAATAAATAGATATTTTTCTTATACAAATCCTTGTGTATGTAGGAGTACAACTGTTTTTCATTTGAAGTGTAGAGTAAACGATTCTTTCTATTTGTACAAACTTTTTGTCTGTGTTTCAAGAACGCATTTACTCCACATCTTTATTACGTGATATTGCAATGAACTTGTGGTATGTCGCTTGTATATTACTTTTATTACTGTAACTAAATTGTATAATGCTGCCCCCGTACCACAAGTATATTGTAATATTTCTTGCTTTCACAAGACCGATACTCTTATTTTAGAGAATAACTTTCCACTTTTTCAGGGAAGAATTATTCTTCTTTTTAATAGAGTATATCTTGTCCTTGGAGAAATTTTTATTTTCTTTTTCTTCCTGAAGAACATTTCGACTTCTGGGAATGATCACTTTTATTTGTTTGAAAGTGAATTTTCCTGTACAATGAAATGAGCTTCTGAAGAAGGTTTTGATTTTATGCCCCAGTAAAGGGTTTATTTTTGGTACTTCAAGCAAGGTGAAGTACGCCTCTGAAGAGGTCTTTTGGTCTCTGAAGAGAAGCAGTTTTGGTCTCCGAAGAGAAGCAATTTTGGTCTCCGAAGAGAAGCAGTTTTGGCATTTCAGCTCTGGTGAAGTGGGTCTTCGAAGAGAAGCATTTTGCACTTCTACACGGGTGAAATGTGCCTCCGAAAAGGGCTTTTGCCTCCGAAGATGGCCTGTGCCTCCGAAGAGGGCTTGTGCCTCCGAAGAGGGCTTGTGCCTCCGAAGAGGGCTTGTGCCTCCGAAGAGGGCTTGTGATTGCCTGGAAGTTACTTTCTCATGGTCGGAGGGGTCCACGGGACAGGTGCAAGTTGCTTGATTGGATGTTTGTTTGTACAAACGATCGCAATCAATTAACGAGGTGCCCCTTCGGTGGTCCTACCAATCTTTTTGATTGAGGAAAGCACTCCCATTTATTGGCGTGCCTCGCTAGAGGGCTTTTTAGTATTTCATCACTCGTGAAGTGGGTCTCCGAAGAGAAGCATTTTGCACTTCTACACGGGTGAAATGTGCCTCCAAAAAGGGCTTTTGCCTCCGAAGATGGCCTGTGCCTCCGAAGAGGGCTTGTGCCTCCGAAGAGGGCTTGTGCCTCCGAAGAGGGCTTGTGATTGCCTGGAAGTTACTTTCTCATGGTCGGAGGGGTCCACGGGACAGGCGCAAGTTGCTTGATTGGATGTTTGTTTGTACAAACGATCGCAATCAATTAACGAGGTGCCCCTTCGGTGGTCCTACCAATCTTTTTGATTGAGGAAAGCACTCCCATTTATTGGCGTGCCTCGTTAGAGGGCTTTGGTTGGTGTGCCAGGAAGGTTGCGTCTTAGGGGCAAGTAGATCCATGGGATGGACACAGGCTGCCTGATCGGATGCATCACAATCAGTTAGCGAGGGTCTTATTCCTTCTGCTTGGGAAGGTATCCCTTTAGTGGATCTACCGGCTTTCCTGTTGAGAGGCATACCTCCCTTTGGCTACTTCCATGCTTGTCCGCTCATATTGTATCATCATCCGCCAATCTGCAATCCTTTATCATCGTTTCCAAGCGCGTCTTCCTTTCTTTTGCAAGTAAATTGCTTTATCCGAAGAAGTAGACTTCACTGTTGAATGACTCCACAGAGTAAACGCAAGTTATTTGGTTGGATGCCTTTTTATATCAATGATCGCAACCAGTTAACGAGGGCTTGACACAGTGGAGCCGTCAACTTTTTATGTGAAGTTCCTCTTGTATGGGATTTGAGTTTGGAATTTTTGTTGCTTGAAATTTGCTTTAATAAATGATTTGTAAGGCTCGCTTAGCTTTGCGATGGGTGAGCTTTGCTTTAATGACCTGCAGTATTAGATCGACATTTTAGCAATACATTTAGGGTATTTACACATCGAAATATAATAGGCATTTTATAATAGAAGACACATAATGCATAGTTTTTCATTATTAAGTCACGCTGATTTCTCAGCGGTTTACAATGCAGAAGTTACACATCCATCATTATCTTTACAAATTCACGCAATGATGTTAAGTAAAAAAAAAGAATGCTAGTTATTGTTGCTTCAGAATCTCCAAGCTGGATTTCCATTTGTGCTTGATTCATAGCTTTTGGATTTTTATGCCCGAGAAAGTGAGAGATGCCCCAGCCGCAGTTTTGCGGGTAATTAGTAGTCATCCCAACTTCTGCTTGCTGGGTATGGTCCCCCTGTGATAGCATTAATGACAAGTTTTTCTGAATCTTGCACTGCAGTGTTGTTGTGAGAATCGGATTGATGGGTAGGGTGTTGTTGATCCCGAGTGGATGAGGTTGGATCGACTCTGCTTCTCTTAACGTATTGTTGGAGTTTACCTTGTTCCAGCAATTCTTCAATCACTTTCTTTAACTGGCGACATTGGTCAGTGTCATGGCCAGGTTGATTGTGAAATTGGCAGAATTTTCCATTACTTTTTGCACCTTTCGTCATCTCAGGTGGCTTAGGATATCGGACAACGTCTTTTGTTGCAAAAAAGATATTTCTTGGTGTATCAGTTAAAGGAGTATAATCCGAAGAATTAAAGCGGCGAGGTTTCTTTTCATTTCCCTGGTTCTTTCCTCCTTCATTCTCCCTTTTCTGACTTTCAGATTCTCTTTTCTTAGATGGGACACTGTTGTTATTAGTTTGGGCAGCAACCACCTTCGACGTCGTAGAAAGGCTTTCAAGGCGAATGAACTCGTCGGCCTTTTTATAAAATTTATCAAGTGAGTTCGGTTCCTTCATCTTTAGCCATATTCCAAATTTACTCGATTTATCAATGGCTCGCATCAAATAAGTCAGGATCATGCGTGGTTCCGCATTTTCTACTTCGGCTAAAGCTATATTGAAACGGCTCAAGAAAGATTTGATTGATTCTCCGGGCGCTTGTTCAAGGTTAGACAGTGACATTATATCCTTAGCTTTTGAAGCATACAATCTGAACTGTTCTTTAAACTTTTGCGTTAAGTCGGAGAACTTATCTACAGACCGAACTGGAAGCTTTGTGAACCAAAGTAAAGCCACACCTTCCAGGTATACTGGAAAGTATCGACACTTGATCTCGTCTGATGCTCTTGCACCGGTCATATGCCAATCGTATTTGTATAGGAAATGATTAGGGTCACTGGTTCCCCTATAGGTTTGGATAGTAGGAGGTGCAAATTTCCTTGGGAATTCCGCTCTCAGGATCCTTTCAGTAAACGGAGTTCTACTTGGCGCAAATCCCCAGTCAGCCTCATCCTCTTCCCTTTGCATACTCTCTTTCATGATGCGGCCAACCATTTCAGATAGGTACTCTTTATTGTTCAAAGACACCTCCGGGCAAGCACCAGTTCTTCCCTCGGAAGTTTGCCCGGGCATATGTTCATGACAAGTTGGTTGCGGCATAGAACCATCAGCTTGGAAAGGTGGCATTTCAGGAAGGGTGGTTTGATGGTTTTCTGGTTGACGATTTGCCCCGAGCCGGGCAGTTATTCTATCCATCATCAAAGCATTTTGAGTTTCAATTTGTTGGTATAATCCAGAAACTGCGTCATCCAATTCAGCCCTGGTGACTCCAACGGTTGGAGTTGCTTGGTCTGTTGTTGGGGAAGCGGAAGTCCCTTCGTGAGCATTTCCGGATCTGATAGGTCTACCTCTTCTTCCAGGAGCCATTATTTCGGATCTGGTTTTTAAGAGAGGTTCTTTTTATGAGTCTTTGCGAAGCAACGGTGGATGATCACCTGAGTTGGGTTCTCAGTGAAAGCACCAAAATGGTAACGGTAAAAAGTGAACGCTAACACCCGGTGTGTGTAATAGAATTGTGAAAGCACCACCCGTTGGTACGGGAACAGAATATAAGCTGAAAATAGCAGAAAAGCAGTAAATGAACAACAGATTTATAGTGGTTCGGCCCGTAATTGAGCCTACGTCCACTTTATAGTTTTTTATTGCTGATTCGGTTACAATTTGATACAATATCCTTCAAAATACAATACAACTTGATCATGAAAGCACTCTTGACTACTAGCTCGATCTTCGATGATAAAACTCGATGAATCCGTGTTGGATGTAAGGAGCTCTTCTCGAAGATTGTTGTAGTGTCTTGAATGCTTGAAGATCTTTGATTGCTGAATAAGAGGAGGCTTCGACAGCGTAACGGCGCTTGGAGAAATGAATGGCCAAAAGTCCTCTTCATGTTGGAAGTGGTGGCCTATTTAAAGGAGCAGATTTCTGAGCTCTCGGTTTGGCCAAGTCATGAGTCGTGACCGACTCATGGTAAGTGTTAACTCGTATTCGACTTAAGATGTCTCGTGGGCGCCATATTTGGTCCATCTTGTGGCCCAGTTGGAAGTCAAGTGCTAAGTCGTAGTCGACTCATCAGATCAAAGTAGCACAGGCAAGGGCTTTGGATTCCAGCTTGATAGCCTTTAAGTCGTAAGTCTGATGAGTCGTAAGACCTCATGAATCGTAAATCTCCATGAGTCGTAAATCTGATGAGTCGTAAGACTGATGAATCGTAAGACCTCATGAGTCGTAAGTTTTCATAAGCCATAAGCCTGATGAGTCGTACAGACCTTGTGAGTCGTAAGACCTCATGAGTCGTAAGAAGCTTGTCTCGTTGAGTCATGAAGCTCTTAAGTCGTAGGCCACTTATAGCAAATCATGAGTCGTAGTCGACTTATAGCAAACCATGAGTCGTAGATGACTTATAGCAAACCATGAGTCGTAGACGACTTATAGCAAACCATGAGTCGTAGACAACTTATAGCAAACCATGAGTCGTAGATGACTTATAGCAAACCATGAGTCGTAGACAACTTATAGCAAACCATGAGTCGTAGATGACTTATAGCAAACCATGAGTCGTAGACGACTTAAGGCCTTCCAGATAGTTAGGTCGCTAGGCAAGTTAAGTCGCTGAGTCTCTTAAGTCATAGAAGAGTTAACTTGATGAGTCGTAAAGCTCCTAAGTCGTAGGCGGCTTAGCTTGATGAGTCGTACAGACCTTGTGAGTTGTAAGATCCTTTTGAGTCGTAGAGACTTTAACTCGTTGAGTAGTTAAGTCGCGAAGTTCCTTTAGGTCGCAAGCTGCTTAACCCGGTAGGTCGTAAGTCGTTCAAGCCGTAGATTCCTTCTTAGCAACTAAGTCGTGAGTCGTTGAGTACACAGGCTTTAAGCTTTTTAACTCGTAAGTCGTTGCTAAAAGGGAGTTAACACCCGGTGTCTTTGGAAAAGATTTCAAATGATTTTTAAAAATTGTATTAATAGTATTACTTGAAAATATTTGTAAGTATAAATATTTTCAAAGAGAATTTTTAAGGTACACATTCTTTGGATAGTTTGAGGAATGAGTCTTAATTAATTTTGTGGTGATTTGAATAATCTCCTAAGCAACAATCAGATGTTTGCTTGGGCGAACATTGTAGTGCACTTAGTAAATTATTCCCTTTGTCATTGTACGATCGAAACAAGTTTGATCTGAACGAACCAAAGCAAGTTGGTAATAGATATTTTGGAAATATATACAGTATTGTTTCAAAATGAAATTCGAAACGAAGAATATTTTTATGTTAACTAGTTCGACTGGCTTGAAAATTACTAAAAATGGACAAGAGATGTGTTCGAATAATAAACACTTCTCTTAAGTATTACCCTTCTTGGTAAGGGGATGTATGATACTATTTGGTAGGGCCTAGTTCATTGGTATCATTTTTGTGTTACTCGGTCTAGAGGTATATTTTCTATGGATTAAAATATATAGTATCATGTCAAAAAGATTTTGAAATAAAAAACCGGATATTTAGTTCTTTAGTTTACTTAAAGAAAATAGATTAAAAATAAAAAGCTATTTTGATAAAAGAGTGTGTAGATAAATAAGTTTTTTAATATGTCTTTATATCACTCTTGGTTAGAGAATAAATAATTTAACAAGTTTTAATGGTTAATTTTAAATAGGAAGGTTTTAATAAACTTTATTTTATTAAACCCTATCTTTTGTTTTAACATATAAATTATACAAACTATTTGATGTTATTAGGCTGACTAATAAAACATCTTTACCTTAGAGGTGTCTAAGAAAAAGTAGACTCTAAGATTGAGTTTGGATATCAGCATCCTACTCTTCTTAACTACTTACCAGACCAGATGGGTAAAAAGGTCAAAGAGGTCAATTTAGTTTTAAGACCCGGATTTTATTTTGGGTCTACATCTGAATTTAAGGAAAAAGATAAGAGATTAAATTGAATAGTTGTATTTACTCTCACAATGTAGTGGGGTATCATACAAGTTTAGAACTTTGGTTATATTTTATGAAATGTTTTCATAAATAATTTTGGGGAAGTAAAAAAGAATTGGAGTAATATAATTATTAGGTTATCCTAAAGGGATAAAACCGTAAGTTGGACTTGGATCATTTTATTCACATGACAATTCTTGATCCAAAGTTTGGGCATATGATTTCTAGATGTTATGCACCGGTCCAAACAAGGCATTTTCACTCGATTCTTGAATTCGAGTACTTGAGATGGATTCTTGGGATAATGTGAATGTTTTCTATCATAGTTTAGGACCGTGAACGGGAAATATAAGTATCAAATCAAGGAACCAGAATAGAGTTCCGCAATGGAGAAATTAAGTAATCTATACTCGTCTGGATGAGAGATTTATGTATCCGACCAAGTGATTGGGTCGGATATTGCATACGGATGATTCATGCACATTTGTATGGGCATAAGTATATTTTCCTTTAATGTATTATGATTTACAAGGAGTTGGATGGATGACTCTTCGATTTTTCATGAAGTAATGTGAATAATCGATTAAGTAATAACCTACGGCTATGGAGCATGAGGTTTGTTTATCATCCTTATGTAATGAGAAGGTTGTAACCTCGACAAACTCTAAGTTTGTTTATTATTCATTTAACATTTTTGGAGAAAGTTAAGAAATAGTATGGCTTGTTTTTGTGTTGTTTGTTTATGATGAAATTTCGAGGTCAAAATTCTTTTAAGGGGAAAAGGGTGCAATGACCCGTAATTTTATCGCTTTGATTTGCAAATATATAATAATTTTAAATATTCAACTGATGGTTTTTAATAATCAAAGAACCCTCTTTTAATTAATAAGTAATAATGGTGAAATTATTTTGAAATTTTATTTAGAAAAACAAATAGTTCGAAGAAAAATTGAAAATATGACCGAAAATCGTTTTTCGGATATTCAACTTCTCATCGAACGGAAGTTACCGCAACGTTTTTGCACACATATGCACACTTTTGTAACATGCATATACATTTAATAAAAAGCTAAAAAGTACAAAAATGGATTAATTAAAGTTAAGACTCCTTAAGTGCTTTTAAAAAGTAATAAAGTAAAGAGAAGACTTTTCTTCATTATTTTTAAATAATAAAGTACTAAGTAGTACATGTCATCATGTTGGTAAGTACTTAGCACATGGGTTGGCACATGAAGGAATCTTGTTATGGAAGAGTAGTGGGAATAGTTAGGTAATATGGTAAAGGGATTAAGTGATGTAATTTGCGAGTTTTTGAAATCCTATAAAAAGGAGCACCTTTACTTTATTTTTCTTTCTTTGTTTCATTTCCACTTTGCTTTTACAATTTCTTCTCTTTCTTTTTCACTTCTTCCATTTCTTTTTCCACTTAAGTTTCATAAGTCAAAACCTTATCTAAACCACTCTTTTATTCCTCAAACTCTTATACAAGCCTAAAGTAATATAGATAACATCAGTACCTCCTCGAAGATGCAAACTTGGGTGCCAAAAACCCACATACACCCCATGGCCGAGAAAACAAAAGGAGGGAGGAAAGTTCTAAGCCTTGGGTCATGAGCACAAGGAAGGAAGGGGAAGAGCTAGGAGGCTTGGATGTGAATGAAGGCGGTCGCTTTTGTTGTTGTATGGTAGTAGGATGAAGATGGGAGCTTTGCTTGGGTTTGGTCGTGGGATAAAGTGACATAACTCACTTTAAAAGTAACCTTAAATATAAGTTATTTATTGTAAAATATTATGCTTGGATATGTTGTAGATAATGATATATGGATGTATGCATAGTGATTGATAGTGTTTGGTTCCCTCTTAGAAGCGGATGACATAAATAACCATTATTTTGCGGAGGACAAAAGCAAGAAAATGGAAGTCAAAGTGTTTCATAGCGAATAGGTCTATATGGGAACACTTCGAAAGATTTAATTTTGTAAAGGGATCCAACAGAATTCCTCGCCTTGTTGATCTTATTTACATATATATTTGTTTATGCAAATACTAGTGATATGACTTGGAAAGTTGAATTAGAAATAAATGGTAGCTTGTTTATGTACCATAGTGGTCGCGAAGCCTCTTTCCGAATTTAAAAAGTTATGGATTTTAAATTGACTTCAACTTTATAATATTTTGAAGTAAAATGTTTTCTATATTTAAAGTGGTTTAAAATATAGAAATAAATGGAGTTTAAAAGCTATTTTATTTACAAAAAAAGTTTAAAAGTTACGGTCCATATAGCGATAGTCGCTATGGACGCACTTTGGAAAATTTGGGATTTTAAAAAGCAAAAGGAGGTTATCTATTTTAGATATTATCGAAAAATTTTCAAATGTGCTCAACAAAAGTTATATAATTATTTTCAAAAGAGTTTGAAGTTTCAAAAATATTTTTGAATATCTAAACAAGTGGTTTATTTAAAGAAAATCCCTTTATTTTTTTCAAAACCAAATTCTTTTTAGAGCAATGATTTTTAAGTATGATTTGGATAAATGTTTAAACTTTGTTCAAAAGTGTTTAAAGTGAAGGAACTGGGCCAGTCCGCAGAAGAAGAAATGGGTGGATTTTAAAAAATTTAACCATTTTGGATCTTTAATGGGCCTATGAAGTCTAAATTCATTTAGAACCTTTTTAAGTTTCTTTTAAATAAAATAAATATTTTATTTAACTTCATAAATAAAGTTTCACTTTAATTCAATATGTATGTAAGTTAGAGTATATCAAATATACTCTTATATACAAATTTGTGTGTTACTTTTACTTTTCAAATTTATTCACAGAAAGAAATATTTCATTTTCTTTCTCTTAACTTGTTCAATTAATAAAGGAGGCATAAATTTATTTAGAGAAAGAAACTTTTCATTTCCTTTCTCTTAAATTATTCAATTAACGAGGGATCATAAATTTAGTTAGAGAAGGAAAATTTTCATTTCCTTCTCTTAATTAAACTAAATATTTGATTAATAAAATAACATTAATGACTAATCTAAATATGACATGAATTGTAAATATATTCACAATAAACATTGTGCAAGTGCAACATATAGGGAGTGTGCATAGTCAGTGGTAACTGATATGTATACGTAAAATAAACAAGAACAAATTTAGTGGTTATTACATAGGAATTGAAATGGAAATAAATAAGGGATGACAAGGGTGATTGATACAGTTTTCCTTTTAGTAAACTTAATTAATGCAACATATAAATAACAATTAATAGGCATCATAATATGATGGTATAAACAGTCAAAAATAAATGTATGTATATATTATTGCCTCGTTTTAAATTACATAGGAATTGAATGGTTTTTTTTTCTTTTTTGGAAAGAAATTTAATTCATATTTTGATAATATGTAATACATATAATAAATATTATATATACAAACATACATATAAAATTAATTGTGTGTATATAAGATTAAAATAAGTATTTCTAATTAATACAAATTAGAGATTTATAGCAATCGATTTAAAAATAGATTTATTGTCAAAACATTAACTGTGTGTATGTAAGATTCAATAAAATATCTCTAATTAATTCAAATTATAGACTTATGGTAATCAAATTAAAATTTAGATTTATTGCTAAAACATCTTCCATTTTGTTTAATTTCTAAAACAATACAAACACAAAATACATACATGTAAACTTTCAAATCTAAAACTACACTTCGTTTTATATGATTTAAAACATGAATCTTTAGTAAAACACTATAATATTCGTACACAAATTTTAGTTTAATTTATCAAAATAAAATCCAATCAAAACAATATGAACATACAAAGATTTAGATCTAAAGGACTATACTTTGGATTGAAAATTTACGATATAGATTTATAACAAAACATTGTATTCAAACATATACAAATTTTAATTTTAATTTAATAAAATAAGAACCCAATTGATAAATTGAACATGCAAAATTTCTGATCTAAAAATTAGACTTTAAATTGAATGTTTAGAACATAGTTCCTAAAAACATTGTATTTAAACATATACAAATGTTAGTTTTGATTTATTAAAATAAAACACCAATCGATTCATTCAATAAACAATTCAACCTACATAAACAATTTTCAAATTGAATGAGGCAATGATATGTACATACAAATTATGATAATTAAATTTCTCTTTCAATAAACATTACATCAAATATCATTATCTATTAAAGAAAAACATACCTTATTACCCAAAGCCTTGAAGCATATCTTGAAAATGGACTCCTCTTAGGACATTGCCTAGAAGTCACACCTTGAATGATGATATCTCCTTAGATCTTCAAGATCTCCATCCTATCCTTTCAAGAAATGGATGAACCACTATTGTTTTATTTTATTTGATATTTTATATGGAGTTTAAAGATTTTTGAATTTTTTTTGTATTCTGCCATGAAAAGTTAGGAGGAGAGAACGAAACGGACTGAATGAGAAAGAATGAATTGTACATACAGAATGAATCAGAGAATATGTTTTATTTGAAAGAATGAAACTTTTCTCATTCTTTAATTAAAACTTCACTAATTAATTCCCTTGATTGTTTCTCTCTCCAATCCTTTCTTTACACGTATGTCATCAAATGACATAAAATTTCCACAAATCATGTCATCTAATGACATAAAATTTCCGTAAATCATGTCATCAAATTATATAAAATTTTCACAAATCATTTCATGCAATTATCTTTAAATTACATCGATATCGTATATCAATGCGTGTAAATATAACTTTTATAAATGGATAAAAATAGTTGAAAAAAAACTTCCAAACATCAAATAAATAATAATTAATATTTCTCAAATATCAATTAATTTAATCAATTTACAATATTGTATAAATTAATTAAATCATGTGGTATTTCAGAGAATTCATCATTACGGTTGTGCGACTTATATGTGTAAATTCAGTCAGCGATTAATATCGAACTATTCAAATATTAACGTTCACACATCACTTAGCAGGTGGTGTGATATTTTGGCCGAATTTATCGCTTACACATCTTTTGGTAAAATCCAATTTTATTTATTATAAGCAGTACCTAATAGTAACAATTATTTACACTAATTCTCTTCGTCAAAACTATATCGGTTTGGATTTATGGAATTTGGTAATGGTCAAAATTCCAAAATCATCCATGTTCAACTTTATAGTCCATACACAAAGTCTTTTGTTCAATAATAACAATTATTATTAACCGAAATGCTTTGGCCAGAGACTTTGACTTTGAGTTGACTTCAGTTGACCGTGATACTAACCTCATATAACCGAGGAGATGAATCCTCTCTTGAATAGTGTTTCACTTCCAATGCTTTCACTCGACCCAACTATAGTCGTTCAGTGGACGCTGTGCCACGATTTAACTATAATCAAAGTGGAGCTTCCACATTAAAGATCCATAGTATTCTCAAGTCAAGAGAACTGTGTAAATTAGTCACATCGATATTCTCTGCTAGACCTTAGTTATATTAACCAATAGAAAACTATCAAGTGGGTTATTCCATAGTTATTCAATAACTATCAGTACGTAACCCCTTGGTGTCCCCCAACAGTCATGAGTAATACACTGCCCAACATTTGGAGGGCATTACGTATTATAGTCTCAATGGATACATCGATGCCCAGTCTTGATTCATCTTGACTAGGAACATTTAAAATGGTATATTTGTTTCATTGTGATAAATTACTCACGATCATGACACTTTGTAACTACTATCACAAAGCATACCATTTATGAATTTTCTATTAAATATACTTTTAATTAAATTGATTAGTTAATATAACCACATTATATTAAGTATATAATAGAAATAAAATACCATTTTTTCGAACAAGATTGGTCAACGAATTAGATATGTGTAATAAATTACATAATTGCCCTAGGACATACCCCTAACTCTATCATTCTTCCACTTGCGATCAATTATGAAATCTTATTTCAACTTCTCCAATCGATTTTCTCCTAACCAATAGGGCCAATAGTTTAGAATCTTGATGCTTATAAAATGATACTTTCGCATCATTTCTTGGATCGTATCCAAAGACTCACAAACTCAATATCGCTCCCACTAACTTTGAGACATTTTTGGTTAATATGTGTAGACAACTTTCTCTAAATCGTTATTTAAAATTTTCTATTTCAATACATATGCACCAAAACACTAGGACTTATCAAGTGATAATTTTATGAGTAAATCCAAATGGACCTGAACATGTTGAATATGAAATCTATTATGCTAATTTAAACAATTGAAATTTGTGATATTATTCTTATCAACATTGCTCATTTAGTTCCAATTGCATTAGTCTTGCTCATAAAGGCACAATCACAACTGATGGATCACATCCCTTAGGTTACGACTACCAAAATCATATTTCGATAGCGTACATGAAATTCTTTTAGATTTGCACATCATACCATATCATAGAGTCAACACTCTTAGTGGTTTAATTAAACAGCCGAGGATTATATATTTTCGACATTAACAAGAAACTCATAGTTTCTCTTCAATGTGCGAGAATACTTATTAGACACTCTAATGCGATGTGTTTGTTTAAGTTAGTCAATTTGGTTTCAATCTGCGTTATGAATGTAAGCTTCATAACTCAAAACTAGATTTATTTTATGTAAGTCCATATGTAGTTCATAAAATACTTTAAATGCTTATTCTACCGCAATGAGAAACAACTGTTATTTCAAGAAACACTACCTTCTTGCCAAAGGAATTTCTTTTGATTGAAATTAGAGGGCAATGGATTTGGATACGATCCAAGATTATGACATGAAGAAATGATTGTATGGATGATACAAATTTGGCCAAACCCAAAAGTACATAGCTCATTAAAATGTCTAATAAGAATTATCGCACATTGAAGATAAATTATCGTTGTTGATAGGCCATGAGAGCATAGAGTCTGCTAGATGGTATGATGCTTTAGATCTGGAATGGATTCCAGGTACATTATCAAATTTTATTTTAGTAATTGTACCTAAAAGGATTTGATCCATTGAATGTAAGTAAGTTTTCCAGAAGAAGGTAAATGTAGTTCAAAATGTAAAAGGCAAGATTGATGGGACATAACCACATAAATTTCAAATATTGAAATTAATCGAATATTTTCATCAGATTAGTTGCTTAAGTCCATTTGGATTCCGCTCGCAAATTATCGCATGATATAACTTTGAGTTTTGCATATTGATGTTGAAATAGAGCTTCTAAATAGTAATTTAGAAGAGATTATTTACACACAATAGTCAAAATGCCTCGAAGTCGGTAGGAGCAATAACAAAGCTTGTAGAATTAAGATATGATCTTAACAAGCATCTCGAGGTAAAGTAGGTAGATGATAGGTGGTTCTCGTAGTATGATTTGCGATGAAGCACTGTCTCTTACCCCTATATGTCCTAGGTCAAGGAGTTGACATGTTATGAGTCGAGAGGCCACACATACAACTCGCTTGTGATGGATCTTGTTGGGACACCTTAAAGGGGTTTGGGACCAACAAATAATGATCCAAGTGCTTATACAACATTGGTTTTAGTCAAAATGCAGAGGAAGCGTGTGTTAGTAAGCAAGAAAATCAATGGTATTAAATCCTTTTTAATACTATAAGTAAACAACATGCTACTGACTGTGAACGATTTACCCATGTTAAAATCGGTTAAAATTTAGCTGTTTAATTCTCTATGAAGGATCTAAAAGAGACATCATTTATACTCGGTATACGAGGATGTTGGGATTGTCCCAATAGATGTACAACAACATCATATTAAAATGTTTAATATGGATCGTATAAGGAAGATCCCTTTTGCATCAACAATAAGAATCATCAATATACTATGTTATGTAGTATATTAGATCTCACTTATATACTTGGCGTGTTAAGTGAATATCAAATCAAAAGTAAAATCATTGAATGGTAGTTAAGTGTTTTCTCGAGTATTTATGAAATACTAAAGAATTATTTATGGAAACAATGATCTCCTTATGAAAGAATGTTTGCACTCGAACCTCATATGTGAAATCAAATATAGTAAATCAATATTAAATTCATGTCTTTCATTGGTTAAGGAGCTTTAAGTTGGAAAAGTTGCAAATGTGATTTTATGGAAAATTCAACTATAAAAGCTAAGTACATCGCCTTGAATAGTGTCCCTAGGAAAGCAGTATATGTGCGTAAATTTATAAGAAAGCTATGGGTGGTACTTACCATTGAAAAGCTAATAACTTATCGTTATTGCAATAAAGCAATATAGATTACAACCGGAATTGTTGGCTTGATAAGAACAAGATATATAAAGTTTATCAATAACGAAGAAGTATAATCTAAAAGTAGATACAAAACAATAATATCATAGATCCATTCACTAGGATCCTTTCTCGGTCTAATTTAGGTAGATCGATCTAAGGTATGGATATGGGGCTCCATAATTAGCCCCACGTGCAAGTTGGAGATTGATAGAGTTAAGGGCGTGCCCTAGGGCAATTATGTAATTTGTTACGTATGCTCTTGCATGAGAATCTTGTTCAAAATAAAGTACCTTTGGTTTTTTACATTTATATGTGTTGTTATATAGAGAAATAAGTAATGCCATTAATACATTATACATATGTATGTAGAAAATCCTTAGGAGAAGTATTTTATCGATTGCAGTTGTGAACAGTTCGCAACCAGATGTATTGAATCGTGTTTAATAAATACTTATCCATAATGTTACTTGTTAATATGTATCGAGAAAAGGATCGAAGCGTCCATTGAGACTAGTATATATAATGCTCTACATACGATGGACAGTGAATTACTTATGACCATTACGGGCACCGAGGGGTTACGTACCTGTGGCTGTTTGGAACAATAATAGCATGATTCAATGTGAATCTTTTATTGGTTAAATACAACTAAGTAGAAAAAGAAGATCTTATGTAAAAACATGTAATGTAGTGGTTTTTAAACATGAGGGTACCGTGGATCTTAAGTAATTAAGCTAAATGATTATGGTCAATTACAAGACATGGTGGTCATGTTATAGCTATAGTTTGGTATACGTTTAACTTATTGTAGTGAAGTACTACCCAAGAGAGGATTCATCTCTTTCATTGTAGAATGCTACTATCATCGTAACTGATAGTCCACTTAAAGTTAAAATCTCTTTTCAAAGCTAAAATCTCAAAACCAATTGGGTCAGTCACTTTGTGAATGGGCATGCTATTTTATTTTAATTATCTACTATTTCAATCAACTCTCTCCGACGACGATAAATTGTTTTATCATGTGGAACAATTCGTAGTAGGTCGCTCGACGTCTATTGAGCTCTAAGGTCTGTTATGAACTATATCGTGACATTTTATGTAATAACCCGCTTTTCCGTACCCCTTGAATAGACACTAATCTCCATCTATTTACTCAAGGTGAACGAAAAACCGAACCATTAGAGTTTTAAAAGAAGAGGTAGGTAGAAGAAGAAGATAAAAGAAAAAGAAAAGAAGAACAACAGAACAACATCAGAACAGAAACAATATCAGAATCTCACATATCGCAGCGGAACAATATATAATAGATAATTGCATAATCTTTAAAACAAAGAATTATATCTGTTATTACATTACATCACATCATATCATCAGAGTCAATAAACAACAATGGACAGTTATATAAACTTGTCCTCATACAGAATACACAGCGGAATAAATATATCAGATACAAATACTACGTCTCGCCATCCAGCTTGCTTCCAAAGCTCCAAAATATCCTGATAACATAACTCTAGGCTGCCCGTGTGGAAATTGGTGGGCACCCAGAGTTTAGAAGGGAAACAATAAACTCCGAGTCAGTCATGGTGACTGGTGTGAGATCGTAAAACAGTTATTCTTTAAAATAATCAACAGAAAAATTTTAAAGTAAATTCGCAATGCTTTTTGGAAAATGAGACTACCATAAGACCTCCCACCACACACACAATGCAAACGCAGAATTGGAGGAGATTTCTTCTTATGATAGTCAAAGATGCTTACTACGCAAAAATCAAATTCTTTTTGATATTATTATTAGTGCATAGTGTAGAAAACATTTCGAAAGTATAATATTAATCTTAGCCAACATACGACCAGTATCGTATGCCTACTATAGCTACCATCTAAACAGTGGTGACCACCGTACGTAAATGGCAGGTTCTACAACTAATACCGTACAAGGTTCGTATTGGAGTTTGGATTTCCAACAAATGGTCAGGCTAAGGAACTTCCTTCCTCCTGCCCAATAGGATCGCCTCTGGCTGGACGTCCCGAGAGACAAACTGCTCTCTGCCAAACAAGGCCGGGTTACCCCTGTAACAGGTAACTCACGAATATGTCATCACCCGGTCCTTTGGGACCTTTATCCGAGCGCTCGATATCCAACATCACACATCATAAAGAAAGTGTATCCACATGAGTAAGTATCTGGGCTCCATACCATGATACCACCCCTTTCCAGAAGGAAATGACATACCCTAAAGGGCGCGACCCTCATAACCTTGCCGCAACATTCCTGTTTCGACCATTTTCGGGGTGTGAGGCTCGACGAAGTCTCGTCCACAAAGCTACGCTTTCTACAAAGCCCTGCTTTGGGTCAAACAAAATGATCAACCTATGATCACAAAGATATAAGATCAAACAAATGATCATATCACAAATGATCAAACACTGATCATTTCACAGCAACACTCAGTATGCCACGTTACCAAATTGGGATATATCGCTGATAAATTTCAACTACATAACCTCTGAGCTCGTACGTCTCAGAGAAGGGTGTTAAGCTAAGAGAATAAATTCTCCGCCACCAACAGATATGTATTTGAAAGAAATCGGCTTTATATCTCAAAGTGTAATGTCAGACACACAATCCATACAAGTCTGTTCCGGGATCGAACAGAACCGAAGGCACTTCTCACGAAGCCCTTGCAAATCCGGATAATTTCCAATCACGTCCGGACTTCCCGTCACTAAGGGTGATAAAACCTCTAAACCGAAGATCAGCCGATGTAGAGTAACTCGACGGTAATCCTTCCGTTTTCAAAAATATCCGGTCTTCAACACCGGTCAGCAAATGCGATTCATAACGACGTATCACGTATTCGGAATGGGTTATACGACCCCATGGTCCTTTCCCGGCTAACCCGAATAGTGAGCGCTTATTCAAAAATAAGTGTGGCATTCAAATTCATCCAATTCACAACAAAAACCTACTCAAGGTAATTATTGATAGTCGGTTATTTAACTATCAATAAAGATGCGCAACATCATCAGATTCCAAATAATTTTCCAAATTATTTCATCTTCAAAAATATCTTTACTAGATATATAATTTCCACACTTAACCATTTGAAAACAAATTTCAATATTCACTTTTCAATTTATCTTTAAAAGATAAAATCTCTAAACAGTTCACTTCATATTGGAAAAGCATTTCCATACTTATTTAAAACTAAGTATTTCACAAATCATTTATTTTCAACATTTGAAAATATTCGATATACTTAAATCAAAATTAAGTATATATTCATTCTTTAAGGAAATTATTCTCTTTAAACACATTTTATTTGAGTCAAAACGAATGTTACGTAAAACATCGTTACGACGACTCAAAATCACTAGTATAGGGATTCGGAATTTAGATAGATATATGAATCCCAATACCATACAAAAATATTTCCTTTCGGAAACCATTTACTATAACAACAGTGTTATAGTCCACCATTTCCTTATTTCTCGAAAATGTCTATTTCAACAATAAATGTTGAAATCTATGTATTCGATACTTATCACGTTTTAAAACATCTTTTAAAACAATTACTTCATTTCTGTAATATCGCTTTCCCAAAACAAGTTCATTTTACTTAACAATATATTCACTATCCAAAATCGTGAATATACTTTACTATTTACATTTCACTATTTTCTACACGTTTTATTTCGATAATAATTCGCTATCCAAAATCGCGAATATATCTCCTTTGATAATCTTCTATATTTAATTTATCAAATTCAATCGATCTCGAATTTATAAAACAACGTTTATAAATTCTATTTCTGTTTTTAATAACAACTTCAACTTACAAATCTTCTTTTTAATAATTCGATAAATATTCCATCTAAAGGTAAAAATCCAATTTATAAGTTAATCTCTTATAAATCTTTTATTCTACAGTTTCATCCATTTTACAACTTCACAATTTATAAATCTATAAATTTCATTCACTTACGGATTCCATAATATTTCATTTTTAACACTTATAAAATTCGTTTTATAAGTCCAATATTTTGATTTATAAAATATCAATTTTATAAATCTTTCTATACAAATCGTTTATAGTTATTCAAAAATCCCAACTTAACCCATTTTATAAATAAATCGACTTTTATTTCAAAAACGACACTTCGGTTATATTTCACTAAAATTTATAACTTTTATAACTTTAAAATTTTACGTTTATAATCGATTCAAAAATTCCATAAAACGTATATTTTCAAAAATCACTTTAAAAATCCTTTTAAATTAAAAGTCGTCATTTTTAAAGTTCAAAACTGAATCCGATGATGCAACAACACCAATCAGTCCATCAGAACAGTCAAATATCATATATCATCATATGATAATAGAATATATCAAAATATCTGTAAATAATCAATACGATGAGGAATCCAGTCGGATCCCTCCAACCTGTTTCCCTGCATCCATAGATGTTAGCACAATACCAATTCCGCTCCAGTACGGAATTATCGCGGTATATAGGTTTTATAAAAATCCGCTTACTAACGGCGCAATAGGGTCTCATCCGCTATACGAGGCGGGAAATCAATCAATCCAATATATACATATGCCAATATGTATATACTGCTATATATAGATATATATCCTATAATATCTAATATCACATCCAATATAGCAATCATATCAATCAATAATAACTGCAAAAATTCCACATTCGATTTGAGTGAGAAGATCTCACCTTTGCTTTTCAATAACAGTCGTAGCGGTTTATTTCGGATAAAACTAAACAGACGTTTAATTTTACCCAAAAATTTCCTTGACTCCAATCGACTCCAAATCAGTTGCACTGCGTAGCATTCGACGATACGATTCCAACGCCGCTTGTTTCGTAATTGTTCGATCTCGTATGAAAGAGATATCGCAGTTTAAAGTTTATACAAATTTAAATTATAATTATATTTACAATTTCCTTTATAATTTTACCCCTATTCAATCTGGGCCGTTGCCTTTGCTTGAGAAAATCAAGGCCACTCCCCCTTTCTTTCTTCCCCCCACGCAACTCCCAGGTTCGAATTCACGAACGAGAAACCCATATACGCGACCGACTTCATCCCATCGCGAGCCACCCCACTCGATAAACTTTGATCAGAGACCACCATCACGTCGCCCATCGCGAATAGCACTATCGCCCCCAACCCCATAGATTCCGGTCGAGCCAACCACCCCCTAGACGAGCACGAACCGGTAATGAACGCTGCCCATTTACAGCCTCCACGATGCCCCATACTCCATCATCACCATATAGATTCGAGGAGCTCACGAAGTTCTTCGATTTGTTAGTTGAAAGTTTTCAAAAATACTGAATGAATTGAAAGAAATCAAGGGGAGGAGATTGGAAATTTTCGGCCTTTGATTTAGTAAATGGCGGCCAGGCTGAAGAGAATGAATTAGGGTTTGATTATTAACGTGTAGATATATACGTATATATATAATAATATTTAATTCATTTTAAAACGACTTTTCCAAACGATCTCCAAATCACACGTGCCGCCTGACGTTCGTAAGGTTTACCCCGCGTTCCGAACGCAATGGAACAGGTTTCGGAAGCTAATTCGATCGTATGTGAGAGATATGACAATAAACGATCAATTTAAATTAAACCGATTTAAATCGATTTCGAGGCGTTTTAATTTGTACCGGACAAACGATAAATCCAAAAATTATGAAATTTGAAATCTTACAACAATATCACATTACGGATCCGATGAAACTGGTTTCGTCGAAATCCGAGACCGTTTGAAAAATGACTATTTTTTTAACTCGACGATTTAAATTAAAATAATATCGATGCGTTTCGAGTTGCCACGGTCAAACGATAACTTCGATTGCTACGAAAATGGAAATCCGATAATAACTAACTATCACGGATCCAATGGAACTGGTCTCGTTCAATTCTGAGACTGTTCGAAAATTGGCTATTTTTCAGTCGATAATTAAATATTAAAATATTCAATTTTCACAGATTAACTCCAAATTCAATTTTTAAGAGTTCTAAAATATTTCTATAACTCCAGTATGATTAAATAAAATTTCCCAAATCATTTTCAATCATTTTAAACTCGATTTTCAATTATTAATTTATCGATTTAATTATCAAATTAAATCCAATATTCGAAAAATAAATCATTCGACTTCTTAATTCCACTTATTAATATTTAAAATTAATTAAATATTCGAATTTTAATTATCAAAAATTCTGGGTCGTTACATTTTATCACATAACAATGTTATGAGATTCTCAACATTTGAAATCGGCTCAGTTATAAATTTGTGCACTTAATGTTTTTATATACATTATTTTTATTGCGGCAATATTCAAGGTGATGTACGTAGCCTTTTTTTTTGAATAAGCCACGGTATTTTATATGGGACATTTCCAACTTAAAGATTCTTAACCTGAATTTATTATTGACATACTGCACGCAATATGACTTATGAAATTTGAGTTCGAACACTCCTTCATAAGGAGTTTTTGTTTCTGCAAACAATTCTCAAGTATTTCATAAATACACGAGAACACTTCAAACAACCATTTAGTGATATCAATTTGGATTTGATATTTGCTTCATGTATCAAATACATAAACAAATCATGATATCGTAGAGAACACAACATGTATGATAATTCCTTTTGCCAATGCAAAGGAATCAATCTTACATGTTCCGTATTAAACATTTTAATAAGGTTTCCTTGCATATCATTGGGACATTCCTGGCATCTTTTATACTTACTATAAAAGACATTATTTATTAATCCATTGTTGAGTATTAGAACAACCAAGGCTGATTTTAACACAAGTACATCGTTAAAATCAACAACATGTTGTTTACTTATAGTTTAGAAATATCAATGTACCTTTTAACGTTCTTTCTTATGAACACACGCTTCCTCTACACTTTGATTGAAAATCAAACTATTTGATATTTCTATCAAAATACTTCTTCAATCTTGATGCTTATAAAATGATACTTTCATATCATTTCTAGGATCATAACTATCACGACTCGGATTTTCGACCTCCGAAAATCGACATAAATACGTCCACTGTATTACATGTCGAGCAATTGAACGCTGGAAACACCAGACCGTAAGGGTTAAAGAAGAAAGAGGTAGAAGAAATAGAAAACAACATCAGAATCTCACAATCGTAGCGGAACAAAATATAATATATAACAACAGATTTTTATACAAAAGAATCTGTAACTGTATAAAAATCTGTTGTTATATATTATATTCTGTTCCGCTGCGATTGTGAGATTCTGATGTTGTTTTCTATTTCTTCTTCTACCTCTTTCTTCTTTAACCCTTACGGTCTGGTGTTTCCGGCGTTCGATTGCTTGGCATGTAATACAGTGGACGTATTTATGTCGATTTTCGGAGGTCGAAAATCTGGGTCGTGACATTGTGGTATCAAAGCAGAAGGTTAAGCGAGAACCTTGGCTCTGGTGGGGATTACTCATTAGAGATAGAGTCAGTAGTACTCTAGAATGAGTTTGAGAGTATTAATAGATATGAGCGCGTATTTGTTAGTGAATATAATTTTTTTTATTGTGTTGATTGGTTTGTTGAGTGGTTTATGGATTCTGGTCAATACGAGTAATTAACGTTATTGATAGGGACCTCTAAACACTTGAATAGAACAATTCGACATAGTATTGTTTTTAAATGGGGTAAATGAAATAATTTTATCCAAATTATTTTTGTATATAAAAAGGAATAATTTCCAAAAATTATTATAAGTATATATAGGGTTTCTTGGTTGTTAGAGAATGATAATACTAAATTATTATCATTGTAGGGTGGAAAATTGAATAAGTAATTCAAATTTATAACCAAAGTTAAGGAAATAAATTCATTAACAGAATGGAATTTGAAATGTGAGTTTATAAATACGATTTATAATTAAAATGAGATAAAATTCCAGAGTAATATTTGAATATAGATTTAAAGGAATTTGAAATTTGAAATTTGGAAAATTTAATTTCCTTTGGGTTTGAAAATGATTTCTAAAAGGTTTTGGAGGAATAATAGTGGTATTATTCGAAAATAATTTTGAATTGGATATGAAATCTGGAGAGATTTGGAATTAAAAATATTTGAAATGTTTTGAAAAGAAGTAAAAGCACTAAACTCTTTTCGGTCGCTGGAAAATAATTTCGGTGATGACTGCAGCATCATCGATGTTCATTTTTGAGTTTCCAAGAGAGAAATTGCTGCCAGGATGTTTTGAATTGGGATTTGTTTGCAAAAATTGGGTTTGATTTTGAAATGCAAAGGAATAATCTGACTTTGACTTTGGGTGTGTATGACTTCGAAAATTATTTTGAATGTTTAAGAAAATTGTTTAAACACTGGGAGTTTAATTAAAAATGTTTATGGAAATATAAATGGGTTTGAAAACTTATAAAAAATTTGAAATTTGTTAGAATAGAAAAATTTAACTGAAAGAAGAGTTGAATTAAAGTAGGTGTGAAAACGAAATAAGTCAGAAAAGTAAACGAAGTAAATGAAGTAAATTAAAGAGATTAGTGAATGGAATGTAAATAAGCTAGAAAACTAATAGAAGTTTAAAAATTTGAATGGAAATGGAATTCGACTAGATTAAGTTTGAAATAAAAGTGTGAATGAACAAACTAATTTAAATTATAAGTAAATGAGATTGAAACCAAAAATAGTAAGTAAACCGATCAATTTAAATGGGTAAACAAATGAATTGAAAGTGAATATTGGGATGATATTTAATTTAAACTGTGTAAAGTAAAGTGAAGTTGAAGAATTAGTTCGAAGTGGACTAAAATAATAAAATTTTGGAAATAAAAATGGTTTGAGGTATGAATAAATTAGTGAATGGATCTAATTAAAGGAATGGTTAATTAAATATGTGTGACGCCCCACCTCTATGCTCACGCTTGCCAAGAACACTACGGAGTAATGCCGTCAACTAGCGCGAAGAATAAAGCTGTTGAGGAGCGACCATCCGTGTAATTGCTTTGTGCGAGCACTGATATGTCAGATAGTATAACATATCATTTCGTTTCAAGAGGAAATCCGACATACCGATTCAAACTCAAGGCTACCACACAGTGGCTAAGTGGACCTCGGAAACGAATATAGAAATAAACATAAAATAAATCAGTCACAGATGTTCATATCTCAAAGGCGGAAACAGATATGTATATAACACATAAATGTGTACATCAGAGTAGTGGTCAAACAAGATCCACAATATCACAAAAGAATAGATACAAGTGCTAGACAAAAGAATATGTATACATCAAGGAGTCTCTATCTCAAACGTATAACTACAAAAACTACAATTGTAATGTAGTTAGGCAAAAGTCAAAAGGTGATCCCAGATGAGGAGTCAAGTAGAAGCACCTGTAACATCTCGGTCTGACCCGAGTATTATTTAATAAGAAAATAATAAACGAATTAGTCTAGCTATAAATATTAGATAAAGGAATGAGATATAAGCAAAGATATAATAAGAACGTATGATAACAATGGTGTCAAGCTGTGACAAGTATGTTTTAAACAACAACAAAATCATACAATATCTCAAGAAATCTCAAAGCATCAAAAGAATGTCATATTCTTTATTTTATTCACCATACCACAAATATTGACAAACATATAATTGCCAATCACAAAAGTTAGTGAAACACAAATTCTAGAAATCATCAATTAGAAATCCAGAAATCACAAAGGGGGGAGGCCTATCACAAACGGGAGCATGAAAACTCACCAACACGTGTATCACAAACGGAATGCTATTCCATGGTCGCTAACCATAAATATTGAGCCGAAGCTCCACAAACGGTCCGAAGACCACGGGTCGCTACCCCGCCAAATTGAACCGAAGTTCCACAAAACGGGGTTTAGTCTCCCTCGCAGACAAATAGACATCGCACATCGCTAGTCTAAATCACAAAATGATCATCATTGATCAACAAAAAGTGTCGATTACACTAAGCTAGTAAATATATGAGTTTAGCTTCATGTCCCTTAACCACTAGCTTAACTTAAATATTTACGAACAAATTGTAGATTTCCACTCGAAAATTGTCACAAGGTTTTCAATCGAACAAGTCCATAAATTAACCGACGAAGTAAACGCAAGCGTTTCATATCACTTGTTTTGCTAAGCCGTTTAATTAGATTTTCTCATACGAATGAGGTAAAGGTTTGTATATACTAATAGATTAGAAAATGGTTTTATAAACGAACTTTGCATTAAAATAGAGTTGAAATCATTTTAGTAAAAGAGTTTGAATATTTACTACTAGTATAGAAAACCTTTATATTTTAAAGTGACAAATCACAGAAATGATTGTAGAAACAATCAATCACCAAAAATTCACATTTCGATAACGTGAAACAAACCATGGAAATCGATATTCAAATCGATCAAATAGAAACACCAAAAATCCCGAAAAGAAATCATCAAAATTGATATTAATTGACAATAACTATATGGATAATCAAAAATCGATAAATTTGGAAATCCATATAAAAATAAGTTAATTTCCAGAAATCAACAGCCACAGACGTCTGTGGATAATCCACAGATGTTTGTCACATGTTTCGGGAAATTGTAACCCTGAAGTCACAGACGTCTGTGGATAATCCACAGACATCTGTCGCCTGTTTCATGAAATGTTTTTCCTGAAGCCAAAGACGTCTATGGGAAATCCACAGACATTTGTCACCTGTAGTGGGACAGAATTTTCAAAGCCCTTAAATGGGCAAACCTACACAACTTCTCGGATTTAGAATGATTGAATGAGCAACGGCGACAAAGGATTTATGCCTGCGACATCCCAGCCCTAAAGGCTCTTCAATTCACCCAAAACAACATGTCTAAACACCCATACTAGGGTTTGCATAAATTTTGACTTCAAAATTCCAAAATTAGGAAAATTCACCAAACCAATTCAATTCAAAAACAATTGAATAATAAATAGATGTTAGGAATTCATACCTAACAACAAACAAAGCTATAGACATAGATGTGAGTTCAAGAACTCACTTTTAAACCCAAAAATGAAGGAGAAGCTTGAAAACAAAGGAGAATCAACCACTCTTCAATCTCAACTCTAGGAGCTTGAATCTAAGCTCAAAAAGAAGAAAATTTCCAAAGTTAGGTTTAGGAAATTTTTGAATTTAAAGAGGGATTGAGTTGGAGAAGAAGATGGAGATACTTACCAGTAGTTTCCTTTTTGAATTTGGAGCTAAAACTTGGATTTGCTAAAGGAACTAGGCTTTAGGATTTTAATTTCCCATCTCCACCACCATTTTTCAGTTTTGCTTGAGTGTTTAAGGAAATAGAAATGTTTTGAAGAGGAGAGGTGGACTGAACTAGGGTATAGATAGAGTTGGGGTGAAACCCAAACCCAAAGCCCAATAGAAAATGTCAAAATTTGACTTACTCCAAATATATCGATGTTTATACTTAAAAGAGTCACAAACGCCATTTTGGACTCAATGGAAGTAGTCTCGAGTCTCAATTCGACTGTTTGCATAAAGTAGTTTTTTGGACTTTTATCCGATTAATAATTATATTTAAATAAAATATTTAAATATTCAAAACTTTAAAATATGCGGGTTGTTATAGACTCCCCTCCTTAAAGAAATTGCTTCCTCGCAATCTTTAAGGAATAAATAAGAAGTAACAACAACAAAAGCATATCAACACAAAAAGAAGAAATTTTGAAATAAGAAGTTCACCTCAAGGAGCTTGAGAGAGCAAGTCCGGATGTGTTCGCTCGATGAATTCTCTGGATTCCCAAGAGCAATCCTTAGGATTTGAGGACCATTGAACTTTCACAAGAGGAATGACTTTATTTCGAAGGCGTTTAACCTCCGAAGCAATGATTCGAATAGGATGTTGCTCATAAGTCAAATTAGGCGAGACTTCAATTTCTTCAATAAAACCAGGCTCAAGAATAGAATCGGAATCTCGAAGGCATTTCCGTAGCTGAGAGACGTGGAATACGTCATGAATAGCAGAGAATTGAGCCGGTAATAAAAGGCGATAAGCCATGGAACCAATGCGTTCGGTGATGGGAAATGGGCCAATATATCGAGGTGCTAATTTTCCCGATCGACTGAAACGCACAACACCTTTCATAGGTGAAACATGAATAAACACAAAATCTCCCACTGAAAAATCTAATTTCCTTCTACGATTATCGGCATAGGATTTTTGTCTACTTTGAGCTTCTTTCATCCTATGTCGAATAAGGTCAATCTTTTCTATGGCCTCACGGATAAAATCAGGACCTAAAACCAGCTTCTCACCGGCATCAAGTCAACACGAAGGAGATCGGCATGGCCTTCCGTATAGTGCCTCGAAAGAAGCCATACCAATACTAGATTGGAAGCTATTATTATAGGAAAATTCAACAAGAGAAATATGGTCTTCCCAACTTCCACCAAAATCTAGAACACATGCACGAAGGAGATCTTCAAGAGTTTGACTCACACGCTCGGTTTGTCCATCGTACTGAGGATGATAAGCGGTGCTAAAATTAAGCTTCGTTCCCAAAGCTTTTTGTAGACCTTTCCAAAATCCACTAGTAAATAATGGATCACGATCACTAGGGACTCCATGCAATTTAACAATTTCTTTGGCAAAAAGTTTAGCCAAAATAGGTACGGTCCGATTGGACCGAACGGGAAGAAAATGGGCGGATTTTGTAAGTCTATCTACTATCACCCATAGGCTATCATGACCCGAACGAGAACTGGGAAGACCATCAATAAAATCCATGGAAATTTGATCCCACTTCCATATTGGAATTTCCAATGGTTGCAATAACCCACCGGGCTTTCGATGCTCGGCCTTAACAAGTTGGCAAGTCATGCAACGCTTAACAAAGTTAGCAATATCGGATTTCATTCCCTCCCAGTAATAAAGTCGCTTCATATCCGCGTACATTTTACTACTACCGGGATGAATGGAAAATTTAGAACGATGAGAATCTTCTAAAATATCTTTACGAAGATCAATAATATTTGGTACAATAAGTCTACCAAATTTTCGAATACCGCCACGAACATCAATATCAAAGTATTTCAAACCTTCAATATCAATTTTATCCCTACAACTTTGGCTAAGAAGAACCAATTCGGGATCATGCTTTTGAGCTTCAAGAATGCGGTCTAAAAGAGAAGGATGAGCCTCAAGGCTACACAAAACAAGGGATGAACATAAATCGGATTCACGATCTCGAATCTCACAAGTGGACAAAGTCTCGAGATCATTCCACTCGGATATCATCAAGGAAACAACCGCTTGTTGCTTACGACTAAGGGCATCAGCAACATGATTTCCTTTTCTGGGAGTATAAAGAATATCAAGATCATATGATGCAAGAAACTCAAGCCAACGTTGTTAACGCAAGTTAAGTTCCTTTTGAGAAAATAAATACTTCAAAGATTTGTGATCGGTGTAGAGAACAAATTTTTCTCCCAAAAGATAATGATGCCAAATTCTGAGGGCGAAAACAATAGCCGCGAGCTCTAAATCATGAGTGGCATATCTAGTCTCGGCAGGCTTTAATTGTCTAGAAGTATAAGCGATAACATGTTCCCTTTGCATAAGAACGGCTCCCAAACCAACACGACTAGCATCGGTATAAACAATAAAATCTTGGTTCACATCGGGAATCACAAGAATAGGAGCATCAGAAAGGAGTTCTTTTAATTTTTGAAATGAAGCTTCACATTTGTCTGACCAAATGTATTTAACTCCCTTCTTTGTCAGACTAGTAAGAGGTACGGAAATCTTGGAAAAGTCTTTTATGAACTGACGGTAATAGCCCGCCAATTAGAGAAAGCTACGAATTTCCATCACACTCTCCGGTCTCTTCCAATTTTGAATCGCTTCAATCTTTGAAGGATCCATGGATATTCCGGATTCAGAAATGATATGTCCCAAAAATTTCACACGAGATTGCCAAAAGTGGCATTTAGAAAATTTCGCTTTCAATTGGTTGCTCCTAAGAGTTTCCAATACAATACGAAGATGATTTTCATGCTCCTCTTTGGTTTTAGAATAAATAAGAATATCATCTATAAAGATGAGAACAAATCGATCAAGGAAGTCTTTAAAAACTCGATTCATAAGGTCGACGAAATAAGCAGGAGCGTTCGTCAAACCAAATGGCATAACAAGTCATTCATAAGATCCATAACGTGTACGGAACGATGTCAAAGGAATGCTATCCTCTGCAATACGAAGCTGATGAAAACCGGTTGCTAAGTCTAACTGTGAAAAGACTTTAGCACCACTAAGCTGATCGAATAAATCATCAATCCGAGGCAAGGGATATTTATTCTTGATGGTGAGATCGTTAAGCTTGCGGTAGTCAACGCAAAGCCCAAGTGTACCATCAGATTTCTTCACAAAAATAGCCAAAGCTCCCCATGGAGAGGAACTAGATTGAATAAATTGCTTCGCTTCCAATTCGGATAATTGTTTGCACATCTCCTCATTTTCTTTATTAGACATACGATAAGGAGGACGAGTAATAGGTAGAGCTCCAAGGATTAGATTAATTCTGAACTCAATTGCTCACTTAGGTGGTAATCCTAGAACATGCTCAAATATGTCGGGAAATTCACGAACAATGTGAATGAGAGAAATGACATCTTCCTCATCATCGTTATCGTCATCATGAGGATTTAGAGAATACATGGATGCTTTCGAATTGGAATCTGGATCTTTCAGAACAAGAGAAATCTGCTTAACAGATTGAGCATGCCGAAGATATATTATTCGCTCCGGACATAAAATATGGGCTTCATAACGGTTAAGCCAATCGATTCCCAAAATTATTCCGAAACCAAGGTAACACATAACATGCAAATCGGCATGGAAAGAGTAATCACATAAAATAATTTCGACATCTTTACACAATAAACTGAGTGTTGCGGATCCGCCGACCGGATTCTCAATTCTCAAAGAAGTCATCAAGCCAATAACATCCAAAGACAAAGCATCAACAAGTTCTTTTGATATAAACGAGTGAGATGCACCCGTATCAAAAAGAACTCGAATAGAAAGATCATGAAATATAATAATACCATCAAGGATAGAATGAGAAATACCTTGATCACGAGAAGTGTTAGAAGGGGCTTGGACAACATTTAGCTTTCCCTCCTTCTTGCCTTGAAGTTTGGGACACAAAGATAAAGTATGGCCCGAACTCTTGCAATAGCGGCAGAAAAGAGGCTTCGGGCACTTGTTTGCATAATGGTCCTTAGAACCACAATTGTAACATTCTCCACGACGAGTGTTAGGAGTATTTGCTACCGGTGTTGCTTGCTTTCCGTTCTTGTTGGGATTAGGTTTGAATTTAAAAGGTCTCTTCTTGTTGATGTTGGGTTTGACCTCAGCATCACTATCTTTATCAGCCTCTTCGAGACGAAGAGCAATATCAACAAGTTGGCCAAAAGAAACTTCCAATTTTAGAAGTAATAGCTTTTTGAGACCCTTGTTCAAGCCATAAACAAATCTCTGGTTTTTCTTCAATGGGGTATTAATATACTCGACCCCATATTTTGATAGAGATTCGAAGGAAGCGACGTAGTCCGTCACAGAAGATTCACCTTGAACAAGGTCTATGAAGCGTCGGGCCAAAGATACTTTTTCAGCTTCCGGCACGAATTTCACCTCGAACCTTTCCCGAAATTGCTCCCAAGTAAGGTCCGCTTCAATAATTTCAGAGATAAGAAGCTCGTACCAGTCTAATGCTCTTTCTTGGAGCATACTAGAAGCCACTTGTACTCGATGAAGATCAATAAGATTCATGCGAGAAAAGATGCGGTCGCATGTTCGAAGCCAAGCCTGGACTTCTATAATGCTCTCGGAACCCTTGAATGGCTTTCCACCCAAATTGGTGTAATCACTGCACAAGCGTGCAAACCCAGATTTAGGATGAGTGGGCTCAGGAATAGGTCCGACAGCTTGAGCATTTCTTACAAGATCAAGAAGTTGGTGAGCAGACATAAATACTCCATCATGGGGAGTAGCACTAGATTGACCGGCGCTTGGATGGCCAAGTCTAACCATTTCTTTTCTTTAAGAAATAAAGGAAAGAGAAAAAAGTTAATCTCAGAATGAATATCAAACAAACTTGATTGATAAAACAAGATATCTTAAAAAGAAATAGGATAGAACGGGTTCAATGACTCGAATTAAATCCTATGGAACGATTCCTAAGAAAGACTTAGGACAATGATCCTTGCTTGATTATTCTATATTGTTCTGACGTTTGGCTCTGATACCAAGCTATGACGCCCCACCTCTATGCTTACGCTAGCCAAGAATACTATGGAGTAATGCCGTCAACTAACGCGAAGAATAAGGCTGTTGAGGAGCGACCATCCGTGTAATTGTTTTGTGCGAGCACTGATATGTCAGATAGTATAACATATCATTTCGTTTCAAGAGGAAATCCGACATACCGATGCAAACTCAAGGCTACCACACAGTGGCTAAGTGGACCTCAGAAATGAATATAGAAATAAACATAACATAAATCAGTCACAGATGTTCATATCTCAAAGGCGGAAACAGATATGAATATAACACATAAATGTGTACATCAGAGTAGTGGTCAAACAAGATCCACAATATCACAAAAGAATAGATACAAGTGCTAGACAAAAGAATATGTATACATCAAGGAGTCTCTATCTCAAACGTATAACAACAAAAACTACAATTGTAATGTAGTTAGGCAAAAGTCAGAAGGTGATCCCAGATGATGAGTCAAGTAGAAGCACCTGTAACATCTCTGTCTGACCCGAGTATTATTTAATAAGAAAATAATAAACGGATCAGTCTAGCTATAAATATCAAATAAAGGAATGAGATATAAGCAGAGATATAATAAGAACGTATGATAACAATGGTGTCAAGCTGTGACAAGTATGTTTTAAACAACAACAAAATCATACAATATCTCAAGAAATCTCAAAGCATCAAAAGAATGTCATATTCTTTATTTTATTCACCATACCACAAATATTGACAAACATATAATTGCCAATCACAAAAGTTAGTGAAACACAAATTCTAGAAATCATCAATTAGAAATCCAGAAATCACAAAGGGGGGAGGACTATCACAAACGGGAGCATGAAAACTCACCAACACGTGTATCAAAAACGGAATGCTATTCCATGGTCGCTAACAATAAATATTGAGCCGAAGCTCCACAAATGGTCCGAAGACCATGGGTCGCTACCCCTCCAAATTGAACCGAAGTTCCACAAAACGGGGTTTAGTCTCCCTCGCAGATAAATAGACATCGCACATCGCTATTCTAAATCACAAAATGATCATCATTGATCAACAAAAAGTGTCGATTACACTAAGCTAGTAAATATATGAGTTTAGCTTCATGTCCCATAACTACTAGCTTAACTTAAATATTTACGAACAAATTGTAGATTTCCACTCGAAAATTGTCACAAGGTTTTCAATCGAACAAGTCCATAAATTAACCGACGAAGTAAACGCAAGCGTTTCATACCACTTGTTTTGCTAAGCCGTTTAATTAGATTTTCTCATACGAATGAGGTAAAGGTTTGTCTATACTAATAGATTAGTAAATGGTTTTATAAACGAACTTTGCATTAAAATAGAGTTGAAATCATTTTAGTAAAAGAGTTTGAATATTTACTACTAGTATAGAAAACCTTTATATTTTAAAGTGACAAATCACAGAAATGATTGTAGAAACAATCAATCACCAAAAATTCACATTTCGATAACGTGAAACAAACCATGGAAATCGATATTCAAATCGATCAAATAGAAACACCAAAAATCCAGAAAAGAAATCATCAAAATTGATATTAATTGACAATAACTATATGGATAATCAAAAATCGATAAATTTGGAAATCCACATAAAAATAAGTTAATTTCCAGAAATCAACAGCCACAGACGTCTGTGGATAATTGTAACCCTGAAGTCACGGACGTTTGTGGATAATCCACAGACGTCTGTCGCCTGTTTCAGGAAATGTTTTTCCTGAAGCCACAGACGTCTGTGGGAAATCCACAGACGTTTGTCACCTGTAGTGGGATAGAATTTTCAAAGCCCTTAAATGGCCAAACCTACACAACTTCTCGGATTCAGAATGATTGAATGAGCAACGGCGACAAAGGATTTATGCCATGCGACAACCCAGCCCTAAAGGCTCTTCAATTCACCCAAAACAACATGCCTAGACACCCATACTAGGGTTTTCATAAATTTTGACTTCAAAATTCCAAAATTAGGAAAATTCACCAAACCAATTCAATTCAAAAGCAATTGAATAAGAAATAGATGTTAGGAATTCATACCTAACAACAAACAAAGCTATAGACATAGATGTGAGTTCAAGAACTCACTTTTAAACCCAAAAATGATGAAGGAGAAGCTTGAAAACAAAGGAGAATCAACCACTCTTCAATCTAACCTCTAGGAGCTTGAATCTAAGCTAAAAAAGAAGAACATTTCCAAAGTTAGGTTTAGGAAATTTCTGAATTTAAAGAGGGATTGAGTTGGAGAAGAAGATGGAGATACTTACCAATAGTTTCCTTTTTGAATTTGGAGCTAAAACTTGGATTTGCTAAAGGAACTAGGGTTTAGGATTTTAATTTCCCATCTCCACCACCATTTTCAGTTTTGCTTGAGTGTTTAAGGAAATATAAATGTTGTGAAGAGGAGAGGTGGACTGAACTAGGGTATAGAGAGAGTTGGGGTGAAACCCAAACCCAAAGCCTAATAGAAAATGTCAAAATTCGACTTACTCCAAATATATCAATGTTTATACTTAAAAGAGTCGCAAACGCCATTTTGGACTCAATGGAAGTGGTCTCGAGTCTCAATTCGACTGTTTGCAAAAAGTAGCTTTTCGAACTTTAATCCGATTAACAATTATATTTAAATAAAATATTTAAATATTCAAAACTTTAAAATATGCGGGTTGTTACAGTATGGTTTGGGATAAGGTGAATAGAATTCAATATTTAAAAATGTAAGGTAAATTGAATTCAAAGGGAATTGAAATGTAAATTGAATAAGAGTGGATATAAAAGCTTAAGTGGTGAAGTGAAAATTAATATAAGAAGTATATAAAATATTTATATTGACTTAAGATTGGGGGTGACATTCTTAAGTAAATTTGGAATTGAGAAAAATGCTAAGTAAGTAATATTGAATGAAGATTAAGTAAAGTGTGAAATGGGATAAGTGTGAATAAGTGGATGAAAATCAAGATAAATGTGAATACAAGAAAATTGATATGGTTAATAATCATTTGAGATAAATACGTAGGATGTACGTATATTATTTTATTCGCATAGCGATTTGATTCGGATTTGAGCACAGAATTTTGAGATATGTATATCGATCCGAGTTGGGATTTTTCACTCGATTTTCGACGGCGAACCCTGGATATGGATCTTTGATTGATTCTGGAAATTCTCTATCATAGTATATGGCTATGCAAGGGGAATGACGGTTGCTGATCAAGAAACCAGATCTGAGTCCGCACTAGAGAGTCGGGGGGACGATACTAGTTCGGAAGTGAAATTGTGTGATCAAGTGAGTGATCGGATTTGTTATTGCGTACGGATGGTATAGGTACATCGTACGGGCTTAAGTGAAGCAAATGTTGAAAGTTTTGTAAAGAAATGAATAAAATGATTTTGAATTTTGTGATTGGATGTTATTGCTAAGTAGGATATACAGGTGTTTTAAAAGCAAAGGAAAATTGATGTTTTTGAATTCAAGAGATAAATTTGAATTGCCCGACAAAAAGGTATGTATTTAAATTTGTCGTATGAAATTTGATGATTTTTTGATCTGGCCACTTGGCTTTTGTTTTTTTTGAAAATTTGGGACCCATAGAGGCGTTTTATAGTTGTTCCGAGCTAGCCGCGCAAAGGAGACGCTGGCGAAATTTTTTGAAAATTTAAGGAGTTAGGAAAAATTTTTGAAGAAAATTTTGGTAGTTTAAAATTTGGTTTAAACTATAATTTGAATTATTAAGGTGATAATATTATTGGAACAGATGAATGAGTTTTGGAAGTTAGTAAAGGTGATAGTGTGTCATTAATAAAAAGATTGTTTTGGGAAGTGTCAAAAAACTGTTTGGCTTTGGAAAAAAAAGTAAAACGGGTATTGGACCATTCTTCTTAACTATTAATTTCGGGGACGAAATTCTTTTAAGGGGGGAGGAATGTGACGACCCGGGATTTTAGATATTTGAAATTGGAATATTTAATTGACTTTAAATATTCAAATGTGAATTTTTAACTTGAATTTCAAATATCACTATTTATTGGACAATTTAATTATTTAATTTAATTACTGGGAATTGGGTAAAATGTTAAATCGGGAATTTTAAGCTTGTTAAAAATATTTTAAAGGCTTATAAAATTCATATTAATGATGCCGAAGATAATAGAACTTTTAAAATCGAATTTAAAAGTGGTTTGTTCAGTTTTAAAATATATCGTTTAAATTAACATTTTAAAAAAATAGCCTTCCAAGGCACAGTCTCGGATTTCAACGAAACCAATTCCATTGGATCTGTAATAGTGTATTATTATTGGATTTCAAATTTAGTAGCGTTTGGAGTTGTCGTGTGATTGTACGGGATATAAACGCGCTAAAATTTATATCGAATTCAAATATAAAAATTGGGTCCAAAAGACTATCTTCTCCATACGATCGAATTAGGACTCGAAACCTTTTCCATTGTGTTTGGAATAGGGGTATAACATTATAAACGCCTAGCGGCACACCTCGATATGTAATACCCCAAAATTTTGTGAAAAATCATTTTTGTAAAATGATTTAATTTTTGAAATATTTAGATTTAAATATGGTGAAATTTTTGGAATAAATAGTGTGCAAGTATATGTGTGCACGTGCACACTGAAATGGCACAAGGAAGAACTCCAGATTTCTTGGATTTAAAACAAGAATTAAAAAGCAATACAAACATGATTTTGCAACATGGTTATTTGATTTCTGGAATTATATGGATCATCTTAGAAAATAAGAAAAGTAAGTTTTACTTTAAATCAGTAAACAGATTTTATTTAAAACCCAGAAAAGAAAATTATACATATATATATATTAAGCATTTGTAAACCTGTATACATATAGGTGCATATGTTTCTGAAATTAAAGAGGAATTAAATAAGCCTAGATAAGATATGTATACAAATATACATTTTTAAGTACTAAAAAGTATATATATATAAGCAAGTGAAACTATAACATTAAAATGACATGAAATGTGACACAAGTCAATATGCTTGTGTAGGCAAAAATAGCAAAGGGAATTCTCAGGAATAATTAAAATATAAAATAGGATAGTCACACTTTTAACATGACTAGGTGAGTGGCCATTTTCTGAAAAGTAAAAGAAAGAAAATGCAGCCTTTAAATTGGTTAATATGGCCGGGGTATTATGAATGAAAAATGCATGATGCTAGCCAGGACAGAAATGGAATTCTGTTTTAACAAAACCCTAGAGGAAAAATGCATATAAATAGGCAGTTTTGCCAGTAAAATTATCTTTACCCCGAGCTGCACAAAAATAAGAAAGAAAGAAAAATATTGGAAGGAAGGAGAAAACACTCATACAAGGATTTTCTGGATTAATAAGAAGAAATATTTAGGTGAGTAACCTCACTGAGTTCATGGCATTAAGACCTGAGATGAGGCAGCCACTTTTTATATTGCCATTTATATATTTCTGGTTTTGATGTATATAGTTTCATCAATGCTTTTTGGATGTCTTATTTTAAATCTGATATGATTTAATATGGATGATTTTGATGATCTTTGATTGGTTGAGACATTTGTCTTTGGATGTGTATCATACTGTTTTATTTATACTCATAAATGTTAAAGTTTAGGATCTTAAAAATTATATAGAGAATACTCTCAACTGTTATAGATCTATGGCATGGAAACTTTACAAAAATGCTGGGAGCTGCATTATACTTGGTATAAGTGCTGAGGCTTGAGAAGAAAAATGTTAAGGGTGCAATAGAAATTTTCTAAGTGCTGAGCCCTTAATCAAATCAAAAAAAAAAAAAAGAAACTCACAAGCTAAAATTATGATTGAACCAGATCCTGAATCTGAATCAATCATAAAGGCTTGCAGATCAATATAATAAGAACATGCCATGCCTCTTTTTACAGTTGAAAATATTCTTATATTTTTAAGATCAAGACATATTGACCCCATTTAGGAAATAACTGTCTGCTTATTTCTGAGGAGAATTATGCTAGGAAAGATTATGGATGTTTCCATGTTTGCAGTGACATGTTCACTTAGCATATTTGATGATAGGATTTAAGACAATACACTAGTAAATAAACTAGGGAAGGGAAGGCCAAGAAGACTGCTGGAATGCTTGTCATATTTGAAGTATGCAAGTTGGCACATGGTTTGTTTAAGCCCTGAGATCTTTGTGCAATGATGTGAATTAGTTCATTGCAATGTGTCCCTGTGATTCCTTAATAGCAGATGAGGCAGGGATTTAAATTGAATTATACAACCTATAAATGAAGAAATAGGAATATGGATATTTCTTAGGTTGAATGGTATGGAACCAAGATGGTTCCAGTGAATGCAATTGTTGCAAATAGATAATTATGTTTGCATGATTATGTATGCAAGTGTAAGAATGATAAATGAATATATCATACCTGAATCAACTTAATTATACTATGTTAAAGTAATTGATAGCAGAAATTTGCTTAAATAACAAGTTAGTACCCTTATATTCTCTATTGCTTAATATCATGAATGTATTGATGTTACTCATACCAGATCATAGATCTGACCCTTGTTTGCTCATGGCATATGGGGTGTCTCATTTTAAAATGAGGCAGCCACTCATGCTCTTTCAGGTAACCCAGGCACTAAGTAAAAATGAAGTTATGGCTATTATGGAGGAGTGAATGAACATGCTAGCTAGTTTCAATAAGAGCTTAAATTGAATTATATCTGCATGTATTCAGGAAAATTTTTATGTTTCTAAGATTTCCAGTCATGTATTGAATATTTTATGGTTAGTGATCAAGTTGCTCTTATGATCTGTAAAGTGTCAGATTAAATTAGTTGTTCTGTCGAAATTGTTGTGTGTTAAGGTTTGATTTGTTTTGAAGTAGTGTCTGAAACATAAACAAGATAGATATGCTCAAGTATCAGCTATAAAAATCTGGTAAGAAATATACAATTATGTGAGCTACTGTTTTGCATAATTTATATTATGTATTAGCTAATCTTGAGACATAACAGAGCACTGAGTTTTAGAATAAAATCTGGATTTAGCAAGAAGTAAACTTAAAAGGATTCTATTTTCTTTTTACTGAAATGCTTTGTAAATAAGTTTGAATTCATTTCTGAATTGTATTGAGAAAAGTAAAATGTTTTTAAAAGCTTCAGACAGAATGCAATGAATGGTATCTCCATTGCTTTGAACTAGGGTGTAGCAGATATAGGATTCATGAGTTAACCAGCTTCAAATAAATGAAGTATTGGTTGATCATGATAGATTGTATTCTGAAAATAAAAATGCATTTCAAAAAGCTTAGTACTTTTAGCACTTGTTTCACCCAGTTTTCTGGTAAATGAGCAAAGATAATGACATGTACATGTATATCTGTGTACATGTTGATATTTGGGCAAAAATATAAACCTAAATTCCTAGAACAATTGTAGGAAAGGGTTTTAAAAATAATAAAGCAAGAAACTTTGTTTTGTATGTTAGATTATAGGATGAAATTAAGTATATATGTGCAGATATAGGTAGATATCAGATTTCAAACCATATAGGAGAAAAATAAAAAGAAAAACAAAAATTGTGTTTGAACCGACCAGCATAGCACTCGAACTCGTGACCTCTCATGTATAAGTTAGGCGTGTTTCCATTATGCCTAGATGTTGCTTGTGTTCACTTATGATCCACTTTCTTTTAGCCTGAGTTAGATACTATCCAGACTTTACCACAATCATACATATTAAAAGCTTGTTTTTCACTGATTATTACTTGATCACTTCTTAATTAGAATAACAGACTAAAGTACATGTTTCCAGTGGATTCTATGGTCAAAAATCAGGATACAATAATTAATTTGAATTGCTAAAAGTCTAAATCAAACAGAATGTTCTTGTACAACAAAAAAAAATAAAGTATATACTCTGAATTTAAACAAGAGGATCACATACATCTTCATATGTATGTGTATGTTATTAGATATACACTGATATATTTATATTGGTAAGTTATTTTGATCCTGGATATATTTTGTTTACTGGAGAAAGAAAATGACCTTGGAAAATATATTTGTAATGAATGATATATCTATATATCATCTCTAAAAAAAAATCCTTATGAAATTAGGGTGGAAATAGGAGGGTCATTTCACGATAGGAGGTCAAGATTTTGAGTTACATTTATCGAGACGATTTAAAATTTAAATAATATAGTGTTGACTGGTCAAAAATTCCATTCACATCAGCTTTTGTCTTTTTAAACTAATATAGCAAATTGAGCCGAATACGTTTCCTTCATTTCTTTCAATTCAAGAATCACATCACCTTTTGTCCTTTTAGTTTCAAATCGAAGTCATATACGTTCTCCCTCCCCTCAAAATAAAAGAAGCAAATCGATTCGTTTAAGCAGAAAAAAGGGAAATGGCCGCTTCTTCCTTTCAATTCAAATCAAATAATGGCCGAACAAAAAAATATATACTGCAATGCCTTCTCGTTTCCCTCCCTTAAATTACATTCACATTTTGAATTCTAGTCAAGCCTCGTTTAAAAAAAATGGAATCGAGTTACTCGATTCTAATTCGAACCCAGTTCGATTGGAAGTGGAGTATGGCAACGCACTCGCGTTCAAATGGCTGGCGATGAGGGGCGCTCTAGCGCGGTGGCCACAATGTCATGTTCAGCGAGAGGAGCTTGCGTGTGTGACGTGATGGGTTTGGGGCAGCGTAATCGATGGAAGTTCGGCGAGTGTATGCGTGCGCATTTAGGGATGTCGGCAGGCAAAGGGATGGTGAACGCCATAGGTGGTCGAGGCTAGGGTTGGAGGCTCGGCTTTCTGGTCGACAGTGAGGTAGCAGTTTGGTTTTGATTTAATTTAAGTTTATTGAAAATTTAATAAATATATACATATGTTCACATACATAATTTAATTTAAAACAGATAATATATATATATCGACCTGTGTTAATTTGAATAGAGTTTTAAATTTAAAAGATAGATGGGTAGGTATAATAACAGTAAACAAATATATATATATATAGATATAAATGCACATACATGTTTAAATTTAAATATATATAGGATGTTGGGATAAAGATAGGAATTTTTTTTAAAGGGTTTGAAGAATTTATATAAAATCAGATTTTGGAATCTCTATGGATTATTTTATAAACATATATGTAGTTTCAAAATATAAAATAATATACATTTACAAATTTTAAATTTACTAATTTATTTTAAAACAAAGTATTAAGGTAATTAATTGTTTATCTGGTTCATTTAATTATTTTAGTCACTAAAAATAATTTATTAAAGGAGAATTTGTTTAAGTTAAATTATTAAATGCTAATTGATTGTTCGATGATTTAAAAAGTTAATAAACCGTAAAATGTTTATACAAGGTCTAAAATCAGGGAGAGACAAGCCGGTTTGGATCGGATTGCAAATTAAAAGTCAAAGGTGAGTTAATCTCACTCAAATTGGATTATCGGTTAATTTAAATAGTAAAATTTAAATTATTGGATGATTGATTGAAATTGATTATGATTATCAATCTGGATGTGATATTATATATAATAGTGTATGTATGTGTGTGTGTGTGTGTGTATATATATATATATATATATTGGAGTGATTGATATTCCCGCATTATATAGCGGATGAGAACCTATGCACCCCGCATAATAGCGGATGACCTTTTATACCGCGATATCCCCCTCGAAGTGGGATTGGTATTTTATATTGTGCTAACATCTGTGGATGCAGGGAAACGGGTTGGAGGTATCTAACTGGATTCCTCAAAATGTTGAATTATTTCATATTCAGTGATGTGATTTATTTGATAATTTGTGATAAATTATATTGGTTATATTGGAAATTGAAATAATGAATGCTATGATGGGTTGAATATATTTTGGTACTTTAAGATGTCAAAAATAATAAAGATTGGATTTTTTAAGAAAAATAAAAAGGAAAATTTTTAAGTAAAATAATTATAGTGAATTTGGATAAATTGATGAAATGAATTTGGAGAAGAATAAAAAGTTTGACTTTGAAACCCCATTAATTTAATTTCGAATATAGGAAAATGGAGATTTTGTATGAATGGGAATAAAAGAATTTTATGACTTAAGTTATATTGTTTAAAGATAAAAAGAATTTATTTTAAAAATTCAAGTTTAAAATGAGTTGGGAAAAATAAAAGGGGAATTTTGAATAAAGGGTGAAATTGATAATTTCAGTTTTAAATAGGGTTTTAAATCATAATAAAGGAGTGAATATGGAAATAATGGATTTTGGAATAAAATTTGAGTATGTCAAGATAAATTTTTAAAATGGAATTAATTCAGAGAATCGATTAAGAGTTTTGGAAACTGTGATTTAAAGGAAAATGAGGGTATGGAAATTATAAACTGGGTTTATAAATAAAGTGAAATATTTATCAGTGGATAAATTTGAAAGTATAAATTCACGGTGGGAATTTATAAGGAGATGGTAATTTGTTTTAAAAATAAAAGGGTGGTTTTATTTTTAAAAGTGTGGAAAAGAAAATTTACGGGTTTGGGGACGTAAATTAATTCGGGATAAATCGAGAAGGATTTATAAATGGTTAAATGGACTATATTGGAATGGAAAGTGTATTTTCCCGAGAAGCCAAGTATATTTTCAAGTGAAGATTTCTAAGTATAAATTAAAAGTTTTAAAGTTGTTTTAAAAGAATGTTTTAGAGAAATCATTATTTAATCGTTTTAACGTTTTTTTAAAGTAAATACTTATTAAGATAATTTTAGAAGTGATTATTTTAAAAGGTTTAACTAGTATTATGATTTATAAAGATAATTATTAAATATTACACTTTATATAATAGTTTTGTTTTAAAGTAGTTTTGGCTAAAGTTTTTACTTTGAAATTATTATAGAATTTCATGACTATTGTTTCGAATAAAGTGACTTAAGTAGTTTTATTTAAAATGTTTAAAGTATATATTTTTGGATAAAGTGATTTAAATTATTTAAAAATCTAAAGTATTAAGACTTGGTGATTTTCAGGGGAAATAAAACAATTGGTGAATGATTGTTTGAATTGGTAGTTAAATAACCGACTATCAATATTGGCCAATGCGCTGATCGTTTCGAAGAGACCGGGATCAGATTTAATTATCCGAAACCACTTCGATCCGGTTTGAACGTTGTGAATGAAGACCGTGAAGATGTTGAAGATGGTGTTTCGATTTGTCCAGACCCAGGACAACTTGTATGGATGAATGCTATTAGACCATCGTCAGGAGGACGATGAGCATTCTAAGTGAAATGTGTTCTAAAAAGGTAACGCATAGCCTCAAGCCTCATCAACCGGGAATGACTAAGACAGGGGAGGTGCAGCAAGGCTAAGTGGCTAGCAACCAATTAGGGTAAGGTCATCCCTGTCTAGATGTCCATTTTTGATTTCGGCTTAGTGGCGGTTGCTGATCCCAACTGCGGGGTGATCTTATTTGGACTATCCAGTAAGGGGTAGCTCCGGTCTTGCTTACAGGGGGTCGGGAGTGATCCTTGGTACTCTGATCTAGGCCAGGTACTGTGACGGTCGGTACCCCAGTAGCCCTGCCATTGTATGGAATCCAATCTCCAATAAAAGCCTATACGGTTTTGATTGTGCCCAACTATTGCTGGAACGTGAGATGCAAGCATTTTAGCTAGATTATATTTTACTTTCTATATACACTATTATAATATTAGACGAATTTGATAAAAAAATGTTTTGGTTATCATAAGGTAAAAACCCGGCATGTTTATTTGTGGCGTGGTCTTACGAGATACCTTTGATTTCAACGGATTTTTGAAAACTTTAGTAACTCAATTGAGTGTGATTTCTTACACTGGTTTTCCAGACTGACTCGGGTGTTATTTTATTATAATGCTCGGGTCAGACCGAGTATTACAAATACAGGATAGGATGCTGTGGAGATCAGGAGACGAGCTGGATGGTGAGACGTATCACTCGTACTTGACTTATATTCCGCTGCGCAGTGTAAGCTGTATAGTCAGCTTTTGTAAGGACAAGTTATACTAGACTGTCCAGATTTGATGTGATGATTGTGTTGTACTATGATGATTGTATGTATTATACAGTTACAGATTCTTTTTTATAAAAATCTGTTGTTATGTATTATATTATGTTCCGCTGCGATTGTGAGATTCTGATGTTGTTTTCTATTTCTTCTTCTACCTCTTTCTTCTTTAACCCTTACGGTCTGGTGTTTCCGGCATTCGATTGCTCGGCAAGTAATACAGTGGACGTATTTATGTCGATTTTCGGAGGTCGAAAATCCAGGTCGTGACATTGTATCTTGATCAGAAACCTTCATTCTCCTTGCATAGCTATATACTATGATAGAGAATTTCCAGAATCAATCAAAGTATATAGCTATGCAAGGAGAATGACGGTTTCTGATCAAGAAATCCATATCCAGGGTTCGCCGTCGAAAATCGAGTGAAAAATCCCAACTCGGATCGACAAGACTATCTCAAAATTCTGTGCTCGAATCTGGATCAAATCGTTATGCGAATAAAATAATATACGTACATCTTACGTATTTATCTCAATTAATTATTAGCTATATCAATTTTCTTTTTATTCACATTTATTTTGATTTCTATACACCTATTCTCAATTATCCCATTTCACAACTTCCAGTTTAAATCTTCATTCAAATATTAACTTAGTGTGCTTTCCCAATACCAAATTTTTTTCTTAAGAATTTCACTCTTTACTTTTCTTAAGTTTGTATAAATATTTTATACAATCCCCTTATAATTATTTCCACTTCACCACTTTGATTTATATCTACATTTTTTCAAATTGGATTTCCAATTCCATATGAATTCAACTTTATCCTCAAATTCTGAAAATTGAATTTTATCATCTATCTTCCTCTCCTATCTGTCCAATATTATTATTTTAAATTAGTTCCATTTACTAATTTATTTCAATCAAATTCAATTTCAAATCTGTGCAACTTACAAATTTAATTAATCGCTTCACTTCCAAATTTAATTTCAAATCTCAAATAAAGGTTTATTTCCAAACTTTTACTTCTTTTAGTTCCTTCGAACAAATTCTACAATTTCACTTTACTTAACACAATTCAAATTAAATTTCCAACGTTCAGCTTCAATTTTATTTATTTACAAATGTAAATTGTTTTGTTCCTCTATACATTTGTTTACACTCTTAATAAACCTATTTTCAATAATCATTTCCTCAAAGCTCACTTTTATTTTACTAGATTCAGCTACATTCCAATTTAATTCAAATTTTAGACTTCTATAAGTTTTCCAGCTTATTTACATTCCATTCACTAATCTCTTTAATTTACTTCATTTACTGGGTTTACTTTTCTAACTTATTTCGTTTTCACACCTACTTTAATTCAACTCTTCTTTTAGTTAAGTTTTCTATTCTAACCAATTTTCAAGTTTTTATAAGTTATCAAACCCATTTTCACAAACAAATCCCAATTCAAAACATCCAGGCAGCAATTCCTCCCTTGGAAACTCGAAAATGAACATCGATGATGCTGCAGTCATCATCGAAATTATTTTCCAGTGACCGAAATGAGTTTAATGCTTTTATCTCTTTAAAAACATTTTCAAATATTTTTAATTCTAAATCCCACCAGATTTCATATCCAATTCAAAAATATTTCCAAAATAATATCACTATTATATCCCCCAAAACCTTTGAAAATCATTTTCAACTCAAAGGAAATTAAATATTTCTCACAATTTCGAATTTTGAATTCTTCCAATCTATTTTCAAGTATTACCCTGGAGTTTTATCCCATTTCAATTAATTTTGAAACCCTATTAAATAAATTCCGAATATGGGAAAAATGGAGATTTTGTATAAATAGGAATAAAAGAATTTGACGGTTTCTGATCAAGAAACCAGATCTGAGTCCGCACTAGAAAGTCAGGTGGTCGATACTAGTTCGGAAGTGAAATTGTGTGATCGAGCGAGCGATCAGATTGGGTATTGCGTACGAATGATATGTGTACATCGTACGGACTTGAATGAAATAGATATTGAAATTTTGTAAAGAAATGGATAAAATGATTTTGAATTCGGTGATTAGATATTATTGCTAAGTAGGATATATAGGTATTTTTTTAGGAAAGGGGAAATTGGTTTTGATTTCAGAAGATAAAATTGTATGGCCCGACAAAAGTTATGTATTTAAATTGGCATATGAAATTTGATGATTTTCTGGTCTAGCCACTTGGCATTTTGTTTTCCTTTAAAATTTGTGGGCCCGTAGATGCATTTTGTAGTTGTTCCGAGCTAGCCGCGTGTGATATCCCGGGATTTCGAGAAGTTTAAAATGTGATAATCTCTTAATTTAAATTATTTTAATTGATAATATTGTTATTTCAAATATAAATAACCAAATAATAATAATGTGATGTATTAATTATGATATAGATTGATTTGTAATAAGAATAATTGTTTAAATTATGTTATTTTATAAATTTGATTTTTAATAGATTTATCATTTCTAAAATTAATAAGTATTGTTTTAATATATTTGGGTATAAGAATATACGAACAAGACTTTTATTTAAAATAAGGCTTTTGTTTTATTTTTGTCTTCCTTAAAGAGATTTTGTATATAAATTTAGAAAGTATTTATTTAATAGTAAATAAATACAAAAGATATTTTTACACTTAAAAATGAATGAAATACATTGTATATGATTTTTAGAATATAAATGGGTTTTTATTTTATTTTTCTTTCAAAGGTTTTATTTATTTATAATATAGAAAAGCATTTATTTAAAAAGATATGTATTTATCTATTTAGGAAATAAATATAAAAGTTTTAAAACTCTTTTTAAAAATAAATTAGGACAAGTGTTAAGTTCTAAGCATCTTAAGTAACATGTGTTAACATAATAAGAATGGTAGAGACAAGTGTCATTTTATTATCATTTTCTTTGATTTTTAATAAACCATAAAATTAAGTTTATAAAAGCCTACATCTCTATTTCCTTTTTCTTTTCTAATCTCATTTCTAAACAAAGACAAAGCCAAAACCAGATAATTATTCAAACCGAAATCATCTTCAAACCAAATCTGAAATCATCTCCACAAACCAAAATCAGAAAATCTACAAACTGAAATGATCATCTTCAAAACCAAAACCAGATAATTATTCAAACCAAAATCATCTCACAACCAAAAGCTAAATTCATTTCTCAAACCAAAAATATACAACCTGAAGCCATTGTTCTCAGACCTGTAACCAATTTCCAGTTCAAAAATCTCTGTAGCCATTCTCTAAACCAAGCTGAGATGTTTAATCAAGAGCTGGAACCATTTGTTCTTTAAAGCCAGTAATTATTTCCAAGGGTTTATGCAATATAATCTGAGGCAACAGCAAGTTTTCAAAAGCTTTTCAAGTTTAAAAGAAATCAAAACAAGTATTCCAGATTTCAAAGGGAATTCAGTTTCAAAGCTCTGGCTTTTTGAAATAGGTGAGTAAACATCTTTTTCAAAAGTTAAAATGAATTTAAATTGCTTTCGAATGATTTCTGAATGAAGTATATTTGCATGTTCATTTATATGTGTGTATACTGTATGTATGTGAGGATTGAAGTATGTATGTCTGGGTTCATTGTTAATTGCTCTGTTATCTTCTATTTGAGTAATCTCTTCTTTTATAAGACCTTGAACTATATATCTTGATTCCAGTAGTATGATCTGAGATGTACTGAAATGATTTAGTAAAATTTTGGTTTGCATGTTTATAAGTATGTAGATATAAAGATGTACATGACTGTTTATATAGATATCCCTGTTTTATCTAAATACAGGCTTCATATTTTATTAGAAAAATCCATATCTTGGCATCCATTTGATTTCAGTCTAGGTTGTGTTAATAAAAAAGGTTTCTAACTATATACTTTAGAATTTAAAAATAGATTCAAGAATATATGATAAGTATTTAACTCGAAATTTAAAGTTTACAGTGGAAAATCAAAGAATGGGTAAAATTCGAACTTGTTAATTTAAAACTTTGATTTTAAAATCTGATTAGTACTTGCAAGTAATGAATTTAGAAAAGGAAATTATGATTTTTAAGTTAATGGATGGCGAGTTATCTCCAGTTGATTAGTTTTGGTATTTTCTTCAAATTCCGATGAATGGCGATGATTTAAGGATCGTGATTGATGTCGGAGGTAGGTTGAGGGATGAAGATCATGGGAAAAATGACCAGAAATTTCCTGGTTCATCGTGGAGGTTGGACGATGTCAGAATAGGGTTTTATGTCAGTTTCAGTCGGAGTCGAAAAGTGGGATTACTACTTCTTCTCTAGTGCATCGAGTTGATCAGGACGAAGGCGAACTGGAGCTGGAGATCAAGGCGAAGGTGTGGACGAAGTTTCGTGGTTGCTGGTGATCGGCGTCGCCTGGACGAGGCGAGTTAGGTCGGAGATCTCTGTCTTAGTCTGTACTGGTAGGCTCGTTTTTTGATTTCGAGTATATCTTTGAAATTGTGATGTTTGGATCAATGATGCTAACGATCGTGGGTGTGTGGGAGATACTGGCGATGGTCGGAGGTGGAGCGTTTGGCTGTGCACGTGCACATGCACGTTTTGGTGATAGGCGATGTTTTGATGCCTGGAAGGTTGGGGTTGTGGGTAACTCGAAGTAGGTATCGAGGAAGAAGCTTTTTGGCTCGGGTATATGGTAGGGATGTACGCGAGTGGTTGAGTAATTGTTAAGTTTTTAACAGTTTCAAATTTTTAACAACAGTTTAAAATTTACTCGAGAGGAACTCGGGAAAGAAGAGCTTTGGCTCGGGTTTTCTTCGTGTCGTTTGTGAGCTGAGTAAAAACAGATTAGCAGTTTAAATTTTCTTTAAATTCAAAACAGTTTTAAAATCTAAAATTTAATCTCTGTTTTAAATAAAGATGTAGATGTATTGGCTTAGATTCAAATACACATGGGTTAAACCAAAGTAAATGTTTTAAACCAATTTTTAAAATTTAATTGAAAGTAAGTTTTAAACTTTAATCAAGTTAAATCATTTCTTGAAATTCATTTCTTTGTAATGAATATTTTGAATAAAAGATGTTGTATGATTTGTAAACTTAGATGTTTTAATTTGAATCCTTAAAGTTATTTTCTAACTTAAATTTGAAATGTAATTAGGTAATAAAAGAAAAAAAAATGTTTATCTCAAACTTAATTTAAGTTTGATAATAAAGGAAATAAATAAAGAATGATTTGTTAATTAAATTAGTAAAGGGTTAAGGATGAGTAAATTAACAATAAGTTTTCAAGAGTTTTATTCACTTGTAATTAAGGATTGTTAAATAATTAAGGATAAGTAATTAATTATTTATTTTAAAACTTAATTAATGACATTTAATTAAGTAAGTCAATTACTAAGATCAAATATTTTTAATGATAATGTTTTTTTATCTTAAGATTAATTAAGATTTTTAAAGAGTTGAAATTAATTAAGTTAATTAAGAAATTTAAGTTAATGAATTTATTTAATTAATTTTTGATAAGGATTAATTAAATGATTAAGGGTTAATTAAATAAGTAATTAAGAAGTGCTTAATAAGTTTTATTAAGTAATAATTAAGTTTTCTTAATTAATAATTAAGAAATTTTTAATTTATAATTAAAGTTAATTAAGGATTAATTAACTGTTATTAAGGATTAATTAATTATCATTTAAGGATTGATTAATTGGTAATTATGGATTAAATTAATTTGTAATTAAGGTTGTTAATTAATAATTAAGTTTATTAATTAATAATTAAGAGGTAATTAATTAGTTAATTAAGTTTAATTAATTAATTATAAAAGTAATTAAGGATTGATTACTTTGTATTAAAAGATATTGATTAATAATTAAGGTTTATTAATTAATAGTTAAAGAATAATTAATCAAGGATTAATTAATTTGTTTAAAGGGTAATTAAGGATGAGTTACTCAGTTATAATTTAGGAAGGAATGTGATTTATTTAAGTTAATTAATTTGTTAATTAATTAAGGATAGTCACTTGGTAATTGATTAAGTGTAGTTACTTAATAAGATTGGTTAAGTATAATTACTTAGTGTAAGTAATTAATAAATGAATTACTATATGTAATTGGTGAATTTAATCAAAAAGGATTTATAAAAGAAATTAAAGTAATTAAGAATAGTTAATTACTGTTAATGATTATTTAAGGATTGATTAATGGAAGTAATCAATTAGTGCATGATTAATTAATATAATTAATTAAGGAATAATGTAATTAATTATAGTTAATTAATTAATTAATGTAATTAATTAAGGATCATTAATTATTGTAGTTAATGAGAGTAATTAAAATTTAATTACTATAAATGATTAAGGATAATTAATTTGTGAAATTAATTAAAGGATAATTACTTTATGTAATTAATAATTAATCAAGAGTGATTAATATTTAATGATTAATTAATTAAATGGATTGTAATTAATTAATGGTTGATTAAGCAAGGTTAGAAATTAATTCTTAAGTAATTGATTTAATTTAAGTAGATTAAATTAATTATAATAGAGATTAATAAATGGTTGCTTATGGATGATTGTTTGAGTAGAATGTCTGATTTAGTTGATATCTATTGGATGATATACTATGATATTCTGTAATATGATATTGGATATATCTATGATAAATGTGTGATATTTATCTATGTTAAATGCTGTGTGAATTCAAGTATTGAATTGAATTGAATTGTTTAAACCTTTAAACAACTTGGCCTTAAAAGATACGTTTTGGATTTCGATGAGACCGGGATCGGGTTTCCGTATACCGGATTTCCAGGTCTGGAGACCCGAATACCACATCGATCCAAATTAACGATAGGTCGTGAATCTCAAGTGAAGATGAAGATTCAGAGTGCAAGGGTTATTGTCGTTAACTCTGAGGGTGATTCCAAAACGAGTGTAACGAGATAATGCCTTCGGTTTCGTTCGAACCCGGAACGAACTTGTATGGATTGAATGCTTTCAGCACATCGTCAGGTGGACGATGAGCATTCTAAGTGAAGTGTTCTGATTAAAGGTAATCGTGACCTCAAGCCTCATCAACCGGGAATGGCTAAAACAGGGGAGGTGCAGCAAGGCTTCGTGGGTAGCGCCCACTGAGAGTAAGGTCATCCCTGTCTAGATGTCCCTTTCTATTTTCGACTTAGTGGTGCGGTTGATGTACACAACCGTGGGGTGATTTTATTCGGAATTATCCAGTAAGGGATGGTTCCGGCTTTGTGTTGCAGGGGAGCGGGCGTACTCCTCGGTACGGTGATCTAGGCCACGTACTGTGACGGGCGGTACCCCAGTAGCCCTGCCATTGTATGGAAATCCAACTTCCAATAAGTGATAACGGTCTTGATTGTATACTTATGTATGCTGGAATTTAATAATGTAACAATTTCGGCTATTTCATATTTATTTGAAAACCCTAGACCTATTATAATACAATCGAATTTCCTATCAAATGTTTGGTTAGCGTAAGGTAAAAACTTACCCATGTTTATGTGTGGGAAGTCTTACGTGATACCTTTTGATTTCAAAAGTTTTGAAGTTAAGTAAGTTAACCCGTTTACTCACACCAGACCCATGTCTGACCCAAGTGTTTATTTCTGTTTTATATAAACTCTTGGGTACTCAAATTTTTTACGAGTAGCCAAGAGAGTCAGGTTTGCTTTGACGAGTTATCTGGAGGAGCAATGGAGCAGGAGGCTTCAGCGTTTGTAGAGATGTAGTAGTTCCGCTGTGTTGATCTCTGAGTCATTTGTTATCTGTGTTGTATCTTATATTGTAGAAACTAGACAGGTGTTTATAACTGTCTAGTATGTGTTGTATATGTTGTGAACTCTGATAGTTGTTGTATATGATACTATGTAATAGTTTATGTTATTAATATAATTTATTCGTTCCGCTGTTTAGATTTTGTTGTTGTTTCTTTCTTTCTTCTCTTCTTTTCTCTTTCTATCCCTTTCTTTCTTATCAGCGATGCGTCATTCTGTGGAATGAGTGGCGGGTCGTCACATTTGGTATCAGAGCAGTAGGTTGAGTGAATACCTAGGCTCTGGAGTGGTGTCTATCTTGAGAGAGCGTATTTGTAATTTTTACTATCTATATATATATATATATCTATTCTACCTATTTGTTGGATTATCTGTTCGGGTTTTCCAAATAAGTTATAAAGGTAGATAAGGTGGTGGTGTGTGTAACACGACTACCAATGGTTGGAGTTTGGATGTTTGAGGTTGGAAATATATCTGTCGAGACTGTAGACCCAATACCGTCTCGAGTGAGTTTTGATATGGTGTAAAGATTTCATTGATCTCTGAAGGAAACCTGTTAAGGTTCGGAGTCGATCATTGAAGTATAAGTTTGATCGCGCTCGTGCGAGTGGATTTTCAGGAGTTTGGATCTGTTGGTTGAGCAGAAGCAAGTGATGGTATCTTGATACCTCAGGAAATTGTAGCTGTGTGATGAGACGCAGTGACTATGGATGTTCCCAAAGATGTTTTCTTTTGGAGCAAGTTTGAGGAAGTGTGTCTGTTTCAGTGATGTGGCTGAGTTCAGCATGATGTTTGTGTTTGGTTTGAAGTCCGAGTTTCTCTAGAAGCTTTGGATAAGGAGTCTTTGGCATCTGTGGCAGCAGTGCAGCTCGAGTGTTCTGTGTTCCTACTGGAAGATCTTTTGGCTTAGCAATTTCTTAGAAGTGGAGTTCAGAAGCTGCAGAGTAAATTCATTTTTCAAATGGATTGGTCAAGCACTAGACTGTTCTGATGGATTAAGAAAGAATAGTATTTTTGGATATTGGACTGGATAGGATCGCAAAAGTGACTTGCGATAGTTTGAGTGTTCTCTTGGGAAATCTTTTGCTTGAGTTTGAGGCATCTCTAGAAGATGTAGGAGTTATAGAGTTGTCAGAAATTTTCTGGAGTGTTGATCTAGTTTGTGTTCGAGTTCATAGACGACATCAGATCAGAGTTGAGCAACGAAAGCTTGGAAGTAGTTGTTCTAGAGTAGAAGCAACCGGAAGTTGCAGAGTTTGGATTAGAGGGTTCCTACATGAAGTTTTCAAGATCTGAAGGACAAATTGGTGAGAGCATTTGTTTTGTCTTTTCTGGATAGGAGATGTATTTGGAATCTACCAATGATTGTGGAGTAGAGTTTGAGTTCTGGATTTCTGTAAATCTTGAGAGGATCTGTTATTGGATTGTTTTTGGTCCTGTTTGTTTTGAGAAGCGTCAGCGAAGATTGAGCTGATCAGGAAAGGTGAAGGCAGCCCAGAATCGTCAAAAGAGTTCTGTGGATTAGAGATGGAGAATTTTGGAATTTAAAGTTGGAGACTTCGTTGATATTTCTTCGATGAAGGAAGCAATTGAGTTTGGGTAAGACTAGGAAGATAGCTCCGAGTATATTGGATCTTTCTGAGTTTTTGTGAGGATAAGTGTTTTGGCTTCGGTATTGAATTACCAGTTTGGATTTAGCAGAGCGAGTAACCCAGTATCTGTATCGGGGAAACTCGGGATAATTTTAGGTAGTTTATCCGGATCTATGTTCGGATAACTAGAATTGTTGTTTGTATGAATTGTTGCTTGGATGAAATTGTTTGTTTGGATGAATGGTTGTTTGTTTGATAGTGTATGGCTGATAAGTATACTTAAATTGTTTTAAAATGGATTGAAATAAAATAAAAATTTGGATTATCTTTTGTTTTAAATTTCGAGGATGAAATTCTTTTAAGGGGGAAGGAATGTGATATCCCGGGATTTCGAGAAGTTTAAAATGTGATAATCTCTTAATTTAAATTATTTTAATTGATAATATTGTTATTTCAAATATAAATAACCAAATAATAATAATGTGATGTATTAATTATGATATAGATTGATTTGTAATAAGAATAATTGTTTAAATTATGTTATTTTATAAATTTGATTTTTAATAGATTTATCATTTCTAAAATTAATAAGTATTGTTTTAATATATTTGGGTATAAGAATATACGAACAAGACTTTTATTTAAAATAAGGCTTTTGTTTTATTTTTGTCTTCCTTAAAGAGATTTTGTATATAAATTTAGAAAGTATTTATTTAATAGTAAATAAATACAAAAGATATTTTTACACTTAAAAATGAATGAAATACATTGTATATGATTTTTAGAATATAAATGGGTTTTTATTTTATTTTTCTTTCAAAGGTTTTATTTATTTATAATATAGAAAAGCATTTATTTAAAAAGATATGTATTTATCTATTTAGGAAATACATATAAAAGTTTTAAAACTCTTTTTAAAAATAAATTAGGACAAGTGTTAAGTTCTAAGCATCTTAAGTAACATGTGTTAACATAATAAGAATGGTAGAGACAAGTGTCATTTTATTATCATTTTCTTTGATTTTTAATAAACCATAAAATTAAGTTTATAAAAGCCTACATCTCTATTTCCTTTTTCTTTTCTAATCTCATTTCTAAACAAAGACAAAGCCAAAACCAGATAATTATTCAAACCGAAATCATCTTCAAACCAAATCTGAAATCATCTCCACAAACCAAAATCAGAAAATCTACAAACTGAAATGATCATCTTCAAAACCAAAACCAGATAATTATTCAAACCAAAATCATCTCACAACCAAAAGCTAAATTCATTTCTCAAACCAAAAATATACAACCTGAAGCCATTGTTCTCAGACCTGTAACCAATTTCCAGTTCAAAAATCTCTGTAGCCATTCTCTAAACCAAGCTGAGATGTTTAATCAAGAGCTGGAACCATTTGTTCTTTAAAGCCAGTAATTATTTCCAAGGGTTTATGCAATATAATCTGAGGCAACAGCAAGTTTTCAAAAGCTTTTCAAGTTTAAAAGAAATCAAAACAAGTATTCCAGATTTCAAAGGGAATTCAGTTTCAAAGCTCTGGCTTTTTGAAATAGGTGAGTAAACATCTTTTTCAAAAGTTAAAATGAATTTAAATTGCTTTCGAATGATTTCTGAATGAAGTATATTTGCATGTTCATTTATATGTGTGTATACTGTATGTATGTGAGGATTGAAGTATGTATGTCTGGGTTCATTGTTAATTGCTCTGTTATCTTCTATTTGAGTAATCTCTTCTTTTATAAGACCTTGAACTATATATCTTGATTCCAGTAGTATGATCTGAGATGTACTGAAATGATTTAGTAAAATTTTGGTTTGCATGTTTATAAGTATGTAGATATAAAGATGTACATGACTGTTTATATAGATATCCCTGTTTTATCTAAATACAGGCTTCATATTTTATTAGAAAAATCCATATCTTGGCATCCATTTGATTTCAGTCTAGGTTGTGTTAATAAAAAAGTTTTCTAACTATATACTTTATAATTTAAAAATAGATTCAAGAATATATGATAAGTATTTAACTCGAAATTTAAAGTTTACAGTGGAAAATCAAAGAATGGGTAAAATTCGAACTTGTTAATTTAAAACTTTGATTTTAAAATCTGATTAGTACTTGCAAGTAATGAATTTAGAAAAGGAAATTATGATTTTTAAGTTAATGGATGGCGAGTTATCTCCAGTTGATTAGTTTTGGTATTTTCTTCAAATTCCGATGAATGGCGATGATTTAAGGATCGTGATTGATGTCGGAGGTAGGTTGAGGGATGAAGATCATGGGAAAAATGACCAGAAATTTCCTGGTTCATCGTGGAGGTTGGACGATGCAGAATAGGGTTTTATGTCAGTTTCAGTCGGAGTCAAAAAGTGGGATTACTACTTCTTCTCTAGTGCATCGAGTTGATCAGGACGAAGGCGAACTGGAGCTGGAGATCAAGGCGAAGGTGTGGACGAAGTTTCGTGGTTGCTGGTGATCGGCGTCGCCTGGACGAGGCGAGTTAGGTCGGAGATCTCTGTCTTAGTCTGTACTGGTAGGCTCGTTTTTCGATTTCGAGTATATCTTTGAAATTGTGATGTTTGGATCAATGATGCTAACGATCGTGGGTGTGTGGGAGATACTGGCGATGGTCGGAGGTGGAGCGTTTGGCTGTGCACGTGCACATGCACGTTTTGGTGATAGGCGATGTTTTGATGCCTGGAAGGTTGGGGTTGTGGGTAACTCGAAGTAGGTATCGAGGAAGAAGCTTTTTGGCTCGGGTATATGGTAGGGATGTACGCGAGTGGTTGAGTAATTGTTAAGTTTTTAACAGTTTCAAATTTTTAACAACAGTTTAAAATTTACTCGAGAGGAACTCGGGAAAGAAGAGCTTTGGCTCGGGTTTTCTTCGTGTTGTTTGTGAGCTGAGTAAAAACAGATTAGCAGTTTAAATTTTCTTTAAATTCAAAACAGTTTTAAAATCTAAAATTTAATCTCTGTTTTAAATAAAGATGTAGATGTATTGGCTTAGATTCAAATACACATGGGTTAAACCAAAGTAAATGTTTTAAACCAATTTTTAAAATTTAATTGAAAGTAAGTTTTAAACTTTAATCAAGTTAAATCATTTCTTGAAATTCATTTCTTTGTAATGAATATTTTGAATAAAAGATGTTGTATGATTTGTAAACTTAGATGTTTTAATTTGAATCCTTAAAGTTATTTTCTAACTTAAATTTGAAATGTAATTAGGTAATAAAAGAAAAAAAAATGTTTATCTCAAACTTAATTTAAGTTTGATAATAAAGGAAATAAATAAAGAATGATTTGTTAATTAAATTAGTAAAGGGTTAAGGATGAGTAAATTAACAATAAGTTTTCAAGAGTTTTATTCACTTGTAATTAAGGATTGTTAAATAATTAAGGATAAGTAATTAATTATTTATTTTAAAACTTAATTAATGACATTTAATTAAGTAAGTCAATTACTAAGATCAAATATTTTTAATGATAATGTTTTTTTATCTTAAGATTAATTAAGATTTTTAAAGAGTTGAAATTAATTAAGTTAATTAAGAAATTTAAGTTAATAAATTTATTTAATTAATTTTTGATAAGGATTAATTAAATGATTAAGGGTTAATAAAATAAGTAATTAAGAAGTGCTTAATAAGTTTTATTAAGTAATAATTAAGTTTTCTTAATTAATAATTAAGAAATTTTTAATTTATAATTAAAGTTAATTAAGGATTAATTAACTGTTATTAAGGATTAATTAATTATCATTTAAGGATTGATTAATTGGTAATTATGGATTAAATTAATTTGTAATTAAGGTTGTTAATTAATAATTAAGTTTATTAATTAATAATTAAGAGGTAATTAATTAGTTAATTAAGTTTAATTAATTAATTATAAAAGTAATTAAGGATTGATTACTTTGTATTAAAAGATATTGATTAATAATTAAGGTTTATTAATTAATAGTTAAAGAATAATTAATCAAGGATTAATTAATTTGTTTAAAGGGTAATTAAGGATGAGTTACTCAGTTATAATTTAGGAAGGAATGTGATTTATTTAAGTTAATTAATTTGTTAATTAATTAAGGATAGTCACTTGGTAATTGATTAAGTGTAGTTACTTAATAAGATTGGTTAAGTATAATTACTTAGTGTAAGTAATTAATAAATGAATTACTATATGTAATTGGTGAATTTAATCAAAAAGGATTTATAAAAGAAATTAAAGTAATTAAGAATAGTTAATTACTGTTAATGATTATTTAAGGATTGATTAATGGAAGTAATCAATTAGTGCATGATTAATTAATATAATTAATTAAGGAATAATGTAATTAATTATAGTTAATTAATTAATTAATGTAATTAATTAAGGATCATTAATTATTGTAGTTAATGAGAGTAATTAAAAGTTAATTACTATAAATGATTAATGATAATTAATTTGTGAAATTAATTAAAGGATAATTACTTTATGTAATTAATAATTAATCAAGAGTGATTAATATTTAATGATTAATTAATTAAATGGATTGTAATTAATTAATGGTTGATTAAGCAAGGTTAGAAATTAATTCTTAAGTAATTGATTTAATTTAAGTAGATTAAATTAATTATAATAGAGATTAATAAATGGTTGCTTATGGATGATTGTTTGAGTAGAATGTATGATTTAGTTGATATCTATTGGATGATATACTATGATATTCTGTAATATGATATTGGATATATCTATGATAAATGTGTGATATTTATCTATGTTAAATGCTGTGTGAATTCAAGTATTGAATTGAATTGAATTGTTTAAACCTTTAAACAACTTGGCCTTAAAAGATACGTTTTGGATTTCGATGAGACCGGGATCGGGTTTCCGTATACCGGATTTCCAGGTCTGGAGACCCGAATACCACATCGATCCAAATTAACGATAGGTCGTGAATCTCAAGTGAAGATGAAGATTCAGAGTGCAAGGGTTATTGTCGTTAACTCTGAGGGTGATTCCAAAACGAGTGTAACGAGATAATGCCTTCGGTTTCGTTCGAACCCGGAACGAACTTGTATGGATTGAATGCTTTCAGCACATCGTCAGGTGGACGATGAGCATTCTAAGTGAAGTGTTCTGATTAAAGGTAATCGTGACCTCAAGCCTCATCAACCGGGAATGGCTAAAACAGGGGAGGTGCAGCAAGGCTTCGTGGGTAGCGCCCACTGAGAGTAAGGTCATCCCTGTCTAGATGTCCCTTTCTATTTTCGACTTAGTGGTGCGGTTGATGTACACAACCGTGGGGTGATTTTATTCGGAATTATCCAGTAAGGGATGGTTCCGGCTTTGTGTTGCAGGGGAGCGGGCGTACTCCTCGGTACGGTGATCTAGGCCACGTACTGTGACGGGCGGTACCCCAGTAGCCCTGCCATTGTATGGAAATCCAACTTCCAATAAGTGATAACGGTCTTGATTGTATACTTATGTATGCTGGAATTTAATAATGTAACAATTTCGGCTATTTCATATTTATTTGAAAACCCTAGACCTATTATAATACAATCGAATTTCCTATCAAATGTTTGGTTAGCGTAAGGTAAAAACTTACCCATGTTTATGTGTGGGAAGTCTTACGTGATACCTTTTGATTTCAAAAGTTTTGAAGTTAAGTAAGTTAACCCGTTTACTCACACCAGACCCATGTCTGACCCAAGTGTTTATTTCTGTTTTATATAAACTCTTGGGTACTCAAATTTTTTACGAGTAGCCAAGAGAGTCAGGTTTGCTTTGACGAGTTATCTGGAGGAGCAATGGAGCAGGAGGCTTCAGCGTTTGTAGAGATGTAGTAGTTCCGCTGTGTTGATCTCTGAGTCATTTGTTATCTGTGTTGTATCTTATATTGTAGAAACTAGACAGGTGTTTATAACTGTCTAGTATGTGTTGTATATGTTGTGAACTCTGATAGTTGTTGTATATGATACTATGTAATAGTTTATGTTATTAATATAATTTATTCGTTCCGCTGTTTAGATTCTGTTGTTGTTTCTTTCTTTCTTCTCTTCTTTTCTCTTTCTATCCCTTTCTTTCTTATCAGCGATGCGTCATTCTGTGGAATGAGTGGCGGGTCGTCACACCGCGCAAAGGAGACGCTGGCGAAATATTTCGAAAATTTAGAGAGTTGGAAAAATTTTGAGAAAATTTTGATAATTTAAAATTGGATTTGAATTAAAATTTGAAATGGTTAAGTGATATTGTTGGAACCTATAGATGAATTTGGGAAGTTAGTAAGAGTGATAGTGTCTTTGATAAAAAGATTGTTTGGGTATTGTTAAAACTATTTGGATCAGATTGCAAATTGAAAGTCAAAGGTGAGTTAATCTCGCTCATTTGGATTACCGTTTAAATTTAAATAGTTAAATTTAAATTATCGGTTGATTGCTTGAATTGACTGGATGTGATACTATATATATATGTATATATATATATTGGAGTGATTGATATTCCCACAGTATATAGCGGATGAGACCCTATGCGCCCCGCATAATTGCGGATGACCCTTTATACCGCGATATCCCCCTCGAAGTGGGATTGGTATTTTATATTGTGCTAACATCTGTGGATGCAGGGAAACAGATTGGAGGGATCTAACTGTATTCCTCAAAATGTTGAATTATTTCATATTCCGTGATGTGATTTATTTGATATTCCGTGATAGATTATATTGGTTATATTGGAAATTGAAATAATGAATGCTCTGATACCATAATGTCACGACCCGGTTTTTCGACGCCCGAAAGTCGACATCAATACGTCCACTGTATTACTTGCCGAACAATCGAGTGCCGGAAGACCAGTCCGTAAGGGAAAGAAAAAGAGGTAGAAGAAGAAAATAGAAAACAACATCAGAATCTCACAATCGCAGCGGAACAACATATAATATATAACAACAGATTTTTATGCAAAGAAACTGTAACTGTATAATACTTACAATCATCAGAGTACAACACAATCCATAGCACACAACTGGACTGATGGATTGTGTTGTACTCTGATGATTGTAAGTATTATACAGTTACAGTTTCTTTGCATAAAAATCTGTTGTTATATATTATATGTTGTTCCGCTGCGATTGTGAGATTCTGATGTTGTTTTCTATTTTCTTCTTCTACCTCTTTTTCTTTCCCTTATGGACTGGTCTTTCGGCACTCGATTGTTCGGCAAGTAATACAGTGGACGTATTGATATCGACTTTCGGGCGTCGAAAAACCGGGTCGTGAAATTTAAAATAATTAAATGAACCAGTTAAACAAATTAATTACCTTAATACTTTGTTTTAAAATAAATTAGTAAATTTAAAATTTGTAAATGTATATTATTTTATATTTTGAAACTACATATATGTTTATAAAATAATCCATAGAGATTCCAAAATCAGATTTTATATAAATTCTTCAAACCCTTTAAAAAAAATTCCTATCTTTATCCCAACATCCTATATATATATTTAAATTTAAACCTGTATGTGCATTTATATCTATATATATATTTCTGTTTACTGTTATTATACCTACCCATCTGTCTTTTAAATTTAAAACTCTGTTCAAATTAACACATGTCGATATATATATATATATATATTATCTGTTTTAAATTAAAGTATGTATGTGAACATATGTATATATTTATTAAATTTTCAATAAACTTAAATTAAATCAAAACCAAACCTCTTCTTCACTGTCGACCAGAACGCCGAGCCTCCAACCCTAGCCTCAACCACCTATGGCGTTCACCATCCCTTTGCCTGCCGACATCCCCAAATGCGCGTGCACACACTCGCCGAACTTCCATCGATTACGCTGCCCCAAACCCATCACGTCACACACGCAAGCTCCTCCCGCCGAACACGACATCGTGGCCACTGCGCTAGAGCGCCCCTCATCGCCAGCCATTCGAACGCGAGTGCGTTGCCATACTCCACTTCCAATCGAACTGGGTTCGAATTAGAATCGAGGAACTCGATTCCATTTTTTTTTAAATGAGGCTTGACTCGATTTCGAAATGTGAATGTAATTTAAGGGAGGGAGACGAGAAGGCATTGCAGTATATATTTTTTTGTTCGGCCATTATTTGATTTGAATTGAAAGGAAGAAGCGGCCATTTCCCTTTTTTTCTACTTAAATGAATCGATTTGCTTCTTTTATTCTGAGTGGAGGGAGAACGTATATGACTTCGATTTGAAACTGAAAGGATAAAAGGTGACGTGATTCTCGAATTGAAAAAAAAGAAGGAAATGTATTCAGCTCAATTTGCTACAGTAGTTTAAAAAGGCAAAAGCTGATGTGAATGGAATTTTTGACCAGTCAACACTATATTATTTAAATTTTAAATCGTCTTGATAAATGTAACTCAAAATCTTGACCTCCTATCGAGGCGTGCCGCTTGGCGTTTATAATGTTATACCCCTATTTCGAACGCAATGGAAAAGGTTTCGAGTCCTAATTTGATCGTATGGAGAAGATAGCCTTTTGGACCCAATTATTATATTTGAATTCTATATAAATTTCAGTGCGTTTATATCCCGTACGATCACACGACAACTCCAAATGCTACTAAATTTGAAATCCAATAATAATACACTATTACGGATCTAATGGAACTGGTTTCGTCGAAATCCGAGACTGTGCCTCGGAAGGCTATTTTTTTAAAATGTTAATTTAAACGATATATTTTAAAACTGAACAAACCACTTTTAAATTCGATTTTAAAAGTTCTATTTTCTTCGGTATCATTAATATGAATTTTATAAGCCTTTAAAATATTTTTACAAGCTTAAAATTCTCGATTTAACATTTTACCCAATTCCCAGTAATTAAATTAAATAACTAAACTGTCCAATAAATAGTGATATTTGAAATTCAAGTTAAAAATTCACATTTGAATATTTAAAATCAATTAAATATTCCAATTTCAAATATCTAAAATCTAGGGTCGTCACAATATCCAAAGACTCACAAACCCGATATCGCTTCCACTAACTTTGAGACATTTTTGGTTAATATGTGTAAGCATCTTACTCTAAATCATTATTTAAAATTTTATGTTTCAATACATATGCACAAAAACACTAGGACTTATCAAGTGATAATTTTGTGAGTAAATCCAAATGGACTTGAACATGTTGAATATCAAATCTATTACGCTAATTTGAACAATTGAAATTTGCGATATTATTCTTATCAACATTGCTCATTAGTCTTGCTCATAAAGACACAATCACAACTGATGGATCACATCCCTTAGGTTACAACTACCAAAATCATATTTTGATAGCGTACTTGAAATTATTTTAGATTTACGCATCATACCATATCATAGAGTCAACACTCTTAGTGGTTTGATTACACATTCGAGGATTATATATTTTCGACATTAACAAGAAACTCATAGTTTCTCTTCAATGTGCGAGAATACTTATTAGACACTCTAATGCGATATGTTCATTTAAGTTAGTCAATTTCATTTCATCTTATCTAATTAGTTCTATCTTTGGATCGTACCCAAATCCTTTTTACTACCAATAATTTCTCAAAGAAATTACTTCACGATGAAGTTGGTATGTCTTGAAACAACAATTGTTTCTCGGTGCAACAGAAAAAGTATTCATAAACATTTTATGAATTTCTTTATTTATAAAACTGATTTGGTTTTAGTTTACAAAACTTATATTCAAAACATAAATATGTCATCCAATGACAGTCTTCCAAAAATTCTTTTGGGGAGATTCATACAAGATCCCCTACGAATAATTATTACGTGCAATCTTTCAACTCGCACAACCTTCCAACTCCTTGACTTAGGATATGTTGGGGTTTCTTATAAATCCTTATCTCGTATGATTTTGTAAACTATTATTTAGATGAAATAATATTAACCTTCTGTACTACTCAACTTCACTCACAATTAATCGTACATTGTCCAAAAAAATTCGATTACTCCTTACCGATGCATCATTAAGTATCACATGGAGGAGTGACTTTTGAGATTGAATATTTATTCATTTTAGGTAAGTCCGAAACCTTTTTCAATATACTCACTCATTCGATCAAATCGAATCATTTCTATTGCATGTTATTTTATTTACTTCTGTTTTATACTCTATGAATTTACCATACACATACTACACATGTATCAAAAACACATGTTCATGTCGATGATAACATATGGTGAATATGATGAAGTAAGTGGAACCGTTTTGGTATTAATAAACTTATGATTGTCTACATCTATATGCATCAATCCAAAGAATTCATCAACTCTTATGATGCTCCCACTGAATGGGTGCATAGCTCTTGATTGTTTGAGATATAATTAACAAGTATCATATGATTTAAAATCCTAAAAAAATTCTCAAAACTATGGCTTAGTCTGTAATTCCAAAATAACTGTAAATAATATTGGATACTTCTGTATTTTCCAATGCATCACTTTTGTTATGAAAACAAATATCACATTATAGTTTTATTTCATAATGAATATTCATAATATTCATATTAAACTATAGCTATGTCTATTTCTCAATCGATACCGAAAAATAATCATTATTCCATAAATAATGTTTGGTACGTTTTAGGAAAACAATTTTCATAATATGATGCAATCGATAAGTGCTATATGGCACGCTCCCACCATTTCCGCCATTATTATAACAGCATATTAAATTTTGGAGGTCCATCATACACTTAATATAGTTTATTTATTTCATACTATAACTAGTTTACAGCGGAAACTTCTTTGATCAATTATCCTAAACCCAAAGAAATAAATCTCATAGAAAACAATTTTCTATACGACATTACATTTCAGAATAGAAATCACATTTCTTATTCCAATGTTAAGTATCAATCAATATTATTACAATTCTCGTTTTCGTTGTTTCTTACATGATTATTCACTCTCTTCATCCCAATTATACCTTAAATCATATTACTCTTATGCATTCAGTTTCCTTTTTAGATGGTCAAATCATTCAAAAGAAAACCCTTAGCTTTTAAGGACATTATATATGTTCTGCTTTATGTAAATCGATCAAACTAACATTTCAGTGATTGAGTTCTTAGATTTATATTGTAGTTTTGGTCTAGTGTTACAATTAACACGATACGATCCTTTTGCAATCAATTAGATTGAATACTCAATCTTGCACTAAGGTTTATTTGGTTTTTCAGATGAACTAATTTCATCGAAATATTGTACATTACAAACTTTGACCATTCACCATATAACATTTATATGCGATTGTATATGGATCAAATATCCATAGTCTTGTATTGCTTTTAGAGTTCGAAACTCATACAATGCAATACATGGTCTTGACCAAATAAATGCGTAAGTGACCAAACCACGAATGTATTCAGTAGTTGTAAAATCAGGCACTTGCATGGGTGTTGAAACGTTAACATGCAATAGAAATTTAATAGTGGGTATTATATTTCCATTTGTCAACTTTCAATTCAGTCCGTTTTTATATGTTAATTGATAAACATTTGATCAATCATATTAAATGCACAAATTTATCATTGTAGGTAATTATAACATTATTTAGCATATGTTCTTACAATATTATAAAGGCTAAATGTTACCATTTCATTTTTCTAATAAGGCTCTCACTAGTCTTTTGTGTTTCTCCAAACCTAACATGAAACATAGAAGTATTTCGACTTCACTAGTGGGTGTTAGGACTCGTTTGTCTTGGTATTTTGACCTTGAGTTTTCTTAACAAATCATAGACCCATAAACGATGGATAACTCCTTATCAGTTGTATCACATATAACTCATAACCCATTTTTCTTCGTCTTAATCTCATTTTGACCTTGAGTTAACTCAACAAATCAAAAGAGATTATTCACTCGTACCTACCATATCCTGATGGCCTAATTATAGTATATGTAGCTTGAGTTTTCTTAACAAATACATATAGTTATCTTACCTCATCTGTTCAATATATTAATAATACTACACATAACATCCCTAGCTTGAGTTTGCTCAAAAACTAAGGAGTATGCAAGTAATTTATTAATATATATATAGTAGAGGACACCATTATATTGAGTGATATCAACTTATGGAATAATGTATTTCTTATGAGGTACCCTCCTTATTCAAGTGTCAAACACATCAGAAATTACAGTACACATACATTTACGTATGTAGTTATTCCTTAAGTCTATTTGGGTTTCTTTAATGTTCCACCTTTAGTTTATACACTCACATTAGATAAGTTTCATTATTATATAACTTTTATATTTTAATTAAATTATACCATTGTGACGACCGCCCATAACCCCTGCACTGAAACCTAGAGAAAGTGCGCTGTAAAGTGTGCCAGGCAGCCATGGACGATTGTCAAGGTAAATTAAAACAACAGAATCTATCGTATTACTCACAGCGCATGAACAAAATACAATAGAACATATATATAGTGAAGCTTCACAGAATAGAATCTCATCAATAAAACTTCATAATAGTTGAATACAAACATCTGAATAGTCAATACAACAAGCCTCACTACATATCACTCAGAGAATACAAAGCAGCGGAACATCCAGTACATATAGTAAGAAGTAATATGCAATACTCCAGCTCGTCTTCGTCATCAGCATCGTGGAAAGCAAGAGCAGCACCTGTCACCTGCTACCTAGTTTGCCCATCCCAAAATGGACGAACAGCCCAAGGCAATAAGAGTTAAAACATAAAGCCTTGAGTCAGACAACAGTCTTAGTGAGCGGTAAATTAACTAACAACGTACCAAAAGAGCATAAAGGAAAAGGAATAGGAATACAACCCTCCCACTCCAACCTCTTTCTACAATGATAGCCCCCAAACACACACTAAACAGAAGCAAACATAGCAGAGCATACAATTTAAAGTAAAGTAATTATCACTCGAGTCAAGGGCGATGTTTTCCAAGTACAAACCCCCAAGGCCTAAACCAAGATCAGATAAGCACCCAGAAAATGCCGCTCTTGAGACCGAATGACGATACAACCAAACATCCATGACTCTGGCTATCACTGTTATCATTGCTTCGATATCACCGTTAATTGAATGACCGGCACATTCTTTCAGCCGTCCGTCAAGGGCTAATGGAAACCCCGGTTCTAGACATAACTCCCGCACGTCATCGTGACCCGTGCCTAGGACTATCGAATCTGCCCAGAGTACTTGACTACCAATCCGTAGCCTTCAGGGACTATCGAATCTGCCCAACGTACTCTTGCTTTGAGCATGCTAGAACCTTCAACAACGATGGGATCTCAGCCTTCTAGTCATCCTCCTCGACGACTATTTCCATACTAGCTCAAGCACCTCTCGAGCATCCATTATCCTCAAACTCGAACCATATCACCGAGTTATCAACCTGCTTGGAATGATCCCGTCTGGATTAGACCAAGACTATCTCATATCATGCCTCGCTTCATCACATCCTCGCAAAGCTTCATCTCAACATCATCGTCATCGAATCTATGCATAAGAGCTTCACCATCCGCTACATATGCCACAAGCAGCGTTTCCAATTCAAGAGCTTTTCCCTTAGCTTTTGAATCATCTTCGGTCTAAATCAAATCATCAATCATCTAATTCATAGCAATCAACCAAGTCAAACATTAATCCAAGCAATCAAGCATTCAAATATGATCTAAGTAGACAATTATAACAATAATGGCAATTTCGTAATTAAAGAGTCGAAAGTCAAATAAGCATGAAAACATGAGCAATGTCTCTATAATCCTGATGAATGAACTTGCATAGGTTAACATGTAGTAAAATAGTTGTCAAATCATCATGAACAATGGATCTATATGGATCTATACTTAGGATTAAGAAAATGCATGGAAATCACTACTTTAACACAAAATCGAGCCAACGATCCGATATACTCCTTTGGATCCGTGTGAGAGATAATCACCACTCACCAAATCACCTAAACAACCCAAAAGCAACACACTTCAGATCTGGACAGCGAAGGATCTAACTTGATCTATCACCAATCCGCTTCAAACGATGAAATCTCTCTTCGAAGAATGTAGATCTTCAATCTAAGCTCTTCGATCTTCGATATGGATGGAAGGAATCACTAGATTAGAGTGGAGAAAAGAAGTGTGGAAGTCGAGCTCTCAAAATGGCAGCACTTCGTCGCTTCGAAATCCGGATCCCAAAAAGTGAGAAATGGACGAGTATTTATAGCTGAAACCTTAGGTCGTCCGCCTCTATAAGTCGTCTCCGACTTAACTTCCTCTCCGACTTAACACCCCAGACGACCTACGACTTAATTGCTATGCCAACTTACGACTTATCCCTCTCTCCAACCTACGACTCAACAGTTCAACGACCTAACGCCTAATCGACTTAAAACAATGCGCATCTGCGACTTATAACTTAGCAGGGCCTCCGACTTAACAGATAACTAGGTTACGACTTATCAAGCTAAGACTTAACCGGTTTATGACTCAACTCCTAAGTCGTCTACGACTTAACGTACCCAGCAACCTACGACCTAAGCTCCTATGTGCCTATACGACTTAACGACTCAGCACACACTCGATTCAGCAAAAATACCACCTTAACCAGTCAACTGGGATACGATCCACGACTTATAAAACCTTGCGACCTAAAAACCCCACGACTTACCTATATGCGCGACTTAAAACATCACGCGACCTAACACTTAAGTTAGATGTGACCTAACCATGTTACGACTTACGACTTAGTGGTCCTGCGACTTACGACTTAAACCAAAACACATGCTACAGCAACCCAACGACTTAACAGGTAGGCCACGACTTACGACTTAGCAATCACACGACCTAACACTTATGTCGTCTAGACGACTTAACTATCCAACACCAACACTTAAGTCGCTCACAACAGTTCCTTAGGTCATTGCCGACCTATCCTCCTAAGGTTGCTAACTCGCCTAGTTTCCTTAGGTCGCCTAAACCACTTAAGTCGGTCACGACTTATCACTTAGGTCGTTTACGACCTAGGACTTGAACAAAGTTCTGCCTAGAATCTGAAATGACTTAATCAACGCTAAGAATTCCAGATTTTGACAAACTTTTCGATCCTTAAAAATACGGGTCGTTACATTCTCTCCCCCTTAGGAATTTCGCCCCCAAAATTCCAAACAACCAAGAGCAATCAAAGACTATTCTGCACGCCTACCATCCATAGCAATCAACAAACCATGCATCCAGTTCTAGCTTAGCATGCAGAATTCTAAAACCAGTACAAGTTACAATATTGTGAGATGACACGACACCTTAGGGCCATACCTTGAAGAGTTCAGGATGAGCTGCCTTCATCCTCTCTTCCACCTCCCACGTACAGTCGTTATCATCATCACTCCATTGTATCTTGAGCAACTTAACTACCTTCCTCCTAAGCTGTTTCGTGTCGGTTTCCACAACACGAAGCGGCTTACGAGGTCTCTTATCGACTAGATCAACTTCGAAATCTTCACAGCTATCAGCAGAAACCACTGTATTCGAGTCGTGCACATACTTCCGTAGATATGATACATGAAAAACATTGTGCACAGTCGACATCTTCTCAGGTAACTCCAATCTATAGGCGAGCTTTCCAATTCACTCGATGATCGGGAATGGTCCAACAAACCTCGGAGTCAATTTTCCTTTCTTCCCGAATCGAATAACATTCTTCAGTGGAGAAATCTTCACAAAAACCATATCTCCTACGTCGAATTCCAAATCCTTTCAACGCTTATCGGCATAACTCTTCTGACGGTCTTGGGCTGCCTTCATTCATTGCCGAATGATCTCTATGCAATCCGAAGTCTGTCGAATCATCTCTGGCCCAAGTATCAACTTTTCTCCAGTTTCTAACCAACATGTCAGTGAGTTACACGGTCTTCCATACAATGCCTCATACGGTGCCATACCAATGCTTGACTGGTAACTGTTGTTGTATGCAAATTCCACCAAATGAAGGTGATCTTCCCATGATCCTTCGAAATCCAAAACACAAACTCTGAGGAGATCTTCCAAAACTCGGTTGACCCTCTCAGTCTGACCATCGGTTGAGGGTGATAAGCTGTACTCAAACACAACTCGGTTCCCAAAACTTCCTGGAAGCTCTTCCAAAATCCACTAGTGAACAATGGGTCTCGATCGCTCACTATACTCTTCGGAATACCATGGAATCGAACAATCCACTTAACATACAACTCAGCCAACTTTGATGCAGTCCTAGTCGATCGAACAGGAATGAATCTTGCACTCTTAGTCAGACGATCTACAATGACCCAAATCCCTTCATTTCCCGTTCTTGTTCTAGGTAGTCCATCAACAAAATCCATCGATACTTGCTCCCACTTCCATGTAGGAACCTCTAAAGGCTGAAGCAATCCACTTGGCTTCCTCTGTTCGGCTTTTACCAACTGGCAGTTCATGCACTTGGAAATAAAATTTCCAACATCCTTCTTCATGCCTTCCCAGTAGTAGGTTCTCTTCATATCCCGATACATCTTATTCCCTCCTGGATGAATTTTCAACTTCGAGTGATGACTTTCCTTCAGAACTTCACTCCTCAATTCATCTATATCGGGAACAACTAGTCGTCCTTGCTTCCGAAGCCAACCCTCTCGATCGACCTCGAATCCTTTATCCTTTTCTGGATCCAATCCAGATTCCAATTCACGGATAATCTTGACAATCTTATCATCTCGCTTTTGACTCTCACCAATCCTTTCCACAAGAGTCAGTCTTATTGATAAGTTTGCCAACATCTCAGGTTCCAATTCACATCTAGGCCTGAAGTCAAATCCAGCTAAATACTCGAGATTCCTCCATTCTTAAAACATGGCTCCCAATCCTGCATGTCTTCGACTTAACGCATCTGCCACTGCGTTACCTTTTCCCGGAGTATAAGCTATACCAAAATCATATGATGCTAAAAACTCTAGCCAACGTTGCTGCCGAAGATTCAAATCCTTTTGGGAGAAAAGATACTTCAACGACTTATGATCTGTAAACAACTCAAATCGAACTCCCAATAGATAATGTCTCCACATCTTCAGAGCAAATACAATCGCCGCTAACTCCAAATCATGAGTCGGGTAATTCCTTTCATGCGGCTTCAGTTGACGACTTGCATACGCAACAACTTTACCCCTCTACATTAGCACTGCTCCAAATCCAGTACCACATGCGTCGGTGTAAACCACCATCTCATCATTCCCACTTGGAATAGTCAAAACAGGAGCACTTGTCAATCGCTCTTTCAGGATTCCGAAAGCTTGCTCACACTTAGCATCCCATCTGAACACTTGGTTCTTTTTCGTCAATCCTGTCAATGGTGCAGCCACCTTGGAGAAGTCTTTGATAAACCGTCGATAATATCCTGCTAATCCAAGAAAACTTCTCACATCCGTTGCATTCTTAGGTCTAACCCAATCCTGGATTGCTGTCACCTTAGCGGGATCAACCGCTATTCCATTTCCAGAAATAACATGGCCTAAGAACCTCACTTCACTCTTCCAGAAGTGACACATCGAAAACTTAGCCTTCAGCTGATGTTTCCGCAAGATTTCCAAAACAATACGCAAGTGCGTCTTGTGCTCTTCCTTAGTTCTGGAATAAATCAGAATATCATCCACGAACACAAGTACAAACTTGTTCAACTGATCTCTGAACACTCTATTCATAAGATCCACAAAATATGTTGGCGCGTTAGTCAATCCAAACGGCATTACCAGCCACTCAAAGAAACCGGATGGTGTTCGAAAAGCAGTCTTCGGCACACTATCCTTAGCCACTCTCAACTGGTGAAATCCCGTTGCCAAATCCATCTGAGAAAACACCTTAGCTTCGTGAAGCTGATCAAACAAGTCATTTATCCTCGGCAATGGATACTTGTTCTTCTTAGTCACTTTATTCAGCTCACGATAATCCACACACAATCTCAACGACCCATCTGCCTTGGTTGCAAACACAAATGGTGCACCCCACTCGGACACACTACACCGAATGAATCCTTTCTGTAAAAGGTCATCAACTTGCACCCTCAACTCTTGCTGTTCCCTAGGCGCCATCCGCCTAAGAGGCATCACAACAGGTCTGGCTCCTTCAACTAGATCTATACGAAACTCGATCTCTCTATGCGGTGGTAACCCTTTGACTTCGTCAAAGACATCCTCGAATCCATTCGCGATTGGCACTAATGACAGTCCATCCCGTGGAACAACTAGCGAATACATGAAGCTCATGAAGACGCCTTCTTCATGCTTACATCGTATCACAATCTTTCGCCCCTCCACATTCTCGACTGTCACTTCCAGCCTCTCACAATCAACCTTTGCCGCATACCTCCTAAGCCAGTCCATACCCAAAATAATTCCGAACCCCGCAAAGTTCAGAACAAAACAATCACAAACAAAAGAGCAACCATGACTCGATACAATCAGACCACGGCATAACATACACAAACAAGACGAACCCCCAACTGGATTAGTCACAACCAATGGCCTATCAACGATATCCGGTTCTAAACCCAACCGGTCTACAAGTTCACTACAAACAAATGAATGCGACGCCCCAGTATCAAACAGAACTCTAACTGGAACACCACATAGGAAAAGAGTACCTTGAACCACCACACTCTTTCCCTTCCCTTCAGCGGTAGGAGCTTTCGAAGACGATGGAACAGCTCCCAAGGCATAAGCTCGCACAATCTGCTTGTCCCTCCTCGGTTCTGGACAATCCTTCCTGATATGCCCCGGCTAGTCACAGTTGTGACACTTCATCGGTACCTTCGGATTCTTACAATCCTTAGAGAAATGGCCCTTCTGCTGACAATTGTAGCAAGTCACTTTGCCTTTCGGCTTCTTCTGGCCATCCTTACCCTTCTGCTATTGCTGCTTCCTCTTCTTGTTTCCACTCTGCTATGGTTTAGACTCTCCCCTGGTCACAGCAACAACAGATCCTTCCTTAGGAAACAGACTCTCATGCCTGAGAGCTTTCTCCACAAGCTTCTCAAATGAATCGTCCAAATGATCCACCAGCTGTCTCCCAAGATAACTGTCCAAGCCTGTCACGAACTTCTCATTCTTCTGATAAGCAGATTCTATATATGACCGGGCATATTTGGACAAAGCTTCAAACTCAGAAACATACTCAAGAACTGGTCTTCCTCCCTGCTTGAGCTCCACAAACTTCTTAAACAGAACAGACTTCTGAGCTGTAGAAATGAACTTAGCTTCAAATCTGGCTTGGAATTGCTCCCAAGTAATCTCTTCCTCCGGAGTATTGATGGTAATAGAGTTCCACCAATCAGAGGCTCTCCCTTGAAGCTGCCTTAATGCTAACTTCCTCTTAGTTGCATCCTCAATTCCCAAATCACCAAAAATCCTTCTACAAGCATCTATCCATCTCTGGACCTCAATGGTTGATTCTGTTCCCAAGAAAACCTTTCCTCCAAGAGCAGTATAGTCTTTGCACAGCTTAGCAAAATCCACCGGTTTTGGAGTTTGAACTTGAACCCCAACATCTACTGCTGTCCCCGGAACTGGTATCCTTCTCATGATCGAAGTCATCATAGCTTCGAACATAGCTGCATAATCAGCATCCCCTTCAGTAGCACGGCCTTCCCTAGCAGCTGGTCTCCCTCTTCGACTCATTCTCAATATCTATAAAAAGGAATGGTCAGAACATCTTGAGAAACAACTGCTTAAAGGACTCAAACTCTTCTAATCTACTATATTATATATAGTAATCATCCATCAAAATACAATTACGTCTCTCATACGTAGTTACGTCAGCGAACATTGGTAAAATCGATTAACCAATGCTCTGATACCAAATGTGACGACCGCCCATAACCCCTGCACTGAACCTAGAGAAAGTGCACTGTAAAGTGTGCCAGGCAGCCATGGACAATTGTCAAATTAAAACAACAGAATCTATCGTATTACTCACAGCGCATGGACAAAATACAATAGAACATATATATAGTGAAGCTTCACAGAATAGAATCTCATCAATAAAACTTCATAATAGTTGAATACAAACATCTGAATAGTCAATACAACAAGCCTCACTACATATCACTCAGAGAATACAAAGCAGCGTAACATCCAGTACATATAGTAAGAAGTAATATGCAATACTCCAGATCGTCTTCATCATCAGCATCGTGGAAAGCAAGAGCAGCACCTGTCACCTGCTACCTAGTCTGCCCGTCCCAAAATGGACGAACAGCCCAAGGCAATAAGAGTTAAAACATAAAGCCTTGAGTCAGAAAACAGTCTTAGTGAGCGGTAAATTAACTAACAACATACCAAAAGAGCATAAAGGAAAAGGAATAGGAATACAACCCTCCCACTCCAACCTCTTTCTACAGTGATAGCCCCCAGACACACACTAAGCAGAAGCAAACATAGCAGAGCATACAATTTAAAGTAAAGTAATTATCACTCGAGTCAAGGGCGATGTTTTCCAAGTACAAACCCCCAAGGCCTAAACCAAGATCAGATAAGCACCCAGAAAATACCGCTCTTGAGACCGAATGACGATACAACCAAACAGCCATGACTCTGGCTATCACTGTTATCATTGCTTCGATATCACCGTAATTGAATGACCGGCACATTCTTTCAGCCGTCCGTCAAGGGCTAATGGAAACCCCGGTTCTAGACATAACTCCTGCACGTCATCGTGACCCGTGCCTAGGACTATCGAATCTGCCCAGAGTACTTGACTACCAATCCGTAGCCTTCAGGGACTATCGAATCTGCCCAACGTACTCTTGCTTTGAACATGCTAGAACCTTCAACAACGATGGGATCTCAGCCTTCTAGTCATCCTCCTCGACGACTATTTCCATACTAGCTCAAGCACCTCTCGAGCATCCATTATCCTCAAACTCGAACCATATCACCGAGTTATCAACCTGCTTGGAATGATCCCGTCTGGATTAGACCAAGACTATCTCATATCATGCCTCGCTTCATCACATCCTCGCAAAGCTTCATCTCAACATCATCGTCATCGAATCTATGCATAAGAGCTTCACCATCCGCTACATATGCCACAAGCAGCTTTTCCAATTCAAGAGCTTTTCCCTTAGCTTTTGAATCATCTTCGGTCTAAATCAAATCATCAATCATCTAATTCATAGCAATCAACCAAGTCAAACATTAATCCAAGCAATCAAGCATTCAAATATGATCTAAGTAGACAATTATAACAATAATGGCAATTTCGTAATTAAAGAGTCGAAAGTCAAATAAGCATGAAAACATGAGCAATGTTTCTATAATCTTGATGAATGAACTTGCATAGGTTAACATGTAGTAAAATGGTTGTCAAATCATCATGAACAATGGATCTATATGGATCTATACTTAGGATTAAGAAAATGCATGGAAATCACTACTTTAACACAAAATCGAGCCAACGATCCGATATACTCCTTTGGATCCGTGTGAGAGATAATCACCACTCACCAAATCACCTAAACAACCCAAAAGCAACACACTTCAGATCTGGACAGCGAAGGATCTAACTTGATCTATCACCAATCCGCTTCAAACGATGAAATCTCTCTTCAAAGAATGTAGATCTTCAATCTAAGCTCTTCGATCTTCGATATGGATGGAAGGAATCACTAGATTAGAGTGGAGAAAAGAAGTGTGGAAGTCGAGCTCTCAAAATGGTAGCACTTCGTCGCTTCAAAATCCGGATCCCAAAAAGTGAGAAATGGACGAGTATTTATAGCTGAAACCTTAGGTCGTCCGCCTCTATAAGTCGTCTCCGACTTAACTTCCTCTCCGACTTAACACCCCAGACGACCTACGACTTAATTGCTATGCCAACTTACGACTTATCCCTCTCTCCAACCTACGACTCAACAGTTCAACGACCTAACGCTTAATCGACTTAAAACAATGCGCATCTGCGACTTATAACTTAGCAGGGCCTCTGACTTAACAGATAACTAGGTTACGACTTATCAAGCTAAGACATAACCGGTTTATGACTCAACTCCTAAGTCGTCTACGACTTAACGTACCCAGCAACCTACGACCTAAGCTCCTGTGTGCCTATACGACTTAACGACTCAGCACACACTCGACTCAGCAAAAATACCACCTTAACGAGTCAACTGGGATACGATCCACGACTTATAAAACCTTGCGACCTAAAAACCCCACGACTTACCTATATGCGCGACTTAAAACATCATGCGACCTAACACTTAAGTCAGATGTGACCTAACCATGTTACGACTTACGACTTAGTGGTCCTGCGACTTACGACTTAAACCAAAACACATGCTACAGCAACCCAACGACTTAACAGGTAGGCCACGACTTACGACTTAGCAATCACACGACCTAACACTTATGTCGTCTAGACGACTTAACTATCCAACACCAACACTTAAGTCGCTCACAACAGTTCCTTAGGTTGTTGCCGACCTATCCTCCTAAGGTTGCTAACTCGCCTAGTTTCCTTAGGTCGCCTAAACCACTTAAGTCGGTCACGACTTATCACTTAGGTCGTTTACGACCTAGGACTTGAACAAAGTTCTGCCTAGAATCTGAAATGACTTAATCAACGCTAAGAATTCCAGATTTTGACGAACTTTTCGATCCGTAAAAATACGGGTCGTTACAACCATAATCTTATGTATAACATTTTATTAGTTAAATCTTATTTATTTAATTTTAATTAATTAACTCTTTAATTAATTTTAAATTAGTATTCCAATACAACTTTAATATTGGGCCTATCTACTATAACCTTAATAGTAGGACACATATATCTTATATATGCATATTTTTAGTTAATTAGCTTACCTTTAATTACTTTATTAATTAAACATAATTTTAATTAAATTATATTAATTCTATAAATTTATCTTATATACATACAAGTATGCTTATGTTATCTTAAACACTTTAAATTAACATAACATATATCAACATATATAATACGTGCATATAAGTATTAATTAATTAACTCGTTTAATTAATTTATATTATTAATATTATTAATAAATTTAAAATTTGAAATTAATATTTACATAGTTTCAAACATTTTGAACTTTTCATTACATTTTCAAAATTTTGAAAATTTATGTTATATTATAACCTTTTATAATAAACATGTTTTAATTTTAAATTTAACTTTTAAATTTAAAATCATGTCTTAATTTTCAAAACTATTTTGATAATTATCCCTAGGCCCAATTCAAATTGGGCCTTTTCTATTAGGGGCTACCTTTGGGCTCACATCACCATTTAGGCCAGGCAGGTAACCAGGTGGGACACGGTACTTGATTATCCAATTCCAATCCTAGACATCACCTTTCTAGACACCGTACTAAGTGCACGAGCTTAATTAGTTAGCCCTAACATGACTAATTTAGACCGCATAGGCTATTTGGCTCCGATACATTTGAAGGAACTGGGCTAGCCTACAGCAGAAGAAATAGGTGAATGTCAAAAAATTTAACTATTTTGGATCTTTAATGGGCCTATGAAGTCTAAATTCATTTGGAACTTTTTAAGTTTCTTTTAAATAAAATTAATATTTTATTTAACTTCATAAATAAAGTTTCACTTTAATTTAATGTGTATGTAAGTTACAGTATATCAAACATACTCATATATACAAATTTGTATGTAACGTTTACTTTTCAAATTTATTCACAGAAGGAAATATTTCATTTTCTTTCTCTTAACTTGTTCAATTAATGAGGGGGGTATAAATTTATTTAAAGAAGGAAACTTTTCATTTCCTTTCTCTTAAATTATTCAATTAATGAGGGATCATAAATGTAACGATCCGGAATTTCACTGCTTTGATTAGTGAATATTTAATTAATTTTAAATATTCAATATATAGGTTTTATAATGAAAATAAACTCATTATAATTAATTAATAATGATGGTAAACTCGTTTTCAAATTTTATTTACCAAATTAAATAGTTCGCAGAAAAACAGAAAATCATTTTCAAAATTTATTTACCAAATTAAATAGTTCGTAGAAAAACAGAAAATGTGACTGAAGAACGTTTTCCGAAATTTCGACCGTTCGACACCGAAAAATTGCTGGGAACGTTGTTCGTCTTTGTGCACTATATGTACCTATACACAAGAGTTAATTAACTAAACAATAACACACTTAGAAATAAATTATCTTATGTTAATTTGGATTAGTAAGTGATGTGACAAGACGTAGTTTTAAAAATAATAATATTATATATAAATATATATATTCCTCTCTTGTCACATCTTAGATTTGTGATCATTAACCATAATTATCTCTCTTCACATCTTAGTTAATTAATAATTTAACTTATATATATATATATAAAGAAAGTGATGTGACTAAGCATAATAATATTATATGTATATAAAGAAGGTGATGTGACTAAACATAATAATTACATATATATATATACACACACACACACACACACATACATACATACATACACACACACACACACACACATATATATATATAAAGAAAGTGATGTGACCAAACGTACTAATTATATATATATAAGAGTGATATGACTAAACATAATTATATATATAAAGGGAGTGATGTGACTTGACAAAATGATGAGGTGAAATCTTGCTTATAAATAGCCTGTATGTTTCTCCATTTTTCCTCCTCTTTCCACCAACATTTTTTTCCTCATTTCTAACTCAAATGGGGTTTTTCTTTTTTTGATACCCTGTGAAATTTTGATTGCTACAATATCCTAGTTGACCACTTTTCGAATTTCTATCATAGCTATGTAAAAATACCAATTCTTTACAGAGCAATTTTTTAGCTCAGAATTTAAATTCAGAAAATGGTTCATCTTCTTTGGAACATAACTTCTTCAAACCAAATCGAAAATGGGTGATAATTTTTTTAAAACGATAGAGAAAAGAAATTTAAATAACTTTCTGTTTGAGTGATTTTTGAATTCCGTGAGTAGGTCACCCAAAAATTAGTTGCAAAATGACCTATTTTCGGGTTTATTATTAAGAATTCAATGTTTACCAAAGTCGCTCCATCTTACCAAAACAAGTCTCGCTTTCTCTTCCCTTCAAGGCTTAGCCTACCCAGTGCATTTAGGGTTTAAGACTCCATCTTGTTGCTTAGAAATAGAAGTGTTATGTCATACTCTAATTTAGGAAGAATTTGGATAGCTTTCGGGTGAGTAAATTCTTAACTTTTAGGAAAAGATCTTACCTTTATATATTTGTTGGTTATATTGTTATATATATATAATGTTGTGTTTGGATTATGATATGGCTTGGTTGTTTTATGTATGTGCTAACTTGTAGTTTAGTATTTGATTTGAGATTGATGGTTAGGCGATGTGTTTGGATATGAATGTGGTGATTCTACTACAATTTGATGATGATGTGATTTGGTATCTTTCATATATGCTTGGATTATGGTTGAATGGTATGGAAGATAGGAACTTGAGTTGTTAAGGGACTTGAGATCCATTTTGAAAATCTAATCGTTTACTAGTTTTGAGTTAGTAAATGTTTGTTTAAATTCTAACTCGAGTTAAGGTTTTCATAAAACCTTTTCTTTTATGTATTAAAAATAATTCAAAATAAGGTTAAAATTTTAGACGGTAACTTAGAGAAGTAATTCTATGTTATTGCGTCCATAGCGATAGTCGCTATGGATGCAGTTCGGAAAAGTTTGATTTCTAACTTTAAAGTTTCTTTTAAAATGATTTGAAAACCTATTTTCAAACGAAATTAGCAACACATAAGTTAATTATAACTTGATTAAGTATGTTTAAAAATTAACTAATTTATTAATTAAGGATAATTATTTATTAATTAATCAATAATTAGGTTAAGTAATTAGTGACTAATTAGTGATAATTAAGTAAGTTATTAAGAAGTTTAATTAATGATTAATTAAGTTAATAAAGGTAATTATTTTATGTAATCAAGTTTAATTACTTTATTTATTATTTAACTAAAGTTGAATTATTTAATTAAAGATTAATTATTACTTAATTAGGGATTAATTTTAAGTAAATGTATATTTGTTTAAAATTTATTTATTGATTTACTTCTAATTAATTAACACTAAATTATGATTTGATTTAGATTATTTAAGATTTTATTAAGCTTTAATTTATATTAAATTATGATATAATTATTAAAAGTTATTTTAAACTTTATCAGTTATGTTTTAAGTTGGGTTCTTTCTAAGTGGTATGATTTTAACCAAAATATCTCTTGTCCATGATATTAAATAGAAAAACAACTGTGAATAAGTTAGAATGTGATTGTTTGTGTTGTATGGACGTTCATTAGCTGTAACGACCCGTATTTTTCGAAAAAGAAGAAAATTCAAATTTTAGAATTTAATACGGTAAGAAATTAAAAATTTATGATTTTAAATAAAATTTACTTTGAATTATAACATCTGATTTTGATTTGATAAAGTGACAACTATTTTATATGATTTCAAACGTATGGTTTAATAAAAGTTTAATTGGATAGATTTAATATTGTGTAAAGCATGAAATAAAATTTATGATTAACTGGAATTGGGTTTTAATTGTAAATTAACTTCTAATCTATGTGTAAACAATAAATGTACAATTATGTATTCAACCTTATTTAAATTTTAGTCTTAGTTTTTGCTCATCTTACATATCAACCTATTGAAATTAATTTGTTAATTAAATTTAGTATAATTGGATTTTACATAAAAGGGAAGAAATATAAATTTTAATTTAATAAGATTTAATTAGTTAAACGATTCATAAATTGAGAATTTAATACTGCATTAGTTAATATTAGCATTTTAATTAAGGAACTTGAAATTACAAACCAATGAATATTCAAGTATATTAATTTGAAATATAGTTTATTTTGAAATTAAATAAAGGTGAATTTCATTGAATATAATAAACTGAAATGTACCATTTAAAACAAACAATAGAATTTTTTTGACGGAAATTTGATATTTGCTATGCGTCCATCTAGACATAGAAAATGGCCAATTTTCGTTGAATAATTTAGATGTCCTATCGGTCGCTAGAAATTCAGTTTAAATCAGTTAAGAACAGTTGAATTTAAAAGTGTTTCGAAACCTAAATATGTCAACATAAGAAAATTTATTTAGAACACTCTGAATAAGACTGCGTAATCCGTTTTGTGAAATTCGGACATTTCTAGCTCCGTTTGGATTTTTCCGTACGGAATAGCAACGTATATCGGTGTCCGTATGGATTTTTGATAGGAAGGTCCTGACACAGATATTTCTGTTTCCTCTTGTCCGTCTCATCGCGCTGATCACCATGATATATTCATTTCTGTATTTTGAGGTTCGGTACACGACGGAAATAATAAACTGTTCGTTGTAACGGTACCGTAAATTTGTGACTTTCCACTTTCTTACCTTTTCAAAATTGAAGCGTGCTGTCCAAGCCATTAATTGCTTTTATATTTTAGCTCAATCCAAGGGTGACCATTGCCATCCCATAACCGGTTCGAAAGTCAAAACGTACAAAAATTTGTATACGTTTTTTCAATTGATTGGCAACGGTTCATTTTATTTGCCTTTGTAACTTTGTTGTTTTTCACTTCGTTTCTTGGCTGTCACTTTCCATTCTCCCCTCCATGCTTGTTTCCATGGCCCCAACCCGTCGAACCCACCATGTTCCCAAAGCCTACTCCGCACTACAAAACCCGTGCCACTCCCCTACAAAACTCGAAGGCACCGAAGTATCCACAGCTGAAACGCTATCACCTCAAACCGCCGAACCCCTATTGCCGCAACCTTTCCCCTCACCTCAGGCTGCGATCTCCCCTCCAACCTGAGCATGCCACCCACCCACCATGGCCGCCCAAAACCCTCTACTCGCCCACCACCGCAAGCACTGTCCACCTCCGTGCGTCCTCCCTCCTCGTGACCCGTACTCCTCTGGTCTCCTACGTGATGGTGAGAATATATATATCTTAGATCTACATATCATAGTTACTTTTGACCTGCTATCTCTTCTCATATGATATTATACATAATATCTAAGTTATATTCAACAGTTTTATAAATATACGTTAGTAAAAGCTACATTTTTTTTTCGGGAAATATATTTGTCAATTATATATTTGATATGTTATATGTGTATATGTATATATACATATATATGTATAAGCTATAGTTTATATATAAATTTATGTATATTACTGAGTTAATATATTAGCTTGGAAGTTGTGTGTAACGACCTGTAAATTTTAATAATTTTTATAACATATAATTGAATTTTGAGAAATTTTAAATAATGAAATTTTGAAATAAAAATTTAATATTTGGAATACGTCTATTTAAACATAACAAATGGTAAATTTTCATCTAATAATATGAACGTTTATTTTATTGTGTGATTTTATTTCAATTTAAATCAGTTAATAACAGTTGAATTTAAAAGTATTCCGAAACCTAAATATGTCAACATGAGAAAATTTATTTAGAACACTCTGAACAAGACTGCGTAATTCGTTTTGCAAATTTCGGACGTTTCTAGCTCCGTTTGGATTTTTCCGTACGGATAGCAACATATATCACTATCCGTATCGACTTCTAATAGGATGGTCATACCACTGATATTAGTATACCGTTTTGATCGTCTCGTCATGCTGATCTCTACGGTATATTTATTTCTGTATTTTGAGGTTCAGTACGTGATAGAAACAATAAAACCGTTCGTTGTAACGGTACCGTAAATTTTGACTTTTAACTTTCCTTTACTTTCAAATTGAAACGTACAGGCTGGACCACAATAATAAATTGCTTTTTAACCTTCAGCTGAATCAAAGCTCTATCGTTCACTTTTCTTTTAATTCTTTTACTAGTATATATTCATTTGCCTCTTCTTCGTTTACTTGAATCCAGCCTGTCCCTTGATTGTCCCAAAGCAAATGAACTTTTACTCTGCTCTCCCATCCATTTTATCTCTCCTCTAATGTTTCATCCCTTTCCCTTTTGTTTTCTTTGCCTATGAAAAATAAATCTAGTATGATATATATATATATATATACATATTGATTTTTTTTCTTATAGCTCTCAACAACTAGACACAGCAACCTATGTCGCCACCTCAACCTCCAATTTGCAGCGTCGACTGCAACCACTCCAACCCAAAGCCCATCTCTTCCACGTCTTTGCCCGACCCTCCACTCACGCAAGCCACCGAGCCTCCACCTTGTTCCGCCATGATCTTCCATTGTTCGGCCCCTCAGCCTCCACTTCTTGCTTATCTTGTTCCACCTCTCTCCTGATGGTATGTACAAATATATTTGGGTATATATAAAAATATATATGTATCTTATGTTATTGCGTGAGTATACCTTTATATATATAATCTTATCTACGTTAGTATTTATATATTAAGGTATGTGTTTAGTATATATATTCTTACTTATACAGTCTGTATAAACATTTCATATAGTCGATCTGTTAGTATTTTAAAGAGGTAAGTATATATATGTATATATAAGTTGATATAAATTTGTATATCTGTAGACTTGAGTTTGTCGGTTATGTTAGATATATTGTTTTGCATATTTGTTCAGTGTCTGCATATTCATTTGGTCTGCATAGTATTTAGCTGTAGCATATATTAAAGTATCCTTAAGTTTGGTTTCAAATATAAAAAGGTCTGTTTAATATATAAAGTTATAGAGTATTTAGCTATGTCTGCATATTTTGTTGTAAGTTCTATAGGCTGTGTCTGCATATTTTCTTTGTTCAGTGTATGTATTATAAAGTATATATAAAGTTGTGTACATGTTGCTTTAGTTGGTTTGATGGTTAATATAAAGATTATATATATAATTGGATTTTGAAATATATACATAATCTTTTTCGTATAAAAATCTGACATGTTATTTATAACGAAAGTTATATATGGGAAAATGTATATGAGCTATCAATATCACAATGGTTAGATATATATATATATATTGAGCTATTGATTTCAGTTTACATAGTCCTACATTGTAAGTATATAAAGTTATATAAGTTTATATTAGTTATATTATATGTTGGGTTATATACACATCAGTTGGATATATAGTAGTAATATATATAGTTGTAATGCATGTTTGTTGGATTTGAATACATATTTTTACTGGTTTTACGTATATATGTTTATATACATGAATTTTATATAAGCTATTTGTAAATGGTTGTTCTTATACATATAGATTTTGATTTGGATATATGTAAATATGTTTAAAACATAATATCAATTTTCACATATATACTTTAAAGATTTTTATATGTGTTTGAATCTGAAATATGATCTGATATATATAGTGTTTATATATATAAGTTCACTTATACTAATTATCTTCATTGATCCCGTTCTAATTTGTTCCATCAGTTCCTTTTATCAGCTTTGATCATTGAATTCGTGCTAATTTTGCTTGGATTCGTAATTCAATTTCAGTGTGCGTATCCGTGTCATCTTCTGCATTCTCTAGCCTCGAAAGGTGAGCAATCACTCACGATTAATGTTCTTATATTTATTAAATTTGATTTCAATTGAAACGGCAATTGAAATATGCTGCTGTTAGTTGTTTACATTGTTATATATGCTATTATCTGTATCTGTTCACCTGTGATATCTTACACCTTTATCTATTATTTATATTGATGATATATGCCTGTTATATTATTATCATACCTGTTATCACTCTGCAAGTTCCCTGTTAGTATAGAATTCACTATGGATTGAAATGATACATACCCGAACGATCTGTAGAATGAGGGAAAATCGTTATGGGTTGAAATGACAAACCCAAGCGATTTTCATTGACATTGAATTTGGGATTGCGGGTTGAAATGATATATACCCGCATATATTTAAACTATGGATTGAAATGATAAATATCCGTTCCACTTGATCATAGGATAGAAAATTTATACAGACACCGTTGGTCAATATATAAATATTTAAAAATGATTTCTATGGTTTTGAAAGGAAATATATAAGGTTTTATTTAAATTTGGAAATATTTTATATATAAATAAGTTTTAATATAAAGTAGATTCAATAATAAGCTTTAATTTAATAAAGTTTGATTTAATTTATATATAATATGTTACGTATTTATTTAAAATTGTATTTTTAAAATTAGATTTTTATATTGATTGTATAAGTTAAAGTTAGGAAGATAAATCTGAAATTGATTTGAAATTGTATTTAATTAAGAATTTTGTTTAATTAAATCAACTTGAAACTTATTGAATTTGAGGGTTTTAAGATATGATTTTATAACTTGATTTTGATTTAAAGTGATTAAATGGATACTTGATGCAGCCCGACCTTCCGTCGTTTTAGGTCGCCAACGACCTAACAATTTGTTAAGTCGAGCAAGCGACCTACTGGGATTCGACCTAATGTGATACGACTTAACGAGTTAAGTCAACAAGATAGGTCGCAAAGTTCATATGTCGCGAAGGTCTTAGGTCGCCAACGACCTAGCAAGAAGCCACCTGATCTTAGGTCGCTACGAAACAGTGTGTTACGACCTAGAATGTCGCAACCTAACATAACCAAGCTATATTTTAAGGTCGCTCCATGGTTAGGTCGCGTGAATGGGTTGGGTCGCTCCAGAAGATATGCCGCTGATTCCTTATGTTGTGAAGATGTCCTATTGCCGTGCATCCTTAAGTCGCTCAAGAGTAGGTCGCGAGACCTTGGGTCATTGAGATTCCTTAAGTCGCTCTGTGGATAGGTCGCTTGAAGATTTCCAGAAACCACTTCTTTAGGTCTCTTAGTGAGCTAACGACCTTATGTTGCATATGCTGCTTTGACTTAAGTCGCGTGGGGTTTAGATCGCGTGTATTGTAACTATAACTGTTAGGTCGCATAATGTTAGGTCGTTATGTGTAATTTGTTGAGTCGCTTATGTGTTGTAACTTGTGTTTGTAACTTGTATATGTTGTATTGTATTTGTTTGTTTCCTTTTTAAGTCACGTCTGTTAGGTCGTAGGTCGTCTGTTTTTAGGTCGCAAGGTGTTAGGTCGTTCATGACCTAGGTGTTGTGTTGAGTCGTGTGAGTTGAGTTGTAAGCCTATAAATAGGTGGGTGGTATCATTTGTAAGTTTTGGTTGATTTTGAATAAACTTTTGTTTGAGAGCTTTGTGCCTCTTCTCAAATTGGTAGTTGAGTGTGATCTCCTATCTCCACCTTCGACATTCGAGTGCGCTCGAATCAACGATTGTTGAAGCCGATTCACAGAATCAAGTGCGCTTGATCAACATCGAAGAATCGTAGATCATTAAACACGGTATCGTGCGCGATCAACGTGTTTGAGATAGCTAGAATCCGGTATCTTTCAATCCACCGATTGATACTTTCACCGTTTCATACTTTTCTGTAATCCGCTGCTGCATCATTTGGTATCAGAGCTAGACTTAGCCAATCATAGCTAAGCCGAGTCTTTGGAGCAAATTCTTATTGAAGAGTTTGAAGTTAAGGCCAAGAGTTAGGAGCTGAAGCCGTGCATCACTTTGAGAATCAAGGCCGAGAGTTAAAGTTGTGAAGTTTTGACAATGCGGCTGAGAAGAGCTAATCGCCATCAGAATGTTGAAGTGTTGTATAGAAGAGAAGAAGCCGAGCAAATGGAACAACGCATCAATGAAAAGTTTGATGAAGGCATTGGGAAGTTAGAGAAACTGATGAATGATATGAATCAAAGTCAAAGGAGGAGGTCGCCAATCTCGAACCATGGAGGAAACAAAGTTTCGCCATCGGTTACGGAAGCGAGGAGGGTGTCACCGCAATCTTATAGGGAAAGAAGAGAATCTTCAGTTTCGTTGAGAAGAGAACATCATGAGTATAGAGATGAAGAGAGGAGAACTCCACGTGAGTTTGAACATGAACCATACCGTGATGATGAAAGACATAGTAGAAGGGATATGCATGATCATATAGATGTGGGTGGTCGAGATCGATATCAAAGTACGTCTGTATTTGATGAAGATGGTGGTAGATGTAGTATTCATTCTCGAGATCGAGACCAAGTACAAAATGCATATCGGGATGTTGAAGATGATCGTCGATGGGAGTCGGGGATGAAAACTGAAATTCCAGAATTCAAGGGAGGAATGGTAGTCGAAGAATTTTTGGATTGGTTGTCTAATGTGGAAGAAATTTTTGACTTCAAAGAAGTACCCAAGCATCGTAGAGTGAAGTTGGTTGCTACACGATTGAAAGGAAGAGCTATGGCATGGTGGCAACAAACTAAACTAACATGGGAGAGAATGGGAAAGTCAAAGATTGAGTCATGGGAGAAGATGAAGAAATTGATGAAAGCTACATTCTTGCCATATAATTATCAGTCTCTTATGTATCAACGATTGCAGAATCTGAGACAGGGAACGAAGTCTGTGAATGATTATGCAGATGAATTTTATCAATTGATTGCGAGAAATGACATCATGGAGACGGAGGAACAGCTGACAGCTAGATTTGTTGGAGGGTTGAGAATGCAGATTCAAGATATGGTGAATATGTTTGATCCCAAATCTGTTGCGGAAGCACATCAAAGAGCTCTAGCTTGGGAGAAGCAAGGTAGGAGAGGTGGGGGTGTGTTTACGAATTCCAACAATCAGAACAAGGATGCTAGTAACAGTGCGGATGTTTCCAAAGTCGTCAATAAAGTCATCAACAAGATAGGTCGCAAAGTTCATATGTCGCGAAGGTCTTAGGCCGCCAACGACCTAGCAAGAAGCCACCTGATCTTAGGTCGCTACGATACAGTGTGTTACGACCTAGAAGGTCGCGACCTAACATTACCAAGCTATATTTTAAGGTCGCTCCATGGTTAGGTCACGTGAATGGGTTGGGTCGCTCCAGAAGATATGCCGCTGATTCCTTATGTTATGAAGATGTCCTGTTGCCATGTATCCTTAGGTCGCTCAAGAGTAGGTCGCGAGACCTTGGGTCGTTGAGATTCCTTAAGTCGCTCTATGGATAGGTCGCTTGAAGATTTCCAGAAACCACTTCTTTAGGTCGCTCAGCGAGCTAACGACCTTATGCCGCATATGCTGCTTTGACTTAAGTCACGTGGGGTTTAGACCGCGTGTATTGTAACTATAACTGTTAGGTCATTATGTGTAATTTGTTGAGTCGCTTATGTGTTGTAACTTATGTTTGTAACTCGTATATGTTGTATTGTATTTGTTTGTTTCCTTTTTAAGTCGCGTCTGTTAGGTCGTAGGTCGTCTGTTTTTAGGTCGCAAGGTGTTAGGTCGTTCACGACCTATGTGTTGTGTTGAGTCGTGTGAGTTGAGTTGTAAGCCTATAAACAGGCGGGTGGTATCATTTGTAAGTTTTGGTTGATTTTGAATAAACTTTTGTTTGAGAGCTTTGTGCCTCTTCTCAAATTGGTAGTTGAGTGTGATCTCCTATCTCCACCTTCGGCATTCGAGTGCGCTCGAATCAATAATTGTTGAAGCCGATTCACAGAATCAATTGCACTTGATCAACGTCGAAGAATCGTAGATCTTTAAACACGGTATCGTGCGCGATCAACGTGTTTGAGATAGCTAGAATCCGGTATCTTTGGATCAACGGATTTGGGCCTTTGGTATCTTTCAATCCACCGATTGCTACTTTCACCGTTTCATACTTTTCTGTAATCCGCTGCTGCATCATTTGGTATCAGAGCTAGACTTAGCCAATCATAGCTAAGCCGAGGCTTTGGAGCCAATTCTTATTGAAGAGTTTGAATTTAAGGCCGAGAGTTAGGAGTTGAAGCCGTGCATCACTTTGAGAATCAAGGCCGAGAGTTAAAGTTGTGAAGTTTTGACAATGCGGCTGAGAAGAGCTAATCGCCATCAGAATGTTGAAGTGTTGTATAGAAGAGAAGAAGCCGAGCAAATGGAACAACGCATCAATGAAAAGTTTGATGAAGGCATTGGGAAGTTAGAGAAACTGATGAATGATATGAATCAAAGTCAAAGGAGGAGGTTGCCAATCTCGAACCGTGGAGGAAACAGAGTTTCGCCATCGGTTACGGAAGCGAGGAGGGTGTCGCCGCAATCTTACAGGGAAAGAAGAGAATCTTCAGTTTCGTTGAGAAGAGAACATCATGAGTATAGAGATGAAGAGAGGAGAACTCCACGTGAGTTTGAACATGAACCATACCGTGGTGATGAAAGACAAAGTAGAAGGGATATGCGTGATCATAGAGATGTGGGTGGTCGAGATCGATATCGAAGTACATCTGTGTTTGATGAAGATGGTTGTAGATGTAGTATTCATTCTCGAGATCGAGACCAAGTACGAAATGCATATCGGGATGTTGAAGAAGATCGTCGATGGGAGTCGGGGATGAAAACTGAAATTCCAGAATTCAAGGGTGGAATGGTAGTGGAGGAATTTTTGGATTGGTTGTCTAATGTGGAAGAAATTTTTGACTTCAAAGAAGTACCCGAGCATCGTAGAGTGAAGTTGGTTGCTACACGATTGAAAGGAAGAGCTATGTCATGGTGGTAGCAAACTAAACTAACACGGGAGAGAATGGGAAAGTCAAAGATTGAGTCATGGGAGAAGATGAAGAAATTGATGAAAGCTACATTCTTGCCATATAATTATCAGTCTCTTATGTATCAACGATTGCAGAATCTGAGACAGGGAGCGAAGTCTGTGAATGATTATGCGGATGAATTTTATCAATTGATTGCGAGAAATGACATCATGAAGACGGAGGAACAGCTAACAGCTAGATTTGTTGGAGGGTTGAGAATGCAGATTCAAGATATGGTGAATATGTTTGATCCCAGATCTGTTGCGGAAGCACATCAAAAAGCTCTGGCTTGGGAGAAGCAAGGTAGGAGAGGTGGGGGTGTGTTTACGAATTCCAATAATCAGAACAAGGATGTTAGTAACAGTGCGGATGTTTCCAAAGTCGTCAATAAACCGAATGTGAATGAAGCCAACAAAGCTAAGGTCAATAGTAGTCTCAAATGCTTTAATTGTCAAGAGTTGGGCCATAAAAGCAATGAATGTACAAAGCCCAAGAAGTGAGCAATGATTGCGGAGATTGAGCATGAAGATGCAGAGGTAGAGTGTGTCAATTCACTACCGGTTGAAGAAGAAGAATTATTGACAGGAGATGAGGGTTGTAGTTTGTTGATGAGAAGATCTTGTTTAACGCCAAAGCAAGGAGATGATTCTAGTTGGTTGAGGAGCAATATTTTCCAGTCAACATGCACTATTCTAGGGAAGGTTTGTAAATTTTTCATCGATGCAGGAAGCTGTGATAATATCATTTCTTCAGAAGCTGTAAAGAAGTTGTCATTGAAAACAGAGAAGCATCCAAACCCCTACAAATTAGCTTGGTTGAGGAAAGGAGGGGAAGTGAAGGTTAATCGAAGAGCTTGTGTTAATTTTTCCATTGGGAAGAAATACAAAGACGAAATTTGGTGTGATGTGGTTGATATGGATGTATGCCATCTGTTGTTGGGATGACCATGGCAATATGATAGAGCTGTGCAGCATGATGGTCGCACCAACAGCTACAGTTTTATGTTCAAGAATACACGAATCATTTTGGTTCCTAAAAGTCATCAACAGAGTGAAAACAAATTGGAGGAGATTGAAGAACTTAAAACTTTGCTATCTTTAAAGGAATTTGTTGATGTGGAAGATGAAGTCGATTGTTTTCAGTCACTAAAATTTGATAAAGATGAAGTTGATGATTTTCAACCAACGAAATCTGATGAACATGAGGTTGAAAATTCACATTCAGCAAAGTTGGATGAGGGTGAAGGAAGTAAGTCAGGAGATGAAGAGGGTAATTTAATGATGAAGGAGGTGGATTCGACTAGTCTACAATCTACAAGAGAGTTTGTTAAAGAAGTGGAGGATAATGCAGAAGTATTCCTGTTGAATGAAAATGAAACCAGTGAAAGTGTTGAAATTCTCGAAGAAGTTAAACAAGTGGTGAATGAATGTGAAGATGTAGATCCTGCAGAGTTGCCAAGGAATTACTACCACTGAGGGACGTACAACATCATGTTGACCAAGTGCATGGTGCTATTGTACCGTATATGCCACGTAACCATATGTGTCCGACAGAGCAGGTAGAGTTGAGAAGATGGATTGATGGGTTTCTGTTCAAAGGAAGGCAATTGTATACTCCTGATTGCAATTGGCGAATAAGAGTTATCAAAGACTTACATATAGAAAGACATAAGGACTGTGATCGTACCATGTAGTTGATTGCAACGACTTGTTTTGGGCCGTCAATAAGAAAGGAGGTTGAAAGGTTTGTTCAGAGGAGCCATAATTATCAAATTTCAAAAGAGACCGCGACGAAGTCAGGATTATGTATGTCATTACCAATACATACTAGATTATGGGTGGAGGTAAGTATGGATTCTGTGGTGGGTTTGATGAAGACGCAAAGTGGCAACGAATCTATTTACTTGATGGTTGGACGATCTCTTGTTGGTACTTACAATAAGCTAGATGCTGGAGGGATGGTTTGTTTGGAAATTGTGAAGGGAATTTGTGAGAATGATTGTAATTTGAGTTTGCCGGATCATTTTCCTATTGCCAACATTGACAATATCAAACACTTAGTTCCATTTCACGAGGACAAGAGTATCGAAGACGAAGAAACTGTAAATTCGAGGACGAATTTCTGTCAACCGGGGGAGGATGATGCAGCCCGACCTTCCGTCATTTTAGGTCGCCAACGACCTAACAAGTTGTTAAGTCGAGCAAGCGACCTAATGGGTCTGGTATGCGAGTTATACACACAAGAGATGTCTACGAGCGAGCTACGACCTACTAGGATTCGACCTAATGTGATACGACTTAACGAGTTAAGTCAACAAGATAGGTTGCAAAGTTCATATGTCGCGAAGGTCTTAGGTCGCCAACGACCTAGCAAGAAGCCACCTGATCTTAGGTCGCTACGAAACAGTGTGTTACGACCTAGAAGGTCGCGACCTAACATTACCAAGCTATATTTTAAGGTCGCTCCATGGTTAGGTGGCGTGATTGGGTTGGGTTACTCCAGAAGATATGCCGCTGATTCCTTATGTCGTGAAGATGTCCTGTTGCCGTGCATCCTTAGGTCGCTCAAGAGTAGGTCGCGAGACCTTGGGTCGTTGAGATTCCTTAAGTCGCTCTGTGGATAGGTCGCTTGAAGATTTCCAGAAACCACTTCTTTAGGTTGCTCAACGAGCTAATGACCTTATGCCGCATATGCTGCTTTGACTTAAGTCACGTGTGTTGAAACCTGACTTCTTCGATTTTAATGCGACAACTATATATTTCAATCTATATATTATTATGTCAAATATTCTTGCAGGAATCATCAAAAGAAGCTATTATCATCAACAAGATTAAAAGCTCTTTATAAAATCTAGTGAGATATATTTGTACAATCTCTGATATGGTGATGAAACACACACACACACACATATACTTTTGAAAATCTTGCTTTAAAATAAATATAAAAAAGGTATTTTCAAAATTATATATATTCTCAAGTTCAAAAATAATAAAATAGACAAAGGAACAGAACAGTACAGAAATAGACGTCTGTATATTAATTCAGACGTCTGACATCAATTTCAGACGTCTAAATTAAGATAACAGACGTCTGAGTACTATGTTGTTAATTCTTCTATTTCTATATGAAATAGACGTCTGTCACTTAATAACAGACGTCTGTCATCCTAGACAGACGTCTGAATTAAAAGACAGACGTCTAAATTAACTGTTTAGTGTTTCCTTTGATTTTTTGAAATTCAAAATTATTCAGACATCTGTCACTTTTATCTCAGACATCTGAACTTGACGAACTGAAGCATCTCTTCATATAATATTAAAATCTGAAGAGTTGTCTTCTTCACCAAGAGTTGCACTTCTTCTAATAGTTGCAACTATTGAATTAAAACTATTCAATACTATAAATAGAGATGAAAATCCACTATTTTAATAACTAATTCTTTCTATCTTTTCTGATCTTATATTGTTATAATCTCAAGTGATTTTCAATTCTCTACTTCCTATCTTTGCACATTCAAATCATCATATCAAGAAGATTATAGGAAGGGTGTACTACATTGACTATATTCGTGTTATTTAAAAGAACACACAAGTCAAGAAACAATTTCCAAATTGTAATTGAAGTCCTATTCGGTTGCTTAGGCGGAAAAGTCCTATTCGGTTGCTTAGGCGGAAAAGTCCTGTTCAGTTGCTCAGGCGGTGTAATACCTGTTCCTCCGGGTTAAGTGAGGGTTATTCGAGAAATTCCAGAAGCAGTCTGGGACTGGACGTAGAACGAGAAGTTCGAACCAGTATAAAAATCTCTGGTGTCATTTTTATTACTGCCATTTACTTTTATTTATAATTCCGCACTTGCTAGTCGTAGTTTAACTATATTATCGATCCATATACACTTTCATTGGACGAATTTTAAAATGTAGCTCGGAAGGGGTCGATATAGATGACTTTAAGTTAGAAGGAGAAGAACTTAAACAAATCGAATATTATCTTTTTGAGCCTGAAAAATCCACAGATAGATCAAATCATCTTCGTCCTCGACCTCGACTTTTGCTTAGAATGCTAATAAAAACAATTTTTCCCCGACAAGGAAGCCATGAGGTCATTTACGATGATGAAGATAAAGCTCTTCAATCAATTCTATCCAATACTCAAATCAATTGGGCTCAATACTTTTATGATGCTTTTCGCACTTATCATGACTCCAAGAAACGCTCAATTATCTATGCTCCCTATATTACTCGAATTTTAAGTGCCTTCTCTATTCAAAGTCCTTCAATTGAATTTGAAAAAATCAAGGTATCCAACATTCGCTTCTTCAGTTTAATGGGATTACCAGAATCTCCTCCAACATTTCCAACATTTAATGATTATAAAGCGGAACAACTTGCTTTACAAAAAGAGAAAGGAAAAGCAAAAGTAAGTAGTTCCGGACATAATGGAAATGAAGACAATACTGAAAAAGAAAAGAATGATGAAGAAAGGGAAAATGAAGAAGAAGATGAAGATGAAGCTTTTGAGCAAGCTTTTATCCAAAGCCCAAAATCGGAAAATTTCGAGATAGAACTAATTTCTGGTACTTCTCGCTCGTATACTAAAAATGAAAAGCTCAAATCCGACATCATTATTTCTCAAAATCAAAAGAAAATTTCTCAACAAATAGCACAAGGCTTTTCTTCCATCAATTCTAGATTCGATTACTTTGATGCCAAAGTCGAAGAGAATGCACGAGAATTGAGAAATATCAAGACAATTCTTCGTCAATTATGGAAAAAGTCTCATGGATCCTCACCTCCTTCTTCTCCTTCTTGGGGAGAATGGTGAATGAAGATGTTTCTCTTTTGGTTTCTCTTTTGGTGTCTCTTTTGGTTCAATCTTCTCTCTATTTTTTTTTTTTTGGTTCAAACAATGGTGAATGATAAGATTGTATAATTTTATCTGTTTTTTTTTAAAATCAACTATGAGGTATCCTAAACATTGTTTTTGTTTATATCTTGCTTGGTTTGTTTACATCTCTTAATTAGTGTGTTATTCACATTTTTTGTTATCCAAGTCAACCCCAACAATTCTTTTTGTTAATGACAAAGGGGGAGAAATAATTATATTTCTGCTATATAATATGGTCATATTGACAGGGGGAGCAAAAGGTATGATTATAACTAATCGATGAATTATATAGTTGTCATCATCAAAAAGGGGGAGAATGTTGAAACCTGACTTCTTCGATTTTAATGCGACAACTATATATTTCAATCTATATATTATTATGTCAAATATTCTTGCAGGAATCATCAAAAGAAGCTATTATCATCAACAAGATTAAAAGCTCTTTATAAAATCTAGTGAGATATATTTGTACAATCTCTGATATGGTGATGAAACACACACACACACACATATACTTTTGAAAATCTTGCTTTAAAATAAATATAAAAAAGGTATTTTCAAAATTATATATATTCTCAAGTTCAAAAATAATAAAATAGACAAAGGAACAGAACAGTACAGAAATAGACGTCTGTATATTAATTCAGACGTCTGACATCAATTTCAGACGTCTAAATTAAGATAACAGACGTCTGAGTACTATGTTGTTAATTCTTCTATTTCTATATGAAATAGACGTCTGTCACTTAATAACAGACGTCTGTCATCCTAGACAGACGTCTGAATTAAAAGACAGACGTCTAAATTAACTGTTTAGTGTTTCCTTTGATTTTTTGAAATTCAAAATTATTCAGACATCTGTCACTTTTATCTCAGACATCTGAACTTGACGAACTGAAGCATCTCTTCATATAATATTAAAATCTGAAGAGTTGTCTTCTTCACCAAGAGTTGCACTTCTTCTAATAGTTGCAACTATTGAATTAAAACTATTCAATACTATAAATAGAGATGAAAATCCACTATTTTAATAACTAATTCTTTCTATCTTTTCTGATCTTATATTGTTATAATCTCAAGTGATTTTCAATTCTCTACTTCCTATCTTTGCACATTCAAATCATCATATCAAGAAGATTATAGGAAGGGTGTACTACATTGACTATATTCGTGTTATTTAAAAGAACACACAAGTCAAGAAACAATTTCCAAATTGTAATTGAAGTCCTATTCGGTTGCTTAGGCGGAAAAGTCCTATTCGGTTGCTTAGGCGGAAAAGTCCTGTTCAGTTGCTCAGGCGGTGTAATACCTGTTCCTCCGGGTTAAGTGAGGGTTATTCGAGAAATTCCAGAAGCAGTCTGGGACTGGACGTAGAACGAGAAGTTCGAACCAGTATAAAAATCTCTGGTGTCATTTTTATTACTGCCATTTACTTTTATTTATAATTCCGCACTTGCTAGTCGTAGTTTAACTATATTATCGATCCATATATACTTTCATTGGACGAATTATAAAATGTAGCTCGGAAGGGGTCGATATAGATGACTTTAAGTTAGAAGGAGAAGAACTTAAACAAATCGAATATTATCTTTTTGAGCCTGAAAAATCCACAGATGGATCAAATCATCTTCGTCCTCGACCTCGACTTTTGCTTAGAATGCTAATAAAAACAATTTTTCCCCGACAAGGAAGCCATGAGGTCATTTACGATGATGAAGATAAAGCTCTTCAATCAATTCTATCCAATACTCAAATCAATTGGGCTCAATACTTTTATGATGCTTTTCGCACTTATCATGACTCCAAGAAACGCTCAATTATCTATGCTCCCTATATTACTCGAATTTTAAGTGCCTTCTCTATTCAAAGTCCTTCAATTGAATTTGAAAAAATCAAGGTATCCAACATTCGCTTCTTCAGTTTAATGGGATTACCAGAATCTCCTCCAACATTTCCAACATTTAATGATTATAAAGCGGAACAACTTGCTTTACAAAAAGAGAAAGGAAAAGCAAAAGTAAGTAGTTCCGGACATAATGGAAATGAAGACAATACTGAAAAAGAAAAGAATGATGAAGAAAGGGAAAATGAAGAAGAAGATGAAGATGAAGCTTTTGAGCAAGCTTTTATCCAAAGCCCAAAATCGGAAAATTTCGAGATAGAACTAATTTCTGGTACTTCTCGCTCGTATACTAAAAATGAAAAGCTCAAATCCGACATCATTATTTCTCAAAATCAAAAGAAAATTTCTCAACAAATAGCACAAGGCTTTTCTTCCATCAATTCTAGATTCGATTACTTTGATGCCAAAGTCGAAGAGAATGCACGAGAATTGAGAAATATCAAGACAATTCTTCGTCAATTATGGAAAAAGTCTCATGGATCCTCACCTCCTTCTTCTCCTTCTTGGGGAGAATGGTGAATGAAGATGTTTCTCTTTTGGTTTCTCTTTTGGTGTCTCTTTTGGTTCAATCTTCTCTCTATTTTTTTTTTTTGGTTCAAACAATGGTGAATGATAAGATTGTATAATTTTATCTGTTTTTTTTTTAAAATCAACTATGAGGTATCCTAAACATTGTTTTTGTTTATATCTTGCTTGGTTTGTTTACATCTCTTAATTAGTGTGTTATTCACATTTTTTGTTATCCAAGTCAACCCCAACAATTCTTTTTGTTAATGACAAAGGGGGAGAAATAATTATATTTCTGCTATATAATATGGTCATATTGACAGGGGGAGCAAAAGGTATGATTATAACTAATCGATGAATTATATAGTTGTCATCATCAAAAAGGGGGAGAATGTTGAAACCTGACTTCTTCGATTTTAATGCGACAACTATATATTTCAATCTATATATTATTATGTCAAATATTCTTGCAGGAATCATCAAAAGAAGCTATTATCATCAACAAGATTAAAAGCTCTTTATAAAATCTAGTGAGATATATTTGTACAATCTCTGATATGGTGATGAAACACACACACACACACATATACTTTTGAAAATCTTGCTTTAAAATAAATATAAAAAAGGTATTTTCAAAATTATATATATTCTCAAGTTCAAAAATAATAAAATAGACAAAGGAACAGAACAGTACAGAAATAGACGTCTGTATATTAATTCAGACGTCTGACATCAATTTCAGACGTCTAAATTAAGATAACAGACGTCTGAGTACTATGTTGTTAATTCTTCTATTTCTATATGAAATAGACGTCTGTCACTTAATAACAGACGTCTGTCATCCTAGACAGACGTCTGAATTAAAAGACAGACGTCTAAATTAACTGTTTAGTGTTTCCTTTGATTTTTTGAAATTCAAAATTATTCAGACATCTGTCACTTTTATCTCAGACATCTGAACTTGACGAACTGAAGCATCTCTTCATATAATATTAAAATCTGAAGAGTTGTCTTCTTCACCAAGAGTTGCACTTCTTCTAATAGTTGCAACTATTGAATTAAAACTATTCAATACTATAAATAGAGATGAAAATCCACTATTTTAATAACTAATTCTTTCTATCTTTTCTGATCTTATATTGTTATAATCTCAAGTGATTTTCAATTCTCTACTTCCTATCTTTGCACATTCAAATCATCATATCAAGAAGATTATAGGAAGAGTGTACTACATTGACTATATTCGTGTTATTTAAAAGAACACACAAGTCAAGAAACAATTTCCAAATTGTAATTGAAGTCCTATTCGGTTGCTTAGGCGGAAAAGTCCTATTCGGTTGCTTAGGCGGAAAAGTCCTGTTCAGTTGCTCAGGCGGTGTAATACCTGTTCCTCCGGGTTAAGTGAGGGTTATTCGAGAAATTCCAGAAGCAGTCTGGGACTGGACGTAGAACGAGAAGTTCGAACCAGTATAAAAATCTCTGGTGTCATTTTTATTACTGCCATTTACTTTTATTTATAATTCCGCACTTGCTAGTCGTAGTTTAACTATATTATCGATCCATATACACTTTCAACGTGGGGTTTAGATCGCGTGTATTGTAACTATAACTGTTAGGTCGCATAATGTTAGGTCGTTATGTGTAATTTTTTGAGTCGCTTATGTGTTGTAACTTGTGTTTTTAACTCGTATATGTTGTAATGTATTTATTTGTTTCCTTTTTAAGTCGCGTCTGTTAGGTCGTAGGTTGTCTGTTTTTAGGTCGTAAGGTGTTAGGTCATTCACGACCTATGTGTTGTGTTGAGTCGTGTGAGTTGAGTTGTAAGCCTATAAATAGGCGGGTGGTATCATTTGTAAGTTTTGGTTGATTTTGAATAAACTTTTGTTTGAGAGCTTTGTGCCTCTTCTCAAATTGGTAGTTGAGTGTGATCTCCTATCTCCACCTTCGACATTCGAGTGCACTCGAATCAACGATTGTTGAAGTCGATTCATGGAATCAAGTGCGCTTGATCAACGTCGAAGAATCGTAGATCTTTAAACACGGTATCGTGCGCGATCAACGTGTTTGAGATAGCTAGAATCCGGTATCTTTGGATCAACGAATTTGGGCCTTTGGTATCTTTCAATCCACTGATTGCTACTTTCACCGTTTCATACTTTTCTGTAATCCGCTGCTACATCAATACTTCAAGTTTAAATAAATAGAAAGAAATATTTAGTTTACTGTAATTTAAGGTTATTTAGATGATGATGGATTTATTAAGTGAATATTTCAAAATTAAATAATAATGAAGTTGAAATAATATATATATGAAATTATCAATTTAGTTGAAAGTGATATAATTTGGAAATATATATATATTTGAAATGGAAATGATATTTTTGGTTTTGAAGTATAAATTATTTTGAAATGACCACGGTGTTATAATAACGTTTGGATGTTAATAACGTATATTTCTACATAGTAGATAGTTCCTCGGATCCTTGGAGGATGGTTATCCCAAACATCATTTAAGTTACTTGTATTTCAGTTGATATTTCACTTAAGTTGGATTTATTGATATAAGAATGTTAATCCTCACTCGAGTGTTTTGTGTTTTGCTCTATGCTCGGGTCAGACTGAGTGGTACAGCAATTGAGACTCACCTTTGGAGTTTGGGAGCTTCGCTTGGAGATCCAACTATCGATTCAGCTTTCAGCTTTTCCAGTTGATTTGTTCAGAGAGGTCATCTGTTTGTACTAGAGACTTCACTATATTTTTAGATATTCTATTGTATTCTATTTCAAACTCTGTTGTTTATATAGTAGCTTCATGAACTGCTATTTATCTATTCCGCTGGATTATTATTATATTACTCTGTGTTTGTGATTCTGTGATTGATTTATTTACTGTGTATGCTGAGTTTTGCCAAATTTTAAATTAACAATCTGATATTTTGAGCAATTCAAGTCTGACATGTGTGGATGCAAATGGTTGAAAATACCGGAATGTTACATGTGGTATCAGAGCTCTGGTTTTAAGCAAAATTAGCATATGTAGTAGATTTAATTACAGAATTACTTTCATTCGTGCTTGAATCTCTTCCTCTTTGATTTGGTTCCCTTTGAATTTTGGAATGCTCCCACTTGTTCTGAAATCCATCCTTGTCTCTCCCTATTTGTATTCTTTTGACTTTGGAGCATCCCATAATTCCACCTCAAAGGATCTCTATAGAAATCAGCGATCCCATCAATCTTTGAATGATTTGTAAAGGGGTGAAAACTCCTTTACAATTGGCATTGATTCACCGGAGATTTCTATACCCTCGGTTTAGATGCTGCTATCTTTTGCTATGCTGAATTCTATCTCTGGCGATCGAATGTCGATTTTCCTTGGAATTCCGCATCGATCATATTCCTGAAGTCACGGTTGACCCGGTTAAGGTCGCCCGCGATTTATATAAGTATATCGATCTTCTATTTTGGAATTTAATTATCTCATCTTCGTTTGAGCCTATCTTCGAATCAGAATTCTATTTGATTAGAGTTCCTTTAATTTGAATCTCTATCTTTGTTTTGAAATCCATCCTTGAATCATCCTTTGAAAATCGGGTTTGTTTGTATTTTAGAATTGTTTATATATCAAAATTATTATTTTGATAAGTATAATTATATTATATATATAAAAGTGAAAATGTTTCGGATAAGGATTATATACCTTTTAAAACCAAAATTTAAAGTTTCGAAAGCATTTGAAATTTTGAAAATTTTATAAGAATTTGATTTGTATAAAAATGATTTATAACTGAAGGGTTTCAAATTGGAAATTTAAGGAATTGAACTCCAGAATTTTGAAATTGGTTTTTAGAGTTTGAAAATATATAATAATACGATTTGAAAGTATTTTCCGAACAAGAAACGTTTCAAATGACTTTAAATGAGTTCCAATGATTTCAAAGAAATTTCAAAGAAGTCTCAAGAAAAAAGAAGTCCAGAACCCACTTATGTCATTGGAGAATGATTTCGGTGATGAGTGCACACATCATCGACATTGATTTTCGAGTTTCAGAGTGGGGGAGAGCCCACTTTAGTAGCTTTGCTATGCGATTGATTTTGTGAAACCAATTTTTGATTTCAAATTCCGAAGTATGATTTGATATTCGAAAGATATATATATATATATATATATATATATATATATGAAACGATTTGAAGTGAGCCCGGTGTTTAGTCCTCGAGTTTCGGATTTGATTTGGTATGACCTTATATATTGAAATTGATCTATTGATTTGTTGTTGATTTCCAACTCTTGGATTGGAAATTTGATTTCTCCTAATATTTTGAATGTTCGAACACTTCCAAATCGAGGTTTAATTTTCAAAGCTAAGCAATTTTGGAAATTATAAATTATATGGTTTAAATAAGTTTGAAGTTGTTTTGTTAAGTAAATGAATAAGACTATTTGAATCATACTAACCTAAAATTTAATTTTGAAATGTTTTGAATCAAATTTAGTTTTAAATGTTTTAACTCAGTAACCTCTTCTATAAAACTATATATATAACAAGTTGGAATAGATACATAAGATGTACGTATACTGTTTTATTCGCATAATTAATTTGATCCAGGTTTGAGTACACAAGTTCGAGGTGAATTACACCATTTCGTGTTAGGATTTTTCATTTGATTCTTGATGGCGAATATTTGATATGGATTTTGGGCTTTATTCTAGAATTCTCTATCATAGTATATGGCTATGCAAGGAGGCTGATGGCTTCTAGTCGAGAAACCATATCGAAGTCCGCATTAGGGAAATCGAATGGACAATACTAGTTCGAAAGCGAACTTGTGTGATCGAGCGAGTGATCGAATGTGATGTTGCGAAATGATGACATATGTACATCTTATGTTCTAATATCATTGATATACTTTGACGCTGAAATTGGAAGTTGTTGGGTTGAATATCTTTGTAATTTAATTGGAATTTTTCTTTTATGCAAAACTACTATCAATTTAAAACCATTTTTCAAAACTATTTTTCTTTTATTTTTCTTAAACAAACTATTTTATATACAAAACTATTTTAAATTCAAACCTTTTATAAAGCAAAGATGTTGAATCCCATATGGCTCTTCATACAGCGTAATTGATTTTGGAAAATTTTGATTCTGATATAAGATGGACCTTATGTAAATATAAGATGATTTTGAAAACCATTGATTTTGGAAATGAATTGTTTGACTTAAATTATAATGATTTAGAAACTTGGATTATTCTCCAAACCTATTATTTTGGAAGCTTTGAAACTGAAGATATTTAAATTGAGAAGAAATAATTTGGTGGAATTGTATGTGATTTTGAAACTAAACTGATATTGAAACGAATTGAATTGAGAACCTTATTTTACTAAATACTTGATTTGGGAGTTATTGAACTTATATAAAGCTGATTTGTATAAGTATGAAGTTGATTTGAAAACTATTGATTTGGAAAGGTACTCAATTTGAAAAGCGAAATCTTATATAATCGAAGTCTATATAAGTGTGATTTGATATACTATTGATTTTGGAAATTATTTGATTTGAAATTGAAATCTTATATATAATGGACTTTATATAAGTACGATATTTGAAATTGATTTGAAAGGTACTATATGATATATATTTTTGAAGTAAAGATATGGAAAGTGCCTTCTGCTTGATATCCGATTTGTGGCCACATCTTGGATTGATTCTATCGATATTATTCTCTCTGATTTGGGTTTTCCAGATATGATACTCGAGTGTCCATCGAATTCCATGGCGTAACCCATGGTCTTACGAACTCGACTACATAGCGTAATTCGCAAGGCAGTGATTGCTTAAAAGGTACAGATGTTTCCTGGGGGATCCAGGCATAACCATTGTGTATCTGCGATCTATGGTCATTTTAGTAGCATAATCCACAAGGCAGAGGTTGCTTAAAGGGAACGGATGTTTCCTGGGGGATCCAGGCATAACCATTGTGTAGCCGTGGTCTACCGGTTTTTATCGTAGCGTAATCCGCAAGGCAGAGATTGCTTAAAAGGTACGGATGTTTCCTGGGGGATTCAGGCGTTACCATTGTGTATCTGCGATCTACAATTTTTGTTATCATGGCGAAATTCGCAAGGCAGTGAATGCTTAAAAGGTACAGATGTTTCTTGGGGGATCCAGGCATAACCATTGTGTATCTACGATCCATGATTCGGTTGATTTGTTTGGATTGTACTTTCCATATCGGTTTTGAAGGTTTTTCAAGTATTTTCACTGGGTGTTGAAACAGGTCTACAAAGTACTTGGAGAATTCTAGCTTTGCGCCTGATCAATGCATGGCCAAAGTCTGCAAGAATGAGGATAAACTTGTTAAGACATCGAGTTATAAAAGTATTTTGGAAGAAAATTTGTTTCGATATAAAGGTATTTTATTACAAAAGTATTTTTCAACAAAGAAATTCTGTATTAATATTTGGAATTAAAACTCTTATGGTTCTAAATTAATTATTCATGCCCGATGTTATTCTTTTGAATCTACCTTACCTGCTCAGCTCTATTTATTCACCTATATTCTATTTTTCCGAATCTACCTTCTTTTCCTTTTTGAATATATCCTTTAAAATATTGTTTATTTATATACTACATGGTTTAATAGTAAGTTATTAGTGTTATTAATATCTTAGAAGTTATTAATTAAATAAAACATATTTAAAGTAAATGATTATTGATAATATTTGAAAGTATCTTGAGAGGAAATTTATAAATTTATGAATTATGGATTTAATGTTTTCAATAGCTTCTTTGTAAATATAACTAATGATGTAAATAATTGTTTTCAAATAGTTTTCATATATTTATAAAGGTGTTATTTAAACATATAAATGGTACTTATAAAGGAAGCAAGAAATTTTACAAGTGGGTTTGAAAAATATTAAAGTATTAAAGATAATTGAATTGCAAATGAAGTTTCAAGGAAGAAAAAAAATTATATAGTTTTAAATTAATTGTTTATCCTTGTCTTTCAATCTATTTTTCTTTTTGGTTGTTTCTATTCTCCTTCCTTCTTCCTTTTGGGGGACGAAAAGTTTTGAATGGGGGAGAGTGTAACGACCCGTAAATTTTTATAATTTTTATAACATATAATTGAATTTTGAGAAATTTTAAATAAAAAAATTTTGAAATAAAAATTTAATATTTGGAATACGTCTATTTAAACTTAGCAAATGGTAAATTTTCATCTGATAATATGAATGTTTATTTTATTGTGTGATTTTATTTCAATTTAAATCAGTTGATAACAGTTGAATTTAAAAGTATTCCGAAACCTAAATATGTCAACATGAGAAAATTTATTTAGAACACTCTGAACAAGACTGCGTAATTCGTTTTGCAAATTTCGGATGTTTCTAGCTCCGTTTGGATTTTTCCGTACGGATAGCAACGTATATCAGTGTCCATATCGACTTCTGATAGGATGGTCATACCACTGATATCTGTATACCGTTTTGATCGTCTCGTCGTGCTGATCTCTATGGTATATTTATTACTGTATTTTGAGGTTCGGTACGCGATAGCAACAATAAAACTGTTCGTTGTAACGGTACCGTAAATTTTGACTTTTAACTTTCCTTTACTTTCAGATTGAAATGTAAAGGCTGGACCACAATAATAAATTGCTTTTTAACCTTCAGTTGAATCAAAGCTCTACCGTTCACTTTTCTTTTAATTCTTTTACTAGTATATATTCATTTCCCTCTTCTTCTTTTACTTGAATCCAGCATGTCCCTTGATTATCCCAAAGCAAATGAACTTTTACTCTCCTCACCCATCCACTTTATCTCTCCTCTAATGTTTTATCCCTTTCCATTTTGTTTTCTTTGCCTGTGAAAAATAAATCTAGTATGATATATATATATATATATACATATTGATTTTTTTTCCTGTAGCTCTCAACAACTAGACACAGCAACCTATGTCGCCACCTCAACCTCCAATTTGCAGCGTCGACTGCAACCACTCCAACCCAAAGCCCATCTCTTCCACGTCTTTGCCCGACCCTACACTCACGCAAGCCACCGGCCCTCCACCTTGTTCCGCCGTTGTAACGACCCTAGATTTTAATTTAATTTAAATTAATAATTTGTTGAATTTTTGAATAAAAATTGTAAAATTAATTTTTAAATGAAAGCGAGTTTCCCCGAATCCAAATATATTTTGATATAAATCATTTAAATTTATAAAAATTGTAGAACATTGTATAAATGTGTGAATATATATATATATACGATATAAAAGTGATAAAATAAACAAATGAAAATAAAATAATAAAAGCAAATACAAAATACTTAAGCTAATAAATATAAGACAATATGTAACGACCCGACTTTTTCTCCACAGAAAAAGTCGTATCATCATGAAGAAAGAAAGGGATAGAAGAAGAAAGGATAGAAAAGAAGAAACAACAACACAAAAGAATCTCACAGCGGAAACGAATGAAATATAATATATCACATAGAATATTACATAGTATCATATACATCGGAGTACACAACTTATACATCACAGAATATACAGTTATAAACTTCTGTCTATTATACAACACAAGTACATCAGTACAATACAGACTAATACAAACACAGCGGAATCATCATATATCTACACGGTGAAGCCTCCTGCTCCAAATCTCCTCCAGAATTCGTCAAAGCTAACCTGAATCCCTCGACTACTCAATACAATATTGAGTACCCAAGAGTTTAATAAAACAGAAAATAAACACTTGGGTCAGACATGGGTCTGGTGTGAGTAAACGGTTAGATTGATTAACTTTGAAAACTTTTGAAAACAAAAGTATCAGACTCCCCACAAATAAACATAGGTAAGTTTTTACCTTACGCTAACTAAAACGTTTGATAGGAAATCTGATTGTATTATAATAGGGTCTAGGGTTTTCAAGTAAAATACAGAAATAGCTGAAATGCTTACATCTCACATTCCAACATAGTTGGGCACAACTAATACGTACGGCACTTATTGGAGTTTGGATTCCATACAATGGCAGGGCTACTGGGGTACCGCCCGTCACAGTACGTGGCCTAGATCACCGTACCGAGGAGTACGCCCGCTCCCCTGCAACACAAAGCTGGAACCATCCCTTACTGGATAATCCCGAACAAGATAACCCCGTAGTTGGCGCGACCAACCACACACTAAGCAGAATGAAAAGAAAAGGGACCTCTAGACAGGGATCTATCTTGCTCTCAGTGGGTGCTACCCACGAAGCCTTGCTGCACCTCCCCTGTTTTAGCCATTCCCGGTTGATGAGGCTTGAGGTTACGATTACCTTTAATCAGAACATATCACTTAGAATGCTCATCGTCCGCCTGACGATGTGCTGAAAGCATTCAATCCATACAAGTTCGTTCCGGGTTCGAACGAAACCGAAGGCATTATCTCGTTACACTCGTTTTGGAATCACCCTCAGAGTTAACGACAATAACCCTTGCACTCTGAATCTTCATCTTCACTTGAGATTCACGACCTATCGTTAATTTGGATCGATGTGGTATTCGGGTCTCCAGACCTGGAATACCGGTATACGGAAACCCGATCCCGGTCTCATCGAAATCCAAAACGTATCTTTTAAGGCCAAGTTGTTTAAAGGTTTAAACAATTTTACTTATCTATATTCATACAGATAGATAATTCACAAACCACAATTTATAATCACATTATCAATTAAACAGATGATTCATAACCAGTAGGTAATCCATATCAACATCACAATAGTTAATCTACATTACCATCATAATGCAACCAAACATTCATACTACACAACATCTTATCTCATTTCTGAGATACATTCATTCAAGACAAATCAATGTCATCCATTCTTATATAAGTAATGATTTACTTAATCACAACATAATTAATTTAAAATGAATTAAATTAACTATCTTTATCTTTAATTAATTTAAAATGAATTAAATTAATTACTTCATTTCTTAATTAATTTAAAGTAAATTAAATTAATTACTTATCATAAATCTTACTTATATAATCATTAATTAATTACAAATAAATTAATTAATCTTTCTCTAATTATCCACTTTAATTAATCACCTTGATTAATCATTCCTTAATTACATTTAAGTAATTATCTTTAATTAATTTCACAAATTAATTATCCTTAATCCAATTCATTAATTAATTAATTAAAATCAATTACTTTAATCCTTAATTAATTACAATTAATTAGTTATTCTATAATCATTTATCATTTTATTAATTAATCTTAATTAATCAACCCTTAATCATTAATAAATTATAAACTAATGATTCCTAATTACACCTTTAATTATTTATTAATTACATTAAGTAATTAACCTTGAATTAAACCATAATTTATTAATCACCTTTGATTAAACTTAACCAGTAATTAACTCTAATTAATTATCTTCCTTAATTAATTACTTTTAATTAATTACCTTAACAAATAATTAATTACCTTATAATTAATCTTAATCCTTTAATTAACTTAATTAAATAATTTATTTAAATAACACTAAGTAATTAACTCTTAATTACTTTCATAAAATAATTATCCTCTAATTACTTTATTAAATAATCTACCTTTTCTTAATTACATTCAGTAATTATTCCTTAATTACTTCATCAAGTAATTATACTAAATTAATTTATAAATGATTATCTCAATTAATCACAAATTAATTTAACTTAATTATTTTAATTAAATGATTCTTAACTTACCATATTAAAGGTTCTTAATTAAGAGACTATTATCTTAATTAAATCAATTATTTACCAATAACACTTGATAATTAAAATAATTTAATTTATCTAAATTCTCTTTTCAAATTTATCAACATTCTTAATACTTAAGAAAATTCTTATTTTATCTTATTACTAAATTTTAATCATTAAACCTTAATTAATCTAAAATATAAGATTTTAGAAATCAATTAATAATCAACACATTTTAAATTAAACTTTAAATCTTTAAACCTTTCCAAAGTTATCAAATAAAATTTAATACAAAATTTATTATTTAAAAATTCACTTATTTTATTTTAAAAACTTTTACATTTCAAAATACAAGAACTTTGTTTAAAAACATTAACTTAAAACAAATTTAATTTTTATAAATAACTTGTTTAACTTTTGTTTTAAAACCTTATAAACATTACCAATTAATTTCTATATCATCTGCATAATTGTTTTCACTGATTTTGTAAAATTTTAGTTATTAAAATTTATAAAACCGGGTTAAACTCGAGTAACCCAGCAAATACCCCGAGCAACACCTACAAAAATCTCGAGTAAAACTCTAATTTTCCCAAAGTAACTCTCGAGCCAAACCCACGTTCTTTCTGCTTCGAGTCAAACTTGAAAATCCCCGAAGAAATCCTGAGACCTGCTTTCTTCCCCAAACAAAAATTCTCAGATGCACGCTAACGTAGCCGTGCACGTGCACACCCACGATGATCAACGGCGATCACTATTTCGACCTCCGGCAAGTCAGACTCCATCACGCTATCACGTTCGATCACTCCATTCCCTTGATTCGTATGAGAATCAAAATCGAGCCATTAGAACCCATCACCTGGAACGAACATCACCAGGAAATCAACCACCGCCGGTGATCCCTCCCTCGAGACTCCACGCCACCTTCACCGTAGCTCCATTACGGCTTCCAGCATCTTCAGATCACCTTGCGATCGACTCCGGTCACTTCTCCTTTTCGCGAAACCCATTAGAACATCCTCGTCAAAACCAGGGTATTAAACCCTATCTCCTCAAATTCTAACAACCACGATAAATACTAAATTACTAAACTATTTTTCCCAAGTGCCTCGACACCTCAACTACCTCCATCCCAAAAATCACGTCTTCTCTCGCCTCTGATCGACGACAATCGATCAACTTGCCCAAAACGAACAACTCGAGAAAGCTCCTTAAATTCCAAACTAAAAATCGAGTTATACTTATTAAAATTCATGATTTTCTATATTGAATCCAATCGTACAATCAGAACTTAAAATTGAATCAATCAATTTTTATCAAGTTTATATTTTTACTGCAGTTTATAAAATTTTAAGACAAATACTTTAGAGAAAATTCCATAACTTATTTCCAGTAGCGATATTATATGATTTTAAACATATTTCATTCACAACTGAATGACTAACAGTGATTAGATGATGAGATCTAGATTTAAAAAGAAAATCAAACTCTGTAACATATTCAGAGTCCATATACTAATTATTCACAGGCAGTAAATACTTATATACATGCATGCATCCATTTCAATTCAAATATTAAGGCTATCACATGAATTTTATTCACATAACAAAGTGGAAACAAGATTTTAAAACTGTTTTTAAAAATTAAGTTTACTCACTTTTTATTAAAACAAAGAGACAGGTAATGTATATATATATATATATAAACAGATATACACATTTCAACAGAGCAATTTCAAAGCATATATGTATCCAGATCAGTCATGCAATCCATCATACAACAATTTCCATATAATTATCACATGCATCAAGATTTAAAAACTGTTTTTAAAATAAATATTTACTCACCTTAAAACAGAGGACAGTTTTGATACTTCCAGGCTTTTGAAATTCGAATTCTGGCAAAAAGCTTTTAATTTCTCTTTGTTGTTGAAACTGCCTTTACTTGATTATTTAGTTGAACTGTTGTAGGTTGATTTTGAGTGCCTTTGCATGCTTACAGATTTTAATGATTTCCAATTGCTGTTGAATTGCTCAGGTTTGAAAGTTGCAGATTGATTCAGTGCTTGATTTAGTTGCTTGAACCCAGATTGAAGATGAGATAATTGTTTGATTTACTTTCTTTTGATTATGGGGTTTCAGGTTTTAGTTTATAAGAAGAAAAGAATTGAGATAGTAAAAGTGTTTTTAACTGAGAATGAAAAACCAGATTTCTCTTAACTATATTATTTATAAAATAAGATTTTAAATAAAGAAAATGTTGCCACTTGTTAACTTGAAATGCTCTTATGCTTACAATTGTTATTATCATGTGTTAAGATACTAACACATGTCCTAAGTAATTTTAAATAAATTTTTATTTAATTTAAATGTTAATATAAAACTTACTTTTTTAGTTACTTAATTAATAAATACTAGTTTACCTTTAAAAGAAAATATGTTAAAACTAATTATAAATATAAATAAATTCCTTATTAATGTATTTTAAAGTCTAGAACATTATATAACCATTTAAAATTTAACACTTTAAAGAAAACTAAAATAAAACTTTGATTAAACCCTTTTTTAAACTATCACATTTAAAATAAACAATTGTCTTATATTTTGAAAACAATTGAATTAAATCTAAATTAACCTTTTGAAAAATGTTAAATTTTAAAACAAAGCTTTTAAAATCACAATTTATACATATATATTTATCAATAGATTTAATTAAATTTCAAACAATCCAAATTATAACATATATATACATATATATTACAAATTTGAAAATTCATCTTTAATTTAAAACAAAAGATATCCTATTCATAATATATAACAATATATATATTATAAATAGATTAAAACTTTATTAGCTTTGAAAATAAATCCTATCAATATTGCCAGATTAAATATTTATTAACTTTTAAAAGATTAAATTATCAATTTAAATTAAAATTATAAAGGAAAATGATCAATTCAATTAAATTATTAATACAGATTATTAAATTTATACTGCCCAAAAACCCGGGATATCACATTCCTCCCCCCTTAAAATAATTTCGTCCCCGAAATTAAAAACAAAGTTAATTTAATAATCCAACAAAGATTTTAAAACAGCAACCACATACCTATCATCCAATTACTAACAACCAAAGCAACCATTCAAACAATCAAACCTAACTAACTATTCTGATAAAAATCAGGATAGACTTACTAACACTATCTAGAGTTTCCCCGGATATAAATCACCGGGAGACTCGCTCTACAAAAGCTAAACAAACAACACCACTATGATCCAGAGTTTCCCTTATCTCTAGATCCACTAATCTGAACAGAATATCAGATCACACCCAAGTCCAACTCAACTTCCAAATCCATCTGAACTGCAGATCCCACAATCAGCGATGAACCATACACGTACTCCCTCAGATATACGTGAAATAGAATGAATTCCAAATATCCAAACTGGCCATTCATCCCTATAGACAAAGAACTACTCCTCTCGAGAACACAAGAAAATTCCAAAATACCCAAAATACTTCTGAGTTAACTTTCGTGACTTACCAAATCTTTTAGCTCTTATAATCGGAGAAAACTTAAACAAATTCAAATTTCCAACTCCGAATTCCAAATTATGTCTCATCTCTACATAACTTACCAGACGATCCTGGGCTACCTCATCTCTTCCTGATCAGCTTAACCCTTGCTGATGCTTCTTGAAACAACTGGACCAAGAAACAAAATGATCTTCAAATCTGCTGAAATCCACAACTCTACTCCACAAGCAATAGAAGACTGAACTTCCTTTTTTCAGATTCCAGAAACTTCTATACACACTCAGAATGTTCACATAAACTTCCTGTAGAAATCTGAGGTTATTTCCTTTCTCGCACAGCTACTATTTTTATTGCTTCCGCTGCACAACTCCGATCTTGAAATAGATGAGAATGTTGATGAACTCGAGCACAAACTAGATCCACAAACAAGCGGAAACATTGGTTATCTTAAAGACATAACCAACTTCTCAAAGAATAGACGAGTCCTCGGTCAAGGGTACTGTCTTCAGCTATCCTTGGCTAGAGGAAACTCGAAACTAGAAGTAGAAGAGAAAACACAGATACTCCATAAAATTCTAAGATACTTCACCAAATCCTTCTCTAGGAACCAAATCGATATAAACTAAATCTTTGACCTCTTCGATAACTTTTACTTCCTCTTGAGATGTCTCAATTTCATACAAAAGATTACTCAAGATGAACTCTCAAAATAATCGCAATTCACTTTTGCGATCCTACCTAGTTCGGATTCCAAAGAAACTGTTCTCTCTTTACTAATTAAAACAGCCTTAAACTTTTCCGAACAAGGTTAACCCTTCAAGAAAACATTCACCATCTTCCCGGACTGCTGATAGAAGAACCACAAAGATTCCGGAACCATCGAAGAAACGAACCACACTGCTGCTTCCAAACTCTATCTCGACAGCACACCGAACACTCCGAGCTGCACTGCTATCACAGCTAACCAAGAACTTCTAATCCAAAGGCTTCTCAAAACTAAAACCATCAACAAACCTCTCAACGAATCTCCGAGATGGCAGACATCCAAAAGAAACTCGGGCTCCAAACCAATCGCCAATAACTTACTCTTCTTAAGGGAACAATGAGACCATGTCCGAAGAACAACTAATCGACCTTAGTCCCATACTTCAAAATAGACAAAACTCTCTTACTTGATATCAGAGAATTCCTATACAGTCGAGTCTTTCCTGCGGTAGACATCAACTGTTCCTCCAATACCTTCTTAATCTTGTTCCAAAAAGAAAATCTCCTTCGGGAACATCCATAGATACTGCGTCTTATCACACAACTGCTCCTTCCTGAAGTCGCCAAGCTACCATCACTTACTTCTGCACAACTGATAGATTCAACTCTAGAAAATCTGCTCACCCGAGCTCAATCAATCTTACATTCCAATAATGGACTCCGAATCTTGAAAAGGATTTTCTTCAGAGATCCGAGACATCCTTACTCCATACTGCCAACTTACTCGAGACGATATTGGGTTTACAGTCTCGATATATACTTCCAACCTCAAACATTCAAACTCCAACTATTGGTAATTGTGTTACACACACTACCACCTTATCTACCTTTATAACTTATATTGGAAAACCCGAACAGGTAACCCAATAAATAGGTAGAAATACATAAATATATATATTTAAAATGATATTTTTTTTTATATAGAAATTATTTCTGGGTAAAATTATTTCATCTACCTCTTTAAAACAATATTGTGTCCGTTGGCCTGGTTCAAGTGTTTAGAGATCCCTATCAATAACGTTAGCTACTCGTATTGACCAGAATCCATATACCACTCAACCGATCAATTAACACAATATAAAACCATTTTTATATAACTAACAATTACGCGCTCTCAAGATAGACACCACTTCAGAGCCTAGGTATTCACTCAACCTACAGCTCTGATACCAACTGTAACGGGACGAGCCAGTGGCGACTGGTAGGCTTTGCAACCATCCCAGACCCACCGTGGCATACAGTGATACCTCGAATTTGCTTTTACGGCCAGCCTCTCGACTCGCAACCAACCCGCACAAGGCCTTTACCTCTCAGGGACATGTAGGGGTAAGAGTCTCCCGTTCGCCACCAAACCACGAAGCGAGAACCCCCTATCATGCTGTACTGTAGCAAATCCGATCCCGGTCTCATCGAAATCCAAAACGTATCTTTTAAGGCCAAGTTGTTTAAAGGTTTAAACAATTTTACTTATCTATATTCATACAGATAGATAATTCACAAACCACAATTTATAATCACATTATCAATTAAACAGATGATTCATAACCAGTAGGTAATCCATATCAACATCACAATAGTTAATCTACATTACCATCATAATGCAACCAAACATTCATACTACATAACATCTTATCTCATTTCTGAGATACATTCATTCAAGACAAATCAATGTCATCCATTCTTATATAAGTAATGATTTACTTAATCACAACATAATTAATTTAAAATGAATTAAATTAACTATCTTTATCTTTAATTAATTTAAAATGAATTAAATTAATTACTTCATTTCTTAATTAATTTAAAGTAAATTAAATTAATTACTTATCATAAATCTTACTTATATAATCATTAATTAATTACAAATAAATTAATTAATCTTTCTCTAATTATCCACTTTAATTAATCACCTTGATTAATCATTCCTTAATTACATTTAAGTAATTATCTTTAATTAATTTCACAAATTAATTATCCTTAATCCAATTCATTAATTAATTAATTAAAATCAATTACTTCATTAATTAATTAATTAAAATCAATTACTTTAATCCTTAATTAATTACAATTAATTAGTTATTCTATAATCATTTATCATTTTATTAATTAATCTTAATTAATCAACCCTTAATCATTAATAAATTATAAACTAATGATTCCTAATTACACCTTTAATTATTTATTAATTACATTAAGTAATTAACCTTGAATTAAACCATAATTTATTAATCACCTTTGATTAAACTTAACCAGTAATTAACTCTAATTAATTATCTTCCTTAATTAATTACTTTTAATTAATTACCTTAACAAATAATTAATTACCTTATAATTAATCTTAATCCTTTAATTAACTTAATTAAATAATTTATTTAAATAACACTAAGTAATTAACTCTTAATTACTTTCATAAAATAATTATCCTCTAATTACTTTATTAAATAATCTACCTTTTCTTAATTACATTCAGTAATTATTCCTTAATTACTTCATCAAGTAATTATACTAAATTAATTTATAAATGATTATCTCAATTAATCACAAATTAATTTAACTTAATTATTTTAATTAAATGATTCTTAACTTACCATATTAAAGGTTCTTAATTAAGAGACTATTATCTTAATTAAATCAATTATTTACCAATAACACTTGATAATTAAAATAATTTAATTTATCTAAATTCTCTTTTTCAAATTTATCAACATTCTTAATACTTAAGAAAATTCTTATTTTATCTTATTACTAAATTTTAATCATTAAACCTTAATTAATCTAAAATATAAGATTTTAGAAATCAATTAATAATCAACACATTTTAAATTAAACTTTAAATCTTTAAACCTTTCCAAAGTTATCAAATAAAATTTAATACAAAATTTATTATTTAAAAATTCACTTATTTTATTTTAAAAACTTTTACATTTCAAAATACAAGAACTTTGTTTAAAAACATTAACTTAAAACAAATTTAATTTTTATAAATAACTTGTTTAACTTTTGTTTTAAAACCTTATAAACATTACCAATTAATTTCTATATCATCTGCATAATTGTTTTCACTGATTTTGTAAAATTTTAGTTATTAAAATTTATAAAACCGGGTTAAACTCGAGTAACCCAACAAATACCCCGAGCAACACCTACAAAAATCCCGAGTAAAACTCTAATTTTCCCAAAGTAACTCTCGAGCCAAACCCACGTTCTTTCTGCTTCGAGTCAAACTTGAAAATCCCCGAAGAAATCCTGAGACCTGCTTTCTTCCCCAAACAAAAATTATCAGATGCACGCTAACGTAGCCGTGCACGTGCACACCCACGATGATCAACGGCGATCACTATTTCGACCTCCGGCAAGTCAGACTCCATCACGCTATCACGTTCGATCACTCCATTCCCTTGATTCGTACGAGAATCAAAATCGAGCCATTAGAACCCATCACCTGGAACGAACATCACCAGGAAATCAACCACCGCCGGTGATCCCTCCCTCGAGACTCCACGCCACCTTCACCGTAGCTCCATTACGGCTTCCAGCATCTTCAGATCACCTTGCGATCGACTCCGGTCACTTCTCCTTTTCGCGAAACCCATTAGAACATCCTCGTCAAAACCAGGGTATTAAACCCTATCTCCTCAAATTCTAACAACCACGATAAATACTAAATTACTAAACTATTTTTCCCAAGTGCCTCGACACCTCAACTACCTCCATCCCAAAAATCACGTCTTCTCTCGCCTCTGATCGATGACAATCGATCAACTTGCCCAAAACGAACAACTCGAGAAAGCTCCTTAAATTCCAAACTAAAAATCGAGTTATACTTATTAAAATTCATGATTTTCTATATTGAATCCAATCGTACAATCAGAACTTAAAATTGAATCAATCAATTTTTATCAAGTTTATATTTTTACTGCAGTTTATAAAATTTTAAGACAAATACTTTAGAGAAAATTCCATAACTTATTTCCAGTAGCGATATTATATGATTTTAAACATATTTCATTCACAACTGAATGACTAACAGTGATTAGATGATGAGATCTAGATTTAAAAAGAAAATCAAACTCTGTAACATATTCAGAGTCCATATACTAATTATTCACAGGCAGTAAATACTTATATACATGCATGCATCCATTTCAATTCAAATATTAAGGCTATCACATGAATTTTATTCACATAACAAAGTGGAAACAAGATTTTAAAACTGTTTTTAAAAATTAAGTTTACTCACTTTTTATTAAAACAAAGAGACAGGTAATGTATATATATATATATAAACAGATATACACATTTCAACAGAGCAATTTCAAAGCATATATGTATCCAGATCAGTCATGCAATCCATCATACAACAATTTCCATATAATTATCACATGCATCAAGATTTAAAAACTGTTTTTAAAATAAATATTTACTCACCTTAAAACAGAGGACAGTTTTGATACTTCCAGGCTTTTGAAATTCGAATTCTGGCAAAAAGCTTTTAATTTCTCTTTGTTGTTGAAACTGCCTTTACTTGATTATTTAGTTGAACCGTTGTAGGTTGATTTTGTGTGCCTTTGCATGCTTACAGATTTTAATGATTTCCAATTGCTGTTGAATTGCTCAGGTTTGAAAGTTGCAGATTGATTCAGTGCTTGATTTAGTTGCTTGAACCCAGATTGAAGATGAGATAATTGTTTGATTTACTTTCTTTTGATTATGGGGTTTCAGGTTTTAGTTTATAAGAAGAAAAGAATTGAGATAGTAAAAGTGTTTTTAACTGATAATGAAAAACCAGATTTCTCTTAACTATATTATTTATAAAATAAGATTTTAAATAAAGAAAATGTTGCCACTTGTTAACTTGAAATGCTCTTATGCTTACAATTGTTATTATCATGTGTTAAGATACTAACACATGTCCTAAGTAATTTTAAATAAATTTTTATTTAATTTAAATGTTAATATAAAACTTACTTTTTTAGTTACTTAATTAATAAATACTAGTTTACCTTTAAAAGAAAATATGTTAAAACTAATTATAAATATAAATAAATTCCTTATTCATGTATTTTAAAGTCTAGAACATTATATAACCATTTAAAATTTAACACTTTAAAGAAAACTAAAATAAAACTTTGATTAAACCCCTTTTTAAACTATCACATTTAAAATAAACAATTGTCTTATATTTTGAAAACAATTGAATTAAATCTAAATTAACCTTTTGAAAAATGTTAAATTTTAAAACAAAGCTTTTAAAATCACAATTTATACATATATATTTATTAATAGATTTAATTAAATTTCAAACAATCCAAATTATAACATATATATACATATATATTACAAATTTGAAAATTCATCTTTAATTTAAAACAAAAGATATCCTATTCACAATATATAACAATATATATATTATAAATAGATTAAAACTTTATTAGCTTTGAAAATAAATCTTATCAATATTGCCAGATTAAATATTTATTAACTTTTAAAAGATTAAATTATCAATTTAAATTAAAATTATAAAGGAAAATTATCAATTCAATTAAATTATTAATACAGATTATTAAATTTATACTGCCCAAAAACCCGGGATATCACACAATAAATATGAAGTAAAATAATTATAGAATCTCATTTAAAATAATAGAACAAAAGCATAGAAATAAAATAAAATAAAATATATTCAAGTAAGTATAAAGACAAGTATGCAACCTAAGTTAAACTAATACAAATAACTAAAACAACATTATATACATTCAAGTATAAACAAATGAAGCTTGTAAAAGAAGCACATCAAGACATATCATCTCAGCCGAACTAAAGGAAAAAAAATTATGAAAAGGGTACAACATAATAAATGAAAGACACAATGTAAAAGTATAATATGAAGCATAAAGTACACAATGAAATACTTATCAGCCATGCCCTTAGTACAACAAAAGATATCACCTTGTACAAAGTTATATCATCATGTATAATGGTCGGCTGAAGATAAGGAAACATCTCAAGCCACCATATTAAGAAAATATCTTTGTATTGTACAAAATAATAATATACCCTGTTGTACAAAGATGATATCAACCTATACAACTCCTCTTTTATATACATCAACACCCTCATTTCAATTCGTTCATTTTAACTGAGAATATATGAAGTAACATCATCTCCTCTAAAACACAAACAAATTAAATCAAGGGCAAATCTGAAAGCTTAAGGCAACTTCAAAATTGAATACAGCTTGAAGCCTAGTATCAAAATCAGAAACATGCAAGTGAATTCAAGCTGCTGTTTCAAGTCTCAACTACAACAACAACCCAGATTTAAACAACAATACAATCCAAATCAATACAAGAGAAGGTTTCCAGCTTGTAGTTTTTCAAGCCTGTTTCAGAGAAAAGCAAACTCTGTCATCATCTCAAAACGGTGAGTAAACATCAATCTTTTAAAACTTTAAGTTAACAGTAAGATAATCTATTGATTTTACATAGTATTGTATGTGTTTTGTTTCTTTTTGAATATCATTCTGCATATATAGGTTACTCTGCATATTTTACTTCTCTGTTATTGATTTCAGAGTTGATCATTGATTCAGAAATTTAATTTATTTGCATTTGATCATTGTTAAGTATTGAAGTCTTCAAATCAAACAAGAAGTAAATCTGTAATCAAGTTTTTATTAAAAACATGTTTTCAAGATGATTAGAAGAAAGATGACCACTGCCATCTTGATTTACAGTGAACCAAGTGAGTAACTTTATTTTTTTTAAAAAATTTAAAGGATGAAATTGTTGTGAATACACTTGTGAATAGATAATGGTTGTGTGTATATATTTGTAAATAAATATTTTCATTTCTCGGTTTAAGTACAGGATTAAGGCCATTTAAACAAATATTTGAACTGCTCTCTATATGATCAACATTAAGACAAGACCACTGAAAATTAAATAAGGGTATGAGTGTGAACTTATTTTAAAAAAATATTTCCAAACAAAAATATCAAATAAATATTGTAAAAAGGGTAATTTCTAGTAAGATCATTTTATCTCAGAAAAATCAAGTATTAAAAAATTGTTGTTTCAGGGTTACAACTCGAATCCACTTCGAAAGTTTGGATTTTTAAAACAAAAATATCAATTTTAAATAATGTATTGAGGATGCAATTTGAGATTAACTGAAACTTGTATGTGAGGCAATCTCTGGCGATCTAGGGAAGGAGAAGTCTCGGGGTTGTTCGTGGTGGTAGACGAGCCTATGGGGTTGCTTGGAAAAATAGTCGGAGGTGGTGGAAGCGACGGTGGCGTTGGCGGCGAGGGTTCGAATTTTTTTAACCTAGTTTTTGAACGGGGAAGAAAATCGTGCACCACGGTTTCGTCGGAGCATCGAGTGCTTTGGGGTTTGGAGCGATGGGAGTTGGGGGGGGGGGGCAGACGAGGTCTTCGCCGGAGTTTCAAAGGCGGCGGTGATCGAAGCATTGAAAACGAGGCAGTGACAGGTTATTAGGGTTCCAGTTTTTGTTTCCAGGTTTCAACTTTTTGTTCGAATTTCGATTTTTGGCCGATGGTGATGATTCGATGGTTGAAGTTAGTTGTCGCGACGATGTTTGATATGTTGGAGGGTGTGGTGAAGATCGGTGGTGATGGTCGACGTTGTACACGTGCACGGTGCACGAGTTGGTGGTCTGGGAGTTCTGAAGTTTGGGGAATTTTGGGTATCAGGGTGAACTCGAGAAAATCTCGAGTAACTCGAGTGTATACTCGAGGTTTTTGGGCTTGGGACTCGAAGTATATGGGACGTTGTCTCGGGTAAGTTGGGCTTATACAGGCTTTTGTAAAACCTGTTTGCAAATTTGAATTTTTTAAACAATTTAAATGAAATTCAAATTAACTTTTGAAATAAATGAAATTTAAAAGTAAAATTGGATGAAAGGTTAATAAATTAGTTTAACTTAAATTTATAAGTTAAATAAATCAATTTATCTTTAAAACTGGAATTTAAATAATTTGATTTAAACTTAAATTCAAATTTGAACTAAATTGTAAGTTCAAATGTAAATGTTTAAAAATATGTATGTTAATGTTAATTAAGTCATTAATGAAGAAATGGGTTATCTTAGAGATAATTAAGGTAATCAAAATGATTTAAATAAATAAGTAATTAAAGAATAATTAATTAAAGGATATTTAATTATGTGATTAATTAATTAAGGTAATTAATTAAGAAAAAATTAATCTATGAAGGTGATTAAGATTTAATTAATTAATTAATACTTAAGGATGAATTAATTTAAATTAAGGATAATTAATAATTAATTAAAGGGAAATCTATAATCATTTAATTATGTGATAGATTGATTATAATCACACTATCAATTCATCAAATCGTTAGATGATTGATTATTATTGAAATACTTTGAGCAGTTTGATATCCCTGTTTGTGATTGTGATGCTTTGTGATATGAATTACTTTGTGTTGAGTTGTGATTTCAATTTCGGTGATATATTACTATGTGAATATGAAACCCTTGGCCCGTAAAACGGCACTTGACTTTCGATGCGATAGGGAGTCGGATTCCAGTTGGTTATCCGAAACCCACATCGAATTGTAATAGTGAATCTTTGTGACTAATAAATTTATTTTATCTATCAATCTGTGAATGAAGATAAACATTATCGATTTTACCGCTTATCGATATATCTATGATGATTGATGTTGCACTATTGTGTGTAAAACCGTGGACCACACTTATACACACACAAATATGGATTTCACGTGGAAATCGGTTAAGTCACAGATAATTTAAATTTGATGTTTTTGAAATTGAAATTTTAATTTCAATTGATTTTGAAATTAGAAATTTGGGTTTAATATGAAAAGCTTTTGAAATGGAGTTTCAAAGATAAGACTTATTTTTGAATAATTTGATAAAGTTTTGAAGTTTAAATAATTTGATTTAAACCTAAATTCAAGATTTGAAATTGAATTCTATGATTTGAAACTAGGGATTAAAGATGTTATACCCGTTATATAAGGGTTAAACTATTTTAAAAGTATTGATTTTGAAATGTGAATATAATTCAAGGGCTTTAACTCATGCAAATATAATTGGATATTTCTTTAAACGAAAATTATTTGTTTTCAAATAATAACAGCTTTCATATGAGAAGTGAACTTCCAATTTGTGTTGGAAGGTTTCAAATTTAAAATGAAATTGAAATGTTTTGAAAGGCTATGAATGAATTCTTTTTGAAAGCTATGAATTAAATCTGTTTATTTTTAACAGATTTGAAAATGGTAATTTGTTTAAACCATTCGAAATGAGATTGTTTTGAAAGCTATAAGTTGAATCTTTGTTTTAAAGATTTGACGAGTTAATCCAATTGAAACGGAAATTATTTTGAAATCTGTGAATTGATTTTTGTGAAACTGGGTGAACTTTGTGAAATAAATCTTTTTGTTTAAAAGATTTGAAATGGTAATCGATTGGAACCATTTAAAAAGGAAGTTGAATTATTAAGTTGTGACTTAATTGAAATCCCATTATCCATTTGTTTTGAATATTACGCTCACTATTCGGGTTAGCCAGGAAAAGACATTTGTGTCATATAACCCATTCCGAATAATGATACGCCGTATATGGATAGCATTTGAAGACCGGTGGTGAAGACCGGATATTTTCAAAAATGAAAGGACAACTCGTCGAATGTCTCTACATCGACTGGCCTCGATATAGAGATTTTATCACCCTTTGTGATGGGAAGTCCGGACGGGATTGTGAATACCCGGAATTGCAAGGGCTTCGTAAGAAGTGCCTTCGGTTCTGTTCGAACCCGGAACAGACTTGTATGGTTACATGTCTGACATTACACTTTGAGATATAAAGCCGATTTCTTTCAAATACATTTCTGTTGGTGGCGGAGAATTTATTCTCTTAGCTTAACACCCTTCTCTGAGACGTACGAGTCAGAGGTTATGTAGTTGAAGGTTATCAGCGATATATTCCCAATTTGGTAATGTGACATGCTGAGTGTTGCTGTGAAATGATCATTGTTTGATCATTTGTGATATGATCATTTGTTTGATCATTTATCTTTGTGATCATTACTTTGATCATTTGTTTGACCCAAAGCATGGCTTTGTGACAAAGCATAGCTTTGTGGACGAGACTTCGTCAAACCTCACAACCCGAAAATGGTCGAAACAGGAAAGATGCGACAAGGTTTTAGGGGTAGCTTCCCTAGGGTATGACCATTCCTTCTGGAAAAGGGTAGTATCATGGTATGGAGCCCAGATACTTACTCATGTGGACACACTTTATTTATTATGTGTGATGTTGGTTTCGAGGCGCCTCGGTTAAAGGTCCCAAAGGACCGGGGGTGGCATATCTGAGGTTTTGTATATTCCCCGGGAAGGAGGGTAGCCGGCCTTGTTTGGTAGAGAGAAGTTTGTCTCTCGGAGCGTCCCGCCAGAGGCGTTCTTTCGTGGAATAGGAAGTTTCTTGGTCTGACCATTTGTTGGAAATCCAATCAAACAATACGAGCCTTGTACGGTTTTAGTTGTATTACCTGCCATGGAATGTGGTGGTAACCTGCTATTGAACATGGTAGCTATAGTAGGCATACGATACTGGTCGCATGTTGGCTAAGATTAATATTATACTTTCGAAATGTTTTCTACACTATGCACTAATAATAATATAAAAAAGGATTTGATTTTGCGTGGTAAGCATCTTTGACTATCATAAGAAGAAATCTCCTCCAATTCTGCTTTTGCATTGTGTGTGTGGCGGGAGGTCTTATGGTAGTTTCATTTTCCAAAAGCATTGCGAATTTACTTTAAAAATTCTCTGCTATTTGTTTTAAAGATAAACTGTTTTTGTTGCTCACACCAGTCCCATGACTGATCCGGAGTTTATTGTTTCTTTCCTAAACTCTGGATGCTCAAAATTTTTCTACACGAGCAGTCTAGAGTTGGGTTTTTCAGATAGTCAGATTAGTAGATTTTCTGGAGCTAGTTCAGTCTTTGGATATGGACTGCACTTGCTTATCTTTGTGCATTGTTATTGGGAGTTCGAGCTATTTCTGGATTAGTGCTTTGAAGATGGAGATTATCCGCTGCTGATGTTATCGTTTTCTTTTCCGCTGCTATTTGTTGTATCATATCTCTGATGTATTTTGATATTCATTGTATCACTCTGTTGTATCAGATATTGTATCAGTTATTGTATATCTATATATTATTCTTTTTCTTCTGCTGTGTTATTTACTTAATTGTGTTATAAGCTCCGGCGACTCGGATTTGAACGGTCGAATCTACGGCATTCGAGTACGATGTAAAGTATGGATGTCGATTTTCGAGCGGGCAAAATCCTACTCGTTACAGCCGTGATCTGCCATTGTTCGGCCCCTTAGCCTCCACTTCTTGCTTATCTCGTTCCACCTCTCTCCTGATGGTATGTACAAATATATTTGGGTATATATAAAAATATATACGTATCTTATGTTATTGCGTGAGTATACCTTTATATATATTATCATATCTACGTTAGTATTTATATATTAAGTTATGTGTTTAGTATATATATTCTTACTTATACAGTCTGTATAAACATTTCATATAGTCGATCTGTTAGTATTTTAAAGAGGTAAGTATATATATGTATATATAAGTTGATATAAATTTGAATATCTGTAGACTTGAGTTTGTCAGTTATGTTAGATATATTGTTTTGCATATTTGTTCAGTGTCTGCATATTCATTTAGTCTGCATAGTATTTAGCTGTAGCATATATTAAAGTATCCTTATGTAACGACCCCGAATTTTATATAAATTTAAATTAATAATTTAATGAGTTTTTGAATTAAAACAGTAAAATAAAACGGTAAATAGATTGCGAGTTTTCCCGGATTCAAATATATTCTGTATAAATCATTTAAATTAAAAATATTGTATATTGTGTATATATGTGTACATATGAATGTATATGTAATATAGGAGTAAATTTGTAAATGTATATATATACATTGAATTTGAATTTGAAATCTTGAATATAAATGGTTTAAAATATAAATAATAAAATGTTGGGTAATAAAACTTTAAAAGGAATTCGAAATAAGTGTTGATGTTAAACGAGTATTTCGACTAAATCTATGGTTATATCAGATATGAAATGAACTTATAAACTTCTAGAGATAAATATTTAAGTTGAAATAAAAGTAATGAAGATAGGAATAAAATAAAAATACGTTCAAGTAGATTTAAGTGTGAGTAAATATATATATCTATCTATGTACACTTAAACAACACAATGATAACTAATGCCATATCATTATCACTTCAGCCCCCATACAAATGAAACCAGACAGACAACACAAAGAAAGTTTTTCTTTTTTGATAAGTTAGCTTGCATAGGAAGCCACAATCATCTCAACACAAACATGTACAGCCGAACTAGAGTAGGGAAAATTATAAAATGTATATTGGTACAGGTCTAATTAATATCTCTAGTGCAAGCAAAGATATCATCTTCTCAGCCACACAACTATCTTCAGTTGTACATGACCGAAATGAAAGAAAGAAAAATGAATTTGTACAAAGTTATTTAATGCAAGGTACCTTAGCACACAAAATGTTCTCACCAGCCAGAAAATATCACTGACCTTGGTACAAAAGGAAATTTATAACTCTGTACAAACTTTATTACTTTGTACAAACCAAATAATATCACTTGTACAAGATAATTTATCAACCTGGTGACTTCATTTCTTTATATCAACATCCTTCTCATTTCAATCTCGTTCCATTTCAAACTGAGAAAAATAAAGTAGCATCATCTCAGTTTCTTCCATCAAACTAAGTTAGAATCTGAAGTAAATAAAACTCAAACCAAAACAAATTAAATCAAGGCAAACAAGGGAAATCAAGGAAAAGAAGCTTCAGCTTGCAACCTTCACAGCTTGTTTCAAGAAAAGTGGAAGCTCTGTTCTTTCCCTGTTCAATTCTTGTTTCCAGGTGAGCAACTCTTCTTATTTACCTGTGAGTAAACATCATCTGTGATAAGTATGTTTGTGTATATATATATATATATCTATGAGTATGAATGTATTCATGCCTGTACAAACTTGGGTATCTCTGTTTTGTTTTCCCAGACCAGATTTGTAAACAAATTCGTATCTTTTGTTCTAACCACTGTTAGCACTGGGAACATAAACAAAAGTTGATTGTTTGATCGTGAACCAAGTTTAAAAATTTATATATATCAAAAACAACTTGTAAATACCTCTGAAACTCAAGAAACCTGAGTAAAACTTTAACTTAATCCAAATTCAAACATTTTAATTTTTGAATTCAGGTATCCAAACTGAATTCTCATGGGAAGACATGATTTTTAAAGCATAAACCAAAATTTTTAGAGTTAGGCTTCGAGGGCAGTTTGAATTCGTTTGAAATTTGGTTTTTGGCCAATCTCTGGTGATGGGTCGACTCGTGGAGGTCGTGTTCGTGGCTGGAGATGGAGGAGGCTACGGGGTATCGGCGAAAAATACTCGGAGGTTGAACGAAGCTTTGGGGTGGCGGTGGTAGGTGATCAAATTCTGGTGACCTAGTTTTGGGGTGGATAATGGTTTCCACTCGCGCGACGTCGATAGGCGACCGAGTGCAACATGGATTTGCGAGAAGGTAGAGGGGAAATGGTACGAGGCTATGGCCGAAGTTTGGTGGCCTCTGGTGGTCTGAGGCGCCGGAGCGAGGTGATTTGAGGCGAGGAGTTTTGTTCCAGGTGGATGTGGAGTTGTTCGATTTCGAGTTCGACCTCGTTAAGGCGATAAGGTTGGTCGGAGTAGCTGCTGGATGAGTAGGCGACTCGTTGGGGGACTCGGCGACAATCAGCGATGGCCGGAGTGGATGTGCACGTGCACATACACGTTTGGGTTTGGGTTGTTATTGCTGTGAGGTTGTATTTTGGGGAAGAAGGATGGTCTCGGGCTTGTTTTCGCGTGGATGAGTAGGCGACTCGAAGCAGTTTTAGTTTGATTCGAGTAAAGTTGTTCCAGGCTTTTGTAAAGTATAGCCTGGCAGTTTCAGATCCCTTTGAATTAATATAAAATCTGAACGAAATTAAAACCAAGTTTAAATTAGAATTTTAAATCTAAATTCAAATTGAATTTGAATCTTAGGTTTTGAAATAGACTAAAGTTTATAACTTTAAAATGAGGTAAATAAGTTAAAGTTAAAATATACTTTAATGATTTGAAATTTAAAAAGGAATTTTGTTAAAAAAACCCTTAAGTTTGAATTTAATGATTTGAATGCATGTAAATTAATAAGTTAATTAAAATGGATTGATAAATTTAATTAATAACTGGATTAATTAAGTAATTATGAGTTTTAAACTCATTAATTAAGTCTTAAGTAAATTAATTAGGAATAATTAATTTGAAGTTAAGAATCATTAATTTGATAAGGTTGGATTTTGAATTAATGGTTGAATGTTAATTAATTAATTAATTAATGGTTAATTAATGGGTCATTAAGTATTAATTAATTAAGTTAGTTAATTAAGGAATTATAAATTAATGAAGGTGATTAAGGAAAGATAATAAATTAAGGGCTAATTAATCAATATGATTAATTAAGGATAATTAATTTAAGAATAATCTATTAATTATTAATAGTTAGTTAATAAACGATTTAAAGGATAATTAATTATATTGGTTTGTAATTAATTAATGATTAATTAACCCGGATTAGAAATTCATAAGTATTAATCTAATTTGAATAAATCAGATAATTAACTGATCTTACTTATGAATATTTGGATTTTATTGGATGACTTGATTGTTTGATATCCCTGATTCGTGATGCTTTGTGATACACCCTGATTTGTGTGTGATCTGTAATATATTTATCTGGGATGAATGTAATTGATTATTTGCGATATATATATCTGTTTCTGTGATATATTACTATGTGAATATGAAAACCCTTGACCCATAAACGACATTTGAATTTCGATGCGACAGGGAGTCGGATTCCAGTTGGTTATCCGAAACCCACATCGAATTGTAATGATGAACCCTGTGACTGATAAATTTACTTTATCTATAAATCTGTGAATGAAGATAAGCGTTATGGGTTATACCGCTTATTGATATATCTGTGATGATTGATGTTGCACTACTGTGTAAAACCCCTGGACTACACTTTTACACACACAAATATGGATTTCACGTGGAAATCGGTTAAGTCACAGATAATTTAAATTTGATGTTTTTGAAATTGAAAATTTTATTTTCAAATGATTTTGAAATTGGAAATTCGGGTTTAAAGTGAAAAGCTTTTGAAATGGAATTTCGAAGATAAAAGTTATTTTGAATAACTTAATCGAGTTATGAAAATTTAAATAATTTGATTTAAATTTGAATTCAAGTTTGAAATTGAATCCTATGATTTGAAACTAGGGATTGAAAATGTTATAAATGTGTTTGTATGAATCTAAACCATTTAAAAGTGAAATTTTGAGAATTTGGATTTAACCCAAGAACCTTAACTCGTATGAATAAATCAGATTTTCTGAAATGAAACTGTTTGTTTTAAAAGAATAAAAGTTTTCAGATAAGCAATGAAATTCCAGTTTAATTAAAGGAATTTCAATATTGAATTGAAAATGGTTTTCCAAGTTATGAATGAATTGTTTGAAAAGCTATGATTTGAATCGGTTATCTTTAACAGATTTAAAATAATGATTGGTTTAAATCATTTGAAATGGGATTGTTTTGAAAGCTATAAGTTAAATCTTGATTTAAAGATTTAACGAGTTAATCAAATTGAAATGGAAATTAATTTGGAAAATCTGTGAATGAATCTTTTGTTTAAAAGATTAAAGTGTGGAAACTGTTTAAACCATAAAGGTTGAATCTTTTTGTTTAAAGATTTGAAAATGGTAATTTGTTAAACCATTTGAAAAGGAAGTTTGGATTTAAGTTGTGACTTAATTGAAATCCCATATCCATATGTTTTTAAATATTACGCTCACTATTCGGTTTAGCCGGGAGAGGACCTTTGGGTCGTATAACCCATTCCGAATATGTGATACGTCGTTTATGGATCGCATTTGAAGACCGGTGTTGAAGACCGGATATTTTTGAAAATGGAAGGATTACCGTCGAGTTACTCTGCATCGGCTGATCCCCGATATAGAGGTTTTATCATCCTTAGTGACGGGAAGTCCGGACGTGATTGGAAATTATCCGGATTTGCAAGGGCTTCGTGAGAAGTGCCTTCGGTTCTGTTCGATCCCAGAACAGACTTGTATGGATTGTATGTCTGACATTACACTTTGAGATATAAAGCCGATTTCTTTCAAATACATTTCTGTTGGTGGCGGAGAATTTATTCTCTTAGCTTAACACCCTTCTCTGAGACGTATGAGCTTAGAGGTTATGTAGTTGAAATTTATCAGCGATATATTCCCAATTTGGTAATGTGGCATGCTGAGTGTAGCTGTGTGATGATCAGTGTTTGATCATTTATGATATGATCATTTGTTTGATCATTTATCTTTGTGATCATAGGTTGATCGTCTGTGACCCAAAGCGTGGCTTTTTGAAAAAGCGTAGCTTTGTGGACGAGACTTCATCAGGGCCTCACAACCCGGAAATGGTCGAAACAGGAATGTTGCGGCAAGGTTATGAGGGTCGCGCCCTTTAGGGTATGTCATTTCCTTCTGGAAAAGGGTGGTGTCATGGTATGGAGCCCAGATACTTACTCATGTGGATACACTTTATTATGTGTGATGTTGGTTATCGAGGCTCGGATAAAGGTCCCAAAGGACCGGGAGGTGGCATATTCGTGAGTTACCTGTTACAGGGGTAACCCGGCCTTGTTTGGCAGAGAGCAGTTTGTCTCTCGGGACGTCCCGCCAGAGGCGATCCCATGCGGCGGAAGGAAGTTCCTTAGCCTGACCATTTGTTGGAAATCCATTTCTCCAATACGGAACTTGTACGGTTTTAGTTGTAGAACCTGCCATTCACTTATGGTGGCGCCCCACTGTTTGGATGGTAGCTATAGTAGGCATAGTTCGAAATGTCTATGCTGGCTAAGATTTATATTATACTTTCGAAATGTTTTCTGCACTATGCACTAATAATAATATCCAAATGATTTTGCGTAGTAAGCATGTTTGACTATCATAAGAAGAAATCTCCTCCAATTCTGCGTTTGCATTGTGTGTGTGGCGGGAGGTCTTATGGTAGTTTCATTTTCCAAAAGCATTGCGGATTTCAATGTTTAAAACCTTTTGTGTTTGTTTAAAGATAAACTGTTTTTGTTGCTCACACCAGTCCCATGACTGATCCGGAGTTTATTGTTCCCTTCCTAAACTCTGGGTGCTCATAATTTTCCACACGAGCAGTCTAGAGTTGGGTTTTTTTTCAGATATTCAGGTTTAGTAGATTATCTGGAGCTAGTTCATTCATCGGAGTTGCTTATCTTGGATTTGTGGATTCATTCATGTCTGAAGATCATTTTGGAGTTATCACTTCTATTGATATTGTTCCGCTGCTGATGTTATCATTTTCTTTTCCGCTGCTATTTCTTGTATCATATCTCTGATGTATATTGATATTCATTGTATCACTCTGTTGTATCAGATATTGTATATCAATGTATTATTCTTTTCTTCCGCTGTGTTATTTACTTAATTGTGTTATAGCTCCGGCGAATCGGATTTGAACGGTCGAATCTGCGGCATTCTAGTACAATGTGAAGTACGGATGTTGATTTTCGAGCGGGCAAAACCCGAGTCGTCACATGTGGTATCAGAGCCAGGTTTCGATCCTGGGACCTGTGGGTTATGGGCCCACCACGCTTCCGCTGCGCAACTCTGATACCAAATGTAACGATCCAAAGAAAGCGGGCACCGGTAGGCTTTGCAACCATCCCAGTCCCACCGTGGCTTACATTGGCACCTCGCATTTACTTTTACGGCCAGCCTCTGGACTGTCACGGCATCTGCCTAACCAACCCATCCCTCTCAGGGACATGTAGGGGTAAGAGTCCCCCGTTCGCCACCAAACTGCGAAGCGAGAACCCCCTATCATGCTGTAATATAGCAAATGCGATCCATATACGACGTATCACATATTCGGAATGGGTTATACGACCCAAAGGTCCTCTCCCGGCTAAACCGAATAGTGAGCGTAATATTTAAAAACATATGGATATGAGATTTCAATTAAGTCACAACTTATTACTCAAAACTTTCTTTTCAAATGGTTCAACAAATTACCATTTTCAAATCTTTAAACAAAAAGATTCAACCTTTACGGTTTAAACAGTTTCCACACTTTAATCTTTTAAACAAAAGATTCATTCACAGATTTTCCAAATTAATTTCCATTTCAATTTGATTAACTCGTTAAATCTTTAAATCAAGATTTAACCTATAGCTTTCAAAACAATCCCATTTCAAATGATTTAAACAAATCATTATTTTAAATCTGTTAAAGATAACAGATTCAAATCATAGCTTTTCAAAACAATTCATTCATAACTTGGAAATTATCTTCATTTCAAACTAGAAATCATTCAACACAAATTAGAAGTTCATTTCTTATGTGAAAGCTTTTACTATTTGAAAACAAATAGTTTTTATTTCGGAAAATCTTATTCATCCATACGAGTTGAAATCCTTGGGTTAAGTTCAAATTCTCAAAATTATACTTTTAAATGGTTTAAATTCAGATAAACACATTTATAACATTTTCAATCTCTAGTTTCAAATCATAGGATTCAACTTTCAACTTGAATTCAAATTTAAATCAAATTATTTAAATTTTCAAAACTCGATTAAGTTATTCAAAATAACTTTTATCTTTGAAATTCTATTTCAAAAGCTTTTCACTTTAAACCCAAATTTCTAATTTCAAAATCAATTGAAATTAAAATTTCAATTTCAAAAATGTTAAATTTAAATTATCTGTGACTTAACCGATTTCCACGTGAAATCCATATTTGTGTGTGTAAAAGTGTAGTCCAGGGGTTTCACACAATAGTGCAACACAATGAATCATCACAGATATATCGATAAGCGGTTTCTTTGGGTCCCAATATATTCTACGAATGGTTAGTTATCCCTTCGAACTAACCAATGCCACTGCATACTTCGTAGATCTGGATAACCCGAATATCTTGTGAAGTGTTAAACAGATTCGTTCTTGTATCTGTTATTGATATTCTGATTTGGTGAGCCAAATGCAGAAGGAATATTCAATTTGATTCGATGAAATATTCTTCATCTATCTTTTTGTCTCCTTGGTAATTTCGAGGACGAAATTCTTTTAAGGGGGGAAGTCTGTAATGACCCCGAATTTTATATAAATTTAAATTAATAATTTAATGAGTTTTTGAATTAAAACAGTAAAATAAAACGGTAAATAGATTGCGAGTTTTCCCGGATTCAAATATATTCTGTATAAATCATTTAAATTAAAAATATTGTATATTGTGTATATATGTGTACATATGAATGTATATGTAATATAGGAGTAAATTTGTAAATGTATATATATACATTGAATTTGAATTTGAAATCTTGAATATAAATGGTTTAAAATATAAATAATAAAATGTTGGGTAATAAAACTTTAAAAGGAATTCGAAATAAGTGTTGATGTTAAACGAGTATTTCGACTAAATCTATGGTTATATCAGATATGAAATGAACTTATAAACTTCTAGAGATAAATATTTAAGTTGAAATAAAAGTAATGAAGATAGGAATAAAATAAAAATACGTTCAAGTAGATTTAAGTGTGAGTAAATATATATATCTATCTATGTACACTTAAACAACACAATGATAACTAATGCCATATCATTATCACTTCAGCCCCCATACAAATGAAACCAGACAGACAACACAAAGAAAGTTTTTCTTTTTTGATAAGTTAGCTTGCATAGGAAGCCACAATCATCTCAACACAAACATGTACAGCCGAACTAGAGTAGGGAAAATTATAAAATGTATATTGGTACAGGTCTAATTAATATCTCTAGTGCAAGCAAAGATATCATCTTCTCAGCCACACAACTATCTTCAGTTGTACATGACCGAAATGAAAGAAAGAAAAATGAATTTGTACAAAGTTATTTAATGCAAGGTACCTTAGCACACAAAATGTTCTCACCAGCCAGAAAATATCACTGACCTTGGTACAAAAGGAAATTTATAACTCTGTACAAACTTTATTACTTTGTACAAACCAAATAATATCACTTGTACAAGATAATTTATCAACCTGGTGACTTCATTTCTTTATATCAACATCCTTCTCATTTCAATCTCGTTCCATTTCAAACTGAGAAAAATAAAGTAGCATCATCTCAGTTTCTTCCATCAAACTAAGTTAGAATCTGAAGTAAATAAAACTCAAACCAAAACAAATTAAATCAAGGCAAACAAGGGAAATCAAGGAAAAGAAGCTTCAGCTTGCAACCTTCACAGCTTGTTTCAAGAAAAGTGGAAGCTCTGTTCTTTCCCTGTTCAATTCTTGTTTCCAGGTGAGCAACTCTTCTTATTTACCTGTGAGTAAACATCATCTGTGATAAGTATGTTTGTGTATATATATATATATATCTATGAGTATGAATGTATTCATGCCTGTACAAACTTGGGTATCTCTGTTTTGTTTTCCCAGACCAGATTTGTAAACAAATTCGTATCTTTTGTTCTAACCACTGTTAGCACTGGGAACATAAACAAAAGTTGATTGTTTGATCGTGAACCAAGTTTAAAAATTTATATATATAAAAAACAACTTGTAAATACCTCTGAAACTCAAGAAACCTGAGTAAAACTTTAACTTAATCCAAATTCAAACATTTTAATTTTTGAATTCAGGTATCCAAACTGAATTCTCATGGGAAGACATGATTTTTAAAGCATAAACCAAAATTTTTAGAGTTAGGCTTCGAGGGCAGTTTGAATTCGTTTGAAATTTGGTTTTTGGCCAATCTCTGGTGATGGGTCGACTCGTGGAGGTCGTGTTCGTGGCTGGAGATGGAGGAGGCTACGGGGTGTCGGCGAAAAATACTCGGAGGTTGAACGAAGCTTTGGGGTGGCGGTGGTAGGTGATCAAATTCTGGTGACCTAGTTTTGGGGTGGATAATGGTTTCCACTCGCGCGACGTCGATAGGCGATCGAGTGCCACATGGATTTGCGAGAAGGTAGAGGGGAAATGGTACGAGGCTATGGCCGAAGTTTGGTGGCCTCTGGTGGTCTGAGGCGCCGTAGCGAGGTGATTTGAGGCAAGGAGTTTTGTTCCAGGTGGATGTGGAGTTGTTCGATTTCGAGTTCGACCTCGTTAAGGCGATAAGGTTGGTCGGAGTAGCTGCTGGATGAGTAGGCGACTCGTTGGGGGACTCGGCGACAATCAGCGATGGCCGGAGTGGATGTGCACGTGCACATACACGTTTGGGTTTGGGTTGTTATTGTTGTGAGGTTGTATTTTGGGGAAGAAGGATGGTCTCGGGCTTGTTCTCGCGTGGATGAGTAGGCGATTCGAAGCAGTTTTAGTTTGATTCGAGTAAAGTTGTTCCAGGCTTTTGTAAAGTATAGCCTGGCAGTTTCAGATCCCTTTGAATTAATATAAAATCTGAACGAAATTAAAACCAAGTTTAAATTAGAATTTTAAATCTAAATTCAAATTGAATTTGAATCTTAGGTTTTGAAATAGACTAAAGTTTATAACTTTAAAATGAGGTAAATACGTTAAAGTTAAAATATACTTTAATGATTTGAAATTTAAAAAGGAATTTTGTTAAAAAAACCCTTAAGTTTGAATTTAATGATTTGAATGCATGTAAATTAATAAGTTAATTAAAATGGATTGATAAATTTAATTAATAACTGGATTAATTAAGTAATTATGAGTTTTAAACTCATTAATTAAGTCTTAAGTAAATTAATTAGGAATAATTAATTTGAAGTTAAGAATCATTAATTTGATAAGGTTGGATTTTGAATTAATGGTTGAATGTTAATTAATTAATTAATTAATGGTTAATTAATGGGTCATTAAGGATTAATTAATTAAGTTAGTTAATTAAGGAATTATAAATTAATGAAGGTGATTAAGGAAAGATAATAAATTAAGGGCTAATTAATCAATATGATTAATTAAGGATAATTAATTTAAGAATAATCTATTAATTATTAATAGTTAGTTAATAAACGATTTAAAGGATAATTAATTATATTGGTTTGTAATTAATTAATGATTAATTAACCCGGATTAGAAATTCATAAGTATTAATCTAATTTGAATAAATCAGATAATTAACTGATCTTACTTATGAATATTTGGATTTTATTGGATGACTTGATTGTTTGATATCCCTGATTCGTGATGCTTTGTGATACACCCTGATTTGTGTGTGATCTGTAATATATTTATCTGGGATGAATGTAATTGATTATTTGCGATATATATATATCTGTTTCTGTGATATATTACTATGTGAATATGAAAACCCTTGACCCATAAACGACATTTGAATTTCGATGCGACAGGGAGTCGGATTCCAGTTGGTTATCCGAAACCCACATCGAATTGTAATGATGAACCCTGTGACTAATAAATTTACTTTATCTATAAATCTATGAATGAAGATAAGCGTTATGGGTTATACCGCTTATTGATATATCTGTGATGATTGATGTTGCACTACTGTGTAAAACCCCTGGACTACACTTTTACACACACAAATATGGATTTCACGTGGAAATCGGTTAAGTCACAGATAATTTAAATTTGATGTTTTTGAAATTGAAAATTTTATTTTCAAATGATTTTGAAATTGGAAATTCGGGTTTAAAGTGAAAAGCTTTTGAAATGGAATTTCAAAGATAAAAGTTATTTTGAATAACTTAATCGAGTTATGAAAATTTAAATAATTTGATTTAAATTTGAATTCAAGTTTGAAATTGAATCCTATGATTTGAAACTAGGGATTGAAAATGTTATAAATGTGTTTGTATGAATCTAAACCATTTAAAAGTGAAATTTTGAGAATTTGGATTTAACCCAAGAACCTTAACTCGTATGAATAAATCAGATTTTCTGAAATGAAACTGTTTGTTTTAAAAGAATAAAAGTTTTCAGATAAGCAATGAAATTCCAGTTTAATTAAAGGAATTTCAATATTGAATTGAAAATGGTTTTCCAAGTTATGAATGAATTGTTTGAAAAGCTATGATTTGAATCGGTTATCTTTAACAGATTTAAAATAATGATTGGTTTAAATCATTTGAAATGGGATTGTTTTGAAAGCTATAAGTTAAATCTTGATTTAAAGATTTAACGAGTTAATCAAATTGAAATGGAAATTAATTTGGAAAATCTGTGAATGAATCTTTTGTTTAAAAGATTAAAGTGTGGAAACTGTTTAAACCATAAAGGTTGAATCTTTTTGTTTAAAGATTTGAAAATGGTAATTTGTTAAACCATTTGAAAAGGAAGTTTGGATTTAAGTTGTGACTTAATTGAAATCCCATATCCATATGTTTTTAAATATTACGCTCACTATTCGGTTTAGCCGGGAGAGGACCTTTGGGTCGTATAACCCATTCCGAATATGTGATACGTCGTTTATGGATCGCATTTGAAGACCGGTGTTGAAGACCGGATATTTTTGAAAACGGAAGGATTACCGTCGAGTTACTCTGCATCGGCTGATCCCCGATATAGAGGTTTTATCATCCTTAGTGATGGGAAGTCCGGACGTGATTGGAAATTATCCGGATTTGCAAGGGCTTCGTGAGAAGTGCCTTCGGTTCTGTTCGATCCCGGAACAGACTTGTATGGATTGTATGTCTGACATTACACTTTGAGATATAAAGCCGATTTCTTTCAAATACATTTCTGTTGGTGGCGGAGAATTTATTCTCTTAGCTTAACACCCTTCTCTGAGACGTATGAGCTCAGAGGTTATGTAGTTAAAATTTATCAGCGATATATTCCCAATTTGGTAATGTGGCATGCTGAGTGTAGCTGTGTGATGATCAGTGTTTGATCATTTATGATATGATCATTTGTTTGATCATTTATCTTTGTGATCATAGGTTGATCGTCTGTGACCCAAAGCGTGGCTTTTTGAAAAAGCGTAGCTTTGTGGACGAGACTTCATCAGGGCCTCACAACCCGGAAATGGTCGAAACAGGAATGTTGCGGCAAGGTTATGAGGGTCGCGCCCTTTAGGGTATGTCATTTCCTTCTGGAAAAGGGTGGTGTCATGGTATGGAGCCCAGATACTTACTCATGTGGATACACTTTATTATGTGTGATGTTGGTTATCGAGGCCTCGGATAAAGGTCCCAAAGGACCGGGATGTGGCATATTCGTGAGTTACCTGTTACAGGGGTAACCCGGCCTTGTTTGGCAGAGAGCAGTTTGTCTCTCGGGACGTCCTGCCAGAGGCGATCCCATGCGGCGGAAGGAAGTTCCTTAGCCTGACCATTTGTTGGAAATCCATTTCTCCAATACGGAACTTGTACGGTTTTAGTTGTAGAACCTGCCATTCACTTATGGTGGCGCCCCACTGTTTGGATGGTAGCTATAGTAGGCATAGTTCGAAATGTCTATGCTGGCTAAGATTTATATTATACTTTCGAAATGTTTTCTGCACTATGCACTAATAATAATATCCAAATGATTTTGCGTAGTAAGCATGTTTGACTATCATAAGAAGAAATCTCCTCTGCGTTTGCATTGTGTGTGTGGCGGGAGGTCTTATGGTAGTTTCATTTTCCAAAAGCATTGCAGATTTCAATGTTTAAAACCTTTTGTGTTTGTTTAAAGATAAACTGTTTTTGTTGCTCACACCAGTCCCATGACTGATCCGGAGTTTATTGTTCCCTTCCTAAACTCTGGGTGCTTATAATTTTCCACACGAGCAGTCTAGAGTTGGGGTTTTTTTCAGATATTCAGGTTTAGTAGATTATCTGGAGCTAGTTCATTCATCGGAGTTGCTTATCTTGGATTTGTGGATTCATTCATGTCTGAAGATCATTTTGGAGTTATCACTTCTATTGATATTGTTCCGCTGCTGATGTTATCATTTTCTTTTCCGCTGTTATTTCTTGTATCATATCTCTGATGTATATTGATATTCATTGTATCACTCTGTTGTATCAGATATTGTATATCAATGTATTATTCTTTTCTTCCGCTGTGTTATTTACTTAATTGTGTTATAGCTCCGGCGAATCGGATTTGAACGGTCGAATCTGCGGCATTCTAGTACAATGTGAAGTACGGATGTTGATTTTCGAGCGGGCAAAACCCGAGTCGTCACACCTTAAGTTTGGTTTCAAATATAAAAAGCTATGTTTAATATATAAAGTTATAAAGTATTTAGCTGTGTTTGCATATTTTGTTGTAAGTTCTATAGGCTGTGTCTGCATATTTTCTTTGTTCAGTGTATGTATTATAAAGTGTATATAAAGTTGTGTACATGTTGCTTTAGTTGGTTTGATGGTTAATATAAAGACTGTATATATAATTGGATTTTGAAATATATACATATTCTTTTTCGTATAAAAATCTGACATGTTATTTATAACGAAAGTTATATATGGGAAAATGTGTATGAGCTATAAATTTTACAATGGTTAGATATATATATATATATATATATATATATATATATATATATATATTGAGCTATTGATTTCAGTTTACACAGTCCTACATTGTAAGTATATAAAGTTATATAAGTTTATATTAGTTATATTATATGTTGGGTTATATACACATCAGTTAGATATATAGTAGTAATGTATATAGTAGTAATGCATGTTTGTTGGATTTGAATACATATTTTTACTGGTTTTACGTATGTATGTTTATATACATGAATTTTATATAAGCTATTTGTAAATGGATGTTCTTATACATATAGATTTTGATTTGGATATATGTAAATATGTTTAAAACATAATATCAATTTTCACATATATACTTTAAAGATTTTTATATGTGTTTGAATCTAAAATATGATCTGATATATATATATATATAGTGTTTATATATATAAGTTCACTTATACTAATTATCTTCATCGATCCCATTCTAATTTGTTCCATCAATTCCTTTTATTAGATTTGATCATTGAATTCGTGCTAATTTTGCTTGGATTCATAATTCAATTTCTATGTGCGTATCCGTGTCATCTTCTGCATTCTCTAGCCTCGAAAGGTGAGCAATCACTCACGATTAACATTCTTATATTTATTAAATTTGATTTCAATTGAAACGGCAATTGAAATATGCTACTGTTAGTTGTTTACATTGTTATATATGCTATTATCTGTTTCTGTTCACCTGTGACATCTGACACCTTTATCTGTTATTTATATTGATGATATATGTCAGTTATATTATTATCATATCTATTATCACTCTGCAAGTTCCCTGTTAGTATAGTATTCACTATGGGTTGAAATGATACATACCCGAATGATCTGTAGAATAAGGGAAAATCGTTATGGGTTGAAATGATAAACCAAAGCGATTTTCATTGACATTGAATTTGGGATTGCGGGTTGAAATGATATATACCCGCAAATATTTAAACTATGGATTGAAATTATAAATATCCGTATCACTTGATCATAGGATAGAAAATTTATACAGACACCGTTGGTCTATATATAAATATTTAAAAATGATTTCTATGGCTTTGAAAGGATATATATAAGGTTTTATTTAAATTTGGAAATATTTTATATATAAATAAGTTTTAATATAAAGTTGATTCAATAATAAGCTTTAATTTAATAAAGTTTGATTTAATTTATATATAATATGTTACGTATTTATTTAAAATTGTATTTTTAAAAATAGATTTTTATAATGATTGTATAAGTTAAGGTTAGGAAGATAAATCTGAAATTGATTTGAAATTGTATTTAATTAAGAATTTTGTTTAATTAAATCAACTTTAAACTTATTGAATTTGAGGGTTTTAAGATATGATTTTATAACTTGATTTTGATTTAAAGTGATTAAATGGATACTTCAAGTTTAAATAAATAGAAGAAAATATTTAGTTTACTGTAATTTAAGGTTATTTAGATGATGATGGATTTATTAAGTGAATATTTCAAAATTAAATAATAATGAAGTTGAAATAATATATATATGAAATTATCAATTTAGTTGAAAGTGATATAATTTGGAAATATATATATATTTGAAATGGAAATGATATTTTTGGTTTTGAAGTATAAATTATTTTGAAATGACCACGGTGTTATAATAACGTTTGGATGTTAATAACGTATATTTCTACATAGTAGATAGTTCCTCGGATCCTTGGAGGATGGTTATCCCAAACATCATTTAAGTTACTTGTATTTCAGTTGATATTTCACTTAAGTTGGATTTATTGATATAAGAATGTTAATCCTCACTCGAGTGTTTTGTGTTTTGCTCTATGCTCGGGTCAGACTGAGTGGTACAGCAATTGAGACTCACCTTTGGAGTTTGGAGCTTCGCTTGGAGATCCAACTATCGATTCAGCTTTCAGCTTTTCCAGTTGATTTGTTCAGAGAGGTCATCTGTTTGTACTAGAGACTTCACTATATTTTTAGATATTCTATTGTATTCTATTTCAAACTCTGTTGTTTATATAGTAGCTTCATGAACTACTATTTATCTATTCCGCTGGATTATTATTATATTACTCTGTGTTTGTGATTCTGTGATTGATTTATTTACTATGTATGCTGAGTTTTGCCAAATTTTAAATTAACAATCTTATATTTTGAGCAATTCAAGTCCGATATGTGTGGGTGCGAATGGTTGAAAATACCGAAATGTTACATGTGGTATCAGAGCTCTGGTTTTAAGCACACTTAGTATATGTAGTAGACTTAATTACAAAATTACTTTCGTTCGTGCTTGAATCTCTTCCTCTTCGATTCGGTTCCCTTTGAATTTTGGAACGCTCCCACTTGTTCTGAAATCCATTCTTGTCTCTCCCTATTTGTATTCTTTTGACTTTGGAGCATCCCATAACTCCACCTCAAAGGATCTCTTTAGAAATCGGCGATCCCGCCAATCTTTGAATGATTTGTAAAGGGATGAAAACTCCTTTACAATTGGCATTGATTCACCGAAGATTTCAAACTCTGTTGTTTATATAGTAGCTTCATGAACTACTATTTATCTATTCCGCTACATTATTATTATATTACTCCGTGTCTATGATTCTGTGATTGATTTATTTACTGTGTATGCTGAGTTTTGCCAAATTTTAAATTAACAATCTGATATTTTGAGCAATTCAAGTCCGACATGTGTGGATGCGAATGGTTGAAAATACCAGAATGTTACATTATGAATATATGTGTTTTAAGTATATGTATTATATGAGTTCTATTTATAGGATTAGTATATATATGTATTGCTTTGCTAATACTAATATATATATATATATATATAGCTGTAGTAGATTTTTTTATAAAAGAAATATATAGTATGTATACTTTAAAAGAGGTATTTTGTTTACAGTGTATATAATTGTTGTTGTATATCGTACTTTTAATATGATATGCCCAAATTGTAAAGATTTTTCTGTTACTATTTAAGTCTATATATTATGGTCAGTATATTATATTTTTCAGTCTATTTTATATTTGATCTATTTTAGTAGTATATATATATATTATAAATTAAGGTAAGTATATATATATATTTATATAGATCGGTTTTTGAAGTGTTATATGGGTTTGTATATATAGTACAGTTTCAATGTCTTAATATATTTTATATAAGCTGTTTTGTTCCTTTGTTTTACACTCTACTGATATATACATATATTAGTAAAATAATAGGTTTACAATATAAAGTTTATAATTTGCGTAGTATATATATATAGACTAATTTTTGTATTAGTTTAAAATCAGTATAGCTGAAGCATATGTAAAGTTTATATATATCCTGTAGTTCATATCATTCTGTTGTCTGCATACATTTGTGGTTTTCCTGTTTTGTACTGTTGAAAATGAAGTTATACATATACCCAAGTTTAAAGTATTTATGTATATATATAATTAGGTTCTGGTTTCTATAGTTTAACAGTAAAGTATATATTTTGATTCTAAGTTAAAAGTAATTTGTAGATATAGTATGTAATGTATATATTAGTGTTTAAGATATATATGTTTGTTCTATTATGTGGGTTTTATTTAAACAATGATTTTATATATTTAAATATAAAACATGTTTGAATTTAGAAAATGATTATATATATATAGTTATATATATATATAAATTTGCTTATACCAATTATCTTCATCGATCCAGTTCTGATTTTATTCCGTCAATCCCTGTCATCAGCTTCGTCCGTCATGCCTGTTTTCTCCATCGAATAGTATCCATCTAGCGTTGCTTTGGAATTCGTAGCCCACTGCTTTGTCAAATCTCTCTAGCCTCAAAAGGTGAGCAATCACTCACGATTAATGTTCTTGTATTTATTAAATTTGATTTCAATTGAAACGACAATTGAATATGCTGCTGTAGTTATTTAAATTGTTATATATGCTATTATTTGTATCTATTCACCTATGGGATATGACACCATATCCTGTTGCTTATATTATATTGTTATTGATGATATATACCTGTTATATTATTATCATATATGTTATCACCTATGGGTTGAAATGATACATACTCGAACGATCTGCAGAATAAGGGAAAATCTTTACGGGTTGAAATGATAAACCTAAGCGATTTTCATTTAGAATTGAATTTGGGATTGCGGGTTGAAATGATATATACCCGTATATATTTAAATTACGGATTGAAATGATAAATATCTGTATCACTTGACCATAGACGCCGTTGGTCTATATATATATAAATATTTTGAAAATGATTTCTATGGTTTTGAAAAGGAAATATATATGGTTTATTTAAATTTGAAAATATCATGTACATGAACAAGTTTTAACACCAAATAGATTTAATAATAAGCTTTTAATTTAGCCGAGTTGGATTTAAGTAAAATACAATATGTTTAAGTATTTATTGAAAATTTTATTTTAAATAGAATTTTATAATGATTCTATAAGTTAAGGTTGGAAAGATAAATTTGAATTTATTCGAATTGTATTAAATTAAGAATTTTTGCTTAACTAAATTATTTTGAAACTCATTGAATTTAAGGGTTTTAAGATACGATTTTATAACTTGGTTTTCGATTTAAAGTGGTTAAATGGATATTTCAAGTTTTAAATAAATCAAAGGAAATACTTAGTTTAATGTAATTTAAGGTTATATAAATGATAATGGATTTATTAAGTGAATATTTCAAACTAAATAATAATGAAGTTAAAATAAGACATATATGAAATTATCAATTTAGTTTTGAAAGTGCTATAATTTGGAAATATATATATATATATATATATATATATATATTTTGAAATGGAAATGATATTTTGGTTTTGAAGTATAAATTATTTTGAAATGACCATGGTGTTATAATGACGTTTGTTGTTAATAGCGTATATTTCTACATAGTAGATTATTCCACGGATCCTTAGAGGATGGTTATCCCAACATCCTTTAAGTTACTTGTATTTCAGTTGATATTTCACTTGAGTTGGATTTATTGATATAAGAATGTTAATCCTGACTCGAGTGTTTTGTGTTTTGCTTTTTGTGACGACTGCCCATGACCCCCGCACAGAATCTAGACATAGTGCGCTGTAAAGTGTGCCAGGCAGCCATGGACGATTGTTAGGGTAAATTAAAACAGCATAATCAATCGTATAACTCACAGAGCATGGACAAAATACAATAGAACATATATATAGTGAAGCTTCATAGAATAGAATGTCATCATATCAAACTTCATAATAGTTGAATACAAACATCTGAATAGTCAATACCTCAAGCCTCACTACATATCACTCAGAGAATTATACAAGCAGCGAAACATCCAGTACATATAGTAAGAAAATAATATGCAAGCCTCCAGCTCGTCTTCGTCATCAGCATCGTTGGAAGCAAGAACAACACCTGTCACCTGCTACCTAGTCTGCCCGTCCCAAAATGGACGAACAGCCCAAGGCAATAAGAGTTAAAACATAAAGCCTTGAGTCAGACAACAGTCTTAGTGAGCGGTAAATTAACTAACAACATACCAAAAGAGCATAAAGGAAAAAGGAATAGGAATCCAACCCTCCCACTCCACCTCTTTCTACAGTGATAGCCCCCAGACACACACTAAGCAGAAGCAAACATAGCAAAGCAACCATTTAAAGTAAAGAAATTATCACTCGAGTCAAGGGCGATGTTTTCCAAGTACAGACCCCCAAGGCCTAAACCAAGATCAGATAAGCACCCAGAAAACACTACTCTTGAGACCGAATGACGATACAACCAAACATCCATGACTCTGGCTATCACTGTTATCATTGCCTCGATACCACCGTTAATTGAATGACCGGCACATTCTTTCAGCCGTCCGTCAAGGGCTAATGGAAACCCCGGTTCTAGACATAACTCTGCACGTCATCGAAACCCGTGCCTAGGACTATCGAATCTGCCCAGAGTACTTGACTACCAATCAGTAGTCTTTAGGGACTATCGAATCTGCCCAGCGTACTCTTGCTTTGAGCATGCTAGAACCTTCAACAACGATGAAATCTCAGCCTTCTAGTCATCCTCCTCGACGACTATTTCCATACTAGCTCAAGCGCCTCTCGAGCAAACCATTATCCTCAAACTCGAACCATATCACCGAGTTATCAACATGCTAGGAATGATCCCGTTTGGATTAGACCAAGACTATCTCATATCATGCCTCGCTTCATCACATCCTAGCAAAGCCTCATCTCAACATCATCATCAAATCTATGCATATGAGCTTCATCATCCGCTACATATGCCACGAGCAGCTTTCCCAATTCAAGAGCCTTTCACTTAGCTTTTGAATCATCTTCGACCATCTTGTCTAAATCTAATCATCAATCAACTAATTCATAACAATCAATCAAGTCAATCATTAATCCAAGTAATCAAACATTCAAACATGATCTAATAAACAATTATAACAATAAAGGCAATCTTGTAAATAAAGAGTCGAAATCTAACAAGCATGAAACATGAGTACTATCTCTATAACTTGATGAATGAACTTGCATAGGTTAATCATGTAGTAAAATGGATGTCAAATCATCATGAACAATAGATCTATACTTAGGTTTAAGAAATGCATGGAAATCACTATTTTAACACCGAATCAAGCCAACAATCCGATATACTCCTTTGGATCCATGTGAGAGATAATCACCACTCACCAAATCACCTAAACACCTTAAAAGCAACACACTTCAGATCTGGACAGCGAAGGATCTAACTCGATCTATCACAAATTCGCTTCAAACGATAAAATCTCTCTTCGATGGATGTAGATCTTCAATCTAAGCTCTTGGATCTTCGATTTGATCTTCGATTTGGATGGAAGGAATCACAAGATTAGAGTGGAGAAAAGAAGTGAAGAAGTGTAGAACTCGAGCTCTCAAAATGGCAGCACTTCGTCGCTTCAAAATCCGGATCCCAAAAATGAAGAAGAACCCGCCTATTTATAGGCTGATTTCCTTAGGTCGTCCACCCTTCCTTAGGTCGTCCACGACCTAACTATCCACGACCTAACTGTCCACGACCTACGACCTAAAAACACTACGACCTAACACATGCGCGCGACCTACGACATATGCGACCTAACATATGCGCGCGACCTACGACCTAACACACTCAAGCGGCTTAACAACAGTACTGACCTAACGACTTAACAGAGGCCACGACCTAACTATGTCACGACCTAATAATGTCACGACCTAACAACTCACGACCTAACTAATCACAGCACCACTTAGGTCGCTCACGACCTAACTAAACTCAGTACTATCATAGGTCGTCCACTTCCTAGGTCGTTAACTCGCCCAGTTCCTTATGCCGCTAACTCTTAGGTCGGTCAAATCCTATAGGTCGTCCCAAACTATCATACGACCTAAACCACTACGCGACCTAACTGTTATACGACCTAAGTCCTTACCTCGTCCAGTCCTTAAGTCGCTTACCACTAGGTCGTTAACTTCCTAAGTTGCCTATTTCCTTAGGTCCCTAACTCCTAGGTCGCTCCAACCTGTAGGTCGCTAACTCATAGGTCGTTCACTCTCTTTGGTCGCTCTATCCTCTTAAGTCGCTCATCCGACCTAACCTACCCCACGACCTTAGCCACCACACGACTCATCTCCTATACGACCTATCCCTAAATCTTTAGGTCGCCAATCCTATAAGTCGCTCCAACCCTTAAGTCGTCTATCCTCCTAAGTCGCCAACTCCTTAAGTCGCCAACTCCTATAAGTCGTCTACTCCGACCTAACTACTATACGACCTAAGTCTTACCTCGTCCACGACTTAGACCCTGGACGACTTAACTCTGAACGACTTAGACCCTGGACGACTTAACAACATTGTGACCTAATGACAACTGTTTTACTATGTTTCGATCCGTAAAAATACGGGTCGTTACATTCTCTCCCCCTTAGGAATTTCGCCCCCGAAATTCCAAACAAACAAGAGCAATCAAAAACTATTCTGCATGCCTACCATCCATAGCAATCAATAAACCATGCATCTAATTCTAGCTTAGCATGCAGAATTCTAAAACTAGAACAAGTTACAATATCGTGAGATGAGCTGCCTTCATCCTCTCTTCCACCTCCCATGTACAGTCGTTATCATCATCACTCCATTGTATCTTGAGCAACTTAACTACCTTCCTCCTAAGCTGTTTCGTGTCGGTTTCCACAACACGAAGCGGCTTACGAGGTCTCTTATCGACTGGATCAACTTCGAAATCTTCACAACTATCGGTAGAAACTACATTATTCGAGTCGTGCACATACTTCCGTAGATACGATACATGAAAAACATTATGCACACTCGACATCTTTTCCGGTAACTCCAATCTATAGGCGAGCTTTCCAATTCGCTCGATGATCGGGAATGGTCCAACAAATCTCGGAGTCAATTTTCCTTTCTTCCCGAATCGAATAACATTCTTCAGTGGAGAAATCTTCACAAAAACCATATCACCTACGTCGAATTCCAAATCCTTACGACGCTTATCGGCATAACTTTTCTGTCGGTCTTGGGCTGCCTTCATTCGTTGCCGAATGATCTCTATACAATCTGAAGTCTGTCGAATCATCTCTGGCCCAAGCATCAGCTTTTCTCCTGTTTCTAACCAAAATGTCGGAGAGTTACACGGTCTTCCATACGATGCTTCATATGGTGCCATACCAATGCTTGACTGGTAACTGTTATTATACTAAAATTCTACCAAATGAAGGTGATCTTCCCATGATCCTCCGAAATCTAAAACACAAGCTCTAGGAGATCTTCCAAAACTCGGCTGACTCTCTCGGTCTGACCATCTGTTTGGGGGTGAATAGCTGTACTTAAACACAACTCGGTTCCCAAAACCTCCTGGAAGCTCTTCCAAAATCCACTAGTGAACAATGGATCTCGATCGCTCACTATACTCTTCGAAATACCATGGAATCGAACTATCCACTTAACATACAACTCAACCAACTTTGATGCAGTCCTAGTCGATCGAACAGGAATGAATCTTGCACTCTTAGTCAGACGATCTACAATGACCCAAATTCCTTCATTTCCCGTTCTTGTTCTAGGTAGTCCATCAATAAAATCCATCGATATTTGCTCTCACTTCCATGTAGGAACTTCTAATGGCTGAAGCAATCCACTTGGCTTCTTCTGCTTGGCTTTTACCAACTGGCAGTTCATACACTTGGAAATAAAATTTCCAACATCCTTCTTCATACCTTCCCAGTAATAGGTTCTCTTCATATCCCGATACATCTTGTTTCCACCTGGATGAATTGTCAACTTCGAGTGATGACTTTCCTTCAGCACCTCATTCCTCAATTCATCCACATTGGGAACAACTAGTCGTCCTTTCTTCCGAAGCCAACCCTCTCAATCGACCTCGAATCCTTTATCCTTTTCTGGGTCCAATCCAGATTCCAAATCACGGATAACCTTGACAAGCTTATCATCTCGTTTTTGACTCTCGCCAATTCTTTCCACAAGAGTCGGTCTTATTGATAAGTTTGCCAACATCTCAGGTTCCAATTCACATCTAGGCCTGAAGTCAAATCCAGCTAAATACTCGAGATTCTTCCATTCTGAAAACATGGCTCCCAATCCTGCATGTCTTCGACTTAACGCATCTTCCACTGCGTTACCCTTTCCCGGAGTATAGGCTATATCAAAATCATATGATGCTAAAAACTCTAGCCATCGTTGCTGCCGAAGATTCAAATCCTTTTGGGAGAAAAGATACTTCAACGATTTATGATCTGTAAACAACTCGAATCGAACTCCCAATAGATAATGTCTCCACATCTTCAGAGCAAATACAATCGCCGCTAACTCCAAATCATGAGTCGGGTAATTCCTTTCATGCGGCTTCAGTTGTCGACTTGCATACGCAACAACTTTATCCTTTTGCATCAGCACTGCTCCAAGTCCAGTACCACATGCGTCGGTGTAAACCACCATCTCATCATTTCCACTAGGAATAGTCAAAATAGGAGCACTTGTCAATTGCTCCTTCAGGATTCTGAAAGCTTGCTCACACTTAGCATCCCATCTGAATACTTGGTTCTTTTTCGTCAATCCTGTCAATGGTGCAGCCACCATGGAAAAGTCTTTGATAAATCGACGATAATATCCTGCTAATCCAAGAAAACTTCTCACATCCGATGCATTCTTAGGTCAAACCCAATCTTGGATTGCTACCACCTTAGCGAGATCAACCGCTATTACACTTCCAGAGATAATATGGCCTAAGAACCTCACTTCACTCTTCCAGAAGTGACACTTCGAAAACTTAGCCTTCAGCTGATGTTTCCGTAAGATTTCCAAAACAATACGCAAGTGCGTCTTGTGCTCTTCTTCAGTTCTGGAATAAATCAAAATATCATCCACGAACACTAGCATGAACTTGCTCAACTGATCTTTGAACACTCTATTCATAAGATCCACAAAATATGCCGGCGCATTAGTCAACCCAAACGGCATTACCAGCCACTCAAAGAAACTGGATGGTGTCCGAAAAGCAGTCTTCGGCACACTATCCTTAGCCACTCTCAACTGGTGAAATCCCGTTGCCAAATCCATCTGAGAAAACACCTTAGCTTCGTGAAGCTGATCAAACAAGTCATCTATTCTCGGCAATGGATACTTGTTCTTCTTAGTCACCTTATTCAGCTCACGATAATCCACACACAACCTCAACGATCCATCTGCTTTGGTTGCAAACACAACTGGTGCACCCCATTCGGACACACTACGCCGAATGAATCCTTTATGTAAAAGGTCATCAACCTGCACCCTCAACTCTTGCTGCTCCCTAGGCGCCATCCGCCTAAGAGGCATCACAACAGGTCTGGCTCCTTCAACTAGATCTATACGAAACTCGATCTCTCTATGCGGCGGTAACCCTTTGACCTCGTCAAAGACATCCTCAAATCCATTAGCGATTGGCACAGATGACAGTCCATCCCGTGGAACAACCAGCGAATACATGAAGCTCATGAAGACGCCATTTTCATGCTTACATCGTATCATAATCTTTCGCCCCTCCACATTCTCGACTGTCACCTCCAACCTATCACAATCAACCTTTGCCGCATACTTCCTAAACCAGTCCATACCCAAAATAATTCCGAACCCCGCAAAGTTCAGAACAAAACAATCACAAACAAAAGAGCAATCATGACTCGATACAATCAGACCACGGCATAACATACACAAACAAGACGAACCCCCAACTGGATTAGTCACAACCAATGGCCTATCAAAAATATCCGGTTCTAAACCTAACCGGCCTACAAGTTCATTACAAACAAACGAATGCGACGCCCCAGTATCAAATAACACTCTAACTGGAACACCACATATGGAAAGAGTACCTTGAACCACCACACTCTTTCCTTTCTCTTCAATGGTAGGAGCTTTCGTAGATGATGTAACAGCTCCCAAAGCATAAGCTTGCACAATCTGCTTGTCCTTCCGCGGTTTTGGACAATTCCTCTTAACATGCCCCAGCTTGTCACAGTTGTGGCACTTCACCGGCACCTTCGGATTCTTGCAATCCCTGGAGAAATGGCCCTTCTGCTGACAATTGTAGCAGGTCACTTCGCCCTTCGGCTTCTTCTGGCCATCCTTACCCTTTTGTTGCTGCTGCTTCCTCTTCTTGTTTCCACCCTGCTGTGGTTTAGATTCTTCCTTGGTCACAGCAACAATAGACTTTTCCTTAGGAAACAGATTCTCATGCCTGAGAGCTTTCTGTACTAGCTTCTCAAATGAATCGTCCAAATGATCCACCAATTACCTCCCAAGATAACTGTCCAAGCCTGTCACAAACTTCTCATTCTTCTGGTACGAAGATTCAATATACGACCAGGCATACTTGGACAAAGCTTCAAACTCAGAAACATACTCAAGAACTGGTCTTCCACCTTGCTTGAGCTCCACAAACTTCTTAAACAGAACAGATTTCTGGGCCGTAGAAATGAACTTAGCCTCAAATCTGTCTTGGAATTGCACCCAAGTAATTTCTTCCTCCGGAGTATCAATGGTGATAGAATTCCACCAATCAGAAGCTCTTCCTTGAAGCTGTCTTGATGCTAACTTCCTCTTAGTCACATCCTCAATTCCCAAATCACTAAAGATCCTTCTACAAGCATCTATCCACCTCTGGACTTCAATGGTTGATTCTGTTCCTAAGAAACCTTTCCTCCAAGAGCAGTATAATCTTTACACAGCTTAGCAAAATCCACTGATTTTGGAGTTTGGACTTGAACTCCAACATCTACTGATGGCCCCGGAGCTGGCATCCTTCTCATGATCGAAGTCATCATAGCTTCGAACATAGCAACATAATCAGCAGCCCCCTCAGTAGCACGGCCTTCCCTAGCAGCTGGTCTCCCCCTTCGACTCATTCCTAATATCTATAAAAAGGAATGATTAACATACCTTGAGAAACAACTGCATAAAGGACTCAAATCTTTCTATGCTACTATATTATATATAGTAATCATCCATCAAAATACAATTACGTCTCTCATACGTAGTTACGTCAGCGAGCGTTGGGTAAAATCGATTAACCAAAGCTCCGATACCAAATGTGACGACCGCACATGACCCCCGCACTGAATCTAGAGATAGTGCACTGTAAAGTGTGCCAGGCAGCCATGGACGATTGTCAGGGTAAATTAAAACAGCATAATCTATCGTATAACTCACAGCGCATGGACAAAATACAATAGAACATATATATAGTGAAGCTTCACAGAATAGAATGTCATCATATCAAACTTCATAATAGTTGAATACAAACATCTGAATAGTCAATACATCAAGCCTCACTACATATCACTCAGAGAATTATACAAGCAGCGGAACATCCAGTACATATAGTAAGAAAATAATATGCAAGCCTCCAGCTCGTCTTCGTCATCAGCATCGTTGGAAGCAAGAACAGAACCTGTCACCTGCTACCTAGTCTGCCCATACCAAAATGGACGAACAGCCCAAGGCAATAAGAGTTAAAACATAAAGCCTTGAGTCAGACAACAGTCTTAGTGAGCGGTAAATTAACTAACAACATACCAAAAGAGCATAAAGGAAAAAGGAATAGGAATCCAACCCTCCCACTCCACCTCTTTCTACAGTGATAGCCCCCAGACACACACTAAGCAGAAGCAAACATAGCAAAGCAACCATTTAAAGTAAAGAAATTATCACTCGAGTCAAGGGCGATGTTTTCCAAGTACAGAACCCCAAGGCCTAAACCAAGATCAGATAAGAACCCAGAAAACACTGCTCTTGAGACCGAATGACGATACAACCAAACATCCATGACTCTGGCTATCACTGTTATCATTGCCTCGATACCACCGTTAATTGAATGACCGGCACATTCTTTCAGCCGTCCGTCAAAGGCTAATGGAAACCCCGGTTCTAGACATAACTCTGCACGTCGTCGAAACCCATGCCTAGGACTATCGAATCTGCCCAGAGTACTTGACTACCAATCAGTAGTCTTTAGGGACTATCGAATCTTCCCAGCGTACTCTTGCTTTGAGCATGCTAGAACCTTCAACAACGATGAAATCTCGGCCTTCTAGTCATCCTCCTCGACGACTATTTCCATACTAGCTCAAGCGCCTCTCGAGCAAACCATTATCCTCAAACTCGAACCATATCACCGAGTTATCAACATGCTTGGAATGATCCCGTCTGGATTAGACCAAGACTATCTCATATCATGCCTCGCTTCATCACATCCTAGCAAAGCCTCATCTCAACATCATCATCAAATCTATGCATATGAGCTTCATCATCCGCTACATATGCCACGAGCAACTTTCCCAATTCAAGAGCCTTTCACTTAGCTTTTGAATCATCTTCGACCATCTTGTCTAAATCTAATCATCAATCAACTAATTCATAACAATCAATCAAGTCAATCATTAATCCAAGTAATCAAACATTCAAACATGATCTAATAAACAATTATAACAATAATGGCAATCTTGTAAATAAAGAGTCGAAATCTAACAAGCATGAAACATGAGTAATATCTCTATAACTTGATGAATGAACTTGCATAGGTTAATCATGTAGTAAAATGGATGTCAAATCATCATGAACAATAGATCTATACTTAGGTTTAAGAAATGCATGGAAATCACTATTTTAACACCGAATCAAGCCAACAATCCGATATACTCCTTTGGATCCGTGTGAGAGATAATCACCACTCACCAAATCACCTAAACACCTTAAAAGCAACACACTTCAGATCTGGACAGCGAAGGATCTAACTCGATCTATCACAAATTCGCTTCAAACGATGAAATCTCTCTTCGATGGATGTAGATCTTCAATCTAAGCTCTTGGATCTTCGATTTGATCTTCGATTTGGATGGAAGGAATCACAAGATTAGAGTGGAGAAAAGAAGTGAAGAAGTGTAGAACTCGAGCTCTCAAAATGGCAGCACTTCGTCGCTTCAAAATCCGGATCCCAAAAATGAAGAAGAACCCGCCTATTTATAGGCTGATTTCCTTAGGTCGTCCACCCTTTCTTAGGTCGTCCACGACCTAACTATCCACGACCTAACTGTCCACGACCTACGACCTAACTGTCCACGACCTACGACCTAAAAACCCTACGACCTAACACATGCGCGCGACCTACGACATATGCGACCTAACATATGCGCGCGACCTACGACCTAACACACTCAAGCGGCTTAACAACAGTGCCGACCTAACGACTTAACAGAGGCCACGACCTAACTATGTCACGACCTAATAATGTCACGACCTAACAACTCACGACCTAACTAATCACAGCACCACTTAGGTTGCTCACGACCTAACTAAACTCGGTACTATCATAGGTCGTCCACTTCCTAGGTCGTTAACTCGCCCAGTTCCTTATGCTGCTAACTCTTAGGTCGGTAAAATCCTATAGGTCGTCCCAAACTATCATACAACCTAAACCACTACGCGACCTAACTGTTATACGACCTAAGTCCTTACCTCGTCCAGTCCTTAAGTCGCTTACCACTAGGTCGTTAACTTCCTAAGTCGCCTATTTCCTTAGGTCGCTAACTCCTAGGTCGCTCCAACCTGTAGGTCGCTAACTCATAGGTCGTTCACTCTCTTAGGTCGCTCCATCCTCTTAAGTCGCTCATCCGACCTAACCTACCCCACGACCTAAGCCACTACACGACTCATCTCCTATACGACCTATCCCTATATCTTTAGGTCGCCAATCCTATAAGTCGCTCCAACCCTTAAGTCGTCTATCCTCCTAAGTCGCCAACACCTTAAGTCGCCAACTCCTATAAGTCGTCTACTCCGACCTAACTACTATACGACCTAAGTCTTACCTCGTCCACGACTTAGACCCTGGACGACTTAACTCTGAACGACTTAGACCCTGGACGACTTTACAACATTGCGACCTAATGACAACTATTTTACTATGTTTCGATCCGTAAAAATACGGGTCGTTACACTTTTCGCTCAGGTCAGACTGAGTGTCACAGCATTTGAGACTCACCTTTGTAGTTTAGATCTTGTAACGACCCACTATTTTGGACCATTCAAATCGACAATAATCCACACATGTCTGACTTGAATAATTCAAAATAACAGGTTGTAAATAAATTTGGAGCAATAAAATCAAATACAGAATCATAGACATAGAATATCAGAATAACTCGCAGCGGAAATTAAAATACCATAGTAGTTCATGAAGCTACTATAACAAACTCTCAAAACAAAATACATAATATCTGCTTGAAAACATATACAATAGAAATCTCAAATAAATAGAAGTTTATGAATACCAGAACTGAAATAGAACAACTGAACTGAAAGGAACAGATAACTAGACAAGCAGAATCTCCAGCGATTCCTAGCTCCAGAAAGAAATCCAAAGCTAAGCTGTAAATACTCAGGCTGACCCGAGCGTAAAGTAAAACACAAAACACTCGAGTCAGAACAATATATACTTATATAATGTAAACCAACTCAAGTGAACTGTAGTAGAAATGCACAATAACTCAAAGGATGCTTGGGATTGTCCATCCTTTAAGGATCAGTTAAACTATAAATTAAACACATCCCGTGGTTAAAATTTCAAAATGGTATTTTATACTTCGAAATCAAATATCATTTCAAAATTCAATATCCTTTAAAAATCCATTTCAAAATATCAAAATATCATATTTCAAAATAGTTTATATTTCGAAACAAATTACTTCAATTTAAATCATAAAAATGAAGTTATTATATTTAATAATTAAATTATTAAATTTCCAAAATTTTAATCTTTCAAAGTTCATTCGTTCACTTAAATTAATTAAAACAATGAAAATTCAACTTTCGCAGCATTTAGAAAATGCTACGGAAAGTCACATTTAAAATAGTTCAATTTAACAAAAGACAACATTTAAAATGCTGTAATAGGGTTACATTAGTTTCAAATAAACTTAGTTAAATTCAACCATTATAACATTTACAAAAATGCTATAATAGCCTTTAATTAAATTTAGCCATTTGGTTCATTATTATCAACTATAGCATTTACAAATGTTGTATTATCATTTACATTAGAATTAATAGCATTTCAGAAATGCAGTTAATTAACTTCAAATATTCAGTATAATTTCACAAACAATTATATTTTTATATAAATTATTTTTAACTTATAAAATCATATAATTTCACTTTTAAAATAATCATTCAAATACCCTTATATTCATGATTTTATAAAGTTAAACCTCCATTCAAAAATCAAAATTTAATAATAATTCACTTATTAAATTCCAATATTAAATTATAAATTCATTAAATTAAATTAACTTAATACTTAAGTTTAAATTTTCAAATATAACTTAAATTTCACTTTTAAGCCAATTTCACAAATTTCCAATTTTAGTTATATTTCAAAATTTCAACTTAAATATTCATTCATTTCACATTTTAACTTTATTCAAAATCATTAATATAATATAAAAATCATTTAAATTCACTTTAATCCAAATTATCATGAATTTATCATATTTCATATTTAATTTAAATTCCAATTATCACCAAATTAAAATTTCCCAAAATAACTTACATTTCAAATTTTCTAATTTTACCATTAATTTATTTCACTTATAAATTTTTAGAAAATCAATAATGCTTTACAAAAATCATTTTTATTTACTTTATATCAAAATATTATAATATTTACATTTCTAAAATATGTTAAAAAAAATTATAAAAACATATTTAACAACGGGTCTGTATTTAATTTTCTAGCCTAGGTAAAGTGATACGGGTAATTTATCATTTCAATCCGTAATTTAAAAAGATACCCGGGTTTGATCATTTCAAACCCGCAATCCCAAGTAAATGAAAATAATTGAAAATCATTCAGGCATATCATTTCAGCCCATAATGATTTTCTCCTATTCTAAAGTCCGTTCAGGTATGTATCATTTCAACCCATAGTGATTCTAATCTAAAGGGAACTTGTAGTGTGATAAACTGATATAAATAACAGAACAACATAAAATAATAGTAATATATGATATAACAGGTAAACACGCATGGGTGAACATCATATGATCATAACATAGCAGATATAACATGGTGATGCATTTACAGATTCAAATGTGATCGATTTACTAGTTATATAAGTATAAAAGTGTCTGGTGAGAATAACTCACTTGTATAAGCTGGAGATGACAATCGAATACACAAAACAAAAATCTTCAAAGGCACGACAACATGAATATGATTTGAGATTGGGAGAGCCAAAATAAATTTCCTTGAACAAATTCAAACAACAAGTATAAACAACATAAGTATACACTTAAACAAATCAAACAACACTAGAATATATGCACAACAAATAACACCAAACTTTTGCACTTGCTTTCAACCACTTATGGTTCAGCCCTAGGTCAGAAATGCATGGCTAAGGAGTGGGATTGGATCTGGTTTTGGGTTCAACAGGGTCGACTTAGCACGGGTGAGATGAAGCAAAGTTTGTGTGCATGAAACTGCACAACTATAAGGCACAGAACAATGTTTTCAAGGCAACAAAAGTGGTTTCCAAAGCAACAAAGGTCACGACAACAAGCAAGCATGGCACGGCCAGGTCTGTAGTGGACTGGAAGTGATGTGGCAGAGGGTTTCAGGTCTGGTAAGGGCTGGAGATGGTGGTTCAAGGGGCGGCCAAGGTGGTGGTTTGAGGTGATGAAGGCAAAGAAGCTAGGCTATGTACATATAGGTGGGTTTTGCTCAATTTCTTGGTGGATCTGATCTACAAGGGTGCACGACTAGGCTTGGGTAGAGGGCTGGAGGTAGTGGAAACCTGATGTGGTGGTGGTGGAGGTGGCCATGGTGGTGGAGGAGGGAGTGGTCAAGCAAATAGATGAAGGCAAGTGCAAGTTACATAAGAAAAACAAGAAAAAAATGGAAAAAAGAATGAAAGTTTACCAAGCTTTCCAAGGAGATCATGGCCGAGATTTTTTTGTGGTCGAGGAGTTTTTGATTGTACGTGAAAAATATGAGAATAGTCAGCTGAAAGAATGAGAAAAGAACGGCCAAAATTGAAGTGGTGTTGGTTGAAATGAAGAGGCAAGAATACAAAGAGACTAGGTATACAAAAGGACTCAAACTCTTCAAATTTCCCTAATTTCTTTTTGCATATTAAAACAAATGAAAATTCTGATAAATAAAGATAAAACTCATAAATAAAAATGAATCATAAAATAAATAAATAAATTTTAATTAAATATAATTAAATAAGGAAAATAGCTTAAAAATGTAAATTAGGCTAAAAAAAATGGAAACAAATTCTATAAGCTTTGGAAAATTTTTATTTAAATTTAACTACATGTAAAATGAATATAAATAAAGTAGAAACATAGAAAATACAAGTGAATGCATAAAATAAATAAATAAATTTTAAATCATATATAATTAAATTAAGAAAATAGCAAAGAAAATGGGAACTAGTTTTTAAAATTGAAAATAAATTCAATAAACTTTAGAAAAATTCTATCAACACTTCAAAAATATTAAAAGACAAAATATACATAAAATAACATATTAACACATATTAAAATAAAATATGACAAATAAAATATAATTTATATAATTTAAAATAAACAAAATTGCTGAATAAATCAAATTGCACTCAAAACTGAAACGTACATAACTTTTACAATTTAACTCCGTTTTCAACGAAACGAAAAGCAGTGTTCAAGTTACTAAATCTACTTTCATAATAAAAGATAAAATTTGAGAAATTTAAATATTTAAATTTTAAGTTTAAAAGTCAAAGTTTGACCAGAAATCCACTTTATAGTAAAATATTCAAATTATACTAGTTTGAACTATAAATCACTTAATAATCAACATTTATATTTAAAAATGAAATATTTGAAATAAACCATTTTAAAAATAATTTAAATAAAAGAAAGTCAAATTTTAAAATATATACAAAAATCTAAGGCTGTTACACTCTCCCCCACTCAAATCTTTTCGTCCTCGAAAAGGAAGGGAGCGGAGAAACAACTAGAAAGAACAATAGGTTGGAAGACATCCCGAAAGAAGGTAGGGAAGAAAAGTTGCTAGGAGGGAAAGCAGGTTGAAAGAGAAGAATGAACCATTGTTTAAAATTGTTGGTTAAAGAGGTAAAATATTTAAAACACTTTAAAATCCTTTAAAAAAGGAAATAACTGATCAAAGTATCATTTATATAATATTTAATCAAAATACTTTTATAACTCGATGTCTTAACAAGTTTATCCTCGTTCCTGCAGACTCTGGCAATGCGTTGATCAGGCGCAAAGCTAGAATTCTCCAGGTACTTAGTAGACTTGTTTCAACACCTAGTGAAAATACTGGAAAACTTTTAAAAACAGATATGGAAAGTACAATCCAAAAAAACACATGTCGATCATGGATCGTGGATACACAATGGTTTCGCCTGGATCTCCCAGGAAACATCCGTACCCTTAGGTCGCCCCCCAACCTTGCGATTACGCCATGAAGACTGGTAGTACTGCAGATACACAATGGTTACGCCTGGATCTCCCAAGAAACATCTGTACCCGTAGGCCGCCCCCTAACCTTGCGATTACGCTATGATGTCGCGCTCGTAAGACCATGGAGATTGCCATGGAATTCGATGGAAACTCGAGTATCATATCCGGAAAACCAAAAATCAGAGAAATATCGATAGAATGAATCCACAATGTGGCCACAAAGCGGATATCAAGAAGAAGGCACTTTCCATATCTTTACTTCGAAAATATGTATCATATAGTACCTTTTTAAATCACTTTCAAATATCATACTTATATAAAGTCCATTATATATAAGATTTCATTTTCAAATCAAATATTTTCCAAAATCAATAGTATATCAAATCACACTTATATAGACTTCAATTATATAAGATTTCACTTTTCAAATTGAGTACCTTTTCAAATCCATAGTTTTCGAATCAACATCATACTTATACAAACCAAATTTTATATAATTTCGATAACTCCCAAATCAAAATATTTAAATAAACAAAGTTCTCAATTTCAAACCATTTCAATATCAATTCAGCTTCAAAATCATATATGATTTCACCAAATCATTTCTTCCAAATTACATAAATTTAGTTTCAAAGTTTCTTAAACAATAGATTTAGAAAATAATCCAAATTTTCAAATCAACAAAATTTAGGTCAAACAAATTCATTTCCATTTCAAACATATATTCACTTCAAAAATCATAATACTTTCAAAGTTGTAAATCTTTCGAAACCAAATACTTGAAATCATTTCACTTTGAAAATCATAACAATTTGAAATCATACCTTTGAAATCATAAAACATTCCCCTAATTTTTACATTTCACAAATTTATTCAATTAAACCAAAATCTAAAATTTCCAATTTTAATTCAATTCAAACCATCAGTTTAATTCAAACCATCAGTTTCAATTCAATTTAGTTTTCCAACAAAACCATTTCAAATATTATCAAATTTCAAATATAGATTTGATTTACAAAATAAACTATTAAGTCTTAAATATGTTTCAAGGCTTAAATATACCATATTTCAAAACTAATTTTTTTTAATTTCATATATCTCAAATTTTACTTCATTATTACTTAGTGTTGAAATATTTATTTCATAAATCCATTATTTTTAAATAAACTCAAATTACAAGTAAACCAAATATCCTTTCATACTAATATAAGCTTCAATTATTCATTTATCAAAATCAATGGTTTTCAAAATCATCTTATACTTACATAAAGTTTATCTTATATAAGGATCAAAATTTTCAAAAATAAATTTCGTTGCATGAAAAGCTATATGGGATTGAACATTTTTGCTTACTAAAAGATTTTTAATTAAGAATAGTTTTGTATATAAAATAGTTTGTATGAAAAATAGAATAAAATAGTTAGTTTAAGAAGAATAAAAGAAAATAGTTTTGAAAAATGGTTTTAAATTTGATAGTAGTTTTTCATAAAGGAAAATTCCAATTAAATTACAAAGATATCCAACCCCACAACTTCCAATTTCAGCGTCAAGTATATCAATGATATTAGAATATAAGATGTACATATGTCATCATTTCGCAAGGTCACATTCGATCGCTCGCTCGATCACACAAGTTCGCTTTCTAGCTAGTATTGTCCATTCGACTTCCCTAATGCGGATTTCGATATGGTTTCTTGACTAAAAACCATCAGTCTCTTTGCATAGCCATATACTATGATAGAGAATTCTAGAATCAAGCCCAAAATCCATATTAAATATTCGCCGTCAAGAATCAAATGAAAATCCTAACACGAAATGGTGTAATTCACCTCGAACTTGTGTACTCAAACTTGGATCAATTTAATTATGCGAATAAAATAACATACGTACAACTTATGTATCTATTCCAACCTTTTAAATATATAGTTTCATAAAGATGTTACTAAGTTAAACATTTAAACTAAATTTTATTCAAAATATTTTGAAGACTAAATTCTTCTCAAAACATTTCAAATCTAAATTTCATATTAGAAAAAATTCAAAATAGCCTTATTCATTTACTTAACAAAACAGTTTCAACCTATTTAAATCATATTACTACATACTTTAAACATACATACCAAACTTATATACTTTATACTTTTCAAAATTACTTAGCTTTGAAAAGTTAACCTTGATTTGGAAGTGCTCGAACCTTCAAAATAGTCGAAGAAATCATATTTCAATCCAAGAATTAGAAATCACAATTAAATCAGTAAATCAATTCCAAAAATAGGGTTATATCAAATCAAATCCAAAACTCAAGGACTGAACACCGGCTCATTTCAAATTTTACAAATATATATACATATATCTTTCAAATATCACATCACACTTCGGAATTTGAAATCAAAATTGGTTTCACAAATCAATCGCATAGCAAAGCTACCGAAGTGGCCTCTCCCTCACTCAGAAACTCAAAAATCAATGTCAATGATGCATGCACTCATCACCGAAATTATTTTCCAGCGACACAAGTGAGTTCTGGACTTCCATTTACTTTGAAAACATCTTTAAAATTCCTTCGAAATCATTTAAACCCATTAAAATCATTGAAACATTACTTATTCGGAAAAATAATTTCAAATCATATTATTTATTTTTTCAAAATCTTAAAACTAGTTCCAAATGCCGGAGTTCAATCACTTAAATTCAGATTCAAAACCTTCAGTTATAAGTCATTTTATATGAAACCATTTCTTATAAAATTTTCACAATTTCAAATCCTTTCAAAACTACAAATTATCATTTTTTTAAGAGGTATATAATCCTTATCAAAAACATTTCATCTTTATATAAAAATATGGTCATCCTTATCAAAATAAAAACTACGATGAATACACAATTTTCAACAGTCAATCAACCACAAACTTTCCAAGGGATGATTCAAGGATGGATTTCAAAACAAAACAGAGATTCAAATTTAGAAGGATTCTAATCAAATAGAATTCTGATTCAAAGATAGGCTCAAACGAAGATAAGATAATTAAATTACCAAATAGAAGATGGATAAGCCTATATGAATCGCGGGCGACCTTAACCGGTCAACCGTGACTTCAGGAATATAATCGATGCGAAAATCTAAGGCAAATTGACCTTCGATCGCCAGAGATAGAATCTAAATATAGTAGAAGATAGAAAACATCATAAACCGAGGATACAGAAATCTCCGGTGAATCGATGCCAATTATAAGGGAGTTTCACCCTTTTACAAATCATTCAAAGATTGGCGGAATCACCGATCTTTATAGAGGTCATTCAAAGTGGAGTTATGGAATGCTCCAAAAATCAAAAGAATACAATTAGGGGAGACAAGAATGGATTTCAGAACAAGTGGGATCGTTCCAAAATTCAATGGAATCCTAATCGAAGAAATTCCAACTAAGATAGAAGTTCAGAATTTTAAGGAAATCCTAATCAAAGAAGTTACTAAAAAGGCGGATACAAAAGGGATGAAGTTTAGAAAAAAAAATTTCTCTTTTCAAAGTAAGAAAATTTATATCAAAATAATCTTTGAAAATTCTTTAAAATTATTTGAAAATCATTTTATACTTCGAAGATACGTCCTCTCACAAAGAAATGATTCTGAGATTGATTTCACTCATTCCTGGGTATTTCTACCCTATCTCTAATGAGTTTTTGCTCCGCAGGCTAAGGTTTGCCAAAAACCTAAGCTCTGATACCACCTGTAACGACCCACTATTTTGGACCATTCAAATCGACAATAATCCACACATGTCTGACTTGAATAATTCAAAATAACAAGTTGTAAATAAATTTGGAGCAATAAAATCAAATACAGAATCACAGACATAAAATATCAGAATAACTCGCAGTGGAAATTAAAATACCATAGTAGTTCATGAAGCTACTATAACAAACTCTCAAAACAAAATACATAATATCTGCTTGAAAACATATACAATAGAAATCTCAAATAAATAGAAGTTTATGAATACCAGAACTGAAATAGAACAACTGAACTGAAAGGAACATATAACTAGACAAGCATAATCTCCAGCGATTCCGAGCTCCAGAAAGAAATCCAAAGCTAAGCTGTAAATACTCAGGCTGACCCGAGCGTAAAGTAAAACACAAAACACTCGAGTCAGGACAATATATACTTATATAATGTAAACCAACTCAAGTGAACTGTAGTAGAAATGCACAATAACTCAAAGGATGCTTGGGATCGTCCATCCTTTAAGGATCAGTTAAACTATAAATTAAACACATCCCATGGTTAAAATTTCAAAATGGTATTTTATACTTCGAAATCAAATATCATTTCAAAATTCAATATCCTTCAAAAATTCATTTCAAAATATCAAAATATCATATTTCAAAATAGTTTATATTTCGAAACAAATTACTTCATTTTAAATCATAAAAATGAAGTTATTATATTTAATAATTACATTATTAAATTTCCAAAATTTTAATCTTTCAAAGTTCATTCGTTCACTTAAATTAATTAAAACAATGAAAATTCAACTTTCGCAGCATTTAGAAAATGCTATGGAAAGTCACATTTAAAACAGTTCAATTTAACAAAAGACAGCATTTAAAATGCTGTAATAGGGTTACATTAGTTTCAAATAAACTTAGTTAAATTCAACCATTATAACATTTACAAAAATGCTATAATAGCCTTTAATTAAATTTAGCCATTTGGTTCATTATTATCAACTACAGCATTTACAAATGTTGTATTATCATTTACATTAGAATTAATAGCATTTCAGAAATGCAGTTAATTAACTTCAAATATTCAGTATAATTTCACAAACAATTATATTTTTATATAAATCATTTTTAACTTATAAAATCATATAATTTCACTTTTAAAACAATCATTCAAACACCCTTATATTCATGATTTTATAAAGTTAAACCTCCATTCAAAAATCAAAATTTAATAATAATTCACTTATTAAATTCCAATATTAAATTATAAATTCATTAAATTAAATTAACTTAACACTTAAGTTTAAATTTTCAAATATAACTTAATTCCATTTTTATTTACTTAACTTAAATTTCACTTTTAAGCCAAATTCACAAATTTCCAATTTTAGTTATATTTCAAAATTTCAACTTAAATATTCATTCATTTCACATTTTAACTTTATTCAAAATCATTAATATAATATAAAAATCATTTAAATTCAGTTTAATCCAAATTATCATGAATTTATCACATTTCATATTTAATTTAAATTCCAATTATCACCAAATTAAAATTTCCCAAAATAACTTACATTTCAAATTTACTAATTTTACCATTAATTTATTTCACTTATAAATTTTTAGAAAATCAATAATGCTTTACAAAAATCATTTTTATTTATTTTATATCAAAATATTATAATATTTACATTTCTAAAATATTTTAAAAAAAATTATAAAAACATATTTAACAACGGGTCTGTATTTCATTTTCTAGCCTAGGTAAAGTGATACGGGTAATTTATCATTTCAACCCGTAATTTAAAAAGATACCCAGGTTTGATCATTTCAAACCCGCAATCCCAAGTAAATGAAAATAATTGAAAATCATTCAGGCATATCATTTCAGCCCATAACGATTTTCTCCTATTCTAAAGTCCGTTCAGGTATGTGTCATTTCAACCCATAGTGATTCTAATCTAAAGGGAACTTGCAGTGTGATAAACTGATATAAATAACAGAACAACATAAAATAACAGTAATATATGATATAAAAGGTAAATACGCATGGGTGAACATCATATGATCATAACATAGCAGATATAACATGGTGATGCATTTTATAGATTCAAATGTGATCGATTTACTAGTTATATAAGTATAAAAGTGTCTGGTGAGAATAACTCACTTGTATAAGCTGGAGATGACAATCAAATACACAAAACAAAAATCTTCAAAGGCACGACAACACGAATATGATTTGAGATTGGGAGAGCCAAAATAAATTTCCTTGAACAAATTCAAACAACAAGTATAAACAACATAAGTATACACTTAAACAAATCAAACAACACTAGAATATATGCACAACAAATAACACCAAACTTTTGCACTTGCTTTCAACCACTTATGGTTCAGCCCTAGGTCAGAAATGCATGGCTAAGGAGTGGGATTGGATCTGGTTTTGGGTTCAACAGGGTCGGCTTAGCATGGGTGAGATGAAGCAAAGGTTTGTGTGCATGAAACTGCACAACTATAAGGCACAAAACAATGTTTTCAAGGCAACAAAAGTGGTTTCCAAAGCAACAAAGGTCACGACCACAAGCAAGCATGGCACGGCCAGGTCTGTAGTGGACTAGAAGTGATGTGGCAGAGGGTTTCAGGTCTGGTAAGGGCTGGAGATGGTGGTGCAAGGGGCGGCCAAGGTGGTGGTTTGAGGTGATGAAGGCAAAGAAGCTAGGCTATGTACATATAGGTGGGTTTTGCTCAATTTCTTGGTGGATCTGATCTACAAGGGTGCACGGCTAGGCTTGGGTAGAGGGCTGGAGGTGGTGGAAACCTGATGTGGTGGTGGTGGAGGTGGCCATGGTGGTGGAGGTGGGAGTGGCCGAGCAAATAGATGAAGGCAAGTGCAAGTTACATAAGAAAAACAAGAAAAAAATGGAAAAAAGAATGAAAGTTTACCAAGCTTTCCAAGGAGATGATGGCCGAGATTTTTTTGTGGTTGAGGAGTTTTTGATTGTACGTGAAAAATATGAGAATAGTCAGCTGAAAGAATGAGAAAAGAACGGCCAAAATTGAAGTGGTGTTGGTTGAAATGAAGAGGCAAGAATACAAAGAGACTAGGTATACAAAAGGACTCAAACTCTTCAAATTTCCCTAATTTCTTTTTGCATATTAAAACAAATGAAAATTCTGATAAATAAAGATAAAACTAAGAAATAAAAATGAATCATAAAATAAATAAATAAATTTTAATTAAATATAATTAAATAAGGAAAATATCTTAAAAATGTAAACTAGGCTAAAAAAAATTGGAAACAAATTCTATAAGCTTTGCAAATTTTTTATTTAAATTTAACTACATGTAAAATGAATAAAAATAAAGTAGAAACACAGAAAATACAAGCGAATGCATAAAATAAATAAATAAATTTTAAATCATATATAATTAAATTAAGAAAATAGCAAAGAAAATGGGAACTAGGTTTTAAAATTGAAAATAAATTCAATAAACTTTAGAAAAATTCTATCAACACTTCAAAAATATTAAAAGACACAAATATACATAAAATAACATATTAACAAATATTAAAATAAAATATAATTTATATAATTTAAAATAAACAAAATTGCTGAATAAATCAAATTGCACTCAAAATTGAAATGTACATAACTTTTATAATTTAACTCCGTTTTCAACGAAACGAAAAGCAGTGTTCAAGTTACTAAATCTACTTTCATAATAAAAGATAAAATTTGAGAAATTTAAATATTTAAATTTGAAGTTTAAAAGTCAAAGTTTGACCAGTTTGACCAGAAATCCACTTTACAGTAAAATATTCAAATTATACTAGTTTGAACTATAAATCACTTAATAATCAACATTTATATTTAAAAATGAAATATTTGAAATAAACCATTTTAAAAATAATTTAAATAAAAGAAAGTCAAATTTTAAAATATATACAAAAATCTAGGGCTGTTACAGATCTTCGCTTGGAGATCCAACTATCGATTCAGCTTTCAGATATTCAGTTGATTCCAGTGTTGTATTCAGATTTGATTATTGTATCGAGACTCCTGTGTATTCGAGACTTCTGTTGTATTTTGTTTTACTCTATTATATATAAATGGTAGCTTCATGAACTACTATTCTCTTTTTTCCGTTGCATTCTGTTATAATACTCAGTGTTTGTGATTCTGTGATTATTTTATTTACTGTATATGTTGAGTTTTGCCAAATATAAATTAATAGTCTGATATTTTGAGCAATTCAAGTTCGACATGAGTGGATGCGAATGGTTGTAAATATCAGGATGTTACAATAGCAGAATAAAACACCATTCTGCTATAGGGTAATTGTTTGGATTGTTTGGACATGCGTTTAGCAGAATAAATGTCCATTTTGCTATTAATTGTTGAATTGTTTTGGACATCTATTTAGCAGGACAAATCACCATTCTGTTATTTTGTTGTTTAGACATGTATATACTAGTTGAGTTGTATTGACATGTTATTCCTTGATTTGATAATTGGTTGGATCCACATATATGTTGGCCTATGTAAATAATTGATAAGTGCCTTGGAATTAAATTGAAATAAAATGGTAACTTAAATTAGTACCATTGGGACTGGTAAGCCTCATTTGGAATTTATAAAGTATGGTTTTGAATTTACTTTAATTCTTTAATCAATTTGAGGCTAAGGGTTTATAAATGGGTTTTCAATTTATATAATTCTTATAAAGGTATTTAAAAATGATAACTTGTTTATAGAATGGGGTTTTTACTAACGAAAAGGGTTATTAAGGTGTTTTACAAATGATGTTTGTAAATGATATTTTATAAAGGAGTATAGAAAGGTTTATATAAAGAGTTTTAGAAATAGGAAAAAGGTTTATAAATCATTTCAGAGATTTGGAAAGAGGTTTATAAATTAACTTAAGGGTTTATAAAAGTGGGTTATAACTTTAATTTGAATGTTATAAGTTAATTGAAATATGGGATGAGCTTTTAAAAGGGAATTTTTGATAAAGGGTAAGCGGGATGTTTTATTTGGAAGAAATGTTTGGTTATTTATTATGGGATTTGGAAAGAAGAAAACTTTGAAAAGTTTGTAAATATACTTATATTGATAAGATAAGTGTATAATTTTGTTTTCAAGGCATGAAAAGTAAAATATTTTGGTAATATACCTATACGGTTGAGATAAGTATATAAATGTTTTTCCAAGTATAAAGGAAATGTAATGGGTTTAGAAATATTGTTTTGAGAAGATCTTTTGATCAAGTTTTATAAAGTGTTTTTTTAGTTAAAGAGAATTGGTAAAGGCTTAGTGGATTCCATATGGGAATTAAACCATGATTGGATGTTTGTTTATTTGATAGTTAAATAACCGACAACCAAGTTTGACCCAACCAAGTTTGACCCAATTTGACTAAGGAAGTATGAACGTAAATTCAAGTTCCCCAATGAAGACTCGAATATTTACTTCCAAAAGAACCAGGAATGAGTCAACCGAAAATTATCGGTTGTTGGTACGAAGAGGTCGGGATCGAATTTATATATCCGAAAACCACTCCGAACCAACATGTACGTTCGAGTGGAAGACATCTTGATGATGATTGAAGATGGTGCTATTTGAAGTGCAAGGGCTACTGCTACTAATCCTGAGGGTGATTCCAAAATGGATCTAGTAGAGTTAGTGCCTTCGGTTTCGTTCAGACCCAGAACGAACTTGTATGGATGAATGCTGGCATTGCATTGGCGCTTAGAGGGTAGTGTTAGCATTCCAAGATGGATTGTTATTCAGAAAGGTAAAGCGTATGTAACAACCCATAATTTTAACAAATATTAAATTAATTTTATTTGAAACTTTGATTTTAAATCATTTTAAATTTGAATTTTGGAATTTTCCAATGCAATTTTGGATTTTTTATACTGTATTTTCCAAATATAATAAAATAATGATTTTCTTGGAATTTTATATTTTGGTCAACTTTGGTCAAACTTTTACTTTCAATTGAAATTTTTTAATTTGAATTTTTAAATTTCTAATCTTTTTCTTTGAAGCATTATTTGTTTCTGATATGCGTCCTGCTTTTCGTTTTGTCAAATTCTGTTTTAAACTTTTTAGAATTGATAAAGTTCAGCGTTTTACACGTAATTTTTCTCTGTATTTTCATTGTTCATTTTTCTATTTTATTTTCATCTTTTATTTTGTTGTGTTGAACCTGTTTGAAATGGGCTTGTGATAATGGGCTTAGGAAATTCAAAAGACTTGAGTTATTGGTTTTAATTGGTGCCTTTTCCATTGCCTAGCTTTTCCACTTCCTAGCCATACAAGCCTATCAACTTCTCACTTTCTTATTCACGTACAAACTTTCATTCTTCCTTCTCACGTTCATTTTATCACCTGATAGAAACATTTCAGTAAGTTCTTTCTTTCCTCCTTCTTTCTTTTCTTTATTTTCTATTTGCAAGCAAGTGTTTGGCCTTCACCATCCTATTTTCCGACTCCTCCACCATGTCCTTCACCACCACCATCACCTTCCATGGCCAGCACCACCATCATCTCTGACCAATAGCCGTGACCTCCTAACCAAAGCACCACCAAAAAACCAAACAAAACCCTAACCGACCTTCCCTATATTCACCTTCATCTCCTTGTAGTCTCGGCCACCACCACCACTGCCACCATCTCCAGCCCATGACATGACCACCACTAACCTATGGCCGCACCACCCTGATCACCAGACCTGACATGAACCATGCTAGCACCCAGACCGAGCCTATATGCCTAGGCCGAACCACTTGAAGCCAATGACCATTCACATATCTTGCCTTTTTACATTCCATAAACCCTACCTCTTCACCTACCATGGCCATAGTCGTGCTTATCTAACCATAGACGTGGATTACATGCAGCAACTAGCCTAGGACGAACCACTTTTGGTGATGGCTGAGTCCAATGATGATGTGGCCGAACCCCATGACCATTCACCTACCAGGTCTCTTTGCCTTCACAACTCCTACCTCTTTACATTCCATTGTTTTGCCTTATTTTTGCTGACCATTGGCCGAGCATTTAAGGCCTAGACCTGGTCATTGCCGAGCCATTTATGATGATGGTCAAGCCCAATTGTGATGTGGCCGAGCCCACTTGAGTTGGTTAAGTCCTCTTGCTTCACTTTGTTCATATTCTGATTTTGTTTAAGTCTAAATTCTTTTGTACAATCATATACTTAGATATGTTGTATATTTGTTGTTTACAAGACTTGGTTCTTGGCTCTTCAGCCACTCAAATCTATGCGTGCTTTGTCGTGCTTTGCGAAGTTGGTTCGTGTGTCTCAAATTGTCGTCTCTAGCTTTCAAAGGTGAGTTTATCACTCTCGACAAATCGTACTTATATATATGTGAAACAATGCCACTTGAATTGTAGTAGTTGATATGCTATGTTATATGCTCACATCTGCATGTTATCTGACATTATATGATGATATTACCTGATTATATACCTGTTGCATCACCTGACATCAAATGATATGTTTTATTGTTTATTTATTTCTGTTTCTCACACCGCAAGTTCCCTGTTAGTATAAAATCACTATGGGTTGAAATGCTACATACCCAAATGGATTTTAGAATAAGGGAAGATCGTTATAAGCTGAAATGATAGGCTCAAGCGATTTTCATTTTTATTTAACTTGGGATTGCGGGTTTGAAATGATGAAACCCAAAAATTTTACTAATTATGGATTGAAATGATATATTATCCGTACCACTTGACCTAAGTTAGAAAATATTATACAGACCCGTGGTTAATTTTAAAATATGATTTTCTACAGATCATTAAGTACTCTAAATGTAAAAATGTGAAATTTTGACTTAAATTGGATTTAAATGATTTAAACAGTGATTTCCTAAAAGTTAAAATTGTATAAGTTATTAAATGGTTTAAATTGTAATTCAAAAATTTGATTTAACTTAATAATTGAAATTTGATTAAAAATGGGATTTTAGAAATTATTAAGTATTTTTAAATGTAAAAATGTGAAATTTTGACTTAAATTGAATTTAAATGATTTAAACAGTGATTTCCTAAAAGTTAAAATTTTATAAGTTGATGAATGGTTTAAATTGTAATTTAAAATTTGATTTAACTTAATAATTGAAATTTGAGTTAAAATGGAAATTTTACGCTTAACTTAGTAATTAAAATATTTATTTATGAAATGGATACCATTTTAAAGTAAAAGAAAATATAAAGTTATTTGTTAAAATAAAAGTTAATCAACTTATAGTGAATTTTGACTTAATGTAAATGAATTATAATTTAATTGGATATTTATTAATAAAATGTTATTTTATTAAATTTGTAAGCCAAATAAAATCCTGATAAATAATTTTGAAAAGTGGAATAAGTTTGATAAGTTAAAAATGATAAAAGTGGAAGATATATTATTTAAAATGTCATAGTACAACTTATAACAGAAATTGTAGCGTTCCAGAAATGCTGTGGTTTCAGTGTGTTTTTTTTCAAATCTACTACTGTCTCTACAGCAGTAGTTTATAAGTGCTGTTGTTTCCAACAATGAACTGTTTTCAAATTACCATTGTATCTACAGCAGAAGTTTATAAGTGCTACTGTTTCTGAATTGTGTTGTTTTTCAATTTTACCGCTATACTTACAACAGCATTTTCAAAGTGCTGCGAATGCTGGAAATACAATGTTTTGGATTATTAGAATTGAATAAACGAGCTTCGGAAAATGTTGAAATTTTGGGAATTGAATATTTGATTTGAAAGTATAATGACTTCATTTTAAATGGTTTAAATGAATTATTTTAATTGAAATATAAACCATTTTTTAAAATTTATAACCACGGGTTAAAATAACGATTTGGTTGTTGAGGAGACCGGGATCAGATATTGTCATACTCTCTGCCAATACCGAAACCACTTTAACAACCATGTACGTGGTGGAGTTTCCAGAATGAAGTAGGTGGTTGGCGACGTTCTGTTTGAGGTATAAACGGGCACACCTCTTTGTATTCCATTCTATTACCTTGTGATTGATTTGATGCGTGCCTTCGATTTGGGAGTGTGGCTAGAGGTGGGCGATTGCTACAAGCTTTGCGCTACCCCAGTAACATTAACACTATTACCATTTTATAGTTTACTAGTATTATAATGGCGTATATTATTGCTTAGTAGATAGTTTAACGGATCCTTAAAGGATGAGCGATCCCAAGCATCCTTTAAGTTACCTATGCATTGCTATTACAGTTCACTTGAGTTGGTTTACATTGTATAAGTATGTATGTCCTGACACGAGTGTTTTTGTTTTGCTTTATGCTCGGGTCAGCCTAAGTATCACAGCTCTGATTCACCTTTTGGAGCTAGAGATTTGCTGGATCTTATTTATCTATCTATCATCCATTTCCATTTCGGTTATTTCCTATTCAGCTGTGTTTATGTATTAGTGACTTATGTATTCAGACTTCTGTTGTATTTGCTTTTCAGACTATGATATTTTGTATCTGTTTTTAGATTATTTATGTAGTAGCTTCATGAACTACTATGGTATTTTATTTCCGCTGCGAGTTATTCTGATATTCTGTGTTTGTGATTCTGTGTTTGATTTTATTTGCTCAAAATTTTCTTAACAATCCACTATTTTGAAATATTCAAGTCCGACATGTGTGGATTTATTATCGATCTGAATGTTCCAAAATAGTGGGATGTTACTTTTGGTATCAGAGCTTTGGTTTTAGGCAAACCATAGCCTGCGGAGCAAAAAAACTCATTAGAGATAGGGTAGAAATACCCAAGAATGAGTGAAATCAATCTCAGAACCATTTCTTTGTGAGAGAACGTATTTTCAAAGTATAAAATGGGTTTCAAATGATTTTCAAAGGATTTTGTTTTTCAAAGATTATTTTGATATAAATTTTCTTGTTTTGAAAGCAAAAATTTTCTAGACCTTATTCCTTTCCTTGTCCACCTTGTTGGTAATTTCTTGGTTAGGATTCTCATCGATTAGGATTCCTTTGAATTTTGGAATGCTCCCACTTGCTCTGAAATCCATTCTTGTCTTACCCTATTTGTATTATTTTGATTCTGGAGCATTCCATAACTCCACTTCGAATGACCTATATAAAACTCGGCGATCTCTCCAATCTTTGAATGATTTGTAAAGGGGTGAAACTCCCTTACTATTGGCATTGATTCATCGGAGATTTCTATACCCTTGGTTTAGATGCTTCTATCTTTTGCTATGCCGAACTCTATCTCTGGCGATCGAATGTCGATTTGCCTTAGAATTCTGTATCAATCATATTCCTGAAGTCACGGTTGACCCGGTTAAGGTCGCCCGCGATTTATATAAGTATGTCCATCTAGTATTTTGTAATTAATTATCTCATCTTCGTTCGAGCCTATCTTCGAATCAGAATTCTATTTAATTAGAGTTCCTCTAATTTGAATCTCTATCTTTGTTTTGAAATCCATTCTTGAATTATCCCTTGAAAAATTTGTGTTTGTTTGTATTTTAGAAATCGTTTATATATCAAAATTATTATTTTGATAAGAATGATTATATTTTATATATAAAAGTTAAATGTTTCAGATAAGAATTATATACCTTTTAAAAATGAGAATTTGAAGTTTCGAAAGGATTTGAAATTTTGAAAATTATATAAGAAATTGATTTATATAAAAATGATTTATAACTGAAGGGTTTTGAATTTGAAATTTGAGAGATTGAACTCCGGCATTTTGAAACTGGTTTTAAGATTTTGAAAATATATAATAATACGATTTGAAAGTATTTTCCGAATAAGAAATGTTTCAAATGACTTTAAATGGGTTCCAATGATTTCAAAGAAATTTCAAAGAAGTTCTCAAGAAAATAGAAGTCTAGAATCCACTTATGTTGCTGGAAAATGATTTCGGTGATGAGTGCACGCATCATCGACATTGATTTTCGAGTTTCAGAGTGGGGGAGAGGCAATTTTAGTAGCTTTGCTATGCGATTGATTTTGTGAAACCAATTTTGACTTCAAAATTCCGAAGTATGATTTGATATTCGAAAGATATATGTATATATATTTGAAACAGTTTGAATGAGCCCGGTGTTCAGTCCTCGAGTTTTGGATTTGATTTGGTATAACTCTATCTTTTGAAATTGATTTACTGAATTGTTGCTGATTTCCAACTCTTGGATTGGAAATTTGATTTCTCCGACTATTTTGAATGTTAGAACACTTCCAAATCAAGGTTTAATTTTCAAAGCTAAGTAATTTTGAAAAGTATACATTATTTGATAAAGTATATAAGTTTAGTTTTGTATGTTTACATATGAAGTAATAAGATTTTAATAAGTTTGAAACTGTTTTGTTAAGTAAATAAATAAGACTATTTTGAATTATACTAATATGAAACTTAGTTTTAAAATATTTTGAATAAAATTTAGTTTTAAATGTTTTAACTTAGTAAAATCTACTATAAAACTATTTATATATATATATAATAATAATTTTCAAAGGGTAAAGTGGATCTTTCAAATAAAAATAAATAGTTTAAAGGATTTAAAGGGATTGTTATAAACTGGGAAATCATTTTTGGTGTATAATTGATTTTGAGAAAAAGATTTGATTTCGAAAATAGATTGGGATTTAAAACCCAGTATTTATTTGATATCTATATATTTCAAATATAGAGTTATAATGATTCAGGTTGGAAAGATAAATTTGAGATTGATTTGAAATTATATTTATTTAAGAATTATACTTAAATAAGTTTGATCTGAAATTTGTTAAAAATTGAAATTTCAAAGATATGATTTTTATAACTTGGATTTGATTAAAAGTGACTTAAATGCATATTTCAAATTTATATAAATTTGAATGGGATATTTTGTTTATTTAAATTTGAAAATTTAGGTTGTATTTAGATGTTATTGAAATGATTAAATAAATATTTCAAACTAAATAATAGTAAAGTGAATTTGAAATATAAATGAAATTATCAAATATAGTTTTGAAATATTGAATATATAAAGCTTTGAAATATATTGAAATTGAAATGGTTTAATTTGTGGTTCACATCTGTATTTGAAATCGATAAAATTTGAAATAGTTTATTGAGGAACTGAATTGAATTGAAATTAATGAATTGAGATTAAATTTAATTTGAATCTTGAAACTCGTGTTAATTTGAATTGATTGGTGAAATTTGAGGAAACTATTTTTATTATATAAATTATTTTAAATTATATTTAAAACTATTTTTATATTAATTTTAATATAAACTATTTTTAATATAACTATTTCTAATATAAACTATTTTAAAAATACTAATTATTTTAATATAAATTGTTTTAACTTATTACTATTTTATTTAAATATTTTATTTTACAAACTATTTTATTTCATATACTATTATTAATATCTAAACTGTTTGAAGGAAAGTGTTATGATTTCAAGTGTTATGATTTCCAAAGTTTGAAATTTCAAGTGTTATGACTTCCAAAGTTTGAATTTCAAAGTATTATGATTTCCAAAGTATTATTATTTCAAATTGTTTGGGTTCGAAAGTATTATATCCTTGAAAGTACTATGATTTTGGAAGTGAATTTGTTTGACATAAATTATGTTGATTTGGAAACAAACTTGGATTATTCTCTAAACCTATTATTTTGGAAACTTGGAAACTGAAGATATTTAGTTTGGAAGAAATAATTTGGTGAAATCGTATATGATTTTTTTAAAAACTGAACTGGTATTGAAACGAATTGGAATTTGAGAACCTTAGTTTTCTAAATTTGATTTGGGAGTTATCGAACTTATATAAAATTGATTTGTATAAGTATGAAGTTGATTCGAAAACTATTGATTTGGAATGGTACTCAATTTGAAAAGCGAAATCTTATATAATCGAAGTCTATATAAGTGTGATTTGATATACTATTGATTTTGGAAAGTATTTGATTTGAAATGAAATCTTATATATAATGGACTTTATATAAGTATGATATTTGAAATTGATTTGAAAAGGTACCATATGATACATATTTTCGAAGTAAAGATATGGAAAGTGCCTTCTGCTTGATATCCTATTTGTGGCCACATTTGGGATTCATTATATCGATATTATTCTCTCTAATTTGGGTTTTTCGGATATGATACTCGAGTGTCCATCGAATTCCATGGCATTACCCATGGTCTTATGAACTCGACTGCATAGCATAATTCGTAGGAGCTATGACGGCCTACGGGTACGGATGTTTCCTGGGTGATCCAGGCGTAAACATTATGTATTGCGATCTATGGTCGTATTGTAGCGTAATCAGCAGGGGCTGTGACGGCCTACGGGTATGGATGTTTCCTGGGGGATCCAGGCGTAACCATTGTGTATCTACGGTCTACAACTGTTATCATGGCGTAATTCGCAGGGGCTGTGACGGCTTACGGGTACAGATGTTTCTTGGGGGATCCAGGCGTAACCATTGTGTATCTGCGATCCATGATTCGGTTTGATTCGGTTGATTTGTTTAGATTGTACTCTCCATATCGGTTTTTAAAGTTTTCTAGTATTTTCACTGGGTTTTGAAACAAGTCTACTAAATACTTGGAGAAATCTAGCTTTGCGCCTGATCAACGCATGGCCCGAGTCTGCAAGAATGAGGATAAACTTGTTGAGACGTCGAGTTATAAAAGTATTTTCAAAAAGGAAAATTTGTTTCGATATAAAAGTATTTTATTATAAAAAGTATTTTGATAAAGTATTATATAAAGGATATTTTGATCAATTCTCTTTCTAATTAATTTAAATGTTTAAAATATTGTTTATTTATATACTACAGGTTAAATAGTAAATTATTAGTGTTGTAAATATTTTAGAAGTTATTAATTAAATACAATATATTTAAAGAAAATGATTATTGATTTATTAATAATATTCAAAAGTATCTTGAGATAAATTAATAAATTTATGAATTATGGATTTAATGTTTTCAATAGCTTCTTTGTAAATATAAGTAATGATATAAATAATTGTATTCAAATAAGTTTTCATATATTTATAAAGGTGTTATTTAAACATATAAATGGTATTTATAAAGGAAGCAAGAAATTTTACAAATGGGTTTAACCAAATTATTAAATATTAAATAATTCAAATTGAAATTTATATAGTTTTAAATTAATTGTCTATCCTTGTCGTTCAACCTATTTTTCTTTCAAGTTGTTTCTATTCTCCGACATTATTCCTTTTCGAGGACGAAAAGTTTTGAGTGGGGGAGAGTGTAACAACCCAAAATTTTAACAAATATTAAATTAATTTTATTTGAAACTTTGATTTTAAATCATTTTAAATTTGAATTTTGGAATTTTCCAATGCAATTTTGGATTTTGTTTATACTGTATTTTCCAAATATAATAAAATAATGATTTTCTGGGAATTTTATATTTTGGTCAACTTTGGTCAAACTTTGACTTTTAGTTGAAAATTTTTAAATTTGAATTTTTAAATTTCTAATCTTTTTCTTTGAAGCAGTATTTGTTTCTGATATGCGTCCTGCTTTTCGTTTCGTCAAATTCTGTTTTAAACTTTTTAGAATTGATAAAATTCAGCGTTTTACACGCAATTTTTCTTTGAAGCGTCAAATTTTGTTTGGGCTTCGTTTATTTTGTTGTGTTGAACTTGTTTGAAATGGGCTTGTGATAATGGGCTTAGAAAATTCAAAAGACTTGAGTTATTGGTTTTAATTGGTGCCTTTTCCACTGCCTAGCTTTTCCACTTCCTAGCCGTACAGGCCTATCAACTTCTCACTTTCTTATTCACGTACAAACTTTCATTCTTCCTTCTCATGTTCATTTTATCACCTGATAGAAACATTTCAGTAAGTTCTTGCTTTCCTCCTTCTTTCTTTTCTTTATTTTCTATTTGCAAGCAAGTGTTTGGCCTTCACCATCCTATTTGCCGACTCCTCCACCATGTCCTTCACCACCACCATCACCTTCCACGGCCAGCACCACCATCATCTCTGACCAATAGCCATGATCTCCTAACCAAAGCACCACCACAAAACCAAGCAAAACCCTAACCGGCCTTCCCTATATTCACCATCATCTCCTTGTAGTCTCGGCCACCACCACCACTGCCACCATCTCCAGCCTATGACATGACCACCACTGACCCATGGCTGCACCACCCTGATCACCTGACCTGACCTGAACCATACTAGCACCCAGACCGAGCCCATGTGCCTAGGGCGAACCACTTGTAGCCAATGACCATTCACATATCTTACCTTTTTACATTCCATAACCTCTACCTCTTCACCTACCATGGCCATAGCCGTGCTTACCTTACCATAGCCGTGGATTACATGCAGCAACTAGCCTAGGCCGAACCACTTTCGGTGATGGTTGAGTCCAATGATGATGTGGCCGAACCCCATGATCATTCACCTACCAGGTCTCTTTGCCTTCACAACTCCTACCTCTTTACATTCCATTGTTTTGCCTTCTTTTTGCTGACCATTGGCCGAGCATTTCAGGCCTAGACCTGGTCATGGCCGAGCCATTTGTGATGATGGTCAAGCCCAATTGTGATGTGGCCGAGCCCACTTGAGTTGGTTAAGTCCTCTTGCTTCACTTTGTTCATATTCTGATTTTGTTTAAGTCTAAATTCTTTTGTACAATCATATACTTAGATATGTTGTATATTTATTGTTTACAAGACTTGGATCTTGGCTCTTCATCCACTCAAATCTATTCGTGCTTTGTCGTGCTTTGCGAAGTTGGTTCGTGTATCTCGAATTGTCGTCTCTAGCTTTCAAAGGTGAGTTTATCACTCTCGACAAATCGTACTTATATAAATGTGAAACAATGCCACTTGAATTGTAGTAGTTGATATGTTATGTTATATGCTCACATCTGCCTGTTATCTGACATTATATGATGATATTACCTGATTATATACCTGTTGCATAACCTGACATCATATGATATGTTTTACTGTTTATTTATTTCTGTTTCTCACCCTGCAAGTTCCCTGTTAGTATAGAATCACTATAGGTTGAAATGATACATACCCGAACGGATTTTAGAATAAGGGAAGATTGTTATGAGCTGAAATGATAGGCTCAAGCGATTTTCATTTTTATTTGACTTGCGATTGCGGGTTTGAAATGATGAAATCCGGAATTTTTACTAATTAGGGATTGAAATGATATATTATCCGTACAACTTGACCTAAGTAAGAAAATATTATACAGACCCGTGGTTAATTTTAAAATAGGATTTTCTAGAAATCATTAAGTACTCTAAATGTAAAAATGTGAAATTTTGACTTAAATTGGATTTAAATGATTTAAACAGTGATTTCCTAAAAGTTAAAATTGTATAAGTTAATAAATGGTTTAAATTGTAATTCAAAAATTTGATTTAACTTAATAATTGAAATTTGATTAAAAATGGGATTTTAGAAATTATTAAGTATTTTTAAATGTAAAAATGTGAAATTTTGACTTAAATTGGATTTAAATGATTTAAATAGTGATTTCCTAAAAGTTAAAATTTTATAAGTTGATAAATGGTTTAAATTTTAATTTAAAATTTGATTTAACTTAATAATTGAAATTTGAGTTAAAATGGAAATTTTAAGCTTAACTTAGTAATTAAAATATTTATTTATGAAATGGATACCTTTTTAAAGTAAAAGAAAATATCAAGTTATTTGTTAAAATAAAAGTTAAGCAACTTATAGTGAATTTTGACTTAATGTAAATGAATTATAATTTAATTGGATATTTATTAATAAAATGTTATTTTATTAAATTTATAAGTTAAATGATATCCTGATAAATAATTTTGAAAAGTGGAATAAGTTTGATAAGTTAAAAATGATAAAAGTGGAAGATATGTTGTTTAAAATGTCATAGTACAACTAATAACAGAAATTGTAGCATTCCAGAAATGTTGTGGTTTCAGTGTATTGTTTTTCAAATCTACGACTGTCTCTACAGCAGCAGTTTATAAGTGCTACTGTTTCTGAATTGTGTTGTTTTTCAATTTTACCACTATACTTACAACAGCATTTTCTAAGTGATGCGAATGCTGAAAATACAATGTTTTAGATTATTACAATTGAATAAACGAGCTTCGGAAAATGTTGAAATTTTGGGAATTAAATATTTGATTTGAAAGTATAATGACTTCATTTTAAATGGTTTAAATGAATTATTTTGATTGAAATATAAACCATTTTTGAAAATTTATAACCACGGGTTATAATAACGATTTGGTTGTTGAGGAGACCGGGATTGGATATTGTCATACTCTCTGCAAATACCGAAGCCACTTTAACAACCATGTACGCGGTGGAGTTTCCAGAATAAAGTAGGTGGTTGGCGACGTTCTATTTGAGGTATAAACGAGCACACCTCTTCATATGCCATTCTATTACCTTGTGACTGATTTGATGCGCGCCTTCGATTTGGGAGTGTGGCTAGAGGTGGGCGATTGCTACAAGCTTTGTGCTACCCCAGTCACATTAACACTATTACCTTTTTATAGTTTACTAGTATCATAATGGCGTATATTACTGCTTAGTAGATAGTTTAATAGATCCATAAAGGATGGGCGATCCCAAGCATCTTTTAAGTTACCTATGCATTGCTATTACAGTTCACTTGAGTTGGTTTACATTGTATAAGTATGTATGTCCTGACTCAAGTTTTTGTGTTTTGCTTTACGCTCGGGTCAGCCTGATTATCACAACTCTGATTCACCTTTTGGAGCTAGAGATTTGCTGGAGCTTATTTATCTATCTGTCATCCATTTCCATTTTAGTTATTTCCTATTTAGCTGTGTTTATGTATTAGTGACTTATGTATTCAGACTTTTGTTGTATTTGTTTTCAGACTATGATATTTTGTATCTGTTTTGAGATTATTTATGTAGTAGCTTCATAAACTACTATGGTATTTTATTTCCACTGCGAGTAATTCTGATATTCTATGTCTGTGATTCTGTGTTTGATTTTATTTACTCAAAATATTCTTAACAATCCACTATTTTGAAGTATTCAGGTCCGACATGTGTGGATTTATTGTTGATTTGAATGGTCCAAAATAGTAGGATGTTACATTTGGTATCAGAGCTTTGGTTTTAGGCAAACCTTTGCCTACGGAGCAAAAAAACTCATTAGAGATAGGGTAGAAATACCCTAGCATGAGTGAAATCAATCTCAGAATCATTTTTGTGAGAGAACGTATTTTCAAAGTATAAAATGATTTTCAAAGGATTTTTTTTTCAAAGATTATTTTGATATAAATTTTCTTGTTTTGAAAGCAAAATTTTTCTAGACCTTATTCCTTTCCTTGTCCACCTTGTTGGTAATTTCTTGGTTAGGATTCTCATCGATTAGGATTCCTTTGAATTTTGGAACGCTCCCACTTGCTCTGAAATCCATTCTTGTCTTACCCTATTTGTATTCTTTTGATTCTGGAGCATTCCATAACTCCACTTCGAATGACCTCTATAAAACTCGGCGATCCCGCCAATCTTTAAATGATTTGTAAAGGGGTGAAACTCCCTTACAATTGGCATTGATTCACCGGAGATTTCTATACCCTCGGTTTAGATGCTTCTATCTTTTGCTATGCCGAACTCTATCTCTGGCGATCGAATTTTGATTTGCCTTAGAATTCTGCATCAATCATATTCTTGAAGTCACGGTTGACCCGGTTAAGGTCGCTCGCGATTTATATAAGTATGTCCATCTACTATTTTGTAATTACTTATCTCATCTTTGTTCGAGCCTATCTTCGAATCAAAATTCTATTTAATTAGAGTTCCTTTAATTTGAATCTCTATCTTTGTTTTGAAATCCATTATTGAATCATCCCTTGAAAAATTTGTGTTTGTTTGTATTTTAGAAATCGTTTATATATCAAAATTATTATTTTGATAAGAATGATTATATTTTTTATATAAAAGTGAAATGTTTCACATAAGAATTATATACCTTTTAAAAACGAGAATTTGAAGTTTCGAAAGGATTTGAAATTTTTGAAAATTATATAAGAAATTGATTTATATAAAAATGATTTATAACTGAAGGGTTTTGAATTTGAAATTTGAGAGGTTGAACTTCGGCATTTTGAAACTGGTTTTAAGATTTTGAAAATATATAATAATACGATTTGAAAGTATTTTCCGAATAAGAAATGTTTCAAATGACTTTAAATGGGTTCCAATGATTTCAAAGAAATTTCAAAGAAGTTCTCAAGAAAATAGAAGTCAAGAACCCACTTATGTCGCTGGAGAATGATTTCGGTGATGAGTGCACGCATCATCGACATTGATTTTCGAGTTTCAAAGTGGGGGAGAGGCCACTTTAGTAGCTTTGCTATGCGATTGATTTTGTGAAACCAATTTTGACTTCAAAATTCCAAAGTATGATTTCATATTCGAAAGATATATGCATATATATTTGAAACAGTTTGAATAAGCCCGGTGATCAGTCCTCGAGTTTTGGATTTGATTTGGTATAACCCTATCTTTTGAAATTGATTTACTAATTTGTTGCTGATTTCCAACTCTTGGATTGGAAATTTGATTTCTCCGACTATTTTGAATGTTCGAACACTTCCAAATCAAGGTTTAATTTTCAAAGATAAGTAATTTTGAAAAGTATAAATTATTTGATAAAGTATATAAGTTTAGTTTTGTATGTTTACATATGAAGTAATATGATTTAAATAAGTTTGAAACTGTTTTGTTAAGTAAATAAATAAGACTATTTTGAATTATACTAATATGAAACTTCATATCAAATTGCTTTTATAAAAAAGCTTTTTTTCCTCTCTCATGGCCTCTCCTCACTGTCCTTTTCCATCTTTCACGCTGCTCAACTCAACTACCATCCCTTCGTACACTTCAACCACTCCACCCTCTCTCTCTACCATCCCTCCTCTGCCTGATTCGCCGCCTTTTCCCCTTGCTGCTCATCCTTCTCTCCTCGGCCCGCCACCAGTTCCCAGTCTTTCCTTCCCTCCCTCTTCTTCTTCTCCTCCCCTGTGGAACTCTTTTTTCAAGGCAAAGCCACGCAATGCCAGCTGCTTTGTACCAGTCACTTTCCCGCTAGTTTTTGATGATGGTGCCATTGTTCCACCCGTGGAAGTTGTTAAAGCAGGTAATGATGTTTGGGGGCAATGCCTTGTTGGTTTCTTCCTTGACAAACCTCTCCCTTACTTGGTTGTCTTGCTTCATCTAAAAAGAGTTTGGCGTCTTAAAGGCTCGATTAAGGTTAAATCAGATGGAAGCTTGTTCCTCTTCAATCTATCTTATGATGAAGATAGAAGGAAGATCATCCAATCTGATCGTATAGTGATGAGGAACAAGTTGTTTATTGTTAAAGAATGGGATCCATCTATTGGAAACAGTGTTAGCACCATCAAGTCAGTTCCGGTGTGGTTGAAGCTATCTAACATTCCATTATATTGCTAGTCACACTTAGGCATTAATTGGTTAGCAACAAGGCTAGGGAAATTCCTCTGTATGGATGATAACACTGAAAAGTTGGAAAGGATCGGGTATGCCAAATGTTTGGTTGAGGTGTCTGCTCAAGCTGAGTTGCCTGATGCCTTCGAGGTTAAACTTTTGGATGGCTCGGAGCAATTAGTCAGAGTTGATTATTTATGGAAACCACTTATATGTGGGGACTGCAAGGTTTTTGGGCATGAAACAAATGGTTGCCATGTGCTGAAATGCAATAATGACAAGATTGTAGTGGATAAACCATCTGAGCAGGGGGACTTGAACAGAACTGGTAAGGGTAATGAAAGTAATTTGATTGGAAGCATAGTGGACATAGATATTGTTTCCAAGGGAGGGTGGAGGAAAGTACCTGGTAGGAAAGATAAATTTCACAATGATATGAGAAGGAATAGGAATGCTTCTGTTAAATTATCAGTTAATGGAACAGTTTATTCGAATGCAAAGAAATCAGAATCAGTTCTGAATCCTGAAGCAAGTTCCGAGGTAAGGCCAGTTGAGCTCAAAGTTAGCACTGTGCACGCTAAAATCGAAGGAGGTATCAAGATAGTAGCCAACAATCCCGAAGCAAACACGCAAGAAAATCCATTTTTACCCGAAGTAATGTTGAACGCAAATCCATTTTCTGCGCTTTTGCCTGAAGTAACAGAACTTGATGAAAACGATGTAATAACTAGTGATACTGAGGAAGGAGAGTTTTTTCCCTCTGTAGTGAAGGCTGCTGATCAATCTTTTGATCCTGCAACACACTCAAATAATGCTTTGCGCTTAAAAGAAAATCCATCGGCTAATTCAGTTGATATCAAACAGCAGAAAACCAAAAAGACAACTGGAGCAAGCAATATTTGCACCACTCCCTTTGGCCAATCAAATCAAAGATCATTAAACTCCCATGCAAAGGTGCCATCTAACAATCTGGAACTTTTATCCCTTGAAAAGCCTTCCTTAATCAGATTGAGAATTACATTTTCGACCTTTTAAGCCTTCTGTTCCAATTAATGCTCCTTCTACCTCCTCTCCTCAATCAAATCCTCCCATTCCAACCCCCTCCCCCTATATCTTTCTAGGATCCATTCCTGGATGGGCCTCTCCACCTCCTCGTCCAATTTCTCATAGCCCCACCACTCTGAAGTCCTCCTCATTAACTGATAAACTTAAGTCAGTTCGTTATGACCCTCCTACAACTAGGAGTAGGGCAAGTGTGCCACACCACTCATCATAGTTTTTGATGGATACAATAGCTTCATGGAATATTCGGGGTGCCCATAATCCTGTCAAACTCGATCATGTAAAATCCCTGATCGATGAACACAACATCAAAATTTTTGCAATCTTGGAAACCAAACTTTCTCTTCCTTTGACTCTCAAAGCAGCTAAATATATTAACCTCGCATGGCATGTTAATCATAACCTGGATAATGCTGCATATGGAAGGATTCTAACTGTCCATGACCCTAAAACTTTCTCTCTCTGTCCCATTCTGTCTACTGCCCAGCTGATCCACTTTCATGCCATTTTCCTTCCTCTTCACCTTTCCTTTTACTTAACCTTTGTTTATGCTCATAATGTTATTGCTTCTGGGCAATCGCTTCTTAATCTTCTCCCTTCTCTAAGACAGAACACCCATCCATGGCTTGCTCTGGGTGATTTCAACTATTGTTTCACTTTGAATGATAAAATGGGGGGGCTGCCTCTAATGCCGAAGGATATTGCTCCTCTTAATATCTCCATATTAGACTTTGATCTCCTCCCCATTGCCCGCTCTGGTGTCCCCTTCTCATGGAATAACAGAAGCCTATCAGGGATAAGAACATTCTCCAACATTGATCTCTCCTTTTGTAATGCTCCTGCCTTTTCCATGTGGCCAGCCATCTCTGCCTTTTTGCCTCAACCTATCTTATCTAACCACTCCCCAATTATCCTCTCTCCCTCCATTTTGCCTTGCAGAGGGAAAAAAGCTTTTAAATTCTTCAATGCATGGGTCAGGGACCCGGAATATATTAAAATTATTTCTACTGCTTGGTCTACCACTTTTCATGGCAATCCTATATTTATCTTGTGCAGGAAACTGAAGGCTACAAAGCATGCTTTAAGACAATGGGCTTCTCTCAAGTTTGGAAATGGCTCCCTCTCATCCATGAAACTCAAAGACCAGCTTAAGAAGGCGCAAATACTTCAAGATGAGGATCCCTCCAATCCTACTCTAGCCCAGAATGAATCCATCCTTTTTCAACAACTCAATGATGCTTTGAATTCTGAAGCAAGCATGAGGAAGCAAAAATTGCACCAAAAGTGGGATAACGAGGGAGATAGGAATTCTTCTTTTTTCCATGCTTCTATCAAGGAAAAACAAGCTAGAGACCATATCCATTCTCTTTTGGGCAATCATGGTGTTCTCCTTTCTACTAAAGAAGAGATCGACCAACACTTGTTTCAATATTTCTCCAAGCTTTTAGGAAACTCTGACAATTTTGAACCTAACCTTGATAGTCTGAATAACTTACCCCTTCCTATGTTAAACACCACAATGATAAACATGCTTGTTCAAAAGGTTTCTGATCAAGAAATTAAAGAAGCTCCTTTTGCAATGAATTCTACTTCAAGTGGTGGGACTGATGGATTTAACGTTGTCTTCTTCAAAGCAAGTTGGCATGTTGTAAGTCATGTATTTTTAGCAGCAATTCACAATTTTTTCAATAAATTTAGATTACTGGGTGAAATAAATGCAACCAATCTGGTCCTTATTCCTAAAGTCAGGCCTATCAAAAATGCTTCCTCTTTTCATCCTATTTCATGTTGTAATGTTGTTTATAAGTGTGTTTCCAAGATTCTAGCCTCTAGACTTGTATTAATGCTGCCATCGATCATCTCAACGAACCAGTCTGCTTTTATACCAAAGAGAAATATTCTTGACAACAAAATGATGGCACATGAATTAATTAACGGGTATGGTAGATCTCAGATCTCCCCAAGAGCTATGCTAAAGCTTGACCTTAGCAAAGCATACGATAGCTTGCACTGGACCTCAATTGTACGTGTTATGTCATTAATGGGTTTTCAAAAGGTTTTTGTAGCATGGCTGTATTGGTGCAGCAGCGGAATTACAAATTGATGATTCTGTGAAAGTAGCAATCGATGGAATGAAGAATACTGAATGGCCCAAATTCGTTGATCCGAAGATACCGAATTCTAGCTATCTTCGTCACGTTGATAGCGCACTATACCGTGAAAGAAGATCTTCAATTCTTCAAGCGTTGATCAAGCGCACTAGATACCGCGAATCGGCTTCAACAATCGTTGAATCGAGCGCACTCGATTATCCGAAAGTGGAGATAGGAGATCACACTCAACTACCAATTGGGTGAAAGCACAAAGCTAACAAAACAAAAGTTTTTATTCGAAATCAACTTAACTATTACAAATGGCACCACCGGCCTATTTATAGAAGTTACAATTCACAACACAAAACTGTACAACACTTAGGTCAGCACCGACTTAACACACCCAGCGACTTACGACTTACGACTTAGCATGGACGACCTAAAAAAACATACGACCTAAAAAAACAAATAGTTACAACTCAGCGACATATGAACAAACACATTACAACACATAGGTCGGCCGCGTCATACGACCTAAAATACAAACAACTTAATCATATTTACAACACAGTACATAGGTCGGCAGCTACCTAAGCCCGTAGCGACCTAACACAGTTCGGTAACCTCTTCAGCGACCTAAGGATCTTCACGCGACTTCTTCTGGAGCGACCTAAGGAAAACAGCTTCGTCTTCATGCGACCTAACTTAGGTCGTAACCAGGTATGGCGACTTATCTCTTGAGCGACCCAAAGAAAGCGGCCAGTGTACATTAGGTCGTTCACGACCTATAGAAGCGCACAAGTTAGGTCGTTCTCGTTCTTCTTCAGCGACCTTGGAGTTAGCTCATTCACGACCTAAGCTTTCTTCATGTTGCACTGCATATTTAGGTCGTAACTCTTTATCCCGCGTCCCGTTAGGTCGTTTGCAAGTTTCACTAAGTCGTTGGAGCGACTTAAGGGAATATTTAGGTCGGTCACGACCTAGGACATCATTTTGTATCCCTTCCTCGTTAGCTTCTTTGTTAGCTTCTATGTTCTTAGGTCATAGACGACCTATCATTTCCGAACGACTTAAAGGTTCGTTAGGTCGGTCACGACCTAACACTTGGCCTGCATCATCCTCCCCTGATTGAGAGAAATTCGTCCTTGAATTTGCACCTCCCTCCTCCGCAACACACTCATCCCCATGATACGGAACTAAGTATTTGACGTTGAACACATCAGAAGTATGAACATTATCCGTCAATTCCAATTGATACGCGTTCTCATTGATTTTCTTCAAAATTTTTACTGGACCAATCTTCTGCGCTTTCAATTTATTGTACGTTCCCACTGGAAAACGATCTTTCGTTAGTACAACATATACTAAATATCCTTCATTAAATTCAACGCTTCTTCGCTTCAAATCCGCAGATCTTTTATACTTTTCATTTGCTTTTCCCAATCGTTCCTGAACGATTTTATGACATTCTACCAATTCATTAACAAAATCAACAGCTTTCTTAACTGTCCCTTCGGTTGTGGTACTACCGTTAAATCCAACGGACCCTTTGGTAAGTTTGAATACACTATCTGAAATGGACTGAAACCCGTACTACGGTTTATAGCATGATTATGAGCAAACTCTGCTTGACATAACTTCATATCCCAACTCTTCAGATTATCCTTCACAAGGCACCGTAATAAATTTCCCAAAGATCTGTTAACAACTTCAGTCTGACCATCGGACTGCAGATGGTAAGCACTACTGAAATTTAGTTTTGTTCCCACCATCTTTCACAAACTTAGCCAAAAATGACTTAGAAATCTAGTATCCCGATCAGAAACAATGGATTCTGGTAAACCATGTAAGCGATACACTTCTTTAAAGAATAACTCGGCAACACGAACGACATCAGCTGTCTTCTTACAAGCGATGAAATGTGCCATCTTTGAAAATCTGTTCACTACAACATATATGGAATCATTCCCCCTCTGCGTTCTCGGTAATCCCAAAACAAAATCCATACTGATATCAACCCATGGTCTAATCGGCACGGGTAACGGCATATACAATCCCGCATTCGTCGTTGTTCCCTTGGAAACTTGGCAAATATGACATCTTTCCACAAACCTCCCAACTTCCCGTTTCAACGAAGGCCAATAATAAGATTGAGAAATCAATTGCAAAGTACGATCTCGGCCCACATGACCTTCCTCATGCAACTCCTTTACAATATTCATACGTAAGCTGCACTCCGGTATGCACAATCGATTTCCCTTAAAAAGAAAACCATCCACCATTACAAACTCATCCGACTTTCCCTCCTTGACTTCATCAACAAACTTCGCAAAGTAAGGATCATCGACAAATAATTCTGGCAACACATCAAACCCTGTCACTTCAACCTTCATTGTAGTCAACACATGATTCCTTCTGCTCAATGCATCTGCCACTCTATTCGTGATTCCCGATTTATGCTTCACCACAAATGTAAATTGTTGTAAGTATGCAATCCACGAAGCATACCTTGCCGCAATCTTGTCCTGTCCCTGCATATGCTTCAATGCTTCATGATTAGTATATAAAACAAATTCTTTATGAAACAAATAATGCCTCCAATGTTTCACAGCTTGCACAACAGCATAGAATTCCACATCGTAAGTATTATATCTCATCTTTGCTCCTGATAACTTCTCACTAAAATATGCAATAGGACGTCCCTTCTGACTTAACACCCCTCCAATTCCAGCCTTTGATGCATCAGTATGTAATTCAAACAATAACTGAAAATCTGGTAATACAAGAATTGGTGCTGTCGTCAAAAGCTCCTTGATTCGCTCAAAAGCAACCCCTGCTTCCTCTGACCATAAAAATTGTTTCCCCTTCATTCAATCAGTCACTGGTGCCATCACGCTACTGAAGTGTGGATGAACCTTCGGTAGAATGATGCCAAACCATGAAAGCTTCTAACTTCTGTAATCGTCTTGGGTTGTGGCCAATTTCTAATTGCTTCCACTTTATTCTAATCCACTTGTATGCCTCCTCCTGATATAACATACCCCAAAAATAAAACACTATGCGTCATGAACTCGCATTTCTTTGTTGCAGCATAAAATTGTTCTTGTCGCAATACCATCAACACTTCCCTCAGATGTTGCAAATGTTCTTCCGAGCTTCTACTATATATCAGTATATCATCAAAATACACCACCACGAACTTCCCAATAAAAGGTCTAAAGATTTGATTCATCACCCGCATGAATGTACTAGGTGCATTCGAAAGACCAAACGGCATGACCAGCCATTCATATAATCCTTCTTGAATGCTGTTTTCCATTCATCTCCTAGTCTGATTCGAATTTGATGATAACCACTCTTCAAGTCAATCTTCGAAAAGATAGTAGCCCCGCTCAACTGATCCAACAAATCATCAAGTCTCGGCATTGGAAATCTGTATCTCACAGTAATCTTATTCAATGCTCGACTATCAGTGCACATCCTCCACGTCCCATCCTTCTTCGGTACTAACAATGCTGGCACAGCACAAGGACTTAAACTTTCCTGCACACGCCCCTGTTCAAGCAATTCTTCCACTTGCCTTCTCAACTCCTCATGTTCTTTTGGACTCATTATGTAGTGTGGTCTATGTGGCAACACAGCACCTGGAACAAGATCAATTTGATGTTGGATGTCTCTCAACGGAGGTAACTCCGTTGGTAGCTCTTCAGGAAATACATCGTCAAATTCTCCCAACACTGGCTTTACTTCTTCCGGAATCTCAACCACTTCATGACTCTCACGTCCAATTAACAAGAATACTTCAGGCTCCTCTTCTACCTCCTTAACAAACTCTTTCAATGATAACAAAGTTTTCAGCTCTTCAATCTCCTCCAACTTGTTTTCTTCTTGTTGTCGCTTCTTAGGAATCAAAGTGACTTTAGTTCCTTCAAACATAAAACTGTAACTGTTAGTACGTCCATCATGTTGCACCGCCCTGTCATACTGCCACGGTCTTCCCAGCAACAAATGACAGACATCCATATCTACCACATCGCACCAAATTTCATCTTTATATTTCTTTCCAACTGAAAAATTAAAACAAGCTCGACGTCCAACTTTCACCTCTCCTCCTTTCCTCAACCAAGCCAACTTGTACGGTTTCGGATGTTTCTCGGTCTTCAATGCCAACTTCCTCACAGCTTCTGAAGAAATTATATTATCACAGCTTCCTGCATCAATAACAAATTTGCAAACTTTCCCCAGAATAGTACATGTCGACTGAAAAATATTGCTCCTCAACCAACTACAATCCTCCTCTTGCTTTGGTGTCAAACAAGACCTCCTCATCATCAGATTACATGTCGACTGAAAAGTATTGCTCCTCAACCAACTACAATCCTACTCTTGCTTTGGTGTCAAACAAGACCTCCTCATCATCAGATTACATCCTTCGTCTCCCGACACTTCTTCTTCCTCCTCATCAGGTGGTGAATTGGAACATTCAGCTTCTTTATCCTCATCCTCAACCTCCGCTATCATAGCTCTCTTCTTCGACTTTGGACATTCATTACTTTTGTGGCCCATTTCTTGGCAATTATAACACTTGAAACCACTATTGACTTTCGTCTTCCCAACCTCATTCACAACTGGTTTTGCAACAGCTTTTGAAACATTAGAACTTCCACTAACACCCTTCACTTGATTGTTGGAATTTGTAAACACACCACCTCCCCATCTTCCCTGCTTCTCCCAAGCCAACGCTTTCTGGTGTGCTTCCGCCACAGATATGGGATCAAACATGTTTACCATATCTTGAATCTGCATACGCAACCCTCCAACAAATCTAGCTGTTAATTGCTCCTCCGTCTCCATGATATCATTCCTTGCAATTAGTTGATAAAATTCATCTGCATAATCATTAACAGTCTTCGTTCCTTGCCTCAAGTTCTGCAAACGTTGATATATGAGAGACTGATAATTGTATGGTAAGAATGTAGCTTTCATCAACTTCTTCATCTTTTCCCATGATTCAACCTTTGACTTCCCCATCCGTTCCCGTGTAAGTTTGGTTTGCTGCCACCACGCCAAAGCTCTACCCCTCAACCTTGTAGCAACCAACTTCACTCTACGATGTTCTGGAATCTCCTTGAAGTCAAAAACCTCCTCCACATTAGACAACCAATCCAAAAACTCCTCAGCTTGCATACCACCTTTGAATTCTGGAATTTCAGTCTTCATCCCTGATTCCCATCGATGATCATCCTCAACATCCCTATATGCATTACATCCTTGGTCTCGATCTCAATAATGAATATTGCTTCTATCACTCTCTTCATCATAATCACGTGTATTTCGATATCGATCTCGACCATTAACATCTCTTCGATCACGCATGTCTCTTCTACTATGTCGTTCTTCATCATGATATGGCTCATACTCAAACTCACGTTGATTTCTTCTTTCATCATCTCTATACTCATGCTCATGGTGATCTCTTCTTATCAAAACTGATGATTCTCTTCTACCACGATCAGAATGTGGTGACACCCTCCTTGCTTCCGTAACCGATGGCGAAACTCTGTTTCCTCCATGGTTCGAGATTGGCGACCTCCGTCTTTGACCTTGATTCATATCATTCATCAATTTCTCTAACCTTCCAATACCTTCATCTAACTTCTCGTTGAATTTGTTACTTATGCGTTGTTCCATTTGCTCGGCATCTTCCCTCTTGTACAAATCTTCAATGTTTTGATGTCGATTAGCTCTCCTTGGTGGCATGATTCAAAATTTTCACAAACACTTCAATATACCAAATGATGAACACGGCCTTCACTTGCTCTCGGCTCTAACTTCAAATTTCAAACACCTTTCTAACTTAGATCCAAAATGATACGGATCGAAAACTCCAAACTTGTTGCTCTTGATGATGAACACGACTTGAACTTCTTCGAATGATAATTGGCTCCAAGACTCGGCTTAGCTATGATTAGCTAAGTTAAGCTCTGATACCAAATGGTGCAGCAGCGGAATTACAAATTGATGATTCTGTGAAAGTAGCAATCGATGGAATGAAGAATACTGAATGGCCCAAATTCGTTGATCCGAAGATACCGAATTCTTACTATCTTCGTCACGTTGGTAGCGCACTATACCGTGAAATAAGATCTTCAATTCTTCAAGCGTTGATCAAGCGCACTTGATACCGCGAATCGGCTTCAACAATCGTTGAATCGAGCGCACTCGATTATCCGAAAGTGGAGATAGGAGATCACACTCAACTACTAATTGGGTGAAAGCACAAAGCTAACAAAACAAAAGTTTTTATTCAAAATCAACTTAACTATTATAAATGGCACCACCGGCCTATTTATAGAAGTTACAATTCACAACACAAAACTGTACAACACTTAGGTCGGCACCGACTTAACACACCCAGCGACTTACGACTTACGACTTAGCATGGACGACCTAAAAAAAACAGACGACCTAAAACAACAAATAGTTACAACTCAGTGACATATGAACAAACACATTACAACACATAGGTCGGCCGCGTCATACGACCTAAAATACAAACGACTTAATCATATTTACAACACAGTACATAGGTCGGCAGCGACCTAAGCCCGTAGCGACCTAACACAGTTCGGTAACCTCTTCAGCGACCTAAGGATCTTCACGCGACTTCTTCTGGAGTGACCTAAGGAAAACAGCTTCGTCTTCATGCGACCTAACTTAGGTCGTAACCCGGTATGGCGACTTATCTCTTGAGCGACCCAAAGAAAGCGGCCCGCGTACATTAGGTCGTTCACGACCTATAGAAGCGCACAAGTTAGGTCGTTCTCGTTCTTCTTCAGCGACCTTGGAGTTAGCTCGTTCACGACCTAAGCTTTCTTCATGCTGCACTGCATATTTAGGTCGTAACTCTTTATGCCGCATTCTGTTAGGTCGTTTGCGAGTTTCACTAAGTCGTTGGAGCGACTTAAGGGAATATTTAGGTCGGTCACGACCTAGGACATCATTTTCTATCCCTTCCTCGTTAGCTTCTTTGTTAGCTTCTATGTTCTTAGGTCGTAGACGACCTATCATTTCTGAACGACTTAAAGGTTCGTTAGGTCGGTCACGACCTAACACTTGGCCTGCATCATGTATGTTTGTATTTCAACCCCCTCTTATTCACTTTTCTATAATGGGAAGACTTCGGGTTTCTTTAAAGGGAAGCAAGGGGTACGCCAGGGGGATCCCATATCCTCTTATATCTTCATTATAGTAATGGAAGCGCCGACTTGTATGTTGTCTAGAAAATTTGAGGATAAGGCTATATCATACCACCCTAAATGTAAACAGCTTCAAATTTCCTCGCTTTTCTTTGCGGATGACATTATGATCTTCTCTAAGCCTAATGAGTAATCCATTGCTGGCATTCTTGAGACTCTCCATACTTTTCATCTTGCTACTGGATTGAAGATCAATCACTCCAAATCCCAGATTCTTTTCTCTGGAATTGACTCATCTGCCATGGCTAGGTTGGTAGCTCTATCTGGTCTTCAGCCAATGGAAAATAAGATGACATATCTTGGCCTCCCTCTTTGTACGTCCAGAGTAACCAAGGCTGACTGCATTATCTTTTATGATAAAATCACTTCAACAATGAACTCTTGGACTACCAGAATGCTTTCAATGGCTGGAAGATTAGTGCTAATAAAGTCAGTTTGCTTTTCTATGACTGTGTATTGGGCTAGAACATTCATTCTGCCCACTAAACTGCTCACCATAATCAGAGCTGCTATGCTTAGATTTCTTTGGACATGATCAATACACAACAGGAAATTGATTCCTCTGTCTTTCTCCAGTTTGGAAAAGCCACTAATAAAGGGTGGTCTTGGAATCATCAATATCAAATCATGGAATAAATCAGCGGTAAGTACCCACTTTGATGCATTATTACTTAAAAAGGACAGCCTATGGGTGCAATGGATTTGGAATTATCATATCAAGAATGGGGATTTCTGGTCTATGAATGTCTCACAAGGCTCGAGCTAGATATGGCAGAAAATTCTGAGTATGAGAAGTATCTTCCTTCCTTTTGTTAAATATTCTTTGTCCCCTGATAGCCCGGTGAGTTTTTGGAAGGATCCTTAGGTAGGGAATGGCTTGGTGTTGGAAACTTTGTTGAGTGATCAAGAAAGGCTGCAATCATTGATAGGTAATAATGCTCGTGCTGTGGACTTCATTGTCAATGGGAAACTGCGGACTCCATCTTCTAGTAACCAGGTTGTCAACTCTTTATGGTGGAGTTTGTGTGATCATGTGGTGCTTATGAATCATGAGACAGAAGTAAGTTGGAAGGGTAGGCCTCATAGTATTGGTAGGGTGTATGATCTCCTATTAAATACTGATGCTTGCCTAACTTTCTATGGGCTAAAGTTTGTTGGACTTCTCATTCCTCTGCTAAGGATAACTTGATGTTCTGGAGAATAATAAGCAAAGCTGTTCTAACTAGGGATAAATTGGTGTCTAATGGTATGGTTTTAGATCATCTTTGTGTTTTCTGCAATTTATGCCCAGAATCTATTAACCACCTTTTCTTTGATTGTGAATACTTATCCAATATGATTTGTACCCTGATGAATAAAGTTGGAATTTCGAGTTTTTATGGCAATACAACTTCTGACTGGAATGAGCTGATGAGGGCTACGAGGTGGAGACTAAATAAAAGGGATATTATTTTCTTTGTTCTTAAAATTTACTTCAGATCTGTCTAGTTCGAAAGGAATTATCGTTGCTTCAGAAATGAGGCCTCGACTACGCATCAGTTTTGGGTTAAAGTCATGACGAAAATAGCTACTGGGATCAAATATTCTCGGCATGGATTGTCTCCTCATAATCATAAGTTTTGGAATTGATTTTTGGGCTTCTGCTTGCTGGGTGTTGTTGTGTGCATGAGCCTGTTTGTGCATGATTTTGTGCACGTCTGGCTTTCTTGTATTAGTTTTGCTTGCTTGTTTTGCCTTTGTTTTTTTTCTTTTCTTTGTTTGTCCATTTGTGTGTATCGTCTGTTGTTTGCATGCATGTCTCTCATGCATGTCGTTTGTTTTCGTGCTTGCTTGTTGCTTTAGTTCTGTTTTTTATTCTCTTTGTTCACGGCAAAAAGGTTGTTTTTGTCGTGGTTTTCTTTTGTCTTTTTATTATCAATAACACTGGTAGGGGACCAGTCAACCCCGCTTGCCTTTTAAAAAAAATACTAATATGAAACTTAGTTTTAAAATATTTTGAATAAAATTTAGTTTTAAATGTTTTAACTTAGTAACATCTTTTATAAAACTATTTATATATATAATAATAATAATTTTCAAAGGGTAAAGTGGATCTTTCAAAATAAAAATAAATAGTTTAAAGGATTTAGAGGGATAGTTATAAACTGGGAAATCATTTTTGGGTTATAATTGATTTTGAGAAAAAGATTTGATTTCGAAAATAGATTGGGATTTAAAACCCAGTATTTATTTGATATCTATATATTTCAAATATAGAGTTATAATGATTCAGGTTGGAAAGATAAATTTGAGATTGATTTGAAATTATATTTATTTAAGAATTATACTTAAATAAGTTTGATCTGAAATTGAAATTTCAAAGATATGATTTTTATAACTTGGATTTGATTAAAAGTGACTTAAATGCATATTTCAAATTTATATAAATTTGAATGGGATATTTTGTTTATTTAAATTTGAAAATTTAGGTTGTATTTAGATGTTATTGAAATGATTAAATAAATATTTCAAACTAAATAATAATAAAGTGAATTTGAGATATAAATGAAATTATCAAATTTAGTTTTGAAATATTGAATATATAAAGCTTTGAAATATATTGAAATTGAAATGGTTTATTTTTTGGTTCACATCTGTATTTGAAATCGATAAAATTTGAAATGGTTTATTGAGGAACTGAATTGAATTGAAATTAATGAATTGAGATTAAATTTAATTTGAATCTTGAAACTCGTGTTAATTTGAATTGATTGGTGAAATTTGAGGAAACTATTTTTATTATATAAAGTATTTTAAATTATATTTAAAACTATTTTTATATTAATTTTAAAATAAACTATTTTTAATATAAACTATTTTAAAAATACTAATTATTTTAATATAAATTGTTTTAACTTATTACTATTTTATTTAAATATTTTATTTTACAAACTATTTTATTTTATATACTATTATTAATATCTAAACTGTTTGAAGGAAAGTGTTATGATTTCAAGTGTTATGATTTCCAAAGTTTGAATTTCAAAGTATTATGATTTCTAAAGTATTATTATTTCAAATTGTTTGGGTTCGAAAGTATTATATCCTTGAAAGTACTATTATTTTGGAAATGAATTTGTTTGACATAAATTATGTTGATTTGGAAACAAACTTGGATTATTCTCTAAACCTTTTATTTTGGAAACTGAAGATATTTAGTTTAGAAGAAATAATTTGGTGAAATCGTATATGATTTTTTTTGAAACTGAACTGGTGTTGAAACGAATTGGAATTTGAGAACCTTATTTTTCTAAATACTTGATTTAGGAGTTATCGAACTTATATAAAATTGATTTGTATAAGTATGAAGTTGATTCGAAAACTATTGATTTGGAATGGTACTCAATTTGAAAAGCGAAATCTTATATAATCGAAGTCTATATAAGTGTGATTTGATATACTATTGATTTTGGAAAGTATTTGATTTTAAATCTTATATATAATGGACTTTATATACGTATGATATTTGAAATTGATTTGAAAAGGTACTATATGATACATATTTTCGAAGTAAAGATATGGAAAGTGCCTTCTGCTTGATATCCTATTTGTGGCCACATTTGGGATTCATTTTATCAATATTATTCTCTCTAATTTGGGTTTTTCGGATATGATACTCGAGTGTCCATCGAATTCAATGGCGTTACCCATGGTCTTTTGAACTCGACTGCATAGCGTAATTCGCAGGGGCTATGACGGCCTACGGGTACGGATGTTTCCTGGGGAATCCAAGCATAATCATTGTGTATCTGCGATCTATGGTCGTTTTGTAGCGTAATCCGCAGGGGCTGTGACGGCCTACGGGTACGGATGTTTCCTGGGGGATCCAGGCGTAACCATTGTGTATCTGCGGTCTACAGTTGTTATCATGGTGTAATTCGCAGGAGCTGTGACTCGGGCGTTATTCCATGTAATGCTCGATCAGACCGAGCATGTTTTTCGAGATTTAGCTAGATACTTTAGAGTTGGAGAGGAACTGGATGGTCAAGACGTATTCACGTATATTTTTCTTCCGCTGTATTATAAAGTTTGTATGTTTGTCAATATAAGGACAGGTTTCTATAACTGTCCAAATTTTGGATAAGTCTAATGTACTCTGATGTTGTATATATGAATAAAGATGTTTCCTTTTTATAAAGATCATTGTTGTATTATATATTATTCGCTGCATTGTGAGATTCTATGTTGTTTAGTTTTCTTCTATCTTCTACCTTTTTCTTTCACCCTAACAAATCGATATTTCCGGCGCTTGAATGTTCGGCATATGATACGGTGGACGTATTAATGTCAATTTTTTAGGGTTGAAAATCCAGTTCGTTACATTTGGTATCAGAGTTGAAGGATAAGCGAGAACCTTGGTTTTGGTGGGGTTTGACTCATCAAAGATAGGCTAAGTGAGACCCTTGGATGAGTTTGAGTGTGTGTGTGTATGAGTGCGTATTTGTTAGTGATATAAAAAAAATTTATATTGTGTTGTTTGATCTGTTGAGTGGCTTAGAAATTATGGTCGATGTGTCTGGCCGACGTTATCGATAGGGATTTCCTAAACACTGGAACAAGTTAAATTGACATAAATTGGGTAAATGAAATAAATTTAACTAGAATGTATTTTATATACAAAAAAGAATGATTTTCACAAATAGTGTAGTATAGTTGGTTGGATGTTAGGAGATAATAATATTTTATTATTATTATTATCATTTAGGGTTTGTTTAGTCATGCTTGTTTAGTTGAGCATTGACTATATTTAGTATGTTCCCTTTTAAAGATATGGGTTGCGTAGATAAGGATTAGAAAAAATATGGCAACAAACACGTTGTGAATTAAGTTTCACAGTTTGATTATAAGGCGTTCGATGTTAAAGTTGAGGTAGAATTTGATTTAAAAGTTAGAATATTTTGAGACAAATATTTAAAAACGGTTTACTAAAAGTGATTTATAAAATGGATTTATAAGAATGTATCATTTAAGTTGGAAGAATTTAGGCTCAAAACTTGAGAACCTAAATCATAGTTCCTTGAAAAATGATTTCAATATTTTGAGAAATAATGATAGTATTTGAAAACAATTTTGGTTCAAGTATGAAATTTTGGAATGAAAATGTTAAGGAGTGTTTTCTTTGGATTGGTTGGGGAAATGAGTCTTGATTGTTTTGTGATGATTGAAATAATCTTCTAAGTGACGATCAGATGTTTGCCTAGGTGAACGTTGTAATACACTTAGTAAATTATTCTCTTTATCATTGTATGATAGAAACAAGTTCAACCTGAACAAACCCAAGGCAAGTTAGTGATAATGTTTTATTGGAAAATGTAAATAAATATTTTTAAGTTAACTAGTTCGAGTAGCTCGAAAATGACTTAAAATTGGGAAAGGGATGTATTCAGATGGTAAACACTTCTCTTGAGTATTACTCTTCTTTGTAAGGGAATGTATAATACTGTTGGTAGTACCCAGTCCCTTAGTATCATTTTTAAGTTACTCGGGCTATATATATAGTGGAAATTAGCCACAAGGGCCTCTTAAGCAAGTGGAATTAGTTTCTAGGACACACAACTGAAATAATTACTTTCAAGGACAAAACGTAAAATAATTAGTTTCTAGGGCCTAAAAACCTATGAAATTATGTCCTTGAAAGTAATTGGACTGTTGACTTTGTCCTTGAATGTAATTATTCTGTTGACATTGGCCTTGAAAGTAATTTCTTTGAATGTGTGTCCTAGAAACTAATTGGACTGCAAAGTTTGTCCTTCTGGTGAAATGCCCCATATATATATATTCGTATGATTTAAAGTATAGAGTTCCATTTCAAAATGTTTTTTAAAATAAAAGTCGGGTATTGTAATATCCCGGAAATTTTAACAATATCAATTTAATAATCTGTTGAATAATTAAATTGATATGGATAATCTTTGATAATAAGATTTGAATTTAATTTAATAATCTGATTAAGTTAGTATTAATTGATGATTTTATCTTTTAAAAGTTAATAAGATATTTTCTATTTGAATATATATATTTATTTATATATATTGTAAATAGAAGCTTTGGTAAATTGGAAATTTAGATTTAATTTAATATGGACTTTTCAAAGATATTTTTACTTAAGCTTAAAATAAGTAAGATTAACAAAAATGGTTTGTTTTATTTCTTTTTAAAATATCACTTGATAATATAATCTTATATAAATTATTTAAAATCAAATATGTTAATTTCAAATAATAAGTATAATGTATTATTTTTAATATGTATGGATTTTAAAGATTATGGAATTATTATTTTGAATAAATAGTTATATATATATATATAACTTAATTATTTTTTTTTTTTGAATCTTATGATTTAATTTAATTTGAACTTGAATTTAAGCTTTGAAATTCATAAGAATAATTATTTAAATTATTTTGGATTTTAGAATATTTGTATAACTTTTATTTTTAAATATAATTAGTTTTTGTTTCTCTTTATAAAGTAATTATATATAGATAAGTATTTAATAAATAAGAAAAAGGCATTTATTTACTTTTAAAATACATATAAAAATATAAAAAGACAAGTGTTTATGTTTAAAGCTTCATTTTAACATGTGTAATGTAAGTAATCAATGAAAGTGACAAGTGTCTTAATTTATTTTTCTTTTTCTTTTATTTTTATAAAATCTAAATTCACATATATAAACATTTGCATATCTTCTTTATTTCTTTCTTTCTATTTTTCTTTTCAAAAACAAGAAACCATCTTCCTCTCTAATGCAAATCTGATAATCAGTAAACAATTATGCCTCCAACCCAAAATCAAAATCACTCTTTTAAATCAAAGATCAAAACCTATCTCATTTTCAAAATCAAGTCTTCAGCCTGATCATTCTTCTCATCCCTGGAAGCAAATTCAAACTGTCTGCATTTTTCTTTCTGCAAATCTGGAATCATTTCAAACCTGTCTGCATTCATTCTTCAAAACTAGAAGCAGCATGCATGTAGATTAGATCAAGTCTAAAGGCCAGCAAACTCAAGTTTTAAAATCAAATTCAAGAAGCATTCAAGTCTAAGGTTTCAAAAGCTAAAAACTGTCTCTGTTCAATGCAAATCTGGTGAGTAACTCAACTTTTAAAAATTTTTAAATAGGTAAAAGTTGATTGCATGCTTTTATTTAGACATGACAATATATTATAAATTTGTTGTGGATGTATCTATGAGTATATTTAAGTGTGTACATGAATGTTTATCTGAAGTTTCTCTGTTTGATTGATTTCAAGCTTCAGTCAGATTGAAAACCCATTGTCTCTTGATTTAATCTTCATTGAAGTTTAAGACTCAAACAAAATATGTTTGTTTCATTGAAGGCTTCAGATTAAAATTTGTACTTAAGTAAAAATATATATATATGGTTTATATGATGAAATTACCTGAGCATATAAGTATATTTGACTGTTCAAACTGGGAATACAAACTTGTTCTCTGTTTATAGGTGCAGGCTTCTAATTTAAGGAAGGCATTTCATATCCCTCTAGATATTGATGATAGACTGAATTTGTATGAATAGAAAATGTTTGTAAGGGTATAAACTAAATGTTAAAAATAGATTCATTTGAATATACATACTGTTAGTTTATAAATATATGAATCTACAGGTCTGATAAATTTATAGGCAAAAATAAATTGTCAAGGATTAGTGAATCAATTATATAACCTGATTCTAATTTGTAATTCATGAATTTTAAATCAAATATTACAATTTATAGTGCTTAAACCAAAGTGCAGTTTTAAATTCATTGTACTATACATTTTAGATTAGCACAGTTGAATTTTGTGTTAGTTTGAGTTGAATCTGTTCCTAGGGATAGTGGGATGATCAAGGATGATGGGAAAATTGTCAGGAGGATTTTAATGCAGTGAGGCAGTGATGATTTAGGATCTAAGAATTTAACCCTAGTTTTTATCTGGTCGTGAATTTGATCATCACGGCCACTACGAATGATCGAGTAGCTTGGGGTTTTGGTGTTTGGAAGAGAATGGGTCGTCACACGTGGTATCAGAGCTTAGGTTGAGCGAATACCTAAGCTATTAGTTAAGTGAATATCAGAACACTAGGTTGAGTGAATACCTAGGTTCGGAAGGGTTGTTCAATTAGGATCTGTAGCAACCTGTTTGAGTCCGAGTGTATATATATACGAGAGTGCGTATTTGTTAGTGAATATAAAATGATTTTATATTGTGTTAATTGATCGGTTGAGTGGTATATGGATTCTGGTCAATACGAGTAGCTAACGTTATTGATAGGGATCTCTAAACACTTGAACCAGGCCAACGGACACAATATTGTTTTAAAGAGGTAAATGAAATAATTTTACCCAGAAATAATTTCTATATAAAAAGTATCATTTTAAATATATATATATTTCTACCTATTTGTTGGGTTACCTGTTCGGGTTTTCCAATATAGGATATAAAGGTAGATAGGGAGGTGGTGTATGAAACACGACTACCAATGGTTGGAGTTTGAATGTTGAGGTTGGAAGTGTATCTGTCGAGACTGTAGACCCAATACCGTCTCGAGTAAGCTTTGCTGTGGTGAAGGATTTCATTGATCTCCGAAGGAAACTGTAATGGTTCGGAGTTTATCTCTGAAGTTTGGATGAGTAAAGTTGGATCTATCGGTTGAACAGAAGCGAGTGATGGTACCTTGATACCTCAGGTAATAGTAGCTGTATGATGAGATACAGTGACGATGGATGTTCCTGAAGATGTTTTCTTTGGAACAAGATTAAGGAAGTGTGAATGCTTCGGTGTTGTGGCTGAGTTCAGCATGAAGTTTTTGCTTTGGTTTGGAGTCCGAGTTTCTCGAAGAGCTTTGGATAAGAGCATCAGTGTCAGCAGTGCAGCTCGGAGTATTCTGTGATGGCAGGAAGTTTTCTGGCTGAGCAGTTTTTCTGGAAGTGAAGTTCAGAAGCAGCAAAGTGGATCCATTTCTTCGATGGATTGGATAGTTAAGTATGAGCTGTTCGGATTGTGTAAAGAGGAACAGTTTTTCTTTGGAAATAGGTTGGGTTAATCGCAAAAGTGACTTGTGATTGCTGAGTGTTCTCTTGGGTTGTCAGATTTTCTGGATGTTTTCAGAGAAGTCAGAAGTGTCCGCATCTGAAGGTTGAGTTTTCTTATCGACTGGATTCCAGGAGTGATACCGGTGGTTCAGTCTAGTGGAAGGATGTTTCCTAGAGATAGAGTTGGTGAAGCAGCTCAAGTTTTGCTGGAATATCTAAGTTTTATTTATGGATCTGTTGAACCATTTTTCTGGATGAGTTGTTCAGTCTTTGTTTGTGTTCTCCATCAGTATTCTTATCTACTTCAGATCAGAGTTGTGCAGCAGAAGCAGTTTGGAAGTGCATCTGTCTCATTTTTTGGATAGGAGAAGTAAGTTCAGTCTTCTATTGTTTGAGGAGTAAAGTTGTGGATCTCTTCCTTGTTTTGATTTGGATAAGTATTTGGTCTTCCGGATTGAATTGTCAGTTTGGATAACTGGAATTCATTGAGTTTTACGTATCTCTGAGGGAGTACGTATTTGATCTATCTCTGGTTTTAGAATCTGCAGTTCTGGAGGTTTGATTGTTGAGTCAGACTCGTCTATAGTCTGATATTCTGTTTAGTTCTGTAGATCTAGTTGAGTAGGAGATCTATAGCTTAGTATTTTAGATTGTTTGTAGAGCGAGTATCCCGGTATATATATATACTTGGGGAAACTCGAGGAATTTTATCTAGAATTTAGTCTAGATAGTTGAATTGTTTGATTGAATGATTTGGTTGCTATGGTTGCTAGCATATGGATGATAGTAGATGCTTGTGTTTTGAATTTAAATCTTTAATAAGATTATTAAATTACCTTTGTTTAAATTTCGGGGACGAAATTATTTTAAGGGGGGAGGAATGTAATATCCCGGAAATTTTAACAATATCAATTTAATAATCTGTTGAATAATTAAATTGATATGGATAATCTTTGATAATAAGATTTGAATTTAATTTCATAATCTGATTAAGTTAGTATTAATTGATGATTTTATCTTTTAAAAGTTAATAAGATATTTTCTATTTGAATATATATATTTATTTATATATATTATAAATAGAAGCTTTGGTAAATTGGAAATTTAGATTTAATTTAATATGGACTTTTCAAAGATATTTTTACTTAAGCTTAAAATAAGTAAGATTAACAAAAATGGTTTGTTTTATTTCTTTTTAAAATATCACTTGATAATATAATCTTATATAAATTATTTAAAATCAAATATGTTAATTTCAAATAATAAGTATAATGTATTATTTTTAATATGTATGGATTTTAAAGATTATGGAATTATTATTTTGAATAAATAGTTATATATATATATAACTTAATTATTTTTTTTTTGAATCTTATGATTTAATTTAATTTGAACTTGAATTTAAGCTTTGAAATTCATAAGAATAATTATTTAAATTATTTTGGATTTTAGAATATTTGTATAACTTTTATTTTTAAATATAATTAGTTTTTGTTTCTCTTTAAAAAGTAATTATATATAGATAAGTATTTAATAAATAAGAAAAAGGCATTTATTTACTTTTAAAATACATATAAAAATATAAAAAGACAAGTGTTTATGTTTAAAGCTTCATTTTAACATGTGTAATGTAAGTAATCAATGAAAGTGACAAGTGTCTTAATTTATTTTTCTTTTTCTTTTATTTTTATAAAATCTAAATTCACATATATAAACATTTGCATATCTTCTTTATTTCTTTCTTTCTATTTTTCTTTTCAAAAACAAGAAACCATCTTCCTCTCTAATGCAAATCTGATAATCAGTAAACAATTATGCCTCCAACCCAAAATCAAAATCACTCTTTTAAATCAAAGATCAAAACCTATCTCATTTTCAAAATCAAGTCTTCAGCCTGATCATTCTTCTCATCCCTGGAAGCAAATTCAAACTGTCTGCATTTTTCTTTCTGCAAATCTGGAATCATTTCAAACCTGTCTGCATTCATTCTTCAAAACTAGAAGCAGCATGCATGTAGATTAGATCAAGTCTAAAGGCCAGCAAACTCAAGTTTTAAAATCAAATTCAAGAAGCATTCAAGTCTAAGGTTTCAAAAGCTAAAAACTGTCTCTGTTCAATGCAAATCTGGTGAGTAACTCAACTTTTAAAAATTTTTAAATAGGTAAAAGTTGATTGCATGCTTTTATTTAGACATGACAATATATTATAAATTTGTTGTGGATGTATCTATGAGTATATTTAAGTGTGTACATGAATGTTTATCTGAAGTTTCTCTGTTTGATTGATTTCAAGCTTCAGTCAGATTGAAAACCCATTGTCTCTTGATTTAATCTTCATTGAAGTTTAAGACTCAAACAAAATATGTTTGTTTCATTGAAGGCTTCAGATTAAAATTTGTACTTAAGTAAAAATATATATATATGGTTTATATGATGAAATTACCTGAGCATATAAGTATATTTGACTGTTCAAACTGGGAATACAAACTTGTTCTCTGTTTATAGGTGCAGGCTTCTAATTTAAGGAAGGCATTTCATATCCCTCTAGATATTGATGATAGACTGAATTTGTATGAATAGAAAATGTTTGTAAGGGTATAAACTAAATGTTAAAAATAGATTCATTTGAATATACATACTGTTAGTTTATAAATATATGAATCTACAGGTCTGATAAATTTATAGGCAAAAATAAATTGTCAAGGATTAGTGAATCAATTATATAACCTGATTCTAATTTGTAATTCATGAATTTTAAATCAAATATTACAATTTATAGTGCTTAAACCAAAGTGCAGTTTTAAATTCATTGTACTATACATTTTAGATTAGCACAGTTGAATTTTGTGTTAGTTTGAGTTGAATCTGTTCCTAGGGATAGTGGGATGATCAAGGATGATGGGAAAATTGTCAGGAGGATTTTAATGCAGTGAGGCAGTGATGATTTAGGATCTAAGAATTTAACCCTAGTTTTTATCTGGTCGTGAATTTGATCATCACGGCCACTACGAATGATCGAGTAGCTTGGGGTTTTGGTGTTTGGAAGAGGATGGGTCGTCACAGGTATTTAGATCTTGAATTTCCTTAGGGAAGTAAATGAAAAATGAAATAGTGGAATCAATTAGAGGTACATACTCTTAGGCTATAGTGGAGTATTATCCAAGTTGAACCAGTGTAGTTTATGAAATGTTTTCATAAATCATTTAGTGGAAATTGAATTTGTATTAGGAAGAACTAATTAGTAAGTGTGTAGTATGGACGTAGATCATTTCTCCTTTTCATATAGTTTTGATCCAAGACTCGAGTACATGACATTGAGGTGTTTGCACCGTTCCGAATAAGGATCTATTGCTCGACTTTTGACGGCGAGCACTTGATGAGGGTTCTTGGTGTGGGACCCAAGTTTTCTATCATAGTAACAACTATGTTAGGAGAATAGAAGTTCCAAATCAAGGAGCCTGATAGTAGTCCGCACTAGAGAATTGGGTGAGTCATACTAGTTTGGAAGGAAAGTTATGTATTCGAGTTGAGATCGAATCAGATTTTGCATAAGAATAATCTACGTACATCATAAAATCTAATGTATAGTGTTAAGTGTTTTCTGGGACAGGTCGAGGTGTAATTTCGGGGACGAAATTCTTTTAAGGGGGGAAGAATGTAACGACCTGGAATTTCACTACTTTGATTAGTAAATATTTAATTAATTTTAAATATTTAATATATAGGTTTTATAATGAAAATAAAATCATTTTAATTAATTAATAATGATAGTAAAATCGTTTTCAAAATTTTTTTACCAAATTAAATAGTTCGCAAAAAAATGCGACTAAAGAATGTTTTCTGAAATTTCGACCTTTCGACACCGGAGATTTGTCGGGAATGTTGTTCGTCTTTGTGCACTATATGTACATATATACACGATTTAATTAACTAAATAATAATACACTTAGAAATAAATTATCTTATTTTAATTTGGATTAGTAAGTGATGTGACAAGACGTAGTTTTAAAAATAATAATCTTATATATATATATATATTCCTCTCTTGTCACACCTTAGATTTGTAATCATTAACCATAATTATCTCTTGTCACATCTTAGTTAATTAATAATTTAACTTATATATATATAAAGAAAGTGATGTGACTAAACATAATAATTATATATATAAATATATATAAAGGAAGTGATGTGACTAAACATAATAATTATATATATAAAGAAAGTGATGTGACCAAACATAATAGTTATTATATATATATATATAAAAGAGTGATGTGACTAAACATAATTATATATATAAAGGAATTGATGTGACTTGATAAAATGATGAGGTGAAATCTTGCTTATAAATAGCCCATATGTTTCTCCATTTTTCCTCATTTTTCCACCAAACGTTTCTTCATCATTTCGAATTCAAATGGAGTTTTTCTTTAATTGAAACCATATGAAATTTTACTGGCTACAACATTCTAGTTGAGCACTTTTTCAAATTTCTATGATAGTTATGTCAAAATACCAATTCTTTACAGAGCAATTTTTGAGCTCAAAATTTGAATTCGGAAAATGATCCATCTTCTTTGGACCATAACTTCTTCAAAGCAAATCAAAAATGAATGATTCTTTATTTGAAATGATAGAGAAAAGAAAATTCAATAACTTTCTCTTTGAGTGCCTTTTGAAATTCTGTGAGTAGGTAGCCCAAAAATCAGTTGCAAAATGACCTATTTTTGGGTTTATTATAGAGAATTCGATGTTTATCCGAAGTCGCTCCACCTTACTAAAACAAGTCTCGCTTCCTCTTCCCTTCAAGGCCAAGCCTACCTAGTGCATTTAGGGTTTAAGACTCCATATTGTTGCTTAGGAATGCATGTGCTATGTCATAATCTAATTTAGCGATAATTTGGATAGCTTCCGGTGAGTAAATTTATAACTTTTTGGGAAAGATCTTACCTTTATATATTTGTTGGTTATATGGTTATATATATATATGATGTTGTGTTTGGATTATGAAATGGCTTGGATGTTTTTTGTATGTGCTAGCTTGTAGTTTAGCATTTGATTTGAGATTGATTGTTAGGTGATGTGTTTGGACATGAATGTGGTTATTTTACTATAATATAATGATGATGTGATTTGGTATCTTTCATATATGCTCGGATTATGGTTGAACGGTATGAAAGATAGGAACTTGAGTTGTTAAGGGACTGGAGATCCATTTTGAAAATCTAATTGTTTACCAGTGTTGAGTTAGTAAATGTTTTGTTTAAATTCTAACTCGAGTTAAGGTTTTCAACAAACCTTTTCTTTTATGTATTAAAAAGTAATCCAAAGTAAGGTTAAAATTTTAGATGGTAACTTAGAGAAGTAATTCCAAGTTATTACGTCCAAAGCGATAGTCGCTATGGATGTAGTTCGAAAAAGTTTGATTTCAAACTTTAAAGTTTCTTTTTAAAATGATTTGAAAACCTATTTTCAAACCTAATTAGCAACACATAAGTTAATTCTAACTTGATTAAGTGTTTTAATAATTAATTAATTTATTAATTAAGGATAATTATTTATTAATTAATCAGTAATTAGGTTAAGTAATTAGTGACTAATTAGTGATGATTAAGTAAATTATTAAGAAGTTTAATTAATGATTAATTAAGTTAATAAGGGTAATTATTTTATGTAATCAATTTTAATTATTTTAACTATTATTTAATTAAAGTTGAATTAATTAATTATATATTATTTAATTAAGGATTAATTATTTACTTAATTATTACTTAATTAGGGATTAATTTTAAGTAAATGTTTATTTGTTTAAAGTTTAATTATTAATTTACTTCTAATTAATTAAGACTTAATTATGATTTGATTTTGATTATTCAAGATTTAATTAAGCTTTAATTTATATTAAATTATGATCTAATTATTAAAAGTTGTTTTAAACTTTATCTGTTGTGTTTTAAGTTGGATTCTTTCTAAGTGGTTTGATTTTAACAAAAGGATCTCTTGTCCATGATATTAAATAGACAAACAACTGTGAGTAAGTTTGTAGCAACCCACCTTCCTATGCCCAGGAAAATGCATCATTATTAAGAAAGAAAGGGATAGAAGAAGAAAAGAAGAGAAGAGAGAACAACAACACATCAGAATCTCAAAGCGGAACGAATGAAATATAATATATCACATATGATATTACATAGTATCATATACATCAGAGTACACAACTTATACATCACAAAATAGACAGTTATAAATTTATGTCTATTATACAACACAAGTACATCAATATAATACAACATACACAGCGGAAACTCTATATATCTACACGCTTATATATCTACACGCTGAAGCCTCCTGCTCCACAGCTCCTCCAGAATTCGTCAAGACTAACCTGAATCCCCTTGACTACTCATACAAATTTGAGTACCCAAGAGTTTAATAAAACAGAAAATAAACACTTGGGTCAGACATGGGTCTGGTGTGAGTAAACGATTTAAATTGCTTAACTTTGAAAAACCTTTTAAAAAAAAAGGTATCACGTAAGACTTCCCACACATAAACATGGAAAAGTTTTTACCTTACGCTAACCAAAACATTTGATAGAAAATCCGATTATATTATAATAGGTCTAGGGTTTTCAAATAAATATGAAATAGCTGAAATTGTTACATTATTAAATTCCAGCATACTAGCCACAAAGTGGGTTATACAATCAAAACCGTAGGGTCTCGTAGGAAGAATGGGTTTCCATCAATGGCAGGGCTATTGGGGTACCGCCTGTCACAGTACGTGGCCTAGATCACCGTATCGAGGATCACGCCCAATCCCCTACAACACAAAGCCGGAACCATCCCTTACTGGATAATCCCGAACAAGACAACCTCGTAGTTGGCTGCAGTTCCAACTACCCACTAAGCCGAAAAATAGAAAGGGACCTCTAGACAGGGATATATCTTGCTCTCAGTGGGCGCTACCCACGAAGCTTTGCTGCACCTCCCATGTTTTAGCCATTCCCGGTTGATGAGGCTTGAGGCTACGATTACCTTTAATCAGAACATATCACTTAGAATGCTCATCGTCCACCTGACGATGTTCTGAAAGCATTCAATCCATACAAGTTCGTTCCGGGTTCGAACGAAACCGAAGGCATTATCTCGTTACTCGTTTTGGAATCACCCTCAGAGTTAACGACAATAACCCTTGCACTCTAAATCTTCATCTCGAATCTATAGGTACTATCTCCGTCAAACTCATTACGAAATCACCCACAGAGTTATACTGACAAAGAATAGTTCTTACACCTCGAGTCTTCACTTGCTCCACTTGGATTAACGACCTAACGTTTAATTTGGATCGATGTGGTTTTCGGATATCCAAATCTGGAAACCCGATCCCGGTCTCATCGAAATCCAAAACGTATCTTTTAAGGTCAAGTTGTTTAAAGGTTTAAACAATTCAACTTATCTATACAGATAGATAATTCACAAGTCACAATTGATAATCACATTATCAAATAAACAAATGATCCATAACAAAATAGGTAATCCATATCAATAATAGGTAATCTATATTACCAGCATAATGAAACCAAGCATTCATACCACACAACATTACTTATCTCATTTCTGAGATTACATCAATGTCATCCATTCTTATATAAGCAATGATTTACTTAATCACAACATAATTAATTTAAAATGAATTAAATTAACTATCTCTATCTTAATTTAATTTAAAGTGAATTAAATTAATTACTTCATCTCTTAATTAATTTAAAATAAATTAAATTAATTACTTTATTATAAATCTTACTTATATAATCATTAATTAATTACAAATAAATTAATTAATCATTCTCTAATTACCCACTTTAATTAATCACCTTGATTAATTATTCTTTAATTACATTTAAGTAATTATCTTTAATTAATTTCACAAATTAATTATTCTTAACCAAATACAGTAATTATCCTTTTAATTACTTCATTAATTAATTAATTATAATCAATTACTTTAATCCTTAATTAATTACAATTAATCACTTATCATTTGATTAATTAATCTTAATTAATCAACTCTTAATTACATCATTAATTAATTATAAACTAATTACATCTTTAATTATTTTATTTTATTTAAATTAATTACATTAAGTAATTTATCTTAATTAAACCACAAATTATTAATTACCTTTGATTAATCTAATCCAGTAATTAACTTCCCTTAATTACTTCCATTAATTAATTACTTTTTTAATTAATTACCTTAACAAATAATGAATTACCTTATTAATTAACCTTAATCCTTTAATTAACTTTATTAAATAAATTATTAAATTAATAACACTAGGTAATTAACTCTTAATCACTTCCTATTTAATAAAATAATTATCCTCTAATTACTTTATTAAATAACTTCCCTTACTTAATTACATCCAGTAATTATTCCTTAATTACTTCATCAAGTAATTATACTTAATTAAATTTATAAGTGATTATCTCTAATTAATCACTAATTAATTACTTAGTTAATTATTTAACTAATTATTTAAATAAATGAACTAATTTCTTAATCCTTATATTTAAAAGATCTTAATTAAGAAAATCATTTATCTTAATTAAATAAATTAAATTGACCAACAATTTAATTATCTTCCCATATTAATTATCTTTAATTAATTAATCTCTTAATTACTTAAGATAAATTCTTTATTATAATTGATTTATTTAAATCCTTATCATTTAAAATTTATTTAAAATAAAACATATTAGAAATCAATTATAATTAAAACATTTAAAACTCCTTCTCGACTTTCAAAATCTTTAAACTTCCATAGTTATTAAATTAACTTTAATACAAATAAACATTTTGAAAATCTATTTATTTACCCTTTTAAAAACTTATCTATTTAAATATTTAAAACTTGTTAAAACAAATTTCTAGAAAACAAATTAGTTTAATTAGGTAAAATCTTGTTTTATCTTTTGTTTTACAACTCAGAAACATTACAAAACAATTTTCTTTTGCTTTAAAACTTAAAACATTTCTGAACCAAACTCCTACAACCTGCTCATCACTAACCCGAGTAAAACACTCAGAAACCCGAAGTAACCCTCGAGTCCAACCCACGTTCGACTTGCTTCGAGTAAAACTCGATTCTTCCCGATATAAACCCGAGCATTTTTGCTTTCTTCCCCAAAACAAAACCCAGATGCACGAAATCGTGAACGTGCACGTGCACGTCTATTCTGGTCGTCGATGATCTCCGATCTGGCCTCCGACAAGTCATCTCCAACCACGACATCACGATCGACCATCCAAACTTCCACGATTCGAACTAGATTTGAATTCGAGCAAAAACTCTCAATCTGGAAAACGAACAACGCCAGAAAATCGCTCGCCTCCGACGATCTATGCCACGAGTAGCTTCGCCATCTTCCCCACAGCTTCGCCTCGACTACCAGCAACTCCAGAACACACGCGATCAACTCCGGCCATCTCTCGACGTCTCGAGACTCGTTTGAACATCAATGAAAAAAATAGTGTAACGACCCAGTATTTTAGACCATTCACATCCATTATAAGTGTATAGGTAGACACTCATGCTGGAGTTGAATTGCTCAAAATACTGCGTTGTAAATAAAATTTGGCAAAACTCGGCATATACAGTAAATAAAATAATTACAGATCACAGACACAGAGTAATATAACAATAATGCAGCGGAAACAAAGGATAGTAGTTCATGAAGCTACTATATATACATAACAGAGTTAGACAAGATAAAACAGAAGTCTCGAATACAATAGATGTCTCAATACAAAAATCAAATACAAGATCTGAATACATCACTGGAATCAACTGAATAACTGAAAGCAGGATCGATAGATAGCTGGATCTCCAAGCGAAGCTCCAACTCCAAAGGTGAGTCTCAAATGCTGTATCACTCAGTCTGACCCGAGCGTAAAGCAAAACACAAAACACTCGAGTCAGGATTAACATACTTATATTAATAAATCCAACTCAAGTGAAATATTAACTGAAATACAAGTAACTTAAAGGATGTTTGGGATAACCATCCTCTAAGGGTCCGTTAAACTATTTACTATGTATTAATATTCGCTATTATAATAGTGTCTAAATAAGTAAAGTATAATCATATCAGAAAATAGCATTAAGGGGATGGAGAACCTTAATGCGGTCGGATCTTAAAATCATAATCGTTGTAAAGCTCGATATGGTAGGTGACACGGCACAACTAGGCAATGCCAGGGTAGATATACCAATTACGCACACGGACTGATGGAGCGCATAGCAGCCACTATCGTCCACCTCGAACAACATTCCCAAATTGGAGGATGGCCATCTAGTCAAATCACAAGAGTAAAATATCGAAGAAATGCGTCCGAGAAGAGGTGCTACCTCACTGGTCCGAGATCGCTCCTGTTTTAGCCACCTTATGCCAACTCACAGGAGTTGGGTCCACGTAACATACCTTAAGAACGCCACCACCATCCTACTTCATTCTGGAATCTCCACCGCGTACACGGTTGTCAAAGTGGTTTTCGGTATCGACAGAGAGTATGTCCATATCCGATCCCGATCTCTTTGCCAACCAATCGTTATTATAACACCGTGGTCATTTCAAAATAGTTTATACTTCAGGACCAAAATATAATTATCATCTCAAAACCCAATTTAATACGATATCATTTCACCTCAAATATATCCATTTCAAAATCATATTACATTCCAAAGTTATAATGCTTTCGAAATCATAGTCTGAAAATCACAGTATTTTTGCAATCATAACACTTTCCTTTTAAACAGTTTAGATATTAAAATTCCGTTATAAAATAAATTAGTTTCCTCAAATTTCACAAATCGATTCAAATTAACTCGAATTCCAAAAAAATTAAATTTAATCAAATCTCAAATCATCAGTTTCAACTCGATTCAGCTTCTAAATAAACCATTTAAATTACTGATTTCAAATACATATCTGAACCATAAAATAGGCCATTTCAATTTTAATATATTTCAAAGCTTTAAATATTCAACATTTCAAAACTAAATTCGATAAATTTATATACATATCAAATTCACTTTACAATTATTTAGTTTGAAATAATAACTTAACATCTTCATCACATTTGAATACAATTTAAATTTACAATTTAAATAAACCAAATATCACATTTAAATATTTATACGTTTGAAATATCCATTTAAGTCACCTTTAAAATTTCAAGTTGTAAATCATTTCTTTAAATTTCAAATTCAATACATTTCAAATCAAACTTATTTAAGTATAATTCTTAAATGAATATAATTTCAATCAATTTCAAATCATTATAAATTCTATATTTGAAATTATAGATATTAAATAAATACTTAAACATATTAGTCATCAACTTATTAAATTGACTTTAATAAATCTTTAAAATCAGTATTTATCAAAATCATATATTTCTTTTCAAAACCAAAGAAATCATTTTCAAAACATTGATATATAGACCAACGGTGTCTATATATAATTTTCTACCCTATGGTCAAGTGATACGGATATTTATCATTTCAATCTACAATTTAAAATATATATACGGGTATATATCTTTTCAACCCGCAAATCCCAAATTCAATTAAATGAAAATCGCTTGGGTTTATCATTTCAACCCATAACGATTTTCTCCTATTCTACAGATCGTTCGGGTATGTATCATTTCAACCCATAGTGATTCTATACTAATAGGGAACTTGCAGAGTGATAACATATATGATAATAAAATAACAACAGCAACAAGCATATATCATCATCAATATAAATAACAGAAAATGGTGTCAGATGTCACAAGTGAACAGATATAGTCAATAGCATATATAAAAATGTAAAAAACTAGCAGCAGTATATTTCAATTGATGTTTCAATTGAAATCAAATTTAATAAATATAAGAACAATAATCGTGAGTGATTGCTCACCTTTCGAGGTTTAGAGAGAATAGATAACAAGACAAGCTACGATTTGAGTCACGATATAGTCTATCGACCGATCGAACAACAGATCTCAAAGCGATGTAAGCAGAACACGGATTCGATAGACAAACTGCTAGATAAGGAATCGATGAGAACAAATCAGAACTGGATTTATGATGATAAATAATATAAGTGAACTTATATATAACTATATATCTCTATATAAAAATCATATTCTAAATTCAATTATATTTTAAATTATATATATATGGTTTTTTTCAAAATTATTGTTTCAAATTGAATTTCATACATTAAAGTCCTACATAATATATATAAAATAAAAGTTGAATTAATACATTAAAACTTAACAGTTATATATATCATAAAGTCGAAACTTTATACAACCTGAAACGTATTATATACCTTAAATTCTACAAGCTAATGCATATAACAAGCAAATACAATATGTATAATTAAAATCAACCTATATGTAGCCAAAGTTATTATAAGTAATATAAAGTAACAGTTAAAACCAGATGATGCATACTCTACCAAAATAATTAGACACATATATGTATAAACAGATTGTACAACATGCATTTGCCGAGAGAACTATAAACAACCTTGATATTTAAAACAGTAGTTGCCACTTTAAAACTTACTTATATATATACTCATTTCTTCTCCTTGCCATTAAACAATACAAAGAATAGCACATGCTACCACTCATATAACCCCATACTTTAAAACCCATATCTTTTTTTTTTTCAAAACAAAACGATACCTACCAGCTTATAGCTATCCTACGCTACACAGTATAACAGCCTTTACATAAATTTATGCATACATATACAAAATTTAAGAGTCATAGTATAAATAATATACATATCTAGTACAGCCGAAACAAAGTATATATATATATAACAATTTAGAATCACCATTTAACTTCATAAATATATTACCTTTTAAAACAAATACCAAAACAAAAATCTTAAACACATATAAAAATACAGTCTATATGTTACTTAAAGTTTGTACATATATAACAACAATATAATAATGTTATAAATAAAAATATATGCAGACACTACAAATATTAAATTACAACTAAAAGTGCAAATATCATGCTATTATATCTGCAGACTTCAAAATTGAATACGAAAGTTACCTATCTATACTTAAAACTCAACACTAATATGCATATAAAATCTCAAACCAAAGAGGCCACAAGCTTTACTAAACAAATACATGTGCAGACTATACATGTCCATGCATATTATATACAAACTATCGTATACTTACACATCAAAACCCCCAACCGAACATATACGTAATTAACCTAACTTCTAAATACATATATGGTCTGTAAAATTTTCAAAATAGAAACATAGACATTTAAAATACACATAGTTACAGCTATAACAAATATGTGAACAATATTTATTATGAAATCAGTATAAACTTAACTTATTATCATATACATACCTAAAAATAAAATAAAGGAACGTTGCTGCAGCTTGATACGAGATGAGAGGAGAAGGCTTTCGATGGGTTGAAGGCCGAAGGGTGAGAGCAGAGGTGGAAGACATGAAGATGGGGGAGTTGCTGGCCGGAGAAGGAGGAAGGGAAGGGAGGGATCGGTGAAGTCTGGGTGAAGCAGTGGGGCTCACCACGTGGCTGTGGGGTCGAGATGGGCGAGGCGATGGGTTCTTGGGGATGGGAAGGGTGGTCTTCGGCTGCAAGGTCGTATGGAGGAGGGAAGGGAAGGAGCGGTTTCACGTGAGAAGGGAAGCCGGTGAGAGAAGTACTAACGGCTCACGGTGGTGTTGGAGTTGCCGTTGGCTGCTGCTGTCAGGGAGAGTACGGTTGGGTCTTGACCTCGAGCGATGGGAGGAAGAGGCATGGGGTTGGAGGAGTTTCGGTGTAGGGTTGCCTGGGTAGGTGAGATACAGAGGGCGGAGGTGCTTCGGGTTAAAGATGAATTGGCAGGGGTTTCTCGGCAAACAAAAGCAGGCAAAATGTTCTACAACTCCTATAATTAAAATATAATATCCCAAACGTAACCTTCAAAGGAAACAAATGGTCAGAGAAAAACTGGCCAACATTTACGCACCAGCGATTTAAATAAATTGAAGTGGTCGTATGAAGGCTTTGCCAGTTGTAACGCAGAATCATAACTGCGAAAGAACGATTTGAATTTTTTGACAGTTGGCCAATTTGAATTTACACTGGAAATGAAAGGCAAAACTATCGGAAAAGAATTTGAACGAACAAAATGTATGAACCAAAACACACTTTATTGAAAGGGTAAAATGTCAGAGAATATCAAAAGTTAATAACCAATGGTTATATAAATTTTTAGCCGTTGGGCAAATGAATGGGCACAAAAGTTTGAAGACTTGAAACTAGTACCGCTACGATAATCGTTTTACTGATTTCGTGGCGTACCCGATCCCGAAATATACAAATGAATATACTATAGAGATCAGCATGACGAGATGATCAAAACGGTATACAGATGTCCGTGGTACGAACATCCAAGCAAAAGTCGATAATCGGTACCGAAAAAATGCTGCAATTCAGTCTAAAATAAGATAAACAGAGCAATAGATGTCTGAATTTGATGAAACGAAATACAACGTCTTGCTCAGAAGATGATTTACAAATTTTCTATGTAAAAATATTCAGGTTTGGAAAACATTTTATTATCATCAATTTTAACTGATTAAATTGAAGTAAATTTACGCGCGAAATAAATTTTCATATTTTCGGACGAAAATTTACCAGTTGCTATGTTTAATTAGACGCATTCCAAATATCAAATTTATATTTCAAAATTTTATTGTTTAAAATTTCACAAAAATCCAATTTATTAAATAAATAAAACCACTGAGATTTACGGGTCGTTACACTCTCCCCCACTCAAAACTTTTCGTCCCCGAAAAGGAAGGAGGTAGGAGAGTAGAAGCAACCAAAAGAAAAATAGATTAAAAGACAAGATAAGACAATTAATTTAAACCATATAATTTCAAATTAAACTAATTAATATTTAGCAATTTGATTTAATCCACTGAGTTCACTTAAGTTAAACCAATTCATCTATTTCTAAATTCATTATCTTATTATCTATTCATCCTTAATTAACCATTTCTAAACCATCAATTTGTATAATCATTTATTATACTCATATTTTATTCAACAAATTTAATTATTTTATCCAAATTATTATTTACTTTATTCCACTTAATATATCTTACCACATATATTTAAACCATATAAATCAATTTAAACCATACAATTTCAATTTAAATTAATTTATATTTAAAATTGATTTTAAATTCAAGGTATTTTCATAGGTTAATCTAATTTCAATTTATTAATTCCTTCAAAACAAATTTATTTGTCTCATCTAACATTCAATTTACTTATTATCCTATTTATCTCTATTAACATCCTTATAATAAAATTTAAGTGTATAACATTTATTATAACACTCAAATTTTATCAATAAACCATTTATATTGTATATTATCCAACTACATATTCAACTTCTGAAAATTTTAGGTAAGTTATGTTGAGATGTAATTGAGTATTATACAAATAAGATTTTTCAATTTAGTTATTCTTAGTTAACTATTTATCTAAGAATTTTGACTTTAGTTTATAATTGAAATCATCTTTAATCTAAAATTTTAGAATTTAAATCTCCGATTTACTTCAAACAATTTAGAGATATATATAATGTATTTATATAAATTTAAATTTTAAAATAAGGTACCTATATATATATATAAATCAAATTATACTGAAGAAATTCAAATCAAAAGTATTTTTTTTCCAAAACAAAACCATAGCAAAGCTACAGAATAGTCTCTCCACTTCGAAACTCGAAAATGAATGTCGATGATGCGGCCGTCATCACCGAAATTATTTTCCAGCGACAAAGAGAAGAGCACTGATTTAAACATTTAAAATTCTTTGAAAACCATTTTATTCGAAAATACTTTAAATAATATACATTTTAATACTTTAAAACAAAGTTTGAAATCACCGGAAATTTAATTCTTAAATTCTCTATTTAAATTCATTTCAATTCCAAATAAATTTATAAACAATAGTCATTTTGTAATAGTCAATGACTTACAAAATAAAAATAAAATGATAATCAAATATTATCATTTTCAACAACCAACTTATTTAACTTTTAATTCCAGAAAATTTTCTTATATATTTATAATATAATCATACAAATTTATTTCATTTATCAAATTTGAAAATTATATTGTGTCAGTTCGCTCTGTTCAAGCGTTTTGGAAATCCTATCGATAGCGTTGATCAGACGAATCGATCGAAAACCCAAATCAACATCAACAACTCAAACAACACAATATATAAAACATTTTAATATTAATACAAATACCAATACACTCCCTCACACGATGATTCTAGAATTGGATTCCGACAAAAGGATAAAGATCCAAATATAGAGGGACTCTAATCCAAGTGGATTATAATCTAAAATAGATAGACTCGAAACGAAGGTTAGATGATTGCATTTCAAACAGGAAGATGGATAAAGTTGTATAAATCGCGGGCAACCTTAACCGGGTCAACCGTGACTTCATAGATAAGATCGATGTAGAATTCTGAAGCAAATTGACATTCGATTACCAGAGGTAGAATTCGGGTATAGCATAAGATAGCAGCATCGTAAACCGAGGATACAGAAATCTCCGGTGAACCAATACCGATTATAAAGGAGTTTCACCCAGTACAAATTATTTGAAGATTAGCGAGACCGCCGATTTATTATAGAGATCATTCGAAGTGGAGTTATGGGATACTCCAGAATCAAAAGACACGAATAGGGGAGACACGAATGGACTATGGAACCAAAGTGAACGTTCCAACATTCAAAGGAACCGAGTCAAAGAAGAAGGAATTCAAGCTCGAACGAAAGTGATTCTGTAATTGAATTTACTACATATGCTGAGTTTTGCCTAAAACCAGAGCTCTGATACCACATGTAACGACCCAGTATTTTAGACCATTCGCATCCATTATAAGTGTATAGGTAGACACTCATGCCGAAGTTGAATTGCTCAAAATACTGCGTTGTAAATAAAATTTGGCAAAACTCGGCATATACAGTAAATAAAATAATTACAGATCACAGACACAGAGTAATATAACAATAATGCAGCGGAAACAAAGGATAGTAGTTCATGAAGCTACTATATATACATAACAGAGTTAGACAAGATACAACAGAAGTCTCGAATACAATAGATGTCTCAATACAAAAATCAAATACAAGATCTGAATACATCACTGGAATCAACTGAATAACTGAAAGCAGGATCGATAGATAGCTGGATCTCCAAGCGAAGCTCCAACTCCAAAGGTGAGTCTCAAATGCTGTATCACTCAGTCTGACCCGAGCGTAAAGCAAAACACAAAACACTCGAGTCAGGATTAACATACTTATATTAATAAATCCAACTCAAGTGAAATATTAACTGAAATACAAGTAACTTAAAGGATGTTTGGGATAACCATCCTCTAAGGGTCCGTTAAACTATTTACTATGTAGTAATATTCGCTATTATAATAGTGTCTAAATAAGTAAAGTATAATCATATCAGAAAATAGCGTTAAGGGGATGGAGAACCTTAACGCGGTCGGATCTTAAAATCATAATCGTAGTAAAGCTCGATATGGTAGGTGACACGACACAACTAGGCAATGCCAGGGTAGATATACCAATTACGCACACGGACTGATGGAGCGCATAGCAGCCACTATCGTCCACCTCGAACAACATTCCCAAATTGGAGGATGGCCATCTAGTCAAATCACAAGTAAGAGTAAAATATCGAAGAAATGCGTCCGAGAAGAGGTGCTACCTCACTGGTCCGGGATCGCTCCTGTTTTAGCCACCTTATGCCAACTCACGGGAGTTGGGTCCACGTAACATACCTTAAGAACGCCACCACCATCCTACTTCATTCTGGAATCTCCACCGCGTACACGGTTGTCAAAGTGGTTTTCGGTATCGACAGAGAGTATGTCCATATCCGATCCCGATCTCTTTGCCAACCAATCGTTATTATAACACCGTGGTCATTTCAAAATAGTTTATACTTCAGGACCAAAATATAATTATCATCTCAAAACCCAATTTAATACGATATCATTTCACCTCAAATATATCCATTTCAAAATCATATTACTTTCCAAAGTTATAATGCTTTCGAAATCATAGTCTGAAAATCACAGTATTTTTGCAATCATAACACTTTCCTTTTAAACAGTTTAGATATTAAAATTTCGTTATAAAATAAATTAGTTTCCTCAAATTTCACAAATCGATTCAAATTAACTCGAATTCCAAAAAAATTAAATTTAATCAAATCTCAAATCAGCAGTTTCAACTCGATTCAGCTTCTAAATAAACCATTTCAAATTATTGATTTCAGATACATATCTGAACCATAAAATAAGCCATTTCAATTTTAATATATTTCAAAGCTTTAACTATTCAACGTTTCAAAACTAAATTCGATAAATTTATATACATATCAAATTCACTTTACAATTATTTAGTTTGAAATAATAACTTAACATCTTCATCACATTTGAATACAATTTAAATTTACAATTTAAATAAACCAAATATCTCATTTAAATATTTATACGTTTGAAATATCCATTTAAGTCACCTTTAAAATTTCAAGTTGTAAATCATTTCTTTAAATTTCAAATTCAATACATTTCAAATCAAACTTATTTAAGTATAATTCTTAAATGAATATAATTTCAATCAATTTCAAATCATTATAAATTCTATATTTGAAATTATAGATATTAAATAAATACTTAAACATATTAGTCATCAACTTATTAAATTGACTTTAATAAATCTTTAAAATCAGTATATATCAAAATCATATATTTCTTTTCAAAACCAAAGAAATCATTTTCAAAACATTGATATATAGACCAATGGTGTCTGTATATAATTTTCTACCCTATGGTCAAGTGATACAGATATTTATCATTTCAATCCACAATTTAAAATATATATACGGGTATATATCTTTTCAACCCGCAAATCCCAAATTCAATTAAATGAAAATCGCTTGGGTTTATCATTTCAACCCATAACGATTTTCTCCTATTCTACAGATCGTTCGGGTATGTATCATTTCAACCCATAGTGATTCTATACTAATATGGAACTTGCAGAGTGATAACATATATGATAATAAAATAACAACAGCAACAGGCATATATCATCATCAGTATAAATAACAGAAAATGGTGTCAGATGTCACAAGTGAACAGATATAGTCAATAGCATATATAAAAATGTAAATAACTAGCAGCAGTATATTTCAATTGATGTTTCAATTGAAATCAAATTTAATAAATATAAGAACAATAATCGTGAGTGATTGCTCACCTTTCGAGGTTTAGAGAGAATAGATAACAAGACAAGCTACGATTTGAGTCACGATATAGTCTATCGACCGATCCAACAACAGATCTCAAAGCAATGTAAGCAGAACACGGATTCGACAGACAAACTGCTAGATAAGGAATCGATGAGAACAAATCAGAACTGGATTTATGATGATAAATAATATAAGTGAACTTATATATAACTATATATCTCTATATAAAAATCATATTCTAAATTCAATTATATTTTAAATTATATATATATGGTTTTTTTCAAAATTATTGTTTCAAATTGAATTTCATACATTAAAGTCCTACATAATATATATAAAATAAAAGTTGAATTAATACATTAAAACTTAACAGTTATATATATCATAAAGTCGAAACTTTATACAACCTGAAACGTATTATATACCTTAAATTCTACAAGCTAATGCATATAACAAGCAAATACAATATGTATAATTGAAATCAACCTATATGTAGCCAGAGTTATTATAAGTAATATAAAGTAACAGTTAAAACCAGATGATGCATACTTTACCAAAATAATTAGACACATATATGTATAAACAGATTGTACAACATGCATTTGCCGAGAGAACTATAAACAACCTTGATATTTAAAACAGTAGTTGCCACTTTAAAACTTACTTATATATATACTCATTTCTTCTCCTTGCCATTAAACAATACAAAGAATAGCACATGCTACCACTCATATAACCCCATACTTTAAAACCCATATCTTTTTTTTTCAAAACAAAACGATACCTACCAGCTTATAGCTATCCTAAGCTACACAGTATAACAGCCTTTACATAAATTTATGCATACATATACAAAATTTAAGAGTCATAGTATAAATAATATACATATCTAGTACAGCCGAAACAAAGTATATATATATATATAACAATTTACAATCACCATTTAACTTCATAAATATATTACCTTTTAAAACAAATACCAAAACAAAAATCTTAAACACATATAAAAATACAGTCTATATGTTACTTAAAGTTTGTACATATATAACAACAATATAATAATGTTATAAATAAAAATATATGTAGACACTACAAATATTAAATTACAACTAAAAGTGCAAATATCATGCTATTATATCTGCAGACTTCAAAATTGAATACGAAAGTTACCTATCTATACTTAAAACTCAACACTAATATGCATATAAAATCTCAAACCAAAGAGGCCACAAGCTTTACTAAACAAATACATGTGCAGACTATACATGTCCATGCATATTATATACAAACTATCATATACTTACACATCAAAACCCCCAACCGAACATATACGTAATTAACCTAACTTCTAAATACATATATGGTCTGTAAAATTTTCAGAATAGAAACATAGACATTTAAAATACACATAGTTACAGCTATAACAAATATGTAAACAATATTTATTATGAAATCAGTATAAACTTAACTTATTATCATATACATACCTAAAAATAAAATAAAGGAACGTTGCTGCAGCTTGATACGAGATGAGAGGAGAAGGCTTTCGATGGGTTGAAGGCCGAAGGGTGAGAGCAGAGGTGGAAGACGTGAAGATGGAGGAGTTGCTGGCCGGAGAAGGAGGAAGGGAAGGGAGGGATCGGTGAAGTCTGGGTGAAGCAGTGGGGCTCACCACGTGGCTGTGGGGTCGAGATGGGCGAGGCGATGGGTTCTCGGGGGTGGGAAGGGTGGTCTTCGGCTGCAAGGTCGTATGGAGGAGGGTAGGGAAGGAGCGGTTTCACGTGAGAAGGGAAGCCGGTGAGAGAAGTAGTAACGGCTCACGGTGGTGTTGGAGTTGCCGTTGGCTGCTGCTGTCAGGGAGAGTACGGTGGGGTCTTGACCTCGAGCGATGGGAGGAAGAGGCATGGGGTTGGAGGAGTTTCGGTGTGGGGTTGCCTGGGTAGGTGAGATACAGAGGGCGGAGGTGCTTCGGGTTAAAGATGAATTGGCAGGGGTTTCTTGGCAAACAAAAGCAGGCAAAATGGTCTACAACTCCTATAATTAAAATATAATATCCCAAACGTAACCTTCAAAGGAAACAAATGGTCAGAGAAAAACTGGCCAACATTTACGCACCAGCAATTTAAATAAATTGAAGTGGTCGTACGAAGGCTTTGCCAGTTGTAACGCAGAATCATAACTGCGAAAGAACGATTTCAATTTTTTGACAGTTGGCCAATTTAAATTTACACGGGAAATGAAAGGCAAAACTATCGGAAAAGAATTTGAACGAACAAAATGTATGAACCAAAACACACTTTATTGAAAGGGTAAAATGTCAGAGAATATCAAAAGTTAATAACCAATGGTTATATAAATTTTTAGCCGTTGGGCAAATGAATGGGCACAAAAGCTTGAAGACTCGAAACTAGTACCGCTACGATAATCGTTTTACTGATTTCGTGGCGTACCCGATCCCGAAATATACAAATGAATATACTATGGAGATCAGCATGACGAGACGATCAAAACGGTATACAGATGTCAGTGGTACGACCATCCGAGCAAAAGTCGATAATCGGTACCGAAAAAATGCTGCAATTCAGTCTAAAATAAGATAAACGGAGCAATAGATGTCTGAATTTGATGAAACGAAATACGACGTCTTGCTTAGAAGATGATTTACAAATTTTCTATGTAAAAATATTCAGGTTTGGAAAACATTTTATTATCATCAATTTTAACTGATTAAATTGAAGTAAATTTACGCGCGAAATAAATTTTCATATTTTCGGACGAAAATTTACCAGTTGCTATGTTTAATTAGACGCATTCCAATATCAAATTTATATTTCAAAATTTTATTGTTTAAAATTTCACAAAAATCCAATTTATTAAATAAATAAAACCACTGAAATTTACGGGTCGTTACAAACAGTGTTTTAAACCCTACTTCGAACAATTCTGGCCAACACACTCAATAATAAAATTCTAGTACATTTTTCCTATGATCATCGACGCTCCTCAATCATCATGCTCAACGTCGACGTTGAACTCGCCGTCGTTTGCCATTATTTGACTAAAATGCCAAAAACAAAGAAACCCAGATATCTCAGAAATTCCCCAATTAAAAATTATAATACAAGCATTAAAAATCATCATTTCCCAATTGTAATTCAATTATAAAATCAAAAACTAGAAATATGAATTTATAAATTTTGACCCAAATGACATTCCCACTGTTATTTATAAATTTCCCAGACAAATAATTTATATAAAATCCACAACTTATTTTTAGTAGTGATATTATATTATTTCACACATCTTTCATTTATAAATCAAGGGCTATTAAGGATTAAATGATGAGATAATGATTTTATTAAGAAATCAAACTATTATTACTTCACAGAGGCTAAATATATAACTGTACAGGCATTCAAACTTAACTATACAGGCATTTCAAACTCTCATATACAAACATGCATACATTACAAACATTTCAGATAAATCATCACATATCAAAAGTTTAAATCTGTTTTTAAAATAATATTTACTCACCTGTCATTTTTAAACAGAGAACAGATAACATGATCTGTTTCCAGGCTTGCATGTTTGATTTTTGAATTTATTTTGCTTTGTTGAATTTAAACTTGCTGTTGATCTTTGAAACTGATTTGTATTTGAGAAAATTTGAAACTGATGTTGCCTTTGATCTCCTTTTGCTTTGCATATTCAGATTTACATTTCTTTTGAATTTGATTTCCAGGGTTTCATTCTTCTTTGATTCCAGGTTTTATTTTTTCTTTAGATTCGAATTATTTTTAGTAGAGAATGAAGAAGTGAAGATAGTTTAGAGCTGAAGAAAGAAAATTGCAGATCTTTCTTCCATTTTTAAAATTTTAAAACTTTAATTATCAAAAAGAAAACAAAATAAAGCCACTTGTCTTTTAAGTATATTATCTAGCTTACACCTATGCATACAAATTTACAAATGTCTTAACATACATTTAAAAAGTTAACAAGTGTAAATCTTGTTTTTAATTAATTTATTTAAGCCATATATATATATATTTATTTATGAAATGTTTACACATATAAAATGTATTTATCTTTTTATAAATAAGCTTTTAGATTTCTATATAAATAACAAATGTGAAAAACAATTATTTAAAATAACTTATGCTTTGATCAAATAAATATAACATATTTTTATATGCTTGAGAAATTTATTTTAACTTTATATATATTTTTACAAATCAATTTATCTTATGTTTGAATTTTTAAAAAGGAAAGAATATTAAAACAATTGAACTTCTTAATTTAATCTTATTTAAAACTTAAGCTTAAATATATATTTATAATAAATAAGAAATTATTCTTGTTATTTAAATCTCAATTATTATTTCAAAAGTATTAAGTCAAATTAAAAATTTCCAAATTACAAATTATATATATATATTAAAGTTTGAAGACACTTATTAAATTTAAATCATTACCTTTCCCATTTCAATATAAACAAATATATACATTCTAAATGGAAAATTATTTTTAACATTAGTTTTTATAATTATTATATTGAATTTTATAACATTACTCCAAATCACAATATATATATACATATATATTATAATTTTAAAACATATCTTTATTAAATTAAAGACTCCCTATTTATAATATATGTACCTATATATATACATTATAAATATAAAACATTTATAAGTTTTGAAAGACAAATCTTATCAAATTTAAAATTGTTAGAAAAGATTTTAATAAATATTGCCAATTTAAAATATTATTAACCTTTTAAAAGAATTAAACTTTGTCAATTTATAAAATAAAATCATCAAATCAATTTAATTATTAATAAAGATTATTAAATTGATATTGCCAAATTTCCGGGATATCACATTCCTTCCCCCTTAAAATAATTTCGTCCCCGAAATTTAAAAGCAAAGATAATTTAATAACCTAGCAAAATTTTTTAGTTTCAAACAGCAACCATACATATCAATCATACACTATCAATCATAGCAACCATTTATTTCTAACAACCAAATTTAACTTATTCTGATACAAATTCAGAATAGGTCTTCCTAACATTATCTAGAGTTCCCGGTATATATATACTGGAATACTCGCTCTACAGAATCTTAACTAACTATACTACAATAATCTAGAACTCCTTTCCATCTAGATTACAAATCTAAACAAGATATCAGACTAAACTCAAAACCATCTCAACTTCCATATCCATCTGAACTGCTGATCCCACAACCAGATGAATCACACACGTATTCCCTCAAAGATACGTGAAATACAATGAATTCCAATTATCCGAACTAGCAATTCAATCCTGTAGATCAAAGAACTAATCCTTTTGAGAACACAGAAAAATCTCATAATACTTCCGGAGCTAGCTCTCCAGTCTTACCAAATCTTATATCTCCTTTGATCGGAGAAAACTTAAACAATATCCAAATTTCAACTTCAAATTCCAAATTTCATCAATTCTTAACTGCATAACTCTCCTGACGATCCTGAGTCACTTCATCCTTCCTGATCAGCTTAGCCCTTGCTGATGCTTCTTGAAACAAACTAGACCAACATCAAACCAATTTCTGGATCCTACTCAACAAAATGGTTCTCCAAAAATCACCGAAATCCAGAACATAATTCTACTCCACAAACATTAGAGCACTTCGAACTACTTCTCCTATCTGAAATAGCCAAAACAGTTGCACTTGACAACCTTATCTCCAAATCCTAAAAAATTCCTTCACACTTAGAGATACACTTGAATTTCCTATAAAAATCTTCTACTCCAAGAAAATTACAACTCCCGGTTGCTCCTACTCTAGAATAGCTGCTATCTTGCTTCCGCTGCACAACTCTGATCTGGAATATATGAGAATTCCGTCTGTAACAACCCGTATATTTGGACCATTTAAATTGACAATAATCCACACATGTCAACTTAAATAGTACAAAACACGAATCATAAATGGAGTATAAGTATATAAATGAGAATCATCACAGAATTACAGAAAATAAAACATAACAGAATAGTGCAGCGGAATTACAACAATGTCATAATAGTAGTTCATGAAGCTACTAAGAAAATACAACAATGTCTCAAGTAAAAGAAATACAACAACAGAGATGTCCAAATAGTCCAAATGGAAAGAACAATACTGATAAAGATAAGATAGTCTTCAAGTCTTCAGCTCCAAATAAGCAGCAGCAACAATCCTCAGTCTGATCCGAGCATATGCACAAACAAACACTCGAATCAGGACATATATTCTTATACAGATAATATGGTTAGAAATTTTGAAATAACAATAACTCAAAGATGATTGGAATAAGCATCTTTCAGGATCCGATAAACTATCTATATATAGTAGAGTACGATAAGTAGATAATGTCTATCAGTAATAATAAAGGTATCAAAATAGTGTTAAGTCATGGCCCATTCCACCCTTAACACATTTTTATTCCCAAAAGCATATACAAGACCGTAGTTTCCCCAAAACCGGAAGTCACCAGAGGGCAATACATATACTAAAGGTACAAATCAAAATCATAGTGGTCGCGCATAAATGGAATACAAGTATGACAAGGCACATGAGGCTATACCCAAGATAGTGATACTACCGTTCGCCTGATCCGGGCTGGTGAGAACGCAACGCCGCAGCGCCCGCAACACCGTGAGACAACACTCCCAATTCAAGGGTGCGCACCAATCAATCACAAAGTAAAAGAATAGTTTACGAAGAAGTGTGTCCACTTGAGGTAGCTAATCCTCCATTGGCCCGGCACAGCTCCTGTTTTAGTCATTTCCAATTTGACACAAGTGTCAAGGCTATCCATTATCGTTCACTTTCTTCAATCATCATCGTTCGTCAATCCAGCCACTTCATTCTGGATCATCACTTCGCGTATAGTTATTAAAGTGGTTTCCGGTTTAGACAGTGAGTATGTCCCAAACCGACTCCGGTTCCTTTAATAACTTTTCGTGATTATAACACCGATTGGTCGTTAATATATTTCAAAACCATTTCAATTTCAATTGGAGTTCGTAAATCGACAATTCGTTAGTCTTTTGAAATCAATTTCCAAAATTACGTTTCATAACTTTCCAATTTCAATTTCAACATTTCTATATTTCAATTTCAAAGTTTCAATTAAACAATTTCAATATTCATTGCATTTCGTATATAAGTTCATTCCAAAATTGTTTAACTAAATTTACGTTCAAAATGATTTAAATCAATTATCGCTTTCATTCGATATTCATTAGATTAATTTAACATCAATCAATTTCAATTCAATTTCTAATTCATTTCGTTACATTTTAAGTTCGATTACATTATCAAAGTTTACAACTTATTTACAATTTACACTTATCAATTCCAATTCTTTAAATTACAATTATTTCATTTGTTTCGATAGCGCATTCAATTTCTTATCAAAGATATTTCTTTCAATTCCAAACTTAGTTAAAACTTATTTTCACTTGTTCAAAATTCAATTTCTCTTAATAAAGATATTCATTTCAACTTAATTATAATTTGATCTTATCAAATTCACAATAATTTAAAATCTTAAATTTTAATTATTTCAAACTCATTCATTAATAATTTTAAACTTAATTATTAATAAATTCAAAAATTCAATTATTAATTATTTCAAACTACGCTATTAAAAATTTCACAACTTAACTATTAATAATTTCAAAGGTTAATTATTAATAATTTCAACACTTAAATTTTAATTATTTCAAAAATTTATTATCAAATAATTCTAAATTTAATTATTAAATAATTAAATTTTAAACAATATTCTTTTTGTCAATTACTACTTTAATATTCGTTCCAAATTCAAATATTCACATTTACATTTATTCCAATTTAAATTCCAAATTATTCAAAACGTTGTTATTCGTCAAATAAAACTTTATATTTTATTATATTTTTATCAAAAATTGACCAATCGGGTTTTATTTTAATTTTCTATCCTAAGTCAAAATTATTTGGGTATTTATCATTTCAACCCGATTCCATTTAAATTCAAAATCAAAACATACAAAGGGAACTTGCAGTGTGATAGCTGGGATGGTGTCAAAGTAAATAAACAAGCAATAGCATCCATTCACAACAATTCAATCAATTTCAAATAATCCCGTAATAATCGTATTAATTCGCGTTTGTTATTTACGCCAATTAATATAACTATTTCTAGAATCTACTCTATCATTTCAAGTAGATTAAAGATTATAATATTTCAGTTTCACTTGTCGTTCAATTTCAATTACAACAGTTAATTCAATACGTTCAATAGTCCAAAGTGACATTTATCAAATTCTACGTGTCAATTTAAAGGGTCAATTTAATTAATCAATATTCATCATATATAAAGGGGTCAAGTTAACAATCAAAATTCGACATATATAATTCTTTTTAAATCGTTAATCATCCTATAACTTGCAATTAATTTATCACTTAACAATAACAATTTACATCCAATTCAACATCACATAACAATCATTTATCAATTCAAACTAGCATAAGAATATAGTCGTGAAAATTAATTCACCTTTCGTGGATAAAGAAATTTGGCGGCGAAGCACGAAGAAGCAGAAAAGAGACGGTACAGCACAAACAACGGACACTGTAATATCGACAAAAGCAAACGATATTAATACAATGAACGTTTGTATATAATTTATAAATTTATATAAATGCGCTTACCGAAGACGGAGAAAAGAACAAGAGCTAAGAGATCGATGCTGCTGCAAAAAGCTCAATCGGTTGCTTCTGCACACAACGAAAAAAAAAAACGGTTACGGGTTACTTAATAAATCGATACCGTTCAAAAAAAAAAAAAAACTCCATTTTTTTTATAACACACGCACACACAAATCACGGCCCAGACCCAAGCACGCCAGTTTCAGCTATACACAACTTTAACCATATTTCCCTTTTTTTTTCTACCACACGCATGCACTTCTTCTTGCATTTTCAAACTTATCACTCCCCTCCTGAAGCCTATGCATTTACAAGCTTATCACTTCCCTCATCTCTACTGCCTGATACACATATACTTACGCATGCGACATGTACCCATCACACTTACTCACGCATGCACTACAATTTCATGCACGCACACCACTAGCATTCACATAGAGCTCGGGTTGGCAGGGCGTAGGAACGCGGAGCTGGCGACGGGTGAGCGGAGTGGGTCGCGGTGGTTGTAGGTGAAGGCGGACGTGGGTAGTGCGGTGTGACTGGGTGAGGGGTTGAGGCGTGCGCGTTTCGGTGGTGGGAGGCGAATGGATGCTGGGAGATGATGTGAACGGTCGGCGACGTGGGGCTGGGTGGTGCGAAGGAAGGCGGACAATGGAGGGGAATGGCTCGGCTGGGAAGGATGAGGCAGAAGGGAGGTGGATGATTGCGCATGGGTCTGGAGTGAGCAGGGGAAAGATCCATTAATTTTTATTGACATTAAAGAAAAATAAGAAGGAGAGAAAGATAGGAAAGGTGTATCACCTGGAGACGTGAACGTGAGTGGACAGAATGTTATAGAAGGCACTGTTCGTTTCTTTTTAAGTTTGCAATTCACGTATCATTAATTTCTTTCCAGAACCGAGGAGTCACAACCCTTCCCAATTCTCTCACCTAATTCCAACGTTCACACATATTAACAAGCGGCTCTTAGCTTCCAACCACTGCATTAAATACACCAGGGATTTATTAAAAATTTCTTTTGTAAACGGGCTGAAAAACCAGGGCTGAAATTGTGTACCCGGTCCGTTCGGAACCGTTAAATCAATGCGACGGATTTTTGTCGGACCTCGATACGCGCAAATAAATATACCGTTATGATCAGTGTGATGACGCGCTTCTAACGGTACACAGATTTTTTTTGCGATACGATGATTTTATAAAATTTACATTTACACCGCTTAAATTGTACGCTATGCAAAACAATTTAATCGGAGTAGGCGATTACAGTTTTAGACGAAACGAATTATAAAATCTTGATCAGAATAATTTTTACAACATAACTGTGTAAAAATATTTGGATTTGAAAGATAAATTTTACGCAGCTTTATATGGACTGATATACAGTAAAACGCGAACGGATTTCACTGTAATATTTTTCAACGAAACTTTTTCTATGTCCATATCTAACTAGACGTATGTCACAAATAAAGTTTGGACGTAAATTGAGATCGTTTAAAATTTCAAAATTTTTATTGAAACGATGAATTTAAAATTTTAAATTGGGTTGAAAATTTAGGGTCGTTACAATCTCCCCCACTCAAAACTTTTCGTCCTCGAAAAGGAACGAGACGAGTGAAGTAGAAATGAAATAAGTAGGAAAAGTCAAGATAAATTTCAAGAAATTTGAATAATACCTGAAATTAATAGTTCAGGGTTTGAATCCCGAATGCTATCCTCAGTTTCCCACGTGCAATCTCGCTCATCTGCACTCCACTGTACTTTGACGAGATTTACCGACTTCCTTCTGAGTTGCTTTGTCTCACGATCGACTATCCGAAGTGGCTTCTGCTCAATAGTCAAGTCAGGCTCAATAACTATTTCTTCCAACTGAGCAGTAGGGATGGTCATAGATGGATCGTGTACAACTTTGCGAAGATGTGAGACGTGGAACACGTTGTGCACACCGGCGAACTTCTCTGGTAATGCCACTCTATATGCCAATGTTCCAACTCTTTCCGTAATCTCAAACGGACCAACAAATCTGGGAGCTAGCTTTCCCTTCCTTCCAAATCGAACAATATTCTTCAGAGGCGACACTTTCAGAAATACTTTGTTTCCAACACTGAATTCGAGATCTCTTCTCCTTTTGTCAGCATAGCTCTTCTGTCTATCCTGTGCCGTCTTAATCTTCTCCCTGATTTCTTCGACTTTTTCGGAAGCTTCCATAATCATTTCTGGTCCAAGCACTAATCGATCTCCAGACTCAATCCAACAAGCTGGCGATTTGCACGGCCGTCCATATAAGGCTTCGAACGGTGCCATACCAATGCTTGCCTGGTTTATAAAGGATAATTAATTCAAATTCAAATATACTTATTCAAATTTGAAATTCAAATTTCTTACCTGGTAACTATTATTATAAGTGAATTCTACCAAGTGAAGATGGTCTTCCCAAGATCCACCAAAGTCAATAATACAAGCCCGGAGAAGATCTTCTAAAATCTGATTTACCCTCTCAGTTTGGCCATCGGTCTGAGGATGATAAGCGGTGCTCAGATTCAGTTTGGTGCCCAAGGTATCCTGAAATGCCTTCCAGAATTTACTGGTGAAAATAGGATCTCGATCGCATACAATACTAGATGGTACACCATGAAGTTTAACAACTTCCCTCATGTATATCTCGGCCAAACTCGAAGCTGTACGAGTGGTCTTGACTGGAATAAAGTGAGCGGACTTCGTCAGTCTGTCGACAATCACCCATATGCTTTCGTTACCCTTTCTAGTCCTTGGTAGCCCATCAATAAAGTCCATGGAAATCTGCTCCCATTTCCAACCTGGAATCTCTAGCGGTTGGAGCAATCCTGCTGTCTTTCTGTGATCAGCTTTAACTTGTTGGCAAGTGGTGCACCTGCTAACATAGATAGAAATATCGCGCTTCATCCCACTCCACCAATATAACTTCTTCATATTCTGGTACATTTTAGTGACACCGGGATGAAATGAAAGCGAAGACTTATGATTCTCTCGCAGTACTTCCTGTCTAAGACCATCAACATTAGGAACACAAATTCGATTATCAATCCTCAAGATTCCATTACTATCAACATGTGCACCCACTTTATTATCAGCATTTTCAATTCTGCCAAGCACTATTTCTTTGATGTGATAAAGCAAAGTGTCCTCGTATTGTTTGGCTATAATACGATCTAAAAGAGCTGGTGAGACGGAAAGCTGGAATAACATTCCTTCAACAAGATTACAACATATCATAGCTTGATTTCTGCTCAAAGCATCGGCTACGGCATTTGCTTTCCCCGGAGTGTAGTTAATATCAAGATCATATGCAGCTAGAAATTCGAGCCATCGGACCTGTCTCTGATTCAAGTCCTTTTGCGAGAAGATATATCTCAATGACTTATGGTCAGTGAATAACTCGAATTTTGTTCCCAATAGATAGTGCCTCCATAGCTTAAGAGCAAATACAACCGCAAGAAGCTCTAAATCGTGGGTTGCGTAGTTTGTTTCATGGGTCTTTAATTGGCGACCAGCATAAGCAATAACTTTTCCTTTCTGCATTAAAACAGCTCCAAGTCCATCTCGACAAGCATCTGTATAGACGGTCAATCCTTCGCTACCATCAATAACTGTAAGAACTGGGGCAGAGGTCAACTTCCGCTTCATCTCATTGAAAGCTGCTTCGCACTTTTCGCTCCAAATAAATTTCACATTCTTTCTGGTCAGTGCGGTAAGTGGTGCGGCAATACGGGCAAAGTTTTCTATGAATCTGCGGTAATAGCCGGCCAAACCCAAGAAACTGCGGATATCTGTAGGAGTTTTGGGAGTCTCCCAATCCTGCAAATTCCAAAGATTCGAATTAAGAAATTGATAAATTGTTTTTTTGATAGAATTGACAAGTAAGAATGGAACTTACATTGATTATGGCGATCTTAGCTGGATCAACCGAAATCCCATTCTCTGAAACAATATGGCCAAGAAATCGAACTTCATCTTTCCAAAAATGGCATTTTGAAAACTTGGCTTTAAGCTGATGGCTGCGAAGAGTTTCAAGAACAAAAGCCAAATGTGACTTATGCTCTTCCTCATCCTTAGAGAAGACGAGAATGTCATCGATGAAAACAAGAACAAACTTGTTAAGAACATCCCGGAAAACTCTATTCATTAAGTCGACGAAATAAGCTGGAGCATTAGTAAGACCGAACGGCATAACCAGCCATTCAAAGAAACCAGTCTCAGTGCGGAATGCTGTCTTAGGAATACTCTCCTCGGCAATTCTGAGTTGGTGAAAGCCAGTAGCCAGATCGAGTTGAGAAAATACTTTAGCTCCATGGAGCTGGTCGAATAGATCATTGATGCGGGGCATTGGATATCTGTTCTTGTGTGTGAGCTTGTTCAGCTCTCTATAGTCCACACACATTCTGAGAGAACCATCAGATTTTGTGACGAACACTACTGCAGCACCCCATTCTGAATGACTTCGCCGAATCAAGCCTTTAGAAAATAAGTCTTCAATTTGAGCATTCAGTTCAGCTTTTTCTTTTGGAGCCATTCTCCGAGGAGGAAGAACTACTGGTCGGGCCCCAGGAATAAGGTCAATGCGGAATTCGATTTCCCGCGATGGTGGTAGAGAATTGACTTCTCCAAATACATCAGAAAAAGATTGGACCACTGGAGTAGAGCTTAGTTCATTTGGATGGGAGTCAAGTGAAAATATAAAACTCCCAGCATATTCTTGAGGTGATTTGCCTTCTATAACCAAAGACATACCCTGGTTATCGATGAGAGATACTGTTCGAGCATTGCATGAGATATTGGCTTCGAACTTCTGTAGCCAATCAATGCCTAGTAGTATATCGAATGCTTCGAATCCGAGAACATAGAAATCCCAAGTGAAGTGGTGAATGCCATGCATAAGAGTGACATATTTACAAACCCTTTTAAGATTAGCGGGCCCTCCGATAGGGTTTGATACACATAAGAAGGTAGATGAAAGAATGGGTTCCAAACCAAGTTTATTGCACAAATCAATAGATATGAAACTATGTGTTGCTCCGGTATCAAATAGAACTTTAACTGGTAAAGTATGCAACATAAAAATACCCTGTAATGTACCTTGGTCATCAGTAGGAGCAGGTGGGGTAGGTGGATCATGGGCTGAAGAAGTCATAGCAAAAACTCCGGCCGTCTTTCCCTTTTTATACATAGGACAATCCTTCTTGAAATGACCTGGCTGCAGACATACGTGACAGAGGTCGTTCCTAGTGTTCTGAGGAGGCGGAACAGCGGCACCGGCAGATGATGGACAGCTGTTGGCGTAGTGACCCCTCTGGTCGCACTTGAAGCAAGTGATGGAGGATATGTCAATAGGCTTCTTCTGAGAATAGCCAGTCCCAGATTTCTGCTGCCAATTCTTCTTCTGTTGCTCAAAATTTTGCTTCCTCTTTCCCGACTGATTAGCTGGTGTCTGAGTAACTGGGGCTTTGGGGACAGATGTTCCTTTAGGCTTTCCCTCGTATCGAAGAGCGAAATACATCAACTCAGTGAAAGTTCCATGGACATGAGCGGTGAGGAGCTCGTAATACTCTGGGCGTGCGCCATGTATGAACTTCTCGTTCTTCAGTAGAGGTGTGTCAATCAGGCCAGGTCCGAACTTGGAGAGTTCGTTAAACCTCCTTTCGTACTCAGTAAAGGTCATGCTGCCCTGCTTGAGATCCATGAAAGATCGGTAGAGTTGGGCCTTCCCAGCAGCTGGCATCCATTGAGCCATGAAAGAATCCCTATTACAAATGATATGAAACGAATCAAAATTTTTGACGAGATAAGAGAGAAATTTATTTAGTGGAAATTTAGAAAGATTACTACCTAAACTGGGCCCAAGTGATGGTTTCCTCATCAGTTCGAGAAGTGACTGATTCCCACCAATCTTGTGCAGCATCCTGCAGCTGCCAAGCGGCCAACTTGCGCTTTTGAGCATCTGCGATCTCTAAGCCAGAAAAGATCCTCTCCAAACTCTTTAGCCATTGTTGTGCTTCAATAATACTCTCGGAGCCAGTGAATTTGACTCCTCCAAGCTGAGTATACTCCTTGCTAAGAGTGGAGAATCGGATAGCGGGAGCTGGAGCGTGTGGACCAGGAGCATTTCCACCCCTGCCTCTAGCATTTCTTCTGGTAGCCATCCTGGAATACCAAAAGTGATTTAGAATCAAAGATAGAAATTTATAGAACTTAAGGAAATTCTATTCAACGAATTCAATAAGAAAGATGAATCAAAGGAGGTGGATTCTGAAATGATTCTCCTCATTCTAGGGTATGTTCACCCTATCTCTAATGAGCTTTAAACTCCACAGGCTAAGGTTATCGTGAACCGAAGCTCTGATACCAACTGTAACAACCCGTATATTTGGACCATTTAAATTGACAATAATCCACACATGTCAACTTAAATAGTACAAAACACGAATCATAAATGGAGTATAAGTATATAAATGAGAATCATCACAGAATTACAGAAAATAAAACATAACAGAATAGTGCAGCGGAATTACAACAATGTCATAATAGTAGTTCATGAAGCTACTAAGAAAATACAACAATGTCTCAAGTAAAAGAAATACAACAACAGAGATGTCCAAATAGTCCAAATGGAAAGAACAATACTGATAAAGATAAGATAGTCTTCAAGTCTTCAGCTCCAAATAAGCAGCAGCAACAATCCTCAGTCTGATCCGAGCATATGCACAAACAAACACTCGAATCAGGACATATATTCTTATACAGATAATATGGTTAGAAATTTTGAAATAACAATAACTCAAAGATGATTGGAATAAGCATCTTTCAGGATCCGATAAACTATCTATATATAGTAGAGTACGATAAGTAGATAATGTCTATCAGTAATAATAAAGGTATCAAAATAGTGTTAAGTCATGGCCCATTCCACCCTTAACACATTTTTATTCCCAAAAGCATATACAAGACCGTAGTTTCCCCAAAACCGGAAGTCACCAGAGGGCAATACATATACTAAAGGTACAAATCAAAATCATAGTGGTCGCGCATAAATGGAATACAAGTATGACAAGGCACATGAGGCTATACCCAAGATAGTGATACTACCGTTCGCCTGATCCGGGCTGGTGAGAACGCAACGCCGCAGCGCCCGCAATACCGTGAGACAACACTCCCAATTCAAGGGTGCGCACCAATCAATCACAAAGTAAAAGAATAGTTTACGAAGAAGTGTGTCCACTTGAGGTAGCTAATCCTCCATTGGCCCGGCACAGCTCCTGTTTTAGTCATTTCCAATTTGACACAAGTGTCAAGGCTATCCATTATCGTTCACTTTCTTCAATCATCATCGTTCGTCAATCCAGCCACTTCATTCTGGATCATCACTTCGCGTATAGTTATTAAAGTGGTTTCCGGTTTAGACAGTGAGTATGTCCCAAACCGACTCCGGTTCCTTTAATAACTTTTCGTGATTATAACACCGATTGGTCGTTAATATATTTCAAAACCATTTCAATTTCAATTGGAGTTCGTAAATCGACAATTCGTTAGTCTTTTGAAATCAATTTCCAAAATTACGTTTCATAACTTTCCAATTTCAATTTCAACATTTCTATATTTCAATTTCAAAGTTTCAATTAAACAATTTCAATATTCATTGCATTTCGTATATAAGTTCATTCCAAAATTGTTTAACTAAATTTACGTTCAAAACGATTTAAATCAATTATCGCTTTCATTCGATATTCATTAGATTAATTTAACATCAATCAATTTCAATTCAATTTCTAATTCATTTCGTTACATTTTAAGTTCGATTACATTATCAAAGTTTACAACTTATTTACAATTTACACTTATCAATTCCAATTCTTTAAATTACAATTATTTCATTTGTTTCGATAAAGCGCATTCAATTTCTTATCAAAGATATTTCTTTCAATTCCAAACTTAGTTAAAACTTATTTTCACTTGTTCAAAATTCAATTTCTCTTAATAAAGATATTCATTTCAACTTAATTATAATTCGATCTTATCAAATTCACAATAATTTCAAATCTTAAATTTTAATTATTTCAAACTCATTCATTAATAATTTTAAACTTAATTATTAATAAATTCAAAAATTCAATTATTAATTATTTCAAACTACGCTATTAAAAATTTCACAACTTAACTATTAATAATTTCAAAGGTTAATTATTAATAATTTCAACACTTAAATTTTAATTATTTCAAAAATTTATTATCAAATAATTCTAAATTTAATTATTAAATAATTAAATTTTAAACAATATTCTTTTTGTCAATTACTACTTTAATATTCGTTCCAAATTCAAATATTCACATTTACATTTATTCCAATTTAAATTCCAAATTATTCAAAACGTTGTTATTCGTCAAATAAAACTTTATATTTTATTATATTTTTATCAAAAATTGACCAATCGGGTTTTATTTTAATTTTCTATCCTAAGTCAAAATTATTTGGGTATTTATCATTTCAACCCGATTCCATTTAAATTCAAAATCAAAACATACAAAGGGAACTTGCAGTGTGATAGCTGGGATGGTGTCAAAGTAAATAAACAAGCAATAGCATCCATTCACAACAATTCAATCAATTTCAAATAATCCCGTAATAATCGTATTAATTCGCGTTTGTTATTTACGCCAATTAATATAACTATTTCTAGAATCTACTCTATCATTTCAAGTAGATTAAAGATTATAATATTTCAGTTTCACTTGTCGTTCAATTTCAATTACAACAGTTAATTCAATACGTTCAATAGTCCAAAGTGACATTTATCAAATTCTACGTGTCAATTTAAAGGGTCAATTTAATTAATCAATATTCATCATATATAAAGGGGTCAAGTTAACAATCAAAATTCGACATATATAATTCTTTTTAAATCGTTAATCATCCTATAACTTGCAATTAATTTATCACTTAACAATAACAATTTACATCCAATTCAACATCACATAACAATCATTTATCAATTCAAACTAGCATAAGAATATAGTCGTGAAAATTAATTCACCTTTCGTGGATAAAGAAATTTGGCGGCGAAGCACGAAGAAGCAGAAAAGAGACGGTACAGCACAAACAACGGACACTGTAATATCGACAAAAGCAAACGATATTAATACAATGAACGTTTGTATATAATTTATAAATTTATATAAATGCGCTTACCGAAGACGGAGAAAAGAACAAGAGCTAAGAGATCGATGCTGCTGCAAAAAGCTCAATCGGTTGCTTCTGCACACAACGAAAAAAAAAAACGGTTACGGGTTACTTAATAAATCGATACCGTTCAAAAAAAAAAAAAACTCCATTTTTTTTATAACACACGCACACACAAATCACGGCCCAGACCCAAGCACGCCAGTTTCAGCTATACACAACTTTAACCATATTTCCCTTTTTTTTTTCTACCACACGCATGCACTTCTTCTTGCATTTTCAAACTTATCACTCCCCTCCTGAAGCCTATGCATTTACAAGCTTATCACTTCCCTCATCTCTACTGCCTGATACACATATACTTACGCATGCGACATGTACCCATCACACTTACTCACGCATGCACTACAATTTCATGCACGCACACCACTAGCATTCACATAGAGCTCGGGTTGGCAGGGCGTAGGAACGCGGAGCTGGCGACGGGTGAGCGGAGTGGGTCGCGGTGGTTGTAGGTGAAGGCGGACGTGGGTAGTGCGGTGTGACTGGGTGAGGGGTTGAGGCGTGCGCGTTTCGGTGGTGGGAGGCGAATGGATGCTGGGAGATGATGTGAACGGTCGGCGACGTGGGGCTGGGTGGTGCGAAGGAAGGCGGACAATGGAGGGGAATGGCTCGGCTGGGAAGGATGAGGCAGAAGGGAGGTGGATGATTGCGCATGGGTCTGGAGTGAGCAGGGGAAAGATCCATTAATTTTTATTGACATTAAAGAAAAATAAGAAGGAGAGAAAGATAGGAAAGGTGTATCACCTGGAGACGTGAACGTGAGTGGACAGAATGTTATAGAAGGCACTGTTCGTTTCTTTTTAAGTTTGCAATTCACGTATCATTAATTTCTTTCCAGAACCGAGGAGTCACAACCCTTCCCAATTCTCTCACCTAATTCCAACGTTCACACATATTAACAAGCGGCTCTTAGCTTCCAACCACTGCATTAAATACACCAGGGATTTATTAAAAATTTCTTTTGTAAACGGGCTGAAAAACCAGGGCTGAAATTGTGTACCCGGTCCGTTCGGAACCGTTAAATCAATGCGACGGATTTTTGTCGGACCTCGATACGCGCAAATAAATATACCGTTATGATCAGTGTGATGACGCGCTTCTAACGGTACACAGATTTTTTTTGCGATACGATGATTTTATAAAATTTACATTTACACCGCTTAAATTGTACGCTATGCAAAACAATTTAATCGAAGTAGGCGATTACAGTTTTAGACGAAACGAATTATAAAATCTTGATCAGAATAATTTTTACAACATAACTGTGTAAAAATATTTGGATTTGAAAGATAAATTTTACGCAGCTTTATATGGACTGATATACAGTAAAACGCGAACGGATTTCACTGTAATATTTTTCAACGAAACTTTTTCTATGTCCATATCTAACTAGACGTATGTCACAAATAAAGTTTGGACGTAAATTGAGATCGTTTAAAATTTCAAAATTTTTATTGAAACGATGAATTTAAAATTTTAAATTGGGTTGAAAATTTAGGGTCGTTACACCGTCGGAGAAACTCGAGCACAAACTTGATCATCCACAGTTCATCAGACTCATAAAATCTTAGTGAACCATTCCACTTGGTCAAAAACACCCCAGCAGAATCCTCTCCAGAAAACTAGGTGTGATCAATCCCTCTCCAAAGAATCCTGAGCTGTTACACCAATTTCTTCTCTAGGAGACATCCTTCTACCTAACTGAACTACCGGTAACTCCACGAATCAAATCGATACGGAATCTCAACCTCCAATAACCCAAAAGAACACTCAAACTATCGCAAGTCACTTTTGCGATCCACCCGGCCTAATTTCCAAAAATATCGTTCTCCTTTAACAAATCAGAACAGCTTATGCCTTACTAACCAATCCATTTAAGAAATAGATCAACTCCGTTGCTTCTGGACTCCACCTCTAGAAAATTGCTTAGCCAAAAAGATCTTCCTGCTGACACACAGAACACTCCGAGCTGCAATGCTGCCACTGATGCCAAAAACTTCTTATCCAAAGCTTCTTGATCAACAAAACTATATCAACCAATCCCACAGAGAGCCTTGAGATGGGCAGACACTCCTCAAGAAACTCGAGCCTCAAACCAAACACAAACATCCAACTGAAACTTAGCCACAACACCGAAGCAGACATACTTCCTTAAACTTGCTCCAGAAGAAACATCTTCGAAAACGTCCATAGTCACTGCGTCTCACCACACAGCTACTACTTCCTGAGGTTACCAAGATACTATCACTCGCTTCTGCTCATCCAACTTCAAAGATAAACTCCGAACCTTTAAAAGGTTTCCTTCAGAGATCGATGAAATCCTTATACCACAATAAAGCTCACTCGAGACGATATTAGATCTACAGTCTCGATAAATATACTTCCAAACTCAACACTCAGACTCTAACTATTGGTAATTGTGTTACACACACTACCACCTTATCTACCTTTATATCTTATATTGGAAAACCCGAACAGGTAACCCAACAAATAGGTAGAAATAAATATATATATAGTTATATAAAAATTACAAATACGCGCTCTCAAGATAGACACCACTCCAGAGCCTAGGTATTCACTCAACCTACTGCTCTGATACCAACTGTAGCAACCTGCCTTGCTATGCCAAGGAAAACGCATCATTATTAAGAAAGAAAGGGATAGAAGAAGAAAAAAAAGAAGAGAGAACAACAACACATCAGAATCTCACAGCGGAACGAATGAAATATAATATATCACATATGATATTGCATAGTATCATATACATCAGAGTACACAACTTATACATCACAAAATAGACAGTTATAAATTTCTGTCTATTATACAACACAAGTACATCAATATAATACAACATACACAGCGGAAACTCTATATATCTACATGCTTATATATCTACACGCTGAAGCCCCCTGCTTTACAGCTCCTCCAGAATTCGTCAAGACTAACCTGAATCCCCTTGACTACTCATACAAATTTGAGTACCCAAGAGTTTAATAAAACAGAAAATAAACACTTGGGTCAGACATGGGTCTGGTGTGAGTAAACGGTTTAAATTGCTTAACTTTGAAAAACCTTTTAAAAACAAAAGGTATCACGTAAGACTTCCCACACATGAACATGGAAAAGTTTTTACCTTACGCTAACCAAAACATTTGATAGGAAATCCGATTATATTATAATAGGTCTAGGGTTTTCAAATAAATATGAAATAGCTGAAATTGTTACATTATTAAATTCCAGCATACTAGCCACAAAGTAGGTTATACAATCAAAACCGTATGGTCTCGTAGGAAGAATGGGTTTCCATCAATGGCAGGGCTACTGGGGTACCACCCGTCACAGTACATGGCCTAGATCACCGTACCGAGGATCGCGCCCAATTTCAAACCATGGCCGCCACCTATTCTATGGCCAGAAATTGCCGATCTTCTTTCCTTAATATCTCTCAATCCGTTCAACGAAATCGAAAAATTCCAAAAGCAAAAGTGTATATCTCGGAGAGCTCTTCAAATCCATATGGTTGATTCGTGCTAATTCATCACGGATTGGTCCAGATCTGGCTTTGAATGTCGTGCGTATTTTCTTGGTTTGCGTGCAAACGGTAGCGAATGGGGTGGCGAATCTTGGCGCGGAGGTGGAGCAAGGAGAGGCGCACGCGATGGTGAGGTCGGTCGGCCTCTGATGGCCGTAGGCGAGGAGGAAACGTTGGTCAAAGTTTCGGTCAAACATGAGATTGGGTTTCGGTGGTTATGTGCGTTAGTTACTGTGCGTTCTGGAGAAGATGAGTGATGACGTGGCAGTGGTATGAATGTGTTCTCCTTTTGTTGTTTTTAATATTGAAATTCGAACGCAATTTTCGCTATATCATTCACATACGAATTCTGTTTCACACGCGGTTTCTTTTGTTAGGATCGTATCTGAATTCCGGACATTTCGGCGCAAGTTTCGTTCAAATATGAGACTGTGAAATTTTGGGCCTTATTAACGGGCTTTGAATCAAAGGTGAGTGTTTATACGCTCACAATTGACTAAAATAATTTTTTGTTAGTTAAATTTATATTCTGAAGTGATATGAAATTTATTGGCTGTTGTTTGGTAGGTTTAATTATCATCTGTATTGATATATGAATTAATTGATAGAATTTAAATTGACCGTTAAAATAAATTTAAATTTAAATTGGCAGTATATTACTCGATATTGATAATTATAAAATTGTTGTGAATGTTATTGGCTTTATGGTTAATTGGTTGTGATGGATGCTATTGGTCGATATTGGTTGTTTATTTATTTTGATATATCATGTTATCATCATGTATATTTATTATTGCATATAAAACTGTAAATCGAATCATTTCGAATAAATTAAGAAATAGGTTGAAATGATATACCTATGACATCTATTTGGATTGAAATGATATATATCCATCCTTGAAATTAAAATTGAAATAATTATCCACTTGGCCATAGGTTAGAAAATTATATACGGACACCGGGTTGGTTAAATTAAATGATTTTAAAAAGTTGTTTTGAAATTATTTAAATGAATTGATTTTAAGAATAAAATCCAATTTATGGAAATTGAATTATTTTGAATTGAAGCTCGAGATGTTGGAATTTAAAATTGGTAAATGAAATTGTTTAATTATTCGAAGTTTAGATTTTTAAGAAAAAATTGAAATACGGCGTAAATTTTCGAAAGTTGATTTGTTTTAAAAGATTGGACTTTTAATCGAACTCTGAATATTTCTAAGAAAATTTATATGAAATGATATTTCAAGTTTGAGTTTGGAATTGAAAATTAATTTGAAATTGAGATTTAGTTAATTTGAAATGTGAATATTTAAAGCTTTGAGATATATTGAAATTGAAATGGCTTATTTTGTGGTTCAAATATGTATTTGAAAGTGATAATTGAAATGGTTTATTGAGAAGCTGAATCGAGTTGAAATTGATGATTTGAGATTTGATTAAATTTTAAATTTGGAATTCAAGTTTATGTGAATCGTTTTGTGAAATTTGAGGAAGCTATTTTCATATAAAGTATTTTAAACTATATCTAAAACTATTTATATTTTACTTTATAAATTTTAATATAAATTATTTTAATATAAATCTTTTTCAATATAAATTATTTTATTATAAACTATTTTAACTTATAGCTATTGTATATAAACTATTTTATTGTATAAACTATTTTCTATATATACAAATTTTAATATCTAAAATGTTTAAGAGGAAAGTGTTAGGATCCCAAAATGTTATGATTTCAAGTTATGATTTCAAAGTGTTATTAATTTCAAGGTTTTGATTTCCAAAGTGTTTTTATTTTAAAGACTTATGATTTCGAAAGCGGTATAACTTCGGAATGTGATATGATTTTGGAAATGGATTTATTTGAAGTGAAAGTGATATCGTATTGATATGGTTTGAAATGGCAATGATATGTCGGTTTTGAAATATAACTATTTTCCAAAATTTCAAGCTGGTTAATAAGGTGAAATGCTTATATTTAAATCTTGGATTTAAATACGAATTGGGTTAAATGAAGTTGCAACCTAAACTGAAATTCGAAACGATTTTGAAATTGAAATGAGATATTGAGGCGAAATGATTTTTGAAATGAAATCGTATATGTTGAGTAGATATGACGATTTTGAAATTGAGATGAGATATTGAGGCGAAAATGATTTTTGAAATGAAATCGTATATGTTGAGTAGATATGACGATTTTGAAATTGAAATGAGATATTGAGGAGAAAATGATTTTTGTAATGAAATCGTATATTTTGAGTATTTATGACGATTTTGAAATGGATTTGATTTTTGAAGCGAATATGATATTTTTGATAATCAATTAGGAATTGATTTTGAAAATGTAAAAGAGCAACCGGTGTGAAAAATATAACGTAGTTATTAAAGAGACCGGGATCGGATATGGACATACTCTCTGTCGATACCGAAAACCACTTTAATAACTATTACACGCGAAGTGTTGATCCAGAATGAAGTGGATGGTTTTGATGAACGCGTTGACTGAAGAAAGAGAACGATTTTGGATGACCCCTGACATGACTAAAACAGGAGCCACGCCGGGCCATTGAGGTTCGCCACCTCTAGCGGACACACTTCTTCGTTACCATGTCTATTGCTTTTGTGATTCGATTTGGGTGCACCCCTCGATTTTGGGAGTGTTGTTTCACGGTGTTGGGGTAGTAGCTGCTATGCCCAACATCAGTCCGGATCACGCAACTACTAGTATCCTAGTTGGTATTGCCTCATGTACCTTGTCATACTGATTATCCTATTCGCGACCACTACGATTTTGGTTTGTACCTTTAGTATATGGATTGTCCTCTAGTGACTTCCGGTTTTGGGGAAACTACGGTCTTGTATATGCTCTTGGGAATAAAAATGTGTTAAGGGTGGAGTGGGCCATGGTTTAACGCTAGTTTGATATTTTACTTTATGATAGACATTATTGTATATAGCGTATTCTATTATATAGTAGATAGTTTAACGGATCTTTCGGAGATGGAAATCCCGAACATCTCTTAAGTTAATGCACGCACGTTAAACACTGGATAGGAGGTGTCTAAATCCCGTAAACATCTCTGATGCCGTCACACTCATTTTTACTTATTCGATTTAACTTACATGAGATATTTTAGTCCTGACTCGAGTGTTTTGTCTTTTCATTTCGCTCGGGTCAGCCTAAGCATTTCAGATTAGGTTGAAGGTATATTCTGGAGGACGAAGACGGAGTTTGGTATTATATCATTTGTATTCTACTACTGTATTATTTTTCCACTGCATTGTTGTATTATCTCTGATATGTATGTAACTCTGATTTATGAGGTATAATAATAATCAAATTTATTTATTTAACAGCTTCATGAACTGTTATTTTATTATTATATCTTGTTCCTTCCGCTGCGAGATTCTGAGTTTGTTTCTGTTCTTTCTTTTCTTTTCTTATTAACCCCAATAACTATCTGTATTTTGGATTGTTTGAGTCAGCATGTGTATGTTTTGTCGACTTGAACGGTCGAAAATGTGGGTCGTCACAGTCATCTCCTGCCGCCCCTAAAGAATCTCTATGTGCTCCCTAGCAAGCCGATCTTGCCTCTCGGCAAGTGTCGTAAATTGATTCTCGTAGCTCATTAGTGGAGGGGGTTGAGAGGATCCTGCTTCCTCTCCCCAAGATCCATATCCATGTCCATATCCCCACGTACTCTACATCGTCGGCTCTGATAGCCAAGCGGGCCATGGTGACTCGGTATGTCCTACGCCACCTCCAAACGGTGGCGCGAGAAAGTGCTAATGGTTACGAAAGTACTGGGGTGACTGCCAATGTGGTGATGGCTGCTGCTCGTGCTTTTGCTCCTTCTTTGGAGCCTGAATCTGGGCCAATCTTATATGCGTCCTCCTCAGAGTATATGAATCTATCATGGGGTGGGCCTGCTCACTGTAAGTCTCTCTCTCCATCTCAATCTCGGCCAACCAGAAGACACATGTCCAAAGGTGACAGTAAAACATAGTAGATCTGTGATGTTTGGTCACTGTCATATACTTGGCCATAATCGTCCTAGCCCAGTTCACCTGGAATCCTCCAAATACGGCGCAGGTGACCCACCTCACAATAGGGTATATCTGATCAAAACTCCCCATCTTGGGGAAAAGGTTATGCTGTAGAATGCGGATAACTACCCAGCGCTCCAATCGGGGTGATGAGGTTCTAAAAGAATCTGCTGCAAAACGGCCATGTCCGTCATCTCAATCTGCCCTACTTCTATGCCATACCCTCTAATATCTAAAATACTAGCTAACTAAGACTCGGTGAAAACTATCCAAACTCCCTTGACCTCCCACTGGAAGGCCAACTCCTCATCATCATCGCGAGTACGTAAGTTAGCATCAAAAAGACGTACTAACCTGGGATACGCTCGTTGCTCAAACATCTCATGGCTAAGAATCTGTCGCAGCCCTGTGTCCAAGAATAGCTGCTCTAAACGTGTGGCCGAAAAATCAATAAACTTCACCGCCCTTCCTTGCAGAAACTGGTATGCGGTTGTCTCAGAGTAAGACTGCACTATCCGCCTATCACTCTAACACCAAGCTATCTCCTGTGGTGTGAGGTGGGGAAAGAGTTGAACTAGAGAGGGTCTTGGAGGCATGGTGGAAAAACTCTAATATCTATGGAACCGGAGTATGGATCCGTATAGACCTCGCGATGCGCTTCAATTTGGCACTAATGGCGAGTTAAACGGTGAAGTTTTGGAGGAATTTGTATGGCTGGAAGGGGGGATTTTTGGGTGCGGCTGCTGTCTTCGGGGAGGAAGTAAAAATGGCGATGGGGAGCAAAAATGAGCAAGAGAGGGCAAAGCAGGTGTTTGTATGCGTGCAGTTTGCAAGCCACTGGTCGACTGCACGGTCGACAGGCCGGCCGACCGCTCGGTCGACCACTTGGTTGACCTATGCTATATTTTTTTTGTCTCGCCTGCTTCCCCTTAACTAATCGAAGCCTAAGCAAATTCTACCTACTACTGGGCTATCCGAGTCGCGGTTACGACTTAGGCTCAATATCCCTGTCTGCTTTCCACCCTCCAAGTGGAATCTTGACGTCTTCTATTCTTCAACTGAACCTACATTAATGTCCATAAGCTTGCTCCAACCACTTAAATCATCTAACCCATAAAATTCTTTTTCAAAATAGCTTTAATTTCTTTACAACCAGAAAAATATTTTTACGCACTTATAAACCTTTTCGTACTTAAAAAAGGATTTCAAAAATACGTTTCTACTTGGCTAAGACAAATGTCGCGTAAAACATCGTCACTACAGCCCAAAATACTAGATTTCAATTAAAGTTAATAATACCTACATTTTTCTAAACTATATATTTCTCTATTTTCAAATTCAAAAATGCTTTAAAATTGTTTTCCCCCTATTTGAACCAATAAAATTATAAAGCTCTAAACTTCTAAAGTTAAAACTTGAAAATCTTTCAAAACTTTTCAAATTCCTAAGAGTTTAATAGTTGGGCTAGACTAGAAAGTGGCTTTTTAATTTGTTTTCACCTTTCCAAATATCCTTTACTTAATCCAAAAATCTCTGCCATATGAGGTCTTTTAGCTTTTGGAATTTCCTCGTTCCTAGTTTTGATAAACTGAATTGTTTTCCTAACTTTCTCCAATTATTGGTTTACTCAAAAGAATGGACTTCTCTTTGGGGTTTTAAGAGTATATATATATTTATACTAAAAATACAAATATGCTCACTCACTATCTAACTAGGAATCTAAACCTAGCCTCTGATACCAAATGTAACAACCCAAACTCCAGTGGGTCCGGATTTTTGCAAAATGCTAAAACCCATGCCCACTGAAACCCGAGTTGGGAGTCTGGTATCCAGCAAATAGGCAAAGATAAATATATCAGAGCTCAATTATTCATTTCACAGTAGAATTGCTTAAAATATAATAGTAAGTAAATACTCACCCAAATAATGACACTTCCCTAGCAAGTGTCACATAGTTGAGAAGTCTCTGCCATCTACCTAACCTGTAGGATGTTATGAGGAGGGGGTCAGAACAAAAGTTCTGGTGAATGGATAAGTTATATACTTCTAGGCTTAATTCTACATATATCGTTTTATTTCCATTTACTCTTATATTAGGTTCATTAGGTCACAATACTCTCACCTCTATTCGCGAACTGTGCCTATCTACTCTATAGTAGATAAAAACCTAATAACTAATATATACATATATGTAGCTATATGCCCAATGACCCTATTGGTCCCAAGTACCACCCATAGTACCTTTCATATCTTTCTCGAAAAGAGCTCCATCGACTAGCTTTGAGAGCGTTCCATAACTACATATGTAAAGGACAGCTTCGTAAGGCCTACAATTTAGATACTCCGCTACTTACTATGAAAACATAAATCGCGTCCGCATTAGTCTATACCAGTGCCCGGACATCCATAATATACCAACCAGTGTGTACATTGAGGACTACGTAATCATTCTGTCTACTATTTGAATCCCACCAACAAGGTCTGCCTTGTACGGAACTCAGTCGGGGATTTTCTATATTTATAAAGGACAGCTTTGTTAGGCCTACAATGAAGGTATTCTAGTTGGTCTGTCCCTTTCTCATCATGGCTATGGCCCCACGCAGCCACCCCTCAACTAATCAAAAGACTTCTAAAGTGTTCAGTGTTCGTGCCCTATTGCAAAAAACTAACATCTAATTGGTGGTGCCCCTCCATCCAATGTCTCGATAGTGAAAGAATTATTGTCATGTTGGTTTAACTCTAGTCTTTCCCAAAATCGCTCTTGGTCCTAATGCTGACCGATATCCGCATGCGACTATCCTTAACCTTACTTGCAAGTACTTGACATACGAATACCCTACTCCAAACACCAAGCCCTTCTGACTGCCTATAAAGGATCCGCTTCGTTATTCCTACAATGCAAATGCAGTCAAGGCATACTCTTTTGATGGAACACCTACAGACCTTCCTCCGGGGATGCAGCTTCGTTAAGCCTACCCAGAAGGCTATCCTAGAGTATCCTCACGTCCTGTTGAAGTCTTGTAATTCCTTGAAGCCCAAAAATACTAAGTTGGACATGCTTCTCCATTTATAAAATCCATGAAGAACTGCTTCGTTAGGCGCTTCATCCTTTGGGCTGCTCCAAACGCATTTCGATTCTTTTAATAGACCCTAAGTCTAATCTTTTAATTTGCATTTAGTTTGCTTTATTGATTTTTTGGCTACTTATTTTAATTTAGTTAGCATATTCTTGCACTCGTCTCACTTCTATCTATTGTGATATAACCATAGTTCTAATAGGGGATGCTGTTAGTATAAGCCACCTTCATTATCTTGCTTATTTAACTTAATATATAAATCCTTAAGTTCAATAAAATAAGCCTCTTTTATTATTTCTGTTTTATTTGCTTATCAACTTAATATAAGTTGTTTAAATAACCTGCCAATGTGGTGAGGGATGCAGAATGCAGATAACTAACCTAGCTAACGAGGTCAACTGCCCAGCTCTCCAATCGGGGTGATGGGGGTCTAAAAGAATCTACTGCAAAACGGCTCTGTCCATCATCTCAATCTGCCCTACTTCTAAGCCATACCCTCTGATATCTAAAATACTAGCCAACTGAGACTCGGTGAAAACTATCCTAACTCCCTTGACCTCCGATTGGAAGGCCAACTCCTCATCCTTATCGCGAGTACATAAGTTAGCATCAAAAAGACATACTAACCTGGGATACGCTCGCTGCTCGAACGTCTCATGGCTAAGAATATTTCATAGCCCTGTGTCCAAGAAGAGCTGCTATAAACGTGTGCCCGAAAAACTAGTAAACTTCACCGCCCTTCCTTGTAGAAACTGGTATGCGGCTGTATCAGAATAAGACTGCACTATCCGCCTATTACTCTGACACCAAGCTATTTCCTGTGGTGTGAGGTAGGGAAAGAGGTGAACTAGATAGGGTCTTGGAGGTATAGTGGAAAAACTCTCAGATCTGTGGAACTGGAGTATGGATCCGTGTAGATCTCACGAATCGCTTCAATTTCGCACTAACGGCGAGTTAAATGATGAAGTTTTGGAGGAATTTAGGTGGCTAGAAGGGGGGATTTTTGGGTGCGGTTGCTGTCTTCAGGGAGGAAGTAAAAATGACGAAGGGGACCAAAAATGAGCAAGAGAAGGTAAAGCACTCGTTTGTACGCGTGCAGTTTGCAAGCCACCGGTCGAACGCACGGTCGACAGGCCGGCCGACCGCTCGGTCGACCACTTGGTCGACTTGGTCGGCCTGTGCTATATATTTATTTCTGTCTCGCCCGCCTACCCTTAACTAATCGAACCTTAAGCAAATTCTACCTACTACCGGGCTGTCTGAGTCGCGGTTACGACTTAGGCTCAATATCCTTGTCTGCTTTCCACCCTCCAAGTGGAGTCCTGACGTCTTTTATTCTTCAACTGAACCTACATTAATGTCCATAAGCTTGCTCCAACCACTTAAATCATCTAACCCATAAAATTTCTTTTTCAAAATAGCTTTAATTTCTTTATATCCAGAAAAATATTTTTACAAACTTATAAACCTTTTCGTACTTAAATAAGGATTTCAAAACTACGTTTCTACTTGGCTAAGACATATGTCGCGTAAAACATCGTCACTAAAGCCCAAAATACTAGTTTTCAATTAAACTTATGATACCTACATTTTTCTAAACTGTATATTTCTCTATTTTCAGATTCAAAAATGCTTTAAAATTGTTTTCCCCCTATTTTAACCAATAAAATTATAAAGCTGTAAACTTCTAAAGTTAAAACTTGAAAATCTTTCAAAACTTTTCAAATTCCTAAGAGTTTAATTGATGGGCTAGACTAAAAAGTGGCTTTTTAATTTGCCTTCACCTTTCCAAATATCCCTTACTAAATCCAACAATCTTTTCCATATGAGGTCTTTTAGCTTTTGGAATTTCCTCGTTCCTAGTTTTGATATATTGAATTGTTTTCCAAACTTTCTCCAACTATTGGTTTACTCAAAAGAATGGACTTCTCTTTTGGGTTTTAAGAGTATGTGTATATATATATATATATATATTTATACTAAAAATACAAATACGTTCACTCACTATCTACCTAGGAATCTAAACCGAGGCTCTGATACCAAATGTAATAACCAAAACTCCAGTGGGTCCGAATTTTTCGCAAAATGCTAAAACCCAAGCCTATTGAAACCCGAGTTGGGAGTCTGGTATCCTGTAAATAGGAAAAGATAAATATATCAGAGCTCAATTATCTATATCACAATAGAATTTATTAAAATATAATAGTAAGTATATACTCACCCAAATAATGGCACTTCCCTAGCAAGTGTAACATAGCTGAGAAGTCTCTTCCATCTACCTAACCTATAGGATGTTATGAAGAGGGGGTCAGAACAAAAGTTCTGGTGAATGGATAAGTTATATACTTCTAGGCTTAATTCTACATATATCGTTTTATTTCCATTTACTCTTATATTAGGTTCATTAGGTCATAATATTCTCACCTCTATTCACGAACCATGCCCATTTACTCCATAGTAGATAAAAACCTAATAACTAATATACACATATATGTAGCTATATGCCCAATGACCATATTGGTCCTAGGTACCACCCATGGTACCTTCCGTATCTTTCTCGAAAAGAGCTCCATCGACTATCTCTAAGAGCGTTCTGTAACTACATCTGTAAAGGACAGCTTCATAAAGCCTACAATACAGATACTTCGCTACTTACAATGAAAATGTAAATTGCGTCTGCACTAGTCTATACTAGTGCTCGGATATCCACAATGTACCACCCAGTGCATACATTGAGGACTACATAATCGTTCTGTCTACTATCTGAATCCCGCCAACAAGGTCTGCCTTGTACGGAACTCAGTCTGGGATTTTCTATATTTGTAAAGGACAGTTTCGTTAGGCCTACAATACAGATATTCTAGTTGGTCTTTCCCTTTCTCATCGTGGCTATGGCCCTAGGCAGCCACCCCTCAACTAATCGAAAGACTTCTAACGAGTTAAGTGGCCATGACCTACTGCAAACAATCTAACATCCAATTGGTGGTGCCCCTCCGTCCAATGTCTCGATAGTAAAAGAATCATTGGCTTGTTGGTTTAACTCTAGTCTTTCCCCAAAACGCTCTAGGTCTTGATGGTGGCCGATATCCGCATGCGACTATCCTTAACCTTCCTTGCAAGTACTGGACATACGAATAATCTACTCCGAAAACCAAGCCCTTCTGACTGCCTACAAAGGATCCACTTCATTAGGCCTACAATGCAAATGCAGTCAAGGCATACTCTTTTGGTGGAATACCTACAGACCAGCCTCCGGGGATGCAGCTTCGTTAGTCCTACCCAGAGGGCCATCCTAAAGTATCCTCATGTGTCGTTGAAGTCTCGTACTTCCTTGAAGCCCAAAAATACTATGTTGGACGTGCTTCTCCATTTCTGAAATCCGTGATGAACTGCTTCGTTAGGTGCTTCATCCTTTGGGATGCTCCAAACGCATTTCGATTCTTTTATTAGACCATAAGTCTAATTTTTTAATTTGCGTTTAGTTTTCTATCTTAATTTGTTATCTACTTATTTTAATTTAATTAGCATATTCGTGCCCTCGTCTCACTTCTAACTATTGTGAGATAACCATAGGTCTAATAGGGGATGCTGTTAGTATCAGCCACCTTCATTATCTTGCTTATTTAACTTAATATATAAGTCCTTAAGTTCAATAAAATAAGCCTCTTTTATTATTTCTATTTTATTTGCTTATCAACTTAATATAAGTTGTTTAAATAAGCTTCTATCATTATTCTCTACTATCAGTGCTTATCAATTTATTATAAGTGTCACGATAAGCTTTTCCGTTCCTATTTCATAATTATAACATATGTTATAATTCTACTTGTAATTGTTACTTTTTCTTCTTTTATAGTCCGTTATATAATTACAAGCGTTTCTTGTCTACTCTAGTCTGCCTTCTTTTATTATGATATAGAATTTCTTTAACTCTCTAATATTAAATAATTCACCTATCATAATAATTGCTTAGTTAAATAGCCTGCGTAGTAAATGCAGACCTAGGCTCATTAATTTTTCTATAGCCTCAAATTCTTAAATTAATAATTCTCTTGTTTCAAATCATACTTTACTTTATTGTTTGCTATTTTAGGAAGTAATCCTATTTTATTTGGTTGGATATGAAAACTATATAATCCATTTCCATATCTCAATATTGGATAATACTATAAACAATAATTTGTAACTACAAGAGATCTCTTTTACTATTTTGGAGTAGTGTAAAATACAGTGGTTTATATATTTTACAATAATTCCCCCTTTTTACTTCTTTTATTCTGGCAGTTATGTTTATCGTTATCTTTTAGATATTAAGTTATGGAAATGTATCCTATTTTCTAAACCAACCAATTAACCTAATAATTACTCCCAAGTTAACCTTTTTCCGTTTTAATGCAATTTATTACAATAATTTTATTTCTCAACTTTATTATTTTACATCTAATTTCCTTCATTTCAGTTTTCTTAATTATATAATCCATATTCGCATTTAATATATTCTAAGCCATACACGAAGAAAGAATAGAGGGGATAGAAGAAAACCGACGCTTGCATAAAAATCCAAAACGTTGGAAAAGATGCAAATAAGGCATAGAAAATAGTGTATAAATACCGATAATGTAAATAAACTACAAGTTTTCTTATAGTTCAGCCTAATTTAATTCATATGATTAATTGCTGAATAAAATTTTCTAAACGGGAATCTAACGATAATATATCTTAAACTAAAAGATATATAGATGAATCCACTCACCCGTCGTTCTTAGCTTTACTTATGCTCCGCTTTGCTCCAAAGTCCTTATGGATCCCCTTTTTCCAAGGTGTATAATATTTTAATTTAGAAGATATTCTACCTAGAATTTTTTTTTTTAGGGTTTACCCTTAAGCAATGAACCCATGGGAGAAAATCTAATTATGAGAAGATAGTTAGGCCTAAGGTCCTATTTATATTGGAGCTTAGGGATCTCAGACTGTCGGATTATTGGATTAAACCAGGAGCCACCATGTCACAGGGTCGTTCGGAGCCATAGGATTAAAGAACGTATGGCTTAAATCGCGCAAAAACGAAAAAACACGTCACAGTACATACCTAGATGAAAATTCGTCCAGGTTGCACGCGGGTCGACCGGGCGGTCGACCGCCCTTAGCAAGCAGTCGACCATGAGTGTAACGACCCGGAATTTTCGAACCCGAAAATTCCAGATAGTTAGGAGAAAAAGAAAAGATATAGAAGAAGAAATAGAACAAGACACAAATTCTCACATTCGCAGCGGATTAAAATACAATATCAAATAATAATATCAGTTATACAAAGAAAACTGTATCGGTCAATTACATTTTAATACATCAGAGTTACAACATTTCACAATCACTGGACAGTTAAAATAACTCGTCCCAATAAATAACAATATATCACAGCGGAATACACTCCATACGTTCCTACCATCCAGCTCGTAGATTTCACTGTAATCCTTCCTTTTTGTTAAAACTATCCTTCATTCAATTTCAATTTGGTTGTATTACCACTTAATTCTTATTATTTTATAAGATAGTTTTTACAAAAATACTTTTATAACTCGATGTTTTAATAAGTAATTGATCGATACAGTTTTCTTTGTATAACTGATATTATATTTGATATTGTATTTTAATCCGCTGCGAATGTGAGAATTTGTGTCTTGTTCTATTTCTTCTTCTATATCTTTTCTTTTTCTCCTAACTATCTGGAATTTTCGGGTTCGAAAATTCAGGGTCGTTACAGTGCGGTCGAGCGTTGCGCCCATTGGATCGACCTACTGGTTGGGCCATATCCGTGTTGTTATTTTTTTTTCGTTCGATTACTTATTTTGTTACGTTCTTATCTTCTTCATATTGGTTCGGTTTTAGACAAGTTATATATGGAAACTGATCAAAAAATCGCCCTAGAAGCAATGGTATAAGTTCCGGAGCCATATTTCGATAATTCCAAAATTATTTATTTTCATTACTTATCGTTATACGTTACATTTTAACTATATAAAAATGCAGGGTGTTCCAGCGTTATTCCATGTAATGCTCGGGTCAGACCGAGCATGTTTTCCCAAGTTTAGCTGGATACTTTAGAGTTGGAAAGGAGCTGGATAGTCAAGTCGTATTCACGTATATTTTTCTTCCGCTGTATTATAGAGTTTGTATGTTTGTCAATATAAGGACAGGTTTCTATAACTATCCAAATTTAGGATAAGTCTAGTGTACTCTGATGTTATATATATGAATAAAGATGTTTACTTTTTGTAGAGATCATTGTTGTATTATATATTATTCGCTGCGTTGTAAGATTCTGCGTTGTTTAGTTTTCTTTTATCTTCAACCTTTTTCTTTCGCCTTAACAAAACGATATTTTCGGCGCTTGAATGTTCGTTACAATAAATTTTGTTAGAGAAGGAAACTTTTCATTTCTTTCTCTTAATTAAACTAAATAATTGATTAGTTAAATAACATTAATGACTAATCTAAATATGACATGAATTGTTAATATATTCACAGTAAACCTTGTGCAAGTGCAACATATAGGGAGTGTGCATAGTCAATGGTAATTGATATGTATACGTAAAATAAACAAGAGCAATTTGAATGGTTATTACATAGGAATTGAAATGGAAATAAACAAGGGATGACAAGGGTGATTGATACAGTTTACCTTTTAGTAAACTTAATTAATGCAACATATATATGACAATTAACAGGCATCATAATATAATGGTATAAACAGTCAGAAATAAATGTATGTATGTATAAATGCCTCGTTTTAAATTACATAGGAATTGAATGCTTTTTTCTTTATTGGAAAGAAATCTAATTCATACTTTGACAATATGTAAGACATATAATAAATATTATATATACAAACATACATATAAAATTAATTGTGTGTATATAAGATTAAAATAAGTCTTTCTAATTAATACAAATTAGAGATTTATAGCAATCAATTTAAAAATAGATTTATTGTCAAAACATTAATTGTGTGTATGTAAGATTCAATAAAATATCTCTAATTAATACAAATTATAGACTTATAGTAATCAAATTAAAATTATGATTTATTGCCAAAACATCTTCCGCTTTTTTAATTTCTAAATAATACAAACAAAAAATACATACATGTAAACTTTCAAATTTAAAATTACACTTTGTTTTATATGATTTAAAACATGAATCTTCAGTAAAACAATATTATATTCATATATAAATTTTATTTTAATTTGTCAAAATAAAATCTAATCAAAACAATATGAACATACAAAGTTTTAGATCTAAAGGACTATACTTTGAATTGAATGCTTACAATATAGATCTATAATAAAACATTGTATTCAAACATATACAAATTTTAATTTTAATTTAATAAAATAATAACTAAATTGATAAATTGAACATACAAAATTTCCGATCTAAAAATTAGACTTTAAATTGTATGTTTAGAGCATAGTTCTAAAAAAACATTATATTTCAACATATACAAATGTTAGTTTTGATTTATTAAAATAAAACACCAACTGATTCATTCAACAAATAATTTAAGCTACATAAAAAAATTTCAAATTAAATGAGGCAATGATATGTACATACAGATTATGATAATTAAATTTCTCTTTCAACAAACATTACATCAAATATCATTATCCATTAAAGAAAAACATACCTTATTACCCAAAGTCTTGAAGCACATCTTGAAAATGTACTCCTCTTAGGATGTTGCCTAGAAGTCACACCTTGAATGATGGTATCTCCTCAGATATTTAAGATTCTCGTCCTATCCTTGCAAGGGATGGATGAACCACTTTTGTTTTATTTTATTTGATGTTTTATACGGAGTCGAAAGATTTTTGGAAATTTTTTTTGTTTTTTGCCATGAATAGTTAGGAGGAGAGAAAGAATGAATTGTACATACAGAATGAATCAGAGAATATGTTTTATTTGAAAGAATGAAACTTTTCTCATTCTTTAAATAAAACTTCCCTAATTAATTCCTTTGGTTGTTTGTCCCTCTCTAATCCTTTCTTTACACGTATATCATCAAATGACATAAAATTTCCATAAATCATGTCATCAAATGATATAAAATTTCCGTAAATCATGTCTTCAAATTACATAAAATTTTCACAAATCATTTCATGCAATTATCTTTAAATTACGTCAATATCGTATATCAATGCGCGCCAATATAACTTTTATAAATGCATTAAAATAATTTTAAAAAAACTTCCAAACATCAAATAAATAATAATCAATATTTTTCAAATATCAATTAATTTAATCAATTTACAAAATTTTATAACTTAATTCAATATGTGGTTTTTTAGAGAATTCATCGTTATGGTTGTGCGACTCATATGTGAATATTAACGTTCACACGTCACTTAGTAGATGGTGTGACATTTTGGCGGAATTTATCGCTTACACATCTTTTGGTAAAATCCAATTTTACTTATTATAAGCGATACCTAATTGTGACAATTATTTACACTAATTCTTTTCGTTAAAACTATATCGCTTTGGATTTATGAAATTTGGTAATGGTCAAAATTCCAATATCATCCACATTCATCTTTATAGTCCATACAAAAAGTCTTTGGTTCAATAATAACAATTATTATGAACCGAAATGCTCTAGCCAAAGACTTGGACTTTGAGTTGACTTCAGTTGACCGTGATACTAACCTCATATAACTGAGAAGACGAATCCTCTGTTGAATAGTGTTTCACTTCCAATGTTTCCACTCGACCCAACTATAGTCATTCAACGAATGTCGTGCCACGATTTAAGTATAATCAAAGTGGAGCTTCCACATTGAAGATCAATAATATTCTCAAGTTGAGAGAACTGTGTAAATTAGTCATATCGATATTCTCTGCTTGACCTTAGTTATATTAACCAATAGAAAACTATCAAGTGAGTCATTCCATAGTTATCTAATAACTATAAGTACGTAACCCCTTGGTGCCCCCAACTATCATAAGTAATACACTGCTCAATATTTAGAGAGCATTACGTACTCTAGTCTCAACGGATACATCAATATCTAGTCTCGATGCATCTTGACTAGGAACATTTAAAATGGTATAATTGTTTCATTGTGATAAATTACTTACGATCACGACACTTTGTAACTACTATCACAAAACACACCATTTATGGATTTTCTATTAAATATACTTTTAATTAAATTGATTAATTAATATAACCACATTATATCAAGTATATAATAGAAAGAAAATACCTTTATTTCAAACAAGATTGGTTAACGAGTTAGATATATGTAACAAATTACATAATTGCTCCTAGGGCATGCCCTTAACTTAAAGGAGGTTTGAAATTTATATAAATGATTTTTTAAGGATTATTTGATATAATAAAGCAAGCGAACTTTTATGGAAAGAAGTTGTTTATAATATTTTGTTTATTATAAATAGTATACGGGATTATAAGGTCTTATATATACTTGACATTAAACTTCGAGGTTGATAAACTTTCTACATATCTTGAAAGATAAGAATGTTGTCAAGTCAAGGGTTGAGGGGTATTAATACCCCAACTTGAATGGCTTCATTATTAACCAAAGGATAGTTAAGTTTGAAATCAAAGAGTGACGTTAAGTATATGAAGTATATTTCCATATATGGATTCAGTTACTTATGGAAATTAAGTAGTCCTATATTTGGCACTAAAAGCCTATGAGTAGATTGATCATCTATCTGGAAGATCTAGAAATAGAGTGTTTTAACTAAGTTAAGGTTAGAAGCAATCAGTTCCTGGACTTACCTGGCTTCGATTCTAAGTGATAGATAGAGTAAGTAGAAATATCGAAAATGTGACAAGTTTAAGAGATTCGATTTCTATAAATGATCTTTATAACTTATGGTGGTATGAAAAGTATTCTTTTTCTACTTAACACCAAATTCCAAAGTAGGAAAACTCAACTCTATCTATGAGAGTTTAAGAATATACGTCGAGGCAAGGATAGTACGCTAACTTGTCCAACTACATTGTTAATCGAGGCTTAGTACAAGTTTGAAAACAGAAAGTGGTGGTAAGTATATTTGGTCTAATTTCTATATTATCCATTACTTACACCAAGTGTGTTTTGGGTTTATTATTATCAATGTTTTAAATGACATTTGTTATAACTCAATTAAGTTTGGTTTTGTAAATGAAATATTTCTTAAGATTTTGTGAATATATTTAAACGTTTAGGATTAGTATATAAATACTTTTCCAAGTATTGAAAAGAGTAAAGAGAGTTTGTGAATATATCTTTTGTTAAGGTGTTTTAATACAAGTAGTTACAAAGTGGTTTTAATTAATGAAAGGCTTAATAAAGAGGCTTAGTAGTTGCTTATGTGCTTAATCATGCTAGGTTTCATATGAAATTAAAATCTCTGATTTGATTGTTTGCTTATTTGATAGTTAAATAACCGACTATCAAATCTTGTCCAGTTTTGAAACCATCGACTGTCGGTTTGGAGAGACTGGGATCGGCTAAGCATGAGGTATCCGAAAATCACTTCAAACCTGCATAAGCGTTCAAATTGAAGTCATCTTGAAGATGATGTTAATCGAAAGGCGGAGTTCATTGAAGTGTAAGGGCTACTAGCTACTAAACATGAGGATGTAGTAGAAGAAGTGCCTTCAGTTTGTTCATATCCGGAACAACTTATATGGATGAATGCTGGCATTGCATTGTTTGTTGAAGGGCAGTGTTAGCATTTCCAGTGGGATTTGCTAAAGAAAAAGGTAATCGTTGCCTCACAAGCCTCGCTCATGGTAATGACAATAACAGGGGATATGCTTTAGGGCTATATGTTTTGCTACCATTAGGAGCATCATTCCTGGATCTAGATCGATATTTATTGATTTTGGTATGCGTGCGCAACTAAAAAGGGTGAGGCTGGGGTGCAATGTTTGCAACATTAACGCCCGAGGAATGATGTAATTCGGCTATGTCATGTTCGAGGGGTAGACCGGCTCTAATTTGCAAGGGTTGCAAATGTTTTGCAACCTCGGTATGTTTTCTAGAGGTGTACTATGGCAGACGGTACCCTAGTGCCTTGTAATTGTATGGAATCCATTTTCCAATACGTGCCTTACAGTTTAGTTATAGAATCTGGTACTGTTTAATGTAATTATGGGTAACCATTCTAGCTGTGTTGTATATTTATTTTCAACCCTATACATTATTATAATATCATTGGATTTTCAATAAAAAATGGTTTGGCTATTGTAAGGTAAAAACTCGTCCATGTTTATATGCAGCATGGTCTTATGAGATATATTTATTTTGAAGGGTTTATACATATATAAATCCATATGATTTGATTTTCTCACAATGGTTTACCAGACTGACCCATGTGTTATTTTCCTATAATACTTAGGCTAGCCCCAAGTATATTTCCAGATTTAGCTGGACGTTGTGGAGCTTCAGAAGACGAATTGGATGCCTTCAAGACCTATTTATGTATTTTATATTCTGCTGCATTTATTTGTTTGTATTTATCAGCATTTGTGAGTACAGGCTGTTATAACTGTCCAAGCTGATCATAAGATAATTACTCTTATTGTTTTATGTACGTTAAATTATCTTTTTGTAAAGATCGTTTGGATATTATATATTACTCATCACGATGTGGTATTCTTTTCATTTACCCCAATAACCTATCTTTCTAGTACTTGGATGTTCAGCATGGGAATACCGTGGATGTATTAGTATCGACTTTTGAGGGTCGAAAAGGCGGATCGTCACAATTATAGAATTTTAAAAGGGTAGAAAATGGGATATCTTACTCTCATATGGCTTTGAAGTTGTTTCTTTGGTTTGTGGGACCGCTAGTGCCTTAGCCCTGGCTCTGATCTGATGGAAGAAGTTGATTGGAAATCCATGCGTTCAGAATATACGCAATGTGGATTTCATGATTCTTCTATTATCTATTGAGGGTGTTAGAATGCGGATTAAGGATCTTAAGGCTAGAATTAACACTAGGAGGGTGAATAGTGTTTTAAGAAATTTGTTAATCTTTTTGAATTTACCTTAATTGGTTAACAATGTATACACTAATCTGACACAGATATGAACACAGAATCAAACACAGATGCAAATATAAAGTAAAAGTAGTAAAGGAAAGAACACACCGGATTTTATACTGGTTCGGAGTTACCCTACATCCAGTCCCGCAACACAAGTACGGATTTCCTTTCAAAAACAATTCTTACAAATACAACCCTCGATTTCAAGGCCACGAGGTACACCGCTCCAGATTCACAATCCTCTGGCTAGAGATACTTGATTTACCGGGCAACAAGTTCACCCAATTGATTTCCAGGGCTACAATCACACCTTCTCTCACTCAATTGATTACAAAAAGTCTATAACTCATATTAGCACTTGGATCTTGTAGAGATAGTGGAGAGAATCAAAACCAGAAATTATCTAGTTAGATTCGATATTGATTTCGGCAGAGTAATGGTGTAATTTGTAAATAAGAAAGTGGAGAAGAAGAAGAGAAGTTAAATCAGAGAAAAAAGTGATTAAAATTCGTTGAAAACACCCTTTATTTATAGTAGATCAATAGCCATGTCCATTGGTGAAGGAATGTGGCGAATAGACACTTTTTAAAAAACAATTTAACTATCACCATGTCGACAGGGGTACATGTGACCATGTCGACATGCCCTTGTATTTTTTGGTGATTTATTTTTCTTTGAAAATAATTTCTATATTATATTATACTTATATTTAAACTTTAAAATATACTTATATATAGTTATAATACATAAATAACTATAGAGAACAATATTAAAATATATATAATAATTTTCTATACTTTTATACTTAAATCTTAAGTATAAATATATAAAACAGCTAAATATATTAATATCAGAATTATAGTTTACAAACTTAGGATAATAATTTAAAATCAAAGATATTTAAAATTAAGGATATTTAAAACTAAGGATATTTTTTAGGCTAAAATATATTGAAAAACCAGGACAGATGATTTTGGTTTTTAAACAGGAATATTTAAAATCATTTTGAAAAACAAGCTATATATTTTGAAAATCATTTTGAAATAAAAGTACGTGGATACAAAAAGATGTTCCACTAGATTTTTCGTAGGTTCCATCCTACTTAGGGTTCCATCCCTTTAACGAGCACGAAGTGGATTCCATTCCACGAATAAAATAGATTTTAAGTTTTCAGTGCCTTTCTATGAGTTTTAACAATATTCCTAACTATATAACTTATCTTGGAAACTTGAACTCTTGAAATTCTTGATACTCATGAGTCTTGAATCTTGATATCTTCGATCTTTGATCTTGAATCTTTATACTGTACAGTTCTTCATTCTTTAGTACCTGCAAACATATCTATATATATCTACACAATAATGTTAGTATTATATATTTTATAATCTAATTCTAAGTAAGGTTGTAGTCATCAAAACCAACTCCTCAAGGACTAACAATCTTCCCATTTTTAATGATGACAACCTTTGTTTATAAAATATCACTTCTATCCTAATACGTCTAATAACTCCCCCTTAATCTATGCCTAACTATCCTATTTTATACTTCTCTCCCTTTGTCATCAACAAAAAACCATATAACTCCATAATTATAATACTATATAATTCTATATAACTCCCCCTGAAACTAAGACTACATTACTTGTGATTATAATGATAGTGTTATCATACATAATCAATACTTAACTTTAAACTAAACTCTTAATAACTACTTTTCCTAACTACTAAACTAATTATTCAAAAGATAAGAGAATATACGAATAAGAGAACACAATTTATTTATTCATAATGGAGTTTTTAATATAAAAATAGATAGTTAAACTGATAATCATGATAACTTAAAAGATCATATATTATTAATACTAATCATATGTATGTTATATTTTACACACATAATATCAATCCATACTAAGTCAAATTCAAGCAAATCAAACCAAATCCTAATTAAGCAAGCAAATAAATAAAAATTAAACAAAGTTAATCAAATATTACGAGGAACATCAACCCATCCTTCTTCTCCAAAGATAGGGTCTTGTTTGATGGCATCCCAATTCTCATTATCAACAGAGAGAGAAATGGGAGGATGTGCTTCATTATCATCCTTGTGCAGGGAGGAAATCATCCATCGAATTGCTTCGAAATGCCTTTCTTGCTCCTTGATCATCTGCATTTGACTCAATTCTAAGTGACGCTGATTACGGAGAATTATAGAGAGAATATTCTTGAAGGATTTAAGAGTTTCTTCAAGATTTTCAGATAAATTGTAAATAGGATCTACCATTTTTGTGAAAAAGAGAAGAAATATAGATAGAATAGATAAGTAATGATTTTGAGTAAAGATTTCTGGAAGAGAACAGGTATTTATAGGTGTAAATTTCAATTGAAATGAATAGATACAAGTTAGTTATTTAAAATTCAAAAATTAAAATGAAAAGACACTTCAGATTTTAAGCATGTCGACATGGTGCCTTTGGGGGTTGTCGATAGGGTCATCTTTGTTTTGATGACTTGTTTTTGATTTTGAATAAATGTATATATATATTTATATATATCATATTAACAGTTATTCTAGAGATGAAATAAGCTAGATAACAGAAAGAACTTCAACATTAATTCAAACTGGAATGATACACGGATTAAACAACATGAAATACAATAACATTCAAACTTAAAACAAACTTAAACAACTACGACAAGGTATGAAAAGATAGATCTAATTGGAGGATGATGAGGATGATGAAAGGTTAAACTTCTTGCTGACTTTTGAGAAGAACTTGTTCATCTTAGAAGACATTTTATCCAACTTTTTACTAACGGATCTCTTAAGTGTCCGTTGATTTTCCACAATTATCTTTTGGTTTTTGATAATCACCTTGTTGGTTGGTTTGGAGGTGTAATCAATACTTTCAAGAGATGTTTCACCTTCCTCTTCTTCTTGAATATCCATTTCATCCCCTTCTTCTTCTTCTTCCTCTCCTTCTTTCATTTCTTCGTGAGCTAAACGCTCTTCCTTTTCCACAAGGGATTCATAAGGTTGAAAGACGTATGGAATTTTCATAAGTGAGATATTGGAATGATTGAAAACTTTTCTAGAAATGAATTCCTCTCCTTTAAAATTCACTCCAAAATAGTTGAAAATTCTAGTAAGGTAAATTCCATGATATAAAATCTTTTCTCCCATTTCCAAGTTTTTAGGCCTAAATTCATCAAAAATAACTTGAGCCCAATTAATATCATAGTTTCCAAAAAGAGCGAAAAGAGCTTTACAAACTTTTGAAGTAGGATTATTAAAACTTCCCGATCTCGGGGTCAAAGTGTGTTGCAAAAGAAGGCTCATAATTTTTGCTTTTGGACGAAAATTGCGGTTTATAAAATCAAAGTTTTCGTCACTTTCAAATATATGGTGGAAAGTTTCACGATCATTTTCATTAAAATTGAAATTTGAAAGATCCATACCCGTACACTTACAATTTAGAATCGCTCCCAAAACATCACAATTTAAAACAATTTGAGTGCCTTTTACACTACTCCAAATTTCATCATCGTTTCCTTGATAAAAGCTACAATTATGATTTGCATAAAACATTTTCACAAGATTTGGGTAGCATACAAAATCATTTTGAGAATCGTCGACAAGACTTAAAATGTTGTTGCTAACACAAAGAGAATCGATTTCATAAGAAGCGAAATCGCGGAAAATTGCAAACTTTCCGGGATGAACTTTTCCATAATTAGCATAGTCAATATAGGCTTTGATTGCTTCCGGATCATAAAAAAGGTGTTCTTTTAAGGCTTTGGAGAGTCTCATAGTTGATGGAGTACTTGAGGAGGCCATTGATGTAGAGAGAAGAGAGCTTGAGTTATGAAGAAAGAGTTTGAATTTGAAAAGTTAAGTGAAAAGATGAGATAAATGATAGTAAATAAATAGAAATTAAATGGACAGTTTCTCTGGTCAAAAAGTGTCCTATCAGAGTCTCGAATGGTGTGAAAGAGTGGAGGGAAATATAAGCATTTGAATTCAAAATTTGAATTTCAAATTTTCTGTATCATGACGACAGGTATGGATGGACCCATGTCGACAAGTATCCGTAAATTTTGATGACTAGATACTTTTATATAATGTAATATTTATATATATATATATATATATCTATTATTTAATGTCTATATAATATTTGGAATATTACTAAGACTCATAAAATATTATAATATTATTAAAAATAAAAATAAAAATAAAATAATAACAAAAAAATATAATAAAATAATAAAAATTTTAAAATTCAAACGACACTTCAATTCAAAAACAACCAATCAATCAATCAATTCAAGCATGCAATTTCAGTCAATGTATTGTAAACGTGTACCTTTTTCAGAGTCCGTGTCTTTGGTATCGACTAAATCGAGAATTGCTGTGAAACACAGATTTGAATTATCTTTCTTCTGTTCATCGTCGTTGGAGGATGAGTAAGAGTCATCTAGAGTAGCAGTGAATGCACGTTTCCGTTTCTTTGCAGAATCATTGTTTGTAGGAGGGTTTTGCTTATCTGGATGCAGACAGTCTCTTTTGATATGACCTGGTTCGTCACAATTGAAGCATTTGATAAAGTTTGGTACTGTAGTCTGATTACCGGAATTCTTAAAGTTGTTTCTCTTAGAACTATTCAATTTTCTATACTTCAGGAATTTTCGAAAATTCTTGGTCATAAAAGCAATCTCTTCATCATTATTGCTGTCTGAATTTGATCCTTCTGTTAGTGCATTGAATGCAATTGATTTCTTTTCTGATGCCTTGCTTTCTCTTCTCCCAAGCATTTGAACTTCAAACGACATTAGGTTTCCGATCAATTCTTCAATCTTTAAGATGCTGATGTCATTTGCTTCTTCGATTGTGAGTGTCTTTTGATCCCATTCTGGAGTAAGAGAGTTTAGGATTTTTCTGACGTGATCTTCTTCGGAGAATACTTTTCCCAATGATATTAGAGAGTGGACAATATCCTGGAATCTACTATACATATCTGGAATAGACTCATTAGGATTCATTTTGAATAAGTGAAACTGATTTATGAGGATGGAGATTTTTGTCTATTTAACTTTGCTTGTTCCTTCATGAGTAACTTGCAAAGTTTTCCAGATTTCATATGCAGACTTACAAACTGACACTCTATTAAATTCATTCCTATCAAGTGAATAAAACAAGATATTCATAGCTTTAGAATTATTCTGTGCAACAGTCTTTTGATCAGCAGTCCACTAAGCAAAAGCAGTTGTGGGTTCAGAATATTCTGTCTCTGTGACATTCCAAGTGTCTAGTCCTATAGATTGTAAATATATTTTCATCCTACATGCCCAATATGCATAGTTACTACCATTAAAAAGTGGTGGTCTGGTAGTAGACTGACCTTCAACAAATGAACTAGTGTTGGTGGTAATAGAAGTACTAGTGTTAGTAGCCATTTTGAAATTTTTCAAAATTCAGATAATGAAACTTTTGAAAACAAAGCTCTGATACCAATTGTTAGAATGCGGATTAAGGATCTTAAGGCTAGAATTAACACTAGAGGGGGGGTGAATAGTGTTTTAAGAAATTTGTTAATCTTTTTGAATTTATCTTAATTTGTTAACAATGTATACACTAATCAGACACAGATATGAACACAGAATCGAACACAGATGCAAATATAAAGTAAAAGCAGTAAAGGAAAGAACACACCGGATTTTATACTGGTTCGGAGTTACCCTACATCCAGTCCTGCAACACAAGTACGGATTTCCTTTCAAAAACAATTCTTACAAATACAACCCTCGATTTCAAGGCCACGAGGTACACCGCTCCAGATTCACAATCCTTTGGGTAGAGATACTTGATTTACCGGGCAACAAGTTCACCCAATTGGTTTCCAGGGCTAAAATCACACCTTCTCTTGCTCAATTGATGACAAAAAGTCTATAACTCAGATTAGCACTTGGATCTTGTAGAGACAGTGGAGAGAATCAAAACCAGAAATTATCTAGTTAGATTCGATATTGATTTCGGCAGAGTAATGGTGTAATTTGTAAATAAGAAAGTGGAGAAGAAGAAGAGAAGTTAAATTGGAGAAAAAAGTGATTAAAATTCGTTGAAAACACCCTTTATTTATAGTAGATCAATAGCCATGTCCATTGGTGAAGGGATGTGGCGAATAGACACTTTTTAAAAAACAATTTAACTGTCACCATGTCGACAGGGGTACATGTGACCATGTCGACATGCCCTTGTATTTTTTGGTGATTTGTTTTTCTTTGAAAATAATTTCTATATTATATTATACTTATATTTAAACTTTAAAATATACTTATATATAGTTATAATACATAAATAACTATAGAGAACAATATTAAAATATATATAATAATTTTCTATACTTTTATATTTAAATCTTAAGTATAAATATATAAAACAGCTAAATATATTAATATCAGAATTATAGTTTAAAAACTTAGGATAATAATTTAAAATCAAAGATATTTAAAATTAAGGATATTTAAAACTAAGGATATTTTTGAGGCTAAAATATATTGAAAAACCAGGACAGATGATTTTGGTTTTTAAACAGGAATATTTAAAATCATTTTGAAAAACAAGCTATATATTTTGAAAATCATTTTGAAATAAAAGTAAGTGGATACAAAAAGATGTTCCACTAGAATTTTCGTAGGTTCCATCCTACTTACGGTTCCATCCCTTTAACAAGCACGAAGTGGATTCCATTCCACGAATAAAATAGATTTTAAGTTGTCAATGCCTTTCTATGAGTTTTAACAATATTCCTAACTATATAACTTATCTTGGAAACTTGAACTCTTGAAATTCTTGATACTCATGAGTCTTGAATCTTGATATCTTCAATCTTTGATCTTGAATCTTTATACTGTACAGTTCTTCATTCTTTAGTACCTGCAAACATATCTATATATATCTACACAATAATGTTAGTATTATATATTTTATAATCTAATTCTAAGTAAGGTTGTTGTCATCAAAACCAACTCCTCAGGGACTAACAGAGGTTTTTTCTTATGGAAATTTGTTACTACTGAATCACCCAACTAGGTCTAAGTTTTCTTCTAGTTGCGCCTTAATATGAATAGAGTAAAACCATCTCCATCTAAAGCTATGGAATTTTATAGCAGAATGAGGTCAGGTGAGGCTGGAGGGACAAAAGGAGGAAGCTGGAAAGAGGGAGTGGAGTCGGTACTTGAGGATGTTGCCATCGAAATCATTAAGAATCTATTCTTTCAGTGTAATTACACATCATATGTGTAGAAATGGTGTAGAAATAGATTAGCAGTCCCTTTTACCAATACAATTGAGCTAATTCAACAAGTAGATTTTATAGCTAATGAGTTTCGGTTTAAAGATAGATTAAGACATCTTGCTAGGGTTGAATTTACAACTTGTGATGGTGCTGCTAGTTTGAAAGGAAAAATAGAATCTTTAAGTAGGTTGTTAACAAAAATTTTCAAACTTCCAGGAAAATAGATGAGTTAAAGTCATTATGCTAAAATCAAAGAGAAGAAGAAGTGTTCACTGGATTTTGAACGAATTTGCGATTACTGGTTTATTCACCTGATCCTATCGAATTAGCCAAAATCGATGTGAACTAAAGTGACAAAGTAGTGAGTCTATGAGGTGCGAATTTCCATAGAGGATCGCTTGATGCTGATGGATTGGGATGGAGTTACAGAGGTAATGGAACAAGCTTCGACCACCAAAATGATTTCAATTTAGATTTTCTTTCGAGTTTTATTTTAGGAAACCCTAGTTTGTATAAGGATGGGATTGAATGAAGTAGTTTCGATGTAGGGGTCTGGTCATATGAAGTAATGTAGCTTATTGGGCTGGACTTCATGGGTTGTAATTGTATTTACTTGTGATTCTTTATTCATATAACAAAGATCAACGTCTTAGTTTCAGAACAAAGAGATGATCCAAGGAAAAGGTTCTGAACATCACGGAATGAGAAATATATGGAATTAACCAACTCCGAGGAAAATATTTACCTAGCTACTTGAACACAGTGAGGTATTGGAAGCCTGCTCTAATGACAAGGGATCGGAGAGGAAAGAAGATATGAAAAGTATTATCGCTTCTAAAAGACATATGGCCAGGTACCATTTATTGTCGTTATTGGATCAAGTGCATCGGGCAATGGTGCAAAAAGCGCAAATTTCAAAAATAAATCTTTTTTGATTCATTATGCACTAGTCCTTTGTATTGTTATCATGAATAATGTTGTTAACATTAAATCACATTTATTATTTTTGGATGTAGAAAGAGTCATGTATTCAATATTTATTTAATTTTACTTTGATTATTTTTATTTTAATGTTTTAATTTATTAAAAATTAGTTTTAAGTTTACTTTATTTATTTTGCATTGAATTTGATTTCAACTTAATTTTTATGATAATTTTTTTGAGTAAAATATAATCAATGATATTATTATTATATCAATATGTCAAGGATCATTAGCTCAAGTGGCAAATGGTATGACACTCTAGACAGATGTTTTGGAGGTCATGAGTTCAAACCCTTAAGATATCAAAAGGAATGCTCAACTAGAATTAAGTACCACCTTCGTTATAAAAAAAATCATTATATCAACGTTAATGTTTGATTTACAGTTTAATTATTTATTCCAATTTAATGAGATAATTTATTATTAATTTAAATAACATTTATTCAATTTTATAAATCAAATTTTTTTCATATATAACATATCTGTGTGTGTGTTTTAATATATCATGAATTGGTATTATACATTTAAATGGTTATAATTCATTTAAATTCAAATATTAAATATTCAACTAAACGAATAATGTTTTAACATGTTAATTTTGATTAATGGTGCTGATATGTAAATATTTAATGGTAATATCAAAAATAGAATGTCTAATTTACAGTATTGTAAATAATAAGTATATAATTTACTATAAAATAATGTCAATGTGTTTAGAATTTATTTACGAACTCATCAATTTAAGTCATGCATAAAAAGGAATAGGTATGTGAGAGTCATTCTAATTTGAATATTCAAGGGCCAATTTGTAATTTGTAAAATTCAAGGGTTTTATAAACAAAATTTACCTTCCTCTCCCCGCAAATTTTAGTTGTAACACCAAATAAATTAATAAATAAACAATTATGAGAAATTGAGTTAAATTTTTTTGATTATGGGATTAAATAATTAAATGATTTAATTAGAGAAGTAAGTAAGGCGGATGCGTAGATCAGATAAGGTAAATATTTTGCGGGAAGCAATTAATGATGATTTGAAAACTAAAATGAAAAACTAAATTTTAATGGAAAAAAATCCTAACCCTAGTCATTCTCTTCCAACCCAGGTGCCACCCTCTCCACTGCATGCACCCCCAGACTCAACTCAGAATCGTCCACCTAGCGCATCGACCGGTGATGGTGTCATTCCAGTAACCTCTCGGTGGCATTAGAAATTTACCCACATAGCACAACACATAGCTAAAGCTTCTTCTAGACCTAGGATTCTACCATGGAAGTTCATTTATGTACCATACAGAGCCGCATCTGCCTCCTTTGATGATATGGTTTCTCTCTTCTCTTTTCGAATTTGTCATCCTAGGCCGATCAATTCATCAACTAATTCAGCCATTCGCAGAAAAAGGAATTGAATTCTCAAAAGCTTTCGACTAGAACATGAAAGTCAATGATATTTGAAAAGGATATCATGGTTTCCACACCTCTTAAATTCTATCATCCCATTGATTATAGCTAAAAAAAGATATGCTAGAATGACTAACTCCACTATTGATTCAACAAAATATTATTAGGATAATTTGATTGTTATTTATGTTGTTGGATCATGCCTGTATTATCATTTTTTGAAGGCTTACATTGAAAGAGTGTGGAAACTAATAGGAGATCTTACATACATACCAAAAGCAATAGTTTTTATGTGATTAAATTTGATAATAAGGATGATTGCAAGAGAATACTAGAAGGGGTCTTATTTTTACGATAGAAAACTTACGATGATGAAGAGATGTGTACATGAACTTGCCCTAACTAACAAAATGTTACAAACCATTCCAATTTGGGTTCTTTTCCTAGATCTAAAGCTAGATTTCCGATCAGTGCAAGGTATCGGTAGAATCACCTCTGTTTTGGGCAACTCTATAAAGATGGATCAATTTACTAACAGTATGATTAAAATTTCATTTGTGCTGGTATCGATTGAAGTTAACCATGACATTAGGTTTTCAAATTATTTAGCTATTGTTACCAAAAAAATGAATTGTTCATTCAACTGGTTGAGTAGGGATTGAGACCTAGTGTGTGTCAAAACTCCAGTTGTTTTGGGCACCAGATGAAAAATCGAGATGAAAAATTGTGCATTTGAAAAAGTATAAGTTCTCAAAACGATGGCAAGTCAAGGTTCTGCAATGGTGAGACGACCCGCCCTTCTCGACTCTCGAAAATCGACACAAAATTCACCACAGTATAATATGCCGACGATCGAGTGCCGGAAAAGACAGATTGTTGAGGAAAAAGAAAGAAGATAAAAGAAAGAAGGAACTAATCAACATCAGAATCTCACAATCGCAGCGGAACAAAATATAATAAATAATAACAGATCTTTACACAAACTGAAACCGTATCTGTTTTATATATACATCATCAGAGTATGTCAAAAGTAAACAACAATTACCAGCCTGGCAGTTATATCAGCCTGCCTCACAACTGCTGGCAAATTTTCAAACAACCACAACAGCGGAATAAAACAAGTACGAATAATACGTCTCGAACTCTAGCTCCACTCCTGAGCTCCAAAGTATCCAATCCTGAACCTGAAATACTCGGTCTGACCCGAGCATTATAATGAAATAACACCTGAGTCAGTCTGGAATACCAGCATAAGAGAAAATACATCCAAACTGATTATTAAAGTTTCAAAAATCCTTTGAAATCAAAAGCATCTCGTAAGACCACGCCACAAATAAACATGTCGGGTTTTTACCTTATGATAGCCAAAAAACTTTTTATCAAATCCTCTGATATTATAATAGTGTCTATATACAAATACTTATTCAAATAGCTGAAATTGTTACATGATTAAATTCCAGCATACTAGCCACAAAGTGGGTAATACAAACAAATACCGTAAAGGCACGTAGGGAGAATGGATTTCCAACTAATGACTAGGCACTGGGGTACCACTTGTCATAGTACCTGGTCTAGATCAGCGTACCGAGGATCCACCCTAAATCCTCTACAACACAAGACCGGAACCATCCCTTACTGGATAATTCCGAGTAAGATCACCCCACGGTTGTGATCAACAACCGCACCACTAAGCCGAAATAAAAAGGGACATCTAGACAGGGATGACCTCACCCTAATGGGTGCGACCCACATAGCCTTGCTGCATAACCCCTTATTTTCAGTCATTCCCGGTTGATGAGGCTTGAGGCTAAGCGTTACCTTTTTAGAACATATCCCTTAGAATTCCCATCACCCACCTGACGATGTTCCGAAAGCATTCATCCATACAAGTCCGTCCCGGGTTCGAACGGAACCGAAGGCACTATTCCTACTACATCCATTTTGGAATCACCCTCAGGATTAGTAGCGACTAGCCCTTGCACTTCACTGCTCCATCTTCGATCCCAAACTCGTTTTTCCACGAAAACATAGAAATCTAATCGAAGTGGTTTTCGAGAAATAAATCTCGATCCCGGTCTCTTCGAAACGATCAGCGCATTGGCCAATATTGATAGTCGGTTATTTAACTATCAATTAACATTCACAAACATCCATCAAACATAAATAATTACCCCAAATTATTTATTTCCTCAAAATATCTTTGTAAGATATATTTCTATTTTCAACCCTTTGAAAACAGTTTAAACTCACTTCCTTTTACGGAAATAAATTCCCAACAATTTTTCTATTTCCACTGAAATCAACCAAGTCCAAATACTTTAGATTTTTAAACAATTAAATCACTTTATTCTAAAATATACCTTAAAATATTTAAATTAAACTACTTAAAACACTTTATTCAAAAATATATTTTAAGAATATTTAAAGTAAAACTATTTTATAAAATATAAAACAAATTTGAAAATAAAAGTTAAGTCAAACTAAATTTTAAAATAAGAGTTACAAAATTCTATACAAGTTCCAAATAAAACTTTAAATTGAACTATCTTTAAATAAATCCATTTTATAAAATATTAATATTAATAATATTTCTTTAAAACATAATACCAATTAATCCTTTTAAAATAATTACTACTATAACTAATTTCGTAAATATTTACCTTTAAAAAATTTTACAACTTAAATAATAATTTCTTGAAAACATTCCTTTTTAAAACAAATTTAAACTTTTTAACTTTTACTTAAAAATCTACTTTAAAACGTACTTGGCTTTTCTGGGAAATACACTCCCATTTCAGAATAAACCAAAAGAATCCTTTTATAAATCCTGCTGGATTTATCTCAATTCAAATTTACGTTAAATCCCGTAAATTTCTTCCAACACTTTATAAATAAAACTCCCTTTTATTTAAGCACACTTTCCATTTCTTGGAAATCACTTTCAAAATATATGCTTCAATTATTTAAAATAAGTTACTAAATCCTTTATTCAAAATATACTTTTGAAAATCTATAAAAGTTTGCTGAGTAACTTAAATCAAAAATCTCCTTTTCGTACAAAGTTACTATATTAAAAATCTATGTTAAAGTTTCCTTTAGAAGCATAATACTAATTTACCTTTAAAATAATTAAATACCATAATTACTTAAATAAATATTTACCTTTTCTCTTAAAAATAATTAAAATAATTATTTATCTAAAACATTCCAAAACACATTTTTAAACTTCTATTTTTTTTCACTTTGAAAGCTTTCCTTTGAAACTTACTACATTTCCCAGGAAAAGAAAATACACATTCCACCTTAAAAGTGATTCCACTATTTCTTTTAACACAATTTGCACTTCTTATAGAAAATCCCACTGGAAAATTTATAGCTTTAAATTTATCCTCCGATAAATATCCCAATTCATTTATAAACCCGGTTTATAAATTCTCATTTCTCATTTTCCCTCTTTAAACCACAGTTTCAAAAACTTTCAACAAATTTCAAACCAATTTCCCAAATTTAATCTCCTTAAATTCATTACTTAAAAATTCCTTCCATTTCCCTTTTAAATCCCAATTCATTTAATTGATATCTTAGAATACCGGATTATAATCACAGCATACAAAATTCCAAATCAGTCTATCACAGGATATCAATTAAATATATCATAGATTATGAATATAATTTCTATATTATGAGGAATCCAGTTGGATCCCTCCAACCTGCTTCCCTGCATCCACAGATGTTAGCACAACAGCAAATATCAATCAAATCTGATAATAATTATCACGTTCAACAGATCAACCAATCAATCATTTAAATATTAACCATTCAAATTAAACCGGCATCCAGATGTGAGTGAGATTTACTCACTATGAATTTCGAAACGCCGAGCGTCTTAAATTTTAAATTAAACCAAACCATTCGATTTACTCTAAAATTTTTGCTTGCTCCGAATGTCTCCGGACCTGCTGCAGCGTGTCGATCGCGTTGCTGCGATTCCGACGCTTCCTGTTTCGTCGAATTTCGACAACGTATGTATTAGATATGAATTTTTATAGTTTGAATATAATTTAATATAATTAAATTTACTTTTCTTTTAATTGTTTACCATAACAAGATCGACCGCATCTTCTTCTTCCTTCACGTGTGCCGCTCGAACAGGAACCCATCATCACGCAAAGATGAACGCACCCCCCTCTTCGACGACGACCGGACCCAGATCCAACACCTTCAACACGTGCGCCTACGCGAGCTACGCCCCAGACCATGACCACGTCGAGTTCGATCTACCAAATGCCTAGAAAATCGTGCACGAACTCGAGCCCTTCATGGCCATCTTCGGGCTCCAAACGACGACGATAAGCCAGATCTACCGTTGGATGCGTAGATCTCTAAGCCCTCTACAATCTTCGTTTAGAAATTGAGGCTTAATTGTGCAAGGATTTTGAGATATTGGAGAAAGAAGTTAAAAAAATTTCGGCCATTGAAGATTATGTTGGCGGCCACGAGAAGAAACTAGGGTTTGCCCCCTTTTCACGCATATATATGTATATATATATTAATTTAATATTAAATTCAATTTTAACGAAACTTTACAAACGAACTCCAAATCCGACGTGCCGCCTGGTGTTTATAAGGTTATACCCGCATTCCGAACACAATAGAACGTGTTTTGGAGGCTAATCCGGTCGTATGTGAGAGTTACGGAAATATACGATCAATTTTAAATTAAATTGATTAAAATCGTTTCTATGCGTTTTGAGCTGCCACGGTCAAACGACAACTCTGATTGCTACGAAAATTGAAATCCAATAATAATTAACAATTACGGATCCAATGGAACTGGTTTCGTCGAATTCTGAGACTGTGCCCCGGAAGGCTATTTCGACTCGTCGATAAATTCAAGCGATTTCAAAATTGTCGAAATAATTTAAAATTTCACTTTTAAAACTTTAATAAATCAAATAGAATTTATATTCACATTAGAAATCATTCTGATTCATTCCGAATCAAAATCTGATTATTTACATTATTATAATATTAAATTACATTATTAAATTAATATAAAATTCCAAATTTAAATTATCGACTTTTGATTCCATCCAAAAATCCAACAATATTATTTAAATCCAAATAGACTTAAAATAAATTTTAGAAATTATTTCCATAGCCATTTACATCCAGATTCACAAATTGTATCAATTTCAAATATTTAATTATTATTATTCAAATCCAATTAAATTTGCCATATTTGAAATTATAACTAAATTTATCGATTCAACCAGATCTTTGTATTTCAAAACCAATTTAAAATCCACATTCAATATTTAAAATGAATTAAACGTTCAAAATCTAACGACCAAGATTCCGGGTCGTTACAAATGGATCACGTAGATATAGACACTCAACATAATACGAGCACCCTATAATAAATAGATGCATTCAACTACGTGAAAAGACAAGGTGAACCAGCTTTAAACCATCGGAACAAGACGTAGGCATCACAAAACAATTTAAATGCTCAGACACATAAAAATATCAATTAAGGTGAATCCAATATAAGAAACTAGAATAAGGCGTAGACATAACAAAATAGAGCAAGGACGGAGTCACACACTAACGTATATGAAGTAGACTTGGAATGCTATGAATGTTTATCAACTTTTGAGGATACGATTCAGCCTAATTTAGTTTCATTTCAATCGTAGCACAATAAGAAAAAAATATCACAAGTTCAAAACATCGTCCCGGTTTAGTTTACAATAAGCATTCTAAATCAATTAGAGAAGACAACACATCGGAATCAGGTGAAAGTGACACTTCAACTGAGCCTAAGCTAGCTTCCAAGGAACCAGACTAGAACATGATCAGCCTATGGTTGAGATGCAGGGACAAAGCTCACAGCACGATGCTCCCATTGCCCAATCTGACGAAAACATTGGATTGCGTACAATATCTAAGAAAAGCATGAAACAAAGACAAGATGAAACCCCATTTGAATTTTCTACAACAAAGCCCGCTAATGTGATCGACAACCTTGCATGGCAAGATATGGTATCATAGTTGAAATCAAAGGGTAAGAAAATGAAAGGTTCAAAGATAACCACAAGATCTCCTTTTCACATGGAATTAAGGAGTGATCTCATTAATATTGCTTAATGAATATGATTTTTGGAATGTAAGGGGTTAAATTTACCTTCTAAATAATTAGACGTAGCTCAATTTTTAAAACAAAGACAACCTTTCATAATCGGATTTTTGGAGAATAGATTAATAGAAGATAAAAGAGGTGGCTAGTTTCATTAATAAAGATTGGGAATTCACTTACAATAAGATTAACAAGGTAATAGTAGAATCATAGTTTTTTGGGATAAAAATCTATGGGATGTGAATGTTCTTCATAAAAATACACATTACATGTTTTGTACATAATAAGTTAGGCACAACATTCTTTTGCGCTTTTATATATGCACACAATCAATTAGAAAAAAGAATAGGTTATGGGAATACATAAAGGCTAGGGCGAATTTGATCAAGTTACCATGGGTGATTGCAGGCAATTTTAATGCTATTTTACACTGTCATGACTGAATTAATAATGGATGTTATAGTTCAACCCTTGATACAGACTTTGTTGATAGTGTTGGATATGAAAACCTTTTTGAACCACCAAGCATAAAGAATTAGTACACATGGAGGGGGGAGCCAACATGTTAGTTCATAGCAAAACAGAAAGATTATTAATAAGAAATCTTATGATAAATGACCTCTATTTTCTGTCTACTTTGTCAATCATTAAACAAGCGACCATACCATAATAGTTTTTAATTATTCAACATATGGATAGAGCAAGAAGAGTTGCCCTTTCAAGTATGACAACTCTTGGCATTAGAATCTAGAATATCATGAATGTAATGACCCGGAATTTCACTACTTGAATTTGTGAATATTTAATTAATTTTAAATATTCTAATAATAAGTTTATAAATAAAATAAAATACTTTTAAATAAATAAATAATGATGGTGAAAGAGTTTTCTAATTTATTTTACAAAAATATTTAGTTCAATGTAAGATTGAAAATGTGACCGGAATTCATTTTTTGAATTTTCGACCTTTCGTCGGCTAAAGGCTACCAGAAATGTCATAACTCTTTTGTATGCACCAATACATATTTATAAGTTACTTAGGCATGTTTGAATGCATGTGAATAAATGTATGTATGCTTAAGGAAACATATATAATAAGGAAGCTTCCAACATAAGCCACCAAAACGAATTAAATAAAGAAGCTTCCCATGTAAGCTAAGCAAATATAATTGAATAAAGAAGCTTTCCATGTAAGCAATGCAAATATATTTAAATAAAGAAACTTCCTAGGTAAGCTCAGCAAATATAATTGAATAAAGAAGCTTCCCATGTAAGCTAAGCAAATATAATTTAATAAAGAAAAAACAAATTTTCCTAACTCCTTTCTTACATCTTATTTTTCTTTTCATGTTCCAAAAATTCCCTAAAGCTTTATCTTAATAAACTCCTTTTGGAAGCTTATTTTCTATGGCTTCTTTTGGAAGCTTATTTTCAATGGCTTCTTTTGGAAGCTTCGTATGCTTATAAAACCAGCTTTTCATATTCCAACATTCCTAAAGCTTTTAACCATAATTCCATGGCTTCCTAAACTCTTTCCAAGTTACAAAAATCTATATATTTCTACTTAAATCTCTTACAAAGTTTGCTAAAACACTTCCACACTCATCTCTTCACTTCATTTCCAATGTTCAAGCCCTCAACCCATGAAGGCCGTACCATCTACTCCCTAAGACCGAACCTTTATGGTGATTTAAACCACTTAAAGATTTCATTTTCCAAGATTATATAAAGATCTAGTCGTATTCACAAAGATAGTGCAATTCCGGTTAACTAAGCAAGCATTTTTTTGTAAGTAAAGCTTCCACTTTTATGCAAAGTTTTAAACTTTTATTGTTGATAATAATTGTGGTTGGATTGTTATTTGGGAATTAATGTGCTTGTGTTTTTATATACTTGTTATATATGATTCCATAATACGATAATGAATGGTTTAGCGTTGATGATGTTTGGCTCGGAAATTGTTTAAACACCCCTTAGTAATTCGGCTATAAGTTTTGAAAAATTAGTCATAATTTAGATTTATTTAATGATCTGGAAAGCTAACAAAAAGGACTACAACTTTTATGTTTATGATATTTTAAATTTCGGACATCTTTGTTACTGAAATTGAGGTGCAAGTTCTGATAAGTTAGTAAGCATTTAGTAAGTTCGATGAATATTGGTAGTTAAAGTTAATTATTTATAAGTAAATGCTCTCTATATGTTGTTTCATAGTTGGTTATCTTGTATATAAGTTCATACCTTGCTATGTGATGTTTGGTTGTATTTTAATGGCATAAGTTCGTTTGACGACTGCACGTATAGCGATCATCGCTATATCGCACTTTCGGAAAATCACTTCTTATCGAAACCGTTTGGTTTCATCTTCATGCTTGGAATTGTTTTACAAGTTAAGCAAGATTTTGTTTAGTGATGTTCAAGGCTAATTAATCTTTTGATAATGATGGATTAAAGTTAATTAATCAATTAACTAATGATGTTTTTAAAATTAATTAATCTTTTTAATTAATGACTTTAAAAGGAAATCAACTTGTTTAACTTTAATTAATCTTTCTGTAATGATGGTTTAAATTGATTAATCATTTTAAATAATGATATTTATTTATTTAATTATATTTAAATTAATTAATTAATTAATTGAATTAATGATGTTTTAAAGGTGATTTACCCTTTTAAGGTTATTGGAGTAAAGTTAATTAATCAACTTAATTTGTGAAGTTTCAAAGTGAATTTATCAAAGTAACAAGGATGTTTTCACTTTGCTATTCATTTTAAAAAAAGATAATTGATTATTTATTAATTTAATTAATTATATTTTACTAATTAATTGAATTAATAAGGTTTAAATGTGGTTTACCCTTCTTGTTATTTAATGACATTTGAAGTTCAAAAATCAAATTGTGTGATGAAGTTTAAAGTTAATTAATCAATGTAATAAGGATGTTTTAAGTTATTAAATCCTTTTTAAATTGATGTTTTGAAGTTAGTAAGCACTTTTAACAAAGTGTTTTAAAGCTAATACTTGAATGTGAGGCCACGCACGAATTCAGGTTTTAAAAAGAAAATGTTTGATTCGTTTATGGAAATTAATTAATTTCCGTAAAGTGATTCACTTATATGGGAACGATTTATTTGTATACTTAGCACTAAACGTCGAAGGAGTAGACTTGTCGCTATTTCAAAAGTTAAGAATAATCGTGAGACATGACTTTTTGGTAACACTACCTTGACTCTTTCAGTATTATTGTTAACCAAGAAATAGTACCCGTTGGAATTCGATGAGTGGTGATAAGTATACAGGACTTAATTTCCATATACGATCGTTTTATATCCTCGATAGTTGGTTTCTTAGCTACATGTTACTTCAGCATCTTTATTATTGTCACTCTAAGACGATGTGTAGCCCATTTGAGCTTTTTTATCCTATGTTGGAAATGACTAAACCCAAAGAGCGAGTGGAAGCCAAGCTATGTGAGGTTGCTCCCATTAGGGTATTTTCACATCCACTCAAAATTGGATTCGGTATTGCACATTAGGATGTGAAATACTCGGTAACCGTTGGTGGGGTCTGGCTTGGATGTGTCCGAGAGCCATCAGAGTTCTCAATTATATTTCTAGAGGTATACTTTCGGTAAGAAGGGCGCACACTCCTAGTCATTCTTGGAGATTTTCCTTTCCTGATTTGATTCGACCTTTTAAATATGTTTTCTTTAATTGCAACGGGAAGAGTCAACCACTCTTCGCGGTGTTAATTATTTATTTAGTCCATTTGAGACGACCCAACTTTCTACTACCAGAAAGTTGCATCATCTTTAAGAAAGAAAGGGGTGAGAAATAGGAAAGATAAAGAAGAAAGAAGAAACAACATCAGAATCTCAACAGCGGAACGAATAAATTATATTAATCACATAAATATTACATAATATACAACATCAATCAGAGTTACACAAATAATACATCACATACTAGACAGTTATAAACACCTGTCTAGTTAATACAACTCGATATAACTCAAATACAACACGGAGATACCAACACAGCGGAACACTATACATATCTACAACGCTGAAGCCTCCTGCTCCATTGCTCCTCCACAAATCGTCAAAGCTAACCTGAATCCCTTGGCTACTCGTAAAAATTTGAGTACCCGAGAGTTTAAGAAAAACAGAAATAAACTCCGGGTCAGACATTAGTCTGGTATGAGTAACAGGTTAAAGTTGCTTATCTTTGAAAATCCTTTGAAAACAAAAGGTATCACGTAAGACTTCCCACACGTAAACATGGAAAAGTTTTTACCTTACGCTAACCAAAGATATGATAGGAAATTCAGTTATATTATAATAGGGTCTAGGGTTTTCAAGTAAAATACAGAAATAGCTGGAATGCTTACATCTCACGTTCCAACATAGTTGGGCACAACTAATATGTACGGCACTTATTGGAGATTGGATTCCATACAATGGCAGGGCTACTGGGGTACCGCCCGTCACAGTACCTGGCCTAGATCAGCGTACCGAGGATTACTCCCAATCCCCTACAACACAAGCCGGAACCATCCCTTACTGGACAGTCCCAAACGAAACAACCCCAGCAGTTGTGGCCACAACTGCCAACACAGCCGAATATAAAGGGACATCTAGACAGGGGAAAATCTCACTCTCAAGTGGGTGCTACCCACGAAGCCTTGCTGCACCTCCCCTGTTTTAGCCATTCCCGGTTGATGAGGCTTGAGGTCACGATTACCTCATCAGAACACATCACTTAGAATGCTCATCGTCCACCTGACGATGTTCTGAAAGCATTCAATCCATACAAGTTCGTTCCGGGTTCGAACGAAACCGAAGGCATTATCTCGTTACACTCATTTTGGAATCATCCTTAGAGTTAACGACAATAACCCTTGCACTCTAAATCTTCATCTTCACTTGAGATTCACGACCTATCGTTAATTTGGATCGATGTGGTTTTCGGATATCCAAATCTGGAAACCCGATCCCGGTCTCATCGAAATCCAAATCGCCATCTTTTAAGGCCAAGTTGTTTTAAAGTTAAAACAATTCATTTCATTATCCATATACACATAGATAGATAATTCACAATATCATAGATAGATAATTCAAAATATCATCACAAATAGATAATCCATATTATCATCACACTTCAACCAAAACATCTATATCACACAGCATTACTTATCTCATATATGAGATTTCAAACCATTCAAGGAAATCAATATCATCCATCATATATAAACAAGGATAAATAATCACACCATTTATAATTAATTTAAAATGAATTAAATTAATTACTTATCTCTAATTAATTTAAAGTAAATTAAATTAATTACTTCATCATTATAAATCTTGCTTACATAACCATAAATTAATTACAAATCAATTTATTTAATCATTCTCTAATTTCCATCTTAATTAATCATCCTGGATTAATTATCCTTTAATTACATTCAAGTAATTATTCTTTAATTAATTTCACAAATTAATTCTTCTTAACAAAATATAGTAATAAATCTTTTATTACTTCATTTATTAATTAACTATAATTATTTACATTAATCCTTAATTAATTACATTAATTAATTACTCAAAATTACTTATTATTGATTAATTAATCTTAATGAATCAATCCTTAATTACATCATTAATTATATAAATTAATGATCCCTAATTACATTTTTGATTAATTATTCTATTTAAATTAATTACATTAAGAAATTAATCTTTACATAAACCTCATTTATTAATCACTCTTGATTAATCTCATTCAGTAATTAACTACCCTTAATTACTTCATTTAATAAATTAATTACTCCTTAATTAATTATCTCAATTAATCCCTCGATTAATTACCCAAAGTAATTTTGTAACAACCCTGTATTTTACAATTATTTTTAAATTGATTTTTCCAGATTTAAAAGCTTTATTTATGAAAAAGAATAAATTTTGTTATTTTAAATATAAACTTTGACTTTGATGTGGATTAGAATTCCAAATATGACTAAATTTAATATTTCCTGAAAATGTGAATTTTGGTCAATAGTCAAACTTTGACTTTTAAGTTTAAATTTTAAAATAGTTTGAAATTATAAATTTTATCTTTTATTATGAAAATAGATTTAATAACTTGAACACTACTTTTCGTTTCATTTAAAACGGAGTTAAAATGTAAAAGTTATGTACATCTCAATTTTTAGTATAATTTGTTTTATTGTGCATTTTTTCCTATTTTAAATTTTATAAATTTTATTTTCTATGTCATATTTTATTTTAATATGTGTTAATATGTTATTTTATGTATATTTTTGTCTTTTATTATTTTTAAAGTGAAGTAGACATTTTTCTAGAGTCAATGGTAATTTATGTGAAATTTTCATGTCCTGTCTGCTATTTTTAAACAATTTCTTCAATTCTTTTGCTATTTTCTCTGAATTTAATTATTTATTTCGCTTTGAAAATGTTTTAAAAGTCATTTTTATTTCAAATTTTGTTTTAGAATATTTTTAAATTAAAGTTAATAATTTTCCAAAGTCAATGGTGATTTATTTGTAATTTCTAGACACTGTTTTGTATTTTAAGCAATTTCTTTTATTATTTTTCTAATTTATTTAAATTTTATTATTTATTTTCTTATATCTTTACTTAGTTTCGGTTTGTATAGTATTTTCTGAAATATTTTGTTTATATAAAGATTTATAAGGAAAGAAATGTGAAGGGTTGTGTAACGCTTTGAAACGGAAGCCCTTTTATTTACCAAATCCTTTAATTCCTTTAACTCCTCAAAATTAATTGCCTAGCCATGTAAAACCCTAGTGTAGCCGCCACTTTTTCTTTCTCATCTTTTCACGTGAAAACAAATCACCTCCTCATTTCTCACGGCTTCATCCAAAAATAGGTAATGGCCTCCACCACTTTTTCCACTTTCTTCCAATTTTTTTTCTCATATTTTGCCTTGTTTCTCTCTTCTATTTGCATGGCCTCTTCTCCATAGCCACGGCCACCACCTCCAACACCTTTTCCTTACCATCATTACCAGCTACTCCTCTGGTCTTGACCATGGTCGAGACTCATATGGTGCTAAAAATCCAAAAAAAATGCAACTAGGCCCTTGAAACCATGCTAGTTGACCACTATTTGCTTCACCACTTCATTTTCCACCACCACCACCACCTTTGGCCACCACCACCATCTCTGACCGGACCCTTACACACCACTCCAACCTCTTTCCAGATCTAGATTTGAATGGCCAAGCCCAAACTCCTATGGCCGAGCCCTTTTGGTGAACCAAAACCATGCTATGTTGCATAAGCCCCTTCACCTTCATGCTTTGCAACTTCTTCTCCATGCTTCACCACTTTGGCCATGCATTCTTATGCCCATACCTAAGCCATTCCCTGTTCAAACCAGAGCCAAAACCAACCCTTGACCATGCAAAAAAATAGAGGAAGCAAGGCAAAAGATTTGACATTCAAATCTCTTTTCGTTTAAAAGTTATTCCATTTCAAGTGCGTTGAAATTGTGTTTGTTTTGATGTATGTTTTGGGTTGTAATACAAGAGTTGTAGCTTTGGATCTTGCTCTCCACTCAAGTCCGTAGTCTTTTCATCGTGCTTTTGTTCCATTGTGTCATTGGTTTTGATATCTCCAGCACAAACAGGTGAGTTATTCTCACCAGACAATATGTACCTATATAACTAGTAAATTGACACCCTGTGAATCTGTAGAAATATATTATCATGTTATATATGCCTATATTATTATCATATGATGTTCACACCTGTTATTACACCTGTTATATCATATGTTACTGTTATTTAATGTTATTCTGTTATTTATATCTGTTATCACCATTGCAAGTTCCCTGTAGACTAGAATCACTATGGGTTGAAATGATACATACCCGAACGGACTTTAGAATAGGGAAAATCGTTATGGGCTGAAATGATAGGCCTGAACGATTTTTATTTAAATTATTTTAACTTGGGATTGCGGGTTTGAAATGATAGAACCTGGATTTTTCTTTTTTAACTGCGGATTGAAATGATACATATCCGTATCAGTTGACCTAAGTTAGAAAATTATATACAGGCCCGTGGTTATTTTATAAAGTGTTTTGAATATTTTTAAGTATTTTAAAAATTATAAATTTATGAAATTTGATTTAAATAGATTTTGAAATGTTTTAAAATAAAGAAATTATGATTTTTTTCCGTGTGTTAAAAATGTAATTAATGAATGGTTTAACTGGATTATTGAAATATAACTTAAGTTGGAAATTTGGAATTTGGTTAAAAATGATATTTAAGTTATATGAATAAAAATGGAAATTTAATTATATTTGGAAAATGGTAAATATGATAATTTGATTTAAATTTTAATTTAAGTGATTTATTAAAGTATTATTGATTTTTCTATGAATTTAAGCGGTTAAATAAATGAATGTTTAAAAGTGATCTTTTAAAATATAACTTGACGTGGAAGTGTGAAATTTGGTTTTTATTAAAGGTTTAAGTTAATTAAATAAAATTGGAAATTTAGTTAAATTTGTGAAATGGTAATTTAAATTTGAAGTGTTAAGTTATTTGTTGAAATGTGAAGAATTGAAAACTTTTACACTTAAATTTATTAAGTAAATTGTTGAAAATTGGATTTAATTATAAGAAATTTATTGTGAAAATGATATATGTTAAATGATATGTAAATGAACATTTTAAATGTTAAAATATGATTTTTAAAATGTTTATGTGTTTTAAATTGAAGTTATTTAGTTGCTGGAAATACACTAAAATCTGGAATTAACTTTTAATAGCATTCAGAAATGCTATAGTTTCTGAATTGAACTAAAATTGTGTAAAAAGAGATATTACAACATTTCTGAAATGCTGTAGTTGCTGTAATTGAACTTATAGGCTAATATTGAACTCAGGTCTATTATAGCATTCTCTGTAAATGCTATAGTGGTCTGCAGTCTTTGCTGAAATCAAATAAAACCTTTGTTTTGAAATCTAAGTTACCGCAGCACTTCTAAAATGCTGTCTTTTCTGTTTTGAACTATAATTTAACTAAAAACTAAGTTTTAACAGCAGTTTTAAATGCTGTCTTTGCTGAATAAAAATGTTTTCAAGTATAACTTATAACGGCTTTTCCTAAATGCTGCGAAAGGCTGAAATTTTAATAATTATGGTTTTTGACTTAGTAAACGAACTCAGAATGGTTTGAAACTTTGGAAACTAAATACTTGATTTGAAAATATAATAATTACACTTTTAAAAGGTTTAAATGAATTATTTTTGATTGGAATATAAACTATTTAAAGGTGATTTTAAATGATAGTAAATGAACGATATCTTTGAATTTAAAAGGTATTTAAAGTTGAATATTTGGATTTGTAAGGATATGATATTTTATTATATTAAAATGATTTGAAATGAAGTTTTGGAAAGATATGATATTTTGATATATTGAAATGATTTGAAATGAAGTTTTGAAATGATATGATATTTTAAATATAAGGAAATGGTTTGGAATTGATTTAATCTTTATTTTGATAAATATATGGTTTTGAAATGATATTTTATTTTGAAGTAAAGTATTGTTTTAAAATTTATAACCACGGGTTATAATAACGATTGGTTGTTAAAGAGACCGGGATCGGATATGTAATAACCCGCTTTTCCGTACCCCTTGAATAGACACTAATCTCCATCTATTTACTCAAGGTGAACGAAAAACCGAACCATTAGGGTTTTAAAAGAAGAGGTAGGTAGAAGAAGAAGATAGAAGAAAAAGAAAAGAAGAACAATAGAACAACATCAGAACAGAAACAATATCAGAATCTCACATATCGCAGCGGAACAATATATAATAGATAATTGCATAATCTTTAAAACAAAGAATTATATCTGTTATTACATTACATCACATCATATCATCAGAGTCAATAAACAACAATGGACAGTTATATAAACTTGTCCTCATACAGAATACACAGCGGAATAAATATATCAGATACAAATACTACGTCTCGCCATCCAGCTTGCTTCCAAAGCTCCAGAATATCCTGATAACATAACTCTAGGCTGCCCGTGTGGAAATTGGTGGGCACCCAGAGTTTAGAAGGGAAACAATAAACTCCGAGTCAGTCATGGTGACTGGTGTGAGATCGTAAAACAGTTATTCTTTAAAATAATCAACAGAAAAATTTTAAAGTAAATTCGCAATGCTTTTTGGAAAATGAGACTACCATAAGACCTCCCACCACACACACAATGCAAACGCAGAATTGGAGGAGATTTCTTCTTATGATAGTCAAAGATGCTTACTACGCAAAAATCAAATTCTTTTTGATATTATTATTAGTGCATAGTGTAGAAAACATTTCGAAAGTATAATATTAATCTTAGCCAACATACGACCAGTATCGTATGCCTACTATAGCTACCATCTAAACAGTGGTGACCACCGTACGTAAATGGCAGGTTCTACAACTAATACCGTACAAGGTTCGTATTGGAGTTTGGATTTCCAACAAATGGTCAGGCTAAGGAACTTCCTTCCTCCTGCCGAATAGGATCGCCTCTGGCTAGACGTCCCGAGAGACAAACTGCTCTCTGCCAAACAAGGCTGGGTTACCCCTGTAACAGGTAACTCACGAATATGTCATCACCCGGTCCTTTGGGACCTTTATCCGAGCGCTCGATATCCAACATCACACATCATAAAGAAAGTGTATCCACATGAGTAAGTATCTGGGCTCCATACCATGATACCACCCCTTTCCAGAAGGAAATGACATACCCTAAAGGGCGCGACCCTCATAACCTTGCCGCAACATTCCTGTTTCGACCATTTCCGGGGTGTGAGGCTCGACGAAGTCTCGTCCACAAAGCTACGCTTTCTACAAAGCCCTGCTTTGAGTCAAACAAAATGATCAACCTATGATCACAAAGATATAAGATCAAACAAATGATCATATCACAAATGATCAAACACTGATCATTTCACAGCAACACTCAGTATGCCACGTTACCAAATTGGGATATATCGCTGATAAATTTCAACTACATAACCTCTGAGCTCGTACGTCTCAGAGAAGGGTGTTAAGCTAAGAGAATAAATTCTCCGCCACCAACAGATATGTATTTGAAAGAAATCGGCTTTATATCTCAAAGTGTAATGTCAGACACACAATCCATACAAGTCTGTTCCGGGATCGAACAGAACCGAAGGCACTTCTCACGAAGCCCTTGCAAATCCGGATAATTTCCAATCACGTCCGGACTTCCCGTCACTAAGGGTGATAAAACCTCTAAACCGGAGATCAGCCGATGTAGAGTAACTTCCGTTTTCAAAAATATCCGGTCTTCAACACCGGTCAGCAAATGCGATTCATAACGACGTATCACGTATTCGGAATGGGTTATACGACCCCATGGTCCTTTCCCGGCTAACCCGAATAGTGAGCGCTTATTCAAAAATAAGTGTGGCATTCAAATTCATCCAATTCACAACAAAAACCTACTCAAGGTAATTATTGATAGTCGGTTATTTAACTATCAATAAAGATGCGCAACATCATCAGATTCCAAATAATTTTCCAAATTATTTCATCTTCAAAAATATCTTTACTAGATATATAATTTCCACACTTAACCATTTGAAAACAAATTTCAATATTCACTTTTCAATTTATCTTTAAAAGATAAAATCTCTAAACAGTTCACTTCATATTGGAAAAGCATTTCCATACTTATTTAAAAATAAGTATTTCACAAATCATTTATTTTCAACATTTGAAAATATTCGATATACTTAAATCAAAATTAAGTATATATTCATTCTTTAAGGAAATTATTCTCTTTAAACACATTTTATTTGAGTCAAAACGAATGTTACGTAAAACATCGTTACGACGACTCAAAATCACTAGTATAGGGATTCGGAATTTAGATAGATATATGAATCCCAATACCATACAAAAATATTTCCTTTCGGAAACCATTTACTATAACAACAGTGTTATAGTCCACCATTTCCTTATTTCTCGAAAACGTCTATTTCAACAATAAATGTTGAAATCTATGTATTCGATACTTATCACGTTTTAAAACATCTTTTAAAACAATTACTTCATTTCTGTAATATCGCTTTCCCAAAACAAGTTCATTTTACTTAACAATATATTCACTATCCAAAATCGTGAATATACTTTACTATTTACATTTCACTATTTTCTACACGTTTTATTTCGATAATAATTCGCTATCCAAAATCGCGAATATATCTCCTTTGATAATCTTCTATATTTAATTTATCAAATTCAATCGATCTCGAATTTATAAAACAACGTTTATAAATTCTATTTCTGTTTTTAATAACAACTTCAACTTACAAATCTTCTTTTTAATAATTCGATAAATATTCCATCTAAAGGTAAAAATCCAATTTATAAGTTAATCTCTTATAAATCTTTTATTCTACAGTTTCATCCATTTTACAACTTCACAATTTATAAATCTATAAATTTCATTCACTTACGGATTCCATAATATTTCATTTTTAACACTTATAAAATTCGTTTTATAAGTCCAATATTTTGATTTATAAAATATCAATTTTATAAATCTTTCTATACAAATTGTTTATAGTTATTCAAAAATCCCAACTTAACCCATTTTATAAATAAATCGACTTTTATTTCAAAAACGACACTTCGGTTATATTTCACTAAAATTTATAACTTTTATAACTTTAAAATTTTACGTTTATAATCGATTCAAAAATTCCATAAAACGTATATTTTCAAAAATCACTTTAAAAATCCTTTTAAATTAAAAGTCGTCATTTTTAAAGTTCAGAACTGAATCCGATGATGCAACAACACCAATCAGTCCATCACAACAGTCAAATATCATATATCATCATATGATAACAGAATATATCAAAATATCTGTAAATAATCAATACGATGAGGAATCCAGTCGGATCCCTCCAACCTGTTTCCCTGCATCCACAGATGTTAGCACAATACCAATTCCGCTCCAGTACGGAATTATCGCGGTATATAGGTTTTATAAAAATCCGCTTACTAACGGCGCAATAGGGTCTCATCCGCTATAAGAGGCGGGAAATCAATCAATCCAATATATACATATGCCAATATGTATATACTGCTATATATAGATATATATCCTATAATATCTAATATCACATCCAATATAGCAATCATATCAATCAATAATAACTGCAAAAATTCCACATTCGATTTGAGTGAGAAGATCTCACCTTTGCTTTTCAATAACAGTCGTAGCGGTTTATTTCGGATAAAACTAAACAGACGTTTAATTTTACCCAAAAATTTCCTTGACTCCAATCGACTCCAAATCAGTTGCACTGCGTAGCATTCGACGATACGATTCCAACGCCGCTTATTTCGTAATTTTTCGATCTCGTATGAAAGAGATATCGCAGTTTAAAGTTTATACAAATTTAAATTATAATTATATTTACAATTTCCTTTATAATTTTACCCCTATTCAATCTGGGCCGTTGCCTTTGCTTGAGAAAATCAAGGCCACTCCCCCTTTCTTTCTTCCCCCCACGCAACTCCCAGGTTCGAATTCACGAACGAGAAACCCATATACGCGACCGACTTCATCCCATCGCGAGCCACCCCACTCGATAAACTTTGATCAGAGACCACCATCACGTCGCCCATCGCGAATAGCACTATCGCCCCCAACCCCATAGATTCCGGTCGAGCCAACCACCCCCTAGACGAGCACGAACCGGTAATGAACGCTGCCCATTTACAGCCTCCACGATGCCCCATACTCCATCATCACCATATAGATTCGAGGAGCTCACGAAGTTCTTCGATTTGTTAGTTGAAAGTTTTCAAAAATACTGAATGAATTGAAAGAAATCAAGGGGAGGAGATTGGACATTTTCGGCCTTTGATTTAGTAAATGGCGGCCAGGCTGAAGAGAATGAATTAGGGTTTGATTATTAACGTGTAGATATATACGTATATATATAATAATATTTAATTCATTTTAAAACGACTTTTCCAAACGATCTCCAAATCACGCATGCCGCCTGACGTTCGTAAGGTTTACCCCGCGTTCCGAACGCAATGGAACAGGTTTCGGAAGCTAATTCGATCGTATGTGAGAGATATGACAATAAACGATCAATTTAAATTAAACCGATTTAAATCGATTTCGAGGCGTTTTAATTTGTACCGGACAAACGATAAATCCAAAAATTATGAAATTTGAAATCTTACAACAATATCACATTACGGATCCGATGAAACTGGTTTCGTCGAAATCTGAGACTGTTCGAAAATTGGCTATTTTTCAGTCGATAATTAAATATTAAAATATTCAATTTTCACAGATTAACTCCAAATTCAATTTTTAAGAGTTCTAAAATATTTCTATAACTCCAGTATGATTAAATAAAATTTCCCAAATCATTTTCAATCATTTTAAACTCGATTTTCAATTATTAATTTATCGATTTAATTATCAAATTAAATCCAATATTCGAAAAATAAATCATTCGACTTCTTAATTCCACTTATTAATATTTAAAATTAATTAAATATTCGAATTTTAATTATCAAAAATTCTGGGTCGTTACAAATTTCCCCCCTTAAAAGAATTTCGTCCTCGAAATTACCAAGTAAGGAAAAAGATACAAAATCCGTTAACTTCCCAAAACAAACCGTTCAAATTAGATTTTCAAATCTGTTAAGTGTTTAACTTCTCCAAAATTCATAGTTAACTTCTCACAAAATCTTTACTATGTTTTCAAATCATAACTTAGTTTTCAAAATTTTCAAATTTTTCAAAAATATTCTAACGCCTTAAATTTTCAGAAAATTTCGCCAGCGTCTCCTTTGCGCGGCTTGATCCGAAAAAAAAATTGACAGTGTATATATATCACAAATATACATCCCATCAAGTGATGAGGCATCCCGTAGGGAAAAAAGTGTAAAAGTACGATATTTAATCCGAGATATGTACCTTATTATATTTTTAGCGAGCGTATACGGCTAATATAGCGCGAAAGCGAGCTCCAAATGCGAAGCAACGCCATCCGCACCTACTAAACACTCAACAAACCATATGAGAACATGTAGATATGAAAATATAGTCAATATACATCATATAGCAACATAATACTACATATGTCAACTTAGCAAATGCAACAAACAACAAATGCATTCAGAAGCAACAATGCAACCATCAAACCATCATCATCCAATAAACATCCAACAAATCCATACCGAATCAATATTCATTCATTTCTCATTAATATTCATTGAATTGGTTTTCAATTTACTCACATTTGATTTGCTAATATTGGATTTAACTAACATTCATTCATTTGTTTCCAATTAGTTTACATTCACTAATTCACATTCATGTTGGTTCATTTTCAATTTGAATCAAATTCATTTCTATTCAAATTTACATATTATCAATTTGAATTTAATCACTTTGCTTCCAATTTGTCGATTCAATTTCATTGACCCTTAATGAATTACACGAAATCAACTAACAATCAATCTAACAACCAATGTATAACCAATCATAACCAAATTTATTCAATTTACATTTCTTTACATTCAATTTGGTTCAACACTTTAAGTTTCAATTTGTTGATATTAAATTGATTTCCATTCAATTTATTTAATTTCTTTAGCTTCTAATGAATTAACACTTATATTCATTGCTTCATATCAATTATTTATATTCAATTGATTGACATTCAATCCATTTATTAATTCAATTGCTAATTCATTTTAACAAATAAAATTGAATTTTATATAACTCAAGTTCACATTCATTTAATAAATTCACTTTATTAATTTCTTTGATATCAAAATAAACTTCACTTCAACATCACTTAAGTTATTTTCCATTTCAAACATCATTTGTTCAACTTAACTTAAGTTTCCACTTATAAATTCAATTCAGATTTTGTTTTTCTTAACAAAATTCATTTAACCTTTCACCAAAATCAAATTTCATCAATCATTCAAATTTATATCACATTTGACTTTCTTTTAGTTAAATTTCACATCATATTTCATTATGCTACTCAAATTCATTAACTTTACCAAAGTTAAATCTATTATCTCATATCATAAGTATAAATCTTATTTCACTTATATTTACCATATTTAAATTTGGACTTTAATTTTCAAATTTGTTTATCACAACAAAACCTCAATTTCCAATTTACTATGGTAGCAAATCAATCACACAGAAACTCGAAAATGATACTGATGATGCTGCAGTCATCACCCTTATTATTTCCCAGCAACAATAGTGAAATCAGTGCTTAAATTCTTTCAAAAATTTCCTTTTATTCATAAATCACATTTATAAATCTCTTTGCACATAATTTCACTTCTTACATATAAGATTATTTTACCATTGTAAATCATTTTAATTATAACTTCATACATTATAATTCATTGGTTTATACAATTTACTCTTTCACAATTGTTGTTTTCATTTACTTATTCAAACAACTTTAACTAACTTGTATATATTTACATTTTCAAACTATCAAATAATCAATTATATACACTTTAACACTGAAAAATTATTTCTTTATATATAAAATATAATCGAGGTAAAATTATTCCATTTACCCAATTTAAAACAATACTGTGCCGAATTGTTCTATATAAGTGTTTAGAGATCCCTATCGATAGAGTTGTACGGACAATACCGACCAGAATCCATATACCACTCAACAAACCAATCATCACAATATAAAACAATTTTATATTTACTAACAAATACGCACTCATATCTATTATTACACTCAAACTCATTCTAGAGTACTACTGACTCTATCTCTAATGAGTAACACCCAACAGAGCAGGGTTGTCGCTTAACCATATGCTCTGATACCAAATGTAATAACCCGCTTTTCCGTACCCCTTGAATAGACACTAATCTCCATCTATTTACTCAAGGTGAACGAAAAACCGAACCATTAGGGTTTTAAAAGAAGAGGTAGGTAGAAGAAGAAGATAGAAGAAAAAGAAAAGAAGAACAACAGAACAACATCAGAACAGAAACAATATCAGAATCTCACATATCGCAGCGGAACAATATATAATAGATAATTGCATAATCTTTAAAACAAAGAATTATATCTGTTATTACATTACATCACATCATATCATCAGAGTCAATAAACAACAATGGACAGTTATATAAACTTGTCCTCATACAGAATACACAGCGGAATAAATATATCAGATACAAATACTACGTCTCGCCATCCAGCTTGCTTCCAAAGCTCCAGAATATCCTGATAACATAACTCTAGGCTGCCCGTGTGGAAATTGGTGGGCACCCAGAGTTTAGAAGGGAAACAATAAACTCCGAGTCAGTCATGGTGACTGGTGTGAGATCGTAAAACAGTTATTCTTTAAAATAATCAACAGAAAAATTTTAAAGTAAATTCGCAATGCTTTTTGGAAAATGAGACTACCATAAGACCTCCCACCACACACACAATGCAAACGCAGAATTGGAGGAGATTTCTTCTTATGATAGTCAAAGATGCTTACTACGCAAAAATCAAATTCTTTTTGATATTATTATTAGTGCATAGTGTAGAAAACATTTCGAAAGTATAATATTAATCTTAGCCAACATACGACCAGTATCGTATGCCTACTATAGCTACCATCTAAACAGTGGTGACCACCGTACGTAAATGGCAGGTTCTACAACTAATACCGTACAAGGTTCGTATTGGAGTTTGGATTTCCAACAAATGGTCAGGCTAAGGAACTTCCTTCCTCCTGCCGAATAGGATCGCCTCTGGCTGGACGTCCCGAGAGACAAACTGCTCTCTGCCAAACAAGGCCGGGTTACCCCTGTAACAGGTAACTCACGAATATGTCATCACCCGGTCCTTTGGGACCTTTATCCGAGCGCTCGATATCCAACATCACACATCATAAAGAAAGTGTATCCACATGAGTAAGTATCTGGGCTCCATACCATGATACCACCCCTTTCCAGAAGGAAATGACATACCCTAAAGGGCGCGACCCTCATAACCTTGCCGCAACATTCCTGTTTCGACCATTTCCGGGGTGTGAGGCTCGACGAAGTCTCGTCCACAAAGCTACGCTTTCTACAAAGCCCTGCTTTGGGTCAAACAAAATGATCAACCTATGATCACAAAGATATAAGATCAAACAAATGATCATATCACAAATGATCAAACACTGATCATTTCACAGCAACACTCAGTATGCCACGTTACCAAATTGGGATATATCGCTGATAAATTTCAACTACATAACCTCTGAGCTCGTACGTCTCAGAGAAGGGTGTTAAGCTAAGAGAATAAATTCTCCGCCACCAACAGATATGTATTTGAAAGAAATCGGCTTTATATCTCAAAGTGTAATGTCAGACACACAATCCATACAAGTCTGTTCCGGGATCGAACAGAACCGAAGGCACTTCTCACGAAGCCCTTGCAAATCCGGATAATTTCCAATCACGTCCGGACTTCCCGTCACTAAGGGTGATAAAACCTCTAAACCGGAGATCAGCCGATGTAGAGTAACTCGACGGTAATCCTTCCGTTTTCAAAAATATCCGGTCTTCAACACCGGTCAGCAAATGCGATTCATAACGACGTATCACGTATTCGGAATGGGTTATACGACCCCATGGTCCTTTCCCGGCTAACCCGAATAGTGAGCGCTTATTCAAAAATAAGTGTGGCATTCAAATTCATCCAATTCACAACAAAAACCTACTCAAGGTAATTATTGATAGTCGGTTATTTAACTATCAATAAAGATGCGCAACATCATCAGATTCCAAATAATTTTCCAAATTATTTCATCTTCAAAAATATCTTTACTAGATATATAATTTCCACACTTAACCATTTGAAAACAAATTTCAATATTCACTTTTCAATTTATCTTTAAAAGATAAAATCTCTAAACAGTTCACTTCATATTGGAAAAGCATTTCCATACTTATTTAAAAATAAGTATTTCACAAATCATTTATTTTCAACATTTGAAAATATTCAATATACTTAAATCAAAATTAAGTATATATTCATTCTTTAAGGAAATTATTCTCTTTAAACACATTTTATTTGAGTCAAAACGAATGTTACGTAAAACATCGTTACGACGACTCAAAATCACTAGTATAGGGATTCGGAATTTAGATAGATATATGAATCCCAATACCATACAAAAATATTTCCTTTCGGAAACCATTTACTATAACAACAGTGTTATAGTCCACCATTTCCTTATTTCTCGAAAACGTCTATTTCAACAATAAATGTTGAAATCTATGTATTCGATACTTATCACGTTTTAAAACATCTTTTAAAACAATTACTTCATTTCTGTAATATCGCTTTCCCAAAACAAGTTCATTTTACTTAACAATATATTCACTATCCAAAATCGTGAATATACTTTACTATTTACATTTCACTATTTTCTACACGTTTTATTTCGATAATAATTCGCTATCCAAAATCGCGAATATATCTCCTTTGATAATCTTCTATATTTAATTTATCAAATTCAATCGATCTCGAATTTATAAAACAACGTTTATAAATTCTATTTCTGTTTTTAATAACAACTTCAACTTACAAATCTTCTTTTTAATAATTCGATAAATATTCCATCTAAAGGTAAAAATCCAATTTATAAGTTAATCTCTTATAAATCTTTTATTCTACAGTTTCATCCATTTTACAACTTCACAATTTATAAATCTATAAATTTCATTCACTTACGGATTCCATAATATTTCATTTTTAACACTTATAAAATTCGTTTTATAAGTCCAATATTTTGATTTATAAAATATCAATTTTATAAATCTTTCTATACAAATCGTTTATAGTTATTCAAAAATCCCAACTTAACCCATTTTATAAATAAATCGACTTTTATTTCAAAAACGACACTTCGGTTATATTTCACTAAAATTTATAACTTTTATAACTTTAAAATTTTACGTTTATAATCGATTCAAAAATTCCATAAAACGTATATTTTCAAAAATCACTTTAAAAATCCTTTTAAATTAAAAGTCGTCATTTTTAAAGTTCAAAACTGAATCCGATGATGCAACAACACCAATCAGTCCATCACAACAGTCAAATATCATATATCATCATATGATAACAGAATATATCAAAATATCTGTAAATAATCAATACGATGAGGAATCCAGTCGGATCCCTCCAACCTGTTTCCCTGCATCCACAGATGTTAGCACAATACCAATTCCGCTCCAGTACGGAATTATCACGGTATATAGGTTTTATAAAAATCCGCTTACTAACGGCGCAATAGGGTCTCATCCGCTATACGAGGCGGGAAATCAATCAATCCAATATATACATATGCCAATATGTATATACTGCTATATATAGATATATATCCTATAATATCTAATATCACATCCAATATAGCAATCATATCAATCAATAATAACTGCAAAAATTCCACATTCGATTTGAGTGAGAAGATCTCACCTTTGCTTTTCAATAACAGTCGTAGCGGTTTATTTCGGATAAAACTAAACAGACGTTTAATTTTTCCCAAAAATTTCCTTGACTCCAATCGACTCCAAATCAGTTGCACTGCGTAGCATTCGACGATACGATTCCAACGCCGCTTGTTTCGTAATTTTTCGATCTCGTATGAAAGAGATATCGCAGTTTAAAGTTTATACAAATTTGAATTATAATTATATTTACAATTTCCTTTATAATTTTACCCCTATTCAATCTGGGCCGTTGCCTTTGCTTGAGAAAATCAAGGCCACTCCCCCTTTCTTTCTTCCCCCCACGCAACTCCCAGGTTCGAATTCACGAACGAGAAACCCATATACGCGACCGACTTCATCCCATCGCGAGCCACCCCACTCGATAAACTTTGATCAGAGACCACCATCACGTCGCCCATCGCGAATAGCACTATCGCCCCCAACCCCATAGATTCCGGTCGAGCCAACCACCCCCTAGACGAGCACGAACCGGTAATGAACGCTGCCCATTTACAGCCTCCGCGATGCCCCATACTCCATCATCACCATATAGATTCGAGGAGCTCACGAAGTTCTTCGATTTGTTAGTTGAAAGTTTTCAAAAATACTGAATGAATTGAAAGAAATCAAGGGGAGGAGATTGGACATTTTCGGCCTTTGATTTAGTAAATGGCGGCCAGGCTGAAGAGAATGAATTAGGGTTTGATTATTAACGTGTAGATATATACGTATATATGTAATAATATTTAATTCATTTTAAAACGACTTTTCCAAACGATCTCCAAATCACACGTGCCGCCTGACGTTCGTAAGGTTTACCCCACGTTCCGAACGCAATGGAATAGGTTTCGGAAGCTAATTCGATCGTATGTGAGAGATATGACAATAAACGATCAATTTAAATTAAACCGATTTAAATCGATTTCGAGGCGTTTTAATTTGTACCGGACAAACGATAAATCCAAAAATTCTGAAATTTGAAATCTTACAACAATATCACATTACGGATCCGATGAAACTGGTTTCGTTGAAATCTGAGACTGTTCGAAAATTGGCTATTTTTCAGTCGATAATTAAATATTAAAATATTCAATTTTCACAGATTAACTCCAAATTCAATTTTTAAGAGTTCTAAAATATTTCTATAACTCCAGTATGATTAAATAAAATTTCCCAAATCATTTTCAATCATTTTAAACTCGATTTTCAATTATTAATTTATCGATTTAATTATCAAATTAAATCCAATATTCGAAAATTAAATCATTCGACTTCTTAATTCCACTTATTAATATTTAAAATTAATTAAATATTCGAATTTTAATTATCAAAAATTCTGGGTCGTTACAGGATATGGACATACTCTCTGTCGATACCGAAAACCACTTTGACAACTGTGTACGCGGTGGAGTTTCCAGAATGAAGTAGGATGGTGGCGACGATCCTAAGGTATATACGTGGACCCAACTCCCGTGAGTTGGCATAAGGTGGCTAAAACAGGAGCGATTGACGGACCAAGGAGGTAGCACCTCTTATCGGACACACTTCTTCGATACCATTCTATTACTTGTGATTGATTTGGTGGCCACCCTTGATTGGGAGTGTTGTTCGAGGTGGGCGGTAGTGGCTGCTATGCGTCACCACTAGTCCGGATGCGTAATTGGTATATCTACCCTGGCATTGCCTAGTTGTGCCGTGTCACCTACCATATCGAGCTTTACTACGATTATGATTTTAAGATCCGACCGCGTTAAGGTTCTCCATCCCCTTAACGCTATTTTCTATATGATTATACTTTACTAATTAGACACTACTGTGTATAGCGTATATTACTACATAGTAAATAGTTTAACGGATCCTTAAAGAATGGGCGATCCCAAGCATTCTTTGAGTTACCTGTACCTTTATTACAGTTCACTTGAGTTGGTTTACATTATATAAGTATATATTGTCCTGACTCGAGTGTTTTGTGTTTTGCTTTACGCTCGGGTCAGCCTGAGTTATTCACAGATTTGGATTTCCACTCTCTTGGAGATTTGAATCGCTGGAGATTATCTGCTTGTCTTGTCCTATCTACTTCAGTTCCGTTGTCCTACTCAGCTTGTACTTGGTTATTTTATTGAGACTTCTGTTGTACTCTATTTCTTCTATTGTATCTTATGTACTCTGATATATTTATATAGTAGCTTCATGAACTACTATTTCTTTTACTTCCGCTGCATTATTTTACTCTGTGTCTGTGATCTGTGATTATATTTATTTACTGCATATTCTGAAATTTGCCAAATTTTATTTACAATTCGGTATTTTGAGCAATTCAATTCCGGCATGAGTGTCTACCTATACACTTATAATGGATGCGAATGGTTTAAAATACCGGGTCGTTACAGTTGGTATCAGAGCTTTGGCTTTGAGGCAAAACTCAGCATATGGAGTAGATTTATTTACAGAATCACTTTCGTTCGAGTTTGAATCTTTTCCTCTTGATTTGAATTTCCTTTGAATTTTTGGAACGTTCCCTGCGGTTCCAAAATTCATTCTTGTCCCTCACTATTCATCTTCTTTTGATTTTGGAGTATCACATAACTCCACTTCGAATGATCTTTATAGTGAATTGGCGGTCTCGCGAATATTCTAATTTTCTTGTAAATGGGTGAAAATCCTTTACAATCAGCATCGATTCACCAGAGATTTATATTTATCCTTGGTTTAGATGCTAATATTTTTTTTTCCAAACTCTATCTCTTGAGATCGAACATAGATTTGTCCCAGGAAAATCCACATCGATCTTATTCTTTAACTCACGGTTAACCCGGTTAAAGTTGTCCGCGGTTATCTAAGCTTACCCATCTCTCTACTCTGTTTAACCATCTTGTCTTTTGTTTCTAAACTATCTCCAAACATTTTGAATTGTACTTGTAAATCTAAGTTTGTTTTATATATTGTGCTGTTTGAGTTGTTGATGTTGATTTGGATTCCCGATCGATTCGTCTGATCAACGCTATCGATAGGATTTCTAAAACACTTTGACAGAACAAACTGACATAGTATTATTTTAAAATTTGGTTAGTGAAATAAATTTGGATATATAATTATATGGAACTTGAAATTGATTGAATTGATAGTTTGAAATGATAATACTTGATTTATCATTTATTGTTCTATAAATGAATTTATAAATAGTTGTTTATAAATTTGATATGGGAACTGAAATGAATTTAAATCAAAAATTTGAGAATTTAATTTCCGATGGTTTCAAACTTTGTGTTTAAAGCTTTAAAAGGATATATTATTTAAAGTATTTTTGAATAGAAATTTGTTTCCAAAGAATTTTAAAGTTTAAAAAAATCAGTGCTCTTCTCTTTGTCGCTGGAAAATAATTTCGGTGATGACTGCAGCATCATCGACGTTCATTTTCGAGTTTCGAAGTGAAGAAACCATTCTATAGTTTTGCTACAGCTTTATTTTAGAAAATCTAATTGATTTGAATTTCTAAAATATGACTGGATTATAATATATATAGATATATGATTTAAAATTTGATTTGACATATTATGTATGTATAATTACTTATCGCTAAATGGTTTGAAAGGAATCGGAAGTTTAATTCTTAAAATTTTATTTTAAAGAATAATTTCAGTTATAAGAAGAAAATCAAAAATTTGAATAAATGATTCTAACCTGAGATAATTGAATTGGAAAGTTTTACTTGTATAACACACAATTTCATTCCAATATAACTTACCTAAATTACACAGAAGTTGAATATGAAATTGGATAATATACAATATAGAAATGATTTTAGAAATAAAATTTGAGTGGTTATAATAAATGTTATACACTTAAATTTTAGTTATAAAAGATTAACGGAGGCAAATAGTGAAAAAGGAATTTAAAGAGATTTTATTTAAATAAATTAATAATCAAATTTGATTTAATATGGAACCTTAAGTCTAACCTAGGAATTTAATAAAGGTTATTTCCTGAAATGAATATGTTGTATAATAAATAATGTATCTTTGAATAGATAAAATAAAATACATTTGAATTGGACATTTTGTAATAAAGTTTATTTAACTTGAAATCATAGTTTAATTGATGTCTAAATGAATAAATGTGTAAAGAAATTTGATTGTTATATTTGCTATGATAAATATTTTATTTATGAAATTGACATGCCTTGAAAAATGAATAATTATGATTTAAATAGTTAAAATGTATTTTAACATCACTACAACTTGATAATTGAGAATTTGGTTTTCAAATGGAAATTTTAAGTGTAACTCATTTAAGGAATATCTATTTATGAAATGGGTATTTTAAAATAAAGTGTTAGGTTATGTGTTAAATTAAGAGCTAAGTAAAATAGTAAGCTTTTGACTTAATAAACGAAGTATAGTTTAATTTGGATATTCCATTCATAAAAGTTTGTTTTAATAAGTAATAAGTTAAATGATATCCAAATGAATATTTCTGAAATTAAACTGATTTGAAATGCTAATATATCTACTGTAGCATTTTATAAGTGCTGCTGTTTTGAAAATACAATGTTTTGGAAATTTCTATAATTGAATGAACTTAGAAATGTTACAACTTTTAAATGAATTAAAATATTTTAAATGAAGATTATTTTTTTAAAAAGGAGTTTTGATTTTTCTAAGTGTTATGTTTTTTTAAAAGAATAACATTTCCAATGTGTTATGATTTTAGTAGTATGATTTCCAAATGATAAACACCTCTAAATTGTTATGATTTCAAAGTATTATGATTTCAAAGCATTATGGTTTTAAATTATTATCTTATTTTTTTTTCAAACCATCTTCTGGTTGTCCTTATTTTCCCTCATTTTTGCTACAGACTGGTATAAGCATCTTTCTATAATCTTTATGTTTAGAAATCTTTCTGTAATCTTTGATAATCTTTGTTACTCATCTGGATCTGAACACTGTTTTTCCATTCATAGACCGTCGGTCAAGTGAAAGGGGTGATTCAGACTCTAAAGGATCTTTTTCGTGTTTGTGTTCTTGATTTGATCACCCCATTTTGTCAAACTTATCTATAACAATAGTTATCAGGTGTAATTCCAATTTTCTTATCATCTTGTCTTAATTCTATTCATTCTATCTTTTTTCTGTGCTTTCCCGTACCTCGTTCCTTTTCGAGGACGAAAAGTTTTGAGTGGGGGAGAGTGTAACAACCCTGTATTTTACAATTATTTTTAAATTGATTTTTCCAGATTTAAAAGCTTTATTTATGAAAAAGAATAAATTTTGTTATTTTAAATATAAACTTTGACTTTGATGTGGATTAGAATTCCAAATATGACTAAATTTAATATTTCCTGAAAATGTGAATTTTGGTCAATAGTCAAACTTTGACTTTTAAGTTTAAATTTTAAAATAGTTTGAAATTATAAATTTTATCTTTTATTATGAAAATAGATTTAATAACTTGAACACTACTTTTCGTTTCATTTAAAACGGAGTTAAAATGTAAAAGTTATGTACATCTCAATTTTTAGTATAATTTGTTTTATTGTGCATTTTTTCCAATTTTAAATTTTATAAATTTTATTTTCTATGTCATATTTTATTTTAATATGTGTTAATATGTTATTTTATGTATATTAGTGAAGTAGACATTTTTCTAGAGTCAATGGTAATTTATGTGAAATTTTCATGTCCTGTCTGCTATTTTTAAACAATTTCTTCAATTCTTTTGCTATTTTCTCTGAATTTAATTATTTATTTCACTTTTAAAATGTTTTAAAAGTCATTTTTATTTCAAATTTTGTTTTAGAATATTTTTAAATTAAAGTTAATAATTTTCCAAAGTCAATGGTGATTTATTTGTAATTTCTAGACACTGTTTTGTATTTTAAGCAATTTCTTTTATTATTTTTCTAATTTATTTAAATTTTATTATTTATTTTCTTATATCTTTACTTAGTTTCGGTTTGTATAGTATTTTTCTGAAATATTTTGTTTATATAAAGATTTATAAGGAAAGAAATGTGAAGGGTTGTGTAACGCTTTGAAACGGAAGCCCTTTTATTTACCAAATCCTTTAATTCCTTTAACTCCTCAAAATTAATTGCCTAGCCATGTAAAACCCTAGTGTAGCCGCCACTTTTTCTTTCTCATCTTTTCACGTGAAAACAAATCAGCTCCTCATTTCTCACGACTTCATCCAAAAATAGGTAATGGCCTCCACCACTTTTTCCACTTTCTTCCAATTTTTTTTCTCATATTTTGCCTTGTTTCTCTCTTCTATTTGCATGGCCTCTTCTCCATAGCCACGGCCACCACCTCCAACACCTTTTCCTTACCATCATCACCAGCTACTCCTCTGGTCTTGACCATGGTCGAGACTCCTATGGTGCTAAAAATCCAAAAAAAATGCAACTAGGCCCTTGAAACCATGCTAGTTGACCACTATTTGCTTCACCACTTCATTTTCCACCACCACCACCACCTTTGGCCACCACCACCATCTCTGACCGGACCCTTACACACCACTCCAACCTCTTTCCAGATCTGGACTTGAATGGCCAAGCCCAAACTCCTATGGCCGAGCCCTTTTGGTGAACCAAAACCATGCTATGTTGCATAAGCCCCTTCACCTTCATGCTTTGCAACTTCTTCTCCATGCTTCACCACTTTGGCCATGCATTCTTATGCCCATACCTAAGCCATTCCCTGTTCAAACCAGAGCCAAAACCAACCCTTGACCATGCAAAAAAATAGAGGAAGCAAGGCAAAAGATTTGACATTCAAATCTCTTTTCGTTTAAAAGTTATTCCATTTCAAGTGCGTTGAAATTGTGTTTGTTTTGATGTATGTTTTGGGTTGTAATACAAGAGTTGTAGCTTTGGATCTTGCTCTCCACTCAAGTCCGTAGTCTTTTCATCGTGCTTTTGTTCCATTGTGTCATTGGTTTTGATATCTCCAGCACAAACAGGTGAGTTATTCTCACCAGACAATATGTACCTATATAACTAGTAAATTGACACCCTGTGAATCTGTAGAAATATATTATCATGTTATATATGCCTATATTATTATCATATGATGTTCACACCTGTTATTACACCTGTTATATCATATGTTACTGTTATTTAATGTTATTCTGTTATTTATATCTGTTATCACCATTGCAAGTTCCCTGTAGACTAGAATCACTATGGGTTGAAATGATACATACCCGAACGGACTTTAGAATAGGGAAAATCGTTATGGGCTGAAATGATAGGCCTGAACGATTTTTATTTAAATTATTTTAACTTGGGATTGCGGGTTTGAAATGATAGAACCCGGATTTTTCTTTTTTAACTGCGGATTGAAATGATACATATCCGTATCAGTTGACCTAAGTTAGAAAATTATATACAGGCCCGTGGTTATTTTATAAAGTGTTTTGAATATTTTTAAGTATTTTAAAAATTATAAATTTATGAAATTTGATTTAAATAGATTTTGAAATGTTTTAAAATAAAGAAATTATGATTTTTTTCCGTGTGTTAAAAATGTAATTAATGAATGGTTTAACTGGATTATTGAAATATAACTTAAGTTGGAAATTTGGAATTTGGTTAAAAATGATATTTAAGTTATATGAATAAAAATGGAAATTTAACTATATTTGGAAAATGGTAAATATGATAATTTGATTTAAATTTTAATTTAAGTGATTTATTAAAGTATTATTGATTTTTCTATGAATTTAAGCGGTTAAATAAATGAATGTTTAAAAGTGATCTTTTAAAATATAACTTGACGTGGAAGTGTGAAATTTGGTTTTTATTAAAGGTTTAAGTTAATTAAATAAAATTGGAAATTTAGTTAAATTTGTGAAATGGTAATTTAAATTTGAAGTGTTAAGTTATTTGTTGAAATGTGAAGAATTGAAAACTTTTACACTTAAATTTATTAAGTAAATTGTTGAAAATTGGATTTAATTATAAGAAATTTATTGTGAAAATGATATATGTTAAATGATATGTAAATGAACATTTTAAATGTTAAAATATGATTTTTAAAATGTTTATGTGTTTTAAATTGAAGTTATTTAGTTGCTGGAAATACACTAAAATCTGGAATTAACTTTTAATAGCATTCAGAAATGCTATAGTTTCTGAATTGAACTAAAATTGTGTAAAAAGAGATATTACAGCATTTCTGAAATGCTGTAGTTGCTGTAATTGAACTTATAGGCTAATATTGAACTCAGGTCTATTATAGCATTCTCTGTAAATGCTATAGTGGTCTGCAGTCTTTGCTGAAATCAAATAAAACCTTTGTTTTGAAATCTGAGTTACCGCAGCACTTCTAAAATGCTGTCTTGTCTATTTTGAACTATAATTTAACTAAAAACTAAGTTTTAACAGCAGTTTTAAATGCTGTCTTTGCTGAATAAAAATGTTTTCAAGTATAACTTATAACGGCTTTTTCTAAATGCTGCGAAAGGCTAAAATTTTAATAATTATGGTTTTTGACTTAGTAAACGAACTCAGAATGGTTTGAAACTTTGGAAACTGAATACTTGATTTGAAAATATAATAATTACACTTTTAAAAGGTTTAAATGAATTATTTTTGATTGGAATATAAACTATTTAAAGGTGATTTTAAATGATAGTAAATGAACGATATCTTTGAATTTAAAAGGTATTTAAAGTTGAATATTTGGATTTGTAAGGATATGATATTTTATTATATTAAAATGATTTGAAATGAAGTTTTGGAAAGATATGATATTTTGATATATTGAAATGATTTGAAATGAAGTTTTGAAATGATATGATATTTTAAATATAAGGAAATGGTTTGGAATTGATTTAATCTTTATTTTGATAAATATATGGTTTTGAAATGATATTTTATTTTGAAGTAAAGTATTGTTTTAAAAGTTATAACCACGGGTTATAATAACGATTGGTTGTTAAAGAGACCGGGATCGGATATGGACATACTCTCTGTCGATACCGAAAACCACTTTGATAACTGTGTACGCGGTGGAGTTTCCAGAATGAAGTAGGATGGTGGCGACGATCCTAAGGTATATACGTGGACTGTGATAACCCAGAATTTTTGGGCAATAATAATTTGATAATCTTCTTTTATAATTATTTAAAATGATCTAAAATTATTCTTTTTCAAAACTAATAAAGTGTGTAAGTGTTTGTGTAAATATCTATAAGTAGCTTATAAATAAAAATTTGAATTGAAATTCAAATGAAATTACCCTGAGAATAAATTGGATTCAAAACTCTATATTTGAAGCTAGTATATATATATAACTATTTATTTGTGTATAATTGGATTTTTATCATTTTCTTTAAGATATATAAAAACAAATAACAAGGTAAGTTTAAATATAAGACAAATAAAACTAAATTGAAAATATTATATAAATATATATAAAAACATTTAGTTCATAATAATTACAAATGTAAACTAATTGTTACATGCAATTACAAGTGTAAGCTAATTGAACAAGTGTCATTTATTTATTTTTATTTTAAGATAAATTAAGCAAATTTATATAAACATCTCTCTATCCCTCTCTTTCATTTTTCTCTTTTTATCTTTAATTTCAAAACCAAAGAGAAACCAAAGCTAGGATAAATCAGTAAACAAAAATCAAAGAAAAACAGCAAACAACCTCTTTCAAATTTTTCAAACCTGAAGCTAAGATTCAAAGTTCAACTCAAACCCGAAATCAAGCAACAACTTCAAGATTTAATCCGAGAAAAGTTTAAAGTAAATCAGATTTCAGTTCAAAATCAACAATCAAGCTTCAACCCAACATCAAGTTGCAGTTCAAAAATCAATCTTCCATTGTCAAAAATAAGGCATGTTCTCTGTTTAACAAAATCTGTGAGTAACTCTGAAACCTTTGGTATATTTTGAAGTTGTATGTGATGATCTTTGAAAAGTAATGTGAAATATGCTATGCATGTTGTTTTATAACAATTATAAGTATATATGTGTTAATAATGATATACATGATGGGAACTTTGAAAATAAATCTTTGTTCAATCTGAAACAGTGAATAAACTTAAATTAAAAACTTGGTCCAGGAAATAAATTATTTAAGTAAAATTGGATGAGTGTTATATAAATGTATGTCTGATAATTTTAAAATGAATGCATGAAAAAAATACATTTAAGTACTTGTATAAATGTCTGCATAACAGAATATATATGTTCTGTTCTTCTTGTATAAGCTTCTAAGATATTACAAGTCGAATTTTGTCCCTGATTTCTTTTAGACTTGGATATATGAATTGATTATGTTTATAACAGCAAGGATTAAGTTTTAAAAATAATTGTAAAAAAAAGAATTGAATATAGTTTTCACTCGAACATAATTATTACAGTAAAATACATATATATGTTAAAAATCAACAATCTCAATTTCAGATTTGGATTGCATGGGTGTATTCATGTTTGAAAATCACGATTTTTAATATGAGTATCATGATTTTTAGTTTGATAGTTGGTGGGAATTTTCGAGTTGAACGGTTTGGACATTTCGGTTGATTGCCGTTGATCGGAGGTGAGGTGAGCATTGGGGTTTGGTCGGAAGGTAGGTGGTAGCAAGGTGGTTTCTGGAAAAATGTTCGCTGGATTTTTAAATCACCATGGTGGCTGGTCGGCGAAGTTTTAGGGTTTAAGGCCCTGTTCGAGTCGACAATGTTTGCGAGGCGATTGCGAAGGCGTGGATGCATCGGTCTCAATCGGACGGGGGGGAAAACGTCGCGTGGGTCATTGACATAGCTCTGGTTGTGGTTGCATAGTTTCTGGTGATCGTTATCGTTGGGGCTTGGCGTTTTCATTGAGGCGTTGGGTTCCAGGTAGATGCTTGGTAGCTCGATTTTGATTCCTTGGTTATTTCATCGATCTGGATTGTCGAGATCATCGGCGAAGTCGTCGACGGTGTGTTGGAGGCGGCGTAGTTGGTCAGAGATGATCGAAATGTCAGTGCACGTGCACGCGTGTATGTTTGAATCTGGAAGTGATGGTGGAATTGGGGAAGAAGAGTTTTTCTCGAGTCTGGGTCGAAGGAGATGGCGAGTTGTCTCGAAGAAGAGAAGAGCGTGGGTGATTTGAGTTTTAACTCGAGAAATTGAGATGTGGCTCGGGTTTCATTTGGGTATCGGGATTGCTTTGATTTTGTTTTATAACGAAAGAGAATGTGTAGTCAGTTTTAGTAAATAGATAGGAAAATGTTTTCAAGACCCTTATCAAACAGTTTTTCAAAAAAATAAGTATATTAGAAACTTTAATAAGGGGTGTTTTGACTAAAATTAATATCCTGGTATTAGTGATTAAGAGTAAATTACTAATATAATTAATTAGTGGATAGTTTAATAATTTAATGTAATTAATTAAAGGTAAATAAAATGAATATAATTAGTTAAAGATAATTAACTAATGAAAGTGATTAAGGATTAATTAATTAAATTAAGTGGTTATGGAATATTTACTTGATGGAAATAATTAAAAGATAATTAGAGACTAGTTGCTTAAATGATGATTATTTAATATAAGTAATTAAAAGATAAATTTGTTAAGGATTAATTAATTTAATTAGTAATTAAAGGTTAAATTAATTAATAATTAGAGGTTAATTAATTAAGAATAATTAACCTAAAATATAATTACTTGATGAAGTAATTTATTGAAAGGTAAATTACTTAAGAGAATTAATTTAAGTTCTATTACTTAGTGTAGTTAATTTAATGGGTTAATTAATTAAAGATTAATTAATTAAGGGAATTAATTAAGGGATAGTTAATAAATGAGTATGATTAAAAGAAAATTAATCAATGTAAGTAATTATAGGAATTAATTTGAGTAATTAATTAAGGATCATTGTAATTATTGTAAATGGGTGAAGGTTAATTAATTTGTGAAATTAATTAAAGGTTAATTACTTAATGTAATTAAAGACGAAAAGTAAGGATGATTAATTAATGGTTTGAAATTAATGTTAAGTAAGTATGATTAAAAGTGATTGAAGTAATTAATTAAATTAATTAAATTAATTAGAGATGGTATGGTTGATTAATCTTGCTATAAATGATTAAATGATATTGTATGCCTTGGATTAGTTGATATCTCTGATATGTGATGTGGAATGCTATGAGATATAATATGTTTGGGTTAAAACAGGACATCCTGTATTTAAAGTTTGAGTTGTATTTCACTTGAGTAACTTGAGTAAAGATGACATTGGATTCAAAGAGACCGGAGTCGGGTATCAGTAAATACCCGAAACCACTTCGATTTGAAATCATCTAAAATTCTTTATAAATTGATATGTGAAACCAATAGGCTGGTTTGGGATAAAATGGACCATTGAAACTAAGTTGGATGCTTAGATATTGTTTTGTGAAAATAAGTGTTGACTATATAAGTTGTTTACTTGTAATAATGTACGAGTTACCCCGGGTTTTAAATAAGTTCTATGGATTGGAATTTATTGTTAGATGAGTTTACTCACGCTGGTTTCCAGCCTGACCCGGGTGTTACTTTGATGTAATGCTCGGGTCAGACCGAGTATTACAGATTTTCAGGAAAGGACGTTCTGGAGTTCAGGTGGCGAGCTGGATGGTAGAGACGTATAGAGTGTATTCCACTGTGTATTTGAGAGTTGTATTGATAGTAGTATGGGACATGTTAATTATAACTATCCATCTATTGTAATGATTGTAACTCTGATGAATTGTATGTAAAGCAACAATTACAGCTTTCTTTTATAAAATGCTATTATTTGTTATTATATTTAATCCGCTGCGAATGTGAGATGTTGTGTTCTCTGTTCTTCTTTCTTCTTTCTATTTCTTTCTTCTATCTCTTTTCTTTTTCTTCTAACTATCTGGAAATTTCGGGTTCGAAATTTCCGGGTCGTTACATGGACCCAACTCCCGTGAGTTGGCATAAGGTGGCTAAAACAGGAGCGATTGACGGACCAAGGAGGTAGCACCTCTTATCGGACACACTTCTTCGATACCATTCTATTACTTGTGATTGATTTGGTGGCCACCCTTGATTGGGAGTGTTGTTCGAGGTGGGTGGTAGTGGCTGCTATGCGTCACCACTAGTCCGGATGCGTAATTGGTATATCTACCCTGGCATTGCCTAGTTGTGCCGTGTCACCTACCATATCGAGCTTTACTACGATTATGATTTTAAGATCCGACCGCGTTAAGGTTCTCCATCCCCTTAACGCTATTTTCTATATGATTATACTTTACTAATTAGACACTACTGTGTATAGCGTATATTACTACATAGTAAATAGTTTAACGGATCCTTAAAGAATGGGCGATCCCAAGCATTCTTTGAGTTACCTGTACGTTTATTACAGTTCACTTGAGTTGGTTTACATTATATAAGTATATATTGTCCTGACTCGAGTGTTTTGTGTTTTGCTTTACGCTCGGGTCAGCCTGAGTTATTCACAGATTTGGATTTCCACTCTCTTGGAGATTTGAATCGCTGGAGATTATCTGCTTGTCTTGTCCTATCTACTTCAGTTCCGTTGTCCTACTCAGCTTGTACTTGGTTATTTTATTGAGACTTCTGTTGTACTCTATTTCTTCTATTGTATCTTATGTACTCTGATATATTTATATAGTAGCTTCATGAACTACTATTTCTTTTACTTCCGCTGCATTATTTTACTCTGTGTCTGTGATCTGTGATTATATTTATTTACTGCATATTCTGAGATTTGCCAAATTTTATTTACAATGCGGTATTTTGAGCAATTCAATTCCGGCATGAGTGTCTACCTATACACTTATAATGGATGCGAATGGTTTAAAATACCGGGTCGTTACAAATTTAATCCAAACTACTTTCCTATTTAAATCATCTTCAATTAATTACATATAGTTATTACCATTAATTACTTCATTAAGTAATTACACTTCATTAATTACATTTAAGTAATTATACTTATCAAATCATCCAATTATTAATTTAACTTAATTAAACTAAATTAATTAACTTAAACTAATCAAATTAAATTCAATTAATTACATTAAGTAATTAATTCCTTAATTACTTCCATTAAGTAATTACACTTAACATTTTCACAAATGATTATCTTTAATCGATTAATCTAATTAATTATTAAAATTTATCACATTTATTAATTATTTAACAAATCTTAAGTTAATGACCTTCATTAACTATTAACAATTCTTAATTTCTTTCCTTAAGAAATTAAACTTAGATTTAATCATTATTAATTTCAAATTAATTTATCTTTAATAACCCATTAATTAATCTCTAATTATTTAATTAATTTAAGTTCTTAACTGTAACTTAATTAATCTTTAATTACTTGATTAATTAATCTATAATCATTAAAGTCTAATCTTATCAAATTAATGATCCTTATTTACTAATTAATTATTCCTGATTAATTAGTCTCAAACTTTAGTTAATTAATTATAAACCCTTAATTACATAATTAATCATCCATATCATTAATTAAATTAATTAATTATCCATTTTTAATTATCTTAATAATTTAAAGAATCCAAATCATTAAATCCTAATTTACTTTAAGATAAACATTATTCTTATTGATGATTAAATTATCATTAACAAAAACATTTAAAACAATTTCCTTTCAATTTATTTCAAATTTCATTTTAAATTTAAGATTTAAAAATGAATACAAATTTAACTTTAACCAAGTTTAAACAAATTTAAAAACCTTTTTAAATCTCATGTTAAAGAAAGACTTACCTTATAAAAGAAGTTTAAAAGAATTTGACCCAAAATTCTTTTTAAATCCAAACCATTTAAATACACTTATATTTAAAATTGTTAAAAGAATTTAAATTTTAAAAACTAGGATACAAATTAAATTTGAATCCAGATTAAAACCTTTGATTTAAACTTTGTTTAAATCCTTATCTTCAATTTTAAAAGCATTTAGAATTAAATCAGACAGGTTTTAAACAAAACCTGTAAAACAGCTAAATGACTCGAGACACCCCCTAAAATGCCTCGAGCCAACCATCCCAGAACTTCGAGCAAAACCCTAAATGACTCAAGAATTACTCGAGACAACAACCCCTGCCAAACCCAACTTCAAAAAAACAAGGCAAGTGCACCGTGCACTTGCACGGTGGCGCCGTCCCTCTATGATCACCTCCGATGATCTCCTCTCATCAGAAAACATCCATACATCCTATCTCGATCATCAGATCGTCACTTTTAACTCGAAATCGAACCCGAGCTAATAAACCCAAACTGGAACATCAACAAAACCCATCATCGAAAGCCTGTCATCGCCTCGTACTCACGACCCCGACCACCAGAAATCATGCAACTCCGGCCACTCACTCTCCAACATCCCCTCTATCATCCCCCAGAGTCACGGCGAACTCGATCGAGCGAGGACAACGAACGCAACGACATTCTCAGTCCTACTAAAATTAGGTTTAGAAATTTAATTTGATCGTCGCCGCTACCACGTTGAACTGGAGCACATCCCACCATTTTTCCCTGGCACACAGTACTCCCCTCTACCTTCACACGAAACCCCGAAGTCCCTCTATGACGAGATCACCAGAAAACACCGTATTTCCCATTTCAGTTCAAACAAGGACTTCACCTTCAACCCAGTACTAAAAATTGTGAATTTAGTTTTAAAAATCATACATTTGAATAAGTTTTCAGATTATAAACTTAGATCAGTGAATTAATATGTTTGATTTTAACATAAATCAACTTGCACTGTTGTTTTATATTTTTCCAGAGAACATACAAATTATTTTTAACTTAAACAAATTTTAATCTAAAATCTATGATATAACAAACATACTTTGTTCAAGACTTAAGTCTTAACAAAGACTGGATCAAGAGCAAGTGAATTTTGATTAGAATTTGAACCTGGAAACTATAAAACAGAGAGTGCTCAGATAAACAAACATGCAATCATACATCCATATGTACTCAGCAGTATTTCATTTATATATACATACACAATACATATTCATTTCAGAAAAACTTGCAGGCAACCAAATAATTCAAAAACTTAAGCCTTTTTAAAGTAATGTTACTCACCTGAACATTTGAAACCAGAGACAGAGCCCCTTTTTATTTTGAAACAAGCTTTGAAAACTTGAGTGTTGAAAATAAATGCTTTTTGATCTTTTGAAAACTTGAACTGGAGACTTAGTTGAGATGAACTGAAGCTTCATTTGAAATATACTTTCTAGTATGCTAAGTTTTCTTTGTAAACGGAAAGAAATGAGGAGGGTTTGATAAATAGAACAAGTATTTACAGAGGACAATAGTATTTACTGGTACAAAAATGTTCAGAGATTTTTTTCTTTAGCAAGATGGCTGGGATGATTTCGACCTTGTGCTAGAGATGATGGCATTTAATGCCTTGGTCCTTTTGTCTACATACTTACCTCATATTTTATTTCGTATGTACTTATTGTAGTTTATATATATTTTTCTCTTCAAGTGTACATACTATTTTATACTTCCTGTACAATATGAAGATATGTATTTTTTTTACTTTTATACTTTGTTTTACAACCTTGCAAAAATGTAGATCTATAGTTTATTCTTGCCTGGTTTGTCTTATGCTTTGGAATATAACTAAGTTTCTATATTAACATGATGTTAGAATTTAGGAAATGTGTTTACTTATGTCTACAAAAGCATATCTTCTATTTTCTAACTCAAATACTTATTCTACTATTATTAATTTTTATACTTTTGTTAGAAAGACTAAATTTTAATATTAATAAGGTTTATTTTATTTTAAATATTTTTGAAAGTCTAAATTTTAAAATTTCCAAATCATAGCTTCCCTTAATTAATAAATTTAAAATAACAATTTCTATAAAAACCTCATTTGTAAAGATATTACATTATTAATATTATTTAAAATATAACTCATTGTTAAATTTAAATAATTTATAAAAGAAACTATCTCTTTATTAATAAATTACTTATTTAAACAAACTATATTTAAAAAGAACAAAACAACCTTTCTTGTTTAAATCTAAACTTAGGCTAAAATCATTTTAAACAAATAAACTTTTATCTTGAGTATTTTAAAATCATATGGTTATTTATTTAATATTAAATTAAATCAAATTTCCAAATTACCAAAAATATTAAAATTTGGAAACATGCCTTAATTTATGTAACGACCCGTATTTTTACGGATCGAAACATCGTAAAACAGTTGTCATTAGGTCGCAATGTTGATAAGTCGTCCAGATTCTAAGTCATTCAGAGTTAAGTCGTCCAGAGTCTAAGTCATGGACGAGGTAAGACTTAGGTCGTATAGCAGTTAGGTCGGAGTAGACGACTTATAGGAGTTGGCGACTTAAGGAGTTGGCGACTTAGGAGGATAGACGACTTAAGGGTTGGAGCGACTTATAGGATTGGCGACTTAAGATAGCGGCGACTTAAGAGTTAGCGGCTTAGGGAAGTTAAAGACCTAGGGGGTTAAGCGGGTTAACGACTTAAGGGTTATAGGTCGTAAGCGACTTAAGGATGAGTCGTTGAGGGCTAGGTCGTCTAGACGACTTAGGTGTTAGGTCATAAGACCTTGTGTGTAGTTAAGTCGTATAAGGACTTAAGCAGTTAAGTCTTGAAGTCGCGTGCGTGTGTGTTAGGTCGTATATACTAAGTCGTTGAGTCGTAAGTCATTAAGTCGTCCATACGACTTAAGTAGAAATGTGGTAGTGTGTTAAGTTGCTAAGTCGTATCTCGTTGAGTCGCGTAAGTTGAAAGGTCGTTAAGTCGTATCTTAGTTAAGTCGCGTGAGGACTTGTGTTGTTAAGTCGCTAGGTCGTGCGCATGTGTGTTAGGTTAGGTCGTGCGAAGGCTTAGGTCATTGAACTGTTGAGTCGTAAGTCGTAGGGATGGTTAAGTCGTAAGTCGTGGTATTTATGAGTCGTAGGTCGTGGATTTTCTTAAGTCGTGGACGACTTAAAAGCGAGCGGACGACTTAGGGATTTCAGCCTATAAATACCCGGCTTTTCTTCACTTTTTGGGATCCGGATTTTGAAGCGACGAAGTGCTGCTATTTTGAGAGCTCGAGTTCTACACTTCTTCACTTCTTTTCTCCACTCTAATCTTGTGATTCCTTCCATCCAAATCGAAGATCAAATCGATGATCCAAGAGCTTAGATTGAAGATCTACATCCATCGAAGAGAGATTTCATCGTTTGAAGCGGATTTGTGATAGATCGAGTTAGATCCTTCGCTGTCCAGATCTGAAGTGTGTTGCTTTTGAGGTGTTTAGGTGATTTGGTGAGTGGTGATTATCTCTCACACGGATCCAAAGGAGTATATCGGATCGTTGGCTTAATTTTGTGTTAAAGTAGTGATTTCCATGCATTTTCGTAAACTTAAGTATAGATCCATTGTTCATGATGATTTGACATCCATTTTACTATAAGTTAACCTATGCAAGTTCATTCATCAAGTTGTAGAGATATTGCTCATGTTTTCATACTTGTTAGATTTCGACCCTTTATTTACAAGATTGCCATTATTGTTATAATTATTTATTAGATCATGTTTGAATGTTTGATTACTTGGATTAATGATTGACTTGATTGATTGTTATGAATTAGTTGATTGATGATTTGATTTAGACAAGATGGTCGAAGATGATTCAAAAGCTAAGGGAAAGGCTCATGAATTGGGAAAGCTGCTCGTGGCATATGTAGCGGATGATGAAGCTCATATGGATAGATTTGATGATGATGATGTTAAGATGAGGCTTTGCTAGGATGTGATGAAGCGAGGCATGATATGAGATAGTCTTGGTCTAATCCAGATGGGATCATTCCAAGCATGTTGATAACTCGGTGAAATGGTTCGAGTTTGAGGATAATGGTTTGCTCGAGAGGCGCTTGAGCTAGTATGGAAATAGTCGTCGAGGAGGATGACTAGAAGGCTGAGATTTCATCGTTGTTGAAGGTTCTAGCATGCTCAAAGAAAGAGTACGCTGGGCAGATTCGATAGTCCCTAAAGACTACTGATTGGTAGTCAAGTACTCTGGGCAGATTCGATAATCCTAGGCACGGGTTTCGACGATGTGCGGAGATATGTCTAGAACCGGGGTTTCCATTAGCCCTTGACGGACGGCTGAAAGAATGTGCCGGTCATTCAATTAACGGTGGTATCGAGGCAATGATAACAGTGATAGCCAGAGTCATGGATGTTTGGTTGTATCGTCATTCGGTCTCAAGAGCAGTGTTTTCTTGGTGCTTATCTGATCTTGGTTTAGGCCTTGGGGGTTTATACTTGGAAAACATCGCCCTTGACTCGAGTGATAATTTCTTTACTTTAAATGGTTGCTTTGCTATGTTTGCTTCTGCTTAGTGTGTGTCTGGGGGCTATCACTGTAGAAAGAGGTGGAGTGGGAGGGTTGGATTCCTATTCCTTTTTCCTTTATGCTCTTTTGGTATGTTGTTAGTTAATTTACCGCTCACTAAGACTGTTGTCTGACTCAAGGCTTTATGTTTTAACTCTTATTGCCTTGGGCTGTTCGTCCATTTTGGGATGGGCAGACTAGGTAGCAGGTGACAGGTGCTGTTCTTGCTTCCAACGATGCTGATGACGAAGACGAGCTGGAGGCTTGCATATTATTTTCTTACTATATGTACTGGATGTTCAGCTGCTTGTATAATTCTCTGAGTGATATGTAGTGAGGCTTGATGTATTGACTATTCAGATGTTTGTATTCAACTATTATGAAGTTTTATATGATGACATTCTATTCTGTGAAGCTTCACTATATATATGTTCTATTGTATTTTATCCATGTGCTGTGAGTTATACGATAGATTCTGTTGTTTTAATTTACCCTGACAATCGTCCATGGCTGCTTGGCACACTTTACAGCGCACTATCTCTAGGTTCAGTGTGGGGGTCATGGGCGGTCGTCACATTTGGTATCAAAGCTTTGGTTAATCGATTTTACCCAACGCTCGTTGACGTAACTACGTATGAGAGACGTAATTGTATTTTGATGGATGATTACTATATATAATATAGTAGCTTAGAAAGATTTGAGTCCTTTATGCAGTTGTTTCTCAAGGTATGTTAATCATTCCTTTTTATAGATATTAGGAATGAGTCGAAGGGGGAGACCAGCTGCTAGGGAAGGCCGTGCTACTGAGGGGGCTGCTGATTATGTTGCTATGTTCGAAGCTATGATGACTTCGATCATGAGAAGGATGCTAGCCCCGGGGCCATCAGTAGATGTTGGAGTTCAAGTCCAAACTCCAAAACCAGTGGATTTTGCTAAGCTGTGTAAAGATTATATTGCTCTTGGAGGAAAGGTTTTCTTAGGAACAGAATCAACCATTGAAGTCCAGAGGTGGATAGATGCTTGTAGAAGGATCTTTAGTGATTTGGGAATTGAGGATGCGACTAAGAGGAAGTTAGCATCAAGACAGCTTCAAGGAAGAGCTTCTGATTGGTGGAATTCTATCACCATTGATACTCCAAAGGAAGAAATTACTTGGGAGCAATTCCAAGACAGATTTGAAACTAAGTTCATTTCTACGGCTCAGAAGTCTGTTCTGTTTAAGAAGTTTGTGGAGCTCAAGCAAGGTGGAAGACCAGTTCTTGAGTACGTTTCTGAGTTTGAAGCTTTGTCCAAATATGCCCGGTCATATATTGAATCTTCGTACAAGAAGAATAAGAAGTTCGTGACAGGCTTGGACAGTTATCTTGGGAGGCAATTGGTGGATCATTTGGACGATTCATTTGAGAAGCTAGTAGAGAAAGCTCTCAGGAACGAGAATCTATTTCCTAAGGAAAGGTCTGTTGTTGCTGTGACCAAGGAAGAATCTAAACCACAGCAGGGTGGAAACAAGAAGAGGAAGCAGCAGCAACAAAAGGGTAAGGATGGCCAGAAGAAGCCAAAGGGCAAAGTGACCTGCTACAATTGTCAACAGAAGGGCCATTTCTCTAGGGATTGCAAGAATCCGAAGGTGCCAGTGAAGTGCCACAACTGTGACAAGCTGGGGCATGTTAAGAGGAATTATCCAGAACCGAGGAGGGACAAGCAGATTGTGCAAGCTTATGCTTTGGGGGCTGTTCCGTCATCTTCGAAAGCTCCTACTACTGAAGAGAGAGGAAAGAGTGTGGTGGTTCAAGGTACTCTTTCCGTATGTGGTGTTCCAGTTAGAGTGTTATTTGATACTGGGGCGTCGCATTCGTTTGTTTGTAATGAACTTGTAGGCCGGTTGGGTTTAGAACCGGATATCGTTGATAGGCCATTGGTCGTGACTAATCCAGTTGGGGGTTCGTCTTGTTTGTGTATGTTATGCTGTGGTCTGATTGTATCGAGTCATGATTGCTATTTTGTTTGTGATTTTTTTGTTCTGAACTTTGCGGGGTTCGGAATTATTTTGGGTATGGACTGGCTTAGGAAGTATGCGGCAAAGGTTGATTGTGAAAGGTTGGAGGTGACAGTCGAGAATGTGGAGGGGCGAAAGATTATGATACGATGTAAGCATGAAGAGGGCTTCTTCATGAGCTTCATGTATTCGCTGTTTGTTCCACGGGATGGACTGTCATCTGTGCCAATCGCTAATGGATTTGAGGATGTCTTTGACGAGGTCAAACGGTTACCGCCGCATAGAGAGATCAAGTTTCGTATAGATCTAGTTGAAGGAGCCAGACCTGTTGTGATGCCTCTTAGGCGGATGGCGCCTAGGGAGCAGCAAGAGTTGAGGGTGCAGGTTGATGACCTTTTACAGAAAGGATTCATTCGACGTAGTGTGTCCGAATGGGGTACACCAGTTGTGTTTGCAACCAAAGCAGATGGATCGTTGAGGTCGTGTGTGGATTATCGTGAGCTGAATAAGGTGACTAAGAAGAACAAGTATCCATTGCCGAGAATAGATGACTTGTTTGATCAGCTTCACGAAGCTAAGGTGTTTTCTCAGATGGATTTGGCAACGGGATTTCACCAGTTGAGAGTGGCTAAGGATAGTATGCTGAAGACTGCTTTTCGGACACCATCCGGTTTCTTTGAGTGGATGGTAATGCCGTTTGGATTGACTAATGCGCCAGCATATTTTGTGGATCTTATGAATAGAGTGTTCAGAGATCAGTTGAGCAAGTTCGTGCTAGTGTTCGTGGATGATATTCTGATTTATTCCAGAACCGAAGAAGAGCACAAGACGCACTTGCGTATTATTTTGGAAATCTTACGGAAACATCAGCTGAAGGCTAAGTTATCGAAGTGTCACTTTTGGAAGAGTGAAGTGAGGTTCTTAGGCCATATTATCTCTAGAAGTGGAATAGCGGTTGATCCTGCTAAGGTGGTAGCAATCCAGGATTGGGTTAGACCTAAGAATGCATCGGATGTGAGAAGTTTTCTTGGATTAGCAGGATATTATCATCGATTTATCAAAGACTTTTCCAAGGTGGCTGCACCATTGACAGGATTGACGAAAAAGAACCAAGTATTCAGATGGGATGCTAAGTGTGAGCAAGCTTTCGGAATCCTGAAGGAGCAATTGACAAGTGCTCCTGTTTTGACTATTCCTAGTGGAAATGATGAGATGGTGGTTTACACCGACGCATGTGGTACTGGACTTGGAGCAGTGCTGATGCAGAAGGATAAAGTTGTTGCGTATGCAAGTCAACAACTGAAGCCGCATGAAAGGAATTACCCGACTCATGATTTGGAGTTAGCGGCGATTGTTTTTGCTCTGAAGGTGTGGAGACATTATCTATTGGGAGTTCGATTCGAATTGTTTACGGATCATAAGTCGTTGGAGTATCTTTTCTCCCAAAAGGATTTGAATCTTCGTCAGCAACGATGGCTAGAGTTTTTGGCATCATATGATTTTGGTATAGCTTATACTACGGGAAAGGGTAACGCAGTAGCAGATGCGTTAAGTCGAAGACATGCAGGATTGGGAGCCATGTTTTCAGAATGGAAGAATCTCGAGTATTTAGCTGGATTTGACTTCAGGCCCAGATGTGAATTGGAACCTGAGATGTTGGCAAACCTATCAATAAGACCGACTCTTGTGGAAAGAATTGGCGAGAGTCAAAAGCGAGATGATAAGCTTGTCAAGGTTATCCGTGATTTGGAATCTAGATTGGACCCAGAAAAGGATAAAGGATTCGAGGTCGATCGAGAAGGTTGGCTTCGAAAGCAAGGACGACTAGTTGTTCCCGATATAGATGAATTGAGAAATGAAGTTCTGAAGGAAAGTCATCACTCGAAGTTGACAATTCACCCAGGTGGAAACAAGATGTATCGGGATATGAAGAGAACCTATTACTGGGAAGGTATGAAGAAGGATGTTGGAAATTTTATTTCCAAGTGTATGAACTGCCAGTTGGTAAAAGCCAAGCAGAAGAAGACAAGTGGATTGCTTCAGCCGTTAGAAGTACATGGAAGTGGGAGCAGATATCGATGGATTTTATCAATGGGTTACCTAGAACAAGAACGGGAAATGAAGGGATTTGGGTCATTGTAGATCGTCTGACTAAGAGTGCAAGATTCATTCCTGTTCGATCGACTAGGACTACATCAAAGTTGGCTGAGTTATATGTTAAGTGGATAGTTCGATTCCATGGTATTCCGAAGAGTATAGTGAGTGATCGAGACCCATTGTTCACTAGTGGATTTTGGAAGAGCTTCCAGGAAGTTTTGGGAACTAAGTTGTGTTTGAGTACAGCTTATCACCCCCAAACAGATGGTCAAACTGAGAGAGTTAACCGAGTTTTGGAAGATCTCCTTAGAGCTTTTGTTTTAGATTTCGGAGGATCATGGGAAGATCATCTTCATTTGGTGGAATTTTCGTATAATAACAGTTATTAGTCCAGCATTGGTATGGCACCGTATGAGGCATTGTATGAGAGACCGTGTAACTCTCCGACATGTTGGTTGGAAACAGGAGAAAAGCTGATGCTTGGGCCAGAGATGATTCGACAGACTTCAGATTGTATAGAGATCATTCGACAACGAATGAAGGCAGCCCAAGACCGACAGAAAAGTTATGCTGATAAGCGTCGTAAGGATTTGGAATTCGACGTAGGTGATATGGTTTTTGTGAAGATTTCTCCACTGAAGAATGTTATTCGATTCGGGAAGAAAGGAAAATTGACTTCGAGATTTGTTGGACCATTCCCGATCATCGAGCGAATTGGAAAGCTCGCCTATAGATTGGAGTTACCAGAAAAGATGTTGAGTGTGTATAATGTTTTTCATGTATCGTATCTACGGAAGTATGTGCACGACTCGAATACAGTGGTTTCTGCTGATAGCTGTGAAGATTTAGAGGTTGATCCAGTCGATAAGAGACCTCGTAAGCCGCTTCGTGTTGTGGAAACCGACACGAAACAACTTAGGAGAAAGGTAGTTAAGTTGCTCAAGATACAATGGAGTGATGATGATAACGACTGTACATGGGAGGTGGAAGAGAGGATGAAGGCAGCTCATCTTGAACTCTTCAAGGTATGGCCATAAGGTGTCGTGTCATCTCACGATATTGTAACTTGTTCTAGTTTTAGAATTCTACATGCTAAGCTAGAATTGGATGCATGGTTTGTTGATTGCTATGGATGGTAGGCATGCAGAATAGTTTTTGATTGCTCTTGTTTGTTTGGAATTTCGGGGGCGAAATTCCTAAGGGGGGGAGAATGTAACGACCCGTATTTTTATGGATCGAAACATCGTAAAACAGTTTTCATTAGGTTGCAATGTTGATAAGTCGTCCAGAGTCTAAGTCGTTCAGAGTTAAGTCGTCCAGAGTCTAAGTCGTGGACGAGGTAAGACTTAGGTCGTATAGCAGTTAGGTCGGAGTAGACGACTTATAGGAGTTGGCGACTTAAGGAGTTGGCGACTTAGGAGGATAGACGACTTAAGGGTTGGAGCGACTTATAGGATTGGCGACTTAAGATAGCGGCGACTTAAGAGTTAGCGGCTTAGGGAAGTTAAAGACCTAGGGGTTAAGCGGGTTAACGACTTAAGGGTTATAGGTCGTAAGCGACTTAAGGATGAGTCATTGAGGGCTAGGTCGTCTAGACGACTTAGGTGTTAGGTTATAAGACCCTGTGTGTAGTTAAGTCGTATAAGGACTTAAGCAGTTAAGTCTTGAAGTCGCGTGCGTGTGTGTTAGGTCGTATATACTAAGTCGTTGAGTCGTAAGTCATTAAGTCATCCATACGACTTAAGTAGAAATGTGGCAGTGTGTTAAGTCGCTAAGTCGTATCTCGTTGAGTCGCGTAAGTTAATAGGTCGTTAAGTCGTATCTTAGTTAAGTCGCGTGAGGACTTATGTTGTTAAGTCGCTAGGTCGTGCACATGTGTGTTAGGTTAGGTCGTGCGAAGGCTTAGGTCGTTGAACTGTTGAGTCGTAAGTCATAGGGATGGTTAAGTCATAAGTCGTGGTATTTATGAGTCGTAGGTCGTGGATTTTCTTAAGTCGTGGACGAATTAAAAGCGAGCGGACGACTTAGGGATTTCAGCCTATAAATACCCGATTTTTCTTCACTTTTTGGGATCCGGATTTTGAAGCGACGAAGTGCTGCTATTTTGAGAGCTCGAGTTCTACACTTCTTCACTTCTTTTCTCCACTCTAATCTTGTGATTCCTTCCATCCAAATCGAAGATCAAATCGAAGATCCAAGAGCTTAGATTGTAGATCTACATCCATCGAAGAGAGATTTCATCGTTTGAAGCGGATTTGTGATAGATCGAGTTAGATCCTTCACTGTCCAGATCTGAAGTGTGTTGCTTTTGAGGTGTTTAGGTGATTTGGTGAGTGGTGATTATCTCTCACACGGATCCAAAGGAGAATATCGGATCGTTGGCTTGATTTTGTGTTAAAGTAGTGATTTCCATGCATTTCCGTAAACTTAAGTATAGATCCATTGTTCATGATGATTTGACATGCATTTTACTATAAGTTAACCTATGCAAGTTCATTCATCAAGTTGTAGAGATATTGCTCATGTTTTCATACTTGTTAGATTTCGACCCTTTATTTACAAGATTGCCATTATTGTTATAATTATTTATTAGATCATGTTTGAATGTTTGATTACTTGGATTAATGATTGATTGTTATGAATTAGTTGATTGATGATTTGATTTAGACAAGATGGTCAAAGATGATTCAAAAGCTAAGGGAATGGCTCTTGAATTGGGAAAGCTGCTCGTGGCATATGTAGCGGATGATGAAGCTCATATGGATAGATTTGATGATTATGACGTTAAGATGAGGCTTTGGTAGGATGTGATGAAGCGAGGCATGATATGAGATAGTCTTGGTCTAATCCAGATGGGATCATTCCAAGCATGTTGATAACTCGGTGAAATGGTTCGAGTTTGAGGATAATGGTTTGCTCGAGAGGCGCTTGAGCTAGTATGGAAATAGTCGTCGAGGAGGATGACTAGAAGGCTGAGATTTCATCGTTGTTGAAGGTTCTAGCATGCTCAAAGCAAGAGTACGCTAGGCAGATTCGATAGTCCCTAAAGACTACTGATTGGTAGTCAAGTACTCTGGGCAGATTCGATAGTCCTAGGCATGGGTTTCGACGACGTGCAGAGTTATGTCTAGAACCGGGGTTTCCATTAGCCCTTGACGGACGGCTGAAAGAATGTGCCGGTCATTCAATTAACGGTGGTATCGAGGCAATGATAACAGTGATAGCCAGAGTCATGGATGTTTGGTTGTATCGTCATTCGGTCTCAAGAGTAGTGTTTTCTGGGTGCTTATCTGATCTTGGTTTAGGCCTTGGGGGTTTGTACTTGGAAAACATCGCCCTTGACTCGAGTGATAATTTCTTTACTTTAAATGGTTTCTTTGCTATGTTTGCTTCTGCTTAGTGTGTGTCTGGGGGCTATCACTGTAGAAAGAGGTGGAGTGGGAGGGTTGGATTCCTATTCCTTTTTCCTTTATGCTCTTTCGGTATGTTGTTAGTTAATTTACCGCTCACTAAGACTGTTGTCTGACTCAAGGCTTTATGTTTTAACTCTTATTGCCTTGGGCTGTTCGTCCATTTTGGGACGGGCAGACTAGGTAGCAGGTGACAGGTGCTGTTCTTGCTTCCAACGATGCTGATGACGAAGACGAGCTGGAGGCTTGCATATTATTTTCTTACTATATGTACTGGATGTTCCGCTGCTTGTATAATTCTTTGAGTGATATGTAGTGAGGCTTGATGTATTGACTATTTAGATGTTTGTATTCAACTATTATGAAGTTTTATATGATGACATTCTATTCTGTGAAGCTTTACTATATATATGTTCTATTGTATTTTATCCATGCGCTGTGAGTTATACGATAGATTCTGCTGTTTTAATTTACCTTGACAATCGTCCATGGCTGCTTGGCACACTTTACAGCGCACTATCTCTAGGTTCAGTGCGGGGGTTATGGGCGGTCGTCACAATTTATTAAATTTAAAACAAAGCTTATCTATTTACAATATATATACAAATATATATACATTATAAATAGAAAATAATTTAGTAGCTTTTAAAAGATAAATTACCAGTTAAATATTTATTTCAAAGAAGATTATTAAATCAATTCAAATCTAATTAACAAATATTATCAAATCAATTTAAGTTTTTTATACAGATTATTAAATTGATATTGCCAGAAATTCTGGGATGTCACATTCCTCCCCCCTTAAAAGAATTTCGTCCCCAAAATTTAAAACAAAGGTAATTTAATAATCTAATTAAAGATTTAATTCTAAAACACAAGCATATATTAATTATATGCTAACAACCATAGCAACCAACTCATCCAATCAAACAAATCTAACTATCTAGACAAAATCGGGATAGGACTATCCAGAGTTTCCCAAGTATAAACATCGGGATACTCGCTCTACAGAATCCAACAGAACTATACTACTAAGCTACAGAGCTCCTACTCATCTAGATCTACAAAACTAGACAGGATATCAGACTATAGACAAGTCTGACTCAACAACCAAAACTCCCTGAACTATTGGTTCCAAAACCAGAGATGGATCATACATGTACTCCCTTAGAGATACGTGAAACACATCGAATCCTAGTTATCCAAACTGACAATTCACTCCAGAAGACCAAACTCTTATCCTCATCAGATCATAGAGAAAATCCAAAATACCTCAGAGCTAGCTTCCCAAACTTACCAAACTTAAAGCTCCTTCGATCTGAGAAAACTTACTCAAAATCAAATTCCCGACTTTGAAATCCAAATTCCTCCATCTCTAATCCACAAAGCTCATCTGACGATCCTGAGCTGCCTTCATCCCTACTGATCAGCTCGACCTTCGTTGATGCCTCTCAAAACAACTCATCAAAATGATCCACTCACAATCAATCCAAGAACACAAACTCTACTCCTCAAACATCAGAAGACTGAACTTACTTTTCCTATCCGAAAAGATAAAATAGATGCACTCCCAAACTGCTTCCGCTGCACAACTCTGATCTGAGAAGATGAAAATGCTGATGATACACACGAGCACAAACTGGACAACACATCCCAGAAATATGGTTCAACAGATCCATAAAAAGAAAACTCAGAAATCCCGAAAGATCTCTGACAAACCAAAAGAAACACTCAACTATCGCAAGTCACTTTTGCGATCAACCCAATCTAATATCCAAAGAAAAACTGCTCTCTCTTTACCAATCAGAACAGCTTAAGCCTATTTAGCCAATCCATCGAAGAAATGGATCCACACTACTGCTTCTGAACTTCACCTCTAGAAAACTACTGACAGATGACCTCCTTGCCTGCACACAGAACAATCTGAACTGCGACGCTACCACTGATGCTAAAGACTTCCTAATCCAAACTCCTCGAGAAACTCAGGCCTCAAAGCCAAACACAAACACCCAGCTGAACTCAGCCTCAACACCGATGCAGACACACTTCCTTAAACTTATTCCAAAGAAACATCCTCGGAGACATCCATAGTCACTGTGTCTCATCACACAACTACTAATTCCTGAGGTATCAAGATACCATCACTAGCTTCTGCTCAACTGTCAGAATCCAAATTCTGCTCATCCAAACTAGCACTTCAAAAATGGACTTCGAACCCTAACAGATTCCTTCAGAGATTGGTGAAATCATTACACCACAACAAAAATTCACTCGAGACGGTATTAGGTCTACAGTCTCGGTAGATACACTTCCAACCTCAACAAACTCCAACCATTGGTAGTTGTGTTACACACACCACTACCCTATCTACCTTTATAACCTATATTGGAAAACCCGAACAGGTAACCCAACAAATAGGTAGAATGTATAAATAAATATATATAAAAATTACAAGTACGCTCTCTCAAGAAAGATACCACTCCAGAGCTTAGGTATTCGCTCAACCTGGCTCTAATACCAACTGAGATGACCCAACTTTCTACTACCAGAAAGTTGCATCATCTTTAAGAAAGAAAGGGGTGAGAAATAGGAAAGATAAAGAAGAAAGAAGAAACAACATCAGAATCTCAACAGCGGAACGAATAAATTATATTAATCACATAAATATTACATAATATACAACATCAATAAGAGTTACACAAATAATACATCACATACTAGACAATTATAAACACCTGTCTAGTTAATACAACTCGATATAACTCAAATACAACACGGAGATACCAACACAGTGGAACACTATACATATCTACAACGCTGAAGCCTCCTGCTCCATTGCTCCTCCACAAATCGTCAAAGCTAACCTGAATCCCTTGGCTACTCGTAAAAATTTGAGTACCCGAGAGTTTAAGAAAAACAGAAATAAACTCCGGGTCAGACATGGGTCTGGTATGAGTAACAGGTTAAAGTTGCTTAACTTTGAAAATCCTTTGAAAACAAAAGGTATCACGTAAGACATCCCACACATAAACATGGAAAAGTTTTTACCTTACGCTAACCAAACATTTGATAGGAAATTCAGTGATATTATAATAGGGTCTAGGGTTTTCAAGTAAAATACAGAAATAGCTGGAATGCTTACATCTCACGTTCCAACATAGTTGGGCACAACTAATACGTACGACACTTATTGGAGATTGGATTCCATACAATGGCAGGGCTACTGGGGTACCGCCCGTCACAGTACCTGGCCTAGATCAGCGTACCGAGGATTACTCTCAATACCCTACAACACAAGGCCGGAACAATCCTACTAGACAGTCCCGAACGAAACAACCCCAGCAGTTGTGGCCACAACTGCCCACACAGCCGAATATAAAGGGACATCTAGACAGGGGAAAATCTCGCTCTCAAGTGGGTGCTACCCACGAAGCCTTGCTGCACCTCCCCTGGTTTAGCCATTCCCGGTTGATGAGGCTTGAGGTCACGATTACCTCATCAGAACACATCACTTAGAATGCTCATCGTCCACCTGACGATGTTCTGAAAGCATTCAATCCATACAAGTTCGTTCTGGGTTCGAACGAAACCGAAGGCATTATCTCGTTACACTCATTTTGGAATTATCCTCAGAGTTAACGACAATAACCCTTGCACTCTGAATCTTCATCTTCACTTGAGATTCACGACCTATCGTTAATTTGGATCGATGTGGTTTTCGGATATCCAAATCTGGAAACCCGATCCTGGTCTCATCGAAATCCAAATCGCCATCTTTTAAGGCCAAGTTGTTTTAAAGTTAAAACAATTCATTTCATTATCCATATACACACAGATAGATAATTCACAATATCACAAATAGATAATTCATAATATCATCACAAATAGATAATCCATATTATCATCACACTTCAACCAAAACATCTATATCACACAGCATTACTTATCTCATATCTGATATTTCAAACCATTCAAGGAAATCAATATCATCCATCATATATAAACAAGGATAAATAATCACACCATTTATAATTAATTTAAAATGAATTAAATTAATTACTTATCTCTAATTAATTTAAAGTAAATTAAATTAATTACTTCATCATTATAAATCTTGCTTACATAACCATAAATTAATTACAAATCAATTTATTTAATCATTCTCTAATTTCCATCTTAATTAATCATCCTGGATTAATTATCCTTTAATTACATTCAAGTAATTATTCTTTAATTAATTTCACAAATTAATTCTTCTTAACCAAATATAGTAATAAATCTTTAATTACTTCATTTATTAATTAACTATAATTAATTACATTAATCCTTAATTAATTACTCAAAATTACTTATTATTTTTTAATTAATCTTAATGAATCAATCCTTAATTACATCATTAATTATATAAATTAATGATCCCTAATTACATTTTTGATTAATTATTCTATTTAAATTAATTACATTAAGAAATTAATCTTTACATAAACCTCATTTATTAATCACTCTTGATTAATCTCATTCAGTAATTAACTACCCTTAATTACTTCATTTAATAAATTAATTACTCCTTAATAATTATCTCAATTAATCCCTTGATCAAAGTAATTTAATCCAAACTACTTTCCTATTTAAATCATCTTCAATTAATTACATATAGTAATTACCATTAATTACTTCATTAAGTAATTACACTTCATTAATTACATTTAAGTAATTATACTTATCAAATCATCCAATGATTAATTAAAATTAATTAAACTAAACTAATTAACTTAAACTAATCAAATTAAACCCAATTAATTACATTAAGTAATTAATTCCTTAATTACTTCCATTAAGTAATTACACTTAACATTTTCACAAATGATTATCTTTAATCGATTAATCTAATTAATTATTAAAATTTATCACATTTATTGATTATTTAACAAATCTTAAGTTAATGACCTTCATTAACTATTAACAATTCTTAATTTCTTTCCTTAAGAAATTAAACTTAGATTTAATCATTATTAATTTCAAATTAATTTATCTTTAATAACCCATTAATTAATCTCTAATTATTTAATTAATTTAAGTTCTTAACTGTAACTTAATTAATCTTTAATTACTTGATTAATTAATCTTTAATCATTACAGTCTAATCTTATCAAATTAATGATCCTTAATTTACTAATTAATTATTCCTGATTAATTAGTCTCAAACTTTAGTTAATTAATTTAAAACCCTTAATTACTTAATTAATCATTCATATCATTAATTAAATTAATTAATTATCCATTTTTAATTATCTTAATAATTTAATGAATCCAAATCATTAAATCCTAATTTACTTTAAGATAAACATTCTTCTTATTGATGATTAAATTATCATTAACAAAAACATTTAAAACAATTTCCTTTCAATTTATTTCAAATTTCATTTTAAATTTAAGATTTAAAAATGAATACAAATTTAACTTTAACCAAGTTTAAACAAATTTAAAAACCTTTTTAAATCTCATGTTAAAGAAAGACTTACCTTATAAAAGAAGTTTAAAAGAATTTGACCCAAAATTCTTTTTAAATCCAAACCATTTAAATACACTTATATTTAAAATTGTTAAAAGAATTTAAATTTTAAAAACTAGGATACAAATTAAATTTGAATCCAGATTAAAACCTTTGATTTAAACTTTGTTTAAATCCTTATCTTCAATTTTAAAAGCATTTAGAATTAAATCAGACAGGTTTTAAACAAAACCTGTAACACAGCTAAATGACTCGAGCCACCCCCTAAAATGCCACGAGCCAACCATCCCAGAACTTCGAGCAAAACCCTAAATGACTCGAGAATTACTCGAGACAACAACCCCTGCCAAACCCAACTTCACTAAAACAAGGGAAGTGCACCGTACACATGCACGGTGGCGCTGTCCCTCTATGATCACCTACGATGATCTCCTCTCATCAGAAAACATCCATACATCCTATCTCGATCATCAGATCGTCACTTTTTACTCGAAAACGAACTCGAGCTAATAAACCCAAACTGGAACATCAACAGAACCCATCATCGAAAGCCTATCATCGCCTCGCACTCACGACCCCGACCACCAGAACTCATGCGACTCTGGCCACTCACTCTCCAACATCCCCTCTACCATCCCCTAGAGTCACGGCGAACTCGATCGAGCGAGGACAATGAACGCAACGACATTCTCAGTCCTACTAAAATTAGGTTTAGAAATTTAATTTGATCACCGCCGCTTCCACGTTGAACTGGAGCACTTCCCACCATTTTTCCCTGGCACACAGTACTCCCCTCTACCTTCTCACGAAACCCCGAAGTCCCTCAACGACGAGATCACCAGAAAACACCCTATTTCCCATTTCAGTTCAAACAAGGACTGCACCTTCAACCCAGTACTAAAAATTGTGAATTTAGTTTTAAAAATCATAAATTTGAATAAGTTTGCAGATTATAAACTTAGATCAGTGAATTAATATGTTTGAATTTTAACATAAATCAACTTGCACTGTTGTTTTATATTTTTCCAGAGAACATACAAATTATTTTTAACTTAAACAAATTTTAATCTAAAATCTATTATATAACAAACATACTTTGTTCAAGACTTAAGTCTTAACAAAGACTGGATCAAGAGCAAGTGAATTTTGATTAGAATTTGAACCTGGAAACTATAAAACAGAGAGTGCTCAGATAAACAAACTTGCAATCATACATCCATATGTACTCAGCGGTATTTCATTTATATATACATACACAATACATATTCATTTCAGAAAAACTTGCAGGCAACCAAATAATTCAAAAACTTAAGCCTTTTTAAAGTAATGTTACTCACCTGAACATTTGAAACCAGAGACAGAGCCCCTTTTTATTTTGAAACAAGCTTTGAAAACTTGAGTGTTGAAAATAAATGCTTTCTGATCTTTTGAAAACTTGAACTGGAGACTTAGTTGAGATGAACTGAAGCTTCATTTGAAATATACTTTCTAGTATGCTAAGTTTTCTTTGTAAACGGAAAGAAATGAGGAGGGTTTGATAAATAGAACAAGTATTTACACAGGACAATAGTATTTACTGGTACAAAAATGTTCAGAGATTTTTTTCTTTAGCAAGATGGCTGAGATGATTTCGACCTTGTGCTAGAGATGATGGCATTTAATGCCTTGGTCCTTTTGTCTACATACTTACCTCATATTTTATTTCGTATGTACTTATTGTAGTTTATATATATATATTTCTCTTTAAGTGTACATACTATTTTATACTTCCTGTACAACATGAAGATATGTATTTTTTTTTACTTTTATACTTTGTTTTACAACCTTGCAAACATGTAGATCTATAGTTTATTCTTGCCTAGTTTTTCTTATGCTTTGGAATATAACTAAGTTTCTATATTAACATGATGTTAGAATTTAGGAAATGTGTTTACTTATGTCTACAAAACCATATCTTCTATTTTCTAACTCAAATACTTATTCTACTATTATTAATTTTTATACTTTTGTTAGAAAGAGTAAATTTTAATATTAATAAGGTTTATTTTATTTTAAATATTTTTGAAAGTATAAATTTTAAAATTTCCAAATCATAGCTTCCCTTAATTAATAAATTTAAAATAACAATTTCTATAAAAACCTCATTTATAAAGATATTACATTATTAATATTATTTAAAATATAACTCATTGTTAAATTTAAATAATTTATAAAAGAAACTATCTCTTTATTAATAAATTACTTATTTAAACAAACTATATTTAAAAAGAACAAAACAACCTTTCTTGTTTAAATTTAAACTTAGGCTAAAATCATTTTAAACAAAAAAACATTTATCTTGAGTAATTTAAAATCATATAGTTATTTATTTAATATTAAATTAAATCAAATTTCCAAATTACCAAAAATATTAAAATTAGGAAACATGCCTTAATTTATTAAATTTAAAACAAAGCTTATCTATTTACAATATATATACAAATATATATACATTATAAATAAAAAACAATTTATTAGCTTTTAAAAGATAAATTACCAGTTAAATATTTATTTAAAGGAAGATTATTAAATCAATTCAAATCTAATTAACAAATATTATCAAATCAATTTAATTTTTTTTATACAGATTATTAAATTGATATTGCCAGAAATTCCGGGATGTCACACCATTCTATCAAGTTTGGAATGTTATCATGTTTAGTCCATTCTATCGAGTTTGGACTGATATCTTGTTTTATTCATTCTGTCCAATTTTTATTTTTATTCAGACTGTTTCCATTCTTTCAAGTATAGATGTATATTAATTATGCCCATCATCTATGTTTTGATTTGTTCCCTATTGTTCATTTCCAGTTTTGTTATGTTTGGTTATTGTTTTTGTGGGAGAAAACTCGTTCCGCGTTAATAACATGGTCCCACATGATATTGTTTAAATACATCCATTTGTTTCATAGTTTTACTCATACCAGACTTTTTGTCTGACCCGAGATGTTTATTTTCCCTAAACTCTCGGGTACTTAATTATATTTGAGTAGTCCGAGAATAGCAAGTTTCTCTTTGGAGCTCTTTGAAGATGATGTTTGAGCAGGCGGCTCCTTAGTTATCGAGTTATTTATTTCCGTGGTATGATTATATAGGTGTATTTTATATCTAAAAATGACAAGTCGGAATGTATAACTGCAAATATGTTAGATGTAGTACTTTTGTATAACTCTAATAACTCCATATAAGGAGTAACCTTTTGTACTAAGTCAATTTGTATTATATGTAACCATTCCGTTGTGAGGTTTATCTACTCTGTCTTGCTCTATTCTTTATTTTACCCAAGAAAACTTGCCTTTCGGACGCTTGGGCAACAGCACATAAATACCATGAATGTATTAAGTGTCATTACTAGGGGTTAGAAAGGTGGGTCATCACGAATGGTATCAGAGCTTAGATTTAGCGAACCCCAAAGCCTTGGTGGGGTAAACTCTCTAAGGATAGGATTAGTAATATCCTAGGATAAGTCTGGGAGTAAAAATATACATTGAGTGCGTATTTGTTAGTGTTATAAAAATGTTTTATATTGTGTTGTTTGAACCGTTGAGTAGTATACGAATTCTGGTCGATGCGTCTGATCAGCGTTATCGATAGGGATTCCTAAACACTTGAGCTTGTGTTTTTTTTCAAAAGTAGATGTTTAAAATTCATTAATCATTTTGATTAATGGTATTTTAAATTTATTAATCATTTTAATTAAGATGTTTGAAATTAATTAATCTTTTTTATTATTGAGAGTTCAATTTAATTAGATCAATTTAATTATTGATATTGAACTTTAATTAACAATTTTAATTAATGATTGATTAAATTTAATTTATTGTTTAACTAATGGCGTGCTGGAAATTTAGTTAGTCATATTGTTTAATGACATTTGAAATATAATTAATCATTTTGTAAATTTGACTAATTATCTTTTTGAATAATTAATATTGTTTTTTATTTATAAAAGACATTAAAAATATGAATAATTATCTTTTGGGATAATCATTTGTTATTTTAAGTCTAATAAAAGATTTAAAATTTGATTTATTTAGAGAAAATTTATGTTGTTATAAATTAAAAAAAATTATAATTCATCCCCCAGGATGGTTAATATTGTTTAAAATTTATAGATGATGTTTATAAATGAGAAAATTCTTTAAAAGGAATTGTTTAGAAATAAAGCTTAGTGTAAATTGTTTAGGGATTATGGTTTAAAATGATATTTGGTTTTTCACCCTTGTTTTAGTACACTTAGTATTATAAATTTTTCTTCTAAAAGAACATTTTAAAGAGTTTTTGAAAAATTTAGATCTCGGAATTGTTTGAAATAATTTCAAAAGGTTTTGATAAAAGTTAGCGATATTATTTGGGAATATTTCTAAGTATAAATATTTTGTAAAAAAAGTTAATGAAATAGATTTTCTTTGGGTAATTCAAGGAAAAATATTTTGATTAGTTTTGTGGTAATCTGAATAATCTACTAAGTAACGATCGAATGATTGCTTAGGCGAACATTATGGAGTACTTAGTAAATTATTCTCTTTATCATTGTATGATCGAAATGAGTCCAAATCCGTACGAACCCAAAGTGATTTTTAGTAAATAAAATTATTTGAAGTCATTTCATAAAAGAAATATATGTAGTATGCTTTCAAAGATGAGTTTTGAAATTTATAACTGGGTATTTAATCTTTAAGATCCCTTAGTAGGGAATTGATTTCAAAATAAAAAGTAATTCTGATAAGAGATTGTGTTGATAAATGAATTTTTACCCTTAGATAAGATAAGGGATAATTTAACACTAATTTAAATGGATTAGATTGGATAGGAAGGTTTTGATAACATTGTTTTATCATAACCATAGATTTTATTTAACATCTAGCATGATAAACTAATTGGTGTTAATTGGGCTAGTCCCTAAACATCATTCATTATAACACCTTAATGTAAAATGGTAGGAGGGTTTTAAATAGACATTGCTTCATTAAAACCATAGCTTTTGTTTAAAACATTTAAGTGGTGTAAACTATTTGTTGTTTTAGGTAAACCCATGAACATCGTCCATTTTAACACTCTAAGTTAAAGAGGTCGAGAGGTTGACTCGGTTTTAAAAAACCCAAATTTTGATTAGATCTTTACCTAAATTGTGAAAAGAAAAATAAAATTTGTATTTGTATGTATTCTTAGGATATAGAAGAGTATCATACAAGTAAATAAGGTGAAATAAGTTATTATTTGATTTTTATAAAGAAATGACTTTATAAAATATATTTTTAAACTTAGGTGAAAATTTATGAAATAATTCATAAATGATTTTGGTATTGAATAAAATACTAAGTACAAATTTAAGTGTAACCAATAACCAAAGGCTGATGAGAAAAATGATACACTTAGGAAATTATTTATATTCTTAGGAAATCAAGAAAGTTTTAAACCTAAGTCAGAAGTTTGTTAATCTTTTGTCATTTTAAATAATGTTAAATGTTAGATTTTTCCCTTATGAAATTTGAATGATTGATAGTGTTAGTATTCCTTTATGGAATTTGGTTGTCTTGATTTAATTGAATTTTATTGATTGATTGGGTGATCTTATATACCATAGTTTATTGTGTTAAAATTTATAAACAATAGATTTTGGAATTGCTGTTTATTAGAACTAAAATCCCGGTGCTTTTGAAAAAAAAGTGATTTTGAAAATTTTGGAAATAAATAATAATTGTTTACTCTAGTTGTTGTATTTGGAGGAACCAGAATACCACTGGATGCTCCATGTTGTTTTAATTCAAGAGTTTTACATGTTTTGTTAGGAGGATCTCCTCCTAGTTATTTTGGTTTTGATTTGTTCCTCTTAGAAGGAATTTGAAAATTATATTTTGAATATAAAACCTGGGCATTTAGTTCTAAATTTTGGAAGTATTTTGAAAAATATTGGATGCACAACTTTAGTTATAAAATATTCTCTTTATTTTGTTGTGTATGTTTGTTACATTACTTATGGTTGCATTATGTCACCTGATTGCATATGGTTGTATTACATATGTTTATGATAGGAAATTATAAATAATCAGATTTACCAAAAACCAAGTAAGTTGATTTTCTTGGGATGGTTATTACTTCTTCCATTCCGTAATAATTTCGGGGATGAAATTCATTTAAGGGGGGAGGATGTAACGACCCGGAATTTCACTACTTGAATTTGTGAATATTTAATTAATTTTAAATATTCAAATAATAGGTTTATAACTAAAATAAAACCCTTTTAAATAAATAAATAATAGTGGTGAAAGAGTTTTCTAATTTAGTTTACAAAAATATTTAGTTCGATGTAAGATTGAAAATGTGACCGAAATTCGTTTTTCGAATTTTCGACCTTTCGTCGGCTAAAGGTTATCAGAAATGTCATAACTCTTTCATATGCGCCAATACATATTTATAAGTTACTTGACATGTTTGAATGCATGTGAATAAATGTATGTATGCTTAAGGAAATATATATAATAAGGAAGCTTCCAACATAAGCCACCAAAATGAATTAAATAAAGAAGCTTCCCATGTAAGCTAAGAAAATATAATTGAATAAAAAAGTTTCCCATGTAAGCTAAGGAAATATAATTGTATAAAAAAGCTTCCCATGAAAGCTACGCAAATATAATTAAATAGAGAAGCTTCCCATGTAAGCTAAGCAAATATAATTGAATAAAGAAGCTTCCCATGTAAGCTAAGCAAATATAATTTAATAAAGAAGCTTCTTTGAGAAGATTTGCAAAAAAAATTTCCTAGCTCCTTTCTTACTTCTTATTTTTCTTTTCATGATCCAAAAATTTCCTAAAGCTTTATCTTAATAAACTCCTTTTGGCTTCTTTTGGAATCTTATTTTCAATGGCTTCTTTTGGAAGCTTCGTATGCTTATAAAACTAGCTTTTCCTAAACTTTTATTTCAATTTTCCATTCTATTTTCATGTTCCAACTTTCCTAAAGCTTTTAGCCATAATTCCATGGCTTCCTAAACTCTTTCCAAGTTACAAAAATCTATATATTTCTACTTAAATCTCTTTCAAAGCTTGCTAAAATACTTACACGCCCATCTCTTCACTTCCTTTTCAAAGTTCAAGCCCTCAAACCATGAAGGCCGTACCATATACTCCCTAAGGCAGAACCTTTATGGTGATTTAAACCACTTAAAGACTTCATTTCCAAGATTATACAAAGATCTAGTCGTATTCACAAAGATAGTGCAATTCCGGTTAAGTAAGCAAGCATTTTTGGTGAGTTAAGCTTCTACTTTTATGCAAAGTTTTAAACTTTTATTGTTGATAATAATTATGGTTGGATTGCTATTTTGGAATTAATGTGCTTGAGTTTTTATATACTTGTTATATATGATTTCATAATACGATAATGAATGGTTTACCGTTGATGATGTTTGGCTCGAAAATTGTTTAAACACCCCTTAGTAATTCGGCCATAACTTTTTCAAAATTAGTCAGAATTTAGATTTCTTTAATGATCTGGAAAGATAAGAAAAGGTACTACAACTTTTATGTTTATGATATTTTAAATTTCGAATATCTTTGTCAGTGAAATTGAGGTGCAAGTTAGGATGAGTTAGTAAGCATTTAGTAAGTTCGATGAAATATTGGTAGTTAAAGTTAATTATTTATAGGAAAATTCTCTCTATATGTTGTTTCATAGTTAATTACCTTGTATATAAGTTCATACCTTGCTATGTGATGTTTAGTTGTAGTGTAATGGCCTAAGTTTGTTTGCCGAACTGCCCGTATAACAATCATCGCTATATCGCACTTTCGGAAAATCACTTCTTATCGAAACCATTTGGTTTCATCTTCATGCTTGGAATTGTTTTACAAGTTAAGCAAGATTTTGTTTAATGATGTTTAAGGCTAGTTAGTCTTTGATAATGATGGATTAAAGTTAATTAATCAATTAACTAATGATTTTTTTAAAATTAATTAATCTATTTAATTAATGACTTTAAAAGGAAATCAACTTTTTTTTAGCTTTAATTAGTCTTTCTGTAATGATGGTTTAAATTGATTAATCATTTTAAATAATGATATTTATTTGTTTATTAATTTAATTTAATTAATTATATTTAAATTTATTAATTAATTGAATTAATGATGTTTTAAAGGTGATTTACCCTTTTAAGGTTATTGGAGTAAAGTTAATTAATCAACTTAATTTATGAAGTTTCAAAGTGAATTTATTAAAGTAACAAGGATGTTTTGACTTTGCTATTCATTTTAAAAAATGATAATTAATTATATTTTACTAATTAATTGAATTAATAAGATTTAATGTGGTTTACCCTTCTTATTATTTAAAGACGTTTGAAGTTCAAAAATCAAATTGTGTGATGAAGTTTAAAGTTAATTAATCAATGTAACAAGGATGTTTTAAGTTTTTAAATCCTTTTTAAATTGATATTTTGTAGTTAGTAAGCTCTTTAAAATGTTTTAAAGCTAATACTTATAATGTGAGGCCAAGTACGAATTCAGGTTTTTAAAAGAAAAAGTTTGATTCGTTTATGGAAATGAATTAATTTCCGTAAAGTGATTCACTTATATGGGAAGATTTTTTTGTATACTTAGCACTAAATGTCAAAGAAGTAGACTTGTCGCTATTAAGAATAACCGTGGGACATGACTTTGAGGTAACGCTACCTTGACTTGTCCGGTATTATTGTTAACCAAGAAATAGTACCAGTTGGAATTCGATGAGTGGTGATAAGTATATAGGACTTAATTTCCATATACGATCATTTTATATCCTCGATAGTTGGTTTCTCACCTATCGGTTACTTTAGCTTCTTTATTATCATTACTGTAAGATGATGTGTAGCCCATTTGAGCTCTTTTATCCTTTGTCGGAAATGACTAAACCTCAAAGAGCGAGTGGAAGCCAAGCTATGTGGGGTTGCTCCCATTAAGGTATTTTCACATCCACTATAGATTAGATTCGGTGTTGCGCATTAAGATGTGAAATACTTGGATACTCGGTAACCGTTGGCGGGGTCCGGCTTGGATCTGTTCGAGAGCCATCGGAGTTCTCAAGTATATTTCTAGAAGTATACTTTCAGTAAAGAGGGCGCACCCTCCTAGTCATTGTTGGAGGTTTTCCTTTCCTTATTTAATTCGAACCTTTGGAGCTCTTTGAAGATGATGTTTGAGCAGGCGGCTCCTTAGTTATCTAGTTATTTATTTCCGCGGTATGATTATGTAGGTGTATTTCGTATCTAAAAATGACAAGTTGGAATGTATGACTGTAAATCTGTTAGATGTAGTACTTTTGTATAACTCTGATAATAAGGAGTAACCTTTTGTACTAAGTCATTTTGCATTATATGTAACCATTCCGTTGTGAGGTTTATCTACTCTGTCTTGTTTTGTTCTTTATTTTACCCAAGACAGCTTGCCTTTCAAATGCTTGGGCAACGACACATGAATATCATGGATGTATTAAATGTCATTCCTAGGGGTTAGAAAGATGGGTCATCACAATGAACTGGTAAAAAAAGAGTGGAATAATTCATGTGTAGGTAATCTATTATTTCAACCTGTTACCCTGTACCTTGGCCTGGCTACACAACGGTGGTTACAAATACCAGACTTGACTGTTCATGGTAGAGATGGTCACGAGACAACATCCATATGACTAGAGTATAATGTCCGAACAGCTGTATCTAGCCTAGGGTAGATAATAACAACAGATAGATAATGCAGGATGTTGGAATTATGGAGTTTAGTTTGATTGGAATAGGAGTCGGCAGGGATGTTTGACAATTCAGGGGAAGTATGGATCGGGTCGGCATACTAGTGTACTGCAAAAGGGGTCGGCATGATAGGTTTATGAGTAATGGGTCGATGTGGTAAGGATGGGTCGGCATAACCTAGTCCAAGGAGGATGGGTCGGCATGACAATGGTTACGAAAAGGGGTCGACATAGTAAGAGGGAGCATTTTGGGTCGGCATAGCAAAAGGAAGCATTTCGGGTCGACATAGTAAGAAGAAGCATTTGGGGTCGGCATTGAACGTATGGAAGGATGGGTCGGCATAGTTTAAGGGGTCGACTTCAACCTGTTGGTGTGATTCATGAAGGGGCCGACAAGGCCAAACTTTAGGAGGTTGAGTCGACAGAGCATCCCTTTTTGAGCATGGATCGACATTACCATAACCAGATTGAGACTATAATTGAAACATGATAAGAACCAGAGATTCACAAGTCCAATTGCTATGATATTTGGAACAACATCAATATAGACTATAAGAGAGCCACCATAGGGGGCGCTAGTCCAAACTCAACCCATGAAGGGGTCGGTACCGACCCCTATTCATTGAGAGGTTGGCCTAGCCCTCCCTATGGTGAGCCCATATGGTGGAAGGGGTCCAGGTGCCGAAGTTTCAGTCAGATTGGAGGCTGACTTCATCTATAAATGTAGGGGTAAGAGGCCATTTTGGGGGACTTTTTGGCTGATAAGTGAAACTTGCCATTTTTGTAACCAATCTTATTTTATTCTTCCTTGATTTCTTGTTATTTCTTGCTGACTGTAAGTCTAATCGAGTGATTTGTGAAGCAATAAAGAAAGTATTCAAAGTGGATGTACGCAATCAACGCCGAACCACTACAAACCTTGTTATTTTTTCTCTCGGTTGCATTTCCTTGTATTCAGTGTTGTTCCTTAGTTTCCATTTAATTTCTTCATTAATTTCAGTACTTTAACCTATTCTCGAGTGTTTACGACCAATTTAGTTGTAAACGTTTTGGTGCTTTCGCTGAGAACGTCGATTCACAGGCTATTAGGATCACCTTTGTTGCTACTAGATTGATGAAGTCCCCTAAAGGAGATCATGTTCATTTTTAGAAGTTTGCAGATACTATTCAGATTCTTCAGGATCTAAGCAAAGGAATCTAAAAGGGTAAGGCGCACCAGATCGACTTCCCACAATGCTGATGCCAACGAAACCTCCAGTGTCCAACAAGGGGGCCCAAGTAACTAGCATGCTAACACGGATGTGGAGTCCAATGTAGTCACAAACCCCGCTGGTTCCATTACTAGAGCTGAATTTAACGACTTCATAAGGGAGCTGATGGAGAGCCGTAGGCAACTAAATGAGCAAATCCAACCTAATGTTAACCCGATGAACTAGATTGCTCATAGTAGCGCCAAAGTACCAGAGGAGGTCTCGCTTCATACTCAACGTCAGATAGCTCAACTTTATCGGACAAGCACCATAGGTGTAGGCGCTATAGGATTGAAACAACACGAGCTGGAGCAATGGAGCAACATTTGGCAGACCATCGTTGTCTGCCAAATCGGGTCGATTAAAGTATAAATGACTTGACCAAAATCTCTAAGTCCCTGAAGTGAACTAGAATACTCTAAGTCCCTGAAGCGGACTGGAGTATTAACGATTTGATAAAAATCTCTAAGTCCCTAAAGCGGACTGTAAGCGAACTAGATTGTGAACGATTTGACAAAAATCTCTAAGTCCCTGAAGCGGACTAGAGTATAAATGACTTGACCAAAATCTCTAAGTCCTTGAAGCAAACTGGAGTATAAACGATTTGACAAAAATCTCCAAGCCCCTTAAGCGGACTGGAGTAATTTAAGTGCCTGAAGTGGACTAGAGTGTGAATGATTTGACAAAAAATCTGAAGTCCCATACCGTGGATTAAATAAAACTCCAAGTCCCCAAACCACAGGTTAACTCGAAAACCCAATGGGTGGATAGACGAACTTTTAGTCGTTCGTTGCCCCCACGTGTACCGGTCTCCACTCAATAAGGGAGGCTTGAATTGTTGGCAGCGAAATACAATCGTTAGTTACGGTTCTGGCTTGACATCGCTTACCACTTAAGATGGCGCCTACGGAGAGGCTTTGAGATCGGGATAGTGAATTATCAACACGACGTATGGAAATTATTACAAGTACATGGAATTGGAGGAAATTACTCTACTGTTGAAGTAACAGTGCATGTGATGTTTAATCAAAGAAAGAAAAAACTTTTATTTACAGTCTCAAAAATTCCTTACAAATTATTCGAAAGTTCGGGATCCACACCCATGAATATGCTACTAAAAAGGAAAAAGAGGAATGAACACGCTTCTAACTTATCCAGACTATGTACACTGACGCAAGACGCAAACTATTTCTTCGATTTCATCTCTTTCGGTTTTTCAGGAGTTGAATCAGTCGAGCACCTTTTTCGAGATCCTTTGCCACCTTTAGTGGAAGCACTTGAGGAGGGAGGAGGAACCTCAATATGATTTGTCCCGTCAGGTGGGATGAATTGAAGGAGCCTAGGGAGAGTATCTTCGGCCGCCACCACATCGAGTTCAACCTTGACTGCGCGTTTCGACTTTTCCTCCTCTTCGATTTGTTCTTTCATGCCGACTTTAGTGGTATGCTCCGAAGCGCCCGTGATCACAACATCGTCAATTTCTTCAGCAAAGGATGAGTCTTCGGACTTGTCCTCATCAAGTGCCCCAATCACTTGAGCATCGGGCCCCGGAGTATCTGTATCTATTGGAGCCTCATCCATTTTTCCTTGGTGCTCCGTGGCCACATCGCTTCTAGGAGTTAATTCAGAACCGGGCTGACCTGCAAAAATTCATCAAAGCGCAGGCATTAGTTTATAGTCGTTGTATGCTAGAAACATCAACTTTTTTCAAAGAAGTTCTGTACAGTACCAGCCTCCGGTTGGCTCTCGGTAGTCATCCGGGTACTCCCTTCGATGATGGGAGACAGCATGTGCGGGCCGAGTCTGGGCCTATCTGGATCATAACCGACGTGTTCCTCCATGGGATGAGATGACGACATTCCAGCCAGCTGTGTAGGAGGATGACCCTTGGGTTCGGTTCCGAAAGACGCTACGACATCTTCTTTTTCCTTGGTCGGTGCAGGAGTTTTGCCAGATTGAAGTTTTGCGGCAGCTAAGTCAAATGGCTCATTTCCACGGAGAACTTCTTGCATAAGAGCCCCCTCATCAAGCTCTGCCACTCCCAACTCCTCTTTCTTGATCCTAGTAATGATCTCCCAAGCTTCGGCGAGTGATTCGAGATAGCCCTCACCTAGGAAAGTTAAGTCGCGGTGAAGGAGAACTTTTGCATTGTATTCGACAATGAATGGATCGAATAAGCATTTAATCTCTTCCCTGCCGGACTTAGTTGCTGCCTCAACTTGGGAGTTGGCTTTTGTGAGCACCTCTTTCCTGCCCCCTTCATGGGCGGCTTCTTTCAAGGCTTCAATTTACGAGAGTTTCTCATCAAGTTTCATTTTTAAGTTTCTTGGTTCGACAATCTCCTCGCAATATTTTTGCGACTCTTATTGTGCCTCGATTTTCTCCTCCTTCTCCTTGGACAGTAATTTTTCTAACTCCTCAACGCGACGGGCTAAGACATCTTTCTCCTTTTGTAAGGAGTCCTTCTCTAAAGCCAAGGTGCCACTACATTGAAGTGCAGTATTCAGTTCCTTCTTATGTGAAGTCTCTAGGCTATTGACTCCCTCAACCGTCTCTTTCACATTTTTCTTTGCCTTGTCAAGTTGAGCCTTAAATTCAAGCAGCTCAGCATCTTGATGTTTGATTATATCTTTATCGTGGATGGATTCTAGCTTAAGGCGATCAATCTCATGCTGGCGCTCGATAGAAACTTCGGAGACTTTTTCGGCCAAGTGAATGAACGCTTCATGTTGGACGTACACATCATTCATACATGCTAATGAGCTCTCTTTGGTAGTTCTAGGAATGATGTGTATGGAGGGCAGGAATTTGAGCCCGTCAAAGCAGATTTTCGGAAAGTAGCCTTGAGTTCAGCTAATTTCTCCGGTGTGGTAGAATTTTGGGCAGGAGCCAGAGGGATTTATTCAGACGTAACCAGTGTATGTTTGCAATGCTCACGAGATTGCCTGGTACTTGATGATCCGGAGTGTTGGTCATGGGGAGTAGCAGATTGGGAATCCCGATGTGCGGACTTGTCTCCGCTGTGTGCAGGAGGGTTGGATGGGTCACCTTAGCATGGAGCATGTGCCTGAGACTTTCTTTTGGACGAAGAGGAAAATTCTCGAGAGTGATAGTCTCTATCCCATCTTTCATATTTGTCTCGGCACCTTCCGGATTCAGAATCCCGACTCGAGCGATAGTAGGTGAAAGAGCCACGGAGGCGATCGAAGGCATGTGAATGAGACATTACACCTGTAAAAGAACCAAACATGGGCATATTAGGAGTTGTTATGTGAAGAATTAATCACATGTGTATGGTGGAGTGCAAGTTCTTGTGTGTGTCCTAGTGTTTCCCCCCGACAGACCAGTTACGTCAGCTTTATTCATTATAGTTCCTTCTCCTCTGTTAGAAGACTGCACACCTTCGCCTCTTCTTATGGGTGAGTCAAGCCCTTCGACGTCGAGATTGGTGAAGTTATAATTTAATAAATCGTCCGGGATTGGAATATCGAAGAATCCCTACAGTGAGCTCTCCATCTGTTGAGAAGATGATTCTTTTTCGATTGGAGTTATGATGAATTTTGGGGCTGCCTCGGTTTTTCTTTTCTGTATCTTGTACGCAAAACTTTTCCCTTTCTTCGGGGGAGGTTACAGTTGGCTAGTTTGTGACGCTTCAACTGCTGGCATTTTCCCATGGCCTATGTCTCCATCCCTCGGCCTCGCATCTCCTGATTCCTTTATCTCTCCCTCTTTGATGCCTTCTTGGGTTCCCTCGGTAGGGGGCACCGCAGGGTTGTTTGATTCTCCCTTTCCCTAGTCAACGATCTTTGAAATCGCTCCGCTATCAAGGAGATCAATTCGGTGGCCGTCCTCTAACAACCCAAACAGCAAGAGCAATTCGTCAGTGACGAGGAGTTTAATGTCTCGATTATCCACCGGAGAAGCGCGAATAGCCGCAACAACCCTGGAGTAACTGACACCTTCGGGCCAAGGGTGAACACTTGAAAGAGTTGAAAGAGTTAGTACGATTAAGGTAGAAGCTGCGATTTGAATCTTTAAACTAAAGGCAAAGGCAGGAATAACACTTACATCCTGCCAACCATCTTCTTACGAAGCCGGGAGGACATCGTACGTAGAACCATTCGTGTTTGAATAAGGAGAGTTTATTCCATGCGCTTGTTAAGACCTGACATTTGGGCAAGGGTTCGAGGAAGACGTACGAAGGACTATCGACCCGTGTTTTGAAGTTATAAATGTATTGGATGTCTTCGAGAGTTGGTGGATGGAAAAAGACATTCAAGAAGAGGAGATAAGTGCCATGGATAAAAGCATAGCTATTGGGGTGTAGCTGAGTAGGAGCGATTCCCATGAATCTTAGCATTTTCCCGAACGAAAGAGTTGAATGGTGGCACGCATCCGGCCCAACACATGAACTTGTTGCATGCTGTATAACCGACTGGGGGCAAATGAGGTCTATTTTACCTTGACGGAACCAAAACATCTTTAAAGGGAATCCTGTGGATAGAACATAGTCGACAAAGAGTGGCTTCGCCGATTCTGGACGCTTGTGAGTCAGCCAGATTATTCAGGATGATAGCATCTTCCGCAATGTCGGGAGCTGGGTCAATGACTTCTGTAGGAAGAATCGAGATGTTGGAGAAGAGACTCGCTTGTGGGTTCGATGCCTCAACTTGTTCTGGTTTCTGAATCGATGCAGGCTTGTCAGATAAGGTAGCAGATCTTGACCTCGTGGCCGATTCACGAGACATTATGGCTGGGCGCTTCGTGCAACTTGGGGTCTGTGTTAACTATACTCAGTAGACAAGCAATGTTATAAATAATGACATGCCCCCCCGTGTCATGTGTGAACTAGTGCAGTGCAATATGAAATAAACATAAGTAGTTTAAAATTGGAAAAGCAAAAGTAAATGTTGAAGCTTGGAGGTTTCATCCAGAGAGACCGTCATCGCTGACTATCTCAAGTGACACGAAGGATGATCGGCAACCGAAGCTTTAGGATCAAATGTTGACGTTTTGAATTATGAAGTCCATTGTTCGTGTATGTTGGGCCAATTTTATACTTAGTTCATGTTGAGTAGATTGGAAATTCGTTCGTTTAAATTTAAGTCCATTGGTCCCGATATGCTAGTTGTGTTGTTATCCGTCACTTTATGCTTGGGTAAGGCAGTGTATAGTCATATGTTCGAATAACTTGAGTTAAGATGGTCATTTTAGTCAACATCGATCCATGCCTTCAATGCTGACCCCTGTGCCAAACTCTCATAGTCGATCCCCACACTTAGACGCACTCGATAATACCGATTCCTTCCTATTAGCCTACATACCAATCCCTATGCTTAAGCCTTCCTTGCCTATCCCTACACTTAACTCTTCAGGACGACCCCTCCTTATAAATCCCTATACCGATCTCTATAAATAAATCCCTATACCGATCCCTATGAATAAGTCTCTATACCGATCCCTCCAAATAACCTTATGAACATTGATCCCTACGTTAAAGCCCATACATGACAACTACCCACCGAGCCCTCAAGAAAACATGTTCTCTATCGAGCCTTGCCATCTTTAATACCGAACCCCCATTGACTACCTCAAGTCGATCCCTCGCCTGATGCCGAACCCTTCTCTTTCGTTCCCATTTTTTCCTTTCTTTCTTCTTCTCCTTCCTCTCCCTCCTTCTTTTACTCCTTTGCCTCCTCCACCTCGATTGCATAACATAATCAACCTCATTAGATAATACAACTAATAGACACCTAAACGCATCCGAACCTGAAGATTCATGGCCTAAACAAACAAATAAGGAAGAGATTATACCTAGTCGACTTGGATTGCAAGGCCAAAAACTTGAATTGGGAATGAATGGATAGTAATGGAGGTTGGAGTCAGGGTTTCGCACTTGAATTTGGGCTTGAAAAATAGGTATGTTCTCTTTTAGGGCGTTCGGCTATAATGAACGAGAAAATAAGAAGAGTTTAAGTGTTGAAGATATAAAGTGAAAAGAGAAGAGAAGTAGATGCAAGTTTATATATGAGAGAAAGAAAGGGAAGAGGAACCGGTCACTCCCTAGTGCCCCGTCATAAAAATAAAAGGGATCGACCTTAAGGTACGCCGATCCCTATCCATGCAGATTCACCGAGGGATCGGCATATCGAATGCCGACCCCTTTTATTAAAAAAATAAAAATAAATAAATAATAATAAAATAATAATAAAAATATACAATGGAAGAAAAAAGAGGATGTGCATAAATGATGAATGCTAATGAAATAGAAATGGGAACAGAAGGTAGTGGCGGATGGTTTGAAAACCGAATGGCAACGAATAGCGTGGAGATTGAATTGTAAATGGGAACATATAGAACAAAGCATTTCGGCAAAGGTCGACGAATGTTTGAACATGTCCAGATATCAACAACAGAAACATATGTATGAACATGCGCAGAAAGGATTTATCAATTCAACTTTTTGAAAGGTTAAGTCAGGAAGAAACCTGGAAACTTCATACAACCAAATTTATACATTCGAATGGGGCGAGACGTCAGACCTATTCCATCAAAGGTTAATAAATTGACAATGATCAACCAGAGACCTGGATAAGCCGGTTCCCGGGAACCTGGTTTTCCCCAATTCAAAGCATGTCATGTTATTCACAAGACATACTTTGGGGGGCAAGTGTTACCCGGTACCTTGGCCCGACTACACAAGGGTGTTACAAATGCCAGACTCGATTGTTCACGAGAGAGATGGTCATGAGACAACATCTATATGACCAGAGAATAATGTCCGAATAGCTCTATCCAAGCCAGGGTTGATAATGAAAATAGATAGATAATGTAGGATGTTGGAATTATGGAGTTTAGTTTGATTATAATAGGGGTCGACAAGGATGTTTGACAATTTGGGGGAAGTATGGATCGTGTCGGCATACTGGTGGATAGCAAAAGGGGTCGGCATAATATGTTAATGAGTAATGGGTCGGCATGGTAAGGATGGGTCGGCATAACCTAGTCCAAGGAGGATGGGTTGGCGTGACAATGGTTGCGAAAAGGGGTCGGCATAGTAAGAGCGAGCATTTTTGGTCAGCACAGCAAGAGGAAGCATTTCGGGTCGGCATAGTAAGAGGGAGCATTTCGGGTTGGCATATAACGTATGGAAGAATGGGTCGGCATAGTTTGATGGGTCCGCATCAACCTTTTGGCATGATTCATGAAGGGGTCGACAAGGCCAAACTCGAGGAGGTCAGGTCGGTAGAGCATCCCTTTTTGAGCATGGATCGGCATTACCTTGACCAGATTGAGACTATAACTGAAACATGATAAGTACCGAAGATTCACAAGTCCAATTGCTATGATATTTGGAACAACATCAATATAGACTATAAGAGAGCCACCATAGGGGGCACTCGTCCAAACTCAACCCATGAAGGGGTCGGTACCGACCCCTATTCGTTAAGAGTTGGGCCTAGCCCTCCCTATAGTGGGCCTATATGGTTGAAGGGGTCCAAGTGCCAAAGTTTCAGTCAGATTGGAGGCTGCCTTCATCTATAAATACAGGGGCAATGGGCCATTTTGGGGGACTTTTTGGCTGATAAGTGAAACTCTGCCATTTTTGTAACCAATCTTATTTCATTCTTCCTTGATCTCTTATTATTTTTGCTGATTGTAAGTGTAATAGAGTGATATGTAGCAATAAAGAGAGTATTCAAAGTGGACGTAGGCAATCAATGCCGAACCACTATAAACCTTGTTGTTTTTGCTCTCTGTTGCATTTTTCCATGTATTCAATGTTGTTCCTCAGTTTCTATTTAATTTCTTCATTTATTTCAGTACTTAAACCTATTCTCGGGTGTTTGTGACCAATTTAGTTGCAAACAAAACCATTCCAAATTTAAAGAAAACAAAAGGGTGTCTAAAAAAATTGAAGCAAGGAACTCTCAACCAAAAACACCATGTTCATATGCTAAGGAAAAATTAGATGGGGCTTAATCGCATCTTATTTATCATCCAAATGATGATCGGGTTGTGAATTTATATAGGTAGAAAGTGGACCAACTTTTTTAGATACTAAATACACAAGTCACGGAGAACTTACAACAATAAAAAATAAAGTGGTTAACCTAAGGTGATAGAGCATCTCATTTTTTCCATAAAAATATAAATGATTCTAAAACCAAAAAGTAAACAAGATGATGACGAGGGCTCAAGGCAACTGGATCAACATTAATGATAGAGTAAACAAGGAAGCGTTATAGTACTTTACAAATTTATTTAATACTTCCTTTATAAACTATAATTTTTCACATATCACTTGTAAAAAAAATCCTTTTAGAAAATGCCAGAATCTTGTTGATAGGCCTTTTGAATTTAATGAAGTTAAAGATACAATATTTCAAATAGATGATGGCAGCTTTCCAAGACTAGATGGTTTCAACTCAAAGTTTTTCAAGCTACACCGGGATCTTATCGAAAATGATGGTTTTCAAGCAGTGTTGGGCATTCAACAGTCACATAATATTATTAAAGAGATTAACCATACCTTTTGTAACACCCCACCTCTATACCCATACCATCAAAGAGTATTACTAGGTAATGCTATCTAATAATACGGAGAATAGGCCATAGTAAACTGTTGTACATGAATATTCCCTTAGGCTTAACATTAATATGTGTTCAAAATCAAATAATCGACTCACTATACATACACATTATCACACAAAGCAATAAACACGTGCGATTCAAAGATAGAACAATACATAATATAAAACAGAATACATAGAGAACACAGATTCAATAACGTAGTGACAGTATATAATATAAAATAACACAAATATAGGTTAGATAAAATAAGTCAAATACCCACTATCATAAAATATATACAACGTGTATATCCAATATACAACACAATGTCATACATGCATGAAACTGAATAATTCATAATGACGTAATGTAATACGCTATCCTCTATCTATGCCCAACATCCACAAACTGGTCATCTTATCCCTGAACCTGAAATGTCTCGGACTGACCCGAGTATTATATAAATAACACAGAGGTTAGACTATGTCTAAAATGCAAAGTGCCAATATGTATCACAATAATAGCATCACAACTCAAAACTATTGACTATTAATATTATCCATATAAAAGTCAAGTCAAACTATGTACTAGGAGTATAATGTTAAGTAAGTAAAACAATCCATACGTCTAATTATCATCAAATATAAGAAACCAATAACTACCTAGGACATGCTCTCAGCAATGCCCGACATTGTCTCTTAAATATGTGGGAAATGGTATAGTATAAATTATACTAATGTGAATGGATCTTAAACCTACTTTAACACTAGAGGAGGAGTGAATAGTGTCTTATAACTTATATGGAAATTTTCTAAATTATTTCAAGATTTAAATTCAAACAAGGACAATCAATACATATATATATTAATAGACAATCACGGATATATATATATATGGAGTAAAAATAAAGTAAAAGTAAGAGAGATGACACTAGGGGTTCTATACTGGTTTGGATTAACTAATCCTTCATCCAATCCTATGCAGTGTATGCATAGATTTCCCTTCCAACGCCTATTTTAATCAGGTAGCAAGCAAACTATAATACAATCTTTATTTCAAGGCAACAAGATACACCTTCTTGACTTTTCAAACTTATGGTAGACTCTCTTGATTTAATCAGGCAACAAGATCACCCACTTGATTTAAATGGGAAACAAGCACACCACTTGATTTGAATGGGCAACAAGTACACCCACTTGATTTGAACGGGCAACAAGCATACCCACACAAATAGTAGTAGAGAGTTGTTGATTCCAAATACAAATAGTTGCACTTTAGATACAGAATATCCTATAGCCCTTTGTTAGCACTTCGATCTTTTAATTGATGAAAGAATACCTTCAAATCAGGGAGTAGATTGTAGAGAATAAATGTAGTAAAGTAGTGATTGAATTTGAGTGAATTTGAAGAGTATAGAAAGTTGATTTTGTGAAATATATAATGAGAATTTTGAGTAAGAAGAATATAAACAAAGTTGTTGTAAAAATTCGTTTTCCAGTCTGCTTTATAGTGTTTGAAGGGCCTTGTCTATTCGCGAAGAGATGTAACCAAAAATCACAACTATTTAAATTCAAAAGACATCTCTTCAATGGTACATATGGCCACATACATAGGTAGGGTATGTCGGCATACCCTTGTTTATATTGCAAAAAAATAATACATTTAAAGTGTTATAAAGTCTTAATATTTTGCAAAAATTATTTAAACATAGTTTTAAATACTTTAATATATAAAACTCTTATTAAGTATTTGTAGAAATATATTTTGAAAATAAAATAAATATTTTGATAAATAAATAAATACTTTGATAAGAGAGTATTCAAAGAAAAAAGTTGATATTCAAGGAATTTAACAAATTAATATAATGCCTATTAACTATAAACTATATCTTGAACTCTTCATGTCTTTATCTCTAAACTCATTAGTCTTCAAATATCTTGATCATCTCTGAGTCTTGATCTCTAGTCTTTTTACTGATCAGTCTTCAAACTCGATTATCTTGTACTTGTATAAACCTGTATAATATCCTGCAAAATATTCTATACAACTTGAGAAAACATTAGTATTTATATTTATATGGTTATTGTTATCAAAATCATTGTCTGTGGTATTAACAAGATAACCATGAAGTAGACATACCTAGGGTCCACCATAATAAACACAAGTGAAAACATACACAAATAATCGTCTAAATCATACATACAAGAAACACAAATATGGCATACCCTTGGTAGCCAGGATCATCTCTAATATACGGTCCAACTCTATGCTCTCAACATTTTTAGCTAACCTCGATACCTGTGTAATCTATAGGTATGGGGTTACACAATTTCGTTGACACAATCGCATGGATACACTAAGAGATCGATCATCACATAGTGCTCATTTAGACTATCAGCCTCATAGTACTCCACTTGGCTCTTAACCAGGGATATGATCATGCGATCTCCCAGACTTCTCCTAATCTACCATAATCTCAGTATCGTTGGTAGCCATCCGAAATCTTGGTCCGATGACCTCTTAGCATTATAAATAACTATTTTGGCATCGGTCTCTACAAATAATTTAAATGGCTCTCAGTCATATTCATAATAATCTCCTATAGATGAATAAAAAGTGTCTATATCAACATTAACCAGATGGGAGAGCAACAACTTTCAGCCTACTCTAGGAGCTTTCCTCACACGCTCTCAATGCTACTCCTATAGTAATCGGTTCAACGGCCATCATGACCCAATCCCCATCCAGTGCATGACTATGCTATGCAATGTCACGACCTTGCAAGTGCCCTAATGGTAACAGACTGCTGCCTAAGTGACATAGGGCAGTGGCTCTCAACTATATATACATCGAATGATGTGTCACTGTTTTACAGAGCGGCCCCGCAATCAGGCCGTAAGGATGCATACTAGCCAATCTGGTTTACTCCATATCATATAATATGAGTATACTCACAGTAGATAGACACAATTACAGTTATTGGCCTGCTCACTCTCAGTTCATATCGCTATAAATATAATACCCCATAAACTTGACATTATCGAATGATATCTACTTAAAGAGAGTAATCAAACAAGTATCAGCTCAGGCATCCTCATACCACCTAGTGTTACTCGAACATCTAATCAATGCTTGTAAATTACACTCGCATATATTCTATACTACGAGTCCTAAGAGTACGTGGAAAAATATTATTGACAGTCCATACCAACCAGTATTACTAATCTGTTTACTTAAATTTCTCACAATCCAGAATTCCACACAATATTATTCTATTAAATGAGTCTATAGAATACCGGAAAAGTACTATCGAAAGTCTCAAACCAGACGGTATTACTAATCTGCTTATTCAGATTTCTCACCGCATGGAATTGGAGCAACTATGACACATAGATTTGTTTAAAAAGAAATATAAATATATTAATAAAAGAGTATATGTATTTTTTAAATCGTTAAAATAATTGTTTTTCAACCTTTTATAAAACTAAGTAAGAATTTTAATACTTACAAATTACTTTTGAACACTCATTTCCATATTTTAAAATCATAGAATTATTTCATAAGACTAAATATTACTTTAGAAAATCTTTTATAAATTTCTTTGATCAATTATGATTTATAAATAAATTTATAATTTCCAAATCGATTTCTTTTACTCCAAATCCATAAAATATATTTTTGAAGATTTTAGATTTTATTCTAATTTATGAAATATACTTTGGAAATCATAAAACAATAATAAAAACGTTTTCATATTTTTTTGGAATTTATTTAGGTTTTTAAATCTCAAAACAAATTTTTATTTAATTTAAATGAATAAATCTTTTCCTAATTTATTTTTGATGAAAATAAACTCCTTTAAACAAAAACCTTCATATTAGGAAAAAGTCTTATTTTTGCTTTCTAAGAGTAATTTTTATTATATTTTTCTTAGAATATATATATATACATATACATACATACATACATACATATATATATATATATGTGTGTGTGTGTGTGTATTAAACACATCAATGAACAAGCCTGGAGCTACAAGATCCAAGGGTCGACCGCTGGTGTGAAACCTGGAGTGTGTAGCTCCAAGTTTTCCCAGTGTCATCGTCGTTGTTCGATTGCTTCTTCCCTCTAATGTATCCCCAAATTCAAGCACATACCCAACATCAATTTAAACATCCAAATTCATACCATAGCAACATAAAATCATTGCATAATGATGTGGGTTTTGTAGACAGTGAATGGGGGACAGTGTTCAATGTTTAACAGTAAGAAAACAACAAGGAAATAAAAATTACAGACTTTTACAAAGATCAACTAGAGGCAAGCACGTTAATAGCCACTGCATTATAACATTGATTTGTGAGTAGAATTCACGGACCTTAGATTGCTAAGCTCCATAATCTTCCTTATTACTCTTTTCACCTCTCCTCTCTTTATTGCAAATCTCTCCATGAACAAAACTTGATCAAAATTCAATATTATTCTTGCCTAATAGTGTGGTGGTGTGTTAAGGATGATATACTTGAAATTTGGAATTTATAGAAATTTATTTTCATTTTTCTAGAATTTTACAAGAGGTTTAGGCTGAAAATTTTGTTTTTATGAAACCTGAAGTGGAAGAATACTCCATAAGCTTCCATCGTTAAAGATATTATGCGTGGAAAGATTACTTTAGACTTAGAAACATTTATACTTTTATTTCAAGAAGTAGGGTTTTGGACTTCTATTAAATTGTGCTTGATTTGGTTACTAACTCATCTTTTAATTTTTCCTTTATGAAACTACTTTTGCAAACAAACTCTAGTCCATTTACTTATCCAATAAAACTACATTGTTTACTTTTTCATAAAAATTATTTTACATAATTTAACTCATTTTACTTTAAATCATTTCTTGATTGAACTTGAATGCCTTTATTAAATAAATTCCAAAACTCCTCATTGAATAAATAAATTCCCTTTCTTTCAAAATTAAAATTCAAATCTCATTTACTATCTTTACTAAATTTATAAAATCATTTTATTCTTAAAATATCAACATTTCTTAGTTAAATACTACATTTACTAATAATTTTCAACTTTAAAGTATTTATCACAAAAATGATTTATCTTTTATTTCTCATTTCCCATAAATGCTTCATTAATAAATCTTAATATTTTCATACAAATTCAAAATCATCCTCAATTAATCTTTAAAATCCATTTTAATTAACTAAAACACTATTATTAATGTTGATATTGTTTCTCAACCCTAGATTGTTACATCTTTATTTGCCTAATCCCTAAAAATGTACACCCACAAACTCTATCAAATTATATGTCATGCACTTTATGCAATGTATTATACAAAAATTTGGCTACTATGTTATGCAACAAGATGAAGCAATATCTGAAAATTTTAATTTCAATAAATCAAAATGCTTTCATCTTGGGTAGACTCATCATAGAAAATTCTCTCCCTGTATATGAAATGGTGAGAGGGTTCAATAAGAAGACCACTTATAACCTATACATGAAAGTTGACCTACACAAAGCATATGACAAAATTAGTAGGAATTCACATATGGTGCTATTTATGGGTTTTTCTGAACACATATGATATATGAATGTATCTATGCTACCACTTTCTCAATTTTTTGGATGGCAGTCCAATGGGTTATTTTAGTTGCAACGGGATTATAAGATAAGGAGATGCATTGTCTCCTTTTTTATTTGCAATTGTAATGGAATATTTTATAATCTTATTAGACATGGAATTATGTGAAGACAGCATTACTCGTATTCTTCGTGCCGAACCAATTCTCACTTACTCACTATATGTTGATGACATTTTAGTGTTTTCAAAAACTAGCACTAAAAATGTAGAAAGCATTGCTAAAGTCAAGCACATTATTAAAGAGTCCATGGATTTAGAAATGAATGAATAGAAAACTACCTTGTTTTTTTAGCAAAGGAGCAAAAAACAAGGATCAAATCATCAATATCCTAAATGTTCAAACTGGGAATCTCCCAAATATAAATTTGAGAATTCCTATATCTTACAAAAAACAAAATTCTACAGATTTTGGGATGTTGTTAGATAAAATAAACAAGAGGTTCAATAGCCGAAAAAATTGGATGTTGAATATAGCTTGCAGAATTGAATTAATTAAAACTGTGATTTACCCAATGATCATGTTATGGATTCAATTTTATTAGCTATTAGCATAAATCATCAACAAAATAAATTATTTTTTTCTCCAACTTTATGTGGAAAAAAAACACCATAACATGAGTTAGAAAGACTTCCGTCGTTTTAAATCTGAATGGGGTGTGGGCATAAGAATAATAGAAGATATCATGAAGGTTGTCTTGTTAAAACTTACATAGAGATATTCAAAGTGATTGCCTGTGGAATCAATGGATTAGAAATATGTATTGAAAATATAAGAATTTCTGGACAATTATTGAGGACAACAACATGTCATATATGGAAATTGCTTCTCAAAACAAGATCACAAGAAAAAGGCTTAATAGAGAGAAAATTTGTCAATAAAAGCAATACAAGTTTATGGTTTGATCCTTGGATCAATAGGCAGTCGCTAAAGGATCTTTTGGGGTGCCAAGCTATTTCAATCATCATAGGCCTAACAAGAAAGTATCTTCTCTCATTTCCAATGGACAATGGAGAGAATATATGTAACAACCCATAATTTTAATTATTTGACTTTAGAGTATTTAATTAATTTCAAATATTGAAAAGTTAATTTTATAGATTAAATAACTTGAATTTCAAAAATAGTGATTTATTGGATAATTTAATTGTTAAATTTAATAATTGAAATTGGTTAAATAATGGAATCTTGAGTTTTAAGTTAGATAAAAATAATTTCAAAGCTTATTTAAGTTCTATTAATAAGAATGGAGATAATAAAACTTTTAAATCTGATTTAAAAGTGATTTAACTGATTTTGAAAATAACTCGTTTTAATTAACGAGTGAAGATAGCCTTCTGGGGCATAGTCTCGGATTTAGACGAAACCAGTTTCATTGGATCCGTAATAATGAATTATATTACACCATCAAATTTTGTAGCGATCAGACGTGCTGTTTGATCGTGCGAGATCGAAACATGTTGAAATTAATATTGAAACTTTAATGAAATAATTGGATTCAAAAAGCTATATTCTGCATATGATCGAATTAGAGCTCGAAACTAGTTCCATTGCGTTTAGAATAGAGGTATAACATTTAGAACACCAGGCAGCACATCTCGATTGGGGTCCGAAATTATATAGCTACATATTTTGGATTTAAATAATATATATAACTATATTTGACTACTCAAGCACATGACCCATCACTTTCAAACCACAACCCCATACACCAGGCCATACCCTCTACTGCGCCACCATCATTTCCTCTTCTCTATTTAAATACACGTTCTAATCGTTCCCTTGAAATTCAAAAAAAAGAAACGAACATAACTTCTACTCCAAATCCAACGACACGTATTCTCTTGGACTACTAGAGGCATCGATGGTCGAAGAGTTCAACTAGGAAGTTGTAGGCAGAGTCGAGATGAGCATCTTTAATGGTGGAGGTGGGTTGTAGTTCATCGTGGTGGCCAGAGTTGCGAGTTGATCGTCAAATCTTCTACGGAAAACTGCGGCGTTGTCGTGGCGTTTTAATCAATGGGGTCTGAAGAGAGAGTGTAGGGGAGGGTGAGAACTATCTTCGGTCGAAGTTTGGTGGCCAACGACTAGTTGTGGCGACAGCATTTTCGAGTTAAACGGAAGTATTTTGCCTCGATTTTCATGCTAACAATGGCGAATTAGGGGATGCGACCACTTGCGTTTGGAGGCTTAGGGTTAGGGCTAGTGGAGAAAGCAAGGTGGTGGCGGTTGGATGACCATAGAGGCGGCAGCGAGCATGGATGCGGAGCAGCCTGGGTTGCGTGTTTTTTTATCGCGAATGGTTGGAAAGGGAGATGATTAGAGGCGGGGTTAATTGTTTCAGGCTGTGGTTAATTAATCTAAGTGTTTGAAATATATATAATTTAAATTTGTTGAATATTGTAAATTAAATAACTCGCTCGTTTTATATCGGTTTCGAACGAGACGAAATGCGTTGCACTCATTTGGAAGTTATCTATGATATGGAGTTGGTTTGATAGCAAATGCAGCTTGTTGAATTTTACGCTAAATTCGAACGTTGTTCAAATTTGGATGGAATCTGAAGTGCCTCGGCAACAATAGAAAATTTCGGTGAGTTAATCTCACCTTTTTGGATAACTAGTATGATTTATAGTTGATAAAAATTGTCGAATGATTGTTTGTATAAATTATTATATTTATTAGTTGGTTTGGATATATTCCCGCCTATTGGAGCAGATGAGACCCTATTACATTCTCGTGTAAGAGCAGATGACCCTTTGTATACGAATCCAGCCTCAAAGCGGTTGATTTATATTTTATGATTGTATAACATTTGTGACGTAGGGGGAAACAGGTTGGAGGGATCCAACAAGATTCCTTGCTATTATTGAATTGTTCCAATAATATTGTAACAACCCAAAATTTGAGCTATAATAATTAATTAACGAATTAATTAAACAATAAAATAAGTTTGTGAAATTTTCAGAATCGAGCCACGAAAGTTGCACCATTGGGCCCGTGGTAATTTTCTGATCAATTTCCATATATAACTTGTCGAAATCCGAGCTAGTATGAAGAAGTTACGAGAGAAATCAGAAATCAGAATTTAATAAGCAAAAACGAAAAGAAAAAAATAGTACAAGGGCTTGGGTCGACCCTTGTTTTGGTCAGGTCGACCTATAGGTCGACCCCCAAGGTGCTTAGGTCGACCCGCACTTTTACCTGGATGACATTTCGTCCAGGTACGAGCCGAAGAGTGTAAAAGTTGATTTTTGTGAGATCCTGTGCGTTCGTAGCTGCATCTGATGGTTCCTAGTGAGCCTATGATGTGGTTGCACAAGATTTAATCTTCAAATCCGATGGCCTGAGATCCCTAAGCCATACTATAAATAGAACCCTAGTCCTAGCTATTTTTCTCATTCATATTTTCTCCCAATTGGGTTCACTGCCTGAGGCTGAACCTAAATAGAAAAATTTTCTAGGGAGAAAATCCTTTTAATAAAAATATTCTACACCCTAGAAGTGGATCCAGGAAGGCCAATGATTAGAGCAAAGGACCACATGTGAGTGTTTTGTAATTATTTTAGATTTGTAAGCAATTTAAAATAATAGGGTTCTCAATAGTTGTAGTTTTTCTACAATTTTGAGACAGTTTTATGTAAGTTTATTTACAGTCAGTTTTTAAGTAAATTTCAGAAGTTCTTTTCAGTCTATTTTATTCAGCTATTTATTTCAGTTATTTACAATTATTTACATCTATCTTAAGTTGGAATTTAGCCTGTAATGTTATTTTCTTTTTATAAAGATTTAATCCCTTTTTACGGGAATAAAATATAAAAAAGAGAAGAAATCACAAATGCGGATTAAAATAGAATAACACTAAATTTATAGAAATCAGATGTAAAATGAGAAAAACTGAAATAAAAATAGAGATGGACTGAAATAGGCATATTTAAGATATTTACAAGCATAATTATAACAAGTGGTTATAACTAAAAAGAGAAAATAGAAGAGTAACAGTTGCAAGAACAATTATAATACGTAGGTTATAATTAGAAAGAAAAGATAACAGAAGAGGCTTATTTTAAAACTTAGACCTTGGATTAAGTTAATAAGAAAATATAGAAGTAGGGCCCATACCGGCAGCATTCCCTTTTAGGTCCAGGACTGATGGTTTCACACGAAGGTGAGGCTGGGACACGCTTATGCTGATTAGGGTAAATAAGTGGCCAATAGATAGAGGCCCAAATCTGAGGATTTGGCAAGGGGCTCAAAGCTAGAAGGATTTTTTATTATGACCAGTACCCGCAACATTCCCTTTTAGGTCGAGGACTGATGGTCTCAGACGTAGGTGAGGCTGGGCATGCTTATGCTGATTAGGGTAAATAAAGGGTCAAATAGGAGGCAACAGTTATTATGTACCGGTGCTACCGAGCATGAGGCATCAATTAGGGTAAATAATTCGCTACTGTGTCCTAAGCACTAAAGAGGTGTCTATTTGCTGTGACCAATAGAATTGGTTCGCAGTGGCACAACAGAGATAGGAAAGACCGATCAATAGGTAGGATTAGGATTTCAGCCTAATCAAGTTAGCAGTTGAGATAGGATTAGGATTTCAGCCTAATCACAATAGTTTAAGACAAGTGCAAATAATCAAAGCAAACGGTTAAATAGAATCAGAAACGATATTTTATCTTATCTTTTCTATATTTTCCTTTCAAGTTAGAACTATTGCTTAGTCTATTATCTTTATCTTGCTTAGAAATGCTAGTAATTACTTTCACTCACCAGACTTATTTTCTGACCCACCCCTCTTTTTCCCCCCCAATAGGCCAACAGAGTTGATGATTGTTGATTCAGGTTGCTTGGATATTCATTCCCGGAGTTTTTTCATTTTATATGTATTCTTCTGCTTTTTCATCATTTTCATTTGGCTTATGATGGATTGGCACTCGTGAGAGGGATTATTATTATGATTATTATTGTTACTTTTGTACTCTGATTATGTGAGACTGAGATTTTCATGAGACTCGAGGTATTTTGAGTTTTTGAGACATGTTATGTTTTTATGACTTATTTTGAGATAAAGTTTAATTTTGAATGATAAGTTATTATTTAAATGTTTTCCGCTGTTTTTACTTATTTGTCTTGTGAATCTTAGTCTCTGTGACGCTTTAGCTATACCTATAACGCACCACATCTTTTGGCGTGCCCTTTTTGGGAATACTAAGGGGTGTGGGGTATTTCATTTGGTATCAGAGCCTAAGATTACAGGATTCCAAAATACTTGTTTTAAAAGTAAAGTATTTTTCAAAGGTAACATATCTTCAAACTAAAAGTATTTTTCAAAAAGAAACTCTTATTATAGAGATAGTTTTCAAGTATAAAAGAGTTTTTATAAAAATCCCTTCAAAGTCCAGTTCAACCTTCTTTCGATTCATTCAAGCCTAAATTTTCTTTTCTTTGCATAGTATGGCAGACGCCCCAAATCTTCCAAAGGGTGTCCAAGTCCCTGGCTGGTTCCGTAGATACCTCCAAGCTACGGCACCAGAGGTGCAAAGGCAAGCACCCAACACAGCACCGGCGGGTGGAGGACCGTTAATTCACCTGCAGCAGCCAGTTTTTCTAAGCTATGCAAGGACTTCGCTAGTCTAGGAAGCAAGACATTTTATGGAATGAAGGATTTCATAGAGGCACGAGCTTGGTTGAGGAATATGGAGCATATATTTGGGCTGTTAGGATTGGAGGACCAGCAGAGAGTTCAGCTTGCATCTTGACAGCTGAAGGGAGAGGGTTCTTACTAGTGGGAGATTGTAGAAATGGAGGGTAGAGACATTGGTTGGTTTGGATTTTGAGAAAGGTTTGAGAGAAAGTTCTTGTCGCAAGCCGAGGAAAGCATGCAGTTGGAGAAGTATATTAGTTTGAAGCAGGGGATTCTTTCGGTGAAGGAGTATATAAATCAGTTTAATGAGTTATCGCGGTTCGGGATAAAGCTTGTTAATACCCCACATAAGAAGGCCACCAAGTTTGCTAAGGGTTTGAACCAGCCCCTCTAAGGGTTGGCATTGAGACATGTACCTATGGGAGTGACATATGAGTCACTTATGGAAATGGCTCTCATATCAGATGTTGCTAAGAAAGAAGAGGTTAAGGAGGTTCCTAAATCAGAAAACTCTAAGAAGCAGTGGTGGAAGAATAAGAAGGATAAGGACAAGAAGAAAAGAGGAGGACCTCAGAAGGGACAGATTAAGAAGGGCAAGAAACGTCATAATTATAGATTGGTTGGGCATTACTCAACGGACTGTAAGAAGGACACGATGAAGGGGAGGTGTTACAACTGTGGGCAGCCTGGACACCTTAGTAGAACTTGTCCTCAGAAGACGGGGTAGAGAGAAGGCGCACCTACGGTGCAAGTACAGGCTTTGGATGCAACACCTTATAGTAGTGGACCGAATCGAGGTAGCAAAGTCTCTGTAGAAGGTTTGATCTCAATTTCGGATTCCTATTCGAACTCTTTTTGACTCTGAAGCATCGCATTCTTTCATTTCTAGTTCCTTAGTTGATTGTTTGCACTTAGATATTTCTCTAGTTGTAGACCCTATAGTTGTTTCAAACCCCATAGGAGGATCGGTACATTTATCCATGATTTGCAGGAGTTTGAAATTTTTTATACTAAGCATAGAGTTTGATTATGATGCCTATGTATTGGGATTTTCGAGATATCGGATGATTTTGGGGTTGGACTGGTTGTCCACTTATGGTGCGATATTGGACTGCGAGAGGAGAGTTGTTAGGCTAGAGACATGTAGCGGACGGACTCTTGAGATTTCTTGCGACCCACAGGTTTCAGTCATGTTGAGATTCCTTTATTCCCTTGATTCATCACTAGGAGAGTTAGATTCGGTTCCAGTTGTTAGAGATTTCCCAGATGTTTTTGAGGAGGTTAGGAGGCTACCCCCTAAGAGAGAGATCGGCTTTAGGATCTATCTGAATGACAATGCTAAGCCAGTGGCATTGCCGGTGAGACATATGTCTCCTAGGGAGAGGAAGGAGTTAAGTAAGAAGATTGGTGAGCTATTAGAGAAAGGCTTCATCAGATGGAGCATATCTGAGTGGGGGGTGCCAGTCGTCTTTGCTACAAAGGCGGATGGTTCCCTTCGACTTTGCGTAGAATATAGAGAGTTAAATAAGATCACGAAGAAGAACCTTTACCCACTTCCTAGGATAGACGATCTTTTTGATCAGTTGGTTGGCTCTTCAGTATTTTCTCAACTTGACCTAGCCACTGGATTCATCAGCTTAGGGTTGTTGACGATAGCATCGATAAGACATCATTTAGGACATCCGATGGATTCTTTGAGTGGTTGGTTATGGCGTTTGGGCTGACCAATTCCCCGGCCTATTTTGTAGATCTGATGAGCCGTGTTTTTTGAGATGTCCTAAATAAGTTCATTGTAGTGTTTGTGGATGACATTCTGGTGTTTTCCAAGAGTATGGAAGAGCATTCTTTTTATCTTGAGGAGGTTCTTCGCACACTTCGTGTTCATCAGTTGAAAGAAAATTCTCGAAGTGTCACTTTTGTTGTAAGGAGGTGCGTTCCTTACGACATGTAGTCTCAAAAGAGGGTTTAGCTATGGATCCCGCTAAGATAGTAGCAGTACAGGATTGGAAGGCCCCTAAGAATGCTACCGAAGTTAGAAGCTTCCTTAGTTTAGCTGGTTATTATAGGAAGTTTATCAGAGATTTTGCTAATATTTCAGCACTTGAGGTTAAGCCTACCCTCATAGATCAGATTGTCTCAAGGCAGTGAGAGGATTCAGAGCTTGTGGATATTCTGGATAGGATTAGCAGAGCAGAGGTCTCTAGACATCTTCAACGCTATTCCATCAATAGTAAGGGTGGATAGGGAGAGATGGAAGACTTTGTGTCCCCCGCACTGGTGATTTGATGAGAGCAGTTCTAGCGGAGGCACACCATTCTCGGATGAATATTCATCTGGGCGGTGGCAAGATGTATAGGGACATGAAGAGAGTGTTTTATTGGAGTGGTATGAAGAAGGATGTAGCAAAGTTTGTGGCTAAGTGTCTTGTGTGCCAAAGAGTTAAGGAGGAGCAGCAGAGGCCTGGCGGATTGCTTCAACCATTGGATGTACCCGAATGGAAGTGGGATAATGTTTTGATGGACTTCATAGATGGTTTGCCCAGATCTAGGAAGGAGAATACCAGTATTTGGGTGATTGTAGATCGTTTGACTAAGAGTGCCCACTTCATTCCGGTCAAGAGTAAGAGGACAACACCTTATTTGGCATCCGTATACATTTGTGAGATAGTTCGACTTCATGGAGTTCCCTCTTGCATAGTGAGCGACAAAGACCCTATTTTTACTAGAGAGTTTTGGAGGAGCTTGCAAGAGGCTTTAAGGACACAACTTAGATTGAGTACGACCTATCACTCTCAAACGGATGGATAAACGGAGAGAGTTAATAGAGTTCTTGAGGATTTGTTGAGGATGTGCATTCTTGATTTTGGAGGAACTTGGGAGGAGCACCTTCCTTTAGTGGAATTCGCTTATAATAATAGTTTTAAGGCTAGCATTGGGATGGCTCCTTTGAAGCCCTTTATGGAAGACCCTGCAAGTCGCCTTCGTGTTGGTTAGAGTCTACAGAAAGGTTGTTACTTGGTCCCGACATGGTTAGAGAGACTTCGAAAAAGATTGATTTGATTAGAAAAAGAATGAAGACAACCCAAGATAGACAGAAATCCTATGCAGATAAGCGGAGAAGGGATATTGAGTTCGAGGTAGGGGATTTTTTTTATTAAGGTGTCACCGGTAAGAAAGGTAGTGAGGTTCAGATCATGTGGGAAACTTGCTCCAAGATTCGTAGGACGGTTCCCCATTATGGAAAAGGTAGGGAAGACAGCGTATCAGATAAAGCTACCAGAGAGGCTCGTAGGAGTTCATGATGTTTTTCATGTCTCATACTTGAGAAAGTGCTTACATGATTTAACAGAGGTAGTGGAACCTAGCCTACTTGAGGAAGTTGAAGTGGAGAGAGAAGCATCAATTCGTCGCATTCCTACCAAGATTGTTGGACATGATATCAAGAAGCTTAGGAATAAGGAAGTCCCTTTGGTTAAGGTGCAGTGGGGAGATAGTATTGAGGATGCTACGTGGGAGGCTGAGGAGAAAATACGTACCTCTTATCTGCATCTCTTCGATAGTACGTCTTGAATTTCCTATTTTCATCTTTAGTTTTGAATAGGTTCTTTCCTTTAGTATCCTTTGGGAGGGTAGATCTTAGGATTTAACCTATGGATGGTAGGACTGAATGTAAACATGTTACTAGAACATGTTATGTATGATGGACGCTAGTGGTTGAAAGTGTTTGCTAGTGGATGCTAATGGATGCATATACACACACTAGGCACTATTATCTCTTAGAGATCGACCTAGCTAGGTCACTAAAGCATATGCATATGGATGTGTGTGCACTTGAATTTTTATTTTATTTCCATGGTTGTTATAATGAGTGATTAGCATATGATTATTGCATTTGGATGATGATTGTAGCACGCATGTATAACTATCAGTTATCATTAGGTAATTTGCATTCATTTGGATACATGACACGGACATGATTACATAAAAAGGAGGTCGACTGAATCAATAGACCGCCTAATCTTTTGCATTATTTAGGGACATTGACACTACACTATTGCTTATAACATAAATGCATTAGAAAGCTTAATGACAATGGACGTAATGGATGATGGTTGAATATGTGGTTGTAGAATTTGGATAAAAATATTTATTTCATTCTTCTGTCCTTAGAGATTTCGGGGACGAAATCCTTTAAGGAGGAGAGAATGTAACAACCCAAAATTTGAGCTATAATAATTAATTAACAAATTAATTAAACAATAAAATAATTTTGTGAAATTTTCAGAATTAAGCCATGGAAGTTGTACCATCGGGTCCGTGGTAATTTTCTGATCAATTTCCATATATAACTTGTTGAAATCCGAGCTAGTATGAAGAAGTTACGAGAGAAATAAGAAATCATAATTTAATAAGAAAAAACAAAAGAAAATAATAATACAAGGGCTTGGGTTGACCCTTGTTTTGGTCAGGTCGACCTATAAGTCGACCCCCAAGGTGCTTAGGTCGACCCGCACTTTTACCTGGACGACATTTTGTCCAAGTACAAACTGAAGAGTGTAAAAGTTGATTTTCGTGAGATCCTGTGCGTTCGTAGCTGCAACCGACGGTTCCTAGTGAGCCTATGATGTATTTGCACCGGATTTAATCTTCAAATCCAACGGCCTAAGATCCCTAAGCCACATCATAAATAGAACCCTAGGCCTAGCTATTTTTCTCATTTAGATTTTCTCCCATTGGGTTCATTGCCTGAGGTTAAACCCTAAATAGAATTTTTTTCTAGGTAGGAAATCTTTTTAATATTCTACACCCTAGAAGTAGATCCAGGAAGGCCAAGGATTAGAGCTAAGGACCACATGTGAGTGTTTTGTAATTATTTTGGATTTGTAAGCAATTTAAAATAGTAGGGCTCTCAATTGTTGTAGTTTTTCTACAATTTTGAAACAATTTTTATGTAAGTTTATTTACAGTCGGTTTTTATGTAAATTTCAAAAGTTCTTTTCATTCTATTTTATTCCGCTATTTATTTCAGTTATTTACAGTTATTTACATCTATCTTAAGTTAGAATTTAGCCTGTAAATGTTAGTTTCTTTTTATAAAGATTTAATCCCTTTTTACGCGAATAAAATATTAAAAAGAGAAGAATTCACAAATATGGATTAAAATAGAATAACACTAAATTTATAGAAATCGGATGTAAAATGAGAAAAACTGAAATAAAAATAGAGATGGACTGAAATAGGCAAATTTAAGATATTTGCAAGCATAAGTATAACAAGTGGTTATAACTAAAAAGAGAAAACAGAAGAGTAGCAGTTGCAAGAACAATTATAACATGTAGGTTATAATTAGAAAGAAGAGATAACAGAAGAGGCTTATTTTAAAACTTAGATCTTGGATTAAGTTAATAAGCAAATATAGAAGTAGAGCCCGTACCGGCAGCATTCCCTTTTAGGTCTAGGACTGATGGTTTCACACGTAGGTGAGGCTGGGACATGCTTATACTGAATAGGGTAAATAAGTGGCCAATAGATAGAGGCTTAAATATGAGGATTTGGGCAAGGGGCGCAAAGCTAGAAGATTTGTTTGTTAGAACTAGTACCAATAGCATTCCCTTTCAGGTCGAGGACTGATGGTCTCACACGTAGGTGAGGCTGAGCATGCTTATGCTGATTAGGGTAAATAAAGGGTCAAATAGGGGCGATAGTTAGTGTGTACCGGCAATGACCGAGCATGCGACATCGATTAGGGTAAATAATTCGCTACTGCATCCTAAGCACTAAAGAGGTGTCTTTTTGCTGTGACCAACAGGATTGGTTCGCAGTGGCACAACAGAGATAGGAAAGGCCAATCAATGGGTAGGATTAGGATTTCAGCCTAATCAAGTTAGCAGTTGAGATATGATTAGGATTTCAGCCTAATCACAGTAGTTTAAGACAAGTGCAGACAATCAAACAGTAAAAGCAAACAGTCAAACAGAATCAGAAATAGTATTTTACCCGAGTTTTATCTTTTCTTTATTTTCCTTTCAAGCTAGAACTATTGATTAGTCTATTATCTTTATCTTGCTTAGAAATGCTAGTAATTATTTTCACTCACCAGACTTATTGTCTGACCCACTCCTCTATTCCCCCCCTCTTTTTCCCCCAATAGGCCAGCAGAGTTGAGGATTGTTGATTCAGGTTGCTTGGAAATTCATTCCCGAAGTATTCTCATTTCAGATGTATTCTTCTGCTTTTTCATCTTTTTCATTTGGCTTATGATGGATTGGCACTCATGAGAGGGATTACTATTGTTACTTTTGTACTATGATTATGTGAGACTGAGATGTATTTTCATGAGACATGAGAGATTTTGAGTTTTTGAGACATGTTATGTTTTTATGACTTATTTTGAGATAAAGTTTAATTTTGAATGATAAGTTATTATTTAAATGTTTTCCGCTGTTTTTACTTATTTTTCTTGTGAATCTTAGTCTCTGTGATGCTTTAGTTATACCTTTAACGCACCACATCCTTAGGTGTGCCCTTTTTGGGAATACTAAGGGGTGTGGGGTGTTTCAAATATTTCTTTTATATGGATTATTGAATAATGAACCTGATTGTGGGCACTATGGTTATAACATCGTTGTATATTTGAAAATAAAACCCAGTAGTGATAGATAATCAATATCGATATTGGTTAAGTGTTGGGTGGCTATTGGCCTCAAATTTGTATTCTGAAAATACTATAAATTGCCATTTAAGTTGGAATTGGTTTTTGAGGCAAGAAACGATTTTTAAAATCCGAAATTGAGTTTTGAAAACATGTTGTTTAAGGATTATTGAATTTAATTAAATATATTAATATTGTTTTTAAGTTAATTAAATATATTAATTGTTTGCGCCAAAAATGATCACAAACATTAAAAGTAGTGAAAGCACCGTTGTTTACACACAAAGTCTCAATATCCGGTCATAGATCACAGATCCAGATAACATAGAGAGTAAAAATGAAGAAATAGTAAATGTAAAATGAAAGAAAGTAAGAAAAGACACCAGATTTATAGTGGTTCGGCTATCTTCGACCTACGTCCACTTTTAATTGATCCTTTTATTCCTTTTATACTGTGATTACAGTTACAATGGAGTGCTATTCAATAGCTAAAATGACAGAGTTTAGCCAAGCTTGAAGATAAAGGAGGGTAGAGAGAATCCCTTTTCTTGTGCCATGCTCTCTCTATTTATAGGTGGAGATCTGCAAAGATCTTGCTGAAAATTAGACAGAGAAGTCTCTTGGTCCATATTGGCCCATATGCAGATTGGTGGGGCCCACCTCCATGCTTTGGGATCGATCAATAAGTTCTTCTTATCGATAATCCCCATGTTAGAATCAGTTGAGATTGATCATGGTGAAAGATGACAGTGCAACTCTCCAAATTTCATGAAGTTCCAATATGCAGATTGTGAGATATGATCGATCCAAGTTCGAGTTTGCAAGTATAGGCTGATGATTCGGTATCCATAGGTTCGTATCCATTAGTTCGTATCCATCAGATTACCATCCATCCGAGTCTTGCGATGTGATCCATGCGATGCACTCCATTCTTTGACCGGTTCCTTCGTATCGATCGATACGAACACAATCGACATGAAATAGCTCCTGAGTGCTTGCTGCTTTCGTATACATCCAGCACACTTGTTTTTGCATCGATCCGATGCGCTCTGGTGAAGTATATGTTTTCGTATCGATCTTGGTTGGATCGATATGAACCGTGATCGATCCAAAACAAGATGCAAAGCGTGTTATCCATCCTGGAGTTAACTAATCAATATGAAATGTATCGATACGAGATGTATCGATACGAACATCGATCGATCTAAACCAAATGCCATAGTGATTGATACGAAAGTATCGATATGAATCCATTTTTCACAAATATTGATCCATCCATAACTTGAGCATACGAACTCCGATTGACCTGAAATTCGAAGTGTAGCCTCATCGGGCCTTGTGTATCATTCCTTATCAATCTAGCCATGATTGGAGCTCGGTCCAACTTTGGCGGTATCGATCATAGCTTGGTTTTTGATTGATCTTCGATCCTAATAACCATCAATTTGTTGATATCCTGGCTTTGACCAAAAAGCAGGATAACCTTTGCCCCCCAAAACATGCCTTGTGGTAGGAAGGCATGTTTTGAATAGCTGTAAACCTATGACCTGCAATTCAATTCATTGATTCTCAAGATCATCATTCATGGTCATTCAAGACCGTTGCTTAAAAATGAGGCCATTCAAGGCATAGTTTTTATTACAAGATGAGCGGTGGTCATTCGTGACCGGTAGTCATCCACGACGGGCGAGGGCCGTGCCTGGTCGAGTATCATTCAAGACGAGGTGAGATCGTTCAAGATCGCATGCCGTTCAAATCGTGACATAATCGTTCAAGATCAAATGCTGTTCGAAGCACAATATGATCGTTCGATATCGGATGTCGTTCAAGATGTTAAATGATCGTTCGAGGGATTGCAAAGCAGATGATGATCGTTCATGATCTAATGCTGTTCAAAGCAAAGGGTGATCATTCGAGATCAAGTACCGTTCATGGCGGATAGTGATCGTTCGAGATCGAATGCTTGTTTAAAGCGGAATGTGATCGTTCGAGATTGAGTGTCGTTCACGGCTTTAGATAGGCCCAATCCACTCGTTGTTTCTGACGAGGGGGCTTGCTTACATTATTCTATCTCTCCTCTTAGGGTGAGATTTTGGGATTATCATTATTAGATTCCACGTTCGAGTGGGTTCACAACCAAATAATTCAATTAAATAAATAAATAAATAGAGTTCAGAATGTCCAAAGAAAATAAAGAAAACAAATATCGAAACAGTGCAGTGTGTGCGCCTTTCAGGGCATGACGGTTTGTCGTCATCTCAAAGCATGCCTAGGGACTGTTCGTAATCCCGTATATGTGTAAGTGACTTAGCCGTTTTAATGGAGAAGCATAATGAAAAAAATTGTTATATGGTCAAGGTTCAAGTCCTGAACCTGTCCCTTATCATCACGTTCAACTGATGACGAGGCATGACCTCGATCCTGGGTTATTCCTGTTTTCTGATGGTGCAGGCAGGGGTTGTGCCTGTTTTGCCTCTACTCTCTGGGCTCTTATGTACTGTGATAGCCGGCCATTCCTGACATGATCTTCAATTACATCTTTCAGATGCCTGCAATCATTTGTATTGTGCCCATTTAATTCATGGAACACACAATATATTCCCGATCTTCTTTCACTATGGTTGGGCTCTCGCCTCATCGGCTTGCGGTAGGGAACCTGTCCCCGGGTTTCCAAGTATATTCGTTCGGGAGTTTTAGTCAGTTCAGTGTAGGAGGAGAATCTCAGTTCCCTCTTAGGTTGTCTGGTACATCAGAGCTATCAACAACTTTTATCTTTCCATTGTTTGCGTTGGACCCTCCTCTAGACGGTCCCTCATCTTGAGTAATATTGACATCTTGCTTTTTGGCCCGTGCATCTTCTTGCCGCAAGAACCTGTCCGCCTCATGGTAAAATTCCTCGAGGTTCTGTGGTGGATCCCGTGTTAATGAATCCTTGAATTTTGTGTTGTCAGCTATTCCTGATACAACCGCCATCAATACCATGGATGGACCTGGCCAATCTACCGATGCCGCCGCTGCATTAAATCTGGTCAGAAAATCTCTCAAGGAATCTTCGGTCCTCTGCTTTAGTGCCGCCAATATCATAACATTTTTGGGTCTTGTCATGTGGACCCTAAATTACCTCATGAACCGTTCAACCAGCTCGGTCCATGTCTTTATAGATACATTATCCAGCTGCCTGAACCAAAGTGCAGCCAAGTCGATTAGATATAATGGAAAACATCTTGCCATTACCTCATTGGATGCCCCCAAGACTTCCATGTGCCGGATGTATCTCATCATACGTGTGGTTAAATCCGACTTTCTGTTGTACATATCCAACGTGGGTAGCTTGAAGTCTAGTGGGTTCCTTGCGTTTCTGACGTTGGGGGTGAACGGGCTTCTATTCACATCCCCTAGATCCTTATTCGTCAATCCTCCGCATATGGTTTGTCTGATGATCTCTGCCAATCTGTCATTGTAATTTAGGGGCAGTCCCTGATTTCTTTAGCTTGCCCCCTAAGTCCGCAAGGGAAATCTACCACATACTCTTCATGTTGTGTTGTCTCCATGGCAGGTCCAGCATTACACGGGGGTGTGCCCCCGAGTCTAGATCTATCCAAATTGGTAGCTGCTTGCTGATTGGGGGCTGCCCCTTGTTGGACGTCTCCATCTGATTGTCTGCTGAGTCCTTCTGATCCAGCTTCGTGGATCTGTGCTCCAACAGCTCCTGCTGCTCTTGCCTGTCCAAACTGTCTGAGAAGATTCTGCATCATCTCCTCCTACCTTTTCAGCAAACGTTCCTGCATGGAATCCATCATAGTCTGCATCTTATCCCTTGTGATGTAGATGGATGCCCGATCTGCTCCAGCTCCGGAGGAAGCCTCTTGACTTCCCTCTTGATGGCTCCTTTCTGGTAATGTCCTTCTAGCTGATTGCCTAACCATAGCTTCAGATCCAATCCTTTTTCAAAGTAGCGGATGCTAGGGTTCTCAGTGAAAGCACCAAAGTGTTTGCGCCAAAAATGGTCACAAACCCCAAAAGTAGGGAAAGCACCGGTGTTTACACACAAAGTCTCAATATCCAGTCACAAATCATAGATCCAGATAATGTAGAGAGTAAAAATGAAGAAACAGTAAATGTAAAATGAAGCAACCGGTATAGCTCCTGTTTTAGTCATATCAAGCTGACCCGAAGGTCAAGGCTGCATTCTTACCTCATACCAGTAGCGTTTGCCAAACCATCCTACTTTGTTCTGGATTCTCCATCACATGCACAGTTGTTAAAGTGGTTTTGGAATTGGCAGTGAGTATGGAAATATCCGACCTCGGTCTCTTTAACAACCAAAAGCTTATTTTACACCGTGGTCATTTTATAAAACATTTTCAATAATAAATCCAGAAAACAGTTTATACCTTCATATCCAGATATCAATATACTTGTTTCAAAAGTATAAATATATTCATAAATACCGAGGAAGATTTCTTTCAATCAATTTCGAAAATAATTTATAAATCTCTCTTAAACCATTTATAAACTGTTTATATGCTTTAGAACCATTTATAAAGCTATTTATAAATTCCAAAACAGTTTACAACTCTTCCCCTTTCATAAGCCTCTACACAAATTCCTTTAAAACGCTTCCAAATCCCTTTATACAAGTTCTTTTATAAAACCCATTATAAATCCTTTAAAACCTTTATAACTCCTTTATATAACCATTATAAAATCCTTTATAAAAAATCTTTTATAAAAATCCTTTTATAAAATCCATTATAAAATCTCTTACAAAACTTTTATAAATTCCTTACAAAACCTTTTACAAAATTCTAAAATCTTTTACAAAAATCTTTTATCTATTAAAGTTATTATAAAAGTCTATATTTATTATCTTAAATTAAATTTTTAGAACTATATTGAATATTTTATTAAATTAAATTTGTAAAGTGTTTTTATTATATTACATTATTTAAATTATATATTTTAAAACTAAAAAAATTATAAGTTAAAATCTTAAAATTTAGATTTTTAAAACTTATATTAACTAAAATATAAATTTTAAATAAAATCTTTAAAATTAAATTTTAAAATCAAATTTATTAAATCAAAACATACTTTACAATTTAGAAAATAATTTAAACCGACCAACGGTGTTCTGTATATATTTTTCTATCCTATGGCCAAGTGATTAGTTAATTTTAATTTTAATTTTAGTTTCAGGGATGGATATATATCATTTCAATCCAAATCAGGTGTCATAGGTATATATCATTTCAACCTATTACTTAATTTATTTAATTTCAGATTTATTTGATGCGCGTAACATCCAGGGTGAATAACAAGAATAAATCAGCATAAACATCTAAGGTGAATAATAGGAATAAATCAGCATAAACAAACATCCAAACATCTAACATATCAATCATTAGGCATCCATCACAGTCAACATCCAAAATAGTCACATATCATAACAGATTACTAGTTATAAATTCTCGGGTGTTTAACTAGCAAATTAAATTCCAATTTCAATTTAACTGTTAAATTAAATCACACTATCGATGCAATTCAATATAAATGTCAATTTTAAACCATCAAACAACAATCAATAAATTTAAATCACTACATGATTCCAATTTAATAAACATTAAAATATTTTAGTATTTTGTGAGTGGTTTGAACACTCACCTTTGATTTTTAGTCGAATTAAAATTAAAAAGAATGCCCAGATTTGAGCAGTCTCAGAATTCAACCAAACTAATTCCATGTTGTTCGGAATTTTGGATACGAACCCATTGGAAGAAACCACGTGTAAATCTGAGCTCATATGAAAAGGCTATTAGCGTTAGAAGTTGAAAATTTAAATTTAAATTAAAAATTAAACTAAGGGCAATGTTGTAAATTGCATTCTCTTAACCAAACCCTAACGCATTAAAACCCCCGTTTGAACCCTTCCACGCTACAACCGCCACCATAAACGTCTAATTTGCTGCCGTCACGTTCCCCTATACTAAGATCAGAGACCAGCGCTGAGATGCTCAGGCCACGCCGCACCCATGCCTGGCTTCGAGCGACCTCCGGCCACCCCAGCAAGCTCCGCCGCCGCGCGTCCTGTTTTGCCTATTTCTGGTGATCTCGACACCTATGTCATAACGAAGCCACTAGATCAACTCCCCTTGAAGCACTCTACGATGCAGTGCCCTCCGATCGTTGTATAGTCAACAATCCACCGTTTATCGTGAAACCCTAATATAGACGATCGAAGCTTCTTCGCCAAATTCTGGCCAAACCGAGACTAAATTGCAAAACCGAACTGCATAAGTAGATTGCGTTCATCGAGAGCCTTGCGATGATATATAATTCGACAGGGTTTGAGGAGTTTGAATTTTCGATTTGATTTGGGATTGAAGTTAGGGTTTTGAAATTTCTAGCATTGAGAAGGAGGAACATATGAGAAATAGAATTGTACGTACAAGAAAAGATAAGAGACTGCTAGGGTTTCAGGAAAAATCTATTTATATAGACAGATGGATAAGAATGGATGGAACAGATCGAATGGGTCGAAGCGCTAACACACACCCGAAAAGCCCGTTTCTTTCCCGAAACGAAAGTAGGTCATCCATTATATCAAAATATAGGTTTTCGATATTTTTAAATTCAATGAAACTAGTTTCAAAATCTAATTCCATTGTATATAGAAGTTAGCATTTAAAATCAAATTATATTCATTTAAATTTCTTTAATTGATTTCTACGCATTTCAAGCTCGCAAGATCAAACGATAAGTCCAATCGCTACGAAACTTGAAATCCTACAATAATTCACTATTATGGATCCGATAAAACCGGTTTCGTCGAAATCCGAGATGGTGCCCAAAAAGGCTAATTTTACACGTTAATTAAATAAATTATTAGTTTCAAATCAATTTAACCACTTTTAAATTCAAAATTTAAAAGTTAAATGTTTTCATCATTCCTAATTACAAAAAAATTGATAATCTTTTACAATACATTTTTTCCATGTTAAATCCAATATTTAAATATTATATTAATTTCAGCGTTCAATTACAACTGTAATAAATCCATTCATTATATTTTAAATTCCAAATAAAATCTTTTATTTTGATTTAAATTCTTATTATTTAATCATTAATTCCTTATGTAATTTATTTATTAACATAAGTTTCCATTTTACTATTCTCAATTCTACAGTTAACATCTTTTACCATAATAATTGCAATATTTCCATTACATTAATTTTATTAATTTCCAAATTAATTTCAATTGATTTAAAAAGTTAGATGATAATAAATCAATTGTTACAACTTATTAATTCAAACCTATTAATTTATTGGTCACATACAAGGATTATAAATTACTTACCAATATCTGATTTCATATTCTATATTAGAACCAATTTTAATTAATAACATATGATTCCTCCGTTTAATACAACATTTAATTTTATTCCTAATTAACTTTCATTATTACCATTAATTGAAATTACATTAATAGTTGTCAATTACATCCAATCAACATTATTAAATCATATTCTAATGATTTTCCATTTATAAATCATAAATTTTAAATTTTCGTACAATATTAAATTCCAAACATCTTAATAAATTTTATTATTTCTAATTATCGAAAATACGGGTCGTTGCATTCACAATCTTCCCTTTTGAATGGTTTAAGTTAGACATATGTGATTTATTGTCGATTTAAACTGTCCAAAAAGTTGGATCGTCGCAATGTTTGAATGCTATGCCATGTTGATTTTGCCATGTTTTAAATTAATGATGAAATAAATGAATTTTATGAAATTAAATGATAGGTATAAGATAAAATCCTAGTTAATGATCTCCAAATGACTTGATTTTCTGATATGACATGTAAGATAATAATTAGATGGATTTTTAATTTTATAATTTTTCATGCTATATTAAATATTTTATGAATTTCCCAAGGTGGAATTGTGTTAATTTCGGGTTTTAGTTATTAAAAATAAGTAAATATAACTTTTGGCTTTAAAAATTTTATATGATGAAGAACATTGTATTTTAGAATTTCTGTGATTTTTCGGGATTTTTTTCAAGCAATTTTGAATTATAATGAATTAATTTTGCTAGATAGCATTTAAATTTATAATTAATTAAACGATTTAATTAATTATGTTCTTAATTGGTTTTAGAACTTGAAAACTGAATATGGTATATTTTTAGAAGAAAATTTTGTAACGTATTATATTATCCAATATAAACTAGACATGGGTTTGGATTGGGTGAAAAGTAGTTACTTTTAGTGGTAATAAATTAGTTTTCTGGATAATTATGATGATGCCATGCCACTATTACGTCGCCACGACTAATGTGACACTGCGTCCGTGAGTGTCAACGATGACGAGAAGGGAAACACATGATAAATACTTATGTAGTTGTCAAGTGTTTCCAACTTCATCGACGTAGGCCAAGGCGGTAACCCATCATAGGCGATATGTGCTTATCATGATTCACCTAGATGTTTAATAAGTTAGTGTTGTGATCTTTGATGTCGCCTTCTATTACAGACGCTGCCATCAATGACGTCGTGCCTCTTTACTTATATTTTAAATGGTGCCGCTATTCAATAAGGTCGGCGAGGTTCATTTCTATTGCTTTAATAACATTGTAATCGAAGTAATCCTTTCACATGTCATTCTTGTCGCATGTGATCCTTGCCACATTTGTTTTAAAAATGGTGGATAACCTACAAAGTATGAAAGTTGACAACATCATTTTTGATAACAAATTTTAATAGGTAAAAAGGATTTAATTTTTTGGTCTTCGACTTTGATAGAGGTCGACAAGGGTTTTAACGCCGTGTGTTTTATGATTATCTCAATGAAGGCAGAGAGCCTTAAGCCTCTTTTTCAACAGTGTATGGACGTCGACATTGATATATTTATAACCTATTTAAAGACGGCAACCACATATCAATTTCAAACATAAACATGACAATACGAAAGTGATTTATAAAATGGCATAATACTTTGGTAACATAAAGAGCTATATATTTCCTTGTGTTATATATTTATTAAGAGGATTAATCATATATAATTATGAAAATGGTTTCAAGGATTTTAATTATGGAATAGCCCAAGTTTTGAGAAAAAACTACCAAAGAGAATGTTAATTAAGTAATTATGAGACATAAAAGATTAGGGGTGAACAATCTGAATAATGGATTTTATAAGTTCTTGTGTTTATTTGATCCGTTATTATGCATAGTTGTTATTATCACACTCACATCATTTGTGATCCATAACTGTATTTTAGGGGTATTTAGGGGCAGAATAACCAGCTAAGTCAACCCAATAGTGAATATAAACAAAGCTAACTCTTGAGTGAGTAAAATTGCATCTAGAAGATCAGGTAGATCAGAAGTGTAGGATGTCTAGAACTGATCAAAATGGGTTATCGGTTTAAATCGGTAATGAGAAGGGTCCTATAGCTTCATAGTCATACCATGAAAACTATGTCATGAGTAATATTATTGGAGGATATTTAATAGGTTCTTAGTGATCCCATAAAAACTATGAATAGAGAGATGTTATTGGGAATCCAATAGGTTCATAGTGTGCCTATGAGAACTATGATTAGAAATTGTTATTGGTAGAAACCAATAGGTTCTTAGTGATCCCATGAAAACTATGAAGTTGGACAGATTGTCGTTAAGGTTTGAGATAGGTTATTAGTCAGCCCATGAAAACTAATAGGTTAATAGTGACTCCAGGAAAATTATAAACTGAGACAGATTATCAGATAAATTTTGGATGGTTAATCTAGGGTTATTGCATGTTGCATATCATCATACATTATTGTGTTCTAATCACTGTAGATGCAGGAGCATAGAATATGGTTAACGTGTTTTGATTAAGATACCAGTGAGGGAAAAACCAATTCCGCTCAACGGCGTGGTCTCGCTAGATATCTATTAGTTTGAGATAGTAGGTTATTATTTAAACTAGACTTTTTGTCTGACCCAAAGTTTTTGATTTTCCCCTTAAATTCTCGGGTACTTAATTGAGTAGGTCAGGGGTATGGGATTTCAGGTTTCCTAGTAGGACGAATATGCTTCCAGAGACGTGCAAGAGGCAATCTAGCTATGTAGGAGTTCTACTCTAATCTGCTGTGTTGTTTAAGTTTGTCTATATGGATGTAATGGCAAGTTATATGCCAAATATTTGACTCAGATCAACCAAGGGGGCATCTTCATATGTTTCTCTTGGGGTATTTTGTAATAATTATATTTTCTTTGAACGTAGAATTACGAATGGGATTTTGCAATGAACATGAAATCATATTTTGAAATGGAATGTAAAAGTTATTTCTGATTGTGTTTGAAATTTTTTCATACTCATGTGTTTTTTATTATTGGTATATTTAAAATAACCTCATTTTATCGATGAAAATTAATAACTATGGATGACTGCAGCATCCATAGCAGTTAGTTTTGAGGCTCAGAATGGGGAATGTTACAAGTTGGTATCAAAGCATAAGTTTATGATAAAACTTAAAAAAAAAGATTAAAGAGTTTTTGAAAACATAAACCCTAATGAATCAAAGAATAAGATTGGGGTATGGGATAACGCTATAATAATAATGTACTTCTATTTTCTTTATACAAGTATGTATTCTATTTTTATTCTCCCCTCTCTTAGACCGTTCTTCCATATCTTACTGAGGCTCGTATGTAGATTTACGAGAAATAAAGATATGTAAGTAGAAAATGGAAGAGTGAATCTAGGTGGCGGAAGCACCATAACCAATGGAAATGTTTGGTCCAATACCAGGAGGAACCAAGGTTAATAGGCAAATGCTAATCAAAATGCAAATGTCAATGTAGGTGCTGCGACCCCACCAGTAGATATGGGGACTATGTATCAGTTCTTTGTGGATCTGATACAGGCTGAAGCGACTCCAGGAGTAGCTAGAGGAAATGTTGCTAATGCGGGAGGAGTCAATCCCATAGCGCTAGTTGGTAATAACTATGCTAAGCTGAGTCGAGATTACACCAATCTGTGTGGAAAGCCTTTTCTAGGGACTGAGGATGCAATAGAAGTGGAAAAACTGGTCGTTACATTGTGAAATGATTTTTGCTAATTTGGGTCTGAATAATGAGAAGAAAAGGAGGTTGGCTTCAAGACAGTTGCAAGGAACTGCTTTGTTCTGGTGAAATGGGGGACCATAGGGGTACCAGGAGTGGAATTGACTTATGCAGAATTTTGGAGGAGATTAAAGGAAAGAATTTTGTCTGAGGCAGCAAAATCAGCCCTGCTTAGGAAGTTTATTGAATTGGGGCAAGGGGAAATGTCCGTGTTGGAATACACTACTAAGTTTGATGAGCTATCCGGGTATGGATATGCCACTATTGACACTATTATTAAAAGGAACAAGAAGTTTATTCAGGGGTTGAGGTGGAGATTGCTAGGGAAACTATGCCATATCTCAGGGATCCATCAAATGTAGTGGTAGAGATGGCTATCGGGGATGAGAAAATTTTTTCGACCTTTGGGAAGGAGAAGTCGGTGGAGAACTAGAATTCTCAGAATAAGAAGAGAAAGTTCTTTAAGAAGAAGGGGGCTCAGAAGGGTGAAGCTGCCAAGAAAGGGAAAGTTGATCTTGTCTGCTTCAAGTGTGACAAGAAGGGACATTTTTCTCATGAGTGCTGAACCAGCAAGGGGAAGAAGTTATGGAGAAGAAAGGTGTGAAGTGTTTCAACTGCGACCAGATAGGGTACTACAAGAATTTGTGTCCGGAGTAGATCAAACCTGATAAAGGAAAGTTTTTTGCTTTGGAACAATCATCTTCTAGACCAACTGCTGTTGAGAAAGGAAAGTATATGGTGGAAGGTAATCTTTTGATTCATAACTACCAGTTAGAGTATTGTTTGATACCGGTGCATCGCATTCATTTATCTCTCGATGTCTGGTAGATAAGTTGTGTATAGATCCATCATACCTTGTTAATTTCTTAAGGGTTGCAAAACCGATAGGAGGGTATGCAACTCTGGGGATGAGATGTGACCAGGTAGAGCTTGATTTATTAGGTCATAAGTTTGCCTGCATTTTGTATGTATTTGACTTTGTGGGCTTCAGGATCATATTGGGTATGGATTGGTTAGATAGATATGATGCTATGATATTTTGCTAGGATAGGGAATTATCATTAACACACCCAAATAGTCATGCTCGAATCATATACTTAGTGGAGAATTCGAATTTGGATGTTTGCGCTTTGATGGGTGCAATGGAGGTAGAAGATGAGATAAATCATGTTTTGGTTGTGAGAGAATTCATAGATGTGTTTGAGCCTGTTACAGGACTACCACCGAAATGAGCTATTGAGTTTCATATAGATCTTGTCCTTGGTACTGAACCAGTAAGTAGACCGCCTAGTAGGATGCCACCTACCAAGATGAAGGAATTAAAGGTACAGCTAGTGGACTTAGAAGGAAAGAGTTTTATTAGACCAAGTGTTCGCCTTGGGTCACGACCACGGTGTTCGTGAAGAAGCCGAATAGGTCATTGAGATTATGTATTGATTATCAAAAGCCGAATGATAAGACAATAATAAATAAGTATCATTTGCTGAGAATCGATGATTAGTTTGATTAGTTGAGTGGAGCGGAAGTGTTTTACCAGTTGGATTTGGCGACAGGGTTCCATCAACTAAGGGTAGCGGAGGACAGTATTCCTTTGACGGCGTTTCGAACGAGGTATGGTTCATACGAATGGTTAGTAATGCCATTCGGACTAACTAATGCATCAGCTTTCTTCGTAGGCTAGATGAACCAGATTTTCCAAGAACACTTGGATAGGTTCGTATTGGTATTCATATACGACATCTTAATATATTCTAAGGATGAAAGAGACCTTGAAATTCATCTTAGAATAGTGCTAAAGACATTAAGGCAACATCAGCTGAAAGCGAAGTTTTCAAAGTGTCATTTTTGGAAAAGAGAAGTGAAGTTTCTTGGCCATGCAGTCTTAAAAGAAAGGTAATCGGTTGATCTAGCTAAGATAGAAGCAGTTAGTAGTTGGAAGAGACCCGAGACGATGACCGAGATAAGAAGTTTTCTTGGATTAGCTAGTATTACCAAAGATTTATCAAGGATTTCTCAAGGATAACAGCACTGCTTACTAAACTAACTAAAAAAGACATGAAGTTTATTTGGTCAGATAAATGTGAGGAAGCATTCCTAAGTTAAAACATTTGTTAACCAATGCGCCTATGTTAGTTGTTCCAGATGGGAATCAGGATTTAGTGGTGTATACAGATGCATGTGAAACAGGATTAGGAGCTATGTTGATGTAGAGGGGTAAAGTGATTGCTTACGTTTCTCGACAGCTCAGACTGCATGAATTAAGATATCCAACTCACGATTTGGAGTTGGTGGCGGTGATTTTTGCATTGAAAGCATGGACCTCTAAGGAAAACAATTCGAATTGTATACAGATCACAAGTATTTGAGATATTTATTCTCTTAATAAGAGTTGAATATTAGACAACAGATGTGGTTGGAGTTTTTAGCAGCTTATGATTTTGGTATTGAGTATACACCAGGGAAAGGAAATAAGGTTGCAGATGCACTTAGCAGGAAACATCAAAATGTGGTGTTTGCTATGTTAGCTGAATGGAAGGATTTAGAGGCGTTGACTACTTGTAGTGCGCAGTTGAGGTCGACTGCTAGTTCTAGTCAGAGTATGGCCATGCTATCTTACTTCAAAGTTCGACCAGTGTTGATTGAAAGGATTGCTTTTAAGCAGAGATTTGATTCATTACTAGCTGAAAGGATTAGAAGATTGGAAAGTAGAATTGGGATCGATGATTTAAAATATTTCAGTCTTGACCAAAGCGGATTGTTAAGGAAGAAGGGATGGTTATATGTTCCGGATGTTGGAAACCTAAGGAGGGAAATTCTTAGGGAGTGTCATCGATCGAAGTTTACGATTCATCCTAGAGGAACCAAGATGTATCAGGATATAAAAAGAAGTTTCTTATGGGAAGGCATGAAGAGGATGTAGGATTATGGGTGAAGCAATGTGCAAATTGCTAGCAAGTTAAAGCCAAGCATCAGAAGCTATGTTGATTGCTTCATCTTTTGGATATACCAGTTTGGAAATTGGATTCAACATCCATTGATTTTATTGATAGGTTGCCAAGGTCAAACAGGGGAAATGAAAGTATATGGATCATAGGTGATGGACTGACCAAGAGTTCCCATCTCAATCCCGTTAAGTCAACTAGAATGACACCTATATTGACCAAGTTGTTTATAAAGAGCATTGCTATACTGCATGGGATTCCTAGTAGTATAGTTAGTGATAGAGATGCCTTGTTCACTAGTAAATTTTGGAAGAGTCTTTAGGAAGTGTTAGATATCGAGCTTAAGATGAGTACAGCTTATCACCCTCAGACAGACAGATAGATAGAGAGAATTAATAAGGTACCTGAGGATTTGTTGAGAGATTGTGTACTAGATTTTGGTGGGTCATGGGAAGACCATTTACACTCGGTTGACTCTTCCTATAATAATAGTTATCATACTAGTATAGGAATGACGCGTTTAGAAGTTTTGTATAGAAGGTCGTGCAAATCATAGCGTGTTGGTTAGAGATTGGAGATAGGTTAGTTCTAGGTCTAGATCTGGTGAGAGAAGCAATGGAGAAGATTGAGTTAATCAAGGGTAGGCTAAATGAGGCTCAGTCTAGGCAAAAGAGTTAAGCAGATAAGAGGCGTAAGGATGTAAATTTCTCAGTTGAAGACAAATTTTTAACAAAGTATCACCAATGAAAGGTATGGTGCGATTCAAAATGATAGGAAAGTTAGCATTACGATATGATGGACCATTTCTATTATTGAGAGGATCATGAAACTTGCGTATCGAGTAGAGTTACCGAGCAGTTTGGCTGAGGTCCATATTGTGTTTCATGTTTCTCATCTTCGGAAGTATGTGTATGATCTAGGGGCTATTATTTCTCCAACTGCACTAGAAGATTTAGTAGTGGAGCCAGATCTAACTTTCGTTAGGCAACCAATCCGTGTTGTAGCCACAGATGAGAAGAGGTTAAGGAATAAAACAATCAAGTTTGTAAAAGTCAAGTGGAGCAACAACGAGAAAGACTATACTTGGGAGATAGAAGACATGATTAAAGAGACTTATCCTGCCTTGTTTTTATTGTATGTTCTATATTCCTTGCATAGGCATAGTAGTTGGTAGGGTATACATTTATTAAACTATTAAATTTAAGTTCTAAAACTGGGAAACCAAAAAAGTAGAAAAGCAAATATTGCCTCTCCTTACATGACGGTTTATCATCATCTCAGAGCATGCCTAGGGTCCAACCTTTGTCCCGTACATGTGTATGTGACTTAGTCGTTTTATTATGGAGTTTATTATTTACATAGTTCATGTCATCCTGATCAGGAAATGAGGATCTGTGACCTCGATCCAAGGCCATTTCCATTTGACATGGACAGTGGCCGCTCCTGTCCCACTGCCGCAGCCCGAGTCCTTACATACTGCAATAGCATGCCATCTCTGACATGTTCCTCAACCATATCCCGTAATTGCCTGCATTCATCCGTAGTATGCCCATCCAGTTCGTGGAAAAGGTAATACTTTCCAGACCTTCATTCCCACTCCGTAGGATCCCTCCTCATCGGTTTCCGATGGGGGAGTTACCTCCTTGTGTCCAGGTAAATCAATTTCAAATTTTCCATCAAATTTGAATAAGATGAGAACTTCGGCTCCCATTCCCTCCTTTGCCTTTTCGATCCATCATAATCATCGTCCAACTTCCTTTTTCCTTTATCCTTCTTGGACCCTTCTCTAGATGGTCCTTCACTTCTCATAGTATTTACTTCCTGTTTGTCGGCTCATGCTTCCTCCTGCCACAGGACCCTATCCGCTTCATAGGAAAATTCCTCGAGATCCATTGGTGAATCCCGCTCTAGTGCAACCTTGAAATCTATGTCATCAGCAATCCCATATACTGTCGCCATTTAAACCATCAATGGATTCAGCTGATCCGCTGAAGCAACCATCGCATTAAACCATGTTTAGAAACTCCTCAAGGACTCTTCAGTCTTTTTCTTTAGTGTTGCCAATGTCATTACGTTCTTGGGTCTTGAAATATGAACCATAAATTGCCTCATGAACCGATCTACCCACTCGCTCCATGTCCCGATCGAACCTTTCTTCGGCTGCCTAAACCAAAGCATGGCTGATTCCATCAAGTAAAGTGGAACACATATTGCTATAACCTCCTCCAATGGCCCAAACACTTCCATGTGCCAGATATACCTCATCAAGTGTACCATAGGGTCCAACCGTCCATCGTACACCTCCAATGTTGGTAGTTTGAACTCTGTTGGGTTCCTAGCTTGCTTGATATTCAGAGTGAACAGAATCCGATTGAAATCCTCCAGACTCATGTTGGGCAATCCACCTCTCATTGTCAAACATACCAGCTCCGCCATCCTTTCATTCTCATCCATAGGTGACCTCCAATCCATATTACCAGCCTGCCCCCTGACTCCGCAAGGGTACTCCAGAATATATTCTTCCACGTTCTTATCCCCAGCTGTAGGTCCTACATCAACCACTGGTCGAACGACATCCACACCAGCACCTTACTAGCCTGACTCGGGGCATGCCCCCAGGCCTTGGGGGATTGGTGCCTAACCTATTGAGGGATCGGTGCCGATCCCCTGTTATTGGCCGGGGACTGCCCCGGTCACTCCATTGTAAAATCTTGACGGTTGGTCCATTTTCATGCTCCCAGATCTGATTTTCTATAGCTCATGCTGTTCCACTCCTTGATCCAAATTACTATTAGCTCTTGCTCCAACCTGTCCAATTTTCTTAAGGAAATTCTTTATCATCTCCTCTTGTCTCCACATCATCTACTCCTACATTGCCTCCATCATAGTCTCTATCTCATTCCTAATGATGTAGATGGATGGTTGACTAGCTCCAGCTCCTAAGGATGCCTCCTGACTTCCTTCATGGTGACCCCTATTTGCAGGTGTTTTCCATGTAGATTGCCTGACCATTGATCCAAATCCAAGCTCCAAATCATTTTCAAATCTCCGGGTGCAAGTAACCTGGCTCTGATACCAAACTGTTTGCATCAAAATTGGTCACAAACACTCAACTAATATGATAACACTATAAATTCAATATCCAAATCCAAACAGAATGAAGTAGAAAATAAAATATAAAGAAAGAAAATTCAAACAGTAAGGAAATGAACACTAGAGAATTTATAGTGGTTCGACTGACTTCGGCCTAGGTCTACTCTATAAGTTTTTCCTTTTATTTATACTGTTGATTACTGTTACAATCCATGAAGATTCAAGAACAAAAATAGTAGAGTTCAGCCAATAGAGAAGAAGAAAAGAACTAGTAAGAAGATCCCTTTCCTTGAGCCAATGATCCAGTATTTATAGGGGAAGACGTGCAAATATCCAGCTGAAAGTCCATGTGCAGTAGTCTAAGGCCAAGATGGACCGATCCAGAAAGCCTATCTAGGCCATTTGGAGCGATCGGCACCGATCAGTTAAGAGCTTGACCATGTGGTCGACAATCCCCATGGTGGGTCCTCCTCTTTCTATTGCTCCGTGTTTCCGTAGTCATTTGTGTAGTTCTTCCGGTGTTTGTTGAGATATTGAGCGATCATTGTTGAGTTGAACTACTAATCTGAGTGATCCATAGCCCTCGTGATCCAATATGATCTGTTCTTAACCATATTGATCCGATCTGATCCCCTGCCTAGGGAAAGTGCAAATCCATACTTAGCTATTTCCTGGATGCCATTGCTTGAATCCACTTAACAAACATCCACAACCTTGCTTATAACTGATCTCTGAACCTGATAATCATCTCTCTGGGCTTCCTACCTTGATGATTGCAAATGCAATTAACCAACTCCTTGGTATGATGGGCTTTCCAAAAGGAGGGATAACATTAGGTTGTTATAGATGTTCGCATGATTGATATACTTATTGGTAGTCCTTACTGAATTTCAAGGAAGAAATTCTTTAAGGAGGGGAGCTTGTAATATCCCAAATTTTAATTAACATTATTCAGGAGATCTAATTAGATTAATTAAATATAATTACGTAATGTAAGTGTAATAAGGGAATTGAGATTTGATACTTAATAAGGTCGAGCCTTAATTTACTAATTAGACAATAAGATTGTTTTCTAACATAAGATAAAAGAGAATACATGAGAAGGGTAAAATAGGAATATCCATCCTTTTATCTCTTAAAGCCTCTCCCCTTCATGTTATTCTCACTTTCCATAATTAAAAAACAATCAAAGAATGCAAGGCCGACCATTAAACAAGAGTCGAGGAGGAAAAAGCTTAGAGATTCAAGAAGAATCCTTAATCAACCATCAAATCTCAAGTCTGCCTATCTAATCAAGGTGAATAATAATAAAATCCATCTCATGTTATAACTATTTGTAACGCCCCACCTATATACACACAATAACAAAGAGTATTAAAAGAAATACTGTCTGTTATTGCGAAGAATAAGGCTGGATAGGAGCAGCCATCCGTAGTTGGCCTTACACTAGTATTGGTTACCTCGATAGGAGTGGTATATTTTTTTTTCATTTTTCATCCCTTATTTATTTACTCCCATCGACATACCCAATTTCCCGTATAAAACGAACTACGATGGTTCATAATAGTTTAGGACAATATATATAACAATAGCACAGATAATAAAATGCGGAACACAGATAACAAAAGTCTCATATATATATATATATATATATATATATATATATATATATATAACTGATGTCAGTTACAATACATTTGACACAATACATATGATACAACTACAACTGTCGACTCTGGAAGTTATATATACACGTACATTATCAACTAATATACATGAATTCATATCAACCTATACTATGACACGACTACTCCAAAAGATGTGAAAAGTCTTCATAGCTCAAACAGCAACTTAAAGCAGGAAATCTACGACCTGAAATAACTCGGGTCTGACCCGAGTATTAAATTCAAAAGAAAATAACACACGGGTCAGTTTAATTCAAACTCAGTTATTAATGCACAGAAGCAATAATTATCAAATAACAAATAGACGACAGTCACAGAAATCTCGTATAGCCGACTCCTCGATAAGAGAATCGGATAATGGCAGATATAACACTAAACAGTGTTAAACAATCATATCAGCAGATCCAAATCATCAATAAAGATAGATAAATAGAATATCAATGAAGATAATTTTAGAAAAATAACAGAATTGTCTAAACGACAATTACCACAAAATCCAATTATTAAATAATAATTAGAAACTCAGAATCTAATTATCCAATAGATAATTAGACAAATCTCAAAATGATCAAATCAGATCAAAACTCTATGTGGCTGCAGTACACGCACGCGTGCACTGCCTCGCCACTACAGTATGTCAAAACTGCAAAGGTCAATAAAAATGAACCAAAAACAACTGGTACTAACTCAAATCAAAATGACGAATTACCCACGAATGCAAAACGAAAGTTTACATCTGATTACAAGGTCAAACCCGAGCTATTAGCTGGGTTCAACACAGGTATAAATTCAACTGAAATGGTCAAGACATAAAATCAAGCCTTGCCCATAATTCAAATCAACCAACAAAACAAAGACTGCAACATGAAACTGCCCTAATGGAATGGCATCAAGTGAAACAGTAAAACAACAAGGGCAAAGACCCAAGTCAGTGCACCAATGATGCCAACAAGGTTCGGCATGCACATGAAAGCATAAAACAGGTACAGCCTAATACAACAGGGGACAGAGTCGAGACTGCATAGCCAATTCAATAACAAAATACAAAAGTCAAGTCACTGCTACCATGACTTAAATGCAAGAAAATTACTCACAATTAAAGATAGGTACACAGTGGCAACTAACAACACTACTACAATGATCCAGCAGTATGAAAAAGGCTCGAAAGGCCAAATGCACGAAGGCAAGGGTACAACTACAGGAAGACAGCAGAATATGATCAATCAAACTTCTGGAAACAAAAGGCAACTCAACATTCCAACAAAGGCACTGCATCTCGTATACAGGATATGGACACTAGTGCAACAAAATATCACAAAACCCAAAAGCAACTACAAAGAGCATCATCAATTCGAATGACAAGTGCACACCATACCACTATACATGGAGTAGAGGTGAAACAGTGTCACTAAATGAACTGGAAAATGCAAACAACAATTTTATAGCCAGAGACTACAGATGCAACTCACAGACTACACTTTAGTCAAGACCACATGCTTAATACAACCAGACTCCACAATTCTACATGTACGCAAGTGTACAGCTACAATATGAAATCAAAGACAATTTCCCAACATACATATGAACTAAGTTCATACATACAACAACACAAGGCTAACATCAACACAAAGACATCTCAAGTATGACAAGGATGTGCGGATGTAAGCAAAGAAATGACACATGTATGTGCAGATGCATAACATCATCAATGGAACCGAACGGCACGCAAAGAAAATGGTCAGACAAATGAGCTCCAAAGAATGCAACAGGTATGCATCAATGAACTGGACAGTGAACCCAATTACTACATGAAACATGTATGTAAACTGTCTCAATGGTCAAGACAGTCTCATAGACAGTGACAATGAGTATGAAAGTGCAGACCACAAAGACGAATGCACATGTCAAAAGCACTCGAAAGCAACAAAGGACACAAATCTAGAGACAATGTATTCAGTGCCAAAATACATGAATCGAGATGCTACAGAGACCAGTAAACAACTAGACAACATCAAGTATACATGAAGATAATATGATCAAAGGTCTGGCATCAACAGAGACTCGAGTACTACCAGAGCACAATCTAATACAGTGATCAAAAGCAAGTGAAACTGTGGTGACCCTCACTTTATAACACATAGTTTTTTTTATACAAGAGGCATTCACCACTAAACCCCAATTCTTTTATATTTGAATATTTATATAATTTCCAAATATTTTTCCCAAGACCCTGGTTTTACCAATATAATCATATCAGTGTACAAACAAACTAAGTCAATTGTATATTTGATGATATACAATTGTTTCTTTATTATTATTATATTTTTTTTATCAGAGGGAATTTAAATCAAATAGAAATCAAAATACCATACAAGCTATTGACATAGCCACTTATTTCTTTTCTAAGTCTTGTTCTACTGCCATAGGTGCACTTTGACAAATTCTAACACTTATATATATTTATCTTGCCTAGATAATTCTATTTAACTCTAAAATAGTATTTACTTGATCTCATGATAGTTATCAAAGTTGATAATAATTAATAACAATAAGTTGGATTGACAAAAATCGATAAACCTTGGAAATTTACTCGAAAATAGGCAAATTAGGCAAAATCAGCAGTTCAGACGTCTAAATTTTTATGACAGACGTCTAGATTCGATCTCAGACGTCTAAATTTTTATGACAGACGTCTCAGAGTGTCTAAATTTTAAACAGAGAGTAGAAAACATTTTGAACTAAATTCAGACATCTAAATTTTTGTTGACAGACGTCTAAATTAGATCTCAGACGTCTAAATTTTTATGACAGACATCTCAGAGTGTCTAAATTTTAAACAGAGAGTAAAACATTTTGAACTAAATTCAGACATCTAAATTTTTGTTGATAGACGTCTAAATTAGATCTCAGACGTCTAAATTTTTATGACAGACGTCTCAGAGTGTCTAAATTTTAAACAGAGAGTAGAAAACATTTTGAACTAAATTCAGACATCTAAATTTTTATTGACAGACGTCTAAATTAGATCTCAGACGTCTAAATTTTTATGACAGACGTCTAATTTGATCTTAGACGTCTAAAATTGTTGACAAGTTTTCTCAGAGGTTAAACTTAAATACTCAATTACTTACAAATTTCCAGAATTCATGCATATGCAAGTATCACTTACCTGCCATGCACAAATTCATCTCACTTGAATATTCTACTAAAATCTTGAGTGTTCATTAAAAATCAATCCCCTTAGCTTTTTAATTTCCATAACGCAAAACATAAGCAATAAAAAATCAGAGTTCAAATATATATATATATATATATATATATATATCCATATCATATGCATATGACATGTCTAACTCCTTATTTTCTCCAAATCAGACATTCATAAAATAAATTTGTAGTTAACCAACCATCATCCATGATCACTCATAACAGGTTTTGATTAAGTACATATCTTCAACTCAAAATACTTAAAAAGTTTCCTAAAAGTAACTTCAATTACAGAAAATAAAATGTGCCTAGTAATTTCATTACAATGCATCTGCAAATTTTAAAAACAAGTCTCTCTTATTTATTCTAGCAGCCAATGCCTTCTCTACTCATCAAGCCAACTTCAATTTCATGCAAGCAAATCATTTAGCTGCCCCAAAGAATTTTTGAGACACCCAGATGATTGCAAGGGCAACCAAAAGGGTCAGTTTTCACTGGTATAAGCATTTATCAATTTTGTATACATATTCATAATTTTTAAACATAATCTTGCAGTGCCTTCCTAGTTTAACAGATGTTTATACTTAGCATGTTTTGGTTCATACAAGGTAATACAAAAAAACACATTCATCTATTCAAACAAATACACAGCAAACAGTAAAGATAAACATATGTATAATTCTTGATTTATTCTCCCCAAATCTAGATAAATAAACCCAGGTTTTATACTCCAAATTTTCACCCAGCAACTAATCAATGAACAAGTTTAACTTGATTAAATTAACACCATATCTGGATATTTATAACCCAGATTTTTAAACCCCTGTCCCCATTTATTTTATGGTCTTTAACTCCTTGTCAAATGAATACTATGTATGCATTGTGAAGGAAACTCCCAGGTTACTTAATTTATTCCAACACACAAAGGCCTCAGGGTGCAGTTGCACCATGCATATACTTGCTCCCACCTGAAGTAAGCAGATCATTGACTAACTCCCAAGTGACCAATTTAGTTTTTCTTTCATTCATATTTCAGAAAGATATAACTACTTGTATATCTTCTGGTTCAACCCCATGTTCCCCTATTTAATCTATATCCATGTTTAATGATGATAAGATAGAACAAGAATGCTCAAAACATATTAACTCTAAAAGCCCACTTACAGATTAATGCTCCAATCAAAAATGCACAAACAAACATCCATATCACCCATAACAAATCATTTCAGAGATTTAAATGACTCATAATATTTTAGGCTGCCTGCAATAGGACTTAATGCCATTGCATACAAAGGATAAATACTCACATAATGTTTTTCCTTTTACTGCCTTAATTTCTTAGAACAGCAAATCCCCCAAAGCCTCAAGCTACTGTTTCTTCCTTGTTTATTTTATTTTGTTTTTGATCCCGAGAGAGTGATGGTTTTGGCTATGTGCAGTTATTTATAAATCCATTCTAGGGTTTAAGAAAATGGGTAATTCTCCTAATACCCTTAGCTGTTCATGCATACATCTCATTCCTGTGTGGTCCTAAATGGGAAATGCACACATCAGGTTACTTTAATTGGTTATTTCGGGAGTTGAACATTTTAAACACTGCATGCTATTTTCATGTTTCTATTTTGTTCATGCCATATGCATGTGATCCTTTATTCATTTCTTTTTATAAGTTTAAGGAATCTGAAAATCTCCTTTGTATTTTCTACCTATCTATTACCTCCATTCAATCATGCATACTAACATACCTTATTAAAATCATTCACTCATATTATTTGCTTGAAATAAATAAGATATGGAAATTTTTATTTGATTTTGTATGTATACATATGTATATTTCTGCCTCTTTGTCAGATCAGTAACTCCTTCTATATTTAAATAAAAATCACATATATTATGCTAATTATTTTTAGCACAACTATAAGACTTATAAACCTTTTTATTAATTTAATTTTTATTCTACCTTTATATAAAACAGAAAACACCCCATTTGTATATATTTACATAATTCTTTGGACATAAAGCTATACTTATTTTTGAGTTCCAATTCCTTTCTTAATTACCTTAATTCCTTGCATTTTATCAAACAGAAGCTCCCATGCAATTTTATTTATTGCCAAATTCTTTTCTGTTTTAAATGCAATATATATACTTATATATATATATATATCTCAGAATTTTCTAATATAAATATATATCATTTTATTTTATTTTATTTTAGGGTCATTACATACCCTCCGCCTTAAAGGAATTATGTCCCCATAATTTCACCTATTTTCTCCAATTAAAAGCACTAATCCATAGCCTGTTTTAACTCCATAACCCCATACTCATATTTTATGGAAACAAACAATATATAAATACATTTAGAAAAATTATCTTAGGCTGCTTAAACATACCTCTCCACCAGTAAACAAATTGGGGTATTTAGCCCTCATTTTGTCTTCAACCTCCCATGTACAATCATTAGTGTCCAAGCCCCATTGGATTTTCACCAGTTTGATCACCTTGTTCCTCAACTTTTTCTCTTCCTTGGCAACTATCCCTACTGGTTCATTTGTATAAACCAAATTCTTCTGGACTTGAACTTGAGTAGGTGACTCCAGAATTGTTCCTTCATCATGCACCCATTTTCTCAATTGAGAAACATGAAATACAGGATGCACACCACTCAACTCCTTAGGTAACTTAAGTCTGTAGGCCATAGCACCAATTCTCTGCATAATTTCATATGGTCCTACAAATCTTGGTGATAGTTTACCATATTTTCCAAACCTGAACACTTTCTTCATTGGTGATACTTTCAGAAAAACATGCTCTCCTACTTCAAACTCCATTGGCATCCTTTTTCTATCTGCATAAGACTTTTGTCTTGATTGTGCTGCCTTCATTTTATGCCTAATCAATTCAATCATGTTGGAAGTTTCTTTAACATGGTCTGGCCCCAACATTACACCCTCTCCTGCTTCCAACCAACAGGCAGGAGACATGCAAGGTCTCCCATACAAGGCTTCAAAGGGAGCCATTCCTATGGTTGATTGATAGCTATTGTTGTAAGTGAATTCTGCCGAGTGGATATGATCCTCCTAGTTACCCCCAAAATCAAGCACACATGCTCTAAGTAAATCTTCCAATATTTTATTCACTATCTCTGTTTGCCCATCACTTTGAGGATGGTAGGCAGTGCTTAAACAAAGTTGTGTTCCCATTGCTTCTTGGAAACTTTCCCAAAATCTTGAGGTGAACAAAGTGTCTCTATCACTTACAATAGTCTTGGGTATGCCATGTAGCCTCACCACTTCTTTAATAAACAATTGTGCAAGTCTAGATGCATTTCTATCTGACCTGACAGGAACAAAGTGAGCTGATTTGGTTAGTCTATCAACAATTACCCATATACTATCATTGCCTTTCTTAGTTCTAGGCAAACCATCCACAAAATCCATGGAAATGCTTTCCCACTTCCACTGAGGTACCTTCAAAGGGTGCAACATGCCAGAGGGCTTTTGGTGGTCTGCTTTAATTTGTTGACATGTGGAACATTTTGCCACATATCTTGCCACTGCTTGCTTCATTCCTGCCCACCAGTAGCCTCTTTTTAAATCATGATACATCTTAGTACCACCAGGGTGTATGGTGTACCTAGTCTTGTGATGCTCATTCATGATTTCTTCCTTCAACTCTGCAATGTTTGGTACACAAAGCTTATCATTTTTCCTCAAATAACCTTGGGAATCTATTTTAAAATTCTCTGACTCAATGTTATTTAATAACATTTCTTTCTTCTCCTTTAGACTTTGATCTTGATCTTGCATGCTACAAACTTTCTCCACCAGATTAGACTTCACTGTGATTATTCCCAGTGTACCATACTCCACCATATCACCATGTTCTTTAAAATTCACTGCATCCTTGCTGTATATATCTGCCTCCCCAAGCACTGCAAGATTTTTAAACTCATTAATCATCAAACTGGCTAATCTAACATGATTTCTGCTCAAAGCATCTGCTACTCTATTAGCTTTTCCAGGAGTGTACAATATATCTAAATCATATGCAGCTAGAAACTCCAACCACCTTGCTTGCCTCATATTTAAATCTTTTTGAGAAAATAAATATTTCAATGCTTGATGATCTGTGAATAATTCAAATTTTGCCCCAAGCAAATAATGCCTCCATAGTTTTAGTGCAAACACTATTGCAGCTAATTCTAGATCATGAGTTGCATATTTGGTTTCATTAGGTTTAAGCTGTCTTGATGCATATGCCACTACCTTGCCATGTTGCATAAGCACTGCACCTAACCCAGATCCACTAGCATCAGTGTATACAACCTTTCCTTCATTTGCTTCTGGGATTTGTAGGACAGGAGCTTCCACCAATGCTTGCTTCAATTTCTCAAAAGCTTGTTCACACTGCTCAGTCCACACATATGGTTGGTTCTTCTTGGTTAGTTTGGTCATTGGTGCGGCTATTCTTGAAAAATCCTTGATGAACCTCCTATAATACCCTGCCAAACCTAAGAATGACCTCACCTCAGTCACTGTTTTGGGTCTACTCCATGATTGAACTGCAATGACCTTGCTTGGATCTACACTTACTCCCTGCTGTGACACTATGTGTCCTAAGAATTTTACTTCTTGTTGCCAAAATGCACACTTTGAATACTTGGCTTTTAATTCATGCTCTCTAAGTCTGGATAATACTAAATGTAGGTGCATAGCATGATCATTTTCTGACTTTGAATAAATTAATATGTCATCTATAAATACCAAGACAAACTTATCCAAAAAGTCTCTAAAAATTCTATTCATCAAGTCTACAAAATAGGAGGGAGCATTGGTCAAGCCAAATGGCATTACTAGAAATTCATAAAGGCCATACCTTGTATTAAAGGCTGTGTACTCAATGCTTTCCTCTGCAACTTTCATCTGATGAAATCCAGAGGCTAAGTCTAGCCTTGAAAATATTCTAGCCCCATGCAATTGATCAAATAGATCATCTATTCTAGGCAGTGGGAACTTATTTTTAATAGTTACCTTGTTTAAATCCCTATAGTCCACACACAACCTCATTGTTCCATCATGTTTCTTAACAAAAAGCACTGGGGAACCCCAACTGGAACTACTTGATCTTATGAATCCTTTCTCTTCTAATTCTTCTAGTTGATGTTTTAATTCTACCAAATCTTTTGGACCCATTCTATAAGGCTTCTTAATGATTGGATTTGTTCCTGGCATTAATTTTATTTTAAATTCAACTGGTCTGTTTTGAGGAACTCCATTTACTTCTCCAAACACATCTATATATCCATTTACTACTGGGATTTCCTCTACTTTTAATTCCTTTTGAACTTCATTAATACTCCAAATTTTATTAAAACATGCATTCTTTGCTATTTCACTTAAGATGGTAATTCTTTTGCCTTCATTAGTTTCCAAAGAAATAGTAAGGTTTTATAAATTTAAAATTGCTTTATTTCTCATTAACCAATCTACCCCCAAAATAATCCCAATACTAGGATAATTTAAGGTGTATAGATCTGAATTAAATTCATAACCCCCTATAATTAATTTCAGACCCATGCACTTCATCCCCAACATGCAATGACTCCCTATGGGACTGTGTACAATTAAGGGCTGATTAATAGAAACACAAGCAAGTGTTAACTTCTTTACAATTTCCAAAGATATTAGTGAATGTGAGGCACCAGTGTCATATATTACTGATATGGGTTGGGTATGAATAAAAATTATACCTTCAAGTTGCCCAACATTCCCAGTGTTATTTGCTGCCAAAGCTCTTACCCTTGCTGTTCCCTTATTGGTTTCTGGGCAATCCTTCTTGAGATGACCCATCTTTCCACAATTATAACAGCCTCCTCTAGGTATTTTAGGGTCAGGGCATTGGTTACTATAATGTCCAGCTTTTCCACAATTAAAACAATGAGTGAATTTCTTACTTTCAGGTGCTATTGCTCCTTCCCCTTTCTTAACTCCTTTACTTACATTTCTCTTGTCATAAGGTTGCACTTTGTTCTGGCCACCCTTCTTCTTATTGAGCTTCATATTCCTGAATTTCTCTCTTGCAGTGTCATGTTGCTCAAATGAGAGAGTTAGATCAATTACTTGATCAAAAGTTTTGTCCTTGTATGGCAACATTGCCCTTGACAAACTAGGGTTCAAGCCTTGAATGTACCTTGCATTCTTTGCTTCTGCATTCCCTATTAATACCAGTGCATACTTGGATAATGCTTCAAACTTCTGAGTGTATTCATTCACACTCATGCTTCCTTGCCTTAATCTGATAAAGTCTTCAAGCAGTGTGGCCTTGGCAGATGCTGGGACAAATCTGGCCTCAAGCATGTCTTTGAAATCATTCCAAGTGATAGTATCCTCTTGTCTTCCTGCTGTCACAACTTCCCACCAATCCAGTGCAACCCCCTTCAATTTCCTTGAAGCTATCTGTCTCTTCCTCTGGTCATTGATTTGCATATCTGTGAAGACCCTCTCCACAGTTCTTATCCAAGTTTAAACACCTATAGCTCCTTCAGTACCTTCAAAATCCTTTCCTCCCAAAGTGGTACATGTCTTTAGCAGTTTGGAGAGTTCTTCATGAGGATTGTCTTGCCTTGGTGCCATTCCATCCCTTAAAGCTCTCACAAAATCCTCCATGCTCATCACAGGTGGCTCTCATGATGATCCTGCACCTGTGTGATGCCTTGGTCCTACCATAATGCTATAAATATGATTTTTATGTTAGTTTATTTACCCCCTATCAGTTTTTGGTGTCTTTACTTGGTTCATTTTCATTTCTATGCACACTGTGCATGTGTCACATGTACACACATATATTTCTTGACATAAAGCAAAAACATTCAACACCAACGATTCAAACAATGCATTCAAACATCCATAAGCATACAATAATATTTACTATGTTGTTCAAAACATAGCTCTGATACCAAACTGTGGTGACCCTCACTTTATAACACATAGTTTTTTTTATACATGAGGCATTCACCACTAAACCCCAATTCTTTTATATTTGAATATTTATATAATTTCCAAATATTTTTCCCAAGACCCTGGTTTTACCAATATAATCATATCAGTGTACAAACTAAGTCAATTGTATATTTGATGATATACAATTGTTTCTTTATTATTATTATATTTTTTTTATCAGAGGGAATTTAAATCAAATAGAAATCAAAATACCATACAAGCTATTGACATAGCCACTTATTTCTTTTCTAAGTCTTGTTCTACTGCCATAGGTGCACTTTGACAAATTCTAACACTTATATATATTTATCTTGCCTAGATAATTCTATTTAACTCTAAAATAGTATTTACTTGATCTCATGATAGTTATCAAAGTTGATAATAATTAATAACAATAAGTTGGATTGACAAAAATCGATAAACCTTGGAAATTTACTCGAAAATAGGCAAATTAGGCAAAATCAGCAGTTCAGACGTCTAAATTTTTATGACAGACGTCTAGATTCGATCTCAGACGTCTAAATTTTTATGACAGACGTCTCAGAGTGTCTAAATTTTAAACAGAGAGTAGAAAACATTTTGAACTAAATTCAAACATCTAAATTTTTGTTGACAGACGTCTAAATTAGATCTCAGACGTCTAAATTTTTATGACAGACGTCTCAGAGTGTCTAAATTTTAAACAGAGAGTAGAAAACATTTTGAACTAAATTCAGACATCTAAATTTTTGTTGACAGACGTCTAAATTAGATCTCAGACGTCTAAATTTTTATGACAGACGTCTCAGAGTGTCTAAATTTTAAACAGAGAGTAGAAAACATTTTGAACTAAATTCAGACATCTAAATTTTTATTGACAGACGTCTAAATTAGATCTCAGACGTCTAAATTTTTATGACAGACGTCTAATTTGATCTTAGACGTCTAAAATTGTTGACAAGTTTTCTCAGAGGTTAAACTTAAATACTCAATTACTTACAAATTTCCAGAATTCGTGCATATGCAAGTATCACTTACCTGCCATGCACAAATTCATCTCACTTGAATATTCTACTAAAATCTTGAGTGTTCATTAAAAATCAATCCCCTTAGCTTTTTAATTTCCATAAGGCAAAACATAAGCAATAAAAAATCAGAGTTCAAATATATATATATGTATATATATATCCATATCATATGCATATGACATGTCTAACTCCTTATTTTCTCCAAATCAGACATTCATAAAATAAATTTGTAGTTAACCAACCATCATCCATGATCACTCATAACAGGTTTTGATTAAGTACATATCTTCAACTCAAAATACTTAAAAAGTTTCCTAAAAGTAACTTCAATTACAGAAAATAAAATGTGCCTAGTAATTTCATTACAATGCATCTGCAAATTTTAAAAACAAGTCTCTCTTATTTATTCTAGCAGCCAATGCCTTCTCTACTCATCAAGCCAACTTCAATTTCCTGCAAGCAAATCATTTAGCTGCCCCAAAGAATTTTTGAGACACCCAAATGATTGCAAGGGCAACCAAAAGGGTCAGTTTTCACTGGTATGAGCATTTATCAATTTTGTATACATATTCATAATTTTAAAACATAATCTTGCAGTGCCTTCCTTGTTTAATAGATGTTTATATTTAGCATGTTTTGGTTCATACAAGGTAATACAAAAAAAACACATTCATTCATTCAAACAAATACACAGCAAACAATAAAGATAAACATATGTATAATTCTTGATTTATTCTCCCCAAATCTAGATAAATAAACCCAGGTTTTATACTCCAAATTTTCACCCAGCAACTAATCAATGAACAAGTTTAACTTGATTAAATTAACACCATATCTGGATATTTATAACCCAGATTTTTAAACCCCTGTCCCCATTTATTTTATGGTCTTTAACTCCTTGTCAAATGAATACTATGTATGCATTGTGAAGGAAACTCCCAAGTTACTTAATTTATTCCAACACACAAAGGCCTCAGGGTGCAGTTGCACCATGCATATACTTGCTCCCACCTGAAGTAAGCAGATCATTGACTAACTCCCAAGTGACCAATTTAGTTTTTCTTTCATTCATATTTCAGAAAGATATAACTACTTGTATATCTTCTGGTTCAACCCCATGTTCCCTTATTTAATCTATATCCATGTTTAATGATGATAAGATAGAACAAGAATGCTCAAAACATGTTAACTCTAAAAGCCCACTTACAGATTAATGCTCCAATCAAAAATGCACAAACAAACATCCATATCACCCATAACAAATCATTTCAGAGATTTAAATGACTCATAATATTTTAGGCTGCCTGCAATAGGACTTAATGCCATTGCATACAAAGGATAAATACTCACATAATGTTTTTCCTTTTACTGCCTTAATTTCTTAGAACAGCAAATCCCCCAAAGCCTCAAGCTACTGTTTCTTCCTTGTTTATTTTATTTTGTTTTTGATCCCGAGAGAGTGATGGTTTTGGCTATGTGCAGTTATTTATAAATCCATTCTAGGGTTTAAGAAAATGGGTAATTCTCCTAATACCCTTAGCTGTTCATGCATACATCTCATTCCTGTGTGGTCCTAAATGGGAAATGCACACATCAGGTTACTTTAATTGGTTATTTCGGGAGTTGAACATTTTAAACACTGCATGCTATTTTCATGTTTCTATTTTGTTCATGCCATATGCATGTGATCCTTTATTCATTTCTTTTTATAAGTTTAAGGAATCTGAAAATCTCCTTTGTATTTTCTACCTATCTATTACCTCCATTCAATCATGCATACTAACATACCTTATTAAAATCATTCACTCATATTATTTGCTTGAAATAAATAAGATATGGAAATTTTTATTTGATTTTGTATGTATACATATGTATATTTCTGCCTCTTTGTCAGATCAGTAACTCCTTCTATATTTAAATAAAAATCACATATATTATGCTAATTATTTTTAGCACAACTATAAGACTTATAAACCTTTTTATTAATTTAATTTTTATTCTACCTTTATATAAAACAGAAAACACCCCTTTTGTATATATTTACATAATTCTTAGGACATAAAGCTATACTTATTTTTGAGTTCCAATTCCTTTCTTAATTACCTTAATTCCTTGCATTTTATCAAACAGAAGCTCCCATGCAATTTTATTTATTGCCAAATTCTTTTCTGTTTTAAATGCAATATATATACTTATATATATATATCTCAGAATTTTCTAATATAAATATATATCATTTTATTTTATTTTATTTTAGGGTCATTACATACCCTCCGCCTTAAAGGAATTATGTCCCCATAATTTCACCTATTTTCTCCAATTAAAAGCACTAATCCATAGCCTGTTTTAACTCCATAACCCCATACTCATATTTTATGGAAACAAACAATATATAAATACATTTAGAAAAATTATCTTAGGCTGCTTAAACATACCTCTCCACCAGTAAACAAATTGGGGTATTTAGCCCTCATTTTGTCTTCAACCTCCCATGTACAATCATTAGTGTCCAAGCCCCATTGGATTTTCACCAGTTTGATCACCTTGTTCCTCAACTTTTTCTCTTCCTTGGCAACTATCCCTACTAGTTCATTTGTATAAACCAAATTCTTCTGGACTTGAACTTGAGTAGGTGACTCCAGAATTGCTCCTTCATTATGCACCCATTTTCTCAATTGAGAAACATGAAATACAGGATGCACACCACTCAACTCCTCAGGTAACTTAAGTCTGTAGGCCATAGCACCAATTCTCTGCATAATTTCATATGGTCCTACAAATCTTGGTGATAGTTTACCAGATTTTCCAAACCTGAACACTTTCTTCATTGGTGATACTTTCAGAAAAACATGCTCTCCTACTTCAAACTCCATTGGCTTCCTTTTTCTATCTGCATAAGACTTTTGTCTTGATTGTGCTGCCTTCATTCTATGCCTAATCAATTCAATCATGTTGGAAGTTTCTTTAACATGGTCTGGCCCCAACATTACACCCTCTCCTGCTTCCAACCAACAGGCAGGAGACATGCAAGGTCTCCCATACAAGGCTTCAAAGGGAGCCATTCCTATGGTTGATTGATAGCTATTGTTGTAAGTGAATTCTGCCAAGTGGATATGATCCTCCCAATTACCCCCAAAATCAAGCACACATGCTCTAAGTAAATCTTCCAATATTTTATTCACTATCTCTGTTTGCCCATCACTTTGAGGATGGTAGGCAGTGCTTAAACAAAGTTGTGTTCCCATTGCTTCTTGGAAACTTTCCCAAAATCTTGAGGTGAACAAAGTGTCTCTATCACTTACAATAGTCTTGGGTATGCCATGTAGCCTCACCACTTCTTTAATGAACAATTGTGCAAGTCTAGATGCATTTCTATCTGACTTGACAGGAACAAAGTGAGCTGATTTGGTTAGTCTATCAACAATTACCCATATACTATCATTGCCTTTCTAAGTTCTAGGCAAACCATCCACAAAATCCATGGAAATGCTTTCCCACTTCCACTGAGGTACCTCCAAAGGTTGCAACATGCCAGAGGGCTTTTGGTGGTCTGCTTTAATTTGTTGACATGTGGAACATTTTGCCACATATCTTGCCACTGCTTGCTTCATTCCTGCCCACTAGTAGCCTCTTTTTAAATCATGATACATCTTAGTACCACCAGGGTGTATGGTGTACCTGGTCTTGTGATGCTCATTCATGATTTCTTCCTTCAACTCTGCAATGTTTGGTACACAAAGCTTATCATTTTTCCTCAAATAACCTTGGGAATCTATTTTAAAATTCTCTGACTCAATGTTATTTAATAACATTTCTTTCTTCTCCTTTAGACTTTGATCTTGATCTTGCATGCTACAAACTTTCTCCACCAGATTAGACTTCACTGTGATTATTCCCAATGTACCATACTCCACCATATCACCATGTTCTTTAAAATTCACTGCATCCTTGCTGTATATATCTGCCTCCCCAAGCACTGCAAGATTTTTAAACTCATCAATCATCAAACTGGCTAATCTAACATGATTTCTGCTCAAAGCATCTGCTACTCTATTAGCTTTTCCAGGAGTGTACAATATATCTAAATCATATGCAGCTAGAAACTCCAACCACCTTGCTTGCCTCATATTTAAATCTTTTTGAGAAAATAAATATTTCAATGCTTGATGATCTGTGAATAATTCAAATTTTGCCCCAAGCAAATAATGCCTCCATAGTTTTAGTGCAAACACTATTGCAGCTAATTCTAGATCATGAGTTGCATATTTGGTTTCATTAGGTTTAAGCTGTCTTGATGCATATGCCACTACCTTGCCATGTTGCATAAGCACTGCACCTAACCTAGATCCACTAGCATCAGTGTATACAACCATTCCTTCATTTGCTTCTGGGATTTGTAGGACAGGAGCTTCCACCAATGCTTGCTTCAATTTCTCAAAAGCTTGTTCACACTGCTCAGTCCACACATATGGTTGGTTCTTCTTGGTTAGTTTGGTCATTGGTGCGGCTATTCTTGAAAAATCCTTGATGAACCTCCTATAATACCCTGCCAAACCTAAGAATGACCTCACCTCAGTCACTGTTTTGGGTCTACTCCATGATTGAACTGCAATGACCTTGCTTGGATCTACACTTACTCCCTGCTGTGACACTATGTGTCCTAAGAATTTTACTTCTTGTTGCCAAAATGCACACTTTGAATACTTGGCTTTTAATTCATGCTCTCTAAGTCTGGATAATACTAAATGTAGGTGCATAGCATGATCATTTTCTGACTTTGAATAAATTAATATGTCATCTATAAATACCAAGACAAACTTATCCAAAAAGTCTCTAAAAATTCTATTCATCAAGTCTACAAAATAGGAGGGGCATTGGTCAAGCCAAATGGCATTACTAGAAATTCATAAAGGCCATACCTTGTATTAAAGGCTGTGTACTCAATGCTTTCCTCTGCAACTTTCATCTGATGAAATCCAGAGGCTAAGTCTAGCCTTGAAAATATTCTAGCCCCATGCAATTGATCAAATAGATCATCTATTCTAGGCAGTGGGTACTTATTTTTAATAGTTACCTTGTTTAAATCCCTATAGTCCACACACAACCTCATTGTTCAATCATGTTTCTTAACAAAAAGCACTGGGGAACCCCAACTGGAACTACTTGATCTTATGAATCCTTTCTCTTCTAATTCTTCTAGTTGATGTTTTAATTCTACCATCTCTTTTGGACCCATTCTATAAGGCTTCTTAATGATTGGATTTGTTCCTGGCATTAAATTTATTTTAAATTCAACTGGTCTGTTTTGAGGAACTCCCTTTACTTCTCCAAACACATCTATATATCCATTTACTACTGGGATTTCCTCTACTTTTAATTCCTTTTGAACTTCATTAATACTCCAAATTTTATTAAAACATGCATTCTTTGCTATTTCACTTAAGATGGTAATTCTTTTGCCTTCATTAGTTTCCAAAGAAATAGTAAGGTTTTCTAAATTTAAAATTGCTTTATTTCTCATTAACCAATCTACCCCCAAAATAATCCCAATACTAGGATAATTTAAGGTGTATAGATCTGAATTAAATTCATAACCCCCTATAATTAATTTCCGACCCATGCACTTCATCCCCAACATGCAATGACTCCCTATGGGACTGTGTACAATTAAGGGCTGATTAATAGAAACACAAGCAAGTGTTAACTTCTTTACAATTTCCAAAGATATTAGTGAATGTGAGGCACCAGTGTCATATATTACTGATATGGGTTGGGTATGAATAAAAATTATACCTTCAAGTTGCCCAACATTCCCAGTGTTATTTGCTGCCAAAGCTCCTACCCTTGTTGTTCCCCTATTGGTTTCTGGGCAATCCTTCTTGAGATGACCCATCTTTCCACAATTATAACAGCCTCCTCTAGGTATTTTAGGGTCAGGGCATTGGTTACTATAATGTCCAGCTTTTCCACAATTAAAACAATGAGTGAATTTCTTACTTTCAGGTGCTATTGCTCCTTCCCCTTTCTTAACTCCTTTACTTACATTTCTCTTGTCATAAGGTTGCACTTTGTTCTGGCCACCCTTCTTCTTATTGAGCTTCATATTCCTGAATTTCTCTCTTGCAGTGTCATGTTGCTCAAATGAGAGAGTTAGATCAATTACTTGATCAAAAGTTTTGTCCTTGTATGGCAACATTGCCCTTGACAAACTAGGGTTCAAGCCTTGAATGTACCTTGCATTCTTTGCTTCTGCATTCCCTATTAATACCAGTGCATACTTGGATAATGCTTCAAACTTCTGAGTGTATTCATTCACACTCATGCTTCCTTGCCTTAATCTGATAAAGTCTTCAAGCAGTGTGGCCTTGGCAGATGCTGGGACAAATCTGGCCTCAAGCATGTCTTTGAAATCATTCCAAGTGATAGTATCCTCTTGTCTTCCTGCTGTCACAACTTCCCACCAATCCAGTGCAACCCCCTTCAATTTCCTTGAAGCTATCTGTCTCTTCCTCTGGTCATTGATTTGCATATCTGTGAAGACCCTCTCCATAGTTCTTATCCAAGTTTGAACACCTATAGCTCCTTCAGTACCTTCAAAATCCTTTCCTCCCAAAGTGGTACATATCTTTAGCAGTTTGGAGAGTTCTTCATGAGGATTGTCTTGCCATGGTGCCATTCCATCCCTTAAAGCTCTCACAAAATCCTCCATGCTCATCACAGGTGGCTCTCATGATGATCCTGCACCTGTGTAATGCCTTGGTCCTACCATAATGCTATAAATATGATTGTTATGTTAGTTTATTTACCCCCTATCAGTTTTTGGTGTCTTTACTTGGTTCATTTTCATTTCTGTGCACACTGTGCATGTGTCACATGTACACACATATATTTCTTGACATAAAGCAAAAACATTCAACACCAACAATTCAAACAATGCATTCAAACATCCATATGCATACAATAATATTTACTATGTTGTTCAAAACATAGCTCTGATACCAAACTGTGGTGACCCTCACTTTATAACACATAGTTTTTTTTATACAAGAGGCATTCACCACTAAACCCCAATTCATTTATATTTGAATATTTATATAATTTCCAAATATTTTTCCCAAGACCCTGGTTTTACCAATATAATCATATCAGTGTACATACAAACTAAGTCAATTGTATATTTGATGATATACAATTGTTTCTTTATTATTATTATATTTTTTTATCAGAGGGAATTTAAATCAAATAGAAATCAAAATACCATACAAGCTATTGACATAGCCACTTATTTCTTTTCTAAGTCTTGTTCTACTGCCATAGGTGCACTTTGACAAATTCTAACACTTATATATATTTATCTTGCCTAGGTAATTCTATTTAACTCTAAAATAGTATTTACTTGATCTCATGATAGTTATCAAAGTTGATAATAATTAATAACAATAAGTTGGATTGACAAAAATCGATAAACCTTGGCAATTTACTCGAAAATAGGCAAATTAGGCAAAATCAGCAGTTCAGACGTCTAAATTTTTATGACAGACGTCTAGATTCGATCTCAGACGTCTAAATTTTTATGACAGACGTCTCAGAGTGTCTAAATTTTAAACAGAGAGTAGAAAACATTTTGAACTAAATTCAGACATCTAAATTTTTGTTGACAGACGTCTAAATTAGATCTCAGACGTTTAATTTTTATGACAGACGTCTCAGAGTGTCTAAATTTTAAACAGAGAGTAGAAAACATTTTGAACTAAATTCAGACATCTAAATTTTTGTTGACAGACGTCTAAATTAGATCTCAGACGTCTAAATTTTTATGACAGACGTCTCAGAGTGTCTAAATTTTAAACAGAGAGTAGAAAACATTTTGAACTAAATTCAGACATCTAAATTTTTATTGACAGACGTCTAAATTAGATCTCAGACGTCTAAATTTTTATGACAGACGTCTAATTTGATCTTAGACGTCTAAAATTGTTGACAAGTTTTCTCAGAGGTTAAACTTAAATACTCAATTACTTACAAATTTCCAGAATTCGTGCATATGGAAGTATCACTTACCTGCCATGCACAAATTCATCTCACTTGAATATTCTACTAAAATCTTGAGTGTTCATTAAAAATCAATCCCCTTAGCTTTTTAATTTCCATAAGGCAAAACATAAGCAATAAAAAATCAAAGTTCAAATATATATATATATCCATATCATATGCATATGACATGTCTAACTCCTTATTTTCTCCAAATCAGACATTCATAAAATAAATTTGTAGTTAACCAACCATCATCCATGATCACTCATAACAGGTTTTGATTAAGTACATATCTTCAACTCAAAATACTTAAAAAGTTTCCTAAAAGTAACTTCAATTACAGAAAATAAAATGTGCCTAGTAATTTCATTACAATGCATCTGCAAATTTTAAAAACAAGTCTCTCTTATTTATTCTAGCAGCCAATGCCTTCTCTACTCATCAAGCCAACTTCAATTTCCTCCAAGCAAATCATTTAGCTGCCCCAAAGAATTTTTGAGACACCCAGATGATTGCAAGGGCAACCAAAAGGGTCAGTTTTCACTGGTATGAGCATTTATCAATTTTGTATACATATTCATAATTTTAAAACATAATCTTGCAGTGCCTTCCTAGTTTAACAGATGTTTATACTTAGCATGTTTTGGTTCATACAAGGTAATACAAAAAAACACATTCATTCATTCAAACAAATACACAGCAAACTGTAACGATAAACATATGTATAATTCTTGATTTATTCTCCCCAAATCTAGATAAATAAACCTAGGTTTTATACTCCAAATTTTCACCCAGCAACTAATCAATGAACAAGTTTAACTTGATTAAATTAACACCATATCTGGATATTTATAACCCAGATTTTTAAACCCCTGTCCCCATTTATTTTATGGTCTTTAACTCCTTGTCAAATGAATACTATGTATGCATTGTGAAGGAAACTCCCAGGTTACTTAATTTATTCCAACACACAAAGGCCTCAGGGTGCAGTTGCACCATGCATATACTTGCTCCCACCTGAAGTAAGCAGATCATTGACTAACTCCCAAGTGACCAATTTAGTTTTTCTTTCATTCATATTTCAGAAAGATATAACTACTTGTATATCTTCTGGTTCAACCCCATGTTCCCCTATTTAATCTATATCTATGTTTAATGATTATAAGATAGAACAAGAATGCTCAAAACATGTTAACTCTAAAAGCCCACTTACAGATTAATGCTCCAATCAAAAATGCACAAACAAACATCCATATCACCCATAACAAATCATTTCAGAGATTTAAATGACTCATAATATTTTAGGCTGCCTGCAATAGGACTTAATGCCATTGCATACAAAGGATAAATACTCACATAATGTTTTTCCTTTTACTGCCTTAATTTCTTAGAACAGCAAATCCCCCAAAGCCTCAAGCTAGTGTTTCTTCCTTGTTTATTTTATTTGGTTTTTGATCCCGAGAGAGTGATGGTTTTGGCTATGTGCAGTTATTTATAAATCCATTCTAGGGTTTAAGAAAATGGGTAATTCTCCTAATACCCTTAGCTGTTCATGCATACATCTCATTCCTGTGTGGTCCTAAATGGGAAATGCACACATCAGGTTACTTTAATTGGTTATTTCGGGAGTTGAACATTTTAAACACTACATGCTATTTTCATGTTTCTATTTTGTTCATGCCATATGCATGTGTTCCTTTATTCATTTCTTTTTATAAGTTTAAGGAATCTGAAAATCTCCTTTGTATTTTCTACCTATCTATTACCTCCATTCAATCATGCATACTAACATACCTTATTAAAATCATTCACTCATATTATTTGCTTGAAATAAATAAGATATGGAAATTTTTATTTGATTTTGTATGTATACATATGTATATTTCTGCCTCTTTGTCAGATCAGTAACTCCTTCTATATTTAAATAAAAATCACATATATTATGCTAATTATTTTTAGCACAACTATAAGACCTATAAACCTTTTTATTAATTTAATTTTTATTCTACCTTTATATAAAACAGAAAACAACCCATTTGTATATATTTACATAATTCTTTGGACATAAAGCTATACTTATTTTTGAGTTCCAATTCCTTTCTTAATTACCTTAATTCCTTGGATTTTATCAAACAGAAGCTCCCATGCAATTTTATTTATTGCCAAATTCTTTTCTGTTTTAAATGCAATATATATACTTATATATATATATATATATCTCAGAATTTTCTAATATAAATATATATCATTTTATTTTATTTTATTTTAGGGTCGTTACAGAAACTAACAAATCCAAATAAAACAGGACTAGCAAAGACCAGAGTACAATCAAAGTGCCAACTGATCTGAGAAATAGCATATTCGAATAGAACAAAAATCCAACAGCAAGTTTCAAGAATGACCGTAGTCAAATAGCAGTTTTATCAAAACCGAACTCAAATTATTTTCTCAAAATCAAGCTTCGAACCCAAGTCCAAAAACACTTCAGTAAAAACCCTGGCATGTTCGAAATACAAATCAAAGCCAGATGTGAATGTACATGTCAACAAGCCAAGCCAAAGCCGGAAATTCACAAAATCAAACCCGTGGTCATGCCGAAGTCAACAAGGAAGACAAGGCAAAAATCAGAGCCATGGTCAGATATCTTCAACAAAGTCAAGGCCGGAGTAAAATGAAACCAAGTCAGAAATTAAACAGAGAGCCAAGACAATCGAATAAATTCATATTTTTACAAAGTCAAAGTCAAGCTCGAAGTCATCAGAAATTTACGAAACCAAACTGTGAAACCCAAACTCACGAAAATAAAAGAATTCAAACCCTAATTACATGAGGTTAAACTAGATGTGAGTAATTAAGATTACTCACCTCTTTCATCGATCGAAAATCTGAAGTCGTGGCAATCGAGGAAAACGAGCGAAGTTACCCTAGCAGCCACTATCTTCGATTTCTACTATGCCCAAATTTGCAGAGGAACGAAAATGAGGACGAAGCCGCCATTTCCTTTTTTTCGATCTCGTATGATTTAGGGTTACGAACTGAAATGGATGCAGAGGGAAAAAGAATGGGTAGTCAATAATATCACGGCCACAAACAAATATGGGCCGATAGTTCAAATTTGTAAAGTCCAATTACCCATTTAACAATTTATAAAAGAGTTTTAACCCTATAAAAATCGAATTGCAATTTTGATAGTAATTTTGTCAAAGGATTCCAACCGATCAAAATTCAATATCAATTATCATCACTTTAATCGTTAAATGATGATTATAAATTGAAGCTAAATCCCGGGTTGTTACACTATTGATTTTGAATCTTGATGATTCTAATTAGTGTACGGTGTTTGAATGCTATGCCATGTTGAATTTGCTATGTTTCAAATTAATGATGAAATAAATGGATTTTCTGAAATTAAATGATAGGTTTAAAGGCAAAACCTTAGTAAATTATCTCCTAATGACTTGATTTTTTGATATGACATGTAAAATAATAATCTGGTGATGGGTTTTTAATTTCGTAATTTTTCATACTATGTTAAATATTTTATGAATTTCCTAAGGTGAAAATTGGGTTAATTTAGGATTTTAGTTATTAAAAATAATGAAATATGGTTTTTGACTCCAAAATTTTTATATGATGAAGAATATAGTATTTTAGAATTTTTGTTATTTTTGAGGATTTTTCCTAAGAAACTTCGAATTATAGTGAATTAATTTTGCTAGATAGCATTTAAATTTATAATTAATTAAAGGTGTTAATTAATTATGTTTTCAATTGGTTTTGGGACTTGAAAACTGATATGATAAATTTTCAGAAGAAATTTTTGTTAAGTATTGTATTATCCAATAGAAATTAGACATGGATTTGGATTAGGTGAAAAATAGTTACTTTTAATGGTAATAAATCAGTTTTCTGAATAATTACGATGATGCCATGCCAACATTACATCGCCGCGCCTAATGTAACACCACATCCATGAGTGTCGAAAACGACTATAAGGGAAACCATAACAAATATGTAGTTATGGAGTGTTTCCAACTTTGTCGACGTAGACCAAGGAGGCCACCCATCATAGGCGATATGGCCTCATCGTGATTCATCTGGATGTTTAACGTGTTAGTGCTGTGATCATTAATACCGCATTCTATTATAGATGCCGTCATCAGTGACGCCATGCCTCTTACCTATTTTTAAAGGGTGCCGCTATACATTAAGGTCGGCGAGGTTCATTTCTATTGCTTTGATAACATTGTAATCGGTAATCCTTGTCACATTCCATCCTTGTCGTGTGTGATCCTTGCCCCCTTTTGTTTTAAAAAAGGTGGATAACCTATAGACAACATCATTTTCGACAAGAAATTTTAATAGTTTAAAAGGATTTAAGTTTTTGGTCTTCGACCTTGGTAGAGGTCGACAAGGGTTTTAACGCTGTGTGTTTTATGATTATCCAAACGAAGGCGGAGAGCCTTAAGCCTCTTTGTTGATAGTGTATGGACATCGACACTGATATATTTATAACCTGTTTAAAGACGACAACCTCTTATCAATTTCAAACATAAACATGGCAATACAAAAAGTGATTTATAAAATGGCATAAGACTTTGGTAACATAAAGAACTATATATTTCCTTGTGTTAAATATGAATTAAGGGGATTAATCATATATTATTATGAAAATGGTTTCAAGGATTTTAATTATGGAATAGCCCAAGTTTTGAGAAAAAATACCAAAGAGAATATTACTTAAGATTAAATTATTATGAGACATAAAAGATTAGGAGTGAACATATCTAAACAATGGATGCTATATGTTCTTGTGTTTATTTGATCAGTTATTATGCATAGTTATTAGTATCACACTCACATCATTTAGGACCCATAATTGTATTTTGGGGGTATTAGGGGCAGAATAACCAGCTATGTTGACCCGGTAGTAAATATAAATAGAGCTAACTCATGAGTAAGTAGAATTGCATCTAGGAGATTAGGTAGATCAAAAGTGTAGATGCCCAAAACTGATTAAAAAGGGTTATTGATTTAACCCAGTTATTGGAAGAGTCCAATAGGTTCATAGTCATCCCATGAAAAACATGCCATAAGTAATGTTACTGGAGGATATCTAATGGGTTCTTAGTGGTCTCATAAAAACTATAAATAGAGAGATATTATTGGGGAATCTAGTAGGTTTATAGTGAGACTATGAAGACTATGATTGGAAATTGTTATTGGTAGAAACTAATATGTTCTTAGTGATTCCATGAAAACTATGAAGTATGACAGATTGTCCCTAAGGTTTGATGCAGGTTATTAGTCAGCCCATGAAAACTAATAGGTTAATAGTGACCCTTGGAAAACTATAAATTGAGATTGATAATGTGATAAATTTAGGATGGGTAATCCAGGGTTATTGCATGTTGCATATCATCATATATTATTGTGTTTTAACCATTGTGGATGCAGAAGCATAGTATATGGTTAAAGTATTTTGATTAAGATATTAGTAAGGGGAAAACCCATTTCGCTCAGCGGCGTGGTCTCAGTAGATATCTATTAGTTCGAGATGATATGTTATTATCCACACCATACTTTTTGTCTAACTCGAAGTTTTGTTTTTCCCCTTAAACTATCGGTTACTCAATCGAGTAGGTCAGGAGTAAGGGATTTTAGATTTCCTAGTAGGACGAATAAGCTTCCGAAGACATGCATGAGGGAATCTAGCTATGTAGTAGTTCTATTCTAATCCGCTGTGTTGTTTAAGTTTGTTTGTATGGATGTAATGACAAGTTATATAATTGCCAAATATTTGACTCTGAACAACCAATGGGGCATCTTCATATGTCGCTCTTGGAGTATTTTGTAATAACTATAATTTCTCTAAATGTAGAATCACGAATGGGATTATGAAATGAACATGAAATCATATTTTCAAATAGAATGTAAAAGTTATTTCTGAATTGTGTTTCTAGTTTTTCATATTCATGTGCTTTTGATTATTGATCTATTTAACATAGCCGCATTTTATGGTCGAGAATTAATAACTATAGATGACTACGGCATCGGTAGCAGTTAGTGTTGGGTCTTAGAATGAGGGATGTTACATGCAACATATAAACAATCTCCTCTAAATCACCATTTAGAAATGCCATTTTCTCGTCCATTTTCCATATTTCATAGTTATAGAACATGGCAATAACAAGCATGATTCAAATGGACTTAAGCATAGCTTTGGGCAAAAAAAATTCATTATAAACAACACTTTAAATTTGATGAAACTCTTTCACAACTAGCATTTCATTATAGGTCTCTACATGTCCATCTACATTTTTCTTAAAAATCCATTTATAGCCGATGGGTTTAATCCCTTCAGGTATGTCAGCCAAAGTCCAAACTTTGTTTTCATACATGGAATCAATCTCGGATTTCATATTCAAACCAAGGTGTAGAGTCTTTACTTTATGGTTCTTGTTGGAATGAGAGTGGTGTGTATTCTTCTAATATACATCATCTTTCTCGCTATCCATGAGAAATCCATTGTATCTCTTTGGAGCCCGAGATTCCCTATTAGATCTTCTAATAGGTTACATGTTTATGTTGGTGGATTTGATTCTTCCACTGGTTTATACTCTGTGTTAACTACTTCGATCTCATCCAAGTCTACAACTTCGCTATTAATTTCTTTTGATAAAAATCACTTTTTCATAAAGAAAACATATAGAGAAATAGCAACATTTTATTCTTCACTGTTATAGAAAATATATTCCCTAGAATCCTTGGGATATCCTACAAGTTTACACAAAGCCGATCCTGTCTCCAGTTTAGTGGTCTCAACATTCTTAATATAGGCTGGACAACCCCATACCTTCAAATAATTGAAGTGATGTACTTTCCATGCCACATCTTATATGGCTCTCAGGTATAGATATAGTAGGCATCAAATTCAACATATCTGCTATGGTTTCTAACGCATATCCCTAATATGAAAGGGGTAACTCGGCCTTACTTATCATGGAACGAACCACATACTATAGGGTTCAAGTCCTTCTTTCTGAAACACCATTGTAATGCAGAGTATAAGATAGATTAACTTAAGAGATAATCTCATTATCTTTAACGTATTGTTTGAGCTCTTCTCTAACACTCTCACCTCCTTGATCAAATCAAAGTTTTTGATCTGATGATTTGCCTGATTTTCAACCTCATTTTTATACTCTTCGAATTTCTCGCAAATGTCAGATTTATTCATCATTAGATATACATATCCTAGTCTCAAGAAATTATCAATAAAAGTTACAAAGTAAGAAGAATTAGCTCTAGTAATTATACGCATTAGGCCACATACATCAGTATGCACGAGACCCAAATGTTCATCAACTCTGTTTTTGCTCCCACCGAAGGGGCGCTTGGCCATTTTTCCTTTTAGACATGTTTCACAAGTATTAAATGATGCAGAATTAAATGATGGTAGAAAACCTTCAGTTTTCAGTTTGTGCAATCATTTGTCACTGATATGACTCAGCCTACAATGCTATAGAAAATTATTATTGATGTCAACATTAGAAGAATTATTAACAACAAAAATTCAATTAAGATTAAGTACACAAATGCCTTTGTCCAGAACACCATCACATATATTATTTCCACTAAACACAATATATAATACTATTGTTACAATGAAAATCATAACATGTTTCAAATATCCTTGAAACAAATATATTATCAGAAATAAAGTTCCTTATGTAATAGAAATTATTCAATAATAAATTATAACCACTACGCAAAATTAAATGATAGTCTCCAACTGCACTTGCATCTACAATAGGTCCATCAGTAACTTGAAGCCTCATTTCACAGCTTGCCACACGTTGTTTGCTCCTAACTTTATATAATGAATTACAGTTATGAGTTCCCGATCCAGTATCTAAAACCTAAGTTAATTTATTGATTTCTAAACAATTTTGAGTCATAAACTTATCGGTAGGAGCTGTAGAACTCTTCATTTTCTTCTCTTTGACAAGTTTTAGGTAATCCGGACAGTTTCATTTCCAATGCAAATCTTGTGACAATATGACATTCACCTTTTTAGTAGGAGCATCCTTCTTATTCTTCTTAGTAGCCCACATTTCTTTGAACTTTTCAAAGATGATGCTTTTCCCTTTATAGCCAATACCGAGTTCTATTCCTTGAACGAACCCTTAGTTGACCTCAACATATTGAGCAGCTCGATGAGGTTTATGCTCAACTGGTTCATATTGTAATTCAATATGAATGGATTAAAGTGGGGAGTCGGAGAGCCAAGGATCAAATCCACTTCTACTTCATCGCTTAACTTGATATCTGGCTCAAAAACTCTATCAATATATGATTTCATTACTAATATGAATTTCCCAACACAACCGCCCTTACTCATCTTCATATTGAACAACTTCTTTGTAATCGCATACATTGTTGAATGCGATTGCTCCTAAACAAAGCTTTGAGGTTTTCAAAGATTTTATGAACAAAATTATGTTTGTGTTGCCTTTGTAATGATTTGTCTAAAGTGGATGCATGAACACTAGAGCAATTTTGCAACTGGCTAGTAGCTAACAAAGTATTATAAGACTTAACTATCTCAGTGTCATCGCCCTCAATAGATTCATCCCTTAATGGTTCATTTATCGATGACTGTAACTTTTTGTATGTAAGCTCTATCTTGATTGCTCTTACCCAGTCAATATAGTTTGGTCTCGAAAGCTTGTCGTTTTTGGAAAATAGTCATAGATTTTCAATTTGGCTACAAATTTATTTTAAGTACATTAGTAATTTAAACATTGAAAATGTTCTTAAAATACTAGATAGGTTAAATGGTTACATTTCATTTATCTAATAAGCTCCCACTAGACTTTCATGCTTTTCAAAACCCTAAGAGAAAACATATAAATCTACTGATTCCTCTAGCGGGTGTTAGGATTTGTATGCCTGGGGATTCCAACCTTGTTGAAGCTCAACAAATCATAGGCTTGCATGCAATGGATAACACCATGTTGGCTATATCATATACAACTCCTAACCCATGGTCTTTGTCCTAATCTCATATTGACTTTGAGGAAAGCTCAACAAACCAAGATAGATTATTCACTCATACTTATCATTTCATGGCATCCTAAGTATAACACACATACCTTGAGGAGTGCTCAACAGATACATGCATTTGTCTTACCTCATCTAGTCAATATATCAAAACTATTACACATAATATATCTAGCTTAAAGAAAGCTCAACAACTAAAGAGTAATGAAGTAACATGTTGATATATAAATGGTAGAAGACAACTTAAATATTAAAGGTTCATAATATTTAATATGTATATATATATCTTATTGAGTGATATCGATTTAGGGAATAATGTATTTCTTAAAAAATACCATCATGATTCAAGTGTTAGACACATCTGAAATCATGGTATACGTACTATATGTATGTATTCATTCCTTAAATCTAATTTAGGTTTCTTATAGTTCCGCTCTATTTAATTAAATCATATTTAATTTAATCTAATTAATTAAATCATACTTAATTGATTTATTTAGTTATTTAATTAAATTTTTAATTAATTCAATTTAAATTTCAACTGTTGAATTTCACTTTATTCATCTATAACAATTTAATGATGAATATAGGCTATAATATTTATGGTAATTATGTATACATATCATTATACAAGTATATTACTTATTGATTAAATTTTAATTAATATAATTAACTAAAACAATTTTTAACAAAAATAATATTAATTAAATTCAAAATTTGATCTTTATTTACCTTAAACATTTTAAGATAAATATACATATATCATTATATATGTTTTAATTTAAATAATTGGCTTTTAACCAATTAATTAATTATTTATTTATTTAATCCAATTAAGTAAATAATATAGGTAAAAATTTTGAAATTAATTTATTAACTTTTAGTACCAATTTTGAAAAGTTTATAACATTTATAACATGCCATATTTTAAACTTAACTTTTAAATTTAAAATATAATTCTTAAATTTTCAAAATATATTTTGAAAAGTTAGCCAGACCAATAGCTAGGTAGGGTAGAGTGCTTGATTACCCAAACTCAACATTCGACACTTTCTTTCTAGACAACCTACTAAATGGGTAGGCTTCACTACAAGAAATTTTATATTAATAGCAAGTGGGGATTGCATGGGAGCTTGACTTGCTATGGTTAAGTAGTTAGTGCTAATATAGGGTAAAGATAACTTGTCTTAACGCCATTACTATTAACGTTAACGCCATTATTATTAATGCGAGAGAAATTTGGTGCGGTCCAATTTTATTTCCCTCCATCTTATTTCTATGCCGCCCAAATCCAATTTTTTCACATTCACTTCCATCTTTAGATTCTTCTCTTCACTCTCTTCAATAATCCCTCTTTAATCCGAAAGCTCTGCAATCCTCTCTCCCTTAAGGCTCAATTCCAAGTGATTCCCACCAATTCTTCAAGGCTACTTAAGAACGATTCCACAACAACCAATTGGCTCGACTTCGCGGTTCTCTCAAGGCTCGATTCCGAACGATTCCGCAATGACCAATTGGCTCGACTTCGCAGTTCTATCAAAGACTCGATTCCGCAATGACCAATTGGCTCGATTCCAAGTGTCTTCAAGGCAGCTGAAGCACGTCTCCCTCAAGGCTCGATTCCGCATGATTTCAACTTCACGATTCGTCAACCAAACTTGATTTCAACTTCGCGATTTGTTAACCAAGCTGAAGCGCAAGTCTTCAAGGCAGCTGAAGCGCAAGTCTTCAAGGCAGCTGAAGCACGATTTCAACTTTGTGAACTTGGGTGTGGGTATATTTTTTAAACTTAAGCATGATTATACAAAATTTCAAATCGACTTTCTCCTGTTTGACATGAGTTTGTTGTTTTAAGCGGCACTAGTATCTTTTTAGTTTATATAAGTTTGTATTACATGAGTATGTGAACTGTTTTGAGTTTGTCTTACATGAATGCGTTAGCATTCTCCTGTTGTGAGTTTGTATTACATGAATACGTGAACTGTTTTACAAACCACCAGTAAATGTTGTTTTACATGAATGCTATGAGTACAAACCACTAACTGTTTTACATGAATTGTTTGAAATTTGAAATAAAATTTAAACTTTATTTAATTCAAGTTAAAAGATAGAGAAGAAAGTTAATTATATATCAATCATAATTATTTTAATAGTGAATTATAAAATTTATTTTTTATATTTAATTTGAAGTTAAAAATGTTAATATTGACTTTGCATGAGTATAACTTGAAATGGTACGAGTATAATTTAATACATGAAAGAAGTCTAAATTAAACTGAATTGATGATGTATAGAAAATTTAATAACTATATGAAAGAAACTATTTTGACGCCATGATGTAATATAATTACTTATTGCATTATGATTAACAAATTAATCTCACCTTTCATGTTGAGTTGACATCTTTTGTAAATTTTGTTACTACTCATTAATTATTACAAAAGTACATACCTATGCTTAAGAGCTCCTAAATACTAATAGTTAGAAAAAATATATTCTCTATATCCTATGGAGTGCATTCCTTATATCAACATGAAAATAAATGGATGGTTGTAAGTTTATTTTTGAGTGTCATCATAAAGAATAGTTTGGTTATATTCCTTACTCTTACAATTTATTTTTCTTAAGAATATATAAAAGTGATATATTTTGTTGTTCTCTTTTGTGTAATATTGAATTCTAAATTGTTGTAGATTACAACTCATTCATCATAGAGCTACGATTGCCCAAATATGTTTTTGTTAGTCATGAACACTTTTATTTTTTTTCACTTACATAAATTTGATATGTATCTATGTTTATTTGCCTATATTATTATTATCTACTCACTTAAGTAATTTCAATCAATAAATGACAATAGGGATTGAGAATTGATAACCAATTTAGAGTTGTTCAAATAGTGGTTATGATTAGGAATAAATCATGTGCGAATAGAATGACATCAAAGAGACATGGAAAATTTGAAATAATAGGATATAAATACTGATAATATATGACATTAAGAAACTAAATGAGATGTTGAGACTGACCATTAAAGACATACGTCATGGTAGCACCATTGGCTGTGCCCGCTTTGCAATATGGTCATAAGGTTGATAGTCTCATTGCATAGGAATATCCATCAAATTGAAGTTCATAGTGAATGCATGGATGAGGTTAGTGGGAACTCTTATAAGTGAAGCTATGAAAAAAGCTAGTTTAATGTATGAAACAACTAATAAAATGTATAAGTGATAATAGAGAACCGAAAAGACATTATTTTTGATAAACTTTAATGACACGTAGGACTAACCTGCTAGGAAACTAGCCCACTAACAATGAAATGAAAATTATGTCATTGAGTTTCTACTTTAATCTAGGTGCAGTTCATAACATAATAATTATCATACTGTTGTTGCCAACTAATTAAGTATTGGCGATTTTGTTAATCTTTTTTTTCTTTTGAAAATTTGTAGTTGGTGGCAAGAATTTTGAAATCAAATCAATGAAGCGGGAAGTGTAGGTCATGAGATAGTGAGATTTAAATTCTTATCCAAATCAATGAAATTAATTAGTTTGGCAAGTGCGGTCAACATGAAAATCCAGATAGATACATTGAATAAAGAAAGTACGAGAGCACCACATTTTTGCTGCAAACAACTAATGGAGCAGCTTCAATTTTAAGTAAAATGCTTTCTAGGTTTTCTCATGTATGTCAGATTACAAATTTACAACAATGAACTTTGTCCAAAATGCATTCCCTTCCCTTTCCAGTAATAAAGTTGCAAATTTTCAAACGAGAGCACCACATTTGCGCGGCTTTAAAAGTAACAAACTTTTGGAGAAGAATTTCTGCTTATATATATTTGCAAGAATATGTTTCACGAATATGTATTTCATATATACTTCCAAGTTTCACTTCAAATATATGTACATCAGCTTTCTGAAACAATATATGCATCAGCTTTCTGAATGTATGAAACAATATATGCAGTCTATTTGGCATTGAATTTCTGCTTATATATGAAACAATATCACTTCAAATTTCTGCTTATATATATTTGCAAGAATCCCAAACACTTTACACTTACTTTTAGAAACAATATATGCAGTTCTTAAATGCAGTTCTCAACCTTGAATGCATTTTAACATCCAGTTTTTTCTTTTTGACAGGTGGTGTATAATGCTATGGGTTTACGCTATGGTGGAAGGCATGAAAAAATATGTTGCCGCACTCATTCTCCTTCAAATGTATTTTGTGTCGATGTTCTTACATCTTTACTTTTACTATGTATCGTTTTTGGTTAGCTATGGTTGTATGGATTGTTACTTTTATTATGTATTGTTTTGGTTAGCTACGATTGTATGAATTGTTACTAATATTTATATGCTTAATATTGTGCATGAAATTCTTTTATTCATATATATTTTTTATGCTTAATTGTTAATACTGTGTGAAATACAGAATTATAGCATTATGCTAGTGCAATAAAAATATTCTGCAACGATTAAACAGTTTTCATGGCAAGTAAATAATGCTATGAAAGACTAAAGTAAACATTCTATAGCGTTTTTACAGCATTTATAGTTGCTATAATAACCAGGCAATGATATTTCTATAGCATTTATAATTGCTATAATAATCAGGTAATGATATATCTACAGCGTTTACAATTGCTATAAATAGCAAATAAATGACGTCATAAATATTAGTATCATAAATCATAACTCTGCGTAAAAGTTCTATAGCAAGCAGCAAAATGCTATAGAAAGGTACTTGTATGTCATGAATCGTCCATTTAATAGCAATTCAGAAATGCTATAAGTAACGTCATTTATAGCATGTTTTTTATAGCGATTCTGAGGTTGCTATTATAGATCCCTGACATATTACAACTTGTTGATATACAGCGTTTATAAAAACGCCATCGTATCCTTTTACAGCGTTTTTTAAACGCTATAAAAAGGTATTTTTCTTGTAGTGCTTTGATCAGTTAACGCTAGCATTGCTAATTTCAAATGACATAGAGAATTAGGCTCTGATACTATTGAAGGAACTAGGTCAATTGGAAGCAAGTTAAATGGATGAATTTAAAAAAAAAATCCATTTTGATATTTGTTGAGCCTATAATGCCTAAATGGATCTTAGATCCAATATAAATATTTTCAATAAAATCTTTTTTTATTTAATATGTTTGAAATGCTTTATTTCAAGTATACCAAATATACTTATTTATGTAAAGTTCAAATGCTACAAATAATAAGTGTACATAGTTAATATGACTATATATTGGTGTTGGAATTTACACTACAATAGTTTTATTTCCCCTTTACATATGCCTTTATTGTCCAGGGTTTCGAATTGAAAACATACATAATCAAAGATGTGAAATAGTATGCATATATATATATATATATTGAAATTACATCTGGTAAACTTATATAATATGAAATCTAAAATTAAAATTAATGAATTTACTTTCAATGAGGGAAAGTTTTGAAATCAAGAATTACATTATTGCAAAAAATCCATCTTAGGAATTCGAACTAAGGAATCACATATATTTCCATATATAAAAAATAACATGTATTTTTTTAGATATTAAATCAAATTTATGTAAACTCATAATTTGTAATATATGTGTGTAGATTTGTTAAAACTTAAAAGCTAACATTTTTGAAACAAACATTTAATTTAAAAGGGAAATAATGATATAGAATTATCCAAAACTGTAAATTTAGAAAGAAAACAAAATCGTTCGATTTTACACAAAAGTCCACAAGTGAATTGAAAAAGAAAGAAAAAAATTATTTTAGTTTTCTTATGAAAACAATACTCAAAACATCAATGATGTAATAAAACAAATTGGTTTTCAAGGCAAATATAAACGATTAACATGTATAGTTTATTTATGTAAGTGTATAAAATAATAAAGACAGTTTCCAACCAAAAAAACAATAAGGAACCGACAACTTGGGCATATGTAAATTCATAATAAAAATATTCACATCAAAGCAATAAAGAGAACAACAACAAACTATCATACGAGATAGAAGATCTAAATTATATGAATCATAATGGATATACAACGAATGAAGATAAAAACATAGGTGGATCTGAATTAAAAACAACATAATAAACTTACTTTTAATGTAGATGGACAAAAGGGGATTTGAATTAGATATTGTAAGATAAATAATAAAAAGGCAAGACGAATGATATAGAATTCAAACATATAAATAAGAAAAACACATAGACAAATTAGATTAAAAAAATACCTGAGGATGTTGCCAAAAAGTCACGCCTGGAATAATGAATCGATGCTTCTAAATTCAGTTGAATAGATCTCTAGATCTTATTGGAATCAATATATAAGAACCACCTTTTGATTTTAGTATTATTTGATTTTTGATTTTGGAATTTTTCGCCTTGGAGGCCAACATTATTTTTTACTATGACTTGAAAGGAAGGAAGAGAAAAATGACCGAATGATGGGTTACATAAAGGAGGGAATAAAAAGTAATTAAAGATAAGGGTGATTCACCTTCCTTTAATAATGTCTTAGCCCCTTCATTTCAAATTCAAAATTCCTCCTCTCCCTTATTTTTGGTCGGCCATAACATGAAGGGAATGGGCCAAGAATAATTCTATATCACCCCTAATGGTAACCAATTATATTTTGACAAATTGGCAAGTTCGATGATCAGAAGTTGCTTTGTAAGGCATAAAATCAGTTTTGACATAATTTACTACTTCGCCACTTCCAATTGCTACCCTTTGACACCATACTTCTTGTGACGACCCGCAAAAATTTAATGGTTTTTAAAAAAACATATTTAACCGGAAATTTGTGAAATTTTAAACAATAAAATTTGAAATTAAAAATTTATTATTTGGAATACGTCTATTTTAATATAGCAACTGGTAAATTTTCATCTGATAATATTTAAGTTTATTTTCCTGTGAAATTTCATTTCAAATCAAGCCGGTTAATAACAGTGAATTTAAAAGTTTTCCGAAACCAAAATATGTCAACAGGAGAAAATTTATTCAGATCATTCTGAATCAGACTGCGAAATTCGTTTTTCCAAATTTGGACTTCTACTGCTCCGTTTATCTTAATTCTGGCAAAATAGCAGCATTGCCGGTACCGATTATCGACTTTTGATCGGATGATCGTACCACCAATATCTGTGTACCGTTTTGTTCATCTCGTCGCGCTGATCTCTGCGGTATATTTATTTCTGGATTTTGAAGTCCGGTACGTCATGGAAACCGCGAAATCGGTAACCGTATCGGTATCGGACCCGTGACCTTTTGTTTTCTTTTGAATTTCAAACTTCACCGTGTCATCCAAGCAACAATAAATTGCTTTAACGAGTCAGCTGAATCATAGGGAACTGTTGCATCTCATTTATTTCATATTTATTTTGGTGCCTTTTCCTTTGCTCTTCTGTCACCTACTTCTCTGCTCGTTTATTTTTCTCTTTTATTTTTCTTTATTTTCCTCTCCATTTTCATTTCCTTTCTCAGCAACCTTAGCCGAAAGCACCACCCCACTTCCCTTCTTCTGGATCTCATTCTCTCCACGCACGGACCTCATCCCACTAACCTCCGATTTTCCTTTCATCACTGCCAACATCCGCAGCAATTCACTCCCCCTTGAACTGCCACCCTCCTACAATAACAAACCCGTCCATCTCCTTGCTAACCATCACCTCAACAACAATTCTCCATCATTGCCACTGAAGAAAAACCTCAGATCTCTCACCGAAACCCACGTCTCAGCCTTCCCTGCCCTCCACGTCACCAAACCCACACCGCCACAAAACTGAAGCCCAACCTCTCCCTCACCTGACCCGCCGCCACGTGCCCTCCTTCCCTTCGCCCAACCCACTCGCACCGCTGCCAAACCACCTTCGGCCATGGCCGAACCACCAAGACAGCTCCTCCCTGTTTTACGTGCTCCACCACCTCCCCAGATCTCGACCGAGCTGCTGCCAAACGACCCACTCCTCTTCCCCGGTCCATTGTTCGGCAGAGCATCTTTTATATGCAGGTAAAGATTTGCATAGGTTTGTTATATATTGATCTCTTAGCAATATATATATGTAATCTCTATAGTGTTCAGCGGTATAAGTTTGTGCGAGATGCTGTTTATATATATATAGTTATCTATGTTATAGATATTATAGTGTTGAGTCTATATACATTCGGTTGATATTTTGATTTATGAATATGTCTTGTCTATATAAAGTATATAAGTCATAAGATCTACATATATGTGTTTTAAGTTTTGGAGTTTTGTTAAAGATATATTTAAACGGAACATTGATTTTTAAAGTATAAAGTTTATGTTGATTTTGAAAGTTATCAAATCTTTGTTACAGTGGTCTATATATTAGTCTGATGTTATATGCAAAGTGTTTACATAATATATACATTATTCTATCTATTTTGTTCAAGAATATACTTATATATATTACTATATACTGGACTGTAAATGAGGTAATATATTTGTGTATATATGTTTATACATATCTGGTTTCTATTTTTATAACTTATGTTTTGTTTAAATATAGTTTATAAAGGTATATATGTATGTATGCCAATCTGCATACTTGTATTTTACGTCTGTTTTATAAGTTTTGAAAGTGCAGTTTAGATATGTTTGGGGCCTCTGCATACGTGTATTTTTTTTTTAAAAAAAAGTTTATAATATGGTAGTATAAAAATGTTGGTTTATGAGGTTGATTTTCTAAATATATTATATATATACTTATAGTACGTGTTTCTATTTTATACGGTTTTAGATATATTGAGTCTTTATGGGTTGCTTGTTTACAATCTGTTCACATTTACATGTTTATACAAGACCAATTACTAATTTTTTATATATATTATAGTGACATGTTCATGTATATATTAATTTATAAAAATAGAAGGTAATAAAATGTAAGTAGTATTGTTATAGCCTATTTTGTTTGGTAACCTGTGTCATGAGAGTTGTATATGTTTTCCAAGTTCTATATATATATATATGCTTACAAGTTTATCTCGATGCAGTATAAAGGTTTATTGTGTAAATGTTTGGAAATATTTTATATGTAATGCCCCACCTCTATGCTCATAATAACAAAGAGTATTAAAAGAAATACTGTCTATTATTACGAAGAATAAGGCTGGATAGGAGCGACCATCCGTAATTGGCCTTACACTAATATTGGTTATCTCGATAGGAGTGGTATATACTTTTTATTTTTCATCTATCATTTATTTACTCCCATCGACATATCCAATTATCAGTATAAAACAAACTACGATAGTTCATAATAGTTTAGGACATTAGATATAACAATAACACAGATAATATAAATGCGGAACACTGATTAACAAAAATCTCATATATATATATATATAACCGATGTCAGTTACAATATAGTTGACACGATACATATGATACAACTACAACTGTCGACTCTAGAAGTTATATATACAAGTACATTATCGACTAATATACATGAATACATATCGTTCTATACAATGACACGACTAGTACAAAATGACACTGACAACTTCAGAAGATGTGAAAAGTCTTCAAATCCCGAACCGCAACTCAAAGAAGGAAATCTACAACCTGAAATAACTCGGGTCTGACCCGAGTATTACATTCAAAAGAAAATAATACACGGGTCAGTCTAATTCAAACTCAGTTATTAGTGCATAGTAGCAATAATAATCAGATAGTCAAATAGACGACAGTCACAGAAATCTCGTATATCCAACTCTCGATACGAGAATTAGATAACGGCAAATATAACACTGAATAGTATTAATCAGCGAATCAACAAATCCAAATCAGAATACAACTTCAAAACATTGAAATTAACCAACGAAACAATTTGACAAACGAATTATCAACTAAATCTGTCAATTCTGCTAGGGCTGCAGTACACGCACGCGTGTACTGCCTCGCTACTACAAACAACTCAAAACAATACTAAACAAGATCAGAGGCAACAAGTGAAACAAGTTCAACATGTCACAGAGCAAGGCACAGTGAAATAGAAAACTGAAGGTGAGAGCACCAGGAATATGGCACTACAACACTCAATAGAAAAAGACGCAGATCAGCCTCATTAGAAAATAAGATCACCAGTGAAGCACGATGACCAAATGCAATTGGATACAAAGCATCAATGCAATGTATCAGATTCGAGTAGAAAGGCACAGACTCGAGTGGAAGTGAATTAATTGACACAAATCAATGTCAACAACATGAACTGGACAGTGTACCAAGGATGAGGCAACAGAGGAATAATTAAAACAATGAACCAGCCTGCAAACTGAACCAACAAAGGCCAAAGCTCATGGCAAATGGATCAGGGGTACAACGGTGAAACAGGACGGTACAAGGCTCCAAAAACATCTGACTCGAATACAAAGTAATGCCAACTGTCTCAAGGAATGCTACAAGTCGATGCAAAACTGCAAATTCAGACAGTCATGACTGAAGAAGAACCAAAGCCACCGTGAAATGCTCAAAGGCAAATACATGAACGAAGACTGGTGCCACTCAATTCAGTGAAACCAGAAGTGAAACTAACAAACCAACCAACTATCAATAAAAGAGTGCAGACACGAACTGCAACAAGGCTCAATTGAACTTGACCAGTGAACAAGACTACACATTCAAGTGCAGTGAAGACCAACAGCAACATGAACAAAGGACACGGACACATGCAAATGAAACTGTAACGAACTGAGCAGTATGATGGTGAGGGCACCATAGATATGGCACCACAGCACACAATATTTAAAGTTCAATGCCAAGAGTTTACCAAAATCAAACAAGACAGGGTGACCTATGGTCGAAATTGAACAAGTGCTACATGTTACTACATATCAAGTATGCAAACCAAAGTTGCAGTAAAGCGACACTAGAAAATGCTCAAATGTCTGCATAATAAAATGCGAACAAAAAGTTGCAAAGAACAACAAAAATGAAACAGAGACAAGCCGGAATTACAAAGTGAACCAGTGCCAGGTCGAACATTGTACAACAGTGATCAAGTACACAAATGCAAAGACCGCAACAAAGCCAAAAGTGATACCAGAAGTGAATACATGAATATCAGGAGTTCAAGCAATATCATGGGTGATGAACAACAGGAATGGTACCAAGTTCAATGCAACATGATGCAGCAACATTATAAATAGTGAAGATCAAAGTCAGGTATCAACATATCATAAATCAATGTCAAGGCCATGGTCAACAAACAGTCCAAACAAGTTTGACATCACAATGTCAGAATATATGCAGTGGCAACAAGGCCGTGTACAAAAGTCAAGATGATCGAAACTGTCAAAGTCGAAGTCTACCAGAGGAAATCACAGATACTAAAAGGTCGATGAAGTTTCAAGTTAAGGTCAAAGCCATAGTCATCACAGAAAACTATCAACATCGAAATGTCAAGAATTTTAAACCAAGTCAATAATCACAAAGCTGTGAACAAGTATCAAATATACGTTTATTGACAAGTCAAGAAAAATCACGAGCATCCAAGTAAAATCGAGTGGCCGAAAGTAACATGTGCCAGGGGTTCAAATATGTGGCAGTTTCAACTAATATCAACCTCAGTGTTAAGGCCAACATCAAACAAGGTAGCGAAGAAATTTAGATCGAAGCATGGATTAAACAAGACAAAGCTATATCATCTAAAAACTGAATCAATCAAACAATTGACAATTTCGAACAAGTCAAACCAAAAAGTCAACCAACGTCAAAACAGTTTCAAAATAAAACTCTAAACATTTCAGTACCTAAATTGCAAAGGAATACATAGGAAATCAGTTCCTAAACAAAACCCAAATGGAGTTCACAAGGTACACGAAAACCGAAGCCCAACTGCTATCACAAACATCAAAGTACCAGAGAACTCAAAGCAACAAACTCAATCCGAAAACAAAGCCATGGAAATCAATTAACAAGGGACTATACGACTTTGAATTAGAAGTGAGTGAGGAATCACTCACCTTTGATCGGTCGAGAGATAGAAGTCGAACTCGACTGAGTTGACGAAATTGCGCACGCATCCATTAAAGCAGGCAACACAGAGGCGAACGAACGAAATCGAATAGCTTGTTCGACACGAAGACGAGCACGAGAGCATCGGCAAGCAGCGACGTTCAAAACCCTGAAGCCCTAATTTGTCGCGAGGCCGCCATTTATCATTCGAATGCTTTTTCTTTTAGGGTTTTAATGAATGAGAAAAAGAAAAGGGGGATTCGGGTTATATGCCTTAGCTATTTCTCACGGCATCAACAGATAAGGTCAAGATTCACTTACACAATCAAAAAAAGAATTTCAAATTGATTTAAAATCCCAAATAATGATTAACAATTTTATTAAAGAATTTAAATACGATTTAAATCCCAATATCAATTGTCAACTGAATTAACTTTGTTATTTTGACGATAATTAAAATTACAAAAATCCCGGTTGTTACAGACTCCCCTCCTTATAAAAATTGCGTCCCCGCAATTTCCGTAATTAAAGTTGTCTTTAACAATTATTTTTCTAACATAAACTGGTTAAGCTAGAAAAATACAGATTGAGAATACAAACGATAAAGGAATCTTTTAATTTCAATAAAAGAAATTCACAATTTTCAACAAAATCTAACTATCAATAGATAATCAGAAAATAGCAAAGATGAATAAATGCAAACATCAGCTATATTCAATTACCAATAAATAATTAGAATATAGAAATCAAAAAACAGCAATATCTAATTACCGATACGATAATTAGAAAACAACAAATCTAATCATCAACAAAGATAATTAGAAAACACAAATCACAAATCGCAAAATCGCAAATATCTAGTTATTCAACAATAACTAGAAAATACGAACTTCATAATCAACAAATTCTAAATATTAACAGAGATAGAGATAAATAGAAAACAACAATCCAATAAAGTCAGCATACTCTAGGATCAATTGGAGACTAGAAAATCTCAAAAATCAGTAAAACTAGCAAATATCCGATTATCAAAACGATAATCAAATTTCAAATTCAACAAATATTCGATTATCAAAACGATAATCAAATTTCCAAATCAACAAATATTCGATTATCAAACCGATAATCAAATCAACAAATATTCGATTATCAAAAACGATAATCAAATTTCAAATTCAACAAATATTCGATTATCAAAACGATAATCAAATTTCAAATCAGCAATCATTTAATTATCTAAAGCGATGATTAAATTCGAAATCAGCAAATATTTAATTATCTAAAGCGATAATTAAATCTCAAATCAGAAAATATTTAATTATCTAAAGCGATAATTAAATTTGAAATCAGCAAATATTTAATTATCTAAAGCGATAATTAAATCTCAAATCAGAAAATATTTAATTATCTAAAGCGATAATTAAATCTCAAATCAACAAATATTTAATTATCTCAAGCGATAATTAAATCTAAAATCAACAAATATTTAATTATCTCAAGCGATAATTAAATCTCAAATCAACAAATATTTAATTATCTAAAGTGATAACTAAAAGCAACAAATATCCGATTATCAAAAACGATAATCAGAACTCATATCAACAAATATCTAATTATCACAAGCGTTAATTAGAAACAACAAATATCTGATTATCAAAAACGATAATCAGAACTCATATCAACAAATATCTAATTATCATAAGCGATAATTAGAAACAACAAATATCTGATTATCAAAAACGATAATCAGAACTCATATCAACAAATATCTAATTATCACAAGCGATAATTAGAAACAACAAATATCCGATTATCAAAAACGATAATTAGAACTCATATCAACAAATATCTAATTATCACAAGCGATAATTAGAAACAACAAATATCTGATTATCAAAAACGATAATCAGAACTCATATCAACAAATATCTAATTATCACAAGCGATAATTAGAAACAACAAATATCTGATTATCAAAAACGATAATCAGAACTCATATCAACAAATATCTAATTATCACAAGCGATAATTAGAAACAACAAATATCTGATTATCAAAAACGATAATCAGAACTCATATCAACAAATATCCAATTACCTGCAGATAATTGGAAACAACAAATATCTAGAAATCAATTAAGAAGACTAGAAAATCAACATAAAAGCTTGGATCGATCCCATCAGATGGCGAGTTTTTAATTCGCCGCACGTGCATCTCAGAGTGGCCGAAGCCTACCAAGTACTCAACATAATTTTGGCGCCCATCAGATTGACCCGAAGGTCCGCAGAGTGACCCGAAGGTCTAGTACTGGTATTTGACCCGAAGGTCCGCAGAGTGGCCCGAAAGCCCAACAAATGACCCGAAGGTCCTCATAGTGGCTCGAAAGCACACAAAATCATCAAATATTTCAATTAACGAGTCCGGAATTAACCGAAATAGCAAACGCACATGTCCCATACCACGTGTTTTACTAAATCGTTTGATTCTCTTCATCGTTTCCTTGAAAGTGCAAAATTGTGTATTTTGTAAAAATACATTTCACATTCTCAAACGGACAAGTCCGGAATTAAGCAAATCAGTAAAAGAAAGGGGTCATAGTCCTCGATTTTGCTGAAACGTTTAAATCGCTTCCTCATTCTTTTGAAAACGCAAACTGCTAAAATTTTATAAAACAATTTTCATTTTAAAACGATTTTCCAATCACGTGATTAAAGCAACAATATTAGTAACAATTTCGAAAAGGAAATTGTACTTCTCCAGAACATCGTAAAACAAATCTCAGAATCAGCATTGCGGAATAATCGCTTGAAAATCCACTCTTTAAAAATTTGACTGTTACTGAAGTCAAAGCGACAGTAATTTTTGAATCGTCAAAATCTCATCAAAATAATTTACATCAAAATGTAATATCAGTGAATTTTCATTCATCAAAATGCCACAAAACACCGTACTTCAAAATATAGCATTGGTGTAAAATTCCGTTGTAAAAATAACGGCAACAAAATACGTTTCATAACCAAGCATCGGTTCAACGTAAAATAAATGCAATAACGTGCAATTTAAATTTTTGCACGTACTACAAAATGAACAAAGAATCATTCAAATGTATCTTCAATGAAGATAATTTAAAACAGAAAAAATCTAATCAATAGATGATTAGTACAAAAGAAAGCCAGCGGAAATTTCAACAAAAATCACATATCTGCAATTTCTTCGAATCCTCAATTCGGATTCGAAGTTCTCAAAGAAACAAAATAATTACAGCTATGTAAACAACAAATGAAATTCATATCAATTTCGTATTTTGATTTTTAAATCAAAAAGATTATCAGTTGTACTCAGCGAAGACAGTTTCACTGTTTCCGCTGCGCACTCTGATAAACAGAACACAAATCAATCAAATCATCAGAACACCATTTCACTATTATTTTTAAATAAAGTTAGTTAAAAATTTCATCCAAATTTCAAAACTTTAGTTTTGACTCAAGCACAAATAAAACATCGACCAATAGTTGTAACATATGTTCCTTCCGAGTTAAGTTTTATATTATGTCCATAAACCCCCAAGCTCTGATACCAACTGTAACGCCCCACCTCTATGCTCATAATAACAAAGAGTATTAAAAGAAATACTGTCTATTATTACAAAGAATAAGGCTGGATAGGAGCGACCATCCGTAATTGGCCTTACACTAATATTGGTTATCTCGATAGGAGTGGTATATACTTTTTATTTTTCATCTATCATTTATTTACTCCCATCGACATATCCAATTATCAGTATAAAACAAACTACGATAGTTCATAATAGTTTAGGACATTAGATATAACAATAACACAGATAATATAAATGCGGAACACTATTTAACAAAAATCTCATATATATATATATATATATATATATAACCGATGTCAGTTACAATATAGTTGACACGATACATATGATACAACTACAACTGTCGACTCTAGAAGTTATATATACAAGTACATTATCGACTAATATACATGAATACATATCGTTCTATACAATGACACGACTAGTACAAAATGACACTGACAACTTCAGAAGATGTGAAAAGTCTTCAAATCCCGAACCGCAACTCAAAGAAGGAAATCTACAACCTGAAATAACTCGGGTCTGACCCGAGTATTACATTCAAAAGAAAATAATACACGGGTCAGTCTAATTCAAACTCAGTTATTAGTGCATAGTAGCAATAATAATCAGATAGTCAAATAGACGACAGTCACAGAAATCTCGTATATCCAACTCTCGATACGAGAATTAGATAACGGCAAATATAACACTGAATAGTATTAATCAGCGAATCAACAAATCCAAATCAGAATACAACTTCAAAACATTGAAATTAACCAACGAAACAATTTGACAAACGAATTATTAACTAAATCTGTCAATTCTGCTAGGGCTGCAGTACACGCACGCGTGTACTGCCTCGCCACTACTGTAACAACCCGTATATTTGGACCATTTAAATTGACAATAATCCACACATGTCAACTTAAATAATACAAAACACGAATCGTTATGGGATTATAAATACATAAATGTACATGAGAATCAATACAACATCACAGAACAGTCACAGAATAATGCAGCGGAAAATACATCGTCATAATAGCAGTTCATGAAGCCACTATATAATATACAACAATGTCATAACATCAAGTGACTAAAGCCAAAAATGTCCAACAGACTAGGACATCAAAATAGAAATAGAAATAGACTGATAAAGATAAATGCTAAGCCTTCAGCATCTTCAACCAACCTTGATCAGCAACTGGATAGCTTCAGACTGACCCGAGCATATACAAAAAGAAACACTCGAGTCAGGACTCAAAATCTTATACAATTAAATCAAGTGCAAGGTAATAGTTCATAACTTAAAGATGGGTGAAATAACATCTCTAAGGATCCGATAAACTATCTATATATACAATAGAATACGATAGGTACATAATGTCTAATCAGTAAAGTACGATATTAAAATAGTGTTAAGTCATGGCCCATACCACCCTTAACACATTTTTATTCCCAAGAGCATATACAAGACCGTAGTTTCCCCAAAACCGGAAGTCACCAGAGGGCAATCCATATACTAAGGTACAAATCAAAATGTAGTGGTCGCGAATAGGATAATCAGTATGATAAGGTACATGAGGCGATACCAACTAGGATACTAGTAGTTGCGTGATCCGGACTGATGTTGAGCATAGCAGCTACTATCTCAACACCGCGAAACAACACTCCCAAATCAAGGGGTGCACCCAAATCGAATCACAAAAGTAATAGATATGGTATCGAAGAAGTGCGTCCGCTAGAGGTAGCGAACCTCAATGGCCCGGCGCGGCTCCTGTTTTAGTCATGTCAGGGGTCGTCCAATATCGTTCTCTTTCTTCAGTCAACGCGATCACCAAACCATCCACTTCATTCTGGATCAACACTTCGCGTGTAATAGTTATTAAAGTGGTTTTCGGTATCGACAGAGAGTATGTCCATATCCGATCCCGGACTCTTTAATAACTACGTATTTATTACCCAATGGTCATTTAAGTTAAAGTTTAAAACAAATCAAAGTCCGAAAGTCAAGGTGCAAATTTGACTTCCAAAATTTGACATTTCACGATTCAATTTATTACGGATATTTAAAATCATATTTCCAAATGAAATCTGTAGTTCAACATTTAATTAACAATATAGTTAAGTATTCAAGTTCAATTGAATAACTCTCTTATTAAATTTAGTTCAAAATCAATTTATCCAAATTTACCGGTCAATTAAGTTCGAATCGTTAGATCAAATTCTATTTATCTCAATTCATGTTTACATTCATCGTTACATTAAATATAATCATAAATTTGATTAAATCGATTTCATTAGATTTAAGATCATTTTACATTTAAATTATCGCTAAATCAAATCCATAAAACTTTAGTTAGTTTCGTATTCCATTTTAAGTCAAAATTTCCTAAATCTAAATTATTTATGACAAGTTCAAATTTATTTAATTTAAAACTTAGTTTAAATCCGAATCTACCAATCTAATAAATTAAATTATTAAATTCTAAAACTCACTTGTTTTAAATCTTATTTCAATCAAATTCTCCAATTCATTTTCTTCAATTAAATAGATTTATTAATCCGTTTCAATTTAATCCATTAATTTATTCCAATAAATCCATTAATTTATTTTAGTTAAATCCATTAATTTATTTCAAATAAATCCATTAATTTATTTCAATTAAACCCATTGATTTATTTTAATTCAATCCATTAATTTATTTCAAATAAATCCATTTATTTATTTCAATTAAATCCATTAAGTCGTTACTTGATTTCCAAACAATTTAATAAGTTCATTTCTTAATTTCAAATAGATTTCAATTTCAAAATAATTTCGTTGACCAATCGGGTTTCTTATTTTTTTTTTCTATCCTAGGCCAAGTTATTTAAGTGGGTATTTATCATTTCAACCCGATATCATTCAATATAAAACAAATCATAACAAAGGGAACTTGCAGTGTGATAACTGGGATGGTGTCAAAGTAAATAACAAGCAATAGCAACCATACATATCAAATTAACAATTTATTCAAATAATCCCGAAATAACCATATTAACTTACATTAGTTAATTATGCAAATTAATATAATTATTCCTAGAATCCTACGGATTAAAGATTATTACATTATGATTTTACTTGGTGTCCGTTATCAAATTTCTACATCAGTCGTACTTATCAATTTTTATGTCACTATTATTTACTCTAATTAACATCATATTTCAGTTCAACATGTTTAATCAATTTAAACAATACATGGCGTCAAATTTTTAGAAGTTACCAATTTTATTTCAACCAAATTCTAACAATCAACAATTTAATATCCAGATTAATATTAACAACAATTATCACTTGATTATCATCGCATAATAGATTGAGTCGTGAATGAAATATTCACCTTTCGTGGTTAAAGATCGGACGACGAAGCACGAAGACGAATAGATAAGATAGACACTAACCGGCACGACGCAAAACGAACACAACTGCAAATCAAATAAAAGATTATCAATAATTTGTTTATTGTCATATATATATCGATTGAATATATATAAACCATACCAACGATGAAGCGAGATAGATTCAACAAGCCGGATAAAGCCTAGGACTGAGATCCCGGATCAGCAGCTGCAAACCAGTAAAACACTGTACGTAAGCAACTATTCCAAGCACATAATTAACAGTTTCATGCATATATTTATATGCAACTGAAGTGCACTAAACACAAGCAGCCAAGGCGCGGCACAGCAGTGACGGCGGGTGGGTCTGGGCGGAGCAGGGGCTGCAGTGGCGATGGGGTGGCCTGGTGGGGACGAGGCGGGCTGGGCTGTTGGTGGCGGAGGGCTGGCGAGGTGGGTGGCTGGGCGCGAGGCAGTGGGCTGGGGACGGGACAGGGTGGCTGGTGGGTACGGGGCGGAGGCGGAGGCTGGGCGAGGCGGCTGGGGCGGCAGGCGCGGCATGGGGCGGGGCGGAGGGAGGCTGGAGGCGGTTGCATGGGCGGGGTGGAGTGTGCTGGCGCGGAGCTGGTAGGGCGGAGGTGGTGGGGTGGTGGTTGGCTGCGACGAGCTGGGCCGAGCGGTGGGGAGTGTGCTGGCGCGGAGGCCGGTAATGGGCGGAGGAGGCTGGGGCGTGGGTGGGTGGTGCGTGCAGTGGGGCTGAGGTGGTGGGGTTGGGTGGGCTGTTGGTTGGTCGTGGAGATGCGTGCATGGGTTTGTAGTTTTGAAGGAAGGGAGCAGAGGTTGGTTTTCATGTTGGAGAGGAGAGCAGAAGAAATAAAAGAATGATGAGAGGGGGAGAAGTTACGCACCAGAGAGAACTGAAATGAAATGGACAGCAATGAAGTGAGCTAGAGAGCAGAGGACATCAAATATAACAGAGAGGATTTAGAGTCCCCGTGCAATGAAATGATGATATGTCACAGTGGCTCTTCGGTTTCTAAAGGGTCATTTAAATTTTGAGCGGGAGAAATAGGGTACCGGTTTGTGTGGCGTAACGGACCAGTTTGTACACCGTTAACCAATTAATAGCTTGCAACGCCGAACTCCGATTGACACAAACAAATATACCGTTTTGATCAGCGCGACGAGGCGGACACAACGGTATGAAGATATTGGTGGTTTGACATTGTTTGCGAAGTGGCGAATCTTATTAACCCATTTGCACGAGTGAACATTTTAACTAGCAATTAAAAGCGAAATTTGACGAAACGAAATGCGCTGTTATGATCAGAATATTTTTCTTATGCAACACTGCGAAAAATATTAAAGTTCGGACGGTAGAAAATTTACACTTAAAATTAAAACTAATAGGTAAATTTGACGCGCGAAATTTACTGCAATATTTTTCGACGAAATTTGGCGTACACCCATGTCTATCTAGGTGTATTCCAAATGTGAAGTTTGAACGGTAACGGAAATCGTTTGTGAATATTTGAAATTTCTATTACGGAGAATGCAGCAAAACACCGAAGAATAAGATCGACGGAGCTAAAGATATCCGAATTTTGAAAAACGAAAAATGACGTCTTTGTCAGAAAATGATTTAGAATTTTCCTATGTAAAAATATTTGGGTTCGGAAGATAAAATCTTCCACGTTTTAAAATGAACTGATGTGCAGTAAAACGCGCACGAAATTTATTGCGGTATTTTTCGACGAAACTTTACCCATATCTACAATCATCTAGGCGCAATTTAGAAACAAAGTTTGGACGTTGATTGAAATCATATGTAAGTTTCACGTTTTTAACTAAAATAACGGTTCTAAAATTTTTAAATTGGGTCGGAATTTCAGGGTCGTTACATTCTCCCCTACTCAAGACTTTTCGTCCTCGAAAAGGAACAAAGTAAAGAGTGGAAGAACTGATAACAAGGATACAATGGATTTAGAATAGATCATTGAATATAGTAAAGAGTATAGAGTGGAATTTACCTTCAATAAACAATTCTGGATTAGAACCCCGAATACTCTCCTCGGTTTCCCAAGTGCAATCATGATCATCGGGACTCCATTGGACTTTGACTAGGCTAACCGACTTCCTTCTAAGTTGCTTTGTATCCCTATCAACAATACGAAGTGGTCTCCTCTCTATAGTCAAATCCGGCTCAATATCAACCTCATCTAACTGAGCAATAGGAATGGTCATGGATGGATCGTGTACAACTTTCCGAAGATGTGAAACATGGAAGACGTTGTGCACGCCCTCAAATTTCTCCGGTAGTGCAACTCTGTAAGCTAGTGTACCAATTCTCTCAGTGATAGTGAATGGTCCAACAAATCTAGGAGCGAGCTTCCCTCTACGACCAAATCGAATAACATTCTTCAAGGGTGATACCTTAAGGAATAACTTATCCCCAACCAGGAATTCTAAATCTCTTCTACGCCTATTAGCATAGCTCTTCTGTCTATCCTGTGCGGTCTTCATCTTTCTTCTGATTTCATTAACCTTTTCGGATGCTTCTATAATCATATCTGGGCCAAGAATTAATCGATCACCAGGTTCAATCCAACAAGCTGGCGATTTGCATGGCCGTCCATATAAAGCTTCGAACGGTGCCATATCGATACTTGCCTGAATATAAAGGTGGTTAAATTTCAATTCAAATTTACTTATTCAAATTGAAATTTTGATTTACCTGATAACTATTATTATAAGTGAATTCAACCAAATGGAGATGGTCTTCCCAAGATCCACCGAAATCAATAATGCAGGCTCGGAGCAGATCTTCTAAAATCTGATTCACCCTTTCAGTTTGGCCATCTGTTTGAGGATGATAAGCTGTGCTCAGATTCAGTTTAGTGCCCAGGACGTCCTGAAATGCCTTCCAGAATTTACTAGTGAATAAAGGGTCTCTATCGCACACAATACTAGATGGAACTCCATGAAGTCTAACAATCTCTCTCATATATAGCTCGGCCAAACTCAAAGCAGTCCGAGTGGCCTTAACAAGAATAAAGTGAGCAGATTTTGTCAACCTATCAACAATCACCCATGTACTCTCGTTACCTTTTCTAGTCCTCGGTAATCCATCAATGAAGTCCATAGAAATCTGATCCCATTTCCAACACGGAATCTCTAGGGGTTGAAGTAATCCTGCAGTCTTCTGGTGATCAGCCTTAACTTGTTGGCAAGTGGTGCATCTACTGACATATAGAGAAATATCCCTCTTCATCCCACTCCACCAATATAAACGCTTCATATTTCGGTACATCTTAGTGACACCAGGATGAAATGAAAGTGATGACCGATGGTTTTCTCTAAGCACTTCTTGTCTCAATCCATCGACATTAGGGACGCAAATACGATTGTCAATCCTCAGAACTCCATTACTATCTATCTGTGCTCCCACTTTACTGTCGGTATTTCCAACTCTACCAAGCACCAACTCCTTCATGCGATAGAGCAAGGTGTCCTCATATTGTTTGTCCTTGATGCGATCCACAAGAGAAGGGGAGATAACAAGCTGAAATAGCATGCCTTCTACAAGATTACAGCATGACAATGCTTTGCTACGGCTCAAAGCATCAGCTACAACATTTGCTTTCCCAGGAGTATAATTGATATCGAGATCATATGCAGCTAAGAATTCAAGCCATCGAACTTGTCTCTGGTTCAAATCCTTCTGAGAAATGATATATCTCAGGGACTTATGATCGGTGAATAATTCAAATTTAATTCCCAAAAGATGATGCCTCCACAGTTTCAAAGCAAATACAACTGCAAGAAGCTCTAGATCATGAGTTGCATAGTTTACTTCATGGATCTTCAACTGGCGGCCAGCATAAGCAATAACCTTTCCATTTTGCATAAGAACAGCGCCTAAACCTTCTCGGCAAGCATCTGTAAAGACAGTTAATTCTTCACTTCCATCGATCACTGCAAGAACTGGAGCTGAAGTTAACTTACGCTTCAATTCATTAAAAGCTGATTCGCACTTCTCACTCCAAATAAACTTGACATCCTTTCGGGTTAAAGCAGTGAGTGGGGCAGAAATCCGGGCAAAGTGCTCAATAAATCTACGATAATAGCCGGCCAAGCCCAAGAAGCTACGGATATCAGTAGGAGTTTTGGGAGTCTCCCAATCCTGTAGATAAATTTCAAATTAGAAAGGGATAAGAGGGATTGAATAGAAATAACGAATCGGATAGAACTTACATTGATTACGGCGATCTTAGCTGGATCGACCGAAATCCCATTTTCAGAAACTATGTGGCCCAGGAATCTCACTTCGTCTCGCCAGAAGTGGCATTTAGAGAATTTGGCCTTAAGTTGATGATTTCGGAGAGTTTCCAGAACATAAGCAAGATGTGCCTCATGCTCCTTCTTATCTTTGGAGAAGATGAGAATATCATCAATGAAAACAAGAACAAACTTGTTAAGAACATCGCGGAAGACTCGATTCATTAAGTCGACGAAATAAGCGGGTGCGTTGGTCAAACCGAAGGGCATAACCAACCATTCATAGAATCCGTTCTCGGTACGGAAAGCTATCTTATGAATACTATCTTCTGCTACTCTGAGTTGGTGGAACCCAGTGGCAAGATCAAGTTGGGAGAAAACTTTAGCTCCATGGAGCTGATCGAATAAATCATTGATGCGAGGCATCGGATAGCGGTTCTTGAGAGTGCGTTTGTTCAGTTCCCTATAATCAGCACACATGCGAAGAGACCCATCCGATTTGGTGACAAATACAACTACGGCGCCCCATTCAGAACAACTTCTCCTAATCAAACCTCTAGCAAATAGATCATCAATTTTAGTTTTAAGTTCAGCTTTTTCTTTAGGAGCCATTCTTCTGTGAGGAAGAACTACGGGAGTAGCTCCAGGAATAAGGTCAATGCGGAAATCGATCTCCCTTTTAGGCGGTAGAGAGTTGACCTCTCCAAATACATCGGGAAATTTCTGAACAATAGGGGTAGTACTGAGATCATCCGGGTGAGCATCAAGAGAGAATATGAAGCTTCCGGCATATTTCTGCGGTGATTTGCATTCAATGACAAGCGATAGGCCCTTGTCATTGACTATAGAAACAGAACGAGCCTTGCAAGAAATAACAGCATCGAATTTCCTTAACCAATCAGCACCTAACAAGATGTCAAATGCTGCGAAGCCAAGTACATAAAAATCCCAAGTGAATCGATATCTTCCATATAAGAGCACAACCTCTTTACAAATTCTACTGAGGTTGGCAAGTCCTCCAATAGGGTTGGAGACGCATAAGGAAGTAGTAGCAAGAGTAGGTTCTAAGTTGAGCTTATTGCAAAGATCAATAGATATGAAACTATGAGAAGCACCAGTATCGAATAATACCCTAATAGGTAAATCATGTAATGAAAAAGTACTTCGTAAAGTACCTTGGTCATCCTGAGCAGGCGGTGTAGGAGTGGTGATAGCAAATACTCCAGATGGTGTGCCACGCTTATACAGTGGGCAGTCTTTCTTGAAATGACCCGGCTGGAGGCAAACATAGCATAAGTCTTTCCTAGTCGTAGAAGGTGGTGGAACAGCAGCTCTGGTAGATGGACAACTATTAGCATAATGGCCCTTCTTATCGCATTTGAAGCAAGTGATATTGGCAAGGTCGATTGGGCTTTTCTGAGCATATCCCAATCCTGTAGTCTTCTGCCAAGCTTTCTTTTGTTGATCAAAGTTCATCTTCCTCTTCCCAGGCTGGCTAGAGGAGGGCTGAGTAGGAGCAGCCTTGGCAGTAGGTCCCCTAGGCTTTGCCTCATATCTAAGAGCATAGTCAACAAGCTCTGTGAAGGTGCAGTGAGTGTGGCCAGTAAGCAAGTCATAATACTCTGGTCTAGCTCCCAAAATGAACTTCTCGTTCTTTAGAAGCGGTGTATCAATCAATCCCGGGCCGAACTTGGAGAGTTCATTGAATTTCCTCTCGTACTCAGAAAAAGTCATACTGCCCTGCTTAAGATCCATAAAAGCTCTATAAAGTTGTGTTTTCCCAGCAGCGGGCATCCATTGTGCCGAGAAAGTATCCCTAATCAAAAGATAGGCAAGATGAATAACATTTCAAGATTATAAGAAGAATTTAGACTACGAATTCCAAATAATTTTATACCTAAACTGGGCCCAAGTGATGGTGTTCTCCTCGATACGCGAAGTAACTGATTCACACCAATCTTGCGCAATTTACTTCATCACTACCCCCCAGTTGTGAATACTCCTTACTAAGAATGGTGAATTTGACAGGAGCTGGAGCGACCGGTGCAGCCTGAGCAGGACCATGGCCCCTTCCTCCCCTATGGTTTCCTCTGGTACCCATCCTGAAATACCAAAGGGATTGTTAAAGCCAACAGATAGAAAATCATAGAATTTTAAGGAAGGTCTAATCAATGAATCAAAAGAAGTTTGAAATGAAAGGATTTGGATATTGAACCGATTCTCCTCATTCTAGGGTATTGCTACCCTATCTCTAATGAGTTTATATATAATCCCAAACTAAGGTTTTTAGGGAAACCGAAGCTCTGATACCAACTGTAACAACCCGTATATTTGGACCATTTAAATTGACAATAATCCACACATGTCAACTTAAATAATACAAAACACGAATCGTTATGGGATTATAAATACATAAATGTACATGAGAATCAATACAACATCACAGAACAGTCACAGAATAATGCAGCGGAAAATACATCGTCATAATAGCAGTTCATGAAGCCACTATATAATATACAACAATGTCATAACATCAAGTGACTAAAGCCAAAAATGTCCAACAGACTAGGACATCAAAATAGAAATAGAAATAGACTGATAAAGATAAATGCTAAGCCTTCAGCATCTTCAACCAACCTTGATCAGCAACTGGATAGCTTCAGACTGACCCGAGCATATACAAAAAGAAACACTCGAGTCAGGACTCAAAATCTTATACAATTAAATCAAGTGCAAGGTAATAGTTCATAACTTAAAGATGGGTGAAATAACATCTCTAAGGATCCGATAAACTATCTATATATACAATAGAATACGATAGGTAGATAATGTCTAATCAGTAAAGTACGATATTAAAATAGTGTTAAGTCATGGCCCATACCACCCTTAACACATTTTTATTCCCAAGAGCATATACAAGACCGTAGTTTCCCCAAAACCGGAAGTCACCAGAGGGCAATCCATATACTAAGGTACAAATCAAAACGTAGTGGTCGCGAATAGGATAATCAGTATGACAAGGTACATGAGGCGATACCAACTAGGATACTAGTAGTTGCGTGATCCGGACTGATGTTGAGCATAGCAGCTACTATCTCAACACCGCGAAACAACACTCCCAAATCAAGGGGTGCACCCAAATCGAATCACAAAAGTAATAGATATGGTATCGAAGAAGTGCGTCCGCTAGAGGTAGCGAACCTCAATGGCCCGGCGCGGCTCCTGTTTTAGTCATGTCAGGGGTCGTCCAATATCGTTCTCTTTCTTCAGTCAACGCGATCACCAAACCATCCACTTCATTCTGGATCAACACTTCGCGTGTAATAGTTATTAAAGTGGTTTTCGGTATCGACAGAGAGTATGTCCATATCCGATCCCGGACTCTTTAATAACTACGTATTTATTACCCAATGGTCATTTAAGTTAAAGTTTAAAACAAATCAAAGTCCGAAAGTCAAGGTGCAAATTTGACTTCCAAAATTTGACATTTCACGATTCAATTTATTACGGATATTTAAAATCATATTTCCAAATGAAATCTGTAGTTCAACATTTAATTAACAATATAGTTAAGTATTCAAGTTCAATTGAATAACTCTCTTATTAAATTTAGTTCAAAATCAATTTATCCAAATTTACCGGTCAATTAAGTTCGAATCGTTAGATCAAATTCTATTTATCTCAATTCATGTTTACATTCATCGTTACATTAAATATAATCATAAATTTGATTAAATCGATTTCATTAGATTTAAGATCATTTTACATTTAAATTATCGCTAAATCAAATCCATAAAACTTTAGTTAGTTTCGTATTCCATTTTAAGTCAAAATTTCCTAAATCTAAATTATTTATGACAAGTTCAAATTTATTTAATTTAAAACTTAGTTTAAATCCGAATCTACCAATCTAATAAATTAAATTATTAAATTCTAAAACTCACTTGTTTTAAATCTTATTTCAATCAAATTCTCCAATTCATTTTCTTCAATTAAATAGATTTATTAATCCGTTTCAATTTAATCCATTAATTTATTCCAATAAATCCATTAATTTATTTTAGTTAAATCCATTAATTTATTTCAAATAAATCCATTAATTTATTTCAATTAAACCCATTGATTTATTTTAATTCAATCCATTAATTTATTTCAAATAAATCCATTTATTTATTTCAATTAAATCCATTAAGTCGTTACTTGATTTCCAAACAATTTAATAAGTTCATTTCTTAATTTCAAATAGATTTCAATTTCAAAATAATTTCGTTGACCAATCGGGTTTCTTATTTTTTTTTTCTATCCTAGGCCAAGTTATTTAAGTGGGTATTTATCATTTCAACCCGATATCATTCAATATAAAACAAATCATAACAAAGGGAACTTGCAGTGTGATAACTGGGATGGTGTCAAAGTAAATAACAAGCAATAGCAACCATACATATCAAATTAACAATTTATTCAAATAATCCCGAAATAACCATATTAACTTACATTAGTTAATTATGCAAATTAATATAATTATTCCTAGAATCCTACGGATTAAAGATTATTACATTATGATTTTACTTGGTGTCCGTTATCAAATTTCTACATCAGTCGTACTTATCAATTTTTATGTCACTATTATTTACTCTAATTAACATCATATTTCAGTTCAACATGTTTAATCAATTTAAACAATACATGGCGTCAAATTTTTAGAAGTTACCAATTTTATTTCAACCAAATTCTAACAATCAACAATTTAATATCCAGATTAATATTAACAACAATTATCACTTGATTATCATCGCATAATAGATTGAGTCGTGAATGAAATATTCACCTTTCGTGGTTAAAGATCGGACGACGAAGCACGAAGACGAATAGATAAGATAGACACTAACCGGCACGACGCAAAACGAACACAACTGCAAATCAAATAAAAGATTATCAATAATTTGTTTATTGTCATATATATATCGATTGAATATATATAAACCATACCAACGATGAAGCGAGATAGATTCAACAAGCCGGATAAAGCCTAGGACTGAGATCCCGGATCAGCAGCTGCAAACCAGTAAAACACTGTACGTAAGCAACTATTCCAAGCACATAATTAACAGTTTCATGCATATATTTATATGCAACTGAAGTGCACTAAACACAAGCAGCCAAGGCGCGGCACAGCAGTGACGGCGGGTGGGTCTGGGCGGAGCAGGGGCTGCAGTGGCGATGGGGTGGCCTGGTGGGGACGAGGCGGGCTGGGCTGTTGGTGGCGGAGGGCTGGCGAGGTGGGTGGCTGGGCGCGAGGCAGTGGGCTGGGGACGGGACAGGGTGGCTGGTGGGTACGGGGCGGAGGCGGAGGCTGGGCGAGGCGGTTGGGGCGGCAGGCGCGGCATGGGGCGGGGCGGAGGGAGGCTGGAGGCGGTTGCATGGGCGGGGTGGAGTGTGCTGGCGCGGAGCTGGTAGGGCGGAGGTGGTGGGGTGGTGGTTGGCTGCGACGAGCTGGGCCGAGCGGTGGGGAGTGTGCTGGCGCGGAGGCCGGTAATGGGCGGAGGAGGCTGGGGCGTGGGTGGGTGGTGCGTGCAGTGGGGCTGAGGTGGTGGGGTTGGGTGGGCTGTTGGTTGGTCGTGGAGATGCGTGCATGGGTTTGTAGTTTTGAAGGAAGGGAGCAGAGGTTGGTTTTCATGTTGGAGAGGAGAGCAGAAGAAATAAAAGAATGATGAGAGGGGGAGAAGTTACGCACCAGAGAGAACTGAAATGAAATGGACAGCAATGAAGTGAGCTAGAGTGCAGAGGACATCAAATATAACAGAGAGGATTTAGAGTCCCCGTGCAATGAAATGATGATATGTCACAGTGGCTCTTCGGTTTCTAAAGGGTCATTTAAATTTTGAGCGGGAGAAATAGGGTACCGGTTTGTGTGGCGTAACGGACCAGTTTGTACACCGTTAACCAATTAATAGCTTGCAACGCCGAACTCCGATTGACACAAACAAATATACCGTTTTGATCAGCGCGACGAGGCGGACACAACGGTATGAAGATATTGGTGGTTTGACATTGTTTGCGAAGTGGCGAATCTTATTAACCCATTTGCACGAGTGAACATTTTAACTAGCAATTAAAAGCGAAATTTGACGAAACGAAATGCGCTGTTATGATCAGAATATTTTTCTTATGCAACACTGCGAAAAATATTAAAGTTCGGACGGTAGAAAATTTACACTTAAAATTAAAACTAATAGGTAAATTTGACGCGCGAAATTTACTGCAATATTTTTCGACGAAATTTGGCGTACACCCATGTCTATCTAGGTGTATTCCAAATGTGAAGTTTGAACGGTAACGGAAATCGTTTGTGAATATTTGAAATTTCTATTACGGAGAATGCAGCAAAACACCGAAGAATAAGATCGACGGAGCTAAAGATATCCGAATTTTGAAAAACGAAAAATGACGTCTTTGTCAGAAAATGATTTAGAATTTTCCTATGTAAAAATATTTGGGTTCGGAAGATAAAATCTTCCACGTTTTAAAATGAACTGATGTGCAGTAAAACGCGCACGAAATTTATTGCGGTATTTTCCGACGAAACTTTACCCATATCTACAATCATCTAGGCGCAATTTAGAAACAAAGTTTGGACGTTGATTGAAATCGTATGTAAGTTTCACGTTTTTAACTAAAATAACGGTTCTAAAATTTTTAAATTGGGTCGGAATTTCAGGGTCGTTACAACTACAAACAACTCAAAACAATACTAAACAAGATCAGAGGCAACAAGTGAAACAAGTTCAACATGTCACAGAGCAAGGCACAGTGAAATAGCAAACTGAAGGTGAGAGCACCAGGAATATGGCACTACAACACTCAATAGAAAAAGACGCAGATCAGCCTCATTAGAAAATAAGATCACCAGTGAAGCACGATGACCAAATGCAATTGGATACAAAGCATCAATGCAATGTATCAAATTCGAGTAGAAAGGCACAGACTCGAGTGGAAGTCAATTAATTGACACAAATCAATGTCAACAACATGAACTGGACAGTGTACCAAGGATGAGGCAACAGAGGAATAATTAAAACAATGAACCAGCCTGCAAACTGAACCAACAAAGGCCAAAGCTCATGGCAAATGGATCAGGGGTACAACGGTGAAACAGGACGGTACAAGGCTCCAAAAACATCTGACTCGAATACAAAGTAATGCCAACTGTCTCAAGGAATGCTACAAGTCGATGCAAAACTGCAAATTCAGACAGCCATGACTGAAGAAGAACCAAAGCCACCGTGAAATGCTCAAAGGCAAATACATGAACGAAGACTGGTGCCACTCAATTCAGTGAAACCAGAAGTGAAACTAACAAACCAACCAACTATCAATAAAAGAGTGCAGACACGAACTGCAACAAGGCTCAATTGAACTTGACCAGTGAACAAGACTACACATTCAAGTGCAGTGAAGACCAACAGCAACATGAACAAAGGACACGAACACATGCAAATGAAACTGTAACGAACTGAGCAGTATGATGGTGAGGGCACCATAGATATGGCACCACAGCACACAATATTTAAAGGTCAATGCCAAGAGTTTACCAAAATCAAACAAGACAGGGTGACCTATGGTCGAAATTGAACAAGTGCTACAGGTTACTACATATCAAGTATGCAAACCAAAGTTGCAGTAAAGCGGCACTAGAAAATGCTCAAATGTCTGCATAATAAAATGCGAACAAAAAGTTGCAAAGAACAACAAAAATGAAACAGAGACAAGCCGGAATTACAAAGTGAACCAGTGCCAGGTCGAACATTGTACAACAGTGATCAAGTACACAAATGCAAAGACCGCAACAAGGCCAAAAGTGATACCAGAAGTGAATACATGAATATCAGGAGTTCAAGCAATATCATGGGTGATGAACAACAGGAATGGTACCAAGTTCAATGCAACATGATGCAGCAACATTATAAATAGTGAAGATCAAAGTCAGGTATCAACATATCATAAATCAATGTCAAGGCCATGGTCAACAAACAGTCCAAACAAGTTTGACATCACAATGTTAGAATATATGCAGTGGCAACAAGGCCGTGTACAAAAGTCAAGATGATCGAAACTGTCAAAGTCGAAGTCTACCAGAGGAAATCACAGATACAAAAAGGTCGATGAAGTTTCAAGTTAAGGTCAAAGCCATAGTCATCACAGAAAACTATCAACATCGAAATGTCAAGAATTTTAAACCAAGTCAATAATCACAAAGCTGTGAACAAGTATCAAATATACGTTTATTGACAAGTCAAGAAAAATCACGAGCATCCAAGTAAAATCGAGTGGCCGAAAGTAACATGTGCCAGGGGTTCAAATATGTGGCAGTTTCAACTAATATCAACCTCAGTGTTAAGGCCAACATCAAACAAGGTAGCGAAGCAATTTAGATCGAAGCATGGATTAAACAAGACAAAGCTATATCATCTAAAAACTGAATCAATCAAACAATTGACAATTTCGAACAAGTCAAACCAAAAAGTCAACCAACGTCAAAACAGTTTCAAAATAAAACTCTAAACATTTCAGTACCTAAATTGCAATGGAATACATAGGAAATCAGTTCCTAAACAAAACCCAAATTGAGTTCACAAGGTACACGAAAACCGAAGCCCAACTGCTATCACAAACATCAAAGTACCAGAGAACTCAAAGCAACAAACTCAATCTGAAAACAAAGCCATGGAAATCAATTAACAAGGGACTATACGACTTTGAATTAGAAGTGAGTGAGGAATCACTCACCTTTGATCGGTCGAGAGATAGAAGTCGAACTCGACTGAGTTGGCGAAATTGCGCATGCATCCATTGAAGCAGGCAACACAGAGGCGAACGAACGAAATCGAATAGCTTGTTCGACACGAAGACGAGCACGAGAGCATCGGCAAGCAGCGATGTTCAAAACCCTGAAGCCCTAATTTGTCGCGAGGCCGCCATTTTTCATTCGAATGCTTTTTCTTTTAGGGTTTTAATGAATGCGAAAAAGAAAAGGGGGATTCGGGTTATATGCCTTAGCTATTTCTCACGGCATCAACAGATAAGGTCAAGATTCACTTACACAATCAAAAAAAGAATTTCAAATTGATTTAAAATCCCAAATAATGATTAACAATTTTATTAAAGAATTTAAATACGATTTAAATCCCAATATCAATTGTCAACTGAATTAAATTTGTTATTTTGACGATAATTAAAATTACAAAAATCCCGGTTGTTACATTATAGGTATATAAAATTGGATATAGATGTATATAGGTTTATAAAAATAATGATTTTGTTTGAATTTTTTTATATTTTCCTTAAGATACAATATTGAAAAAAGTGTATTTCATATATAGTAATAATGTATATTTAGTTCAATTTATATCAACTGATTCAACCGTTCTCATCGATTTCTCATCTATCAGCTTATCCGTTGAACTCGTGCCGATTTAGCTTTGCTTCGAAATTCGTGTTCAGGATTCGTAACCCATTTCATCGTCAAATATCTCGAGCCTCGAAAGGTGAGCAATCACTCACGATTACCATTCTTATATTTATTAAATTTGATTTCAATTGAAATGACAATTGAAATATGCTGTTGTAGTTATTTAAATTGATATATATGCTATTATCTGTAACTGTTCACCTGTGGGATATGACACCATATCCTGTTGTTATATTATATTGTTATTGATGATGTATATATGCCTGTTATATTATTTCTATATCTGTTATCACTTGCAAGTTCCCTGTTAGTATAAAAATCACTATGGGTTGAAATGATACATACCCGAACGGACTTTAGAATAGGAGAATTTCGTTATGGGTTGAAATGATAAACCCAAGCGATTTTCATTTGAATCGAAATTGGGATTACGGGTAGAAATGATATCTACCCGTATATATTTAAATTTCGGATTGAAATGATAAATATCCGTATCACTTAACCATATGATAAATATATATACAGACACCGTTGGTCCATATATATAAATATTTTAAAAATGAATTCTATGGGTTTGGAAAGAAATATATGGTTTTAATAAATGTTGAGCCTTAAATTATTATATATAAATGGGAATGATTGATTTAAATACATATAATATGTTGAGTATTTAAAAATATATTTCAAAATAGAATTTGGTAAAAATTTGAATAAGTTAAGGTTGGGAAGATAATTTGAATTTAGTTGAAATTGATTCAATAAAGAATTTTATTTAATTTAATCGATTAGAAACTTATTGAAATTGAGATGTAAGATATTATTTATAACTTGGGTTTGATTTATAAGTAATTTAATGAGTATTTCTTGTTTAAATAAAGTTTAAGGAAATATTTAGTAAAATGTGATTTAAGGCTAGTAAATGATATTGAATCTATTAAGTGAATATTCCCTGATTAAATAATAATGAAGTTAAATCAAGAGCTATATGAAACTGTTAAATCTAACTTTGAAAATGTTGAATACTAAAGCTTTGAAATATATTGAAAATAAAGGGTATATTTAGAACTGAATTAAATTGAAGAATTGAGCTTTGAATAAATTTGAATTTGGAATTTGAAGTTGATTTGAATCGATTTGCGAGACTTGAGGAAATTATAAATACTTTACTTTTTAAATCATTTAATATATATACTATTTTGGAAAATAGATATATTTGAAATGAAATGATATTTGGGTTTTGAAGTATAAATTTAATTGAAATGACCACGGTGTTAAAATGTATATTTCCACCTTGTAGATAGTTCTGAAGATCCTTAGAGGATGGTTATCCCAAACATCCTTTAAGTTACTCGTATTTCAATTGATATTTCACTTGAGTTGGATTTATTTATATAAGAATGTTAATCCTGACTCGAGTGTTTTGTGTTTTGCTTTACGCTCGGGTCAGACCGAGTGATACAGCATTTGAGACTCACCCTTGGAGTTTGGAGCTTCATTTGGAGATCCAACTATCGATTCAGCTTTCAGCTTTTCCAATTGATTTGTTCAGAGAGGTCATTTATCTGTACTGAAGACTTCATTGTATTTGAGATATTATGTTGTATTTTATTTCTAACTCTGATGTTTATATAGTAGCTTCATGAACTACTATTTTATCTATTCCGCTGCGTATTATTGTATTACTCTGTGTCTGTGATTCTGTGATTGATTTATTTACTGCATATGCTGAGTTTTGCCAAAATTTAAATTAACAATCGGATATTTTGAATTATTCAAGTCAGACATGTGTGGATTATTGTCGATTTGAATGGTCCAAAATATCGGGTCGTTACACTTCTGTTAATAAACCCATTCGAAACCAATACACATGGTATCAAGCCATTGATACGTAGTGGATTGGAGAAAGGCAGAAAGGATTGTGCCGAAGGCAAGCTTTCAAAGGGGTAGAAGTTATCCATTACTTACTTCTGTTTATAAATGGTGCTTTTAAAGTGGCGAAAGCCAAATATACTAGCTTTCGAATCAATCAACTTACCTTTGTTTTAGAAAAGAGCTTTCGAAAGAGTTGCCGCCTTTTTGTTTTAAGAAAAGCTTTTGAATGAGTTGACGCTTATTTCGTTCTAAAAAGGGGCTTTCGAAAGAGTATCCACTTTTGAACCTAGTCAAAATCTAGCTGCCATCTTCATACCATTCAAATTGGTTCCGCTTTTCTTTATAGCCTTATAACAATGAGTTCGAAAGGGAAGTTTTTGTTTTATTAATATTGAAGCCACTTCCCAATGCTTTCGAAAGGGTCCCGGTAGCCACTTATATTAAAGGTTTCGAAGGCAGTGGTTTCGAAAGGTCATTTCGAAGCTATCATTTTCCCTAATTCTTTTATTTGAAGATCAATGCTTTCAAAAGGGTTACTTTCGCTATTGTTTCTTTGACCCAGAAGTTATATTTAATGTTAAACCTAGTGGTTTCGAAATAAATACTTTCGAATGGTTTTGAAGCTATGCTTCTATTAATTATCTTTGAACTAAGTGCTTTTTAAAGATAAACTTTAATGCTTTCAAGAAACATATCTTTAATGGTTTCAAAAGGAAGGTTTCTATGCTTTCGCTAGGAATGTGTTGAGTGTTTCGAAAGGTATATCTTTGAGTGTTTTGAAGGGAAGGTTTGAATACTTTCGAAAGGTATGTTTTAATGGTTTCGAAAGAAAAGGCCAAAGGTTTTGAAAGCCTTAGCTTTCAAACGAGAAACCTTATCTTATTTTTAGGATTAGCCCATGGCAATATTAAAGTGCTTTGAAATGGCATTTAACTTTGGATTTTTTGAAGAAGCTTTCCTTGATAATGATAATAGGATAAACGTATTAACCATGTTTCATTTGAAAATGATTACAAGGATATTAAACCATAGATGTTTGTATTATTATGTAATGATCAGTTATCATGTGTGCTTCTTCTGTAAACATATTCACTTATAATTAACCCATAATTGCATTTCGGGGTGTTAAGGGCAGGATAACTAGTTAGGTAGAACTGGTAGTGAATATATATTGAGTTAACTCTTGTATGAGTAGAATTGCATCCAGGGGGTCAGGTAGGCCATAATATAGGATGCCCAAAGACTGATCAAAGGATTATTGGATTATACAGGTTCTTAGTAAGCCCATGAAAACTATGTATGGAAAAAGTTATCGGCAGGGGCCAATAGGTTCTTAGGTATCCTATGAAAACTATGTGTAGAGAAGATATTGAAGAGATCAATAGGTTCATAGTGATCCCATGAAAATTATGACATGAGAGAAGTTATTAGAGAACCCAATAGGTTCATAGTGAGAAAACAAAACAAGCTTAATTGGGAACGGAATGAGAAAAGAGTTAGGCCATGAAAACTATGATTAGAGAAAGTTATTGATGGATACTAATAGGTTCATGGAGATCACATGAAAACTATGATTGGATGATAGTATTGGTAGAAACCAATAGGTTCATTGTGACTCCATGAAAATATGAAGGTGGCTAGAGATTCCATAAAGAATTAACACGTTATTAGTCAGCCCATGAAAACTAACGGGTTAGTAGTGACCTTAGAAACTATAACTTGAGATAGATAGTTAGATAAAAAGGGGGAGGGGAAATCCAGGACATATTGCATGTTTGCATATCATCATAATATCTTTTAGTATGTTATGTTTTAACCATTGTGGATGTAAGTGCACAATATATGGTTATTATAAATTGATAGATACTAGTGAAGGGAAAACCCATTCTGCTAGGTGGCATGGTCTCACTAGATACCTATATGGTTTAAGATGGTAGGTTATTATTCACACCAGACTTTTTGTATGACTTGAATTATATGTTTTCCCTTTAAACTCTCGGGTGCTCAATTGGTTTTGAGTAGTTTGAGAGCTAGGATTTTCAGGTTCTCATTTAGACAAATAAGCTTCTGGAGACATGTAAGAGGCAAGCTAGCTAGTAGGAGGTCTTTCTGTTTGATTCCGCTGTGTTTTGGATGTAATGGAAAAGTTGTTTAATTGCCTATTTTTAGATTCTGATCAACCAAGGGGGCATCTTCATATGTCGCTCTTGGCGTATTTTATAACAATTTTATTTCTCTAAATGTGGTTTACGATATAGGATTATGTAATGAATCTGATATGCAATTTGAAATGGAATGAGAAATTTGTTTTAAAATTTGAGTTTAAAATTTTTCATATCCATGTGTTTCTGGTATATCAATGTATCTAACATTAACGCATTTGGTCACCGAGAATTAATAACTATAGATGACTGCAGCATCTGTAGTGGTTAGTTTTAGCCTCCAGATGGGCGACGTTACAAGTTGGTATCAGAGCATAGGTTTATGTAAATTTAAAAAGAAATTTAAACGTAAAAGATTTTCAAAACATAATTCAATGAATCAGAGAATAAGGTCGGGGTTTGGGTTATCACTGTAGTAACATACTTGTATTTGTTATGTATATATTTATATGTACGTACTCCCCTCTCTCTTAGGCCGTTCTTCTGTTTCTTACTAAGGCTCATATGCATATTTAAGAGAAAGCAAGATATGGAGGCAGGAAACGGAAGAGGAAATTTAGGTGGAGGAAGCACCATAACTAACGGAAATGCTCAACCCAACACAAAGAGAAACCCGGGTCGACAGGCAAATGCTAATCCAAATGCAAATACCAACATATGTGCTGGAATTCTGCCAGTGGATATGGGGATGATGTATCATTTATTTGTCAATCTGATGCAAGCTGGAGCAGCTGTAGGAGTAGTTGGGGTAATGTTGTGAATGTTGAAGGAGCTAATCTCGTGGCTCTTGTTGGCAATTACTATGCTAAGCTGAGCAGGGATTACACCCGTCTTGGTGGAAAGCCCTTTTTGGGAACGAAGATTGTTGTCGAAGTAGAAAATTGGTTATTGCACTTTGAAAGGATTTTTGCTGACTTGGGATTAAACGATGAGTAGAAGAGGAGACTTGCCGTTAGACAGTTGCAGGGAGCAGCACTTCATTGGTGGAATAGTGTTACCGCTGGAGTTCCCAAGGAAGAGTTGACTTGGGCAGAGTTTCGAAAGAGATTCGAAGAGAGGTTTCTGTCTAAAATTGCCAAGTCAGTATTGGTGAGAAGGTTCATGGACTTAGTGCAGTGTGAGATGTCAGTGATTGAGTGTGCTACGAAGTTTGATGAGTTGTCCAAATATGGATATGCTACCATTGACACCGTCATTAAAAGAAACGAGAAGTTTATTGGAGGGTTAAGACCCGAGATTGCTATAACAACTATGCAACATCTCCTTGATCTGAGTACAGTTGTAGTGGAGATGGCAATCCAGAATGAAGAGATGCTTTCTACTTATGGGAAGGAGAAGCATGTTGAAATCCAGGGTTTTCAGGGCAAGAAGAGGAAATTATTTAAGAAAAAAAGAACCCAAAAGGGAGGAGCTGCCAAGAAGGCGAAGGCTAATCTAGTTTGCTTTAAGTGTGATAAGAAGGGACATTACGCTCATGAATGTCGAACTGGAAAAGGGAAGAAGGCTGCAGATAAGAAAGGAGTGAAGTGCTTCAACTGTGACCGGATTAGGCATTACAAGAATTAGTGTCCAGAACCGGTCAAAGCGGACAAGGGAAAAGTCTTTGCTTTGGAACCACCTTCTTCTAGACCAACTGCTGCTGAAAAGGAAAAGGCTGTGATGGAAGGTATGCTTTTGATTCAAAGTATACCAGTTAGGGTACTATTTGATACCCATGCATCGCATTCATTTATACCTCAGTGTTTGGTAGATAGGTTATGTTTAGAACCCTCATATCTTGTTACTTCCTTAAAGGTTGCAAATTCGATAAGAGGGTATGCAACTCTGGGGATGAGATGTGAACAGTTAGAACTTGATTTGTTAGGTTATAAGTTTGTATGTTTTTGATTTTATAGGCTTCGGGATCATTTTGGGTATGAATTGGTTAAATAGATATGATGTTAGGATATTTTGCCAAGATAGGGAGATATCGCTAAAACACACTAGTAGTCATAATCGAATTATATATTCAGCGGAGAATCAGATCTGAGTGCCTATGCTTTGTTGGGTGCTATGGAGGTAGAAGAAGAATTGAATCAGCTTTTGAGAGCAAGAGAGTTTGCATATGTTTTTGAGCCAGTCACAGGACTACCCCTGAAACAAGCCATTGATTTACGGATAGATCTTGTGCCAGGACCAGAACCTGTGAGTAGATCACCTGGCAGGATGACACCGACCGAGAAGAAGGAATTGAAGGTGCAGCTAGCTGATTTAAAAGGGAAGAATTTCATTAGACCGGATGGGTCGTTAAGGATATGCATGACTTAGTTGAATGAGAAGACAATTAAGAATAGGTATCCTTTGCCGAGCATCGATATTTTATTTGATCAATTGATTGAAGCCAGAGTATTTTTGATAATTGGATTTGGCAACAAGTTTCCGTCAGCTAAGAGTGGCAAGGGATAGTATTCCATTGACGACATTTCGTGCTAGGTATGGTTCGTACGTGTAACGACCCGTATTTTTACGGATCGAAAAGTTCGTAAAAATATGGAATTCTTAGCGTTGTTAAGTCGTTTCAGATTTTGGGCAGAATTTTGTTCAAGTCCTAAGTCGTGACCGACTTATAGATTGGACGACTTAAGGGAAGGAAGACTTAAGTCGGTGACGACTTAAGAGTTACATCGTCTGGTAGCTTAGGTCGTGTAGGAAGTAAGTCGTGGGGTGGCTTAGGTCGTGGAATAGGATAGGTCGAATGAGCGACTTAAGTTAGTGGCGACTTAGGGGTTAGCGACCTAAGGTTTTGAGCGACCTAAGGAACTGGTGAGTAGCGACCTAAGGATTAGTATCCTACTGTAGTTAGCGAGTCAGTGAAGATAGGTCGTGAGCGACCTAAGATGATAAGTCGTAAGCTTCCGTGTTAATTTAGGTCGTAGGCGACCTAAGATAGTTAGGTCGTGAGTTTCTGGGTGAGTTAGCGACCTAAGGGGGATAGGTCGGCAACGACCTAAGAAAGAAGTAGTTAGGTCGTATGACCCTGTGTGTAGTTAGGTCGCTAGGCCATTAGTCAGTTAGGTCGTAGCCTATCTGCTAAGTCGTAGGTCGCGCGTACGATAGGTCGCTGGGTTTTGGCTTAGTGTTAGGTCGCGTGAAGGCTTAAGGTGTTAGGTCGCTGGGTGTTAAGTCGTGAGTGACCTAGGAGTTGTTGAGTCGGAGGTTGTTAGGTCGAAGACTTTAGGTCGGTGGGGTTTTAGGTCGTAAGTCGTGGACGACCTAACTCCGAGGGGACGACTTAAGGAGGATTTCAGCCTATAAATAGGAGGGGTTTTCTTACTTTTTGGGATCCGGATTTCGAAGCGACGAAGTGCTGCCATTTTGAGAGCTTGACTTCTACACTTCTTCACTTCTTTTCTCCACTTTAATCTGGTGATTCCTTCCATCCAAATCGAAGATCGAAGAGCTTAGATTGAAGATCTACATTCTTCGAAGTGTGATTTCATCGTTTGAAGCGGATTCGTGATAGATCAAGTTAGATCCTTCGTTGTCCAGATCTGAAGCGTGTTGTTTTGGGGTTGTTTAGGTGATTTGGTGAGTGGTGATTATCTCTCACACGGATCCAAAGGAGTATATCGGATCGTTGGCTTGATTTTGGTGTAAAGTAGTGATTTCCATGCATTTTTGTAAACCTAAGTATAGATCCATTGTTCACGATGATTTGACAACCATTTTACTACATGTTAACCTATGCAAGTTCATTCATCAAGATTATAGAGATATTGATCATGTTTCATGCTTGTTAGACTTTTGACTCCTTAATTACGAAATTGCGATTGTTGTTATAATTGCCTATTTAGATCATATTTGAATGCTTGTTTACTTGGATTAATGTTTGACTTGATTGATTGCTATGAATTAGATGATTTATGATTTGATTTAGACCGAAGATGATTCAAAATCTAAGGGAAAGGCTCTTGAATTGGAAAAGCTGCTCGTGGCATATGTAGCGGATGATGAAGCTCATATGGATAGATTTGATGATGATGTTGAGATGAAGCTTTGCTATGATGATGATGAGGCGAAGCATGATATGAGATAGTCTTGGTCTAATCCAGACCGGATCATTCCAAGCAAGTTGATAACTCGGTGATATGGTTTGAGTTAGAGGATAATGGTTTGCTCGAGAGGCGCTTGAGCTAGTATGGAAATAGTCGTCGAGGAGGATGACTAGAAGGCTGAGATCTCATCGTTGTTGAAGGTTCTAGCATGCTCAAAGCAAGAGTACGTTGGGCAGATTCGATAGTCCCTGAAGGCTAATGATTGATAGTCAAGTACTCTAGGCAGATTTGATTGTCCTAGGCACGGGTCACGATGACGTGCGGGAGTTATGTCTAGAACCAGGGTTTCCATTAGCCCTTGACGGACGGCTGAAAGAATGTGCCGGTCATTCAATTAACGATGATATCGAAGTAATGATAATAGTGATAGCCAGAGTCATGGATGTTTGGTTGTATCGTCATTCGGTCTCAAGAGCGGTATTTTCTGGGTGCTTATCTGATCTTGGTTTAGGCCTTGGGGGTTTGTACTTGGAAAACATCGCCCTTGACTCGAGTGATAATTGCTTTACTTTAAATTGTATGCTCTGCTATGTTTGCTTCTGCTTAGTGTGTGTCTGGGGGCTATCACTGTAGAAAGAGGTTGGAGTGGGAGGGTTGTATTCCTATTCCTTTTCCTTTATGCTCTTTTGGTATGTTGTTAGTTAATTTACTGCTCACTAAGGCTGTTGTCTGACTCAAGGCTTTATGTTTTTAACTCTTATTGCCTTGGTCTGTTCGTCCATTTTGGGACGGGCAGACTAGGTAGCAGGTGACAGGTACTGTTCTTGCTTTCCACGGTATTGGTATCGAAGACGAGCTGGAGGGTTGCATATTATCTTCTTATTATATGTACTGGATGTTCCGCTGTTTGTATATTCTCTGAGTGTTATGTAGTGAGGCTTGATGTATTGACTATTCAGATGTCTGTATTCAACTATTATGAAGTTTTATATGATGACATTTTGTTCTGTAAAGCTTCACTATACATATGTTCTATTGTATTTTATCCATGCGCTGTGAGTAATACGATAGATTCTGATGTTTTAATTTACCCTGACAACCGTCCATGGTCGCCTGACACATTTTACAGCGCACTTTCTCTAGGTTCAGTGCAGGGGTCATGGGTGGTCGTCACATTTGGTATCAGAGCATTGGTTAATCGATTTTACCCAACGCTCACTGACGTAACTACGTATGAGAGACGTAATTGTATTTTGATGGATGATTACTATATATATATAATATAGTAGTTTAGTAGAGCTTGAGTCCTTTATGCAGTTGTTTCTCTAAGATGTTCTGATCATTCCTTTTTATAGACATTAAGGATGAGTCGAAGAGGGAGACCAGCTGCTAGGGAAGGCCGTGCTGGTGAGGGGACTGCTGATTATGTAGCTATGTTCGAAGCTATGATGACTTCGATCATGAGAAGGATGCCAGTTCCGGGGACAGCAGTTGATGTTGGAGTTCAAGTCCAAACTCCAAAGCCGGTGGATTTTGCTAAGCTATGTAAGGACTACACCGCTCTTGGAGGAAAAGTCTTCTTTGGAACAGAATCAACCATTGAAGTCCAGAGGTGGATAGATGCTTGTAGAAGGATCTTTGGTGACTTGGGAATTGAGGATGCGACTAAGAGGAAGTTAGCATCAAGGAAGCTTCAAGGGAGAGCTTCTGATTGGTGGAACTCTATCACCATTGATACTCCGGAGGAAGAGATTACTTGGGTGCAGTTCCAAGCCAGATTTGAAGCTAAGTTCATTTCTACTACTCAGAAGTCCGTTCTGTTCATGAAGTTTGTGGAGCTCAAGCAAGGAGGAAGACCAGTTCTTGAGTATGTTTCTGAGTTTGAAGCTTTGTCCAAGTATGCCCAGTCGTATATTGAATCTGCTTATCAGAAGAATGAGAAGTTTGTGACAGGCTTGGACAGTTATCTTGGGAGGCAGTTGGTGGATCATTTGGACGATTCATTTGAGAAGCTTGTGGAGAAAGCTCTCAGGCATGAGAGTCTGTTTCCTAAGGAAGGATCTGTTGTTGCTGTGACCAGGGGAGAGTCTAAACCACAGCAAGGTGGAAACAAGAAGAGGAAGCAGCAGCAGCAGAAGGGTAAGGATGGCCAAAAGAGGCCGAAGGGCGAAGTGACTTGCTACAATTATCAACAGAAGGGCCATTTCTCGAAGGATTGCAAGAATCTGAAGGTACCGATGAAGTGTCACAACTGTGACAAGCCGGGGCATATCAGGAAGAATTGTCCAGAACCGAGGAAGGACAAGCAGATTGTGCAAGCTTATGCTTTGGGAGCTGTTCCATCATCTTCGAAAGCTCCTACCGCTGAAGAGAAAGGAAAGAGTGTGGTGGTTCAAGGTACTCTTTTCCTATGTGGTGTTCCAGTTAGAGTTTTGTTTGATACTGGGGCGTCGCATTCGTTTGTTTGTAGTGAACTTGTAGGCCAGTTAATTAGGTTTGGAACCGGATATTGTTGATAGGCCATTGGTTATGACTAATCCAGTTGGGGGTTCGTCTTGTTTGTGTATGTTATGCCGTGGTCTGATTGTATCGAGTCATGGTTGCTCTTTTATTTGTGATTGTTTTGTTCTGAACTTTGCGGGGTTCGGAATTATTTTGGGTATGGACTGGCTTAGGAAGTATGCGGCAAAGGTTGATTGTGAAAGGTTGGAGGTGACAGTCGAGAATGTGGAGGGGCGAAAGATTGTGATACGATGTAAGCATGAAGAAGGCGTCTTCATGAGCTTCATGTATTCGCTGGTTGTTCCACGGGATGGACTGTCATCAGTGCCAATCGCTAATGGATTTGAGGATGTCTTTGACGAGGTCAAAGGGTTACCGCCGCATAGAGAGATCGAGTTTCGTATAGATCTACTTGAAGGAGCCAGACCTGTTGTGATGCCTCTTAGGCGGATGGTGCCTAGGGAACAACAGGAGTTGAGGGTGCAGGTTGATGATCTTTTGCAGAAAGGATTTATTCGGCGTAGTGTGTCCGAATGGGGTGCACCAGTTGTGTTTGCAACCAAGGCAGATGGGTCATTGAGATTGTGCATGGATTATCGTGAGCTGAATAAAGTGACTAAGAAGAACAAGTATCCATTGCCGAGAATAGATGACTTGTTTGATCAGCTTCACGAAGCTAAGGTGTTTTCTCAGATGGATTTGGCAACAGGATTTCACCAGTTGAGAGTGGCTAAGGATAGTGTGCCGAAGACTGCTTTCAGAACACCATCCGGTTTCTTTGAGTGGCTGGTAATGCCGTTTGGATTGACTAACGCGCCAGCATATTTTGTGGATCTTATGAATAGAGTGTTCAGAGATCAGTTGAACAAGTTCGTGCTTGTGTTCGTGGATGATATTCTGATTTATTCCAAAACGGAGCAAGAGCACAAGATGCACTTGCGTATTATTTTGGAAATCTTGCGGAAACATCAGCTGAAGGTTAAGTTTTCGAAGTGTCACTTCTGGAAGAGTGAAGTGAGGTTCTTAGGCCATGTTATTTCTGGAAGTGGAATAGCGGTTGATCCCGCTAAGGTGGCAGCAATCCAGGATTGGGTTAGACCTAAGAATGCATCAAATGTGAGAAGTTTTCTTGGATTAGCAGGATATTATCGACGGTTTATCAAAGACTTCTCCAAGGTAGCTGCACCGTTAACGGGATTGACAAAGAAGAACCAAGTGTTCAGATGGGAAGATAAGTGTGAGCAAGCTTTCAGAATCTTGAAAGAGAGATTGACAAGTGCTCCTGTTTTAACTATTCCAAGTGGGAATGATGAGATGGTGGTTTACACCGACGCATGTGGTACTGGACTTGGAGCAGTGCTGATGCAGAGGGATAAAGTTGTTGCGTATGTAAGTCGACAACTGAAGCCGCATGAAAGGAATTACCCGACTCATGATTTGGAGTTAGCGGCGATTGTTTTTGCTCTGAAGATGTGGAGACATTATCTATTGGGAGTTCGATTCGAGTTGTTTACGGATCATAAGTCGTTGAAGTATCTTTTCTCCCAAAAGGATTTGAATCTTCGGCAGCAACGATGGCTAGAGTTTTTAGCATCATATGATTTTGATATAGCCTATACTCCGGGAAAGGGTAACGCAGTGGAAGATGCGTTAAGTCGAAGACATGCAGGATTGGGAGCCATGTTTTCAGAATGGAAGAATCTCGAGTATTTAGCTGGATTTGACTTCAGGCCTAGATGTGAATTGGAACCTGAGATGTTGGCAAACTTATCGATAAGACCCACTCTTGTAGAAAGGATTGGCGGGAGCCAAAAGCGAGACGATAAGCTTGTCAAGATTATCCGTGATTTGGAATCTGGATTGGACCCAGAAAAGGATAAAGGATTCGAGGTCGATCGAGAGGGTTGGCTTTGGAAGCAAGGACGACTAGTTGTTCCCGATATAGATGAATTGAGGAGTGAAGTTCTGAAGGAAAGTCATCACTCGAAGCTGACAATTCATCCAGGTGGAAATAAGATGTATCGGGATATGAAGAGAACCTACTACTGGGAAGGTATGAAGAAGGATGTTGGAAATTTTATTTCCAAATGTATGAACTGCCAGTTGGTAAAAGCCGAACAGAAGAAGCCAAGTGGATTGCTTCAGCCATTAGAAGTTCCTACATGGAAGTGGGAGCAAGTGTTGATGGATTTTATTGATGGACTACCTAGAACCAGAACGGGAAATGAAGGGATTTGGGTCATCGTAGATCGTCTGACTAAGAGTGCAAGATTCATTCCTGTTCGATTGACTAGGACTGCATCGAAGTTGGCAGAGTTGTATGTTAAGTGGATAGTTCGATTTCATGGTATTCCGAAGAGTATAGTGAGCGATCGAGATCCATTGTTCACTAGTGGATTTTGGAAGAGCTTCCAGGAAGTTTTGGGAACCGAGTTGTGTTTGAGTACAGCTTATCACCCTCAAAAAGATGGTCAGACCGAGAGAGTCAACCGAGTTTTGGAAGATCTCCTCAGAGCTTGTGTTTTGGATTTCGGAGGATCATGGGAAGATCACCTTCATTTGGTGGAATTTTCATATAACAACAGTTACCAGTCGAGCATTGGTATGGCACCGTATGAGGCATTGTATGGAAGACCGTGTAACTCTCCGACATGTTGGTTTGAGATAGGAGAAAAGCTGATGCTTGGGCCAGAGATGATTCGACAGACTTCGGATTGCATAGAGATCATTCGGCAACGAATGAAGGCAGCCCAAGATCGTCAGAAAAGTTATGCCGATAAGCGTCAAAAGGATTTGGAATTCGACGTAGGTGATATGGTTTTTGTGAAGATTTCTCCACTGAAGAATGTTATTCGATTCGGGAAGAAAGGAAAATTGACTCCGAGATTTGTTGGACCATTCCCGATCATCGAGCGAATTGGAAAGCTCGCCTACAGATTGGAGTTACCAGAGAAGATGTCGAGCGTGCACAATGTTTTTCACGTATCGTATCTACGAAAGTATGTGCAAGACTCGAATACAGTGATTTCTGCTGATAGCTGTGAAGATTTCGAAGTTGACCCAGTCGATAGAAGACCTCGTAAGCCGCTTCGTGTTGTGGAAACCGACACGAAACAGCTTAGGAGAAAGATAGTTAAGTTGCTCAAGATACAATGGAGTGATGATGATAACGACTGCACGTGGGAGGTGGAAGAGAGGATGAAAGCAGCTCATCCTGAACTCTTCAAGGTATGGCCCTAAGGTGTCGTGTCATCTCATGATATTGTAACTTGTTCTGGTTTTAGAATTCTGCATGCTAAGCTAGAATTGGATGCATGGTTTGTTGACTGCTATGGATGGTAGGCGTGCAGAATAGTCTTTGATTGCTCTTGTTTGTTTGGAATTTCGGGGGAGAAATTCCTAAGGGGGAGAGAATGTAATGACCCGTATTTTTACGGATCGAAAAGTTCGTAAAAATATGGAATTCTTAGCGTTGTTAAGTCGTTTCAGATTTTGGGCAGAATTTTGTTCAAGTCCTAAGTCGTGACCGACTTATAGATTGGACGACTTAAGGGAAGGAAGACTTAAGTCGGTGACGACTTAAGAGTTAGATCGTCTGGTAGCTTAGGTCGTGTAGGAAGTAAGTCGTGGGGTGGCTTAGGTCGTGGAATAGGATAGGTCGAATGAGCGACTTAAGTTAGTGGCGACTTAGGGGTTAGCGACCTAAGGTTTTGAGCGACCTAAGGAACTGGTGAGTAGCGACCTAAGGATTAGTATCCTACTGTAGTTAGCGAGTTAGTGAAGATAGGTCGTGAGCGACCTAAGATGATAAGTCGTAAGCTTCCGTGTTAATTTAGGTCGTAGGCGACCTAAGATAGTTAGGTCGTGAGTTTCTGGGTGAGTTAGCGACCTAAGGGGGATAGGTCGGCAACGACCTAAGGAATAAGTAGTTAGGTCGTATGACCCTGTGTGTAGTTAGGTCGCTAGGCCATTAGTCAGTTAGGTCGTAGCCTATCTGCTAAGTCGTAGGTCGCGTGAGTTGTTAGGTCGCGCGTACGATAGGTCGCTGGGTTTTGGCTTAGTGTTAGGTCGCGTGAAGGCTTAAGGTGTTAGGTCGCTGGGTGTTAAGTCGTGAGTGACCTAGGAGTTGTTGAGTCGGAGGTTGTTAGGTCGAAGACTTTAGTTCGGTGGGGTTTTAGGTCGTAAGTCGTGGACGACCTAACTCCGAGGGGACGACTTAAGGAGGATTTCAGCCTATAAATAGGAGGGTTTTTCTTACTTTTTGGGATCCGGATTTCGAAGCGACGAAGTGCTGCCATTTTGAGAGCTCGACTTCTACACTTCTTCACTTCTTTTCTCCACTTTAATCTAGTGATTCCTTCCATCCAAATCGAAGATCAAATCGAAGATCGAAGAGCTTAGATTGAAGATCTACATTCTTCGAAGTGTGATTTCATCGTTTAAAGCGGATTCGTGATAGATCAAGTTAGATCCTTCGTTGTCCAGATCTGAAGCGTGTTGTTTTGGGGTTGTTTTGGGGTTGTTTAGGTGATTTGGTGAGTGGTGATTATCTCTCACACGGATCCAAAGGAGTATATCGGATCGTTGGCTTGATTTTGGTGTAAAGTAGTGATTTCCATGCATTTTTGTAAACCTAAGTATAGATCCATATAGATCCATTGTTCACGATGATTTGACAACCATTTTACTACATGTTAACCTATACAAGTTCATTCATCAAGATTATAGAGATATTGATCATGTTTCATGCTTGTTAGACTTTTGACTCCTTAATTACGAAATTGCGATTGTTGTTATAATTGCCTATTTAGATCATATTTGAATGCTTGTTTACTTGGATTAATGTTTGACTTGATTGATTGCTATGAATTAGATGATTTATGATTTGATGTAGACCGAAGATGATTCAAAAGCTAAGGGAAAGGCTCTTGAATTGGAAAAGCTGCTCGTGGCATATGTAGCGGATGATGAAGCTCATATGGATAGATTTGATGATGATGTTGAAATGAAGCTTTGCTATGATGATGATGAGGCGAAGCATGATATGAGATAGTCTTGGTCTAATCCAGACGTGATCATTCCAAGCAAGTTGATAACTCGGTGATATGGTTCGAGTTAGAGGATAATGGTTTGCTCGAGAGGCGCTTGAGCTAGTATGGAAATAGTCGTCGAGGAGGATGACTAGAAGGCTGAGATCTCATCGTTGTTAAAGGTTCTAGCATGCTCAAAGCAAGAGTACATTGGGCAGATTCGATAGTCCCTGAAGGCTAATGATTGATAGTCAAGTACTCTAGGCAGATTTGATAGTCCTAGGCACGGGTCACGATGACGTGCGGGAGTTATGTCTAGAACCGGGGTTTCCATTAGCCCTTGACGGACGGCTGAAAGAATGTGCCGGTCATTCAATTAACGATGATATCGAAGTAATGATAATAGTGATAGCCAGAGTCATGGATGTTTGGTTGTATCGTCATTCGGTCTCAAGAGCGGTATTTTCTGGGTGCTTATCTGATCTTGGTTTAGACCTTGGGGGTTTGTACTTGGAAAACATTGCCCTTGACTCGAGTGATAATTGCTTTACTTTAAATTGTATGCTCTGCTATGTTTGCTTCTGCTTAGTGTGTGTCTGGGGGCTATCACTGTAGAAAGAGGTTGGAGTGGGATGGTTGTATTCCTATTCCTTTTCCTTTATGCTCTTTTGGTATGTTGTTAGTTAATTTACTGCTCACTAAGGCTGTTGTCTGACTCAAGGCTTTATGTTTTTAACTCTTATTGCCTTGGGCTGTTCGTCTATTTTGGGACGGGCAGACTAGGTAGCAGGTGACAGGTGTTGTTCTTGCTTTCCACGGTGTTGGTATCGAAGACGAGCTGGAGGGTTGCATATTATCTTCTTATTATATGTACTGGATGTTCCACTGTTTGTATATTCTCTGAGTGTTATGTAGTGAGGCTTGATGTATTGACTATTCAGATGTCTGTATTCAACTATTATGAAGTTTTATATGATGACATTTTGTTATGTAAAGCTTCACTATACATATGTTCTATTGTATTTTATCCATGCGCTGTGAGTAATACGATAGATTCTGATGTTTTAATTTACCCTGACAACCGTCCATGGTCGCCTGGCACACTTTACAGCGCACTTTCTCTAGGTTCAGTGCAGGGGTCATGGGCGGTCGTCACGGTACAAGTGGTTAGTAATGCCATTCCAGTTAACGAATGCGTCAGCTTTCTTCGTGGATTTGCTGAACCGAATTTTCCAAGAGCATTTGGATAGGTTCATATTAGTACTCATAGATGACATTTTAATATACTCTAAGGATGAAAAAGAGCATGAAGTTCACCTTAGCGTAGTGCTTGAGATGCTAAGGCAGCATCAGCTGAAAGCGAAGTTTTCAAAGTGTCATTTCTGGAAGAAAGAAGTTAAGTTTCTTGGTCACGTGGTCTCAGAGAAGGGTTTATCAATTGATCTAGATAAGATCGAAGCTGTTAACAACTGGAAGAGACCAGAGATGGTGATAGAGATAAGAAGTTTTCTTGGAATTGCTGGCTATTTCAGAGATCCATTAAGGATTTCTTGTGGATAGCAGCGCCTTTGACTAAACTAACCAGGAAGGACATGAAGTTTATTTGGTCTGACAAATGTGAGGAAGCATTCCCTAAGATAAAGCATTTGTTGACCAATGCGCCTATGGTAGTAGTTCCCGATGGGAATCAAGGGTTAGTGGTGTATACAGATGCATGTGGAACTGGGTTAGGAGCTGTGTTGATGTAGAAAGGTAAAGTTATTGTCTACGCTTCACGACAGCTTAGACCACATGAAGTGAGATATCCTATACATGATTTAGAGTGGGTAGCAGTGATCTTCGCATTGAAAGTATGAAGACATTATCTTTTAGGGGAGAGATTTGGGTTATACACTGATCATAAGTCCTTAAGGTATTTATTCTCTCAGAAGGATTTGAATATGAGGCAGCAGAGGTGGTTGGAATTTTTAGCAGCTTATGATTTTGGTATAGAGTATACGCCTGTAAAAGGAAATAAGGCACCGGATGCTCTTAGCAGAAAACATCAGAATGTTGTGTTAGCTATGTTAGCGGGATGGAAGTATCTAGAGGCTTTGACTACTTGTAGTATGCAATTAAGATTGACTGCAAGTTCTAGTCAGGGAACTGCCATGTTATCCTGCTTGGAAGTTTGACCGGTACTGATTGAAAGGATTGCTTCTAAGTAGAAAGAGGATCCATTATTAGCTGAGAAGATTAAAAGGCTTGAATTTGGATCGGAGATTGATGATCTAAAAGATTTCACTCTTGACCAGAGGGGATGGTTAAGAAAGAAGGGACGGTTGTGTGTTCCAAATGTTGGGGATTTAAGGAGAGAAGTCCTTAGGGAATGTCATCGATCCAAATTTACAATTCATCTTAGAGGAACCAAGATGTATCAAGATAAGAAAAAGAGTTTCTACTAGGAAGGTAGGAAGAGGGATCGGCTTATGGGTAAAGCAGTGTGTGAATTGTCAACAAGTGAAGGCCGAACATCAAAAGCCGAGTGAGTTGCTTCAACCTGTGGAAATACCAGTTTGGAAATGGGGATTCGATATCCATGGATTTTATAGACGGGTTGCCAAGGTCGAATCGAGGAAATAAAAGTATATGGCTCATAGTGGATAGGTTGACCAAGAGTGCCCATTTCATCCCGGTGAAGTCAACCAGGACGGCACCTGTTTTAGCTAAATTGTTTATGAAGAACATAGTTAGACTGCATGGAATTCCTAGTGGTATAGTAAGTGATAGAGATACTTTGTTTACTAGTGAGTTCTGGAAGAGTCTACAAGATGTGTTAGGTACCAAGCTCAAGGTGAGTACTACGTATCACCCTCAGATAGATGGGCAAATAGAGAGAGTCAATAAGGTACTCGAGGATTTGTTAAGAGCTAATGTGCTAGAGTTTGGTGGATCTTGGGAAGATCACCTACACTTTGTTGAGTTTTTCCTATAATAACAGTTATCAGACTACTATAGGAATGGAACTTTTCGAAGCTTTTTATGGAAGGCCATGCAAATCATTAGCATGTTGGTTGGAAACTGGAGACATGTTAGTCTTAGGTCAAGATCTGGTAAAAGAGGCAACAAAGAAGATTGAGTTGATCCAAAAAAGGATGAGGGAAGCTTAATTTAGACAAAAGAATTACGTGGATAAGAGGCGCAAGAATCAAGAGTTCTCATTTGGAGATAAGGTTTTCATTAAAGTATCACCGATGAAGGGTGTGGTACGATTCGGAAAGTCAGGGAAACTTGCACCGAGATATGTTGGACGGTTCTCAATTATAGAGAGGATTGGAAAGCTCGCATATAGAGTAGAGTTGCCGAGCATTTTGGCAAGTGTCCATAATGTGTTTCATGTGTCTCATCTTCGTAAGTATGTGCATGATACAGAGACTACTATTCTTCCGATTGCATTGGAAGATTTAATAGTAGAACCGAATTTGACTTTTGTTAGACAACTAGTTCGGTCTGTAGCGAGAGATGAGAAGAGGTTAAGAAACAAGACAGTCAAGTTGGTGAAAGTTCAGTGGAGCGACAACGAGAAGGACTATACTTGGGAGACCGAAGACATGATTAGAGATATTTATCCTGATCTCCTGTAAGGGTATGTTCTATATTTGCTTTATATAAATTGTTTCTAGTCAGGTAGGCTAGTATAGTAGTTAGGAAATGTTATAGATGATTACTATGATTAATATTTAGTCCTTGATGAATTTCGAGGACGAAATTCTTTAAGGAGGGGAGCCTATAACACTCCTAATTTTAAGTAACATTATTCAAAAGATTTAATTAGATAAATTAAATAGAATAATGTAGAGACTAGAGTGATAAGGGGATCGAGATTTGAAATTTAATAGGGTCATGCCTTAACTAAATGAATTCATAAGAATGGTTTATATGTAAATACTTAAGAGAACAAGGCAAGGGTAATATGGGAAATAGCCATATACCATAACCCCATAACCCCTAAACCATTATCTCATTCTAATGTACATTTTAATAAAACAAAAATGCAAACAAAAGGAAATCAAGGTCGGCTACAACCCTAGGAGAAAAGGAGTTCAAAATCAAATAGAAGCTAGGAAGATTTAAGCAAGAACAAATCTCAAGTTCCTTATCCAAACAAGGTGAATAATAATCTTAACCATCTCATATATGTTTTACTGAACAATTTAATTTCGGGTTTAAGTTTTTAAAACCGTTTGAAAGGATTGAGTGATCATATGCTTTGATTATATGCTATATTTGATTTGAACAAGGATTTTCATGTAAAGGCATAATTCGATTTTAAGGTTAAAATCAAATAAAACGGGTTTCAAATGCAATGATGGTTGAATATGTTATGTAAAGCATTATTTTGGAGATGGGTTTAAATTTTCATAATATTCCAAGCTATGGATAACTTATTATGAATTTTAAAAGGAAGAAATATATAACTTGGGTTTAAAAATTAATTAAGGCAATTATATAAAGGACTTCGAATCTGAAATTTATATATGTTAGAAAACATATTGAAAGTGAATTATGATGATTTTTGGGGAAACTAAGTTTTTTACTATGGTTTTTAATTTATTTAAGTTGAAGGACTTAAATGTTTAAATATTCTATGAAAGGGAATGGCTAATTTGTTAAAATGATTTCAATTATAAAGTATTGAATTCGACAGCCTTTTTAGAAAAAGAATTTTTGATAAAGAAATGGCAACCAATTATATTTTGACAAATTGGCAAGTTAGATGAAAAGAAGTTACTTTGTAAGGCATAAAATCAGTTTTGACATAATTTACCACTTCGCCACTTCCAATTGCTATCCTTCCACACCATACTTCTGTTAATAAACCCATTCGAAAACCAATACACATGGTATCAAGCCATTGATATGCAGTGGATTGGAGAAAGGTGGAAGGGATTGTGTCAAAGGCAAGCTTTCGAATAGGTAGAGTTATCCACTACTTACTTCTGTTTACAAATGGTGCTTTCGAAGGGGTGGAAGCCAAATATATTAGCTTTCGAATCAATCAACTTACCTTTGTTTTAGAAAAGAGCTTTCGAAAGGGTTGCCACCTTTTTGTGTAAAGAAAAGCTTTCGAATGAGTTGCCACTTATTTAGTTTTGAAAAGGAGATTTCGAAAGGGTAGTCGCTTTTGAACATAGTCGAAACCTAGCTGCCGTCTTCGTACCATTCGAATTGGTTAAAGGCTGTTTCTTTATAGCCTTATAAAAATGAGTTCGAATGGGAAGTTTTTGTTTTATTAATATTGAAGCCACTTCCCAATGCTTTCAAAAGGGTCCCGGTAGCCACTTATATTAAAGGTTTCGAAGGAAATGGTTTCGAAAGATCGTTTCAAAGCTATCCTTTTCCCCAATTCTTTTATTTGAAGATCAATTCTTTCGAAAGGGTTACTTTCGCTATTGTTTTCTTTGACCTAGAAGTTATATTTAATGTTAAACCCAATTGTTTCAAAAGAGATACTTTCAAATGGTTTCAAAGCTATGCTTCTATTAATTATCTTTGAACTAAGTGCTTTTTAAAGATAAACTTTAATGCTTTCGAAAGGTATATCTTTAATGGTTTCAAAAGGAAGGTTTCTATGCTTTTGAAAGGAATGTTTCGATTGTTTCGAAAGGTATATCTTTGAGTGTTTTGAAAGGAAGGTTTAAATACTTTCGAAAGGTATGTTTTAATGGTTTCAAAAGAAAAGGCCTAAGGTTTTGAAATCCTTGGTTTTCAAACGAGAAACCCCATCTCATTTTTAATATAAACCCACGGCAATATGAAAGATCTTTGAAATTGCATTTATCTTTAGAGTTTTTGAAGAAGGTTTCCTGGATAAAGATAATAGGTTAAAGGTATTAACCGTGTTTCATTTGAAAATGATTACAAGGATATTAAACCATAGATGTTTGTATTATTATGTAATGATCAGTTATCATGTGTGCTTCTTCTATTAACATATTCACTTATAATTAACCCATAACTGCATTTTGGGGTGTTAAGGGCAAAATAACCAGTTAGGTTGACCCAGTAGTGAATATATATTGAGTTAACTCATGTGTGAATATAATTGTATCTAAGAGGTTAGGTAAACCAGAATATAGGACGTCCAAAGACTAATCGAAGGAGTATTGGTTTATACAAGTTCTTAGTAAGCCTATGAAATCTATGTACGGAACAAGTTATTGGCTGGGGCCAATAGGCTCTTAAGGATCCCATGAAAACTATATGTGGACAAGATATTGAAGAGATCAATAGGTTATAGTGATCCCATGAAAACTATGACATGAGAAGTTATTGGAGAACACAATAGGTTCGTAGTAAGCCCATGAAAACTATGATTGGAGATTGGAGAATCCAATAGGTTCATAATATGCCCATGAAAACTATGATCGGAGAAAGTATTGGTATATATTAATAGGTTCATAGAGATCCCATGAAAACTATTATTGGATGATAGTATTGGTAGAAACCAATAGGTTCATAGTGACCCCATGAAAACTATGAAGGTGGATAGAGATTCCATAAAGAATTAACACGTTATTAGTCAGCCCATGAAAACTAATAGGTTAATAGCGACGCTAAAAACCATAACTTGAGACAGATAGTTAGATATAAAGGGGGAGGGGAAATCCAGGACATATTGCATGTTTGCATATTCATCGTAATATCTTTTATTATGTTATGTTTTAAGCATTGTGGATGCAGGTGCATAGTATATGGTTATTATAAATTGAGTTAGATACTAGTGAGGGAAAAACCTGTTCCTCTAAGCGGCATGGTCTCACTAGATATCTATATGGTTCAAGATGGTTGGTTATTATTCACACCAGACATTTTTTCTAACTCAAAGTTTATGTTTTCCCCTTAAACTCATGGGTGCTCAATTGATTTTGAGTAGTTTGAGAGTTAGGATTTCCAGGTTCTCCTTTAGACGAATAAGCTTCCGGAGATGTGCAGAAGGCAAGCTAGCTAGTAGGAGTTCTTTATGTTTGATTCCACTGTGTTTTGGATGTAATGACAAAGTTGTTTAACTACCTATTTTTAGATTCTGATCAACCAAGGGGGCACCTTCATATGTCACTCTTGGCGTATTTTGTAACAATTATATTTCTCTGAATGTTGTTTACGATATGGGATTATGTAATGAATCTGATATGCAATTTTAAATGGAATGAGAAATTTGTTTTAAATTTTGAGTTTTAATTTTTTCATATCCATGTGTTTCTGGTATATCAATGTATCTAACATTACCACACTTGGTCATCGAGAATTAATAACTATAGATGACTGCAGCATCTGTAGCTGTTAGTTTTGGACCTCCAGATGGGGGACGTTACAAGTCGGTATCAGAGCATAGGTTTATGTAAATTTAAAAAGAAATTTAAACCTAAAAGATTTTCAAAACATAATCCAATGAACCATAAATAAGATGGGGGTTTGGGTTAACACTATAGTAATGTACTTGTATTTGTTATGTATATATCTATAAGTATGTACTCCCCTCTCTCTTAGATCGTTCTTCTGTATCTTACTAAGGCTCATATGCATATTTACGAGAAAGCAAGATATGGAGGCAGGAAACGAAAGAGGAAATCCAGGTGGAGGAAGCACCATAACTTACGAAAATGCTCGACCCAACACAAAGAGAAACCCAGGTCGACGGGAAAATGCTAATCCAAATGTAAATACCAACGAGGTGCTAGAATTTCGCCAATAGATATGGGGATGATGTATAATTTCTTTGTCAATCTGATGCAAGCTGGAGCAGTTGTGGGAGTAGCTGGGGTAATGCTATGAATGTTGGATGAGCTAATCTCATGGCTCCAGTTAGCAATAGCTATGCTAAGGTGAGTAGGGATTATACCAGTCTTGGTGGATTGTTTGCTTGATATTTCCACTATTTGATATTTCAACTACAAAAATGTAAAAAAAACTTGGTGTTTCCACTATTCGAAATTTTTTTGCCTCCTAGCTGGATTTGATTCCACCTCGCCTAATTCTCTTTCAGATCTCTTGATTCTTGAATCTAAAGAAGAAGATCATGAGATTTGATTTACACCGCTCCTAATTCTTTATTGGATCTTCCCTTTTTTGAGTATACAACAAATAGATTGTGTGTGTATGTGTGTATTAGATTTCAGAAATTGGAAGATGGAGAAAAAAATTAGGAATTTAATTAAAGATTAGAATTTAGAATTAATAACCAAAATTTTACTATTTCTGAAACCCTAAGGGAAAATATTTTGACAGAACTTCATCGTTGCTACAGAATTTTATGAATGAAAAGTGGGGGTCTATTTATAGAGGTGGAAAGGAACATGAGCAGTCGAATTTAAAATAAATGACTCTAGGCCGTTTAAATAATCAAAATCATAGCCGCACATTATGCTTCACCGGTCGACCGCTGGCGGTCGATTGGTCGTAGTTCGGGGGTCAATAGGTCCCCTATATTTGAACGTATTGATTTCTTTCCATTTTATTATTTATTGCTTTATTTAATTTAACGTTTCCTATTAACTTTAACCCTTACTTAAACATTAAGCCTCCCTTAACATTAACTTTTCAATTTAAAATTTTAAAATTCAAACTTCATATTTTTGAATTCAAATTCAGATTCAAATATCTAGATTTTAAATTCAAAAACTTCAAACATTCATAACTTCTCCGTTTGAACTTTGTTTTCAACATATTATATATGGAAATTGATTAGAAAATCACCAGAGATGTAATGGTGCAGCTTCTATAACCAAATTCAAATATTAAAAAAAAAACCCACTGTTAACCTTTTTTAATTACTTAATTTCTTATCAAATTTTACGGGATGTTACATTCTCCCCCAATAAAAGGTATTTTGCCCCCGAAATCATCAAGGGAAGATAGTGTAACGTGCACTCAACAACCATGTTATTTAACCAATTTATTTACAATAATCTACACATCCATCTACTCAACCAAAAATGCAATGTGATTATGTATGCAATCATACTATAGGTGAGCTCAATCCTAGAATAATGCAAGGTCGTGACATATATGCATGTATGTAAACATCCTAAATGTACATGAAATGCTATATGAGTGTAAAAATAATAGTAAAAAGTGTGGCAACCATCTTCTACCATCCAATCTAGCAACCATGATGCAACCAAAAACCTATATTTTTGAAGAGAAAAGTTTACCAGAGAAAAGCTTAGGATGAGAAGCCTTCACATTTTCTTTGGTTTCCCATGTTCTTTCCGCTAGGTTGTCTCCTCATTTACTCAAACCAATCTAATTTTTTTCGTTATGAAGCCTCTTAATATCATGCTCCACAATGTTTGCGGTGGCACTGAAGGGGCGATAGGCTTCATTTCAACATCAATTAACTGATCGGACTCTATTATAGAGGCAATGTCAAGCAGACATTTCCTCAAGTATGGAACATGAAAGACATCATGGACTCTCGCTAACTAGTTCAGAAGCTCCACATAATAAGTAAGTTTCCCCACTCTCTTAAAAAAACAAAAAATTCCCAATGAACCTGGGCGCCAACATTCTAGATGTACTAAACCTCATAACCTTTCTAAGAGGGGAAACCTTAACGAATACCATGTTCCTAACAAAAACTCCAATCCCTTACTTCGCTTGTCAGCATAGGACCCCTAACTGTCATGTGCGGTCTCCATTTGCCACCTAAACACTTCTATCCTTTCCAAGGTCCTCCAAAATACACGAAGAAAGCTCTTAGCAAATCTTCTAAGTTAAAAGTCGTTTCCAAAGCAGATTGCAAACTCCTCCAAAATTCCTTAGTGAACAAAGGATCTCTATCACTAACAATGCTAACTACAACTCTATGTAGTTACACCACTTCCTTGACATAACCCACGCTAGAGATGCTGCAATCCTATTACTTCTGATGGAAATAAAATGAGCCAATTTACTATAAGCTAAATAGCATCATTGCCCTTTTAACACCTAGGCGACCTATCTATAAAGTCCATCGATATATGCTCTTATTTCCAAGTTAGAATCTCCAATGGTAACAATATCCCTCGGGACTTGTCTTGCTTAGCCTTCATCCTTTGGTATGCCAAATATCTGGAGACAAGTTTAGTGATTCTCCCTTCATCCCTGACCAATTAGGAAATTCTCTTCATATCTCTATATGCCTTATCACATTCTGGGTGAATGGTGATACTCCATAAGTCCTGAGTTTGAAGCATTCTAATCATTCTCCATACAAATTTCTAGTCTTATCTTCAGTTTTCGCTAGTTAAGTGTCCTTATGAAATTTCCTTATTTATGATGTTCCTTAATGTATATATTTATTTAGTGCTCTAGTCCTATCCCTAAAATCAATACAGTGATAAAACAAGAACATGCCTTATACCGTATCAAAAACTTTAATTTCCTAAAGGAGACAACTAGCGATTACAATCGAAAAACTCTAAGAGAAAATTTTACTAGAAGCTACCATTACTCATCAGCTGGTGTTACTGATGTTGAGGTCCTAATGCTTCTTACCAATTTAAAATGTACAATCCTAGAATTTCATTCCACCATTACCCACCTTCTTAATTTTTCTTCATAGATCTAATAAATATCCATTACTCATAATAACCGGTTAGCAATGTCAAAAGTGACAATCTCTGATCAATCCTTACTAAATACAGTTCAACTTATTACAAGTTTCAAGATACTTATTATGAATATTCAATTCCTCCATAAATACCATATTAGATTCCTTAATCAGTCTCTATTTATTCCTTTTTATTCTTTATTAATTATAAATGTATTGTCCATTAAATCTGTAATCAATGTCCATAAATCCTAGTCTTATAGTTACTACGCAATTTATAATTAATACAAATAATGTTGTAAATTACGCTATATATTTCTTATTTCTAATTATTACTCACTAAACTAGAACATTACTTTCCATTATTTATTTTATCAGAGCCATCCTTCCTAATAGGATTGCCGTTAAGAATTTCCATAAATTAACCACGTGATATTTTTGATTTGTTCCAAATTACAAGAGATTATTTCTTTTTCTTTTATTGAAATAGATAATGTAAACTACGAAAAAGAATATTCATACCTTACACATCTCTTTCCCTTTTTGGTATATACCTTGTCAATTCAAACTCCACACTTTTATACATTTAAGGAATTAGATAATTTACGGAAATTACACGGAGCCGCTCCCAATGAATCAAAATATAGAAATTCACATTTTGAGGGCATCCTAACTTACAAACCAATTATAGATCTGGAACACATTTATAGCATTTCCAAAGTTCTACAAATAAATATTTAGGACTGATTTTAAATTTCCAGATCAGGTTGTACATGCTATTCTTATTTTATTCATATTCTAAAACTTTTAACCTTTCTTTCCTAGATAGCGATCCCTATCTAGTCCATAAAACATAAACCTAAAAATCCACATTGCACAAATATGTGACATTTTAAATTCAAACTTGCAAAAGAATTTCTACATCTCGAAAGAAAACTTTTAAACATACTTTTCAAAAGAACTTCCAACTTCCAAAAATAGTTTTGGGAATGGATTCTTAAAAACATCTAAGTACCATATTTTATTTTATTCCATATATCTATGCCATTTTCATTAAAAAGTTGGACAAAACTTTCCAAAAATATTTGAACTCAACTTTTCACAACTTTCAAAACATTTATCGCTTTATTCTTAACCCTAAATTTAAAGATTTTGAAATTGCTTAGTAACATAATTTCCCTTCTCAAATACTTTTACTTCAAAGACTTACTTCATTAAAAGTAGGGTCTTTAAACCCAATACATTCAAAAACTCAATTGATAAATCAAACTATCAAAATTTCAAAAGGATTGCTTAATCCCAAAAGGAAGCAAAATAATTTTCCTTCTTTCAAATACTTTCTATATGAAAGATTTATTGCTTTAAAAGTTGGACTTTTATTCCAAAACATACATCAACATCTTCTCTAATTTTAAACAATGAAAAGTGGAGTAGACAAAGTAAAATCTTATCCCATCATTTTCCTATCCCATTCTCATCACTCCTCTTCTATTTAATTTCTAACTAGATTACTAATCCTGTTTTATAAGTTCGTAAGGCTGATCCTATCCAAATCCCCCAATATTGCCCCAGTTTATATTTTTCCTACTTAAATTGCTTCTTTATCATTTTAATCAAGTCCATATCCATTTAAAAATAAGAATTTTAAAGAACTTCCAAATTTATGAAATAGGAAAAATCATCAAGTCCAACCTGTGCACTATTGTACATTTATTTCAAAAAGAAAAATCACTTTATCAAAAAATCTTTAAACTGGAAACTTTTTAACCCAATAAGTTTTTAGACTAAGAGTTTCAAAAACGAAAAACCCTTTACCAAAAAGCTTTTTAATCGGAACTTTTGACTCCACAACTTCTTTTTAAGTTATGATTTTTCAAATTTTCTTTCTGTTCTATCAAAACACCAACTTCTCAATAAATCCTTTGAAAAACTTATTCAAAACATTTCAAGGAAACTTCCAAAGAAAATATTTTTATCGAATCACGTTGGGATAGATTTTAGAAACCTTATTCAAAACAACAACTTCTTAATAATTGTTTTCTCTATTGAATTTTCTTCTTCTTCCATCCCTTACTTCCGGATGTTTACTATTATACTACCTTATAGTATTTAATTACAAACTAACATGCTTATTTACTAATTCTATAAATGTTAATTATTCGTAATAAATGATAAGTATTTTAACCTGATAATAGCTAAAGACGGTTATTTATTCATTTCAATCTTTACTATTATCTTTCCCTAATTACCCTAATAATCTTTTAATTAGTCTATTTATGTCCTTGTTAAATTATTGTAACTTCCTATTTTTCTCATTTATTGTCCTATTAATTTTAGATTTACAATCTTTTCCATTTACATTCTTAACAATACGACCTTCGTTGCACATTCCTTACTCTATTTATCTTTCCAATCCATAATCGCCTCTCCCATCCTTTTGGAGTATGGTCGTGACTACTTCTATAGTCGGAATTTATATAGTAAATTCACATTAAATATACATATAGATAGTAGGGTTTTTGTGATAACCTGGTATTTCGAACCATTCACATCCACACATGCCAGACTTGAATTGCTCAAAATGTCAGATTGTTAATTTATATTCGGCAAAACTTAATATATACAGTAAATAAATCAATCACAGAATCACAGACACAGAGTATTACAACAATAAGCAGCGGAATAGATAAATAGTAGTTCATGAAGCTACTATAAAACATCAGAGTCTAAAACAAAATACAACAAAATCTCAAATACAGAAGTAACTGACAAGAGTGAACATAAATAACTGGAAACAACTGAAATAACTGAAAGCTGGATAGATGGATGGATCTCCAAGCGAAGCTCCAAACTCCAAAGGTGAATCTCAAATGTTGTGACACTCAGTCTGACCCGAGCATAAAGAAAAACACAAAACACTCGAGTCAGGATTAACATTCTCATATCAATAAATTCAACTCAAGTGAAATATCAACTGAAATACAAGTAACTTAAAGGATGATTGGGATTTAAATCCTCTAAGGATCCGTGGAACTATCTACTATGTAGTAATATACGCTATTATAATATGTCTATAGTAAAGTAAACTATTAAAGTAGCGTTAAGGCGTTACCCATATCCCCCTTAACACATTTTATATATTCCCATAGTCTATACGGTACCGTAACTGTAACGACCACGACTTTCACTCCATAGAAAGTCGTATCGCTAATAAGAAAGAAAGGGATAGAAAAGAGAAAAGAAGAGAAAGAAAGAACTAAACAATATCAGAATCTCACAGCGGAAACGGAACAAAATATAATATATCATATAACTATTACATAGTATCATATACATCTATCAGAGTTACACAGATTACACATCATATACTAGACAGTTATAAACATCTGTCTAGTTATTACAACTCAATACAAAACAAAGATCTAAACAAGATCAACACAGCGGAACTACTATCTATATCTACAACGCTGAAGCCTCCTGCTCCATTGCTCCTCCACAATTCGTCAAGGCTAACCTGAATCCCTTGGCTACTCGTAAAAAATTTGAGTACCCAAGAGTTTATAAAACAGAAATAAACAACTTGGGTCAGACATGGGTCTGGTGTGAGTAACAGGTTAAACTTGCTTAACTTCAAAACCTTTTGAAAGAAAAAGTATCACGTAAGACTTCCCACACATAAACATGGGTAAGTTTTTACCTTACGCTAACCAAAACATTTGATAGGAAATTCGATTGTATTATAATAGGGTCTAGGGTTTTCAAATAAATATGAAATAGCTGAAATTGTTACATTATTAAATTCCAGCATACTAGCCACAAAGTGGGTTATACAATCAAGTCCGTTGGCACTTATTGGATTTTGGATTCCATACAATGGCAGGGCTACCGGGGTACCGCCCGTCACAGTACGTGGCCTAGATCACCGTACCGAGGATCACTCCCAATCCCCTGCAACACAAGGTCGGAACATCCCTTACTGGATAATTCCCGCACAAGATACCTCACGGTTGGGATCAGCAACCGCACCACTAAGTCGAAAATAGAAAGGGACATCTAGACAGAGGTAACCTTGTCCTACTTGGGTGCTACCCACTAACCTTGCTGCACCTCCCCTGTTTTAGCCATTCCCGGTTTGTGAGGCTTGAGGTCACGATTACCTTTAAATAGAACACATCTATCTTAGAATGCTCATCGTCCACCTGACGATGTGCTGAAAGCATTCAATCCATACAAGTTCGTTCCGGGTTCGAACGAAACCGAAGGCATTATCTCGTTACACTCGTTTTGGAATCACCCTCAGAGTTAACGACAATAACCCTTGCACTCTGAATCTTCATCTTCACTTGATTCACGACCTATCGTTAATTTGGATCGATGTGGTATTCGGGTCTCCAGACCTGGAAATCCGGTATACGGAAACCCGATCCCGGTCTCATCGAAATCCAAAGCGTATCTTTTAAGGCCAAGTTGTTTTAAAGGTTAAAACAATTCAATTCAATTATCTTTATACACATAGAAGCATAATTCACAATAGATAATCAACATTATCAGATAATCCATATTATCATCACAATTCAACTAAACATCCATATCACACAGCATATATCTCATCAGAGATATAAATCAATGCAAAGCATTCAATATTATCATCCATTCTTAAGTAATGATTTATACCATTTCTAATTAATTTAAAATGAATTAAATTAATTACTTCATTCTATAAATCCTGCTTACTTAATCATTAATTAATTACAAATTAATTAATTATCCTTTAATTACCCTTTAATTCCATTCAGGTAATTTATCTTTAATTAATTACTTAAATTAATTATCCTTAACCACTTATAGTAATTAACCTTTAATTACTTCATTAATTAATTAACTATAATATAATTAAATTAATCAACTATAATTAATTACATTAATCCTAAATTAATTACATTAATTAATCACTTCAATTATTAATTATTACTTAATTAATCAATCTTAGTTACATCATTAATTATATTAATTTATGATCCTTAATTACAACTTAATTATTAATTACTCAATTAAATTAATTACATTAAGTAATTAATCTTTAATTAAACAACATTTATTAATCACCTTGATTAATCTTTAATCAGTAATTAACTACCCTTAATTACTTTCACTAACTAAATTAATTACTTCCTTAATTAATTTCTTAATTAATCCCTTGATTAATTCCATTAAAAATTAACTACCCTTAGTTACTCTATTAATTACATCAGTAATTATCCATTAATTACTTTCCCAAGTAATTATACATTATTAAATTACATTAAGTAATTATACTTCACAAATCATTAAGTGATTTTCTTAAATTAATTAAACTTAATTAATTAATTTAAACTAATCAAATCAAACTCAATTAATTACAATGAGTAATTAATTCCTTAGTTACTTCCCATTAAGTAATTATATTAACAATTTCACAAATGATTAACCTTAATTAATTAATCTATTTAATTATCAAAATTAATCACATTAATTAATTACTTATTTAATTCTAAGTTAATGATCTACATTAACTATTAACTATTATTTAATTATCTTTCTTAAATAATTAAACATTAATTAACCATTAGTAATTTCAAATTAATTAATTCTAATTACTAATAAATTAATCCCTAATTACTCAATTAATTAAGTACCAAACAACAACTTAATTCATCCTTAATTACTTAACTAAATTTCCTAACCATTAATTAATAATCTTAACTTATCTAATTAATGATCCTTAATTTTCAAATTAATTAACCTTTAATTAATTTGAATAAATCTTAATTAATCAATTTAAACCCTTAATTATTAAATCATATGTTAAAGAAATATGTACTTAAAAAAAAATTTAAAACCAATTTTATTTTACATTCAAATCAATTTAAATTACACTTTAAACATTCAAGTAGTTTAAACATTTTTATTCAAAACTTTATTTTATTCCAAAAACTAGAATTCAAACTAAACTTAAATCCTGATTTTTAATTTTTAGATTTAAACTTTGTTTAAATCTTTATTTAACAATTTTAAAAACTTCGGATTTAAATTTTAAACAAAACACTACAGTTTTCCCTTTAAACCTATAACATATTTTTAACCCGAGCCTATCTTCAGTTGCTTCGAGTCTCCAACCTAATTTCACGAGAACAACCCGGGCATTCCAGTCCAAAACACCGAGGCACTCAAACATCTGCTACTTCGAGTCGATACCATGAAATCGCGAGCTCCTCCCGAGCAATAACCATCTTCCCCAACACCACAGCAGATACCAGACCTATACGTGCACGTACACAGTCAAACGCGGCGGTTCCGACCATCAACGTTGATCTCTCTATATCGGTGATCACACTCACGTCCATGAACGATTAACAAATCATCACTACACTCTCGAGAATCAGATTCGACCATTCCATCCCAAACTGGAACAAAAACGATAACCTGGAACAACTTCGATTGCCAATCTCCGATCATCAGAGTTGCTGAAACTCCTGCCACGACTTCGTCAACACTCCAGCTTCCATCCACCTGAATCCCGTTACACTCGATCAACCAGAGGAGTTGTATCAATCGAAAATACCTGACCCATTAAAACTAGGGCTACAAACTTCTACGACCATCCACCGCCGCCACAGTGGCCTGCTCCTTCATCTGACATTTTCCGCGAGCTCACGCGACATTCTACTACTACCAATGAGAACCCCGATCTCGCCAAGCAACTCAATCCCCAGAGAACACTAAAAATACAAACTCTGAACAAACTCGAACTGCTCCCTTATTCTATTTCTAAAAATCGTGATTTTAGTTTTAAAAATCAAGTCTTTGATTAAGGTTTCAGATCATATACCTGACTTAATAAATTAAGATGTTTGAATTTTTCTTTATTCTAAGTTAACTCTGTTCTTCTTAAGTTTCCAGAGACATTCAAGTTATTTTAACTTGATTAACATTTTAAACTTTACTTCATGATTTCACAAACAACTTTTGTTTGAAATCCTAATTCTAATAGAGATTAGTTTGGGAGAATTGGAATTTAGATCTAAATTTTAAACTGAGAACTTTAAACAGAGATGATCACTGGTACAATCAAACATACACATAGTATCTTCATTCATATATACATGTATCTAGATCTAAAACAAACATGCATACATAATTTCAAACATGCACCACAATTTTACTTCAGATATTTTACCACACAAATCAAATCTATCTATTTTTAAAATCTAAGTTACTCACATAAAACAAAAGGATGAACAGAGCACTTATAAACAGCATGCACACAAATGAATATGCACATAAGACATTCACTTATATATACATGTAATACACATTTAAATTCATCCATACTAGCATGCAACCAATTATATTTTAAATTTTTAAAAGTTACTCACCTGTTCAAAGATGAAACAGAGGCAGGCTTTTAAATTTTGCAAAGCTTTTGAAATTTTTAAACTTGAATGCCCTTAGCTTCTTTGAATCTACATGCATGCTTGTTTTCAGTTTGAAGAATTTCGAAATCCAAAGCTTAGATTTAAAATTGCATTTGCTTCCAGAGATGAAAAGAATGCAGCAGTTGTTCTGAGTTGATTCCAGATTTGAGAAAATGAAGGCTGCAGGCTGATTCTTTAATTTGGAAAGAGAAGAATTACAGATTGAAGAATTTGGTTTTGAGGAAAATGTTTACTGATTTCAGTTTAAAGTATTTGATTTCAGGTTTCTTTTTGAAAATGGAGAAATGCATGAAGGCTGAAGAGTTGATTTGGAAAAGAGTTTCAGGATTTGATTTTTGGACACTTGTTTACAAATTGTTGAATTTTAGTTTTTGGTTGGAGGCATTTGATTCTCTGATTTGTTTCAGAATTGAATTAGAGGAAAGATCTAATTTGTTTTTCTCTTGGCTTTGAAAAAGAGTTTAGAAAGAATGAAGTGAAGAAATGCAAATGTTAATATACATGTATATTTTTGATTTTATAAAATAAAAGAAAATGAAAATAGATAAGGACACTTGTCCTATACATTTGTTTATTTAATTACACATGTTTTACAAGGCTTTAGATAAATGACACATGTCCTTTAAGTAATTACTCATAATTCTTTTTATTCTAAATTTTCTTAAAAAGCCTTTTCTTATTTATCTAAACACTTATCTATATATATCTTAACCAATTAAAAGATTTATCTAAAGTATTTTAAAACTATAAAATTACTTATTAAAATATCTTTGAAAAGTCTAGATTAAATTAAATATAAATTTCCAATTTACCAAAGCTTCTATTTACAATATATATAAATAAATATATATTCAAATAGAAAATATCTTATTAACTTTTAAAAGATAAAATCATCAATTAAATACTAATTTAATCAGATTATTAAATTAAATTCAAATCTTATTATCAAAGATTATCCATATCAATTTAATTATTCAACAGATTATTAAATTGATATTGTTAAAATTTCCGGGATATTACATTCCTCTCCCCTTAAAATAATTTCGTCCCCGAAATTTAAACAAAGGTAATTTAATAATCTTATTAAAGATTTTAAATTTTAAAACACAAGCATATACTATCATTCATATGCTAGCAACCATAGCAACCAAATCATCCAAACAATCACTTCTAACTATTCAGACAAAAGTCTGGATAGAATTCCTCGAGTTTCCCCAAGTATATATATATACCGGAATACTCGCTCTACAAACAATCTAAACTACTAAGCTATAGATCTCCTACTCATCTAGATTTATAGAACTAAACATAATATCAGACTACAGACGAGTCTGACTCAACTACCAAACTTCCCAAAACTGCAGATTCTAAAACCAGAGATAGATCAAATACGTATTCCCTCAGAGATACGTAAAACTCAATGAATTCCAGTTATCCAAACTGACAATTCAATTCAGAAGACCAAATACTTATCCAAATCAGAACACAGACGAGCTCCAAACATAACTCTACTTCACAACATTAGTAGATTCCAAACTTACTTCTCCCATCCAGAGATACACTCCAAACTGCTTTCGCTGCTCAATTCTGATATGAGGTAGGACACAAACACACAGACTGGACAACTCACTTCTAGAAATAAGGTTCACTGATCCATAAAGAAAACTCAGATACTCCAGCAAAACTTGAGCTGCATCACCAACTCCATCTCTAGGAAACATCCTTCCACTAGACTGAACCACCGGTATCACTCCTGGAATCCAGTCGATAAGAAAACTCAACCTTCAGATGCGGACAAACTTCTGACTTCTCTGAAGACATCCAGAAAATTCTGACAACCCAAGAGAACACTCAGCAATCGCAAGTCACTTTTGCGATCAACCCATCCTAATTCCAAAGAAAAACTGTTCCTCTTTACACAATCCGAACAGCTCATACTTAACTATCCAATCCATCGAAGAAATGGATTTACTCTTACTGCTTCTGAACTTCACCTTCAGAAAAACTGCTCAGCCAGAAAACTTCCTGCCATCACAGAACACTCCGAGCTTCACTGCTGACACTGATGCTCTTATCCAAAGCTCTTCGAGAAACTCGGACTCCAAACCAAAGCAGAAACACCATGCTGAACTCAGCGACAACACCGAAACAGACACACTTCCTTAATCTTGTTCCAAAGAAAACATCTTCAGGAACATCCATAGTCACTGCATCTCATCATACAGCTACTATTACCTGAGGTATCAAGGTACCATCACTCACTTCTGCCTCATCGACAGATCCAACTCTACTCATCCACACTTCAAAGATAAACTCCGAACCATTACAGTTTCCTTCGGAGATCGATGAAATCCTTCACCACAGCAAATCTTACTCGAGACAGTATTAGGTCTACAGTCTCGACAGATACACTTCCAACCTCAACTGTCAAACTCCAACCATTGGTAATCGTGTTACACACACTACCACCTTATCTACCTTTATAACTTATATTGGAAAACCCGAACAGGTAACCAAATAAATAGGTAGAAATACATAAATATATATATTTAAAATGAATATTTTTTTTTTATATAGAAATTATTTCTGGGTAAAATTATTTCATCTACCTCTTTAAAACAATATTGTGTCCGTTGGCCTGGTTCAAGTGTTTAGAGATCCCTATCAATAACGTTAGCTACTCGTATTGACCAGAATCCATATACCACTCAACCGATCAATTAACACAATATAAAACCATTTTATATAACTAACAATTACGCGCTCTCAAGATAGACACCACTTCAGAGCCTAGGTATTCACTCAACCTAATGCTCTGATACCACTGTAACGACCACGACTTTCACTCCATAGAAAGTCGTATCGCTAATAAGAAAGAAAGGGATAGAAAAGAGAAAAGAAGAGAAAGAAAGAACTAAACAATATCAGAATCTCACAGCGGAAACGGAACAAAATATAATATATCATATAACTATTACATAGTATCATATACATCTATCAGAGTTACACAGATTACACATCATATACTAGACAGTTATAAACATCTGTCTAGTTATTACAACTCAATACAAAACAAAGATCTAAACAAGATCAACACAGCGGAACTACTATCTATATCTACAACGCTGAAGCCTCCTGCTCCATTGCTCCTCCACAATTCGTCAAGGCTAACCTGAATCCCTTGGCTACTCGTAAAAAATTTGAGTACCCAAGAGTTTATAAAACAGAAATAAACAACTTGGGTCAGACATGGGTCTGGTGTGAGTAACAGGTTAAACTTGCTTAACTTCAAAACCTTTTGAAAGAAAAAGTATCACGTAAGACTTCCCACACATAAACATGGGTAAGTTTTTACCTTACGCTAACCAAAACATTTGATAGGAAATTCGATTGTATTATAATAGGGTCTAGGGTTTTCAAATAAATATGAAATAGCTGAAATTGTTACATTATTAAATTCCAGCATACTAGCCACAAAGTGGGTTATACAATCAAGTCCGTTGGCACTTATTGGATTTTGGATTCCATACAATGGCAGGGCTACCGGGGTACCGCCCGTCACAGTACGTGGCCTAGATCACCGTACCGAGGATCACTCCCAATCCCCTGCAACACAAGGTCGGAACATCCCTTACTGGATAATTCCCGCACAAGATACCTCACGGTTGGGATCAGCAACCGCACCACTAAGTCGAAAATAGAAAGGGACATCTAGACAGAGGTAACCTTGTCCTACTTGGGTGCTACCCACTAACCTTGCTACACCTCCCCTGTTTTAGCCATTCCCGGTTTGTGAGGCTTGAGGTCACGATTACCTTTAAATAGAACACATCTATCTTAGAATGCTCATCGTCCACCTGACGATGTGCTGAAAGCATTCAATCCATACAAGTTCGTTCCGGGTTCGAACGAAACCGAAGGCATTATCTCGTTACACTCGTTTTGGAATCACCCTCAGAGTTAACGACAATAACCCTTGCACTCTGAATCTTCATCTTCACTTGATTCACGACCTATCGTTAATTTGGATCGATGTGGTATTCGGGTCTCCAGACCTGGAAATCCGGTATACGGAAACCCGATCCCGGTCTCATCGAAATCCAAAGCGTATCTTTTAAGGCCAAGTTGTTTTAAAGGTTAAAACAATTCAATTCAATTATCTTTATACACATAGAAGGATAATTCACAATAGATAATCAACATTATCAGATAATCCATATTATCATCACAATTCAACTAAACATCCATATCACACAGCATATATCTCATCAGAGATATAAATCAATGCAAAGCATTCAATATTATCATCCATTCTTAAGTAATGATTTATACCATTTCTAATTAATTTAAAATGAATTAAATTAATTACTTCATTCTATAAATCCTGCTTACTTAATCATTAATTAATTACAAATTAATTAATTATCCTTTAATTACCCTTTAATTCCATTCAGGTAATTTATCTTTAATTAATTACTTAAATTAATTATCCTTAACCACTTATAGTAATTAACCTTTAATTACTTCATTAATTAATTAACTATAATATAATTAAATTAATCAACTATAATTAATTACATTAATCCTTAATTAATTACATTAATTAATCACTTCAATTATTAATTATTACTTAATTAATCAATCTTAGTTACATCATTAATTATATTAATTTATGATCCTTAATTACAACTTAATTATTAATTACTCAATTAAATTAATTACATTAAGTAATTAATCTTTAATTAAACAACATTTATTAATCACCTTGATTAATCTTTAATCAGTAATTAACTACCCTTAATTACTTTCACTAACTAAATTAATTACTTCCTTAATTAATTTCTTAATTAATCCCTTGATTAATTCCATTAAAAATTAACTACCCTTAGTTACTCTATTAATTACATCAGTAATTATCCATTAATTACTTTCCCAAGTAATTATACTTTATTAAATTACATTAAGTAATTATACTTCACAAATCATTAAGTGATTTTCTTAAATTAATTAAACTTAATTAATTAATTTAAACTAATCAAATCAAACTCAATTAATTACAATGAGTAATTAATTCCTTAATTACTTCCCATTAAGTAATTATATTAACAATTTCACAAATGATTAACCTTAATTAATTAATCTATTTAATTATCAAAATTAATCACATTAATTAATTACTTATTTAATTCTAAGTTAATGATCTACATTAACTATTAACTATTATTTAATTATCTTTCTTAAATAATTAAACATTAATTAACCATTAGTAATTTAAAATTAATTAATTCTAATTACTAATAAATTAATCCCTAATTACTCAATTAATTAAGTACCAAACAACAACTTAATTCATCCTTAATTACTTAACTAAATTTCCTAACCATTAATTAATAATCTTAACTTATCTAATTAATGATCCTTAATTTTCAAATTAATTAACCTTTAATTAATTTGAATAAATCTTAATTAATCAATTTAAACCCTTAATTATTAAATCATATGTTAAAGAAATATGTACTTAATAAAAAATTTAAAACCAATTTTATTTTACATTCAAATCAATTTAAATTACACTTTAAACATTCAAGTAGTTTAAACATTTTTATTCAAAACTTTATTTTATTCCAAAAACTAGAATTCAAACTAAACTTAAATCCTGATTTTTAATTTTTAGATTTAAACTTTGTTTAAATCTTTATTTAACAATTTTAAAAACTTCGGATTTAAATTTTAAACAAAACACTACAGTTTTCCCTTTAAACCTATAACATATTTTTAACCCGAGCCTATCTTCAGTTGCTTCGAGTCTCCAACCTAATTTCACGAGAACAACCCGGGCATTCCAGTCCAAAACACCGAGGCACTCAAACATCTGCTACTTCGAGTCGATACCATGAAATCGCGAGCTCCTCCCGAGCAATAACCATCTTCCCCAACACCACAGCAGATACCAAACCTATACGTGCACGTACACAGTCAAACGCGGCGGTTCCGACCATCAACGTTGATCTCTCTATATCGGTGATCACACTCACGTCCATGAACGATTAACAAATCATCACTACACTCTCGAGAATCAGATTCGACCATTCCATCCCAAACTGGAATAAAAACGATAACCTGGAACAACTTCGATTGCCAATCTCCGATCATCAGAGTTGCTGAAACTCCTGCCACGACTTCGTCAACACTCCAGCTTCCATCCACCTGAATCCCGTTACACTCGATCAACCAGAGGAGTTGTATCAATCGAAAATACCTGACCCATTAAAACTAGGGCTACAAACTTCTACGACCATCCACCGCCGCCACAGTGGCCTTCTCCTTCATCTGACATTTTCCGCGAGCTCACGCGACATTCTACTACTACCAATGAGAACCCCGATCTCGCCAAGCAACTCAATCCCCAGAGAACACTAAAAATACAAACTCTGAACAAACTCGAACTGCTCCCTTATTCTATTTCTAAAAATCGTGATTTTAGTTCTAAAAATCAAGTCTTTGATTAAGGTTTCAGATCATATACCTGACTTAATAAATTAAGACGTTTGAATTTTTCTTTATTCTAAGTTAACTCTGTTCTTCTTAAGTTTCCAGAGACATTCAAGTTATTTTAACTTGATTAACATTTTAAACTTTACTTCATGATTTCACAAACAACTTTTGTTTGAAATCCTAATTCTAATAGAGATTAGTTTGGGAGAATTGGAATTTAGATCTAAATTTTAAACTGAGAACTTTAAACAGAGATGATCACTGGTACAATCAAACATACACATAGTATCTTCATTCATATATACATGTATCTAGATCTAAAACAAACATGCATACATAATTTCAAACATGCACCACAATTTTACTTCAGATATTTTACCACACAAATCAAATCTATCTATTTTTAAAATCTAAGTTACTCACATAAAACAAAAGGATGAACAGAGCACTTATAAACAGCATGCACACAAATGAATATACACATCAGACATTCACTTATATATACATGTAATACACATTTAAATTCATCCATACTAGCATGCAACCAATTATATTTTAAATTTTTAAAAGTTACTCACCTGTTCAAAGATGAAACAGAGGCAGGCTTTTAAATTTTGCAAAGCTTTTGAAAATTTTAAACTTGAATGCCCTTAGCTTCTTTGAATCTACATGCATGCTTGTTTTCAGTTTGAAGAATTTCGAAATCCAAAGCTTAGATTTAAAATTGCATTTGCTTCCAGAGATGAAAAGAATGCAGCAGTTGTTCTGAGTTGATTCCAGATTTGAGAAAATGAAGGCTGCAGGCTGATTCTTTAATTTGGAAAGAGAAGAATTAAAGATTGAAGAATTTGGTTTTGAGGAAAATGTTTACTGATTTCAGTTTGAAGTATTTGATTTCAGGTTTCTTTTTGAAAATGGAGAAATGCATGAAGGCTGAAGAGTTGATTTGGAAAAGAGTTTCAGGATTTGATTTTTGGACACTTGTTTACAAATTGTTGAATTTTAGTTTTTGGTTGGAGGCATTTGATTCTCTGATTTGTTTCAGAATTGAATTAGAGGAAAGATCTAATTTGTTTTTCTCTTGGCTTTGAAAAAGAGTTTAGAAAGAATGAAGTGAAGAAATGCAAATGTTAATATACATGTATATTTTTGATTTTATAAAATAAAAGAAAATGAAAATAGATAAGGACACTTGTCCTATACATTTGTTTATTTAATTACACATGTTTTACAAGGCTTTAGATAAATGACACATGTCCTTTAAGTAATTACTCATAATTCTTTTTATTCTAAATTTTCTTAAAAAGCCTTTTCTTATTTATCTAAACACTTATCTATATATATCTTAACCAATTAAAAGATTTATCTAAAGTATTTTAAAACTATAAAATTACTTATTAAAATATCTTTGAAAAGTCTAGATTAAATTAAATATAAATTTCCAATTTACCAAAGCTTCTATTTACAATATATATAAATAAATATATATTCAAATAGAAAATATCTTATTAACTTTTAAAAGATAAAATCATCAATTAAATACTAATTTAATCAGATTATTAAATTAAATTCAAATCTTATTATCAAAGATTATCCATATCAATTTAATTATTCAACAGATTATTAAATTGATATTGTTAAAATTTCCGGGATATTACAGTAACTCCTCCGTAAACTGGAGTCTATCAGAAGGCACTCCATAGGTATTGTACAAACCAAACTCGTAGAAGGCACGATAGGGCATGTGACAAGACATGCGAGGCAATGCTAGGTAGATATACCATTTGCGTATCCGGACTAGTGGTAACGCATAGCAGCTACTACCGCCCACCTCGTGACATACACCCCCAAATCAAAGGTACACCCAATCAAATCACAAAAGCAATAGAATGGTATCAAAGAAATGTGTCCGATAGGAGGAATGACCTCACTTGGCCCGACGTGGCTCCTGTTTTAGCCACATCAAGCTGACTCACGGGAATCAAGGCTACATAAATACCATATAGAATCGTCGCCAAACCATCCTACTTCGTTCTGGAATCTCCACCACGTACACAGTTGTTAAAGTGTTTTTCGGTATTGGTAGAGAATATGACAATATCCAATCACGGTCTCTTTAACAACCAAACACTTATTTCACACCGTGGTCATTTCATTTCAAATAGTTCATACTTCATATCAAAATATCATATTCATTTAAAAACCATATCAATTCAATATCATTATTCACTTTAAAATAATATTCAATTCCAGAATCGTAACACTTTAAAATTTATAACTCTTTGGAAATCATAACACTTTGGAAATCATAACACTTTTGAAATCATAACACTTTTGAAAATATAGCACTTTCGTAATCATAACAGTTCCAACTTAAATAGATTAGACATTGAAAATAGTATATATATTAAAATAGTTATAAATTAAAATTGTTTATATATTAAAATAATTTATATATTAAAATAGTTGTAAATTAAAAATAGTTTATATATATTAAAAATACTTTATGTAACGACCCAACTTTCTACCACCAGAAAGTCGCATCATCTTTAAGAAAGAAAGGGATAGAAAAGAGAAAAGATAAAGAAGAAAGAAGAAACAACATCAGAATCTCAACAGCGGAACAAATAAATTATATTAATCGCATAAATATTACATAATATACAACATCAATCAGAGTTACACAGATAATACTTTTCATACTAGACAGTTATAAACACCTGTCTAGTTAATACAACTCGATACAACTCAAATACAGCACAGAGATACCAACATCGCGGAACACTATATATATCTACAACGTTGAAGCCACCTGCTCCATTGCTCCTCTACAATTCGTCAAAGCTAACCTGAATCCCTTGGCTACTCGTAAAAATTTGAGTGCCCGAGAGTTTAAGAAGATAGAAATAAACTCCGTATCAGACATGGGTCTGGTGTGAGTAACAGGTTAAAGTTGCTTAACTTTGAAAATCCTTTGAAAACAAAGGTATCACGTAAGACTTCCCACACATAAACATGGACAAGTTTTTACCTTACGCTAACCAAACATTTGATAGGAAATTCTATGATATTATAATAGGTCTATGGTTTTCAAATAAATAATAAATAGCTGAAATTGTTACATCTATTAAATTCCAGCATACTAGCCAACATGTGGGTAATACAATCAACTCCGAGGGCACTTATTGGAGATTGGATTCCATACAATGGCAGGGCTACTGGGGAACCGCCCGTCACAGTACCTGGCCTATATCAGCATACCGAGGATCACTCCCGACCCCCTGCAACACAAAGCCAGAACCATCCCTTACTGGACAGTTCCAAATAAGATCACCCCACGGTTGTCGCGACCAACCGCACACTAAGCCGAAATAATTAGGGACATCTTGATAGGGGAAAACCTTACTCTCAAGTGGGGGCTACCCACGAAGCCTTGTTGCACCTCCCCTATTTTAGCCATTCCCAGTTGATGAGGCTTGAGGCTACGATTACCTCATCAAAACACATCTCTTAGAATGCTCATCATCCACCTGACGATGTTCTGAAGGCATTCAATCCATACAAGTTCGTTCCAGGTTCGAACGAAACCGAAGGCATTATCTCGTTACACTCATTTTGGAATCATCCTCAGAGTCAACGACAATAACCCTTGCACTCTGAATCTTCATCTTCACTTGAGATTCACGACCTATCGTTAATTTAGATCGATGTGGTTTTCGGATATCCAAATCTGGAAACCCGATTCCGGTCTCATCGAAATCCAAAACGTATCTTTTAAGGCCAAGTTGTTTTAAAGTTAAAACAATTCATTTCATTATCCATATACACACAGATAGATAATTCACAATATCACAGATAGATAATCTACATTATCATTACAGCAGATAATTCACTTCAACCAAAGCATCCATATCACACAGCATTATTTATCTCATATCTGAGATTTCAAACCATTCAAGGCAAACAATATCATCCATCCACATAAGCAAGTATAAATAATCACACCATTTATAATTAATTTAAAATGAATTAAATTAATTACCTTATCTCTAATTAATTTAAAGTAAATTAAATTAATTACTTCATCATTAAAAATCTTGCTTACATAACCATTAATTAATTACAAATCAATTAATTAATCATTCTCTACTTTCCATTCTAATTAACCATCCTTGATTAATTATCCTTTAATTATATTCAAGTAATTATCCTTTAATTAATTTCACAAACTAATTATCCTTAACCAAATACAATAATTAACCTTTAATTACTCTATTAATTAATTAACTATAATTAATTACATTAATCCTTAATTAATTACATTAATTAATTACTCAAGATCACTTATTATTGATTTATTAGTCTTAATTAATCAACCCTTAATTACATCATTAATTATATAAATTAATGATCCCTAATTACATTTTTAATTTATTATTCAATTTAAATTAATTACATTAAGAAATCAATCTTTAATTAAACCACATTTATTAATCACTCTTGATTAATCTCATTCAGTAATTAACTACCATTAATTACTTCATTAAATAAATTAATTACTCCTTAATTAATTATCCCTAATTAATCCCTTGATTAATTACACAAAGTAATTTAAATCCAAATTACTTCCATATTTAAATCCTCTTCAATTAATTACATACAGTAATTTCCATTAATTACTTCACTACGTAATTACACTTCATTTATTACATTAAGTAATTACCTATCAAATCATCCAGTGATTAATTAAAATTAATTAAACTTAATTAATTAACTTAAACTAATCAAATTAAACTCAATTAATTACATTGAGTAATTAATTCCTTAATTACTTCCATTATGTAATTACACTTAAACAATTTCATAAATGATTATCTTTAATTAATTAATCTAATTAATTATTAAAATTTAACACATTTATTAATTATTTAACAAATCTTAAGTTAATGACCTTCATTAACTATTTACAATTCTTAATTTCTTTCCTTAAGAAATTAAACTTAGATTTAATCATTATTAATTTCAAATTAATTTATCTTTAATAACCCATTAATTAATCTCTAATTATTTAATTAATTTAAGTTTTAACGGTACTTAATTAATCTTTAATTACTTGATTAATTAATCTTTAATCATTAATTTAAAATCTAATCTTATCAAATTAATGATTCTTAATTACAAATTAATTATTCCTAATTAATTAACTTAAAACTTAATTAATTAGTTTAAAATCATAATTACTAATTTAATCATCCATATCATTAATTTATTAAATTAATTAATTATCCATTTTTAATTATCTTAATAATTTAATGAATCCAAATCATTAAATCCTAATTAACTCTAAAATAAATCTTTACTCTTATTAATGATTAAATTATCATTAACAAAACATTTAAAATTGTTAAAAGAATTTAATTTTAAAAACTTTATTTTATTTTAAAAACTAGGATACAAATTAAATTTGAATCCAGATTAAAACTTTTGTTTTAAACTTTGTTTAGATCTTTATTTCCAAATTTTAAAATCATTTTAAAATTTGATCAGACAGGTTTAAAAGGAAACCTGTAACCAAATACTAACCCGAACAATCCCTAGATTACTTCGAGAAAAACCCTACACTGCTTCGAGTCGAAACTCGAATTACTCGAGAGTTTCTCGAGTGCACAACCCTGCAACACCAAACTTATCAAAGCTTCCCAGATCACCAGAGCTAGTGCACGTGTACGTGCACGGCTCCGGCGAACCTCTCTAGCCATCTCCCCATCGTCGAGCAAGTCAACGACCACTTACGCACCCATCCCTGATCATCAGAGCGCCGACATCACCTCGAAATCAAAATCGAGTGCAAACTCGAAGCTTGGAAGCAACAACCGGTTTCACATCAACCTGGAAATCATCGACGTTCTCGAAATCCCAACCACTAGAGAGCCTCAAACTCCAGCCATCTACTCATCCACGTTTCCCCTACCATCACCCCAAAACTCGTCGCACTCGATCGCCCGACGACGACGAACCAATCGAAACTCTCGACCCCAACAAAACTAGGTTAACGAACTGGAATCCACCACCGCCGCTTCCACGACCATCTGACCACCTCCACTACATTATTCCCAGACTCTCTGGTCACTCCTCCACCTCCAGGAAGAGCCCCGACCTCCACCATCAAGTAGATCGCCAGAAATCACTAAAACATCCATTTCAGTTCAACCCAGAACTGATTATTTAAACCCAAGCTAAAAATTATAATTTTAGTTTTAAAAATCATATTTTTATGTAGGGTTTCAGATCACAAGCCTGAAATTATAAATTTGAATGTTTGAAATTTTGACAAAGCTAAAGCATTCCTGTTCTTATGGTTTCCAGAGCAAATCTAAGTTTTTTTTAACTTGCATAAAATTTTAAATCCTACTCTACGATCAAACAAACAAGTTTTGTTTGTAACTTAAATCAGATTAATGACTAGATCAATAGCAAGAGAATTTAAATTAAAAAATGGGCTTAAACATAGACAGAGATGTTCCAGACATTTCAGACATGCACACATCAATATATTCATACATATATACACAGAGTTTAAACTATATTCACAAACATACTTGTTTCCAGAGTTGAACATGCAACACAATTATATACTTACATTTTAAAAATAATGTTACTCACCGGTTTAGAAAGGGAAGAACAGAGCACACTACTGTTTTGAAAAGCTTTCATTTTGAAACATGATTTTGAAAGCTTTAAAACTGGAAAATGTTTTTGCTTTCATCTTCCTTTAATCATCTAGCTTGCTTGTTGTTTTGAATTTGTAGAATGATGCTTCAGTTGTATGATACTTTTGAATCTCTTTAAAACTGAAATGCCCCTTCTTTTAAAAACTTGAGTGTTTGTCTCAGGTTTTCATTTGTTTTGAGTTGAAAATAAAGCTTTAGTTCAAATATACTTTTCTGGAAAGGCTAAGTTTTATGAACGGAAAGAAGAAGAGATTGATATATAGATAGATGTTTACAGGTTTGTTTATTTTCTTTTGTACAACCAGGTCAGAGATTTTTCTCTACTAGGGGGCTAAAATGATCTATATAATGTGTACTAGAGATAATAGCATTTAATGCTTATGTCCTTACCCATTGCATACTTATCTTTTTTCCAATTTCGTATGTACTAATATGACTTTTCTTTTCAAGTGTACATGCTTATCCTATACAATTTCCATGTTCATAGATATCTATATCTTTCCTGTACAAACATGAATATATATTTCCTTTTATACTTTGTGTATTCTAGCCTTCATAATTACTTACAGGTTACATACAAGATGCTTTCAGCCTTGTATCTAAATGCATTTTCCAGAATTATCAAATGTGTTCACTTATGCTTTGCAATAAATAAGTTTCTATATTAACATGATGTTAGAATTTATGTCATGTGTTTACCTTTATTTCTCTTCTATTTTTAAACTTAAACTATTAAATACTTAGTCTACTATTATTTATTTTTATACTTATGTTTAATATCAACAAGGTTTATTTTATTTTAAACTTACAAATCATAGCTTTCCAAATACATATATATATATATATATTCATAAGTTTAAAATAACAATTACATTATAAATATTGTTTAAAAATAACTCATTATTAAATTAAAATAATTTATAAAAGAAATTATCTCTTTATTAATAAATTACTTATTAAATCAAACTATATTTAAAAAGAACAAAACAACCTTTCTTGTTTAAATTTAAACTTAGGCTAAAATCATTTTAAACAAATAAACTTTTATCTTGAGTATTTTAAAATCATATGGTTATTTATTTAATATTAAAATAAATCAAATTTCCAAATTACCAAAAATATAAAAATTAGAAAACATGCCTTTATTTATTAAATTTAAAACAAAGCTTATCTATTTACAATACATACAAATATATATATACATTATAAATAGAAAACAATTTATTAGCTTTTAAAAGATAAATTATCAGTTAAATATTTATTTAAAAGAAGATTATTAAATCCATTCAAATCTTATTAACAAATATTATCAAATCAATTTAATTTTTAATGCAGATTATTAAATTTATATTGCCAAAAATTCTGGGATGTCACATTCCTCCCCCCTTAAAAGAATTTCGTCTCCGAAATTTAAAACAAAGGTAATTTAATAATCTCATTAATGGTTTAATTTTTAAAAACACAAGCATATATTAATCATATGCTAACAACCATAGCAACCAACTCATCCAATCAAACAAATCTAACTATCCAGACAAAATCAGGATAGGACTATCTAGATTTCCCAAGTAAACACCGGGATACTCGCTCTATAGAATCCAAACAAAACTATACTACTAAGCTACAGAGCTCCGACTCATCTAGATATACAAAACTAGATAGGATATCAGACTATAGACAAGTCTGACTCAACAACCAAACCTCTAGAACTGCTGGTTCCAAAACCAGAGATGGATCATACACGTACTCCCTCAGAGATATGTGAAACATATCGAATCCCAATTATCCAAACTGACAATTCACTCCACAAGACCAACCACTTATCCTCACAAACACAGGAAAGATCCAAGATACCTCGGAGCTAGCTTCCCAATCTTACCAAACTTAAAGCTCCTTCGATCTGAGAAAACTTACTCAAAACCAAATCCCCGACTTCGAAATCCAAATTTCTCCGTCTCTTATCCACAAAACTCTTCTGACGATCCAGGGCTGCCTTCCCTTCTGATCAGCTCAACCTTCCCTGATGCCTCAAAACAACTCATCAAAATGATCCACTCACAATCAATCTAAGAACACAAACTCTACTCCTCAAACACCAGAAGACTGAACTTACTTTTCCTATCCGAAAAGATAAAACAGATGCACTCCCAAACTACTTCCGCTGCACAACACTGATCTAGAGTAGATGAAAATGCTGATGATACACACGAGCACCAACTGGACAACACATCCCAGAAATATGGTTCAACAGATCCATAAAGAGAAAACTCAGAAATCCCGAAAGATCTCTGACAAACGAAGAGAACACTCAACTATCGCAAGTCACTTTTGCGACCAACCCAATCTAATTTCCAAAGAAAACTGTTCTCTCTTTACCAATCAGAACAACTTAAGCCTATCTAGCCAATCTATCGAAGAAATGGGTCCACACTGCTGCTGCTTCAGAACTTCACTTCTAGAAAACTGCTGACAGATGACCTCCTTGCCTACACACAGAACAATCTGAGCTGCGATGCTGCCACTGATGCCAAAGACTTCCTAATCCAAACTCCTCGAGAAACTCAGGCCTCAAAGCCAAACACAAACACCGAGCTGAATTCAGCCACAACACCGAAGCATACACACTTCCTTAACTTGTTCCAAAGAAACATCTTTGGAGACATCCATAGTCACTGTGTCTCATCACACAACTACTACATCTTGAGGTATCCAGATATCACGACTCGCTTCTGTCCAACCGATAGATCTAAACTCTAGCTCATCCAACTTACACTTCAAAGTTAAACTCCAAACCTTAACAGGTTTCCTTCAGAGATCGATGAAATCCTTTATCACATCAAAGCTCACTCGAGACGGTATTAGGTCTACAGTCTCGATAAATACACTTCCAACCTCAAACATTCAAACTCCAACCATTGGTAGTCGTGTTACACACACCACTACCCTATCTACCTTTATAACTTATATTGGAAAACCCGAACAGGTAACCCAACAGATAGGTAGAAATAAATAAATATATATATATATCAAATTTACAAATACGCTCTCTCAAGAAAGATACCACTCCAGAGCTTAGGTATTTGCTCAACCTATGCTTTGATACCACTGTCACGACCTAGGCTTTTCAACCGTCGGTAGCGGCGATCGGTAGGCTTTGCAACCATCCCAGACCCACCCGTGGCACACAGTGATACCTCGAATTTGCTTTTACGACCATCCTCTCGACTCGCAACCAACCCAGGCCTTATACTACCCCAAAGGGACATGTAGGGGTAAGAGTCTCCCGTTCCCCACCAAACCACGAAGCGAGAACCCCCTATCATGCTGTAATGAAGGAAACCTGTAACGACCCTGAAATTTAAATTTATTTAAATTAATAATTTATTGAATTTTTGAATTAAATTGAGTAATTAAATAAATTTTTGGATAAAAATTTGTAAAATCAATTGATTTAGTGATGCGAGTTTCCCCGATTCAAATATGAGTGAATTTGAAAATAATAAATACAAATAGGATAGTATGGTTAAAACATAAGTATAATTACATAAGTCAAAAAAATTCATAACATAACTAAAACAACCTTTATAATATGTTTATAAAACAAAAGAACAAAGTAAAAAAGAAAACCTCCCTGAATACATATATTTAACTAAAGTAAAGTAATCCCTAACAATACCTCTAGCATACAAGAGAAGGTATCAGCCGAAGTCAATACCAAGAAAAAGAAAACATAAACAAGAGCTTGTAAACAAATTAGAAGACATACATTTATTAACATCTTCTCTAGTACACTCCCTTGTACCCATCAGCCGAAATGAAAATATTAGCCACCATAATAAGATTCTCAGCCACCAAACCATATTTTATCAGCCGAGACAAAGCATAAGTATACAAATACTTTTATGCAAATTTGTACAAGTATTAAATGCCATGTCCTATAGCCATCACGTTCAAGTACCTCACCCTCCATTTGCTAGCAAAATCACTGACCTATGTTATTAAATAAGAAATTGTACAAATAAAATACATAACCTGTATCACTCTTTTTATATATTACCATCTTCAAGCTTCATCTCAGTTTTGTTCATTCGAAACTGAGTAAACCAGAAAGATAAACATCACTATATCTTATAAACTAAAAGAAATTCAAGTTCTCAAAGCAAGTTCAACTAGAGAATCAAAACTGGAAATTGCAAAAGCCTGGAAAGAAAAATGGAAGCAAACATCATCTATAAAACCAAAAACAACATTCAAATACAAAACATGATTCAAGAAGGAAATCAATCTGAAGTTCAAAACAACAGGGCTGGTCTCTGTCTTCAACATAAACGTGAGTAACTTCACATTTAAAAAAATAAAATCTTAAAGTAAACCTGGTTGCATGCTATTTTCTGAAACAAATAATGTTTGTATAACTTTCTGGCACTATCTATGAATATATGAAAGTATGTATATACTATGTGTTCCAGTGCTTCCTGTTTGTGTTCCCAGACTCAAGTTTTAATCCAAAAATTTAAATTCTCTTGATTTAATCACTGATATAACTTAGGCTTTGAACAACACTTGATTGGTTTAATATAAGCTTAAAGTTAAAATTTTATTTAAGTCAAAATCACTCAGTATTGTGTCTGGTAACCAAGATAGCTGAACTAAATTTTTGATAAGTTAAAATTCGAATTTATTAATTTATAAATCCAGCTATGTAGGTTGAATTCTCCTACCTAAACATGATTTTTAAAACAAAAATCATAATTTTTAGAGTTAGATGCTAAGAGCAGTTCGAGTTTGGTCAAAATTCATTCTATCGTCGATCTTTGATGACCTACGAAGTTCTGGTGACCGGGATCGTGGCTTGTGGTAGAGGAGTGTAAGTAGATGCTAAGAAAAATGGGTAATGGTGATAGAATTCATCAGAGAGGTTGCGACAGTGAAATTCTTTTTAGAACCCTAATTTTTACTTTGCTTAGTAAATCGATCACCATGTCTTCGATAGTGGATCGAGTGCAGTAGGATTTTGAGAGATGGTAGCGTGGTCGTATACGAGGCTACGGCCGGAGTTGGGGGGTCTCCGGTGGTCGGAGCGTGGAGCGCGAGGTGTTGGCAGGCTTTTGATGTGGGTTCATCTTTGTTCCAGCTTTTGGGATTGGAGCTCGAATTTGGATTTCGAGATTTGGTCTGAGTTTAGATGGTCGGAGTTTGACGTGGGGAGGGTTGTCGACTTGCCTTGATGATCGGCAGGGGACCAGAGGCGGAGGCGGCACGGTGCATGTGCACGCGTGTATGTGGGTGTCAGTAGTTTCGATTTGGGGAAGAAGTTCTCGCGTGTTTTGCTCGAGATTTTCGTGGTCGATTCGAAGTTTTGATCGAGTGTTTGGGGTTTCTACTCGAGTTCGTACTCGTGAATTCGTAGGAGATAGGCTGCAGTTTTAAAGTTTTAAAATTTTACTAAGTTTAAAGGAATAAAAGAGGAAGGACGTACGTGAGGGAAGAAAACAACTCGGGAAAGTTGGAGGGAAACTCGAGTGACTGCTCGAGTAAATATGGGGGTATTCTCGGGTTTGTTGATGTTTGGCGAAACTGTTTGCAAACTTCAAAATAAACAAATTGAAGTTATATCACTTAAACAATTTTAAGTGATCATTTTTGTTTAACTGTTTTTAAAAGAAGTAATTAAGATGGGTTAACTAAATTATACTTGAAATGAATTAAGTAATTAAAGATTTGTATGATAATTAAATCATTTATATGAATTTAATGATTCACTAAATTGTTAGGATAATTAAAAATGGATAATTAATTAATTCAATTAATTAATGCTATGGATGATTAATTAAGTAATCAAGAATTATGAATTATTAAGTTAATAAAGGAAATTAACTAGAAATTATTTAGCAATTAAATAAATGTGATTTAAATTTGATAATTAATCAGATTTATTTATCAAGAAAATCAATTGTAAATTGTTAATTACTTAATGAAAGCAATTAAGGGGTTAATTGATTATGTAATTGGTTTAAGGTTAATTAATTAATATGATTTATAAATTAAGGTAATTAATTTGAGGATAATTAATTAATTAAGGTTTAAGTAATAAATGATTTAAAGGTTAATTAATTAAAATGATTAAAGGTTAATTAATTAAAAATGGTTTATAATTAATTAATGATTAATTAACCAAGATTTGTGGTTTATTCATAAGTAATAAATCTGATTTGAATTTACCAGATAATTAAATTGATCTTACTTATGAATGCTTGGATTCTATTGACTGTCGAACTGTTGATATCCCTGACATATGATGCTTTGTGATACACCCTGATTTATGTTGTAATCTGTAATTTACTTATCTGTGATATATGTCTGTGAATAAAAGATAAGCGATATAGTTATATCGTTTATTAACTATATTTCTGTATTTTGATCTGTGATGATTGTATGATGTTGCACTACTGTGTTGAACCCCTGGACTACACCTTTACACACATAAATATGGATTTCACGTGGAAATCGGTTAACTCATAGATAATGTAAATTTGATGTTTTTGAAATTGAAATTTTTAATTTCAATTGATTTTGAAATTGGAAATTTGGGTTTAAAAGTGAAAAGCTTTTTGAAATAGGATTTCAAAGATAAAAGTTATCTTGAATAACTTAAACGAGTTTTGAAGATTTAAATAATTTGATTTAAATTTGAATTCAAGTTTGAAATTAAATTCTATGATTCGAAACTAGGGATTAAAGATGATATAAATGTGTTTGTATGAATTAAACCATTTTAAAAGTATAAGTTGGGAATTTGAATTTAAACCAAGGATTTCCACTCGTATGGATAAATCAGATTTTCTGAAATAAAACTGTTTGTTTTCAAATGATAAAAGCTTTCAGATAGGAAATGAAATTCCAGTTTAATTAAAGGAATTTCAAGTTTGAATTGAAAATTGTTTTTCCAAGTTATGAATGAATTCTTTTTGAAAGCTATGAATTAAATCTGTTATCTTAACAGATTTAAAATTGATGTTTGTTTAAACCATTTGAAATGGAATTGTTTTGAAAGCTATTAGTTAAATCTTTGATTTAAAGATTTAACGAATTAATTAAATTGAATTGGGAATCGATTTGGAAAATCTGTAAATGAATCTGTGAAATTCATTTGAACTTTGTGAATTGAATCTTTTTGTTTAAGAAGATTAAAATGGTAATTTGTTTAAACCATTTGAAGCAAGATTTTGGGTAATAAGCTGTGACTTAATTGAAATCCCATATTCATATGCTTTTTAATTGCGCTCACTATTCGGGTTAGCCGGGAAAGGACCTTTGGGTCGTATAACCCATTCCGAATAGTGATACGTCGTATATGGATGGAATTTGAAGACCGGTGATGAAGACCGGATATTTTCGAAAATGAAAGGACAACCTGTCGAATGTCTCTGCACTGAGTTGCTCCGGTATAGAGATTTATATCACTCTTCTTGTGACAGGAAGTCCGGACGTGATTGGAAATTATCCGGATTTGCAAGGGCTTCATGAGAAGTGCCTTCGGTTCTGTTCGATCCCGGAACAGACTTGTATGGTTACATGTCTGACATTACACTTTGAGATATAAAGCTGATTTCTTTCAAATACATTTCTGTTGGTGGCGGAGAATTTATTCTCTTAGCTTAACACCCTTCTCTGAGACGTACGAGCTTATAGGTTATGTAGTTGAAATTTATCAGCGATATATCCCAATTTGGTAATGTGGCATGCTGAGTGTTGCTGTGTGATGATCAGTGTTTGATCATTTGTGATATGATCATTTGTTTGATCATTTATCTTTGTGATCATAGGTTGATCATCTGTTGACCCAAAGCGTGGCTTTTTGAAAAAGCGTAGCTTTGTGGACGAGACTTCGTCGAGCCTCACAACCCGGTAGTGGTCAAAACAGGAATTGTGCGGTAAGGTTTTCAGGGGTAGCTCCCCTAGGGTATGACCATTCCTTCTGGAAAAGGGTAGTATCAAGGTATGGAGCCCAGATACTTACTCATGTGGACACACTTTATTTATGACGTGTGATGTTGGATTAGAGGTACCTCGGTTAAAGGTCCCAAAGGACCGGGGGTGGCATATCTGAGGTTTCTTTTATCCCTTGGGAAAAGGGGTTGCCGGCCTTGTTTGGCAGAGAACGGTGTGGTTCTCGGAGCGTCCCGCCAGAGGCGTTTCTTTCGTGGAATAGGAAGTTCCTTAGCCTGAACATTTGTTGGAAATCCATCTTCCAAATACGAACTTTGTACGGTTTTAGTTGTATTACCTGCCATGGAATGTGGTGGTAACCTGCTATTGAACATGGTAGCTATAGTAGGCATAAGTGCGAAATGTCTATGCTGGCTAAGATTTATATTCTACTTTCGAAATTGTTTTCTGCACTATGCACTAGTAATAATATCAAATGATTTGATTTTTGCGTAGTAAACATCTTTGACTATCATAAGAAGAAATCTCCTCCAATTCTGCGTTTGCATTGTGTGTGTGGCGGGAGGTCTTATGGTAGTTTCATTTTCCAAAAGCATTTCGAATTGACTTTAAATTCTCTTGCTATTTGTTTTAAAGATAAACTGTTTTGTTGCTCACACCAGTCCCATGACTGATCCGGAGTTTATTGTTCCTTTCCTAAACTCTGGGTGCTCATAATTTCCTACACGAGCAGTCTAGAGTTGGGGTTTTCAGATATTCAGGTTTAGTAGATTTTTTGGAGTTGGTTCAGTCTTTGGATCAGACTGCACTTGCTTATCTTTGTGCCTCGTTATTGGGAGTTCGAGCTATTTCTGGATCGTGCTTTGGAGATGAAGATTATCCGCTGCTGATGTTATCTATTTTTCTTTCCGCTGCAATTTATTGTATCATATCTCTGATGTATACAGATATTCATTGTATCATCATTGTATCTGGATATTGTATCAGATGTTGTATATCTATATTCTTTTTATTCCGCTGTGATATTTACTTAACTGTGTTATAAGCTCCGGCGACTCGGATTTGAACGCTCGAATCTACGACATTCGAGTACGATGTAAAGTATGGATATCGATTTTCGAACGTGAAAATCTGGGACGTTACATTTGGTATCAGAGCTAAGGTTGAACTTTAGCTCAGGAGTATAACACGTTAAGTAGCTCGTTAGAGATAGAGTGAAGTAAACTCTAGAATGAGTAATTCTCAGATATCCGTCTAAACGTCTCAGTAAATTCTCTTACTATCCACTGATAGTAGATATGAGTGCTAGAAGAAGACGAGATAGGGGACAGGGAAATACGACTATAAATGGTCAATACCCTGCAATAGTGGAAACAATCTTTCTCTATCAATTTTCTTTCATTCATTTCCAAATTCTTTTGATTCCTTCGTATCAGCTACAAGAAGAAGTTTCGATGTGATGATGGCTCTACGAATCGTTGTAGAAATTCTTACCTCGTATCTTAATCGGTTTCTTATCAGCTTTTTGATTTAAACCTTAATGAGTTTGAAATTGAAAATTTTAAATTGAGATAAATTGATTAATAGAATATGAAGGCTAAATTGAATTGTATCAATTAAAACGATTTCGTTTGAAACCGAAATTTTGAAATTCTATTGAAACTTCTTTTGAAAACCAAAGTCCGAAGAGGGACAATTGGTATGTATTATGAGATATTCCGACTTGAATTCGGAATCCGTATCTTGTGTTAGAGGAGTTATAGGAGATCGAATCTATCTGTCTATCTCTGTGTTATTTTCGTGCCTGCGAATTTCGAGGACGAAATTCTTTTAAGGGGGGAAGTTTGTAACGACCCTGAAATTTAAATTTATTTAAATTAATAATTTATTGAATTTTTGAATTAAATTGAGTAATTAAATAAATTTTTGGATAAAAATTTGTAAAATCAATTGATTTAGTGATGCGAGTTTCCCCGATTCAAATATGAGTGAATTTGAAAATAATAAATACAAATAGGATAGTATGGTTAAAACATAAGTATAATTACATAAGTCAAAAAAATTCATAACATAACTAAAACAACCTTTATAATATGTTTATAAAACAAAAGAACAAAGTAAAAAAGAAAAACTCCCTGAATACATATATTTAACTAAAGTAAAGTAATCCCTAACAATACCTCTATCATACAAGAGAAGGTATCAGCCGAAGTCAATACCAAGAAAAAGAAAACATAAACAAGAGCTTGTAAACAAATTAGAAGACATACATTTATTAACATCTTCTCTAGTACACTCCCTTGTACCCATCAGCCGAAATGAAAATATTAGCCACCATAATAAGATTCTCAGCCACCAAACCATATTTTATCAGCCGAGACAAAGCATAAGTATACAGATACTTTTATGCAAATTTGTACAAGTATTAAATGCCATGTCCTATAGCCATCACGTTCAAGTACCTCAGCCTCCATTTGCTAGCAAAATCACTGACCTATGTTATTAAATAAGAAATTGTACAAATAAAATACATAACCTGTATCACTCTTTCTATATATTACCATCTTCAAGCTTCATCTCAGTTTTGTTCATTCTTAACTGAGTAAACCAGAAAGATAAACATCACTATATCTTATAAACTAAAAGAAATTCAAGTTCTCAAAGCAAGTTCAACCAGAGAATCAAAACTGGAAATTGCAAAAGCCTGGAAAGAAAAATGGAAGCAAACATCATCTATAAAACCAAAAACAACATTCAAATACAAAACATGATTCAAGAAGGAAATCAATCTGAAGTTCAAAACAACAGGGCTGGTCTCTGTCTTCAACATAAAGGTGAGTAACTTCACATTTAAAAAAATAAAATCTTAAAGTAAACCTGGTTGCATGCTATTTTCTGAAAAAAATAATGTTTGTATAACTTTCTGGCACTATCTATGAATATATGAAAGTATGTATATACTATGTGTTCCGGTGCTTCCTGTTTGTGTTCCCAGACTCAAGTTTTAATCCAAAAATTTAAATTCTCTTGATTTAATCACTGATATAACTTAGGCTTTGAACAACACTTGATTGGTTTAATATAAGCTTAAAGTTAAAATTTTATTTAAGTCAAAATCACTCAGTATTGTGTCTGGTAACCAAGATAGCTGAACTAAATTTTTGATAAGTTAAAATTCGAATTTATTAATTTATAAATCCAGCTATGTAGGTTGAATTCTCCTACCTAAACATGATTTTTAAAACAAAAATCATAATTTTTAGAGTTAGATGCTAAGAGCAGTTCGAGTTTGGTCAAAATTCATTCTATCGTCGATCTTTGATGACCTACGAAGTTCTGGTGACCGGGATCGTGGCTTGTGGTAGAGGAGTGTAAGTAGATGCTAAGAAAAATGGGTAATGGTGATAGAATTCATCAGATAGGTTGCGATAGTGAAATTCTTTTTAGAACCCTAATTTTTACTTTGCTTAGTAAATCGATCACCATGTCTTCGATAGTGGATCGAGTGCAGTAGGATTTTGAGAGATGGTAGCGTGGTCGTATACGAGGCTACGGCCGGAGTTGGGGGGTCTCCGGTGGTCGGAGCGTGGAGCGCGAGGTGTTGGCAGGCTTTTGATGTGGGTTCATCTTTGTTCCAGCTTTTCGGATTGGAGCTCGAATTTGGATTTCGAGATTTGGTCTGAGTTTAGATGGTCGGAGTTTGACGTGGGGAGGGTTGTCGACTTGCCTTGATGATCGGCAGGGGACCGGAGGCGGAGGCGGCACGGTGCATGTGCACGCGTGTATGTGGGTGTCAGTAGTTTCGATTTGGGGAAGAAGTTCTCGCGTGTTTTGCTCGAGATTTTCGTGGTCGATTCGAAGTTTTGATCGAGTGTTTGGGGTTTCTACTCGAGTTCGTACTCGTGAATTCATAGGAGATAGGCTGCAGTTTTAAAGTTTTAAAATTTTACTAAGTTTAAAGGAATAAAAGAGGAAGGACGTACGTGAGGGAAGAAAACAACTCGGGAAAGTTGGTGGGAAACTAGAGTGACTGCTCGAGTAAATATGGGGGTATTCTCGGGTTTGTTGATGTTTGGCGAAACTGTTTGCAAACTTCAAAATAAACGAATTGATGTTATATCACTTAAACAATTTTAAGTGATCATTTTTGTTTAACTGTTTTTAAAAGAAGTAATTAAGAAGGGTTAACTAAATTATACTTGAAATGAATTAAGTAATTAAAGATTTGTATGATAATTAAATCATTTATATGAATTTAATGATTCACTAAATTGTTAGGATAATTAAAAATGGATAATTAATTAATTCAATTAATTAATGCTATGGATGATTAATTAAGTAATCAAGAATTCTGAATTATTAAGTTAATAAAGGAAATTAACTAGAAATTATTAAGCAATTAAATAAATGTGATTTAAATTTGATAATTAATCAGATTTATTTATCAAGAAAATCAATTGTAAATTGTTAATTACTTAATGAAAGCAATTAAGGGGTTAATTGATTATGTAATTGGTTTAAGGTTAATTAATTAATATGATTTATAAATTAAGGTAATTAATTTGAGGATAATTAATTAATTAAGGCTTAAGTAATAAATGATTTAAAGGTTAATTAATTAAAATGATTAAAGGTTAATTAATTAAAAATGGTTTATAATTAATTAATGATTAATTAACCAAGATTTGTGGTTTATTCATAAGTAATGAATCTGATTTGAATTTACCAGATAATTAAATTGATCTTACTTATGAATGCTTGGATTCTATTGACTGTCGAACTGTTGATATCCCTGACATATGATGCTTTGTGATACACCCTGATTTATGTTGTAATCTGTAATTTACTTATCTGTGATATATGTCTGTGAATAAAAGATAAGCGATATAGTTATATCGTTTATCAACTATATTTCTGTATTTTGATCTGTGATGATTGTATGATGTTGCACTACTGTGTTGAACCCCTGGACTACACCTTTACACACACAAATATGGATTTCACGTGGAAATCGGTTAAGTCACAGATAATGTAAATTTGATGTTTTTGAAATTGAAATTTTTAATTTCAATTGATTTTGAAATTGGAAATTTGGGTTTAAAAGTGAAAAGCTTTTTGAAATAGGATTTCAAAGATAAAAGTTATCTTGAATAACTTAAACGAGTTTTGAAGATTTAAATAATTTGATTTAAATTTGAATTCAAGTTTGAAATTAAATTCTATGATTCGAAACTAGGGATTAAAGATGATATAAATGTGTTTGTATGAATTAAACCATTTTAAAAGTATAAGTTGGGAATTTGAATTTAAACCAAGGATTTCCACTCGTATGGATAAATCAGATTTTCTGAAATAAAACTGTTTGTTTTCAAATGATAAAAGCTTTCAGATAGGAAATGAAATTCCAGTTTAATTAAAGGAATTTCAAGTTTGAATTGAAAATTGTTTTTCCAAGTTATGAATGAATTCTTTTTGAAAGCTATGAATTAAATCTGTTATCTTAACAGATTTAAAATTGATGTTTGTTTAAACCATTTGAAATGGAATTGTTTTGAAAGCTATTAGTTAAATCTTTGATTTAAAGATTTAACGAATTAATTAAATTGAATTGGGAATCGATTTGGAAAATCTGTAAATGAATCTGTGAAATTCAGTTGAACTTTCTAAATTGAATCTTTTTGTTTAAGAAGATTAAAATGGTAATTTGTTTAAACCATTTGAAGCAAGATTTTGGGTAATAAGCTGTGACTTAATTGAAATCCCATATCCATATGCTTTTTAATTGCGCTCACTATTCGGGTTAGCCGGGAAAGGACCTTTGGGTCGTATAACCCATTCCGAATAGTGATACGTCGTATATGGATGGCATTTGAAGACCGGTGATGAAGACCGGATATTTTCAAAAATGAAAGGACAACCTGTCGAATGTCTCTGCACTGAGTTGCTCCGGTATAGAGATTTATATCACTCTTTTTGTGACAGGAAGTCCGGACGTGATTGGAAATTATCCGGATTTGCAAGGGCTTCGTGAGAAGTGCCTTCGGTTCTGTTCGATCCAGGAACAGACTTATATGGTTACATGTCTGACATTACACTTTGAGATATAAAGCTGATTTCTTTCAAATACATTTCTGTTGGTGGCGGAGAATTTATTCTCTTAGCTTAACACCCTTCTCTGAGACGTACGAGCTCAGAGGTTATGTAGTTGAAATTTATCAGCGATATATCCCAATTTGGTAATGTGGCATGCTGAGTGTTGCTGTGTGATGATCAGTGTTTGATCATTTGTGATATGATCATTTATCTTTGTGATCATAGGTTGATCATCTGTTGACCCAAAGCGTGGCTTTTTGAAAAAGCGTAGCTTTGTGGACGAGACTTCGTCGAGCCTCACAACCCGGTAGTGGTCAAAACAGGAATTGTGCGGCAAGGTTTTCAGGGGTAGCTCCCCTAGGGTATGACCATTCCTTCTGGAAAAGGGTAGTATCATGGTATGGAGCCCAGATACTTACTCATGTGGACACACTTTATTTATGACGTGTGATGTTGGATTAGAGGTACCTCGGTTAAAGGTCCCAAAGGACCGGGGGTGGCATATCTGAGGTTTCTTTTATCCCTTGGGAAAAGGGGTTGCCGGCCTTGTTTGGCAGAGAACGGTGTGGTTCTCGGAGCGTCCCGCCAGAGGCGTTTCTTTCGTGGAATAGGAAGTTCCTTAGCCTGACCATTTGTTGGAAATCCATCTTCCAAATACGAACTTTGTACGGTTTTAGTTGTATTACCTGCCATGGAATGTGGTGGTAACCTGCTATTGAACATGGTAGCTATAGTAGGCATAAGTGCAAAATGTCTATGCTGGCTAAGATTTATATTCTACTTTCTAAATTGTTTTCTGCATTATGCACTAGTAATAATATCAAATGATTTGATTTTTGCGTATTAAACATCTTTGACTATCATAAGAAGAAATCTCATCCAATTCTGCGTTTGCATTGTGTGTGTGGCGGGAGGTCTTATGGTAGTTTCATTTTCCAAAAGCATTTCGAATTGACTTTAAATTCTCTTGCTATTTGTTTTAAAGATAAACTGTTTTGTTGCTCACACCAGTCCCATGACTGATCCGGAGTTTATTGTTCCTTTCCTAAACTCTGGGTGCTCATAATTTCCTACACGAGCAGTCTAGAGTTGGGGTTTTCAGATATTCAGGTTTAGTAGATTTTTTGGAGTTGGTTCAGTCTTTGGATCAGACTGCACTTGCTTATCTTTGTGCCTCGTTATTGGGAGTTCGAGCTATTTCTGGATCGTGCTTTGGAGATGAAGATTATCCGCTGCTGATGTTATCTATTTTTCTTTCCGCTGCAATTTATTGTATCATATCTCTGATGTATATAGATATTCATTGTATCATCATTGTATCTGGATATTGTATCAGATGTTGTATATCTATATTCTTTTTATTCCGCTGTGATATTTACTTAACTGTGTTATAAGCTCCGGCGACTCGGATTTGAACGCTCGAATCTACGACATTCGAGTACGATGTAAAGTATGGATGTCGATTTTCGAACGTGAAAATCTGGGACGTTACAAAACCCGATCCCTGTCTCATCGAAATCCAAAACGTATCTTTTAAGGCCAAGTTTTTTTAAAGTTAAAACAATTCATTTCATTATCCATATACACACCGATAGATAATTCACAATATCACATATAGATAATCTACATTATCATTACAGTAGATAATTCACTTCAACCAAAGCATCCATATCACACAGCATTATTTATCTCATATCTGAGATTTCAAACCATTCAAGGCAAACAATATCATCCATCCATACATAAGCAAGTATAAATAATCACACCATTTATAATTAATTTAAAATGAATTAAATTAATTATCTTATCTCTAATTAATTTAAAGTAAATTAAATTAATTACTTCATCATTAAAAATCTTGCTTACATAACCATTAATTAATTACAAATCAATTAATTAATCATTCTCTAATTTCCATTCTAATTAACCATCCATGATTAATTATCCTTTAATTATATTCAAGTAATTATCCCTTAATTAATTTCACAAACTAATTATCCTTAACCAAATACAGTAATTAACCTTTAATTACTCTATTAATTAATTAACTATAATTAATTACATTAATCCTTAATTAATTACATTGATTAATTACTCAAGATCACTTATTATTGATTTATTAGTCTTAATTAATCAACCCTTAATTACATCATTAATTATATAAATTAATGATCCCTAATTACATTTTTAATTTATTATTCAATTTAAATTAATTACATTAAGAAATCAATCTTTAATTAAACCACATTTATTAATCACTCTTGATTAATCTCATTCAGTAATTAACTACCCTTAATTACTTCATTAAATAAATAAATTACTCCTTAATTAATTATCCTTAATTAATCCCTTGATTGATTACACAAAGTAATTTAAATCCAAATTACTTCCATATTTAAATCCTCTTCAATTAATTACGTACAGTAATTTCCATTAATTACTTCACTACGTAATTACACTTCATTTATTACATTAAGTTTACCTATCAAATCATCCAGTGATTAATTAAAATTAATTAAACTTAATTAATTAACTTAAACTAATCAAATTAAACTCAATTAATTACATTGAGTAATTAATTCCTTAATTACTTCCATTATGTAATTACACTTAAACAATTTCAAAAATGATTATCTTTAATTAATTAATCTAATTAATTATTAAAATTTAACACATTTATTAATTATTTAACAAATCTTAAGTTAATGACCTTCATTAACTATTTACAATTCTTAATTTCTTCCCTTAAGAAATTAAACTTAGATTTAATCATTATTAATTTCAAATTAATTTATCTTTAATAACTCATTAATTAACCTCTAATTATTTAATTAATTTAAGTTTTAACGGTACTTAATTAATCTTTAATTACTTGATTAATTAATCTTTAATCATTAATTTAAAATATAATCTTATCAAATTAATGATTCTTAATTACAAATTAATTATTCCTAATTAAATAACTTAAAACTTAATTAATTAGTTTAAACTCATAATTACTAATTTAATCATCCATATCATTAATTTATTAAATTAATTAATTATCCATTTTTAATTATCTTAATAATTTAATGAATCCAAATCATTAAATCCTAATTAACTCTAAGATAAATCTTTACTCTTATTAATGATTAAATTATCATTAACAAAACATTTAAAATTGTTAAAAGAATTTAAATTTTAAAAACTTTATTTTATTTTAAAAACTAGGATACAAATTAAATTTGAATCCAGATTAAAACTTTTGTTTTAAACTTTGTTTAGATCTTTATTTCCAAATTTTAAAATCATTTTAAAATTTGATCAGACATGTTTAAAAGGAAACCTGTAACCAAATACTAACCCGAACAATCCCTAGATTACTTCGAGAAAAACCCTGCACTGCTTCGAGTCGAAACTTGAATTACTCGAGAGTTTCTCGAGTGCACAACCCTGCAACACCAAACTTATCAAAGCTTCCCAGATCACCAGAGCTAGTGCACGTGTACGTGCACGCCTCCGGCAAACCTCTCCAGCCATCTCCCCATCGTCGAGCAAGTTGACGACCACTTATGCACCCATCCCCGATCATCAGAGCGCCGACATCACCTCGAAATCAAAATCGAGTGCAAACTCGAAACTTGGAAGCAACAACCGGCTTCACATCAACCTGGAAATCATTGACGTTCTCGAAATCCCGACCACTAGAGAGCCTCAAACTCCGACCATCTACTCGTCCATGTTTCCCCTATCATCACCCCAAAACTCGTCGCACTCGATCGCCTGACGACGACGAACCAATCGAAATTCTCGACCCCAACAAAACTAGGTTAACGAACTGGAATCCACCACCACCGCTTCCACGACCATCTGACCACCTCCACTACATTTTTCCCAGACTCTTTGGTCACTCCTCCACCTCCAGGAAGAGCCCCGACCTCCACCATCAAGTAGATCGCCAGAAATCACTAAAACACCCATTTCAGTTCAACCAAGAACTGATTATTTAAACCCAAGCTAAAAATTATAATTTTAGTTTTAAAAATCATATTTTTATGTAGGGTTTCAGGTCATAAGCCTGAAATTATAAATTTGAATGTTTGAAATTTTGACAAAGCTAAAGCATTCCTGTTCTTATGGTTTCCGGAGCAAATCTAAGTTTGTTTTAACTTGCATAAAATTTTAAATCCTACTCTACGATCAAACAAACAAGTTTTGTTTGTAACTTAAATCAGATTAATGACTAGATCAAGAGCAAGAGAATTTAAATTAAAAACTGGGCTTAAACATAGACAAAGATGTTCCAGACATTTCAGACATGCACACATCAATATATTCATACATATATACACAGAGTTTAAATATATTCACAAACATACTTGTTTCCAGAGTTAAACATGCAACACAATTATATACTTAAATTTTAAAAATAATGTTACTCACTGGTTTAGAAAGGGAAGAACAGAGCACACTACTGTTTTGAAAAGCTTTCATTTTGAAACAGGCTTTTGAAAGCCTTAAAATTGGAAAATGTTTTTGCTTTCATCTTCCTTTAAATCATCTAGCTTGCTTGTTGTTTTGAATTTGTAGAATGATTCTTCAGTTGTATGATACTTTTGAATCTCTTTAATACTGAAATGCCTCTTCTTTTAAAAACTTGAGTGTTTGTCTCAGGTTTACATTTGTTTTGAGTTGAAAATAAAGCTTTAGTTGAAATATACTTTTTTGGAAAGGCTAAGTTTTATGAACGGAAATAAGAAGAGATTGATATATAGATAGATGTTTACAGGATTGTTTATTTTCTTTTGTACAACCAGGTCAGAGATTTTTCTCTACTAGGGGGCTGAAATGATCTATATAATGTGTACTAGAGATAATAGAATTTAATGCTTATGTCCTTACCCATTGCATACTTATCTTTTTTCCAATTTCGTATGTACTAATATGACTTTTCTTTTCAAGTGTACATGCTTATCCTATACAATTTCCATGTTCATAGATATCTATATCTTTCCTGTACAAACATGAATATATATTTCCTTTTATAATTTGTGTATTCTAGCCTTCATAATTACTTACAGGTTACATACAAGATGCTTTCAGCCTTGTATCTAAATGCATTTTCCAGAATTATCAAATGTGTTCACTTATGCTTTGCAATAAATATGTTTCTATATTAACATGATGTTAGAATTTATGTCATGTGTTTACCTTTATTTCTCTTCTATTTTTAAACTTAAACTATTAAATACTTAGTCTACTATTATTTATTTTTATACTTATGTTTAATATCAACAAGGTTTATGTAACGACCCGACTTTTTCTCCACAGAAAGTCGTATCATCATGAAGAAAGAAAGGGATAGAAGAAGAAAGGATAGAAAAGAAGAAACAACAACACAAAAGAATCTCACAGCGGAAACGAATGAAATATAATATATCATATAGAATATTACATAGTATCATATACATCGGAGTTACACAACTTATACAACACATATTAGACAGTTATAATCATCTGTCTAATTCATACAACTCAAGTATCACAGATACAGACACAACATATACACAACGGAATCATCATATATCTACACGGTGAAGCCTCCTGCTCCAAATCTCCTCCAGAATTCGTCAAAGCTAACCTAAATCCCTCGACTACTCAATACAATATTAAGTACCCAAGAGTTTAATAAAACAGAAAATAAACACTTGGGTCAGACATGGGTCTGGTGTGAGTAAACGGTTAGATTGCTTAACTTTGAAAACTTTTGAAAACAAAAGTATCACGTAAGACTCCCCACAAATAAACATGGGTAAGTTTTTACCTTACGCTAACTAAAACGTTTGATAGGAAATCTGATTGTATTATAATAGGGTCTAGGGTTCAAGTAAAATACAGAAATAGCTGAAATGCTTACATCTCACATTCCAACATAGTTGGGCACAACTAATACGTACGGCACTTATTGGAGTTTGGATTCCATACAATAGCAGGGCTACTGGGGTACCGCCTGTCACAGTACGTGGCCTAGATCACCGTACCGAGGAGTACGCCCGCTCCCCTGCAACACAAAGCTGGAACCATCCCTTACTGGATAATCCCGAACAAGATAACCCCGTAGTTGGCGCGACCAACCACACACTAAGCCGAATGAAAAGAAAAGGGACCTCTAGACAGGGATCTATCTTGCTCTCAGTGGGTGCTACCCACGAAGCCTTGCTGCACCTCCCCTGTTTTAGCCATTCCCGGTTGATGAGGCTTGAGGTTACGATTACCTTTAATCAGAACATATCACTTAGAATGCTCATCGTCCGCCTGACGATGTGCTGAAAGCATTCAATCCATACAAGTTCGTTCCGGGTTCGAACGAAACCGAAGGCATTATCTCGTTACACTCGTTTTGGAATCACCCTCAGAGTTAACGACAATAACCCTTGCACTCTGAATCTTCATCTTCACTTGATATTCACGACCTATCGTTAATTTGGATCGATGTGGTATTCGGGTCTCCAGACCTGGAATACCGGTATACGGAAACCCAATCCCGGTCTCATCGAAATCCAAAACGTATCTTTTAAGGCCAAGTTGTTTAAAGGTTTAAACATTTAAACTTATATTCTGAATGATATAAACAGATAGATAAATAACATTATCACAATAGATAATTCGTATCAACATTCATCTCACAAAGTAGCATATATCATATATATATCAGAGACATACAAATCATCCAATATCAACCAATCACCCAATATCAAACATCCAGTATTAATCAATTATCTAAACAGAATTGATTTACTCTAATCAATTTAATTAACCTTTAATTAAATTAATTACTATCCTTTAATTACTTGGATTATCTTAATCCTGCTTACTAACATTAATTAATTACCAATTAATTAATTTAACATCTAAATGATCCTTAATTAATCTTCCTTGATTAATTATACTTTAATTACATTCAAGTAATTATCCTTAACCATATACAGAAATTAACCTTTAATTACTATCATTATTTACAATAATTAATGATTCTTCATTAATTAATTAACTATAATTATATTAATCCTCAATTAATTACAATTAATTAATCATACTTAAATTAATTACTTTTATTAATCAACCTTGATTAATTCATTTATTAAATAATCCTTACAAATTAATTAACCTTTTAATTAATTAAATAATTAATTTTAATCAACCACTTCATTAATTAGTCTTAATTAATCATAAACAGTAATTAACAATTTGTAATTGCTTATCTTAATTAATTACTTCTTAATTAATTATATTAACCTTGATTAATTAATCTAATTAATTAATCTTTAATTACTTCATTAAGTAATTATTAATCAATTATATTAACAAATAATCCTTAATTAATTACTTTATTGATTAATTACTTTTTAATTAATTACACTTAGTAATTATCCTCAAATTAATCACATTCCTTAATTTATTAATCACTTTAATTACTTAACTAAAATAATTAAGTAATTAACTTTTAATTACTTACATAAGTAATTATCTTCTAATTACTTCCATTAATAATCTTGATTACTTTCTTAATTAATTACTTAACAAATAAGTAATTCATTAATTAATTAACTACTCCATAATTAATTAATCTCAATAATTATATTAATCAATTCCTTAGATTAATAACATCAAGTGATTACCCTTTTATCACTTTAACTAATTACCCCATGAGTAATTTCCTATTAATTACTTCCATAAGTAATTTCATTCAATAATTAACCAATAATTACTTTATTAAGTAATTACACTTAATTAATCCATAATTAAGTGATTATTTAAAAATTAAATAAATAATTAACTAATTATTTAAAATTAATTAAACAATTAAATTAATTAACATTCTATATTTAAAAATCCTAAATTAATTATGAAACCATTATTCTTAATTAAACTTTACTTAAATCATATTTAAATTAAGTATTCTTAAATTCATATCAATACTAATTTAACCTTATTATCCTTATAAATAAACTATTTGAATTATTTTAAATCTCATTATTCAAAACAAATTATTAACTTGATTTACAAAATCATAATATTAACCTTACTTGGAGATAAAGCATTTATAAATCATTTCCAAATTTACCAAATACTTAAAAACTTGTTTATGCTTTAAATTTTAAAACTCAGATATAATTTACTTTTAAATTTTCAAAACCAAGTTACTTAAGTAAAACAACCCGAGTCTGAACAAAGAAAACTCGAGTAAACATCACTAAAACCCGAGTCACTCACGAGAAAAACTCTCGTACTCCACGACTTCGAGTCGATTGCAATATAACACGAGACTTTCCCCGAGTCGCCTTCGTCTTCCCCAACTCCTCTCTTTCCAGTGCACACAAACGTGCACCGTGCACCTACCCAAATGCCTCAGACCAACCAAGGTCGTCGCGACCATCGGCGACGATCCCAATATCACACGCGAGCGAGAATACGAACCCAGATCCAAGAAATAACCCACAAATCGAAATTCGAACATCAGCTCAAAAAACTGCAGAACCATTCGACCCAATACCACCCACGGCCGATCACCACGACGCCGTTAGACCTCGCCGACCCCACCATCGAAACGCCACGTCACGAGCTCCAACTTTCCCCAAATGCGATCGACTCCGGTCGAATCTCCAAGTCGCGACAGTCACGACATTCAAATCGAAACAAAAACTAGCTAAAACCCTAAATCATCAAATTCCCATCGCCTCGAACGTTGATAAAATGCCTGGCCATTTTTCCTAGTATCTACCATACACCAACCATCTTCGGTTACAAGCCCGATGACCATCACCACCTTGATCGTCGGAAATTGATAAAAGTACCCATAACGTTCATCTCGAAAATTCCCATTGTTTAACCATCTAAAAATCATGATAAGTATTTTAAAATTCGTGATTTGCAATCACTAATTCACTTATGTAATTTAAATCAAGAATTAAGACTGTTGATTTTTAACAAAAAAAAATTGGGTTTCACTGTAATTTCCCTTTTTAAAATTTATTTATTGAATTAAAAATCTTAAAGCTATTTTTAAAATCACCTTCATATCCTAACAAACAACTTCCATCTATATATCAAAGTCAAATATTGAGTAGATTGAGATATTCGAATTTTTGAAGGCAAAACAAATCATAGACTGGAACACAGAGAACCTGATATATATAAACAGACATCTCACATACACATGCATACAAATTCAGATAAATTCGAGCTAAAGAATTCAATATAAACCAATACCATCACATGCATTTTTAGTTTAAAACTAGATTAAACTGTTTTTTTTTTAAATTTGTTTACTCACTTGTTTAAATTCAGAGAACAAAGCAGAGCAGTTTAATCCATATTCCAGATAAAACATTTATGCAACCATATTAAATCATTCGTATACAAGTTTATCACATGTATCAACATAAGAACAGGTTTAAAACTGTTTTTAAAAGAAAATTTACTCACCTTTAAAATAAGAACAGAGAGACAGTTTTCCAGGCTTTTAAACTCTGATCTGGCAAAAGCTTTTGATTTTGTTTGTTATTGAGATTTGAAATCCTTGCATGTTTGTTTGATGTTGAGTTGATCTTCATTATGGTTTGCAGATTGATTTAGTGCTTGATTTAGTTGCTTGAACCCAGATTGAAGATGAGATAATTGTTTGATTTACTTTCTTTTGATTTCAGATTTTAGAAGAGAAAGAAAAACTGAGAAAACGTTTTGAACTGAAAGAAAATAGAAGCCAGGTTTCTCTACAACTACATTATTTATAAAATAAATTTTAAATAAAGAAAATGTTGCCACTTGTATTTTCTTAAAACTTACATGTGTCCTTTACCACCTAATTACCCTACACTTGTTACTACCAAGTGTTAATGTTTTTACACATGTCCTTTTTAATATATTAAATAAATTTTTTTATTTAATTTAAATGTTAATATAACTTACATACTTAAACTCTCTTAATTTACATATGTATATATAAATTACTTTTAAAAGAAATTATTCTAAAACTAATTATAATTCAAATATATCTTATACATGTATTTTTATAACCTCTTAAATTTAAACACTTTAAAGAATACAAAATAAAACTTTATTTAAACCATTAAAACAAACAATTATTTTATATTTTGAAAACAAATGAATTAATCTTTAACTTTTGAAAGATATTAAATTTAAAACAAAGCTTTTTAAAATTACAATTCATACATATATAAATTATCAATAGATTAAAATAAATTCAAAACAATCCAAATTATAACATATACATTCATATATATTACAATTTGAAAATACAATCTTCTATTTAAAACAAAAGATATCCTATTCACAATATATATATTAATATATACATTATAAATAGAATCTATTTTTATTAGCTTTGGAAATAAATCTTATTAATTTTAAATTATTAGAAAAGATCAAGTATTACCAAATTTAAATATTTCCAGATTAAATATTTATTAGCCTTTAAAAGATTTAATTACCAAATTAAATTAAAATTAGAAAGAAAATTATCAATCCAATTAAATTATCAATACCGATTATTAAATTTAAATTGTCCAAAAACCCGGGATATCACATTCCTCCCCCCTTAAAATAATTTCATCCTCGAAATTAAAAGCAAAGTTAATTTAATAATCCAGCCAAGATTTTAAAACAGCAAAGCATACCTATCATCCAATTCCTAACAACCAAAGCAACCAATCAAACAATCAAACAAACCTAACTAACTATCCTAATACAAATCAGGATAGATCTACTAACACTATCTAGAGTTTCCCCGGATATAAATCACCGGTAGACTCGCTCTACAGAAGCTAAACAAACTACACCACCATACTCCAGAGCTCCTCTCTTCTCTAGATCCACCAATCTGAACAAAATATCAGACCACACTCAAATCCAGCACAACTTCCAAATCCATCTGAACTGCAGATTCTACAATCAGTAATAGATCATACACGTACTCCCTCAGAGATACGTGAAATAGAATGGATTCCAGTTATCCAAACTGGTCATTCAATCCTGTAGACAAAAGAACTACTCCTCTCGAGAACACAGGAAAATCCAAAATACTTTAGTGCTAGCTTCCAGACTTACCAATCTTATAGCTTAATAATCGGAGAAAACTTAACAAGTTTCCAATCTACAACTCCGAATTTCAAACTCTGCCTCATATCTGCATAACTCACCAAACAATCTTGGACTACCCCATCTCTTCCTGATCAGCTTAACCTTCGCTGATGCTTCTTGAAACAAATCTGAACCAAGAACAAAATGATTTCTAAATCTTATCAACAATATGAACTTTCCAAAATCTGCTGAAATCCAAACTTGAAAACTAGATCTGACCAATCCATTTCCAAAAATATTTCTGAGCTGCTACACCAACTCTTCTCTCTAGGAACCATCCTACTACCAGACTAACCACCGGTATCGCTTCTGGAACCAAGTCGATACGGAACTCAACTCCAGATGAAGACAAACTTCTACTTCTTCGAAGACATCCGGAAAAATTCTGACTACTTCAGTAGCTCCTACTTCCATATGAGAAACCTCAATCTCAAACAAAAGATTACCCAAGGTGAATTCCCAATTTAATCGCAAGTCACTTTTGCGATCCTACCTAGTTCGGATTCCAAAGAAACTGTTCTCTCTTTACCAATTAAAACAGCCTTAAGCTTTTCCAAACAAGGTTAACCCTTCAAGAAAGTCTTCACCATCTACTCGGACTGCTGATAGAAGAACCACAAAGATTCCGAAACCATCGAAGAAACGAACCACACTGCTGCTTCCAAACTCTATCTCGACAACACACCGAACACTCCGAGCTGCACTGCTATCACAGCTAACCAAGAACTTCTAATCCAAAGGCTTCTCAAAACTAAAACCATCAACAAACCTCTCAACGAATCTCCGAGATGGCAGACATCCAAAAGAAACTCGGGCTCCAAACCAATCGCCAATAACTTACTCTTCTTAAGGGAACAATGAGACCATGTCCGAAGAACAACTAATCGACCTTAGTCCCATACTTCAAAATAGACAAAACTCTCTTACATGATATCAGAGAATTCCTATACAGTCGAGTCTTTCCTGCGGTAGACATCAACTGTTCCTCCAATACCTTCTTAATCTTGTTCCAAAAGAAAATCTCCTTCGGGAACATCCATAGATACTGCGTCTTATCACACAACTGCTCCTTCTTGAAGTCGCCAAGCTACCATCACTTACTTCTGCACAACTGATAGATTCAACTCTAGAAAACCTGCTCACCCGAGCTCAACCAATCTTACATTCCAATAATGGACTCCGAATCTTGAAAAGATTTCCTTCAGAGATCGATGAAATCCTACACCACAACAAAGCTTTACTCGAGACGATATTGGGTTTACAGTCTCGATATATACTTCCAACTCAAACATTCAAACTCCAACTATTGGTAATTGTGTTACACACACTACCACCTTATCTACCTTTATAACTTATATTGGAAAACCCGAACAGGTAACCCAATAAATAGGTAGAAATACATAAATATATATATTTAAAATGATATATTTTTTTTTATATAGAAATTATTTCTGGGTAAAATTATTTCATCTACCTCTTTAAAACAATATTGTGTCCGTTGGCCTGGTTCAAGTGTTTAGAGATCCCTATCAATAACGTTAGCTACTCGTATTGACCAGAATCCATATACCACTCAACCGATCAATTAACACAATATAAAACCATTTTTATATAACTAACAATTACGCGCTCTCAAGATAGACACCACTTCAGAGCCTAGGTATTCACTCAACCTACTACTCTGATACCAACTGTAACGACCCGACTTTTTCTCCACAGAAAGTCGTATCATCATGAAGAAAGAAAGGGATAGAAGAAGAAAGGATAGAAAAGAAGAAACAACAACACAAAAGAATCTCACAGCGGAAACGAATGAAATATAATATATCATATAGAATATTACATAGTATCATATACATCGGAGTTACACAACTTATACAACACATATTAGACAGTTATAATCATCTGTCTAATTCATACAACTCAAGTATCACAGATACAGACACAACATATACACAGCGGAATCATCATATATCTACACGGTGAAGCCTCCTGCTCCAAATCTCCTCCAGAATTCGCCAAAGCTAACCTAAATCCCTCGACTACTCAATACAATATTGAGTACCCAAGAGTTTAATAAAACAGAAAATAAACACTTGGGTCAAACATGGGTCTGGTGTGAGTAAACGGTTAGATTGCTTAACTTTGAAAACTTTTGAAAACAAAAGTATCACGTAAGACTCCCCACAAATAAACATGGGTAAGTTTTTACCTTACGCTAACTAAAACGTTTGATAGGAAATCTGATTGTATTATAATAGGGTCTAGGGTTTTCAAGTAAAATACAGAAATAGCTGAAATGCTTACATCTCACATTCCAACATAGTTGGGCACAACTAATACGTACGGCACTTATTGGAGTTTGGATTCCATACAATGGCAGGGCTACTGGGGTACCGCCCGTCACAGTACGTGGCCTAGATCACCGTACCGAGGAGTACGCCCGCTCCCCTACAACACAAAGCCGGAACCATCCCTTACTGGATAATTCCGAACAAGATAACCCCGTAGTTGGCGCGACCAACCACACACTAAGCCGAATGAAAAGAAAAGGGACCTCTAGACAGGGATCTATCTTGCTCTCAGTGGGTGCTACCCACGAAGCCTTGCTGCACCTCCCCTGTTTTAGCCATTCCCGGTTGATGAGGCTTGAGGTTACGATTACCTTTAATCAGAACATATCACTTAGAATGCTCATCGTCCGCCTGACGATGTGCTGAAAGCATTCAATCCATACAAGTTCGTTCCGGGTTCGAACGAAACCGAAGGCATTATCTCGTTACACTCGTTTTGGAATCACCCTCAGAGTTAACGACAATAACCCTTGCACTCTGAATCTTCATCTTCACTTGAGATTCACGACCTATCGTTAATTTGGATCGATGTGGTATTCGGGTCTCCAGACCTGGAATACCGGTATACGGAAACCTGATCTCGGTCTCATCGAAATCCAAAACGTATCTTTTAAGGCCAAGTTGTTTAAAGGTTTAAACATTTAAACTTATATTCTGAATGATATAAACAGATAGATAAATAACATTATCACAATAGATAATTCATATCAACATTCATCTAACAAAGCAGCATATATCATATATATATCAGAGACATACAAATCATCCAATATCAACCAATCACCCAATATCAAACATCCAGTATTAATCAATTATCTAAACAGAATTGATTTACTCTAATCAATTTAATTAACCTTTAATTAAATTAATTACTATCCTTTAATTACTTGGATTATCTTAATCCTGCTTACTAACATTAATTAATTACCAATTAATTAATTTAACATCTAAATGATCCTTAATTAATCTTCCTTGATTAATTATACTTTAATTACATTCAAGTAATTATCCTTAACCATATACAGAAATTAACCTTTAATTACTATCATTAATTACAATAATTAATGATTCTTCATTAATTAATTAACTATAATTATATTAATCCTCAATTAATTACAATTAATTAATCATACTTAAATTAATTACTTTTATTAATCAACCTTGATTAATTCATTTATTAAATAATCCTTACAAATTAATTAACCTTTTAATTAATTAAATAATTAATTTTAATCAACCACTTCATTAATTAGTCTTAATTAATCATAAACAGTAATTAACAATTTGTAATTGCTTATCTTAATTAATTACTTCTTAATTAATTATATTAACCTTGATTAATTAATCTAATTAATTAATCTTTAATTACTTCATTAAGTAATTATTAATCAATTATATTAACAAATAATCCTTAATTAATTACTTTATTGATTAATTACTTTTTAATTAATTACACTTAGTAATTATCCTCAAATTAATCACATTCCTTAATTTATTAATCACTTTAATTACTTAACTAAAATAATTAAGTAATTAACTTTTAATTACTTACATAAGTAATTATCTTCTACTTACTTCCATTAATAATCTTGATTACTTTCTTAATTAATTACTTAACAAATAAGTAATTCATTAATTAATTAACTACTCCATAATTAATTAATCTCAACAATTATATTAATCAATTCCTTAGATTAATAACATCAAGTGATTACCCTTTTATCACTTTAACTAATTACCCCATGAGTAATTTCCTATTAATTACTTCCATAAGTAATTTCATTCAATAATTAACCAATAATTACTTTATTAAGTAATTACACTTAATTAATCCATAATTAAGTGATTATTTAAAAATTAAATAAATAATTAACTAATTATTTAAAATTAATTAAACAATTAAATTAATTAACATTCTATATTTAAAAATCCTAAATTAATTATGAAACCATTATTCTTAATTAAACTTTACTTAAATCATATTTAAATTAAGTATTCTTAAATTCATATCAATACTAATTTAACCTTATTATCCTTATAAATAAATTATTTGAATTATTTTAAATCTCATTATTCAAAACAAATTATTAACTTGATTTACAAAATCATAATATTAACCTTACTTGGAGATAAAGCATTTATAAATCATTTCCAAATTTACCAAATACTTAAAAACTTGTTTATGCTTTAAATTTTAAAACTCAGATATAATTTACTTTTAAATTTTCAAAACCAAGTTACTTAAGTAAAACAACCCGAGTCTGAACAAAGAAAACTCGAGTAAACATCACTAAAACCCAAGTCACTCACGAGAAAAACTCTCGTACTCCACGACTTCGAGTCGACTGCAATATAACACGAGACTTTCCCCGAGTTGCCTTCGTCTTCCCCAACTCCTCTCTTTCCAGTGCACACAAACGTGCACCGTGCACCTACCCAAATGCCTCAGACCAACCAAGGTCGTCGCGACCATCGGCGACGATCCCAATATCACACGCGAGCGAGAATACAAACCCAGATCCAAGAAATAACCCACAAATCGAAATTCGAACATCAGCTCGAAAAACTGCAGAACCATTCGACCCAATACCACCCACGGCCGATCACCACGACGCCGTTAGACCTCGCCGACCCCACCATCGAAACGCCACGTCACGAGCTCCAACTTTCCCCAAATGCGATCGACTCCGGTCGAATCTCCAAGTCGCGACAGTCACGACATTCAAATCGAAACAAAAACTAGCTAAAACCCTAAATCATCAAATTCCCATCGCCTCGAACGTTGATAAAATGCCTGGCCATTTTTCCTAGTATCTACCATACACCAACCATCTTCGGTTACAAGCCCGATGACCATCACCACCTTGATCGTCGGAAATTGATAAAAGTACCCATAACGTTCATCTCGAAAATTCCCATTGTTTAACCATCTAAAAATCATGATAAGTATTTTAAAATTCGTGATTTGCAATCACTAATTCACTTATGTAATTTAAATCAAGAATTAAGACTGTTGATTTTTAACAAAAAAAAATTGGGTTTCACTGTAATTTCCCTTTATAAATTTATTTATTGAATTAAAAATCTTAAAGCTATTTTTAAAATCACCTTCATATCCTAACAAACAACTTCCATCTATATATCAAAGTCAAATATTGAGTAGATTGAGATATTCGAATTTTTGAAGGCAAAACAAATCATAGACTGGAACACAGAGAACCTGATATATATAAACAGACATCTCACATACACATGCATACAAATTCAGATAAATTCGAGCTAAAGAATTCAATATAAACCAATACCATCACATGCATTTTTAGTTTAAAACTAGATTAAACTGTTTTTTTTTTAAATTTGTTTACTCACTTGTTTAAATTCAGAGAACAAAGCAGAGCAGTTTAATCCATATTCCAGATAAAACATTTATGCAACCATATTAAATCATTCGTATACAAGTTTATCACATGTATCAACATAAGAACAGGTTTAAAACTGTTTTTAAAAGAAAATTTACTCACCTTTAAAATAAGAACAGAGAGACAGTTTTCCAGGCTTTTAAACTCTGATCTGGCAAAAGCTTTTGATTTTGTTTGTTATTGAGATTTGAAATCCTTGCATGTTTGTTTGATGTTGAGTTGATCTTCATTATGGTTTGCAGATTGATTTAGTGCTTGATTTAGTTGCTTGAACCCAGATTGAAGATGAGATAATTGTTTGATTTACTTTCTTTTGATTTCAGATTTTAGAAGAGAAAGAAAAACTGAGAAAACGTTTTGAACTGAAAGAAAATAGAAGCCAGGTTTCTCTACAACTACATTATTTATAAAATAAAATTTTAAATAAAGAAAATGTTGCCACTTGTATTTTCTTAAAACTTACATGTGTCCTTTACCACCTAATTACCCTACACTTGTTACTACCAAGTGTTAATGTTTTTACACATGTCCTTTTTAATATATTAAATAAAAATTTTATTTAATTTAAATGTTAATATAACTTACATACTTAAACTCTCTTAATTTACATATGTATATATAAATTACTTTTAAAAGAAATTATTCCAAAACTAATTATAATTCAAATATATCTTATACATGTATTTTTATAACCTCTTAAATTTAAACACTTTAAAGAATACAAAATAAAACTTTATTTAAACCATTAAAACAAACAATTATTTTATATTTTGAAAACAAATGAATTAATCTTTAACTTTTGAAAGATATTAAATTTAAAACAAAGCTTTTTAAAATTACAATTCATACATATATAAATTATCAATAGATTAAAATAAATTCAAAACAATCCAAATTATAACATATACATTCATATATATTACAATTTGAAAATACAATCTTCTATTTAAAACAAAAGATATCCTATTCACAATATATATATTAATATATACATTATAAATAGAATCTATTTTTATTAGCTTTGGAAATAAATCTTATTAATTTTAAATTATTAGAAAAGATCAAGTATTACCAAATTTAAATATTTCCAGATTAAATATTTATTAGCCTTTAAAAGATTTAATTACCAAATTAAATTAAAATTAGAAAGAAAATTATCAATCCAATTAAATTATCAATACCGATTATTAAATTTAAATTGTCCAAAAACCCGGGATATCACAGTTTATTTTATTTTAAACTTACAAATCATAGCTTTCCAAAATACATACATATATATATATATATATTCATAAGTTTAAAATAAAAATTACATTATAAATATTGTTTAAAAATAACTCATTATTAAATTAAAATAATTTATAAAAGAAATTATCTCTTTATTAATAAATTACTTATTAAATCAAACTATATTTAAAAAGAACAAAACAACCTTTCTTGTTTAAATTTAAACTTAGGCTAAAATCGTTTTAAACAAATAAACTTTTATCTTGAGTATTTTAAAATCATATGGTTATTTATTTAATATTAAAATAAATCAAATTTCCAAATTACCAAAAATATAAAAATTAGAAAACATGCCTTTATTTATTAAATTTAAAACAAAGCTTATCTATTTACAATACATAAAAATATATATATATATATATTATAAATAGAAAACAATTTATTAGCTTTTAAAAGATAAATTATCAGTTAAATATTTATTTAAAAGAAGATTATTAAATCCATTCAAATCTTATTAACAAATATTATCAAATCAATTTAATTTTTAATGCAGATTATTAAATTGATATTGCCAAAAATTCCGGGATGTCACACTTTATATAATAAAAATAGTTTCCTCTAATTCCGCAAATCGATTCAAATCATCTTAAATTTCAAAATTCAATTTAAATCAAATTCCAGTTTAACCATTTCAATTTAAAGTTCAAAGATTCAAGTTTAAATATTAAAACATTTACAATACAAATTTCATTTATATTTCAACATTTAACTTTAATTTTATTCAAATTGGAAAATATTCAATTAATCATTTTAATAACAATAAAAATCTTAATTTATAATTTAAATCAATATTAAATATTCAGTCTCAATTTTAGTTAAAGTTGAGAATATTCATTTAATCACTTTTTATCAAATCCAAATTATAAATCATATCCTTTAAAATCTCAAAATCAATAAGTTTAAATCAATTCTTATTTAAATTCAATTATTAACCAATTTAAATTCCAAGCCAACATAGATTTATCTTCCCAACCTTTATTATTAAAGTTATAAAATCTATTTTTAAAATATTAATATAAGTTTAAATAAATACTTAAACATATTATAAACTAATTAAATTAAATTTTTATTAAATTAAATCTTATTATTAAATTTAATTTATATTAAATCTTATTTTATATATTTTAAAATAATAAAATTATAAGCAAAATCTTAAAATTTATATTTTTCAAAACTAACTTATAACTTAAAATTTCCAAAACATATTATTTTAAAAATCTAAATTTTATACATATTATATTTTAAAAATCAATATGTATAAATCCATATATTCCTTTCACAACTTTGAAAAATCATTTTCATTTTCTCTAACCTCGAAAGGTGAGCAATCACTCACGATTAACATTTTTATAGTTAGTAAATTCTATATTTTATACCTTTAAAATTCTATATATAATTTTAAATCAATATATATATATATATATATTTATCTATGATATAGACCAACTGTGTCCGTATATAATTTTTATCCTATGGTCAATTAATATGGATATTTATAATTTCATTTCGCAATTTAAATATTTATGGGTATGAATAACATTTCAACCCGCAATTCCAAAATTTGAATTCAATGAAAATCGCTTTGGTTTTTCATTTCAACCCATAATGATTTTCCCCTATTCTAGAATATCGTTCGGGTATGTATCATTTCAACCTATAGGGAATTCTAAATTAACAGGGAACTTGTAGAGTGAGAACCATTATGATAAAAACATATCAACAACAAGCATATATCATCGGTAACAATTTAAATAAAATATACACAATAGGATATGGTGTCATATATCATAGATAAACAATTGAAGATAAAGGCATATCAAATTTAAAAATTAAATAACTAGCAATTCAAATTAAAAGCATATTTCAATTGTCGTTTCAAGTGAAATCAAATTTACTAACTATAAAAATGTTAATCGTGAGTGATTGCTCACCTTTCGAGGTTAGAGAAGCAAGAAGATAACTGTGACGCCCCACCTCTATACCCACGCTAACCAAGAACACTACGATGTAGTGCTGTCAATTAGCACGGAGAATAAGGCTGTTGAGGAGCGACCATCCATGTAACTTCTTTGTGCGAGTACCGATATGTCAGATAGTATAGAATGCATATCATTTAAGGAGGAAATCCGACATACCGATACAAACTCAAAGCTATCACACAGTGGCTATATATAATCTTCGAAAACAAATATAGAAATAAACATAACATAAATCAGTCACAGACAATTCATATCACAAGTCGGAAATAGATATGAATATAACACATGAAAGTGTACATCAGAGTAGTGGTCAAATAAGATCCACAATAACACAAAAGAATAGATACAAGTGCTAACCAAAAGAATATGTATACACCAAGGAGTCAAATCTCAAATGTATACAAACAAAAACTACTAAACTAGAGTAGTTAGCCAAAAATCAGAAGATGGCTCCAGATAGGAAGTCAAGCAGAAGCACCTGTAAAATCTCAGTCTGACCCGAGTATTATTTAAGAAGAAAATAATAAATGGATCAGTCTAGCTATAATTATCAGATAAAATGATATAGAATATGAGATATGATAATAGAACGTATGATAACAAAAAGGTGTCATACTATGATAAGTATACATTAGAAATCCCACAAAAGTCATACAATATCTCAATAATCTCAAAACAGAGAAAAGAATGTCATATTCTTAATTTAATTCACCAAGCCACAATAAAATGACATACTCATCAATGTCAATGGTAAAAGCTGGTGAAACATAAAATTCTAGAAATCAATAATTAGAAATCCAGAAATCACAAGAAAGAGGATGGCCAATCCTATGAAAATGAGCCGGAGCTCCTCCTGACTGGGTATAGTCCCCCATTGTGGACTTTGAGCCGAAGCTCCTCCTGATGAGCCGAAGCTCCTCCCGACTGGGTATAGTCCCCCATTGCGGACTTTGAGCCGAAGCTCCTCCTGATGAGCCGAAGCTCCTCCTGACTGGGTATAGTCCCCCATTGCGGACTTTGAGCCGAAGCTCCTCCTGATGAGCCGAAGCTCCTCCTGACTGGGTATAGTCCCCCATTGCGGACTTTGAGCCGAAGCTCCTCCTGATTGAGTCGAAGCTCAATAAAATGAAGTACAGTCCTTTACATGGACAAAGAGACATCGCTCAATCGCTAGTCTAAATCACAAGAATGATCATCATGATCATAAGGAAGTGTCGATTACACTAAGCTAGTAAATATAAGAGTTTAGCTTCATGTCCCATAACCACTTGCTTAACTCAAATATTTACGAACAAATTGTAGATCTGCACTAGAAAATTGTCACAAGAGTTTCAATCGAACAAGTCCATAAATTAACCGACGAAGTAAACGCAAGCGTTTCATACCACTTGTTTTGCTAAGCCGTTTAATTAGATTTTCTCATACGAATGAGGTAAAGGTTTGTATATACTAATAGATTGGAAAACGGTTTTAAGAAACGAGCTTTGATATTGAAAATAGAGTTGAAATCGTTTTAATGAAAGAGTTTTGATATCTAATACTAGTATAGAAAACCTTTATATTTTGAAGTGACAAATCATAGAAGTGATTGTAGAAACAATCAATCATAAAAATTCACGTTCGAAGACGTGAGTAAAGTTCAAAGAAATCAATTCTCAAAACATCAAAGTAGAAGTTCGGTTAAATGGCTTTCGGATAAGATTGCTTACGCAGAGTTGTACGGGGTTCGACCTTTTGAAGACAAGATGAGGTCTAACGACCTAAGGGGGATAGGGTCGAGTGACCTAACGAGGTACCATCCCGAAAGAGGAGTCATCAAAGTCTTAGAGATGATAACAACAAATAGGATACCACACGAATCGATTAAAGTTGGAAGTTCAAACAAAAATAGGAAATATAGGCAAAACTGGCAAATAGGAGCAGGTCGGTCAACCGGACTCCCTGAGTCGGCTGACCGAACCAGAGACAGAAGTGCTCGGGTAGCAGGTCGGTCGACCGGACTCTGAGGTCGGTCAGCCGAAGCCTGTAACCTGCACTTCCAAACAGAGGCAGGGAGATGCTAGAGTAGCAGGTCGGTCGACCGGACTCTGAGGTCGGTCGACCGGAGCCTGTTTCCAGCACTCCCATGCCAATCAAATGAATGCCAAACACTTCCGAAATGCAATCGGTCGAGCAACGACGCTAAGGGTTTACGCCTATCGACTACCCGGCCTTATAAGCTCTTCAATGCATCACAAAAATCATGATCAAAGATCAAAGTTTGGATTTTTAAAGAATTGAACTCAAAACACTAAAAATTGGAATATTCACCAAATCAATCCAAACCAAAAGCATTTGCACAAGAATAAGTGTTAGGAATTCATACCTAACAATCGAAGATAGTTATAGACTAAGATGTGAGATAAAAATCTCACCTTTGAACCCAAATCAATGAAGAAGAAGCTTGAAAGCAATGGCAAGGGCGATCACTCTTCAATTCCAACACAACAAGCTTGAATCAAAGCTTTAAAGAAGGACATTCCCAAAGTTAGGTTTAGGAATAAACTGAAATTGAAGAGAGAATGTGTTGGAGAAGAAGGAGATGAAGCTTATCAATGGGTTCTCTTTGAATTTGGAGCTAGAACAAGAGTTTGCAAATGGAACTAGGGTTTTGTAATTTCTAATTCCTCTTCCTCTCCACCATTTTCAGTTTGCTTGAGGAAATGAAATGAAATGGGAGTGAATGGATGAAGAGTTAGAGAGGTAGGAGGTTAAGTGGGGTTATTGGGCTGAAACCCAACCCAAAGCCCTAAGTGAAAAGTGGCAAAATTCTCCTAACTCCAAACATATCGAAGCTTACACTCAAAAAGATCGCAAACGACATTTTGAACTCAATGGAGGTGGTCTCGAGTCCCAATTCGGCTGTTTGCAAAAAGTAGCTTTTTCGGACCAAAATCCGACGAACGACGAAATATTTAAATAAAATATTTAAATATAAAATCGACAAATATGCGGGTTGTTATAATAACACAGAACGCACATGGATATGGACACGGACATGACTAGCGGGACAGCTACCAGCTTGGAATTGCTGCGACAAATTCCATATTGAGAAGGTAAGATAGGATAGACTAGAGATTAATGAAGCAAATCAAAAATTGTTTTAATATAAACTGAAACAAAAAATATATATTATATTATTTTCAAAATTCAATATTCAATTTGAACATATAAGAAAAGGTAAATCTTCATATTATATTTTGAAAATCAATACTTATTTATTAAAGCACATGTATTAAAATCAAAATACCTATATTTTATACCTTTAAAATTCTATATATAATTTAAAATCAATATATATATATATTATTTTAAAACACATATTTTTCAGAATTCTTTCAAAGAAATATTTGGACAGACTATCTACATATGATACAAAATCCACTTCAAAATATTACTATAAATTTAAACACTTTACCTATATATATATAAACTACTATATAACCTACATATTATATTTACAACAATATACGTAAACATATATAGATTATACTATGTATTGGCTAGACTACATACAAATACATGCTACCCAACATATGTGCAGACTCAAATATATGCAGACTATATTTATATATATAAACCAGCATATGAACTTACATACATATATATACAATTTAAAAATCAATACTTACAAAACAAATATATTATCTTTCGAAAAACTTCATATAGTATATGCAGACCATATATATAACTCGTATACTTAGATGTATATATATAACTAAAATATTATACATAACTCATACAAATATATATATTTATAAACGAACATATTATTTAAACTTGTATAAACTTATATGTAAACAAAAGACCAATATACGAAAACAATATATATACTAAATATATATTACTGCTATATATTTTTTTTCTATATATAAATAAGAAGAATAGGAAGCTGGACCAGATATGCTTGCATGGCCAAAGTGGAGAGGGGTGTTTGAGGTGGAGGGGCTGCGACCGCTAGGTCAATGGGTGGTCGAGCAAAAGGCTGGTGGTTGGATCTGCTTACGTGGAAAAAGGCTATAACGGCGGGCAAGAGTGCAGGCGGATCAAGGGGAGAGGCGGAGTGGGAGTGGGCTGGCGCAGGTTGAGGCCGACATGGAGATTGCTTGCGTGACTCGAAAAAAATAGGGAAGGAGGAGGAAGAAGCAGTCGGCTATCGGTCGTTTACGTAAATGGAAGGCAGTGGTATGGCTGTTGGAGTGAAGGAGAGGAGGGGTGCTAGGTTTGGAAAGCGGGAGGCGAGATGGGACAGTGCTGCCGATAGTGGAAGGAGACGAGTGTGTTCTAAAATGGAGATGAATAGTTTGTCAGATAATAGCAACCATATATATAAACTTTATTATATATAATATTTTTTTTCAAAAGAAAAGGCTACTAAAAAAAGAGTACAAAGAGGAGAAGGAATGTAAATGGACGAACTGGAGTTTATAAAGTGAACGGTGGAATAATGAAAGTCAGCAATACGTTTCTGGAATAATTAAAGGTAGAAGAAATATATATTCGAACTTCTTTATTTTGAATATAATAAATATTCTTGAAGTAAACCGAAGGAAGATGAGAACGAAAGAACAGAGCAGTGAGAAAGGATGGAGCAGTGACGTATCACTGTATAAAGTGGGATGGGATAACGAAAGGTCAGACGTTTGGATTCTGAAATTAATAAAAGCAGGTGGCTATTAGTTCTAGCCGGTGGGTAAGTAAAAGGACAAAGAAACCCAAACAGGCTCAAGTACGAGACCGATACGACAAATCGTTTCACCGATTTTGTCGCGTACCGGACTCCGAAATGCACAACTGAATATACTGCGGTGATCAGTAGGATGAGATTATCAGAATGGTATACAGATATCAGCTATACGATCATCCTATCAAAAGTCAATATCCAGTACCGAAAATGCTGCTAAGACGCCGAAAATAAGATAAACGGGGCTAAAGAAGTCCAAATTTGACAAAATAGAATACGTCGTCTCACCCAGAAAATGATTTACATTTTAATTATATAAAAATATTCAGCTTTGGAAAATATTTTATTTTCATCAAATATTAACTGATTTAAATTAAAGTTGAAATTACACAACAGAATTAACATTCATATTTACCAGTGAAAATCTACCATTTGCTATGTTTAAATAGACGCATTCCAAATATCAAATTTTCATTGCTAAATTTTATAATTAAATTTCAAACAAAATTTCAGTTAATTATGTTATAAAACCCGTCAAAATTTACGGGTCGTTACACTCTCCCCCACTCAAAACTTTTCGTCCCCGAAAAGGAAGGAGGTAGTAGAACAGAAAGGAAAAGATAGATTGAAATACAAAATACAACAACTAATTCAAAACCATATAAATTGATTTATATTCAACTAATTTGGTTTCAATCCATTTTATTAAATCAATAATATTCATTGTATTCACAATTTGTTGATTTCAATTCAATGTATTTTCATTCAGTTGATTTGATTTCAATTTATTACATTTGTTACAAAATTTTCTTTCAAAACAAAATTTATTTTATTTAGCACATTTATTTATTCCATTTGATTTCACTTAAGTTAATTTCTCATATAATTCAATTTCAATTATTCTTTATAATTTACCTTTTATCTACAAAGATGTGAATTGTTTTATTACTTGTTTAGTTTCTTAAGTTTACATTTATTTAATCATTCTCTATTTATTATTCAATTTGTTTCAATTTAAATTTCTTATATTAAAGGTATAACATTCATTATAACAACACAATTCTTATTTATAAATTCCATTACCAGAATTCATTCATTTATTTATTTTTTCCGCACATTTTTTTCTTACATTTTATATTGTATCCTGTTCAACTACATATTCTTATTACATTTTAAACTTTTGAATATTTCAGGTAAGTTTTATTAATGTTTCATATGTAATTGAGCACTATACCAATTTACTTGTTATTTATAATATTTTTATTAAGCAAAATCTAATTTGAACAATTTATTACCTAGGTTTTTGAAGTGACCCAACTTTCTTCTACTATATTTCTGTGATTTTTAGTTGAGTTTTTTTTACAAGAGATCACTTCTTTTATTACCTCTTTCATTTCATTTAATTAATTTCCCAAGATCCAGAATTTACTAATAAAAAAATATCAATATTTTAATCAAATCATATCATTTATATATATGAAGATATATTAATGTTTCTTTGCCTATCAGAGTGTAAAGTAGCAAAGAAATTTTATCACACAATATTTTCCATAATTGGAAGGTTTTGTGTCACATAGCTATTTCTACACTTTTAATCTTTTATTTGACTCAAGATTGACTAATACATGATTCAAGTGTTACCACCTTAAATTGACTCAGGATTAACTAATACATTTTTAGGTATTTTCATCTTGGAATGACTCAAGATTGACTAATACATGATTCAAGTATTAGTATCTATTATTTCTTCTTCATTTTCCAGATTATTCTCTAAACCAGATTGATTAATTTGTGGATTTATAACTCATGTATTTGATCTTTGGAATTCAGGAATTCATATAGGTTGCTTTATGATGATAAAACATATTAAAACTTGGTTTGATCAATGGATCACTAATTAGTCTAGCCCAGATTCAGGATTCAGACATACACATGCACAAAACATGCACAAACATGCACAAGAAAATCAGGTCAAGCAAAATGCACATATCTAGGTTCATTAAGAATGTGATGATCATGTGAGTAATAGGATTGTAAACTGATCTAAAGGTCATACAGATTCTGATATATAGACTGGAAATGGTGTTGAATATGATTTAAAAAGATCTTTACACATTCCTGGCTAAAAGCTTACAAAGTGTGGTGTTTTGGATTTTTAAACACTTACAAAATTACTCTACATTCTTGTTGAGTCTATATTGTCTATCCCAATTTCTGGCTTGCTAATTCAGTTTCATATTGAAGTCAGTTCCAGATTTTACCAATTCCAATTCCTAAGTCCTTGTATACTTATGATTTTCAGGTTCTATGGTATCATAATCCTACCCTTGTTCTAGACCTATCTTAGGATTAAGTTGCATTTCAAATTAGCTTACACTATGGTCTGGTTTGCTTCAGAAATCTGAAGACTATGGCTTCAAACTTTTGCATGTACTTGTATCAATTACAAGACATGTACAAGCCTTACTGGTTAGCCAAGACCATGTTCAACCCATCCACTTAATACTTTAGCATATGTTTATTTTAAAACTACTTAAACTTTATAGCTGAACATAACAAGCATGCCAAGGAGAATATATCCACATATCAGATTATATGGTATGCTCTCCTTCATTATAATCCTCTGGATTATTTCCAGAGTTTGCTACAGAAATCAACAACTCACAAGCACATATAATACTTAAGCTTTCTTTACATGTTCTTTTCAAGAAAACAAAGCAAGTTTCAATCCTGGAAATACACAAGACATAAGAGAGTTTGCCTAGATTATTTATTACAATTAAACCTCTACTTCTCTAAAGCATTTTAAAACCAGCAAGTTCTTCAAACATCCATACAAGCAAGCTACTCAAGCATCTTTCCCTGCAGCAACACTTTGAACTGCCTCTATGAAAATGAGACACCCCAAAGATTACAAAGGCAACAAATAGGGTCAGAAAATATATTCTGGTGTGAGTGAAATCATAGTTTATAAATAACTTGTGATTACTAAACACTGTGCAGAGATTCATATGTTTGATGCTTATTTAAATTTATACTAAAATCTGAGTATATATATACACATATAAGCTCATACTAACATACATGCACACAAGCATTCCTTCATCAACACAATTCAGTTATATGTACATATACTCCTATGGATTGACTCCCTTAGTTCCATAGCTCAATTTTTCAATCCCCATTTATCATTTATTTGGTCTTAACTCTTGCCATTGAACACCATGTGTGCATTGCAAAGGGTCTCAATTCTGTTAACCCTTTACACAGAGGCCTATAGGACTTAAACAAGTCATGCACATACCCATCATCCACCTAATGATGAATAGATCAAGGCACTACTCCTAGATTAGCTTTATAATCTAGAGACCATTCTCATTTTTCTTTCAGGAGAATTTTATTAATTCTTGAAATGCTTCCTATTCTTTTCTTCTTTTCATAAATCAGAGAGTATTAAACCCACTCATGGATTTCAGCCAGACATACCAAGTATCCATGTAAAACACCACATCCCATTTTAAGGTTATTTTTATTCAATCATATTTTCTAAGACCTGCATAAATTTATTTCCAGAAATATTCCCATTTCTTACATAATTTTGGTGAAGTCATATAAAACCTTACATTTTATTTTACTGTGAACATAGGGTAAGGTTTTTAAGAAAAACCCATAAAATATATTGACTTGTGATTTGAACAAATCAGCACATATATATATATATATATATATAATATTGCATTGTTCGTACCATTTTTAAAATGAAATAGACATAAGCATGAATCTTCTTATTCACACTGCCTATTTCATTCTTCATTAGTACCCTATTTCTCAGTAAAAATGTTTAACTCACTCCCATATAAAAACTGGATTATAAGTTATAGAATCCCTTTTTCTGTGATTAGGTGTTTGTCTTTTCAAAGCATTAATCAAAACAATCAAAACAGATCAAAACATCAACCAAAGACTCAGCCAAGACACCAACCATGATCAACATTTATTTATTCAGAGAATAGAATTAAACAAAAACATGATATGATTTTATATAAGTAATATGTCTGCCCTTAACTTGGGTCTTAATGCCTTAAATCTCATAAAATGATTAATCACTCACCTTCCTTCTTCTTTCCCCGAGAATGCTTTAACTTGAAAACAGTGTGTGTTTGCTCTTCTTTTTCTTTCTTAAAATATCTTTCTGTTTTCCAAAAATAAACTGCTGCTTATCCTTTGATTTTTAAAACATTCAGCTAGGGTTTTAGTGGAGTAAAAACCCCATTTTATCCCCACACAAATAAGAGAATTTTGTATGTGTTTTTATGGCTAAATATGCCATTTCTTTTTTATTCTATTTTAGGTATTTCAGTTTCTTTTCTTCTTTTCTGTGTACATGCCATTTGCATGTTTCACCTACACACTATTTTCATGTGACTTATCTACATTATTTATTTTCTTAAGGCAAATCAGAAATGTTCACATATATATCTTTTTATCAATTAATTCTTTGCTAATGTTTCTAGCCATTTGTTTTCTCTTGATTATAAAATGTATTTATACCTATATAATATTACTCTGGTTTCATATATTTTAATAATCATAAGAGTTTATTTTATCACTTTATACTCCTCTGGCTACTTATATGCAATATATATATATATATATATATATGAGATATGTGAATATAAAACTTATTCACACTTAGTTATTTTCCTTCTCATTGTTATTTATTGAAGTTATTTTCTCCTCATTATCATTTACTGAAAACAACTATCCTCTTCCTTATTTATTTCACTTATTCTTGATATTTATTTTCAATTTATTTTATTCTTTGAATATTTTCATTAACCGATTTTTATAAAAATTATTTTTATCTCAATAATTTGGGTCTTCACATACTCTCCTCCTAAAAGGAATTGTGTCCCATAATTTTTTCTCTCATACATTTCCATCCAAATGTATACAAAGTATAAATTCATTTCAGAAATTTCAGAAACTCATGCATTCAAAACCAATCAAACATACATAAGCAATGTTTAAGTTTATCATAATTTTAGGCATACCTTTAAGCAGAAAATAGATTAGGATATTTATCTTTCATCTTATCTTCAATCTCCCATGTACAATCACTCTCATCTAAACTCCACTGGATTTTAACCAATTTAATTATTTTATTTCTCAATTTCTTTTCTTCTCTAGCCACAATGCCCACTGGTTCCTTCTTATAAACCAGATTTTCTTGAATTTCAATTTGTGTAGGAGATTTCAGAATGGTCTATTATCATGCACCCATCTTTTTAATTGAGATACATGAAATACATCATGTATATTACTCAATTCCCCTGGCAATTTCAACTTATAAGCCAAAGTTCCTACTCTTTGGATAATTTCATATGGCCCTATATATCTTGGTGACAATTTTCCTACCTTACCAAACCTCAATATTTTTCTCATTGGTGAAACTTTGAGAAATACATAATTTCCCACTTCAAATTCCACTGGCCTTCTCCCTTTATCTGCATAGGCTTTTTGTCTCTCTTGTGATGCTCTCATTCTCTGCCTTACAAGTTCAATCCTTGCAGAGGTCTCTTTCACATGTTCTGGTCCAAGCAACACTCTTTCACCTGCCTCCATCCAGCACGCAGGAGATACACAAGGCTTCCCATACAAGGCCTCAAATGGAGCCATACCTATAGTGGACTGATAGCTATTGTTATAAGAAAATTCAGCTAAATAGAGATGATCTTCCCAGTTGCCTCCAAAATCAAGTATACATGCTCTAAGCAAATCCTCTAAAATCTTGTTAACAATCTCAGTTTGCCCATCTGTTTGTGGGTGGTAAGCTGTGCTCAAGCTTAATTCTGTCCCCATAGCCTCTTGAAAGCTACCCCAGAACCTTGAGGTAAACAAGGTATCTTTATCGCTAATGATAGTCTTGGGGATTCCATGTAATCTCACTATCTCCTTCACAAATAATTGAGCTAATTTGTGAGCATTTCTATTTGAATTCACTGGAATGAAGTGAGCTGTTTTTGTGAGTCTATCAACCACAACCCAAATACTATCATTGCCTCTTCTTGTTCTTGGCAAACCATCCACAAAATCCATTGAAATGCTTTCCCATTTCCAGGTAGGCACTTCCAGAGGTTGTAGTAAGTCTGAAGGTGTTTAATATTCTACCTTGACTTGTTGACATGTTAAACGCTTTGCCACATATCTTGCCACTGCCCCTTTCATTCCTAGCCACCAGTAGTTTCTTTTAAGATCATGGTACATTTTTAGTACCACCTGGATGTATAGTGTACTTTGTCTTGTGATGCTCATCCATAACCTCTTGCTTCAGTTCTTATATATTGGGTATGTAGAGTTTCCCTTTCTTTCTCAAGTAGCCTCTATCATCAACTTCATAACTTTCCACTGATATGCCTTGTGATATCATGTCCTTTTTTCTTTTAAATTAGTGTCTTGATTCTGCATATTTCCTATTTTATCAACCAGGGTTGATCTTAAGGAGAAGAGACTTAATTTTCCATATTCAATCATGTCACTATGTACATTGTCTGATGCACCAATTTCTTCCTTCATTTCTACTTCACTAAGGATTGTCAAATCCTTGAATTCAGTCATCATTAAGCTTGCCAATCTTGCTTGATGTCTACTCAAAGCATCTGCTACCTTGTTAGCTTTTCCAGGAGTATATAATATATCAAGATCATAGGCAGCTAAAAACTCTACCCACCTATGTTGTCTCATATTTAAGTCTTTTTGAGAAAACAAATACTTAAGTGGTTTATGGTCTGTAAACAATTCAAATTTTGTACCTAACAAGTAGTGTCTCCATAGCTTCAATGCATAAACAATGGCAGCAAGCTCCAGATCATGAGTGGCATATCTGGTTTCATTTGGCTTGAGTTGCCTTGATGCATATGCTATAACTCTTCCATGTTGCATGAGTACTACCCCTAACCCAGACCCACTAGCATCAGTATAAACCACTAATCCCTCATTTCCCTCTGGAACTTGCAAGACTGGAGCTTCCATCAATGCCTTCTTCAATGATTCAAAAGCTTGTTCACATTTTTCTGTCCACACATATGGTTGCTCTTTTCTGGTTAGCTTGGTTAATGGAATGGCTATCCTTGCAAAGTCTTTTATAAACCTTCTATAGTAGCCTGCCATTCCTAAAAATGACCTCACCTCAGTCACTGATTTGGGTCTACTCCATGATTGCACTGCCATGACTTTGTTTGGGTCTACACAAATCCCTTGTTGAGATATAATATGTCCCAAAAATTTAACTTCATTCTGCCAAAATGTACACTTAGTAAATTTTGCCTTTAAATCATGTGCTCTTAATCTTGACAAAACCAGATGCAAATGCCTTGAATGCTCCTCTTCTGATTTTGAATACACCAATATATCATCAATGAAAACAACTACAAATTTATCTAGAAAATCTCTGAATGTCCTATTCATTAAATCTACAAAATAGGATGGTGCATTTGTCAATCCAAAGGGCATTACTAAAAATTCATATAGCCCATATCTTGTGTTGAATGCAGTGTACTTAATACTTTCCTCCTCAACCTTCATTTGATGGAATCCAGAGGCTAAGTCTAGCCTTGAAAAGATTCTTGCTCCATTTAATTGATCAAATAAATCATCAATTCTGGGGAGTGGATATTTATTCTTGATGGTAACTTTGTTTAATTCCCTGTAATCAATACACATTCTCATTGTACCATCATGTTTCTTTACAAATACCACTGGAGAACCCCAGTTTGAACTACTAGGCCTTATGAAGCCCTTCTGCTCCAATTCTTCCAATTGTTGTTTCAATTCCACTAATTCTTTAGGACCCATTCTGGTAGGCTTCTTGATGATAGGACTTGCTCTTGGGATTAATCTTATCTGAAATTCAACTTGACTATTTTCAGGAACTCCTATAACCTCTCCAAAGACATCTGGGTATTCATTTATTACATTTATGTCTTCCAGAATTAATACTTTTTCAGTCATGCTCCACATTTGATTAAGGCAATTTGTTTTGGCTATTTCACTCATGACTATAATATTTTTACCATTTTCTGTTTTCAAAGAAATAGTAAAATTTTCCAAGTTCAAAATTGCTTTGAATTTATTCAACCAATCTACTCCTAAAATAATTCCTATTCCAGGATATTTTAACACAAACAAATCAGATTTAAACATATTTCCTCCTATGTTTAATTTTACTCCCAAACATTTAATTCCTAGCATGCAAGAACTACCTAAGGGACTCTGAATAAACAAAGGCTTATCAACTAAATTGCATGTGAGAGCCAATTTATTTACTATGTCTTGTAATATTAAGGAATGTGTAGCCCTAGTGTCATATATAACTGAGATTGGATAATCTTTAATTAGGAGTATACCTTCCAATTGTCCAGAATTTCCCACTGCATTTGCTTTTGCTTTGCCTTCCAATGCTCCTACCTTTGCTCCTTTCTTGAACTCTAGGCAATTCCTTTTGATATGACCTTCTTTCCCACAATTATAGCAACTGAATGGGGCTTTCTTAGCTGCTTGACACCTATTACTCATGTGTCCTTCCTTGCCACAGTTGTAGCAAATAACTTTCTTCTTAACCTCCCCACTAGTAGCTCCTTCAACCTTCTTGTCTGAATTCTTCTTGTCATAAGGATGTGCTCTATTTTTCCCTTTCTTGTTGTTGTTATTAGCTCTCATGTTCCTAAATTTCTCCATTGCATTATCATGTTGTTCAAAAGAAAGAGTGAGATCTATGACTTGATCAAATGTTTTGTCTTTGTATGGTAGCATTGCTCTACTTAAACCAGCATTAAGTCCTTGAATAAATCTTGAATTCTTTGATCCTCATTCCCTATGAGCATGGTTCCATACTTAGACAAGCTCTCAAACTTTTTAGTATATTCAGTCACACTCATTGATCCTTTCCTCAATCTTATAAACTCCTCAAGAAGTGTTGCCTTAGCTGTTGCTGGGACAAATCTAGCCTCAAGCATATCCTTGAACTGATCCCATGTTATCTCATTTTCCAATCTCCCCGTGATGATTACCTCCCACCAATCCAGTGCTTCTCCTTTGAGCCTTCTGGAAGCTATTTGCCTCTTCCTTTGGTCATTGATTTGCATGTCTGCAAATATCCTTTCCAGAGTTCTTAGCCATGTTTGCACAACCATGACTCCTTCAGTGCCTTCAAAATCCTTGCCTCCTAAATTTGAGAATGTTTTCAGTAGCTTAGATAACTCCTCATGAGGATTTTCTTCCCTCTGCACTACTCCTTCCCTAAATGCCCTCACCAAATCTTGCAAATTGACCAATGGTGTTGCACTAGAGGATCCTGCTCCAGAGTTTGGTGGTCTTCCTACCATGATTTTCTATATAATTTACATAGCTAGTTAGTCTTGTTTTTGATTTAATTGTTTCAGTAATTTATTCCTACTGAAAATATTTTTATGTGGTTTGTTCCTTAGGATTTTATCCATATAAGAAAATTAGATTTTTTTTTGCTATGTTTTTGGTAACATAGCTCTGATACCAACTGAAGTGACCCAACTTTCTTCTACTATATTTTTGTGATTTTTTAGTTGAGTTCTTTTTACAAGAGATCACTTCTTTTATTACCTCTTTCATTTCATTTAATTAATTTCCCAAGATCCAGAATTTACAAATATAAAAATATCAGTATTTTAATCAAATCATATCATTTATATATATGAAGATATATAAATGTTTCTTTGCCTATCAGAGTGTAAAGTAGCAAAGAAATTTTATCACACAATATTTTCCATAATTGGAAGGTTTTGTGTCACATAGCTATTTCTACACTTTTAATCTTTTATTTGACTCAAGATTGACTTATACATGATTCAAGTGTTACCACCTTTAATTGACTCAGGATTAACTAATACATTTTCAGGTATTTTCATCTTGGAATGACCCAAGATTGACTAATACATGATTCAAGTATTAGCATCTATTATTTCTTCTTCATTTTCCATATTATTCTCTAAACCAGATTGATTAATTTGTAGATTTATAACTCATGTATTTGATCTTTGGAATTCAGGAATTCATATAGGTTGCTTTAGGATGATAAAACATATTAAAACTTGGTTTGATCAATGGATCACTAATTAGTCTAGCCCAGATTCAGGATTCAGACATACACATGCACAAAACATGCACAAACTTGCACAAGCAAATCAGGTCAAGCAAAATGCACATATCTAGGTTCATGAAGCATGTGATGATCATGTGAGCAATAGGATTGTAAACTGATCTAAAGGTCATACAGATTCTGATATATAGACTGTAAATGGTGTTGAATATGATTTAAAAAGATCTTTACACATTTTTGGCTAAAAGCTTACAAACTGTGGTGTTTTGGATTTTTAAACACTTACAAAATTACTCTACATTCTTGTTGAGTCTATATTGTCTATCCCAATTTCTGGCTTGCTAATTCAGTTTCATACTGAAGTCGGTTCTAGATTTTACCAATTCCAATTCCTAAGTCCTTGTATACTTATGATTTTCAGGTTCTATGGTATCATAATCCTACCCTTGTTCTAGACCTATCATAGTATTAAGTTGCATTTCAAATTAGCTTACACTATGGTCTGGTTTGCTTCAGAAATCTGAAGACTATGGCTTCAAACTTTTGCATGTACTTGTATCAATTACAAGACATGTACAAGCCTTACTGGTTAGCCAAGACCATGTTCAACCCATCCACTTAATACTTTAGCATATGTTTATTTTAAAACTACTTAAACTTTATAGCTGAACATAACAAGCATGCCAAGGAGAATATATCCACATATCAGATTATATGGTATGCTATCCTTCATTATAATCCTCTGGATTATTTCTAGAGTTTGCTACATAAATCAACAACTCACAAGCACATATAATACTTAAGCTTCCTTTGCATGTTCTTTTCAAGAAAACAAAGCAAGTTTCAATCCTGGAAATACACAAGACATAAGAGAGTTTGCCTAGATTATTTATTACAATTAAACCTCTACTTCTCTAAAGAATTTTAAAACCAGCAAGTTCTTCAAATATCCATACAAGCAAGCTACTCAAGCATCTTTCCCTGCACCAACACTTTGAACTGCCTCAATGAAAATGAGACACCCCAAAGATTGCAAAGGCAACAAATAGGGTCAGAAAATATATTCTGGTGTGAGTGAAATCATAGTTTATAAATAACTTGTAATTACTAAACATTGTGCAGAGATTCATATGTTTGATGCTTATTTAAATTTATACTAAAATCTGAGTATATATATATATACACATATAAGCTCATACTAACATACATGCACACAAGCATTCCTTCATCAACACAATTCAGTTATATGTACATATACTCCTATGGATTGACTCCCTTAATTCCATAGCTCAATTTTTCAATCCCCATTTATCATTTATTTGGTCTTAACTCTTGCCATTAAACACCATGTGTGCATTGCAAAGGGGCTCAATTCTGTTAACCCTTTACACAGAGGCCTACAGTTATTAAACAAGTCATGCACATACCCATCATCCACCTAATGATAAATAGATCAAGGCACTACTCCTAGATTAGCTTTATAATCTAGAGACCATTCTCATTTTTCTTTCAGGAGAATTTTATTAATTCTTGAAATGCTTCCTATTCTTTTCTTCTTTTCATAAATCAGAGAGTATTAAACCCACTCAGGGATTTTAGCCAGACATACCAAGTATCCATGTAAAACACCACATCCCATTTTAAGGTTATTTTTATTCAATCATATTTTCTAAGACCTGCATAAATTTATTTCCAGAAATATTCCCATTTCTTACATAATTTTGGTGAAGTCATATAAAACCTTACATTTTATTTTACTATGAACATAGGGTAAGATTTTTAAGAAAAACCCATAAAAACATATTGACTTGTGATTTGAACAAATCAGCACACACACACACACACACACACACACACACATATATATATATATATATATATATATAATATTGCATTGTTCATATCATTTTTAAAATGAACTAGACATAAGCATGAATCTCCTAATTCACACTGCCTATTTCATTCTTCATTAGTACCTTATTTCTCAGTAAAAATGTTTAACTCACTCCCATATAAAAACTGGATTATAAGTTATAAAATCCCTTTTTCTGTGATTAGGGTGTTTGTCTTTTCAAAGCATTAATCCAAACTAACAAAACATATCAAAACATCAACCAAAGACTCAGCCAAGACACCAACCATGATCAACATTTATTTATTCAGAGAATAGAATTAAACAAAAACATGATATGATTTTATATAAGTAATATGGCTGCCCTTAACTTGGGTCTTAATGCCTTAAATCTCATAAAATGATTAATCACTCACCTTCCTTCTTCTTTCCCCGAGAATGCTTTAACTTGAAAACAGTGTGTATTTGCTCTTCTTTTTCTTTCTTAAAATATCTTTCTGTTTTCCAAAAATAAACTGCTGCTTATCCTTTGATTTTTAAAACATTCAGCTAGGATTTTAGTGGAGTAAAATCCCCATTTTATCCCCACACAAATAAGAGAATTTTGTATGTGTTTTTATGGCTAAATATGCCGTTTTCTTTTTGATTTTATTTCAGGTATTTTAGTTGCTTTTCTTTTTTTCTGTGTACATGCCATTTGCATGTTTCACCTACACACTATTTTCATGTGACTTATTTATATTATTTATTTTCTTAAGGCAAATCTGAAATGTTCACATATATATCTTTTTATCAATTAATTCTTTGCTAATGTTTCAAGCCATTTGTTTTCTCTTGATTATAAAATGTATTTATACCTATATAATATTAATCTGGTTTCATATATTTTAATAATCATAAGAGTTTATTTTATCACTCTATACTCCTTTGGCTACTTATATGCAGTATATATTTATATATGAGATATGTGAATATAAAACTTATTCACACTTAGTTATTTTCCTTCTCATTATTATTTATTGAAGTTATTTTCTCCTCATTATCATTTACTGAAAACAACTATCCTCTTCCTTATTTATTTCACTTATTCTTGATATTTATTTTCAATTTATTTTATTGTTTGAATATTTTCCATTAACTTATTTTTATAAAAATTATTTTTATCTCAATAATTTGGGTCTTCACAGTTTTCTCTTGTATAACCTTTAATTATATATTCACCCTAACATTTTAACTTTTTGAATATTTTAGGTAAGTTATATATATTAGAATGAAATTTAGTATTATACAAATAAGTTTTATTCAAATTCAACTATTTCAACTTGTTATAAATTCATTTCTCTTTTCATATATTCCAATTATTAAAAAATTCACTTTATTTCAATAATTGAAACCATTTCTTAATATGAACTTAAGATTCAAATTTTTGGTTTCACTTCAAACTATTTTGAAATACATATATTTTATAAATCAAATTATACATAAGGAATTTAAATCAAATCCATTTTTCCAAAACAAAAGTAAATGGTTTAGAAATGTTAACAAAACAACAAATGAAAATCTAATACTATCATTTCTTACAATGAATTTATTTAACTATCCAATCTCAGAAAATTATACTTTTATATATAAAATATAACCATATATAAAATTATATCATTTACAAATTTCGAAAATGATATCGTGTCAGTTTGTTTTGTTCAAGTGTTTTGGAATTCCTATGGATAGCGTTAGCTAGACGAATCGATCGAAACCCAAAATTCAAACTTAACAACTCAAACAACATAATATAAAACATTTTATATAAATTACAAATACACTCCCTCATAGGATGATTTAAGGATGGATTTCAACACAAGGATAGAGATTCAAATTTAGAGGGACCTTAATCAGAGAGAATTCAACTACAAATATAACTAGAAAGGAAGATAAGATAATTAAGCTACAAAGAAAAAGGATCGATAGACTTATATAAATCGCGGGCGACCTTAACCGGGTCAACCGAGATTCCAGGAATAAGATTGATGCGGAAATTCAATTTCCCGCTTGAAGGGGTGGAGAAGTGACTTCACCCAATGTCAGGATAATCTTTGATTATCGGAGTGGAGTCAAGATTACAAGGGAATTACCCGGATCGTCTCCTAGAGACAGTCCGAGCTTTGCAAGAAATAATAGCATCTAAACCGAGGACATAGAAATCTCCGGTGAATCGACGCCTGTTGTAAAGGAGTTCACTACTTTACAAATCATACTAAGGTTGTCGGAACAGAAATGGAGTTATGGGATGCTCCAGTATCAAGAAGAACACAAACAGGAAGAGACCAAAATGGATTTCAGAACAAGGGGAAAGTTCCAAAAGTTTTAAAGGAAACCCAAGGCAAAGAAGAAGAAACTCAAGCTTGAACGGAGGTGATTCTATAATTAAATTTACTCTATATGCTAAGTTTTCCTAAACCAAAGCTCTGATACCACTTGTAATGACCTGGTATTTCGAACCATTCGCATCCACACATGCCAGACTTGAATTGCTCAGAATGTCAGATTGTTAATTTATATTCTGCAAAACTTAACATATACAGTAAATAAATCAATCACAGAATCACAAACACAGAGTATTACAATAATAAGCAGTGGAATAGATAAATAGTAGTTTATGAAGCTACTATAAAACATCATAGTCTGAAACAAAATACAACAGAATCTCAAATACAGAGTAGTCTCAAATATAGAAGTAATTGATAAGACTGAACAGAAATCACTGGAAACAACTGAAATTGTAACGACCCAGAATTTTGAACGAATTAAATTGAGAATATTTAATTTATTTTAAATATTTGAACGATAATCTAATTCGAATCCCGAATTTAAATATCGAAATCGGCGATTAAATTATAAAAATTTAATCGATTGAAGTTGAATAAAAATTTGTATCTTCAATTTAAAGCTAAAGAAAAATATTTCGAACACTTGTAAATTTTATATTGATGATACTGAAGATAACGGAAGCTTCAGAATTTAATTTCAGACTGTTTTGTTCAGTTCTGGAATTTATATCGTTCGTATCGATATTTAAAAATAGCCGTCCGAGGGACAGTCTCGGAATTCGACGAAACCAGTTCCATTGGGTCCGTAATATTGAATTATTATCAGATTTCAAATTTTGTATTTTTCGGAATTCATATGTGAGAAAACGACAGGTAAACGCGTTGAAAGTTGTATCGAAACAAACTGAGTTTAAAATTTAAATTTAAAATTAAAAACAAAAGACAGCGTCCCTAACCTCGTGCCTAAATTCACGCCAAATATCACGTAAGAAATCGTGATAACCATAACTCTATACCTTCGTTACTCCTCTTCAAGTTCAAAAGACATCAGAACGAAATCAAATTCGTTTCGAAAATGGCCGCCCTCATTCTCTCGTTTTAAATAAAATAAAATTAAAAAAAGGAGGAATCGCGAGTACGATTAGGGTATGGCTCGAGCGAGCAGGAATGGCGACCGAGGCGTTCGAAATTGGGGGTCGCTCGCGTTCGAGCGGCGACCTGGCACTCGGCAACTAGAGGAGGCTCGCAGGGGCTTGGGTGGCGTCGTGGGAGGTCAGCGATCACGAATTGTTCTCGTGACTGGCGCGATGTCGAGATTTTCTAGGAGGAGGGATCGCGAGCGGCGATCGAGTCAAAGGCGGCGGCGTTCAGGCGAAGCTGGGAACTCGCGTAGGGCATGTTGGCAATCGAGCTGGGAAGCGTGCTGGGTTGGCGTTCGATCGACAGCAGCAAATGGGAAGCTCGAACTCGAGAGGCATCGCGATCGAAGTCGAGACTCTGGTGGCGATTCGCTAGGATTTTGGCAAGTGGATGGTCGCGATTGACGCTGAAGGAATACTGCGTTCGAGGGTCGAACGTCGCACTTTTGGGTTCGTTCGAATTCACATGGAGCAGAGGTAGCTCGAGTCTGTCAATGGCATCTGGGTTCGTCGAGTTATCAGGCAGCGAGGTATATTAATTTTATCATTAATTTAGTTCAATACATATATATCTACAGATTGAGAAAAAAATGATAATAATAAATAAATTTGTTAAAGAGAATTTGTTCAAAATTAAAAGTATTGATTTTTGCTGTAGGTCTTAGAAAATTTATATTTTGATTTAAAAAGATACATAGACAGAAATTATAATAATGTATACATATGCAGATGTGAAATATATATATAGTTTAAAAGAAGAATTTTAAAAAGGGAATCAGTTTAAAATATTATATTTGTTTGTTAAAAATAAATCATCAACAATTAAATTTGTTAGATTTAATATAGAAGTTATAAAAAGAAATTGGTTTAAAATTAAATCACTGGCAAATTAAATTTATTGAATGGGAAATTTATTGTTTGATGATTGGTTCGAATATTAATAAATCGTATAAATGTTTATACAGTTTGAGATCGTAAAGGGAACAAAACGAAATGGAAATGGATTGCGAATAAAAGCAAAGGTGAGATTTTCTCACTCGAAGAAAAAAATTTAAATATTGCAGTTATTTATTGACTATTTGATTTCTATGTTGATTGTGATATTAGATATTTTAGGATATATCTATATATATAGCAGTATATACATATTGGCATATGTATATATTGGATTGATGATTTCCCGCCTCGTATAGCGGATGAGACCCTATTGCGCCGTTAGTAAGCGGATTTATAAAAACCTATATACCGCGAAAATTCCGTACTGGAGCGGAATTGGTATTGTGCTAACATCTTTGGATGTAGGGAAACAGGTTGGAGGGATCCAACTGGATTCCTCACCAGTAGTTATTTATTTACAGATATTGTAATGTATTCTGTTATCATATGTTGAGATATGATATGGACTGTTGTGATTGACTAATTGATGCGTTGCATCATCGGATTCAAATTTTGAAGTTTAAAAATAACGATTTTAACTTTAAAAAGAGATTTTTAAAAGTGATTATTTGAAAGTATACGTTTTATTTGAATCTTTGAATTGGTTTATCTTAAATAAATAAATGCTATAAATTTAAAGTTATGAAAATTTTAAATTGTGAAATATAACTGAAAGGTGATTTTGAAATAAATAGTCAAGTGATTAATAAAATAGTTTAAGTTGGATTTCTTTTGAATTATTTAAAAATGATGTATATATAAAAGATGTACAGAATTGATATTTATCAATTAATAGTATTGAAATTTTAAAACGAGTTTCTATAAGTGTTAGAAATTTATAGAATTATAAATTGTGAAGACATGAGATTTATAGAATTATAGATTGTGAAGATTTGAAGTTTATAGATTTATAAAGATTGAAGTTTATAGATTTATAAAGTATGAAGTTATAAAATGAATGAAGTTGTAGAATAAAGAATGATAAGAAATTTACTTGTAACTTGAATTGTTGTTGCCTTTAAATGGGATATTGATTGAATTATTAATAAAGAAGATTTATTAAATTGAAGTCATTAGAAAATAGAAATAGAATTTATAACCGTGTTTATAAATTCGAAATCGATTGAATTTGATAAATCAAATATAGAAGATTATCAAAGAAGATATATTCGCGATTTTGGATAACGAATTTTTATTGAAATAAAAATGTGTGGAAAAGATTGAAATTGGGTTAAGTAAATTGTATTCACGATTTTGGACAGTGAATATATTGTTAAGTAAAATAGATATGGTTTTGGGAAAGCGATATTATGAAATGAAGTTAATTGTTTTAAAAGATGTTTTAAAACGTGTGAACTATCGAAATCATAGATTTCAACATTTATTGTTGAAATAGACGTTTTCGAAAAATAAGGAAATGGTGGACTATAACACTGTTGTTATAGTAAATGATTTTCGAAAGGAAATGTTTTGATGTAGTATTGGGATTTATATATATATCTATCAAAATCCGAATCCCTATACTATTGATTTCGAGTCGTCGTAACGATGTTTTACGCAACATTCGTTTTGACTCAAATAGATGTTGTTAAAAAGAATGATTTCCTTAAAAGAATGAATATGTACTTAATATTGATTTAAGTATATTGAATATTTTCAAATGTTGAAAATAAATAGATTTGTGAAAATACTTATTTTTAAATAAGTATGGAATTGCTTTTCCAATATGAAATGAACGTTTTGAGAATTTATCCTTGTAAAGATAAATTGAAATTGAATATTGAAAACGATTTGAAAATCGAATATCAGTAGATATTCGAAAGTATAAATCCGATACGGAATTTATAAAAGAAAGCGAAGTTGTTTAAAAATAAATATTGATTTATTTTTGAAAAGTGGAAATTGATTTGAAATTGTTTTCAAATGATTAAGTGTGGAAATTTTATATCTAGTAAAAGATATTTTGGAAGATAAAATAATTTGGGAAAATAATTTGGAATCTGATGATGTTGCGCATCTTTATTGATAGTTAAATAACCGACTATCAATAATTACCTTTAGATAGGTATTTGTTGTGATTGGATGAATTTGAATGCCACACTTGTTTTTAAATAACGCTCACTATTCGGGTTAGCCGGGAAAGGACCATGGGGTCGTATAACCCATTCCGAATATGTGATACGTCGTTATGAATCGCATTTGAAGACCGGTGTTGAAGACCGGATATTTTTGAAAACGGAAGGATTACCGTCGAGTTACTCTACATCGACTGATCTTCGATTTAGAGGTTTTATCACCCTTAGTGATGGGAAGTCCTGACGTGATTGAAAATTTATCCGGATATGCAAGGGCTTCGTGAGAAGTGCCTTCGGTTCTGTTCGATCCCGGAACAGACTTGTATGGATTGTGTGTCTGACGTTACAATTTGAGATATAAAGCTGATTTCTTTCAAATACATTTCTGTTGGTGGCGGAGAATTTATTCTCTTAGCTTAACACCCTTCTCTGAGACGTACGAGCTCAGAGGTTATGTAGTTGAAATTTATCAGCGATATATCCCAATTTGGTAACGTGGCATACTGAGTGTTGCTGTGAAATGATCAGTGTTTGATCATTTGTGATATGATCATTTGTTTGATCTTATATCTTTGTGATCATAGGTTGATCATTTTGTTTGACCCGAAGCAGGGCTTTTTGAGAAAGCGTAGCTTTGTGGACGAGACTTCGTCGAGCCTCACACCCCGGAAATGGTCGAAACAGGACGAATGCGGCAAGGTTCTAGGGAGTAGCGCCCCTTAGTGTATGTCATTCCTTCTGGATAAAGGTGGTATCATGGTATGGAGCCCAGATACTTAACCTCTGTGGTTGCTGCAAAATTTATTTCTTTGTGGTTGTTGCGAATCGGGGATCCTCGGGAAGATCGGTGACGATCGGGGGATGGCATACGCGTGTCAGTAGTTACCTATTTTTGCAGAGGTAACCCGGCCTTGTGTTGGCAGAGATCCGGTTAGGTTCTCGGGTCGTCTATTCCAGGGACGTACCCATCGTGGATAGGAAGTTCCTTAGCCTGACCATTTGTTGGAAATCCAAAGAAACAATACGCGACTTGTACGGTATTAGTTGTAGAACCTATCATTCACTTATGGTGGCGCCCCACTGTTTGGATGGTAGCTATAGTAGGCATACGATACTGGTCGTATGTTGGCTAAGATTAATATTATACTTTCGAAATATTTTCTACACTATGCACTAATAATAATATCAAGAGTGATTTGATTTTGCGTAGTAAGCATCTTTGACTATCATAAGAAGAAATCTCCTCCAATTCTGCGTTTGCATTGTGTGTGTGGCGGGAGGTCTTATGGTAGTTTCATTTTCCAAAAGCATTGCGAATTGACTTTAAAATTCTTCTGTTATTTATTTTAAAGAAAGATAACTGTTTTACGATCTCACACCAGTCACCATGACTGACTCGGAGTTTATTGTTCCCTTCTAAACTCTGGGTGCCCACAAATTTCCACACGGGCAGCCTAGAGTTATGTTATCAGGATATTCTGGATATTCTGGAGCTTTGGAGATAAGCTGGATGGCGAGACGTAGTATTTGTATCTGATAGTATTTATTCCGCTGTGTATTCTGTATGAGGACAAGTTATATAACTGTTCATTGTTGTATATTGACTCTGATGATTGATGTATGTATAAAATGATATAGTTCTTTGTTTTAAAGATTATTCATTTATCTATTATATATTGTTCCGCTGCGATATGTGAGATTCTGATATTGTCTCTGTTCTGTGTTTCTATTGATGTCGTTCAGATGTTTTCTGTTGTTCTTCTTCTTTCTTTCTTCTCTTTTTCTTCTATCTCCTTCTTCTTCTATTTTTTTCTTTTTCTCAAAACCCTCACTATTGGAGTTTCCGGCACTCGATTGCTCGGCAGTCGATAAAGTGAGTATCGATGTCGAATTTTCGAAAGTCGAAAATTTCGGGATGTGACAAAGTGGTATCAGAGCATATGGTTAAGCGACAACCCTGCTCTGTTGGGTGTTACTCATTAGAGATAGAGTCAGTAGTACTCTAGAATGAGTTGAGTGTAATAATAGATATGAGCGCGTATTTGTTATTTGAATATAAAATTGTTTTGTATTGTGTTGACTTATCGGTTGATTGTTTATGGATTCTGGTCGGTGCAGTCTAGCTAACTGTAGTCAATAGGGGTTTCTAAACTCTTAAACAAGATAAACCGACACAGTATTTATTTTAAAACGGGTAAATGAAATAATTTTACCCAAAACTATTTTGTATAAAAAAGAAATGTTTTCTATGAATTACTATAGTATATGGTTGCATGGTTGTTTGAAGTGATAATATTAATCTATTATCATTGAAATTGAATAAGAAATTAAAAATCGTAACTCCAAAGATAAAGAAATAAATTCACATACAAATGAAATTAAAGAATGTAAATTATAAATGTAACTTATAATTTGAAACGGAATTCCAGAGAAGTTTTTGGAAATGTTTTGGAAAGAATTTGAAAATTTTGGAGATTTGGAAAGTTTAATTCCCTTTTGATTTGAAAATGATTTTCGAAGGTTTTGAAAAGTATTTTGAGAGATGAAAGCTCTAAACTCTTTTCGGTCGCTGGAAAATAACTTCGATGATGACCGCGGCATCATTGGTGTTCATTTTCGGGTTTCCAGAAGAGGAATTGCTGCCAAAGTGTTTTAAATGAAAGTTGTTTGAAAAGTTGGGTTTTGTTTTGAAAGTTCAAAGGATGATTTGACTTGTTTTCAAAATGGTTTTGAAAAGGTTGAAAAAGACTCTGGAATACTATAAAGAATATTTACGGAATATTATTGAATTGATAACTTATACGAATAGAAATTGTCAATGTGAAATATGAAATTGTGATTGGAATTAAAGTTCATTAACAAGTAAAATCTATAAATGTGAATTGAAAGTATAAGGAAACGAATTCATATATAAATAAAATGGTAAATATGAAGTGTAAATGTGATTTATAAATGAAAATGGAATTCCAGATAGATATTGGAAAAATTAAAATTCATTAATGAAATGAATTTGTAATATGAATATATAGGTGATTATAAATCGAAATGTAAATAAGTTGATAACTTATAGAATATTCGAAATTTGATTAGAATGAAATTCAAATTGAAAAACGAATGAATTAGTGAATGAATGAATAAATTGCGATTGCAAGTGCCAGAAAATGAAATTGAATGTTAAAATTCATTTTGAATTTGAAAGTAAATAGCACTGGAATTGAATTTGATAAATGAAGTATTGAACTGAAAGTTAGTAAGTGAAGCTAATTGATTATTGAATTCAAATGGAAAATTTGAAATGTAAAATTGAATGGAAATGAATATGAAACTTCAATAGGGAAGTAAAAATGATATAAACAGTTTATATTGAGAATTTTGTAATAGAATTTGCAAAATGATTTGAATGCTGTAACTAGATATAATGGCTAGTAGGATATACAGGTATAAAGGAATTGGAAATTTTGATTTCAAAGATAAATTTGAATTGCTTGAAAAAGGTACATATTTTAAATTCTATATGAGTTTTTGATGATTTCTCTCTAGCCGCTTGGCTTTTTCTTTTTCTTTTTGAAATCTGAGAGTCCGTAGGGACGTTTTGTAGTCGTGCCGTATTAGCCGCGCAAAGGAGACGCTGGCGAATTTTTTTGGAAATTTCGGGTGTTAGAAAATTTTTGAGAAATTTTTGAAGTTAAAATTTGAATTTAAACTCGAATTTGAATTTTGAAGTTAAACAATGTTGTTTTGAAACTTATAATTGAAGTTGGAAATTTAGTTGAATGATAACGAATCTTTAGTAGAAAGATTTGTTTTGAAGAATTGATAAAACTATTGAATGTTGAAAAATAGTAGACGAGTTAAGGACCATTTTTCCTAACTTGTAATTTCGAGGACGAAATTCTTTTAAGGAGGGAAGTTTGTAACGACCCAGAATTTTGAACGAATTAAATTGAGAATATTTAATTTATTTTAAATATTTGAACGATAATCTAATTCGAATCCCGAATTTAAATATCGAAATCGGCGATTAAATTATAAAAATTTAATCGATTGAAGTTGAATAAAAATTTGTATCTTCAATTTAAAGCTAAAGAAAAATATTTCGAACACTTGTAAATTTTATATTGATGATACTGAAGATAACGGAAGCTTCAGAATTTAATTTCAGACTGTTTTGTTCAGTTCTGGAATTTATATCGTTCGTATCGATATTTAAAAATAGCCGTCCGAGGGACAGTCTCGGAATTCGACGAAACCAGTTCCATTGGGTCCGTAATATTGAATTATTATCAGATTTCAAATTTTGTATTTTTCGGAATTCATATGTGAGAAAACGACAGGTAAACGCGTTGAAAGTTGTATCGAAACAAACTGAGTTTAAAATTTAAATTTAAAATTAAAAACAAAAGACAGCGTCCCTAACCTCGTGCCTAAATTCACGCCAAATATCACGGAAGAAATCGTGATAACCATAACTCTATACCTTCGTTACTCCTCTTCAAGTTCAAAAGACATCAGAACGAAATCAAATTCATTTCGAAAATGGCCGCCCTCATTCTCTCGTTTCAAATAAAATAAAATTAAAAAAAGGAGGAATCGCGAGTACGATTAGGGTATGGCTCGAGCGAGCAGGAATGGCGACCGAGGCGTTCGAAATTGGGGGTCGCTCGCGTTCGAGCGGCGACCTGGCACTCGGCAACTAGAGGAGGCTCGCAGGGGCTTGGGTGGCGTCGTGGGAGGTCAGCAATCACGAATTGTTCTCGTGACTGGCGCGATGTCGAGATTTTCTGGGAGGAGGGATCGCGAGCGGCGATCGAGTCAAAGGCGGCGGCGTTCAGGCGAAGCTGGGAACTCGCGTAGGGCATGTTGGCAATCGAGCTGGGAAGCGTGCTGGGTTGGCGTTCGATCGACAGCAGCAAATGGGAAGCTCGAACTCGAGAGGCATCGCGATCGAAGTCGAGACTCTGGTGGCGATTCGCTAGGATTTTGGCAAGTGGATGGTCGCGATTGACGCTGAAGGAATACTGCGTTCGAGGGTCGAACGTCGCAGTTTTGGGTTCGTTCGAATTCACATGGAGCAGAGGTAGCTCGAGTCTGTCAATGGCATCTGGGTTCGTCGAGTTATCAGGCAGCGAGGTATATTAATTTTATCATTAATTTAGTTCAATACATATATATCTATAGATTGAGAAAAAAATGATAATAATAAATAAATTTGTTAAAGAGAATTTGTTCAAAATTAAAAGTATTGATTTTTGCTGTAGGTCTTAGAAAATTTATATTTTGATTTAAAAAGATACATAGACAGAAATTATAATAATGTATACATATGCAGATGTAAAATATATATATAGTTTAAAAGAAGAATTTTAAAAAGGGAATCAGTTTAAAATATTATATTTGTTTGTTAAAAATAAATCATCAACAATTAAATTTGTTAGATTTAATATAGAAGTTATAAAAAGAATGTAACGACCCGTATTTTTCACGGATCGAAAAGTTCGTCAAATCTGGAATTTTTGCATTTTTAAGTCATTTCAGATTTTTTTTGGGGAAATTTGTCTAAGTCCTAGGTCGTACGCGACCTAAGGGTTGTTGGCAACTTAGAGGAGGTCTGCGACTTAAGAAATGTTGTGAGCGACCTAAGTTTTGTTAAGTGTTAGGTCGGCTGGGAAAGTTAGCGACCTAGTAGTTGCCGAGTTAGCGACCTAGTAGTTGCCGAGTTAGCGACCTAGTAGTTGCCGAGTTAGCGACCTAGTGGTTCTGAGTTAGCGACCTAGTGGTTCTGAGTTAGCGACCTAGTGGTTCTGAGTTAGCGACCTAGTGGTTCCGTGTTAGCGACCTAAGGAGTTAGCTTGTTAGCGACCTAAGGAGTTAGCTTGTTAGCGACCTAAGGAGTTAGCTTGTTAGCGACCTAAGGAGTTAGCTTGTTAGCGACCTAAGGAGTTAGCTTGTTAGCGACCTAAGGAGTTAGGCTATGTGTTAGGTCGTAACACTGTTAGGTCGTATGTTGTGTTAGGTCGCGTAGGTTGCTAAGTTGTTAGGTCGCTGGGGTAGTTCAAGTGTTAGGTCGCGTGTTGTTTTAGGTCGACTTGTGTTAGGTCGCAACCCAACTGAGTCTTAGGTAGTTAGGTCGTTAGGTTGTTAGGTCGCTGGGTTTCCTAAGTGTTAGGTCGCTGAGGAGTTAAGTCGTGCATCTGTTAGGTCGCGTAGATTGCTAAGTTGTTAGGTCGCTAGAATAGTTTGTGTTAGGTCGCGTAGATCTATCTGTTAGGTCGGAGAAGCTTAGGTCGGAGAGTCTTAGGTCGGAAACGACCTAGGGAGATAGCCAGATTTCGACTTAAGGACAGATTTCAGCTATAAATAGGAGGGGTTGTTCTCACTTTTTGGGATCCGGATTTTTGAAGCGACGAAGTGCTGCCATTTTGAGAGCTCGACTTCTACACTTCTTCACTTCTTTTCTCCACTTTAATCTAGTGCTTCCATCCATCCAAATCGAAGATCGAGATTGAAGATTCAAAAACTTGGATTGAAGATCTTCATCTTTTCAAGAGAGATTTCTTCATTTGAAGCGGATTTGTGATAGATCTAGCTTCATCCTTCGCTGTCCAGATCTGAAGTGTGTTGATTTGAGGTTGTTTAGGTGATTTGGTGAGTGGTGATTATCTCTCACACGGATCCAAAGGAGTATATCGGATTGTTGGCTCGTTTTGGTGTTAAAATAGAGATTTCCATGCATTTTCTTCATCCTATGTGTAGATCCGTATAGATCCATTGTTCATGATGATGTTGCATCCATTTTATCATATGTTAACCTATGCAAGTTCATTCATCAAGTTTGTAGAGATATAATCCATGTTTTCATGCTTATTGGACTTTCAACTCTTTAATTACGAAAATGCCATTATTGTTATAATTGTCTACTTAGATCATATTTGAATGCTTGATTGCTTGGATTGATGTTTGATTTGATTGCTTATTATGAACTAGATGATTGATGATTAGATTTAGATCGAAGATGATTCAAAAGCTAAGGGAAAGGCTCTTGAATTGGAAAAGCTGCTCGTGGCATATGTAGCGGGATGATGAAGCTCTTATGCATAGATTCGATGATGCGATGATGAGATGAGGCTTTGCGAGGATGTAATGAAGCGAGGCATCATATGATGAAGACTTGGTCTAATCCAGACGGGATCATTCCAAGCATGTTGATAACTCGGTGATATGATTCGAGTTGAAGATAATGAATGGATATGAGAATAGTCGTCGAGGAGGATGACCAGGAGGCTTGGATAGCATCGTTGTTGAAGGTTCTAGCATGCTCTAAGCAAGAGTACGTTTGGGCAGATTCGATAGTCCCAACGGCCAACTGTTGATGGTCGAGTACTCTGGGCAGATTCGATAGTCCTAGGCACGGGCTGCGACGACGTGCGGGAGTTATGTCTAGAACCGGGGTTTCCATTAGCCCTTGACGGACGGCTGAAAGAATGTGCCGGTCATTCAATTAACGGTGATATCGAAGCAATGATAACAGTGATAGCCAGAGTCATGGATGTTTGGTTGTATCGTCATTCGGACTCAAGAGCGGTATTTTCTGGGTGCTTATCTGATTTAGGCCTTGGTACTTGGAAAACATCGCCCTTGACTCGAGTGATAGTAGCTTTACTTTAAATTGTATGCTCTGCTATGTTTGCTTCTGCTTAGTGTGTGTCTGGGGGCTATCACTGTAGAATGAGGTTGGAGTGGGAGGGTTGTATTCCTATTCCTTTTCCTTTATGCTCTTTTGGTATGTTGTTAGTTAATTTACTGCTCACTAAGACTGTTGTCTGACTCAAGGCTTTATGTTTTAATTCTTATTGCCTTGGGCTGTTCGTCCATTTTGGGACGGGCAGACTAGGTAGCAGGTGACAGGTGCTGTTCTCTTCTCACGATGCTGATATCGAAGACGAGCTAGAGGGTTGCATATTATTTTCTTATATGTACTGGATATTCCGCTGTTTTGTATTCTCTGAGAGATTTGTAGTGAGGCTGGATGTATTGACTATGTGGATGCTTGTATTCAACTATTATGAAGTTTTATATGATGTCATTTTGTTCTGTAAAGCTTCACTATACTTATGCTCTATTGTATTTTTATCCATGCGCTGTGAGTAATACGATAGATTCAGTTGTTTTAAATCTTGTCTTGACAATCGTCCATGGTCGCCTGGCACACTTTACAGCGCTCTATCTCTAGATTCGGTGCAGGGGTCATGGGCGGTCGTCACATTTGGTATCAGAGCATTGGTTAATCGATTTTACCCAACGCTCGCTGTCGTAACTACGTATGAGAGACGTAATTGTATTGTGATGGATGATTACTATATATAATATAGTAGCTTAGTAGAGTTTGAGTCCTTTATGCAGTTGTTTCTCTAGATGTTCTAATCATTCCTTTTTATAGATATTGAGAATGAGTCGAAGAGGGAGACCAGCTGCTAGGGGAGGTCGTGCTACTGAAGAGACTGCTGATTATGCAGCCATGTTCGAAGCTATGATGACTTCGATCATGAGAAGGATACCAGTTCCGGGGGCGGCAGTTGATGTTGGAGTTCAAGTCCAAACTCCGAAACCAGTGGATTTTGCTAAGCTGTGCAAGGATTATACTGCTCTTGGAGGGAAGGTTTTCTTGGGAACAGAATCTACCATTGAGGTCCAGAGGTGGATAGATGCTTGTAGAAGGATCTTTGGTGATTTGGGAATTGATGATGCAACTAAGAGGAAGTTGGCATCAAGGCAGCTTCAAGGGAGAGCTTCTGATTGGTGGAACTCTATTACCATCAATACTGCGGAGGAAGAGATTACTTGGGAACAATTCCAAGCTAGATTTGAAGCTAAGTTCATTTCTACAGCTCAGAAGTCTGTTCTGTTCAAGAAGTTTGTGGAGCTCAAGCAGGGAGGGAGATCTGTTCTTGAGTATGTTTCTGAGTTTGAAGCTTTGTCCAAGTATGCTCGGTCATATATTGAGTCTGCTTACCAGAAGAATGAGAAGTTCGTGACTGGTTTGGATAGTTATCTTGGGAGACAGTTGATGGATCATTTGGACGATTCATTTGAGAAGCTTGTGGAGAAGGCTCTTAGGCATGAGAGTCTGTTTCCTAAGGAAGGACCTGTTGTTGCTGCTACCAAGGGAGAATCTAAACCACAGCAGGGTGGAAACCAGAAGAGGAAGCAGCAGCAGCAGAAGGGTAAGGATGGCCAGAAGAAGCCGAAAGGCGAGGTGACTTGCTACAATTGTCAGCAGAAGGGCCATTTCTCCAAGGATTGTAAGAATCCGAAGGCACCGATGAAGTGTCACAACTGTGACAAGCCGGGACATTTCAGGAAGAATTGTCCAGAACCAAGGAAGGACAGGCAGATTGTGCAAGCCTATGCTTTGGGGGCTGTTCCGTCGTCTTCGAAAGCTCCTACTGCTGAAGAAAAGGGAAAGAGTGTGGTTGTTCAAGGTACTCTTTTCCTATGTGGTGTTCCAGTTAGAGTTCTATTTGATACTGGAGCGTCGCATTCATTTGTTTGTAATGAACTAGTAGGCCGGTTAGGTTTGAAGCCGGATATTGTTGATAGGCCATTGGTTGTGACTAATCCAGTTGGGGGTTCGTCTTGTTTGTGTATGTTATGCCGTGGTCTAGTTGTGTCGAGTCATGGTTGCTCTTTTGTTTGTGATTGCTTTGTTTTGAACTTTGCGGGGTTCGGAATTATCTTGGGTATGGACTGGCTTAGGAAGTATGCGGCTAAGGTTGATTGCGAAAGGTTGGAAGTGACAGTCGAGAATGTGGAGGGGCGAAAGATTGTGATACGATGTAAGCATGAGGAAGGCGTCTTCATGAGCTTCATGTATTCGCTAGTTGTTCCACGGGATGGACTGTCTTTAGTGCCAATCGCAAATGGATTCGAGGATGTCTTTGACGAAGTCAAAGGGTTGCCGCCGCATAGAGAGATCGAGTTTCGTATAGATCTAGTTGAAGGAGCCAGACCTGTTGTGATGCCTCTTAGGCGGATGGCGCCTAGGGAACAGCAAGAGTTGAGGGTGCAAGTTGATGATCTTTTGCAGAAAGGATTCATTCGGCGTAGTGTGTCCGAGTGGGGTGCACCAGTTGTGTTTGCAACCAAGGCAGATGGGTCGTTGAGACTGTGCGTCGATTATCGTGAGCTAAATAAGGTGACTAAGAAGAACAAGTATCCATTGCCGAGAATAGATGACTTGTTTGATCAGCTTCACGAAGCTAAGGTGTTTTCTCAGATGGATCTGGCAACGGGATTTCACCAGTTGAGAGTTGCTAAGGATAGTGTGCCGAAGACTGCTTTTCGAACACCATCCGGTTTCTTTGAGTGGCTGGTAATGCCGTTTGGATTGACTAACGCGCCAGCATATTTTGTGGATCTTATGAATAGAGTGTTCAGAGATCAGTTGAACAAGTTCGTACTTGTGTTCGTGGATGATATTCTGATTTATTCCAGAACGGAAGAAGAGCACAAGACGCACTTGCGTATTGTTTTGGAAATCTTACGGAAACATCAGCTGAAGGCTAAGTTTTCGAAGTGTCACTTCTGGAAGAGTGAAGTGAGATTCTTAGGCCATGTGATTTCTGGAAATGGAATAACGGTTGATCCCGCTAAGGTGGCAGCAATCCAAGATTGGGTTAAACCTAAGAATGCATCTGATGTGAGAAGTTTTCTTGGATTAGCAGGATATTATCGACGGTTTATTAAAGACTTCTCCAAGATAGCTGCACCGTTAACAGGATTGACGAAGAAGAACCAAGTGTTCTGTTGGGATGCTAAGTGTGAGCAAGCTTTCGGAATCCTGAAAGAGAGATTGACGAGTGCTCCTGTTTTGACTATTCCAAGTGGGAATGATGAGATGGTGGTTTACACCGACGCGTGTGGTACTGGACTTGGGGCAGTGCTGATGCAGAAGGATAAAGTTGTTGCGTATGCCAGTCGACAACTGAAGCCGCATGAAAGGAATTACCCAACTCATGATTTGGAGTTAGCGGCGATTGTATTTGCTCTGAAGATGTGGAGGCATTATCTGTTGGGAGTTCGATTTGAGTTGTTTACGGATCATAAGTCGTTGAAGTATCTTTTCTCCCAGAAGGATTTGAATCTTCGGCAGCAACGTTGGCTAGAGTTTTTAGCATCATATGATTTTGGTATAGCTTATACTCCGGGAAAAGGTAACGCAGTGGCTGATGCGTTAAGTCGAAGACATGCGGGATTGGGAGCCATGTTTTCTGAATGGAAGAGTCTCGAGTATTTAGCTGGATTTGACTTCAGGCCTAGATGCGAATTGGAACCTGAAATGTTGGCAAACTTATCGATAAGACCGACTCTTGTGGAAAGGATTGGCGAGAGTCAAAAGCGAGATGATAAGCTTGTCAAGATTATCCGTGAATTGGAATCTGGATTGGAGCCAGAAAAGGATAAAGGATTCGAGGTCGATAGAGAAGGTTGGCTTCGAAAGCAAGGACGACTAGTGGTTCCCGATATAGATGAATTGAGGAGTGAAGTTCTGAAGGAAAGTCATCACTCGAAGTTGACAATTCATCCAGGTGGAAATAAGATGTATCGGGATATGAAGAGAACCTACTACTGGGAAGGCATGAAGAAGGATGTTGGAGATTTCATTTCCAAGTGTATGAACTGTCAGTTGGTAAAGGCTGAACAGAAGAAGCCAAGTGGATTGCTTCAACCCTTAGAAGTTCCTACATGGAAGTGGGAACAAGTGTCGATGGATTTTATTGATGGATTGCCTAGAACCAGAACGAGAAATGAAGGGATTTGGGTCATTGTGGATCGTCTGACTAAGAGTGCACGATTCATTCCTGTTCGATCGACTAGGACTGCATCAAAGTTGGCTGAGTTGTATGTGAAGTGGATAGTTCGATTCCATGGTATTCCGAAGAGTATAGTGAGCGATCGAGATCCATTGTTCACTAGTGGATTTTGGAAGAGCTTCCAGGAAGTTTTGGGAACCGAGTTGTGTTTGAGTACAGCTTATCACCCTCAGACAGATGGTCAGACCGAGAGAGTCAACCGAGTTTTGGAAGATCTTCTTAGAGCATGTGTTTTGGACTTCGGAGGATCATGGGAAGATCACCTTCATTTGGTGGAGTTTGCGTACAACAACAGTTACCAGTCAAGTATTGGTATGGCACCATATGAGGCATTGTATGGAAGACCGTGTAACTCTCCGACATGTTGGTTGGAAACTGGGGAAAAGCTGATACTTGGGCCAGAGATGATTCGACAGACTTCGGATTGCATAGAGATCATTCGGCAACGAATGAAGGCAGCCCAAGACCGTCAGAAGAGTTATGCTGATAAGCGTCGAAAGGATTTGGAGTTCGACGTGGGAGATATGGTTTTTGTGAAGATTTCTCCACTGAAGAATGTTATTCGATTCGGGAAGAAAGGAAAATTGACCCCGAGATTTGTTGGACCATTCCCGATCATCGAGCGAATTGGAAAGCTCGCCTACAGATTGGAGTTACCGGAGAAGATGTCGGGTGTGCACAATGTTTTTCATGTATCGTATCTACGGAAGTATGTGCACGACTCGAGAACGGTGGTTTCTGCTGATAGCTGTGAAGACTTAGAAGTTGATCCAGTTGATAGAAGACCTCGTAAGCCACTTCGTGTTGTGGAAACCGACACGAAACAACTTAGGAGGAAGGTAGTTAAGTTGCTCAAGATACAATGGAGTGATGATGATAACGACTGTACGTGGGAGGTGGAAGAGAGGATGAAAGCAGCTCATCCTGAACTCTTCAAGGTATGGCCCTAAGGTGTCGTGTCATCTCACGATATTGTAACTTGTTCTAATTTTAGAATTCTGTACGCTAAGTTAGAATTGGATGCATGGTTTGTTGATTGCTATGGATGGTAGGCGTACAGAATAGTCTTTGATTGCTTTGTTTGCTTGGAATTTCGGGGGCGAAATTCCTAAGGGGGAGAGAATGTAACGACCCGTATTTTTCACGGATCGAAAAGTTCGTCAAATCTGGAATTTTTGCATTTTTAAGTCATTTCAGATTTTTTTTGGGGAAATTTGTCTAAGTCCTAGGTCGTACGCGACCTAAGGGTTGTTGGCAACTTAGAGGAGGTCTGCGACTTAAGAAATGTTGTGAGCGACCTAAGTTTTGTTAAGTGTTAGGTCGGCTGGGAAAGTTAGCGACCTAGTAGTTGCCGAGTTAGCGACCTAGTAGTTGCCGAGTTAGCGACCTAGTAGTTGCCGAGTTAGCGACCTAGTGGTTCTGAGTTAGCGACCTAGTGGTTCTGAGTTAGCGACCTAGTGGTTCTGAGTTAGCGACCTAGTGGTTCCGTGTTAGCGACCTAAGGAGTTAGCTTGTTAGCGACCTAAGGAGTTAGCTTGTTAGCGACCTAAGGAGTTAGCTTGTTAGCGACCTAAGGAGTTAGCTTGTTAGCGACCTAAGGAGTTAGCTTGTTAGCGACCTAAGGAGTTAGGCTATGTGTTAGGTCGTAACACTGTTAGGTCGTATGTTGTGTTAGGTCGCGTAGGTTGCTAAGTTGTTAGGTCGCTGGGGTAGTTCAAGTGTTAGGTCGCGTGTTGTTTTAGGTCGACTTGTGTTAGGTCGCAACCCAACTGAGTCTTAGGTAGTTAGGTCGTTAGGTTGTTAGGTCGCTGGGTTTCCTAAGTGTTAGGTCGCTGAGGAGTTAAGTCGTGCATCTGTTAGGTCGCGTAGATTGCTAAGTTGTTAGGTCGCTAGAATAGTTTGTGTTAGGTCGCGTAGATCTATCTGTTAGGTCGGAGAAGCTTAGGTCGGAGAGTCTTAGGTCGGAAACGACCTAGGGAGATAGCCAGATTTCGACTTAAGGACAGATTTCAGCTATAAATAGGAGGGGTTGTTCTCACTTTTTGGGATCCGGATTTTTGAAGCGACGAAGTGCTGCCATTTTGAGAGCTCGACTTCTACACTTCTTCACTTCTTTTCTCCACTTTAATCTAGTGCTTCCATCCATCCAAATCGAAGATCGAGATTGAAGATTCAAAAACTTGGATTGAAGATCTTCATCTTTTCAAGAGAGATTTCTTCATTTGAAGCGGATTTGTGATAGATCTAGCTTCATCCTTCGCTGTCCAGATCTGAAGTGTGTTGATTTGAGGTTGTTTAGGTGATTTGGTGAGTGGTGATTATCTCTCACACGGATCCAAAGGAGTATATCGGATTGTTGGCTCGTTTTGGTGTTAAAATAGAGATTTCCATGCATTTTCTTCATCCTATGTGTAGATCCGTATAGATCCATTGTTCATGATGATGTTGCATCCATTTTATCATATGTTAACCTATGCAAGTTCATTCATCAAGTTTGTAGAGATATAATCCATGTTTTCATGCTTATTGGACTTTCAACTCTTTAATTACGAAAATGCCATTATTGTTATAATTGTCTACTTAGATCATATTTGAATGCTTGATTGCTTGGATTGATGTTTGATTTGATTGCTTATTATGAACTAGATGATTGATGATTAGATTTAGATCGAAGATGATTCAAAAGCTAAGGGAAAGGCTCTTGAATTGGAAAAGCTGCTCGTGGCATATGTAGCGGGATGATGAAGCTCTTATGCATAGATTCGATGATGCGATGATGAGATGAGGCTTTGCGAGGATGTAATGAAGCGAGGCATCATATGATGAAGACTTGGTCTAATCCAGACGGGATCATTCCAAGCATGTTGATAACTCGGTGATATGATTCGAGTTGAAGATAATGAATGGATATGAGAATAGTCGTCGAGGAGGATGACCAGGAGGCTTGGATAGCATCGTTGTTGAAGGTTCTAGCATGCTCTAAGCAAGAGTACGTTTGGGCAGATTCGATAGTCCCAACGGCCAACTGTTGATGGTCGAGTACTCTGGGCAGATTCGATAGTCCTAGGCACGGGCTGCGACGACGTGCGGGAGTTATGTCTAGAACCGGGGTTTCCATTAGCCCTTGACGGACGGCTGAAAGAATGTGCCGGTCATTCAATTAACGGTGATATCGAAGCAATGATAACAGTGATAGCCAGAGTCATGGATGTTTGGTTGTATCGTCATTCGGACTCAAGAGCGGTATTTTCTGGGTGCTTATCTGATTTAGGCCTTGGTACTTGGAAAACATCGCCCTTGACTCGAGTGATAGTAGCTTTACTTTAAATTGTATGCTCTGCTATGTTTGCTTCTGCTTAGTGTGTGTCTGGGGGCTATCACTGTAGAATGAGGTTGGAGTGGGAGGGTTGTATTCCTATTCCTTTTCCTTTATGCTCTTTTGGTATGTTGTTAGTTAATTTACTGCTCACTAAGACTGTTGTCTGACTCAAGGCTTTATGTTTTAATTCTTATTGCCTTGGGCTGTTCGTCCATTTTGGGACGGGCAGACTAGGTAGCAGGTGACAGGTGCTGTTCTCTTCTCACGATGCTGATATCGAAGACGAGCTAGAGGGTTGCATATTATTTTCTTATATGTACTGGATATTCCGCTGTTTTGTATTCTCTGAGAGATTTGTAGTGAGGCTGGATGTATTGACTATGTGGATGCTTGTATTCAACTATTATGAAGTTTTATATGATGTCATTTTGTTCTGTAAAGCTTCACTATACTTATGCTCTATTGTATTTTTATCCATGCGCTGTGAGTAATACGATAGATTCAGTTGTTTTAAATCTTGTCTTGACAATCGTCCATGGTCGCCTGGCACACTTTACAGCGCTCTATCTCTAGATTCGGTGCAGGGGTCATGGGCGGTCGTCACAAAGAAATTGGTTTAAAATTAAATCACTGGCAAATTAAATTTATTGAATGGGAAATTTATTGTTTGATGATTGGTTCGAATATTAATAAATCGTATAAATGTTTATACAGTTTGAGATCGTAAAGGGAACAAAACGAAATGGAAATGGATTGCGAATAAAAGCAAAGGTGAGATTTTCTCACTCGAAGAAAAAAATTTAAATATTGCAGTTATTTATTGACTGTTTGATTTCTATGTTGATTGTGATATTAGATATTTTAGGATATATCTATATATATAGCAGTATATACATATTGGCATATGTATATATTGGATTGATGATTTCCCGCCTCGTATAGCGGATGAGACCCTATTGCGCCGTTAGTAAGCGGATTTATAAAAACCTATATACCGCGAAAATTCCGTACTGGAGCAGAATTGGTATTGTGCTAACATCTTTGGATGCAGGGAAACAGGTTGGAGGGATCCAACTGGATTCCTCACCAGTAGTTATTTATTTACAGATATTGTAATGTATTCTGTTATCATATGTTGAGATATGATATGGACTATTGTGATTGACTAATTGATGTGTTGCATCATCGGATTCAAATTTTGAAGTTTAAAAATAACGATTTTAACTTTAAAAAGAGATTTTTAAAAGTGATTATTTGAAAGTATACGTTTTATTTGAATCTTTGAATTGGTTTATCTTAAATAAATAAATGCTATAAATTTAAAGTTATGAAAATTTTAAATTGTGAAATATAACTGAAAGGTGATTTTGAAATAAATAGTCAAGTGATTAATAAAATAGTTTAAGTTGGATTTCTTTTGAATTATTTAAAAATGATGTATATATAAAAGATGTACAGAATTGATATTTATCAATTAATAGTATTGAAATTTTAAAACGAGTTTCTATAAGTGTTAGAAATTTATAGAATTATAAATTGTGAAGACATGAGATTTATAGAATTATAGATTGTGAAGATTTGAAGTTTATAGATTTATAAAGATTGAAGTTTATAGATTTATAAAGTATGAAGTTATAAAATGAATGAAGTTGTAGAATAAAGAATGATAAGAAATTTACTTGTAACTTGAATTGTTGTTGCCTTTAAATGGGATATTGATTGAATTATTAATAAAGAAGATTTATTAAATTGAAGTCATTAGAAAATAGAAATAGAATTTATAACCGTGTTTATAAATTCGAAATCGATTGAATTTGATAAATCAAATATAGAAGATTATCAAAGAAGATATATTCACGAATTTGGATAACGAATTTTTATTGAAATAAAAATGTGTGGAAAAGATTGAAATTGGGTTAAGTAAATTGTATTCACGATTTTGGACAGTGAATATATTGTTAAGTAAAATAGATATGGTTTTGGGAAAGCGATATTATGAAATGAAGTTAATTGTTTTAAAAGATGTTTTAAAACGTGTGAACTATCGAAATCATAGATTTCAACATTTATTGTTGAAATAGACGTTTTCGAAAAATAAGGAAATGGTGGACTATAACACTGTTGTTATAGTAAATGATTTTCGAAAGGAAATGTTTTGATGTAGTATTGGGATTTATATATATATCTATCAAAATCCGAATCCCTATACTATTGATTTCGAGTCGTCGTAACGATGTTTTACGCAACATTCGTTTTGACTCAAAAGATGTTGTTAAAAAGAATGATTTCCTTAAAAGAATGAATATGTACTTAATATTGATTTAAGCATATTGAATATTTTCAAATGTTGAAAATAAATAGATTTGTGAAAATACTTATTTTTAAATAAGTATGGAATTGCTTTTCCAATATGAAATGAACGTTTTGAGAATTTATCCTTGTAAAGATAAATTGAAATTGAATATTGAAAACGATTTGAAAATCGAATATCAGTAGATATTCGAAAGTATAAATCCGATACGGAATTTATAAAAGAAAGCGAAGTTGTTTAAAAATAAATATTGATTTATTTTTGAAAAGTGGAAATTGATTTGAAATTGTTTTCAAATGATTAAGTGTGGAAATTTTATATCTAGTAAAAGATATTTTGGAAGATAAAATAATTTGGGAAAATAATTTGGAATCTGATGATGTTGCGCATCTTTATTGATAGTTAAATAACCGACTATCAATAATTACCTTTAGATAGGTATTTGTTGTGATTGGATGAATTTGAATGCCACACTTGTTTTTAAATAACGCTCACTATTCGGGTTAGCCGGGAAAGGACCATGGGGTCTTATAACCCATTCCGAATATGTGATACGTCGTTATGAATCGCATTTGAAGACCGGTGTTGAAGACCGGATATTTTTGAAAACGGAAGGATTACCGTCGAGTTACTCTACATCGACTGATCTTCGATTTAGAGGTTTTATCACCCTTAGTGATGGGAAGTCCTGACGTGATTGAAAATTTATCCGGATATGCAAGGGCTTCGTGAGAAGTGCCTTCGGTTCTGTTCGATCCCGGAACAGACTTGTATGGATTGTGTGTCTGACGTTACAATTTGAGATATAAAGCTGATTTCTTTCAAATACATTTCTGTTGGTGGCGGAGAATTTATTCTCTTAGCTTAACACCCTTCTCTGAGACGTACGAGCTCAGAGGTTATGTAGTTGAAATTTATCAGCGATATATCCCAATTTGGTAACGTGGCATACTGAGTGTTGCTGTGAAATGATCAGTGTTTGATCATTTGTGATATGATCATTTGTTTGATCTTATATCTTTGTGATCATAGGTTGATCATTTTGTTTGACCCGAAGCAGGGCTTTTTGAGAAAGCGTAGCTTTGTGGACGAGACTTCGTCGAGCCTCACACCCCGGAAATGGTCGAAACAGGACGAATGCGGCAAGGTTCTAGGGAGTAGCGCCCCTTAGTGTATGTCATTCCTTCTGGATAAAGGTGGTATCATGGTATGGAGCCCAGATACTTAACCTCTGTGGTTGCTGCAAAATTTATTTCTTTGTGGTTGTTGCGAATCGGGGATCCTCGGGAAGATCGGTGACGATCGGGGGATGGCATACGCGTGTCAGTAGTTACCTATTTTTGCAGAGGTAACCCGGCCTTGTGTTGGCAGAGATCCGGTTAGGTTCTCGGGTCGTCTATTCCAGGGACGTACCCATCGTGGATAGGAAGTTCCTTAGCCTGACCATTTGTTGGAAATCCAAAGAAACAATACGCGACTTGTACGGTATTAGTTGTAGAACCTATCATTCACTTATGGTGGCGCCCCACTGTTTGGATGGTAGCTATAGTAGGCATACGATACTGGTCGTATGTTGGCTAAGATTAATATTATACTTTCGAAATGTTTTCTACACTATGCACTAATAATAATATCAAGAGTGATTTGATTTTGCGTAGTAAGCATCTTTGACTATCATAAGAAGAAATCTCCTCCAATTCTGCGTTTGCATTGTGTGTGTGGCGGGAGGTCTTATGGTAGTTTCATTTTCCAAAAGCATTGCGAATTGACTTTAAAATTCTTCTGTTATTTATTTTAAAGAAAGATAACTGTTTTACGATCTCACACCAGTCACCATGACTGACTCGGAGTTTATTGTTCCCTTCTAAACTCTGGGTGCCCACAAATTTCCACACGGGCAGCCTAGAGTTATGTTATCAGGATATTCTGGATATTCTGGAGCTTTGGAGATAAGCTGGATGGCGAGACGTAGTATTTGTATCTGATAGTATTTATTCCGCTGTGTATTCTGTATGAGGACAAGTTATATAACTGTTCATTGTTGTATATTGACTCTGATGATTGATGTATGTATAAAATGATATAGTTCTTTGTTTTAAAGATTATTCATTTATCTATTATATATTGTTCCGCTGCGATATGTGAGATTCTGATATTGTCTCTGTTCTGTGTTTCTATTGATGTCGTTCAGATGTTTTCTGTTGTTCTTCTTCTTTCTTTCTTCTCTTTTTCTTCTATCTCCTTCTTCTTCTATTTTTTTCTTTTTCTCAAAACCCTCACTATTGGAGTTTCCGGCACTCGATTGCTCGGCAGTCGATAAAGTGAGTATCGATGTCGAATTTTCGAAAGTCGAAAATTTCGGGATGTGACAGAAATAATTGAAAGTTGGATAGATAGATGGATCTCCAAGCGAAGCTCCAAACTCCAAAGGTGAGTCTCAAATGTTGTGACACTCAGTCTGACCCGAGCATAAAGCAAAACACAAAACACTCGAGTCAGGATTAACATTCTCATATCAATAAATTCAACTCAAGTGAAATATCAACTGAAATACAAGTAACTTAAAGGATGTTTGGGATTTCCATCCTCTAAGGATCCGTGGAACTATCTACTATGTAGTAATATACGCTATTATAATATGTCTATAGTAAAGTAAACTATTAAAGTAGCGTTATGGCGTTACCCATATCCCCCTTAACACATTTTATATATTCCCATAGTCTATACGGTACCGTAACTCCTCCGTAAACCGAAGGCTATCAGAGGGAACTCTATAGGTATGGTACAAACCAAAGTCGTAGAAGGTGCGATAGGGCATGTGACAAGGCACACGAGGCAATGCCAGGGTAGATATACCGTTTGCGTATCCGGACTGGTGGTAACGCATAGCAGCTACTACCGCCCACCTCGTGGCACACTCCCAAATCAAAGGTGCACCCAATCAAATCACAAAAGCAATAGAATGGTATCAAAGAAATGTGTCTGATAGGAGGAATGACCTCACTTGGCCCGGTGTGGCTCTTGTTTTAGCCACATCAAGTTGAATCATGGGAATCAGGGCTACATAAATACCATATAGAATCGTCGCATCCTACTTCGTTCTGGAATCTCCACCATGTACATAGTTGTTAAAGTGGTGTTCGATATTGGTAGAGAATATGACAACATCCGATCTCGGTCTCTTTAACGACCAAACGCTTATTTTACACCGTGGTCATTTCATTTCAAATAGTTCATACTTCATATCAAAATATCATATTCATTTAAAAACCATATCAATTCAATATCATTATTCACTTTAAAATAATATTCATTTCCAGAATCGTAACACTTTAAAATTTATAACACTTTGGAAATTATAACACTTTGGAAATCATAACACTTTTGAAACCATGGCACTTTCGTAATCATAACAGTTCCAACTTAAATAGTTTAGATATTGAAAATAGTATATATATTAAAATGGTTATAAATTAAAATAGTTTATATATTAAAATAATTTATATATTAAAATAGTTGTAAATTAAAAATAATTTATATATATTAAAAATACTTTATATAATAAAAATAGTTTCCTCCAATTCCGTAAATCGATTCATATCATCTTAAATTTCAAAATTAAATTTAAATCAAATTCCTGTTTAACCATTTCAATTTAAAGTTCAAAGATTCAAGTTTAAATATTCAAACATTTACAATACAAATTTCATTTATATTACAACATTTAACTTTAATTTTATTCAAATTGGAAAATATTCACTTAATCATTTTAATAACAATAAAATCTCAATTTATAATTTAAATCAATATTAAATATTCAGTCTCAATTTTAGTTAAAGTTGAGAATATTCATTTAATCACTTTTTATCTAATCCAGATTATAAATCATATCTTTCAAAATATCAAAATTAATAAGTTCAAATCAATTCTTATTTAAATTCAATTATTAACCAATTTAAATTCCAAGCCAACATTGATTTATCTTCCCAACCTTTATTATTAAAGTTATAAAATCTATTTTTAAAATATTAATATAAGTTTAAATAAATACCTAAACATATTATAAAATAATTAAATTAAATTTTTATTAAATCAAATCTTATTATTAAATTTATTTTATATTAAATCTTATTTTATATATTTTAAAATAATAAAATTTTAAGCAAAATCTTAAAATTTATATTTTTCAAAACTAACTTATAACTTAAAATTTCTAAAACATATTATTCAAAAAATCTAAATTTTATACATATTATTGTAACGACCAGATATTTTCAACCATTCGCATCCGCACATGTCGGACTTGAATTGCTCAAAATACCGCGTTGTAAATAAAATTTAGATTTTTTGAATCCAAATCTTTATCAAAATAAAGATTAAATCAATTCCAACCATTTCAATATATTTAAAATATAATATCATTTCAAACTTCATTTCAAATCATTTCAATATATCAAAATATCATATCCTTTCAAAACTTCATTTCAAATCATTTTAATATATCAAAATATCATATCTTTCCAAAACTTCATTTCAAATCATTTAAATATATCAAAATATCAAATCTTTCCAAACTTCATTTCAAATCATTTTAATATACCAAAATATCATTTGAGTACAAATCTAAATATTCAACTTTATATACTTTTTAAATTTAAAGATATCATTCATTTATTATCATTTCAAGTCACCTTTTTAAATAGTTTATATTTCAATCAAAATAATTCATTTAAACCATTTAAAAGTGTAATTATTATACTTTCAAATCAAGTATTAAAATTTCCAAAGTTTCAATTCAATTCAATCATTTATTTCAATTAAACTTCCATAGACCATTTCAAATCTTATAAATTTCAAATATAGATTTAATCCACAAAATAACTATTCAAATTATAAAATAAATTCCAAAGCTTTATTATCCTATATTTCATAAGTCCAATATCTTTTAAATAGATTCAAAATTACAAGTAAACCAAATATTTTCATACTAATATAAACTTCAATTATTCATTCCAAGATTTAATATCATTTCAAATTCATTTCAAAATATCAAAATATCATTTCAAACATCATTTATTTAATTTAAATTTAAATACCATTTAATCACATTTCAAAATAGTTGTATTTCCCAAATCAATTATTCCATTTAAATCATTTAAAGTCAATTCATTATATTTAATAATTAAATATTTAATTTCTGAAATTTAATCTTTTTCAAAGATCATTTATCCATTTAAGTTTATTAAAACAATGAAAATTCAACTTTCGCAGCACTTAGAAAATGCTACGAAATGTTATGTTTTAAAACAGTTCATTAACAAAAGACAACATTAAAAATGCTGTAATATCTTAATTTATTTTCAATTGAAATTTTAGTTAAATTTAACAACTATAGCACTAACAAAGTGCTATAATAACCTTTAGTTCAAATTTGGTATATGGTTCATTTAAAACAACTACAGCATTTACCAATGCTATAATATCTTTATATTACATTTCAAAAATGCAGTCAAATCAAATTCAGAGTTTTATTTACAATTTCACACATAATTAACTTTTAATATAAATCATTTTAACTTATAAAATCATATATATTCACCCTTTAAAACAATCATTTACATACTTTTCTTTCTATGATTTTATAAAGTCAAATTTCCATACAAAAATCAAATTAAATAACAAATAAACTTTCATTTCTTTATTTCAAAATTTAACTTAACACTTAAGTTTAAATTTCTAAAATATAACTTATTTAACTTTATTCTACTTAATTAAAAATTCACTTTTAAACAAATTCCACAAAATTCAATTTAAGTTATATTTCCAAATTCAGCTTAAATATTCATTTATTTCATATTTTAATTTATACAAAATCATTAACACTTTTAAAAATTATTATTACTTAATAAAGATCATTAAATTCATCTTTAAATCAAATTTGTCATATATTCATACTTTACATAAACTCCATTTATAAACAAAATCATAAATTTCAAAATTAACTTATATTTCAAATTCTACTTCACCATTTACTTAATTTACTTATTAAATTTGTAGAAAATCACTAATATTTTATAGAAATCATTTTAATAAAATTTAAATCAAAATATCATAATATTTAAAATTTTACAATATTTTGAAAATTTTAGAAAAATATATAAACCACGGGTCTGTATATAATTTTCTAGCCTAGGTCAAGTGATACAGATATGTATCATTTCAATCTGCAGTTTATAAAGAAAACCGGGTTTTATCATTTCAAACCCGCAATCCCAAGTTAAATAAAATAAATAAATAAAAACCGTTCAGGCCTATCATTTCAGCCCATAACGATCTTTCCCTATTCTAAAGTCCGTTCGGGTATGTATCATTTCAACCCATAGTGATTTCTATACTAATAGGGAACTTACAGTGTGATAAACTGACATAAATAACAGAATAGCATTATAAAAACAGTAACTGATGATATAACATGAGTAATAACAGGGGTGAGCATCATATGATCATAATATAACAGTTATAACAGGATGATATAATTTTACAGATTCAAATGGTGTTAGTTTACTAGTTATATGAGTACACATTGTCTGGTGAGAATTACTCACTTGTTTAAGTTGGAGATGACAACCAAAACACACAACACAGAATCTACGAAGGCACGAGAGCACGAATATGATTTGAGTGGGAGAGCCAAAGATAAATCTCCTTACACACATGCAAACAAAACATGTAATGACCCAAGATTTTAGTGATTTTATTTATTAAATTAATTGAAATTTAGTGAAACTTTAAACAATAAAATTTGAAAATAAAAATTTAATATTTGGAATACGTCTATTTCAACATAGCAATTGGTAAATTTTCATCTGATTATATGGAAATTTATTTTCTTGTATAACTTTATTCCAATTCAAATCAGTTAAAATTGATGATAATAAATTTATTTCAAAACCTGAATATTTTTATACAGTAAATTTCTAAATCTTCTCCTGAGTGAGATGTCATCTTTCGTTTTTCCAAATTTGGACTTCTACTGCTCCGTTTATCTTAATTCTGGCAAAATAGCAGCATTTTCGGTACCGATTATCGACTGTTGATCGGATGATCGTGCCACTAATATTTGTGTACCGTTTTGATCGTCTCGTCGTACTGATCTCCACGGTATATTCAACTCTACATTTTGAGGTCCGGTACACGAGGGAAACAATAAACTCTTCGTGTAACGGTACCAAAATCTTAACTTTATATTTTACTTTACGTTTCAAATTTGAAACGTGATGCTCAAGCAATAATAATTTGCTTTTATTATTCAGCTCAATCCCATCTCATAACCGTTCGAAAAGAAATAAAACGTTTGTATACGTTTTATTTATTGGGCAACCGTTCACTTTAAACCTTTGTAACTTCATCCGCTTTTCCATTGCATTCCATTTATTTTTGCCTGCAACCCAGTTCGTATCCCATCTTCTTTCTTTCTCATCTCAAACTTATCTTCATTTTCCCAGATCCAATGTGAACCGTCCTCTCCTCCTCTACTTTATTTTTTGCCTGCTTTCCTTCACGAACCTTTTGCCCAAGCCTCTTTCCCTTCCGCCCATCATCTTCTAGCATTTCCATTCTCATCGGCCTCCCCCTCCACCAAGCCCCTGCCTTATAGCCTACCCATCAAAACCCGACCTCAACAGCAGCTCACATCCACCTCAACACCCTCACGTCCACCATCACGTCACAGCCTGATCCGACCCCCTGCAGCTAGCACCACCCAGGGCACCCACTTCCACGCGGAACCCAAACCACCTCTGGCCTCCCAGCTCTGGCCCGAGCCCGCACACCACTCCGCCACCATCGGATCGCCTGTCCTCCTTTCGTCGGACTCTGTTATCTCTGCCAGCCTGCTTTTCTCCCTACTCTCCTGTTAGTATGCGTACGTATATATATTAGTAGATATATATGATAGTTTATATGTAAGTTTATATCTTTATAAATCTGTTATCTTGTTTCAAGATGGGAAGGTACATATCACTATGTTTGGCAAGTATATACATATATTTGTTTATTTATAGGCTATACATACATACGAAATGTTTATGTATATATATTTGTTGCTGAAAATTTTAATCTTACTTTGGATATTAAGGCATATGTATACTTCTATCTTAAGTTTTGTTTGTTTGCTTATGTATACTAGTTTTATTGTTAGATATGTGTATATATTTATGTTGTAACAGTATACATATATCGTGATTTTTAAAATATGGCATACTTAGATTTTTGAATTTTCAATTACTGTTTAGTCACAGTACTAGGGAAGTATGTATATTTGTCTATGTATGTTACTTTATATAATATATATGTTCTGTATTATATATCTATAGTTATATCTATTTTTTTTTCCAGTTATATATATATATATATATATATTTATACAGATAGTATATATACATATTTGTTGTTATATTAGGTTGTATAGGTTGAAAGTTTAGTGTTTAAAGGAAACGTCTACTGTAATTATATACATACCAAAATATTGAAACCATTTATGAATTAATAACGTAAGTCTATATGTTTAGGTAGTAAGTTATTTTGTGTATATACATCTAATAGAGTAGGGTCTGCATATATTTGGCTTGTATGTGATAGTTCATTTCATATATGATCTGCATCTGTTAGTTCAAGTATAGGTTTGTTGCATTGACATATCCAACTGGTATGCATACATATATTGTTATTTTAATGTATATATATGTGCTCTGTATTGTAATCTGCTATCAGTCATATATAATAAATATATTGTTTTAAAATATGAGTTTATAGTATATATATATTACAATATCTGATCTGGAAAGAAAATTTATATATAGTAATATAGGGAGTTATATATAAATTTTAAATATTTCATTTCTGGCTAAGTTCATATATATATATATATATATATATATATATTATAATGGATCTTTTTATATTGATCTATGGTAAATATTGGTTTGAAATTAAATAAATATTTTGTTTTAACTATATGTTAAATTTATTTTGAGAATTTTATATATATTTTAAATTTATTTTTGGGTTTTGAATAAATTAATTAATTTTTTTGAGTAGATATTAGACTTTAAATTATATATATCCAATTCTTATCGATTCCTATATATCAGCTTCGCTCGTCAAATTCGTGCCAGTCTAGCTTTGTTTTGGGGTTCGTGCCTGGATTCGTAACTCATCTCATTCCCCTTTCCCCCTAGCCTCGAAAGGTGAGCAATCACTCACGATTAACGTTCTTGTATTTTATTAAATTTGATTTCAATTGAAACGACAATTGAAATATGATGCTGTAGATTTAAATTGTTATATATGTTATTATCTGTATTTGTTCACCTGTGACATCTGACACCAGTATCTAGTATTTATGTGCTTGTTATTACTATTATCTGTATATGTTCACCTATGACATCTGACACCAGTATCTGTTATTTATATTGATGATATATGCTTGTTGTTATATTTTATATTATCTGTTATCACTCTGCAAGTTCCCAGTTAGTATAGAATTCACTATGGGTTGAAATGATACATACTCGAACGGACTTTAGAATAGGAGAAAATCGTTATGGGTTGAAATGATAAACCCAAGCGATTTTCATTTGAATTTGATTTGGGATTACGGGTCGAAATGATATCTACCCGTATGTATTTAAATTTACGGATTGAAATGATAAATATCCGTATCACTTAACCATATGATAAATATGTATACATACACCGTTGGTCCATATATATAAATATTTTGAAAATGAATTCTATGGTTTTGGAAAGAAATATATGGTTTTAATAAATGTTGAGCCTTAAATTATTGCATATAAATGGGAATGATTGATTAAATACATATAATATGGTTGAGTATTTAAAATTTATATTTCAAAATAGATTTTGGTAATAATTTGAACAAATTAAGGTTGGGAAGATAATTTGAATTTAGTTGAAATTGTATTCATTAAAGACTTTTATTTAATTAAACCGATTTGAAATTTATTGAAATTGAGATTTATGATATGATTTATAACTTGGGTTTGATTTAAATAATTTGATGAATATTTCTTGTTTAAATAAATTTAAGGAAATATTTAGTAAAATTGAAATTTAGGGCTAGTTAAATATTGAATCTATTAAGTGAATATTCCCTGATTAAATAATAATGAAGTTAAATCGAGAGCTATATGAAACTGTTAAATATAACTTTGAAAATGTTGAATATTAAAGCCTTGAAATATATTGGAATTTAAATGGTGTATTTTGTGATTCAGATCTTTATTTAAAATCAATATAAAATTTGAATTTGTTATTTAGAAACTGAATTAAATTAAAATGGGAAAATTTAGATTGAATTAAATTGGAATTTGGAATTTGAAGTTGATTTGAATCGATTTGCGAGACTTGAGAAAATTAAATGCTTTACTTTATAAATTAATTAATATATATACTATCTTGGAAAATAGTTATATTTGAAATGAAATGATATTTGGGTTTTGAAGTATAAATTAAATTGAAATGACCACGGTGTTATAACATATATTTCCACCTTGTAGATAGTTCTGAAGATCCTTAGAGGATGGTTATCCCAAACATCCTTTAAGTTACTTGTATTTTAGTTGATATTTCACTTGAGTTGGATTTATTTACATAAGAATGTTAATCCTGACTCGAGTGTTTTGTGTTTTGCTTTACGCTCGGGTCAGACCGAGTGATACAACATTTGAGACTCACCCTTGGAGTTTGGAGCTTCCTTTGGAGATCCAACTATCGCCTCAGCTTTCAGCTCTTCTAGTTGATTTGTTCAGAGGAGTCATCTGTTGTACTGGAGACTTCACTGCATTTGAGATATTCTGTTGTATTTTATTTCTAGCTCTGATGTTTATATAGTAGCTTCATGAACTACTATTTTATCTATTCCGCTGCGTATTATTGTATTACTCCGTGTTTGTGATTCTGTGATTGATTTATTTACTACATATGCTGAGTTTTTCCAAATTTTAAATTAGCAATCTGATATTTTGAACTATTCAAGTCACACATGTGTGGATTATTGTCGATTTGAATGGTCCAAAATAGCGGGTCGTTACAGTTGGTATCAGAGCTTTGGCTCTAGGCGAAACTTAGCATATATTGTAAATTTATTTACAGAATCACTTTCGTTCGAGTTTAATCTCTTCCTTTTGACTCGATTTCCTTTGAACTTTGGAATGTTCCCTACGGTTCCAAAATTCATTCTTGTCTCTCTCTATTGGTATTCTTTTGATTCTGGAGTATCCCATAACTCCATTGTGAATGATCTCTATAAGATTAGGCGATCACGCCGATCTTTGAATGTTTTGTAAAGGGGTGAAACTCCTTTACAATTGGCATTGATTCACCGGAGATTTATATATCCCTCGGTTTTGATGTTGCCATCTCTTGTTATGCCAAATTCTATCTCTGGCGATCGAATGTCGATTTGCCTTAGATTTCCACATCGATTATATTCTTGAAGTCACGGTTGACCCGGTTAAGGTCGCCCGCGATTTATATAAGTGTATCCGACTTCTGTTTTGTAATTAATTATCTCATCTTCGTTCAAGCCTATCTTCGAATCAGAATTTTATTTGATTAGAGTTCTTTTAAATTGAATCTCTATCTTTGTTTTGAAATTCGTCCGTGAATCGTCCTTTGAAAATCGGGTTTGTTTGTATTTTAGAAATTGTTTTATAAACCGATATTATTATTTTGATAAGTACGATTATATTCTATATATAAAAGAGAAAATGTTTTCGATAAAGATTATATACCCTTTTTAAAATGAGAATTTGAGGTTTCGAAAGGATCTGTAATTTTGAAAAATTACATAAGAAATTTGATTTATCTAAAATGATTTTTTTTACTGAAGGATTTTAAATTTGAAATTCGAGAATTGAACCCCGGTGTTTTGAAATTGGTTTTAAGATTTTGAAATATATAATAATAGTATGATTTAAAAATATTTTCCGAATAAGAAACGTTTCAAATGATTTTAATGAGTTTCGAAGAAATTTCAAAAGAAGTTTGAGAAAATAGAAGTCCAGAACTCACTTATGTCGCTGGAAAATAATTTCGGTGATGAGTGCACGCATCATCGACATTGATTTTCGAGTTTCAGAGTGGGGGAGAGGCCACTTTAGTAGCATTGCTACGCGAGTGATTTTGCGAAACCAATTTTGATTTCAAATTCCGAAGTAAGATTTGATATTCAAAGGATATATGTATGTATATTTGAAATGATTTGAAGTAAGCCGGTGTTCAGTCCTCGAGTTTTGGATTTGATATAACCCTATCTATTAAAATTGATTTACTGATTTGTTGCTGATTTCCAACTCTTGAATTTTAAAATGATTTCTTCAACTATTTTAAAGGTTCGAGCACTTCCAAATCAAGGTTAACTTTTCAAAGCTAAGAAATTTTGAAAAGTATTTTGATAAAGTATATAAGTTTGTTTTGAATGTTTAAGTATGAAGTAATATGATTTAAATAAGTTGAAACTGTTTGGTTAAGTAAAAGAATAAGGAAATTTTAAATTTTCTAATATGTAATTTAGATTTGAAATGTCTTGAGAAGAATTTGGTCTTCAAAATATTTTGAATAAAATTTAGTTTAAATGTTTTAACTTAATAACATCTTTATGAAACTATATATTTAACAAGTTGGAATAAATATATAAGTTATACGTATGCTGTTTTATTCGCATAATTAAATGGATCCAAGTTTGAGTACACAAGTTCGAGGTGAATTACACCATTTCGTGTTAGGATTTTTCATTCGATTCTTGATGGCGAATATTTGATATGGATTTTGGGCTCGATTCCAGAATTCTCTATCATAGTATATGGCTATGCAAGGAGACTGATGGCTTCTAGTCGAGAAACCATATCGAAGTCCGCATTAGGGAAATCGAATGGACAATACTAGTTCGAAAGCGAACTTGTGTGATCGAGCGAGCGATCAAATGTGATTTTGCGAAATGATGACGTATGTACATCTTATATTCTAATATCAGTGATATATTTTGACGCTGAAATTGAAAGCTGTCGGGTTAGAATATCTTTGCTTACTAAAAGAAAATTTCCAATTTAAATTACAAAGATATATAACCCATAAAAGCAAAAATATTCAAAGCCCATATGGCTCTTCATACAGCGAAATTTATTTTGAAAAATTTAATCCTTATATAAGATGGACCTTACGTAAGTATAAGATGATTTTGAAAACATTTGATTTTGGAAATGAATTGGTGGACTTAAATTATATTGATTTGGAAATTTGGATTTATTTTCTAAATCTATTATTTTGGAAACTTTGAAACTAAAGATATTTAATTTGAGAAGAAATAATTTGGTGAAATTGTATATGATTTTGAAATTGAACTGATATTGAAACAAATTGAAATTTGAGAACCTTGTGTTACTAAATACTTGATTTGGGAGTTGTCGAACTTATATAAAATTGATTCGAAAACTATGGATTTGAAAGGGTACTCAATTTGAAAAGTGAAATCTTATATAATTAAAGTCTATATAAGTGTGATTTGATATACTTTTGATTTTGGAAAAGTATTTGATTTAAAAATTAAATCTTATATATAATGGATTTTATATAAGTAAGATATTTGAAAGTGATTTGAAAAGGTACTATATGATACATATTTTCGAAGTAAAGATATGGAAAGTGCCTTCTGCTTGATATCCGATTTGTGGCCACATCTTGGATTCATTCTATCGATATTATTCTCTCTGATTTTTGGTTTTCTGGATATGATACTCGAGTGTCCTTCGAATTCCATGGCGTTACCCATGGTCTTATGAACTCGACTGGATAGCGTAATTCGTAAGGCAGTGATTGCTTAAAAGGTACGGATGTTTCCTGGGGGATCCAGGCGTAACCATTGTGTATCTGTGATCTATGGTCGGGTTAGTGGCGTAATCCGCAAGGCAGAGATTGCTTAAGGGGTATGGATGTTTCCTGGGGGATCCAGGCGTAACCATTGTTATGTATCCTGCGGTCCACAGTTTTGTTATCATGGCGAAATTCGCAAGGTAGTGATTGCTTAAAAGGTACGGATGTTTCCTGGGGGACCCAGGCGTAACCATTGTGTATCTACGATCCATGATTTGTTTGTTTTTTTTGTTTGGATTGTACTTTCCATATCTGTTTTAAAAAAGTTTTCCAGTATTTCCACTGGGTGTTGAAACAGGTCTACTATGTACCTGAAGAATTCAAGCTTTGCGCTTGATCAACGCACTGCCAGAATCTGCAGGAACGAGGATAAACTTGTTGAGACATCGAGTTATAAAAGTATTTTTGAAATGAAATTTGTTTCGTTATAAAGGTATTTTATAATAAAAATATTTCCAACAAAGAAAATTTTGTATCAATATTTGGAATCAAAACCCTTATGGTTCTAAATTAATTATTCATGCCCGATACTATTCTTTTGAATCTACCTTATCTGCTCAGCTTTATTTATTCACCTATATTCTGTTTTCCCAAATCCTCCTTCTTTTCCTTGTTGACTATATCTTTTTATATATATATATACTGCATGGTTTAATAGTAAATTTTAGTGCCATAAATATTTTTGAAGTTATTAATTAAATAAAACATATTTAAAGTAAATGATTATTGATTTATTAATAATGTTGAAAGATATTTTGAGATAAAATTTATAAATTATGAATTATGGATTTAATGTTTTCAATAGCTTCTTTGTAAATATAAGTAATGAGGTAAATAATTTTTTTATAGTTTTCATATATTTATAAAGTTGTATATGGCATTTATAAAGAAAGCAAGAAATTTACAAATGGGTTTTGAAAAGTTTTAAAGTATATAAGATAATTGAATTGCAAATGAAGTTTTCAAATTTTAAGTAAAATTTATATAGTTTTAAATTAACTGTTTAATCTTGACTTCAATCTACTTTTATTTCTGGTTATTCTATTCTCCCACATCCTTCCTTTTCGGGGACGAAAAGTTTTGAGTGGGGGAGAGTGTAACGACCCAAGATTTTAGTGATTTTATTTATTAAATTAATTGAAATTTTGTGAAACTTTAAACAATAAAATTTGAAAATAAAAATTTAATATTTGGAATACGTCTATTTCAACATAGCAATTGGTAAATTTTCATCTGATTATATGGAAATTTATTTTCTTGTATAACTTTATTCCAATTCAAATCAGTTAAAATTGATGATAATAAATTTATTTCAAAACCTGAATATTTTTATACAGTAAATTTCTAAATCTTCTTCTGAGTGAGATGTCATCTTTCGTTTTTCCAAATTTGGACTTCTACTGCTCCGTTTATCTTAATTCTGGCAAAATAGCAGCATTTTCGGTACCGATTATCGACTGTTGATCGGATGATCGTGCCACTAATATCTGTGTACCGTTTTGATCGTCTCGTCGTACCGATCTCCACGGTATATTCAACTCTACATTTTGAGGTCCGGTACACGAGGGAAACAATAAACTCTTCGTGTAACGGTACCAAAATCTTAACTTTATATTTTACTTTACGTTTCAAATTTGAAACGTGATGCTCAAGCAATAATAATTTGCTTTTATTATTCAGCTCAATCCCATCTCATAACCGTTCGAAAAGAAATAAAACGTTTGTATACGTTTTATTTATTAGGCAACCGTTCACTTTAAACCTTTGTAACTTCATCCGCTTTTCCATTGCATTCCATTTATTTTTGCCTGCAACCCAGTTCGTATCCCATCTTCTTTCTTTCTCATCTCAAACTTATCTTCATTTTCCCAGATCCACTGTGAACCGTCCTCTCCTCCTCTACTTTATTTTTTGCCTGCTTTCCTTCACGAACCTTTTTCCCAAGCCTCTTTCCCTTCCGCCCATCATCTTCTAGCATTTCCATTCTCATAGGCCTCCCCCTCCACCAAGCCCCTGCCTTATAGCCTACCCATCAAAACCCGACCTCAACAGCAGCTCACATCCACCTCAACACCCTCACGTCCACCATCACGTCACAGCCTGATCTGACCCCCTGCAGCTAGCACCACCCAGGGCACCCACTTCCACGCGGAAGCCAAACCACCTCTGGCCTCCCAGCTCTGGCCCGAGCCCGCACACCACTCCGCCACCATCGGATCACCTGTCCTCCTTTCGTCGGACTCTGCTATCTCTGCCAGCCTGCTTTTCTCCCCACTCTCCTGTTAGTATGCGTACGTATATATATTAGTAGATATATATAATAGTTTATATGTAAGTTTATATCTTTATAAATCTGTTATCTTGTTTCAAGATGGGAAGGTACATATCACTATGTTTGGCAAGTATATACATATATTTGTTTATTTATAGGCTATACATACATACGAAATGTTTATGTATATATATTTGTTGCTGAAAATTTTAATCTTACTTTGGATATTAAGGCATATATATACTTCTATCTTAAGTTTTGTTTGTTTGCTTATGTATACTAGTTTTATTGTTAGATATGTGTATATATTTATGTTGTAACAGTATACATATATCATGATTTTTAAAATATGGCATACTTAGATTTTTGAATTTTCAATTACTGTTTAGTCACAGTACTAGGGAAGTATGTATATTTGTCTATGTATGTTACTTTATATAGTATATATGTTCTATATTATATATCTATAGTTATATCTAATATATATATTTCCAGTTATATATATATATATATATTTATACAGATTGTATATATACATATTTGTTGTTATATTAGGTTGTATAGGTTGAAAGTTTAGTGTTTAAAGGTAACGTATACTGTAATTATATACATACCAAAATATTGAAACCATTTATGAATTAATAACGTAAGTCTATATGTTTAGGTAGTAAGTTATTTTGTGTATATACATCTAATAGAGTAAGGTCTGCATATATTTGGCTTGTATGTGATAGTTCATTTCATATATGATCTGCATCTGTTAGTTCAAGTATAGGTTTGTTGCATTGACATATCCAACTGGTCTGCATACATATATTGTTATTTTAATGTATATATATGTAACGACCACGACTTTTTCTCCACAGAAAGTCGTATCGTCAATAAAGAAAGAAAGGGATAGAAGAAGAAAAGATAGAAAAGAAGAAAGAACAACGCATCAGAATCTCACAACGGAACGAATAAAATATAATATATCACATAAAATATTACATAGTATCATATTACATCAGAGTTACACAACTTATACATCACAGAATAGACAGTTATAAATTCTGTCTATTATACAACTCAAGATACAATTCAGACAAACGACTCAGAGAAACCAACACAGCGGAATACTATATATCTACGAATGCTGAAGCCTCCTGCTCCATATCTCCTCCATAGATTCGTCAAAGCTAACCTGAATCCCTTGGCTACTCGTAAAAATTGAGTACCCAAGGTTTAATAAAACAGAAAATAAACACTTGGGTCAGACATGGGTCTGGTGTGAGTAAACGGTTTAAAATTGTTTAACTTCAAAATCCTTTTGAAACAAAAGTATCACGTAAGACTTCCCACACATAAACATGGAAAAGTTTTTACCTTACGCTAACCAAAACATTTGATAGGAAATCCAGTTATATTATAATAGGGTCTAGGGTTTTCAAGTAAAATACAGAAATAGCTGAAATGCTTACATCTCACATTCCAACATAGTTGGGCACAACTAATACGTACGGCACTTATTGGAGTTTGGATTCCATACAATGGCAGGGCTACTAGGGTACCGCCCGTCACAGTACGTGGCCTAGATCACCGTACCGAGGAGTACGCCCGCTCCCCTGCAACACAAAGCCGGAACCATCCCTTACTGGATAATTCCGAACAAGATAATCCCGTAGTTGGCGCGACCAACCACACACTAAGCCGAATAAAAGAAAAGGGACCTCTAGACAGGGATCTATCTTGCTCTCAGTGGGTGCTACCCACGAAGCCTTGCTGCACCTCCCCTGTTTTAGCCATTCCCGGATGATGAGGCTTGAGGTTACGATTACCTTTAATCAGAACATATCACTTAGAATGCTCATCGTCCGCCTGACGATGTGCTGAAAGCATTCAATCCATATAAGTTCGTTCCGGGTTCGAACGAAACCGAAGGCATTATCTCGTTACACTCGTTTTGGAATCACCCTCAGAGTTAACGACAATAACCCTTGCACTCTAAATCTTCATCTTCACTTGAGATTCTCGACCTATCGTTAATTTGGATCGATGTGGTATTCGGGTCTCCAGACCTGGAATACCGGTATACGGAAACCCGATCCCGGTCTCATCGAAATCCAAAACGTATCTTTTAAGGCCAAGTTGTTTAAAGGTTTAAACAATTTAACTTATCTATATTCATACAGATAGATAATTCACAATTCACAATTGATAATCACATTATCAATTAAACAGATGATTCATAACCAAATAGGTAATCCATTACAATATCACAATAGTTAATCTATATTACCATCATAATGCAACCAAGCATTCATACCACACAACATTACTTATCTCATTTCTGAGATTACATCCATTCAAGACAAATCAATGTCATTCATTCTTATATAAGCAATGATTTACTTAATCATAAGATAATTAATTTAAAATTGATTTAAATTAACTATCTGTATCTTTAATTAATTTAAAGTGAATTAAATTAATTACTTCATCTCTTAATTAATTTAAAGTAAATTAAATTAATTTCTTATCATTATAAATCTTACTTATATAACCATTAATTAATTACAATAAATTAATTAATCATTCCTTTAATTATCCATTTTAATTAATCACCTTGATTAATTATACTTTAATTACATTTGAGTAATTATCTTTAATTAATTTCACAAATTAATTATTCTTAACCAATACAGTAATTAACCTTTAATTATTTCATTAATTAATTAATTATAATCAATTACTTTAATCCTTAATTAATTACAATTAATCACTTATCATTTGATTAATTAATCTTAATTAATCAACTCTTAATTACATCATTAATTATAAACTAATGATCCCTAATTACACCTTTAATTACTTTATTAATTACATTAAGTAATTATTCTTAATTAATCCATAATCATTAATCACCTTTGATTAATCTAAACCAGTAATTAACTTCCCTTAATTACTTCCATTAATTAATTACTTTAATTAATTACCTTCACAAATAATTAATTACATTATTAATTAACCTTAATTAAACCACAATTATTAATCATCTTTGATTAATCTAATCCTTTAATTAATTTAATTTAATAAATTATTAAATTAATAACAAGTGATTAACTCTTAATCATTTTCATTTAATAAAATAATTATCCTCAAATTACTTTATTAAATATTTTATCTTTACTAAATTACATCCAGTAATTATTTCTTAATTACTTCATTAATTAATTATGCTTAATTAATTCATAAGTGATTATCTTAAGTAATCACAAATTAATTAATTTAACTTAATCATTTAAATTTAATTAAATGATTCTTAACTTATTATATTGAAGGTTCTTAATTAAGAACTACTATCTTAATTAAATCAATTATTTACCAATAACACTTGATAATTAAAATAATTTAATTATCTAAATTTCCTTTTCAAATTTAATTATCTTTAATTAAATCAACATTCTAAATACTTAAGAAAATTCTTATTTTAATTGATTACTAATCTTAACCATTAAACCTTAATTAAATTAAAATATAAGATTTAGAAATCAATAAATTATTAAACACATTTTAAATTAAACCTTTAAATCTTTAAAACTTATTCTATTTTAAAACTTTCATATTTTAAAATATAAAAACTTGTTTGAAACTTAACTTGAACAAATTTAGTTTATAAGTAAAAACTTGTTTAACTTTCGTTTTAAAACTTTAATCCTTTACAAAATAAAGGATTCTTTGTTTCAAACTAAAAAAAAAACTGTTAAATGCTAAAACCTGCTCACCTAAAACCCGAGCAAAAACCCTATTAAAACCCGCGTTTACCCCGAGTTATCCCAACCCTATACCAACTCCGAGCCAATTCAACAAATACCCGGAGGAATACTCGAGCAATCCCACAGAACTCCTGCATCTACCCCGAGTGCTCCAGCCTCACCACTGCTTCGAGGAAACCCACTAAAACCCCGAAGTAATCTCGAGCCAACCCTTCTCCCCCAAAACCCAAACTTCCTCTGATACATAACCGTGCACGTTAACGTGCACAGCGTCGCTGGTCAACGGCGATCCATCCTCCGGCCATCACTACATCGCACTTGACCTCGACACCCAAACACGCAACCCAGAAACCTTACTTCGATCGAAAATCGAAATTTGACCCATCGAACCCAATCTGCCTGAACCCAACATCATCGAAAATTCGACCGCCACCGATGATCCATCACTCGAGACACCATGCCAATTCCACCGATGCTTCGTCTCGACCTCCATAACCCACTGCAATAAACGCGATCACTTCCGCATCATCACCCACGTCGCAAATTCCTCAACAGTTCAACCCATTTAAAAGCAGCCTAAAACCCTACTTCGATCCAATTCGAAAAATATATTCATTAGAAAAATTCTTATGCATTTTTCCCTTAATCTATAATCCACAATCAAGCTTCGATCGAGATTTCGAATCATATTATAGCGTGGATAATTAGTAATTCACAAAATCCCCATTTTTGAATAAAACCCATATTCACAAGAATTCCTCAATTAAAAATTATGATATACATCTTTAAAATCATGATTTTGGGTCCTTGATATATTCATGAAATCCAATTGTAAAAACAAGATGATTCATTTTTGACATATATCAGATGTTTACTGTAATATCAAATTTAAAAATTATTTATAAATTTAATTTTATAGAAACTATTTTTAATTTCTTCAGTACACGTTAACAAACAGATTTCGTTTGTATAGCAACATCTAATATTGAATTGTTTGGGGAGATTTTGAATTTCATACGAATTCAACTAAAAAAAAACAGAGATGAAATATACAGGTTTGTAATACTCAGACACTCCCTGTTTACAACATACATATATGCCAGTATTCATATATATTAATCTTCATCATCATAGAAAATACATTGCATGCACTATCATTCAACACGTATTAATTTAAAACTGTTTTTAGAGTATATTTACTCACCTGTTATAAAGAACAGAGAAGATATATGCATACAGGAGCTTATATATACTCAGACATTTCACATTTCAACATGCATTCACAGATAACATTCATATAAACATATAAGCATCATCACAAAACAATCCATCACATGCATCAAAGTTAATTCACAGATTTTAAAACTGTTTTAAAAAAATAAAGGTTTACTCACCTTTTGAAAATGCAGAGAGCAGCTTTTATAATGAACTGGAAAGCTTTTGAAGCAGGAATGAATTTGCATGCACTTGTTTTTGATTCCAGAAACTGAATTTCTTTAATTTGCTTTAACTGAAATGCTTAATACTTTAGAAACTGGAAACTTGAAAACTTTATGATCTTTGATTTCGGGTTTCATTTGTTTTAGAGGAGATTACAGGCTTTTATAATTCTCTGGTTTACATTTGGTTTTGAGGAGATTACAGAGAAAATATTCAGATTGGTTTACTTGGTTTCAGGTTGTAATTTCTTGGTTTGGAAATATATTTCTGTTTTTGATTGAGAAGATGATTTTAGATTTGATTCTTGAGTTCTGAAATAAATTTCAGTTTTGGGTTGTTGTCTTTGAAATGAAATTAGAAAAAGAAAATGAAGGGGAAAGATAGAAGTTTATATAAGTAGATTTTGATTTTATTTAAAATTTAAAGAAAAATAAAATAAAGGAGACACTTGTCTCATACCTTATTCAATTACTTAACACATGTATTTAACATGGTTAAGAAGCTAACACTTGTAATTATTTATATTCATATTATTTTAAAGCTTTTTATTATTAATTTCCTAATTGATTAATACATTTCTTAATTTATAAATACTTTTCTAAACCTTATGTAAATAAAATCTTTAAAAGGAAATAGAATATAAACCAATTATATCCTAATAAAATCATATATATTATATTTAATCCATTTTAAAATGAATATTCAAAAGCTTTTGTATTTATTCCTATTAAATAAATACTCTTTCAAATTTCTATAAATAAATTTCTTTAAAAGGAAAAATATAGAACAAATCTTATTTCTAAATAAAAACTTTATTCATATATTTTAAATTCAAACTATATTATTATTTTCATTTTAAGATATATATATTTTTCTTTAAACTCAATTCTTAAATCCAAATTCAAATGCAACTTTAAAAATCCAAATTTAAAATCAACTCAACATATATATAAAATTAAATAAACACATTATTAGATTTGTAAATAATTATTCTATTTAAAAACAATTTAAATATATACATATATATATACATTTAATCAATACTTATTAAATTTGAAATAATATACCTATTTAAAATCTGTTTATAACTATATTTAAAAACAACTCATTATTAAATTGTTTGAAAACAATAATTTTACCAATTTTAATAATTAATTTAAAAGATTATCATATTTTAAATCCCCTGTAATCCCGGGATATCACATTCCTTCCCCCTTAAAATAATTTCGTCCCCGAAATTTAAAACAAAAGATAATCCAAAGTTTTATATTTTATTTCAACCAATCTAAGCATACCTATCAGCTAACACAAATAAACAACCAATTTTATCCAAACAAACAATTCAAATCAAACAATCAATATTAGTTATCCGGACACAGATCCGGATAAGCTTCCTAAATTTCCACGAGTTTCCCCAAGTATATATATATACCGGGATACTCGCTCTACAACAATCTAAACTACTAAGCTATAGATCTCCTACTCATCTAGATCTACAGAACTAAACAGAATATCAGACTATAGACGAGTCTGACTCAACTACCAAACTTCCCAAACTGCAGATTCTAAAACCAGAGATAGATCAAATACGTATTCCCTCAGAGATACGTAAAACTCAATGAATTCCAGTTATCCAAACTGACAATTCAACTAAGTAGACCAATTTCTTATCCAAATCAGAACACAGACGAGATCCAAACATAACTCTACTTCACAACAACGAAGTCTCCAACTTCAAATTTCAAATTCCTTCGTCTCTTATCCACAAAATCTTCAGACGATCCTGGCTTCCTACAAATCCTTCTTGATCAGTTCAACCTTCGTCGATGCTCCTCGAAACAAACAGGACCAAGAATAACTCAACAAAATGATCTCAAGATCAACCAATAATCCAAAACACACTCTACTACCAAACATCAAAAGATCGAACTAAATTCTCCTATCTGGGAAAGACAACAAGAGCACTCGCCAAACTGTTTCTGCTGTGCCACTCTGATCTGGAGTAGAATGAAAATGCTGATGATGAACACAAGCACAGACTGGACAACACATTCCAGAAAATATCGGATAACTCAAAAGAATACTCAAACTATCGCAAGTCACTTTTGCGATCAATCCAGCCAATATTCCAAAGAAAACCAATCAGAACAGCTTACACTTAACTATCCAATTCATCAAAGAAATGGATATACTCTACTGCTTCTGAACTCCACTTCAGAAAAACTGCTCAGCCAGAAAATTCCTGCCAATACGAAACACTCCGAGCTGCACTGCTGCCACAGATGCCAAAGATTTCCTAACCAAAGCTCTTCGAGAAACTCGGACCCGAACAAAACAGAAACACCATGCTGAACTCAGCCACAACACCGAAGCAGACACACTTCCTTATACTCATTCCAAAGAAAATATCTTCGGGAACATCCATAGTCACTGCATCTCATCACACAGTTACTATTACCTGAGGTATCAAGGTACCATCACTCGCTTCTGTCTCATCGACAGATCCAACCCTACTCATCCAAACTTCAGAGATAAACTCCGAACCATTACAGTTTCCTTCGGAGATCGATGAAATCCTTCACCACAGCAAAGCTTACTCGAGACGGTATTGGGTCTACAGTATCGTCAGATACCCTTCCAACCTCAACACTCAAATTCTAACTATTGGTAGTCGTGTTACTCACTCTACCACCTTATCTACCTTTATAACTTATATTCGAAAACCCGAACAGGTAACCCAACAAATAGGTAGAAATATATATTTAAAATGATACTTTTTATATAGAAATTATTTCTGGGTAAAATTATTTCATTTACCTCTTTTAAAACAATATTGTGTCCGTTGGCCTGGTTCAAGTGTTTAGAGATCCCTATCAATAACGTTAGCTACTCGTATTGACCAGAATCCATATACCACTCAACCGATCAATTAACACAATATAAAATCATTTTATATAACTAACAAATACGCGCTCTCGAATATATATATATATACACACTCAGACTCAAACAGGTTGCTACAGATCCTGTCTCTAATGAACAATCCTTCCGAACCTAGGTATTCACTCAACCTAGTGTTCTGATATTCACTTAACCAATAGCTTAGGTATTCGCTCAACCTTCGCTCTGATACCACTGTAACGACCACGACTTTTTATCCACAGAAAGTCGTATCGTCAATAAAGAAAGAAAGGGATAGAAGAAGAAAAGATAGAAAAGAAGAAAGAACAACGCATCAGAATCTCACAGCGGAACGAATAAAATATAATATATCACATAAAATATTACATAGTATCATATTACATCAGAGTTACACAACTTATACATCACAGAATAGACAGTTATAAATTCTGTCTATTATACAACTCAAGATACAATTCAGACAAACGACTCAGAGAAACCAACACAGCGGAATACTATATATCTACGAATGCTGAAGCCTCCTGCTCCATATCTCGTCCATAGATTCGTCAAAGCTAACATGAATCCCTTGGCTACTCGTAAAAATTGAGTACCCAAGGTTTAATAAAATAGAAAATAAACACTTGGGTCAGACATGGGTCTGGTGTGAGTAAACGGTTTAAAATTGTTTAACTTCAAAATCCTTTTGAAACAAAAGTATCACGTAAGACTTCCCACACATAAACATGGAAAAGTTTTTACCTTACGCTAACCAAAACATTTGATAGGAAATCCAGTTATATTATAATAGGGTCTAGGGTTTTCAAGTAAAATACAGAAATAGCTGAAATGCTTACATCTCACATTCCAACATAGTTGGGCACAACTAATACGTACGGCACTTATTGGAGTTTGGATTCCATACAATGGCAGGGCTACTGGGGTACCGCCCGTCACAGTACGTGGCCTAGATCACCGTACCGAGGAGTACGCCCGCTCCCCTGCAACACAAAGCCGGAACCATCCCTTACTGGATAATTCCGAACAAGATAATCCCGTAGTTGGCGCGACCAACCACACACTAAGCCGAATAAAAGAAAAGGGACCTCTAGACAGGGATCTATCTTGCTCTCAGTGGGTGCTACCCACGAAGCCTTGCTGCACCTCCCCTGTTTTAGCCATTCCCGGTTGATGAGGCTTGAGGTTACGATTACCTTTAATCAGAACATATCACTTAGAATGCTCATCGTCCGCCTGACGATGTGCTGAAAGCATTCAATCCATATAAGTTCGTTCTGGGTTCGAAAGAAACCGAAGGCATTATCTCGTTACACTCGTTTTGGAATCACCCTCAGAGTTAACGACAATAACCCTTGCACTCTAAATCTTCATCTTCACTTGAGATTCTCGACCTATCGTTAATTTGGATCGATGTGGTATTCGGGTCTCCAGACCTGGAATACCGGTATACGGAAACCCGATCCCGGTCTCATCGAAATCCAAAACGTATCTTTTAAGGCCAAGTTGTTTAAAGGTTTAAACAATTTAACTTATCTATATTCATACAGATAGATAATTCACAATTCACAATTGATAATCACATTATCAATTAAACAGATGATTCATAACCAAATAGGTAATCCATTACAATATCACAATAGTTAATCTATATTACCATCATAATGCAACCAAGCATTCATACCACACAACATTACTTATCTCATTTCTGAGATTACATCCATTCAAGACAAATCAATGTCATTCATTCTTATATAAGCAATGATTTACTTAATCATAAGATAATTAATTTAAAATTGATTTAAATTAACTATCTGTATCTTTAATTAATTTAAAGTGAATTAAATTAATTACTTCATCTCTTAATTAATTTAAAGTAAATTAAATTAATTTCTTATCATTATAAATCTTACTTATATAACCATTAATTAATTACAATAAATTAATTAATCATTCCTTTAATTATCCATTTTAATTAATCACCTTGATTAATTATACTTTAATTACATTTGAGTAATTATCTTTAATTAATTTCACAAATTAATTATTCTTAACCAATACAGTAATTAACCTTTAATTATTTCATTAATTAATTAATTATAATCAATTACTTTAATCCTTAATTAATTACAATTAATCACTTATCATTTGATTAATTAATCTTAATTAATCAACTCTTAATTACATCATTAATTATAAACTAATGATCCCTAATTACACCTTTAATTACTTTATTAATTACATTAAGTAATTATTCTTAATTAATCCATAATCATTAATCACCTTTGATTAATCTAAACCAGTAATTAACTTCCCTTAATTACTTCCATTAATTAATTACTTTAATTAATTACCTTCACAAATAATTAATTACATTATTAATTAACCTTAATTAAACCACAATTATTAATCATCTTTGATTAATCTAATCCTTTAATTAATTTAATTTAATAAATTATTAAATTAATAACAAGTGATTAACTCTTAATCATTTTCATTTAATAAAATAATTATCCTCAAATTACTTTATTAAATATTTTATCTTTACTAAATTACATCCAGTAATTATTTCTTAATTACTTCATTAATTAATTATGCTTAATTAATTCATAAGTGATTATCTTAAGTAATCACAAATTAATTAATTTAACTTAATCATTTAAATTTAATTAAATGATTCTTAACTTATTATATTGAAGGTTCTTAATTAAGAACTACTATCTTAATTAAATCAATTATTTACCAATAACACTTGATAATTAAAATAATTTAATTATCTAAATTTCCTTTTCAAATTTAATTATCTTTAATTAAATCAACATTCTAAATACTTAAGAAAATTCTTATTTTAATTGATTACTAATCTTAACCATTAAACCTTAATTAAATTAAAATATAAGATTTAGAAATCAATAAATTATTAAACACATTTTAAATTAAACCTTTAAATCTTTAAAACTTATTCTATTTTAAAACTTTCATATTTTAAAATATAAAAACTTGTTTGAAACTTAACTTGAACAAATTTAGTTTATAAATAAAAACTTGTTTAACTTTCGTTTTAAAACTTTAATCCTTTACAAAATAAAGGATTCTTTGTTTCAAACTAAAAAAAAACTGTTAAATGCTAAAACCTGCTCACCTAAAACCCGAGCAAAAACCCTATTAAAACCCACGTTTACCCCGAGTTATCCCAACCCTATACCAACTCCGAGCCAATTCAACAAATACCCGGAGGAATACTCGAGCAATCCCACAGAACTCCTGCATCTACCCCGAGTGCTCCAGCCTCACCCCTGCTTCGAGGAAACCCACTAAAACCCCGAAGTAATCTCGAGCCAACCCTTCTCCCCCAAAACCCAAACTTCCTCTGATACATAACCGTGCACGTTAACGTGCACAGCGACGCTGGTCAACGGCGATCCATCCTCCGGCCATCACTACATCGCACTTGACCTCGACACCCAAACACGCAACCCGGAAACCATACTTCGATCGAAAATCGAAATTTGACCCATCGAACCCAATCTGCCTGAACCCAACATCATCGAAAATTCGACCGCCACCGATGATCCATCACTCGAGACACCATGCCAATTCCACCGATGCTTCGTCTCGACCTCCATAACCCACTGCAATAAACGCGATCACTTCCGCATCATCACCCACGTCGCAAATTCCTCAACAGTTCAACCCATTTAAAAGCAGCCTAAAACCCTACTTCGATCCAATTCGAAAAATATATTCATTATAGAAAAATTCTTATGCATTTTTCCCTTAATCTATAATCCACAATCAAGCTTCGATCGAGATTTCGAATCATATTATAGCGTGGATAATTAGTAATTCACAAAATCCCCATTTTTGAATAAAACCCATATTCACAAGAATCCCTCAATTAAAAATTATGATATACATCTTTAAAATCATGATTTTGGGTCCTTGATATATTCATGAAATCCAATTGTAAAAACAAGATGATTCATTTTTGACATATATCAGATGTTTACTGTAATATCAAATTTAAAAATTATTTATAAATTTAATTTTATAGAAACTATTTTTAATTTCTTCAGTACACGTTAACAAACAGATTTCGTTTGTATAGCAACATCTAATATTGAATTGTTTGGGGAGATTTTGAATTTCATACGAATTCAACTAAAAAAAACAGAGATGAAATATACAGGTTTGTAATACTCAGACACTCCCTGTTTACAACATACATATATGCCAGTATTCATATATATTAATCTTCATCATCATAGAAAATACATTGCATGCACTATCATTCAACACGTATTAATTTAAAACTGTTTTTAGAGTATATTTACTGTGACGACCGCCCATGACCCCTGCACCGAATCTAGAGATAGAGCGCTGTAAAGTGCACCAGGCGACCATGGACGATTGTCAAGGTAAGATTTAAAACAACAAAATCTATCGTATTACTCACAGCGCATGGACAAAGTACAATAGAACATATGTATAGTGAAGCTTTATAGAACAAAATGACATCATATAAAACTCCATAATAGTTGAATACAAGCATCCACATGGTCAATACATCAAGCCTCACTACATATCTCTCAGAGAATACAAAACAGCGGAATATCCAGTACATATAATAAGAAGATAATATGCAACCCTCCAGCTCGTCTTCGATATCAGCATCGTGAGAAGAGAACAGCACCTGTCACCTGCTACCTAGTCTGCCCGTCCCAAAATGGACGAACAGCCCAAGGCAATAAGAATTAAAACATAAAGCCTTGAGTCAGACAACAGTCTTAGTGAGCAGTAAATTAACTAACAACATACCAAAAGAGCATAAAGGAAAAGGAATAGGAATACAACCCTCCCACTCCAACCTCATTCTACAGTGATAGCCCCCAGACACACACTAAGCAGAAGCAAGCATAGCAGAGCATACAATTTAAAGTAAAACTACTATCACTCGAGTCAAGAGCGATGTTTTCCAAGTACCAAGGCCTAAATCAGATAAGCACCCAGAAAATACCGCTCTTGAGTCCGAACGACGATACAACCAAACATCCATGACTCTGGCTATCACTGTTATCATTGCTTCGATATCACCGTTAATTGAATGACCGGCACATTCTTTCAGCCGTCCGTCAAGGGCTAATGGAAACCCCGGTTCTAGACATAACTCCCGCACGTCGTCGCAGCCCGTGCCTAGGACTATCGAATCTGCCCAGAGTACTCGACCATCAACAGTTGGCCGTTGGGACTATCGAATCTGCCCAAACGTACTCTTGCTTAGAGCATGCTAGAACCTTCAACAACGATGCTATCCAAGCCTCCTAGTCATCCTCCTCGACGACTATTCTCATATCCATTCATTATCCTCAACTCGAATCATATCACCGAGTTATCAACATGCTTGGAATGATCCCGCCTGGATTAGACCAAGTCTTCATCATATGATTGCCTCGCTTCATTACATCCTCGCAAAGCCTCATCTCATCATCACATCATCAAATCTATGCATAAGAGTTTCATCGTCCCGCTACATATGCCACGAGCAACTTTCCCAATTCAAGAGCCTTTCCCTTAGCTTTTGAATCGTCTTCGGTCTAAATCTAATCATCAATCATCTAGTTCATAACAATCAATCAAATCAAACATCAATCCAAGAAATCAAGCATTCAAAAATGATCTAAGTAGACAATTATAACAATAATGGCATTTTCGTAATTAAAGAGTTGAAAGTCCAATAAGCATGAAAACATGGATTATATCTCTACAAACTTGATGAATGAACTTGCATAGGTTAACATATGATAAGATGGATGTAACATCATCATGAACAATGGATCTATATGGATCTACACATAGGATGAAGAAAATGCATGGAAATCACTATTTTAACACCAAATCGGGCCAACAATCCGATATACTCCTTTGAATCCGTGTGAGAGATAATCACCACTCACCAAATCTCCTAAACAATCCAAAAGATAACAACTTCAGATCTGGACAGCGAAGAACTAAGCTAGATCCGACAAGATCTCACTTCAAACGAAGAAATCTCTCTTGAAAAGATGAAGATCTTCAATCTAAGCTCTTGAATCTTCAACCTTGATCTTCGATTTGGATGGATGGAAGCACTAGATTAGAGTGGAGAAAAGAAGTGAAGAAGTGTAGAAGTCGAGCTCTCAAAATGGCAGCACTTCGTCGCTTCAAAAATCCGGATCCCAAAAAGTGAGAACAACCCCTCCTATTTATAGCTGAAATCTGTCCTTAAGTCGAAATCTGGCTATCTCCCTAAGTCGCTTCCGACCTAAGCCTCTCCGACCTAAGCTTCTCCGACCTAACAGATGCACGACATAACTCCTCAGCGACCTAACACTTGACGACCTAAAGCAATGCGCTTTCCTTCGACCTACGACCTAGTTGGGTTGCGACCTAACAACTTAGACTTCTACGCGACCTAACACAACATACGACCTAACAGTTAGATCTACGCGACCTAACACTTAAACTATCCTAGCGACCTAACAACCTAGCAACCTACGCGACCTAACAGTGCTACGACCTAGCACTTATGCGACCTATCTCCTTAGGTCGCTAACACGGCAACTCCTTAGGTCGCTAACAAGCTAACTCCTTAGGTCGCTAACACGGCAACTCCTTAGGTCGCTAACAAGCTAACTCCTTAGGTCGCTAACAAGCTAACTCCTTAGGTCGCTAACAAGCTAACTCCTTAGGTCGCTAACACGGAACCACTAGGTCGCTAACTCGTCTTGCCGACCTAACACTTAACTCACCAAAACTCTTAGGTCGCTCACAATAGTTCCTTAGGTCGTTGCCGACCTAACTCTACCCCAGAATACTTTAGGTCGCCTACCACTCTTCCTTAGGTCGCCTAAACCTCTTAAGTCGGTCACGACTCATCACTTAGGTCGGTCACTGCCTTAAGTCGGTCAACCACACTTCCTTAACTCGGTTAATTACTTAAGTCGGCAACTCGACCCAGACTTATCTCTTAACCCGCTACCATCCTATAGGTCGGTCACGACTTAGCTCTTAGGTCGTCTACGACCTAGGACTTAGACAAATCTGCCTGAAAATCTGAAATGACATGAAAGTGCTAAAATTCCAGATTTTGACGAACATGTCGATCCGTAAAAATACGGGTCGTTACATTCTCTCCCCCTTAGGAATTTCGCCCCCGAAATTCCAAACAACCAAAGCAATCAAAGACTATTCTGTACGCCTACCATCCATAGCAATCAACAAACCATACATCCAATTCTAGCTTAGCGTACAGAATTCTAACACTAGAACAAGTCACAATATCGTGAGATGACATGACACCTTAGGGCCATACCTTGAAGAGTTCAGGATGAGCTGCTTTCATCCTCTCTTCCACCTCCCATGTACAGTCGTTATCATCATCACTCCATTGTATCTTGAGCAACTTAACTACCTTCCTCCTAAGCTGTTTCGTGTCAGTTTCAACGACACGGAGCGGCTTACGAGGTCTTCTATCGACTGGATCAACTTCGAAGTCTTCACAGCTATCAGCAGAAACCACCGTACTCGAGTCGTGCACATACTTCCGTAGATACGATACGTGAAAAACATTGTGCACACTCGACATTTTCTCTGGTAACTCCAATCTGTAAGCGAGCTTTCCAATTCGCTCGATAATCGAGAATGGTCCAACAAATCTCGGAGTCAATTTTCCTTTCTTCCCGAATCGAATAACATTCTTCAGTGGAGAAATCTTCACAAAAACCATATCTCCAACGTCGAATTCCAAATCCTTACGACGCTTATCGGCATAACTTTTCTGACGGTCTTGGGCTGCCTTCATCCGTTGCCGAATGATCTCTATGCAATCCGAAGTCTGTCGAATCATCTCTGGCCCAAGCATCAGCTTTTCTCCAGTTTCCAACCAACATGTCGGAGAGTTACACGGTCTTCCATACAACGCTTCATACGGTGCCATACCAATGCTTGACTGGTAACTGTTGTTGTACGCAAACTCCACCAAATGAAGGTGATCTTCCCATGATCCTCCGAAATCCAGAACACAAGCTCTGAGAAGATCTTCCAAAACTCGGTTGACTCTCTCGGTCTGACCATCTGTTTGGGGATGATAAGCTGTACTCAAGCACAACTCGGTTCCCAAGACTTCCTGGAAGCTCTTCCAAAATCCACTAGTGAACAATGGGTCTCGATCGCTCACTATACTCTTCGGAATACCATGGAATCGAACTATCCACTTAACATACAACTCAGCCAACTTTGATGCAGTCCTAGTTGATCGAACAGGAATGAATCGTGCACTCTTAGTCAGACGATCCACAATGACCCAGATCCCTTCATTTCCCGTTCTGGTTCTAGGCAATCCATCGATAAAGTCCATCGACACTTGTTCCCACTTCCATGTAGGAACTTCTAATGGCTGAAGCAATCCGCTTGGCTTCTTCTGTTCAGCCTTTACCAACTGGCAGTTCATGCATTTGGAAATAAAATTTCCAACATCCTTCTTCATGCCTTCCCAGTAGTAGGTTCTCTTCATATCCCGATACATCTTGTTTCCACCTGGATGAATTGTCAACTTCGAGTGATGACTTTCCTTCAGAACTTCACTCCTCAATTCATCTATATCGGGAACAACTAGTCGTCCTTGCTTCCGAAGCCAACCCTCTCGATCGACCTCGAATCCTTTATCCTTTTCTGGATCCAATCCAGATTCCAATTCACGGATAATCTTGACAAGCTTATCATCTCGCTTTTGGCCCTCGCCAATCCTTTCCACAAGAGTGGGTCTTATCGATAAGTTTGCCAACATCTCAGGTTCCAATTCACATCTAGGCCTGAAGTCAAATCCAGCTAAATACTCGAGACTCTTCCATTCTGAAAACATGGCTCCCAATCCTGCATGTCTTCGACTTAACGCATCCGCCACTGCGTTACCCTTTCCCGGAGTATAAGCTATACCAAAATCATATGATGCCAAAAACTCTAGCCAACGTTGCTGCCGAAGATTCAAATCCTTTTGGGAGAAAAGATACTTCAGCGACTTATGATCCGTAAACAACTCGAATCGAACTCCCAACAAATAATGCCTCCACATCTTCAGAGCAAATACAATCGCCGCTAACTCCAAATCATGTGTTGGGTAATTCCTTTCATGCGGCTTCAGTTGTCGACTGGCATACGCAACAACTTTATCCTTCTGCATCAGCACTGCTCCAAGTCCAGTACCACATGCGTCGGTGTAAACCACCATCTCATCATTCCCACTTGGAATAGTCAAAACAGGAGCACTCGTCAATCTCTCTTTCAGGATTCCGAAAGCTTGCTCACACTTAGCATCCCAACTGAACACTTGGTTCTTCTTCATCAATCCTGTTAATGGTGCAGCTATCTTGGAGAAGTCTTTGATAAACCGTCGATAATATCCTGCTAATCCAAGAAAACTCCTCACATCTGATGCATTCTTAGGTCTAACCCAATCCTGGATTGCTGCCACCTTAGCGGGATCAACCGCTATCCCATTTCCAGAAATCACATGGCCTAAGAACCTCACTTCACTCTTCCAGAAGTGACACTTTGAAAACTTAGCCTTCAGCTGATGTTTCCGCAAGATTTCCAAAACAATACGCAAGTGCGTCTTGTGCTCTTCTTCCGTTCTGGAATAAATCAGAATATCATCCACGAACACAAGTACGAACTTGTTCAACTGATCTCTGAACACTCTATTCATAAGATCCACAAAATATGCTGGCGCGTTAGTCAATCCAAACGGCATTACCAGCCACTCAAAGAAACCAGATGGTGTCCGAAAAGCAGTCTTCGGCACACTATCCTTTGCTACTCTCAACTGGTGAAATCCCGTTGCCAAATCCATCTGAGAAAACACCTTAGCTTCGTGAAGCTGATCAAACAAGTCATCTATTCTTGGCAATGGATACTTGTTCTTCTTAGTCACCTTATTCAGCTCACGATAATCCACACACAATCTCAACGACCCATCTGCCTTGGTTGCAAACACAACTGGTGCACCCCACTCGGACACACTACGCCGAATGAATCCTTTCTGTAAAAGATCATCAACTTGCACCCTCAACTCCTGCTGTTCCCTAGGCGCCATCCGCCTAAGAGGCATCACAACAGGTCTGGCTCCTTCAACTAGATCTATTCGAAACTCGATCTCTCTATGCGGCTGCAACCCTTTGACTTCGTCAAAGACATCCTCGAATCCATTAGCGATCGGCACTGATGACAGTCCATCCCGTGGAACAACTAGCGAATACATGAAGCTCATGAAGACGCCTTCTTCATGCTTACATCGTATCACAATCTTTCGCCCCTCCACATTCTCGACTGTCACTTCCAACCTTTCGCAATCAACCTTAGCCGCATACTTCCTAAGCCAGTCCATACCCAAGATAATTCCGAACCCCGCAAAGTTCAGAACAAAGCAATCACAAACAAAAGAGCAACCATGACTCGATACAACTAGACCACGGCATAACATACACAAACAAGACGAACCCCCAACTGGATTAGTCACTACCAATGGCCTATCAACAATATCCGGCTTCAAACCTAACCGGCCTACTAGTTCATTACAAACAAATGAATGCGACGCTCCAGTATCAAACAAAACTCTAACTGGAACACCACATAGGAAAAGAGTACCTTGAACAACCACACTCTTTCCCTTTTCTTCAGCAGTAGGAGCTTTCGAAGACGACGGAACAGCTCCCAAAGCATAGGCTTGCACAATCTGCCTGTCCTTCCTTGGTTCTGGACAATTCTTCCTGAAATGCCCCGGCTTGTCACAGTTGTGACACTTCATCGGTGCCTTTGGATTCTTACAATCCTTAGAGAAATGGCCCTTCTGCTGACAATTGTAGCAAGTCACCTCGCCTTTCGGCTTCTTCTGGCCATCCTTACCTTTCTGCTGCTGCTGCTTCCTCTTCTGGTTTCCACCCTGCTGTGGTTTAGATTCTCCCTTGGTAACAGCAACAACAGGTCCTTCCTTAGGAAACAGACTCTCATGCCTGAGAGCTTTCTCCACAAGCTTCTCAAATGAATCGTCCAAATGATCCACCAACTGTCTCCCAAGATAACTATCCAAGCCGGTCACAAACTTCTCATTCTTCTGATAAGCAGATTCAATATATGACCGGGCATACTTGGACAAAGCTTCGAACTCAGAAACATACTCAAGAACTGATCTTCCACCTTGCTTGAGCTCCACAAACCTCTTGAACAGAACAGACTTCTGAGCTGTAGAAATGAACTTAGCTTCAAATCTAGCTTGGAATTGCTCCCAAGTAATCTCTTCTTCCGGAGTAGTGATGGTAATAGAGTTCCACCAATCAGAAGCTCTCCCTTGAAGCTGCCTTGATGCCAACTTCCTCTTAGTTGCATCATCAATTCCCAAATCACCAAAGATCCTTCTACAAGCATCTATCCATCTCTGGACCTCAATAGTTGATTCTGTTCCCAAGAAAACCTTCCCTCCAAGAGCAGTATAATCCTTGCACAACTTAGCAAAATCCACTGGTTTCGGAGTTTGGACTTGAACTCCTACATCTACTGCTGCCCCCGGAACTGGTATCCTTCTCATGATCGAAGTCATCATAGCTTCGAACATGGCTGCATAATCAGCAGTCTCTTCAGTAGCACGGCCTTCCCTAGCAGCTGGTCTCCCTCTTCGACTCATTCTCAATATCTATAAAAAGGAATGATTAGAACATCTAGAGAAACAACTGCACAAAGGACTCAAACTCTACCAAGCTACTATATTATATATAGTAATCATCCATCAAAATACAATTACGTCTCTCATACGTAGTTACTTCAGCGAGCGTTGGGTAAAATCGATTAACCAAAGCTCTGATACCAAATGTGACGACCGCCCATGACCCCTGCACCGAATCTAGAGATAGAGCGCTGTAAAGTGCACCAGGCGACCATGGACGATTGTCAAGGTAAGATTTAAAACAACAAAATCTATCGTATTACTCACAGCGCATGGACAAAGTACAATAGAACATATGTATAGTGAAGCTTTATAGAACAAAATGACATCATATAAAACTCCATAATAGTTGAATACAAGCATCCACATGGTCAATACATCAAGCCTCACTACATATCTCTCAGAGAATACAAAACAGCGGAATATCCAGTACATATAATAAGAAGATAATATGCAACCCTCCAGCTCGTCTTCGATATCAGCATCGTGAGAAGAGAACAGCACCTGTCACCTGCTACCTAGTCTGCCCGTCCCAAAATGGACGAACAGCCCAAGGCAATAAGAATTAAAACATAAAGCCTTGAGTCAGACAACAGTCTTAGTGAGCAGTAAATTAACTAACAACATACCAAAAGAGCATAAAGGAAAAGGAATAGGAATACAACCCTCCCACTCCAACCTCATTCTACAGTGATAGCCCCCAGACACACACTAAGCAGAAGCAAGCATAGCAGAGCATACAATTTAAAGTAAAACTACTATCACTCGAGTCAAGAGCGATGTTTTCCAAGTACCAAGGCCTAAATCAGATAAGCACCCAGAAAATACCGCTCTTGAGTCCGAACGACGATACAACCAAACATCCATGACTCTGGCTATCACTGTTATCATTGCTTCGATATCACCGTTAATTGAATGACCGGCACATTCTTTCAGCCGTCCGTCAAGGGCTAATGGAAACCCCGGTTCTAGACATAACTCCCGCACGTCGTCGCAGCCCGTGCCTAGGACTATCGAATCTGCCCAGATTACTCGACCATCAACAGTTGGCCGTTGGGACTATCGAATCTGCCCAAACGTACTCTTGCTTAGAGCATGCTAGAACCTTCAACAACGATGCTATCCAAGCCTCCTAGTCATCCTCCTCGACGACTATTCTCATATCCATTCATTATCCTCAACTCGAATCATATCACCGAGTTATCAACATGCTTGGAATGATCCCGCCTGGATTAGACCAAGTCTTCATCATATGATTGCCTCGCTTCATTACATCCTCGCAAAGCCTCATCTCATCATCACATCATCAAATCTATGCATAAGAGTTTCATCGTCCCGCTACATATGCCACGAGCAACTTTCCCAATTCAAGAGCCTTTCCCTTAGCTTTTGAATCGTCTTCGGTCTAAATCTAATCATCAATCATCTAGTTCATAACAATCAATCAAATCAAACATCAATCCAAGAAATCAAGCATTCAAAAATGATCTAAGTAGACAATTATAACAATAATGGCATTTTCGTAATTAAAGAGTTGAAAGTCCAATAAGCATGAAAACATGGATTATATCTCTACAAACTTGATGAATGAACTTGCATAGGTTAACATATGATAAGATGGATGTAACATCATCATGAACAATGGATCTATATGGATCTACACATAGGATGAAGAAAATGCATGGAAATCACTATTTTAACACCAAATCGGGCCAACAATCCGATATACTCCTTTGAATCCGTGTGAGAGATAATCACCACTCACCAAATCTCCTAAACAATCCAAAAGATAACAACTTCAGATCTGGACAGCGAAGAACTAAGCTAGATCCGACAAGATCTCACTTCAAACGAAGAAATCTCTCTTGAAAAGATGAAGATCTTCAATCTAAGCTCTTGAATCTTCAACCTTGATCTTCGATTTGGATGGATGGAAGCACTAGATTAGAGTGGAGAAAAGAAGTGAAGAAGTGTAGAAGTCGAGCTCTCAAAATGGCAGCACTTCGTCGCTTCAAAAATCCGGATCCCAAAAAGTGAGAACAACCCCTCCTATTTATAGCTGAAATCTGTCCTTAAGTCGAAATCTGGCTATCTCCCTAAGTCGCTTCCGACCTAAGCCTCTCCGACCTAAGCTTCTCCGACCTAACAGATGCACGACATAACTCCTCAGCGACCTAACACTTGACGACCTAAAGCAATGCGCTTTCCTTCGACCTACGACCTAGTTGGGTTGCGACCTAACAACTTAGACTTCTACGCGACCTAACACAACATACGACCTAACAGTTAGATCTACGCGACCTAACACTTAAACTATCCTAGCGACCTAACAACCTAGCAACCTACGCGACCTAACAGTGCTACGACCTAGCACTTATGCGACCTATCTCCTTAGGTCGCTAACACGGCAACTCCTTAGGTCGCTAACAAGCTAACTCCTTAGGTCGCTAACACGGCAACTCCTTAGGTCGCTAACAAGCTAACTCCTTAGGTCGCTAACAAGCTAACTCCTTAGGTCGCTAACAAGCTAACTCCTTAGGTCGCTAACACGGAACCACTAGGTCGCTAACTCGTCTTGCCGACCTAACACTTAACTCACCAAAACTCTTAGGTCGCTCACAATAGTTCCTTAGGTCGTTGCCGACCTAACTCTACCCCAGAATACTTTAGGTCGCCTACCACTCTTCCTTAGGTCGCCTAAACCTCTTAAGTCGGTCACGACTCATCACTTAGGTCGGTCACTGCCTTAAGTCGGTCAACCACACTTCCTTAACTCGGTTAATTACTTAAGTCGGCAACTCGACCCAGACTTATCTCTTAACCCGCTACCATCCTATAGGTCGGTCACGACTTAGCTCTTAGGTCGTCTACGACCTAGGACTTAGACAAATCTGCCTGAAAATCTGAAATGACATGAAAGTGCTAAAATTCCAGATTTTGACGAACATGTCGATCCGTAAAAATACGGGTCGTTACATTTACTCACCTGTTATAAAGAACAGAGAAGATATATGCATACAAAAGCTTATATATACTCAGACATTTCACATTTCAACATGCATTCACAGATAACATTCATATAAACATATAAGCATCATCACAAAACAATCCATCACATGCATCAAAGTTAATTCACAGATTTTAAAACTGTTTTAAAAAAATAAAGGTTTACTCACCTTTTGAAAATGCAGAGAGCAGCTTTTATAATGAACTGGAAAGCTTTTGAAGCAGGAATGAATTTGCATGCACTTGTTTTTGATTCCAGAAACTGAATTTCTTTAATTTGCTTTAACTGAAATGCTTAATACTTTAGAAACTGGAAACTTGAAAACTTTATGATCTTTGATTTCGGGTTTCATTTGTTTTAGAGGAGATTACAGGCTTTTATAATTCTCTGGTTTACATTTGGTTTTGAGGAGATTACAGAGAAAATATTCAGATTGGTTTACTTGGTTTCAGGTTGTAATTTCTTGGTTTGGAAATATATTTCTGTTTTTGATTGAGAAGATGATTTTAGATTTGATTCTTGAGTTCTGAAATAAATTTCAGTTTTGGGTTGTTGTCTTTGAAATGAAATTAGAAAAAGAAAATGAAGGGGAAAGATAGAAGTTTATATAAGTAGATTTTGATTTTATTTAAAATTTAAAGAAAAATAAAATAAAGGAGACACTTGTCTCATACCTTATTCAATTACTTAACACATGTATTTAACATGGTTAAGAAGCTAACACTTGTAATTATTTATATTCATATTATTTTAAAGCTTTTTATTATTAATTTCCTAATTGATTAATACATTTCTTAATTTATAAATACTTTTCTAAACCTTATGTAAATAAAATCTTTAAAAGGAAATAGAATATAAACCAATTATATCCTAATAAAATCATATATATTATATTTAATCCATTTTAAAATGAATATTCAAAAGCTTTTGTATTTATTCCTATTAAATAAATACTCTTTCAAATTTCTATAAATAAATTTCTTTAAAAGGAAAAATATAGAACAAATCTTATTTCTAAATAAAAACTTTATTCATATATTTTAAATTCAAACTATATTATTATTTTCATTTTAAGATATATATATTTTTCTTTAAACTCAATTCTTAAATCCAAATTCAAATGCAACTTTAAAAATCCAAATTTAAAATCAACTCAACATATATATATAATTAAATAAACACATTATTAGATTTGTAAATAATTATTCTATTTAAAAACAATTTAAATATATACATATATATATACATTTAATCAATACTTATTAAATTTGAAATAATATACCTATTTAAAATCTGTTTATAACTATATTTAAAAACAACTCATTATTAAATTATTTGAAAACAATAATTTTACCAATTTTAATAATTAATTTAAAAGATTATCATATTTTAAATCCCTTGTAATCCCGGGATATCACAATATATGTGCTCTGTATTGTAATCTGCTATCAGTCATATATAATAAATATTTTGTTTTAAAATATGAGTTTATAGTATATATATATATTACAATATCTGATCTGGAAAGAAAATTTATATATAGTAATATAGGGAGTTATATATAAATTTTAAATATTTCATTTCTGGCTAAGTTCATATATATATATATATATATTATAATGGATCGTTTATATTGATTTATGGTAAATATTGGTTTGAAATTAAATAAATATTCTGTTTTAACTATATGTTAAATTTATTTTGAGAATTTTATATATATTTTAAATTTATTTTTGGGTTTTGAATAAATTAATTAATTTTTTTGAGTAGATATTAGACTTTAAATTATATATATCCTATTCTTATCGATTCCTATATATCAGCTTCGCTCGTCAAATTCGTGCCAGTCTAGCTTTGTTTTGGGGTTCGTGCCTGGATTCGTAACTCATCTCATTCCCCTTTCCCTCTAGCCTCGAAAGGTGAGCAATCACTCACGATTAACGTTCTTGTATTTTATTAAATTTTATTTCAATTGAAACGACAATTGAAATATGATGCTGTAGATTTAAATTGTTATATATGTTATTATCTGTATTTGTTCACCTATGACATCTGACACCATTATCTAGTATTTATGTGCCTGTTATTACTATTATCTGTATATGTTCACCTATGACATCTGACACCAGTATCTGTTATTTATATTGATGGTATATGCCTGTTGTTATATTTTATATTATCTGTTATCACTCTGCAAGTTCCCTGTTAGTATAGAATTCACTATGGGTTGAAATGATACATACCCGAACGGACTTTAGAATAGGAGAAAATCGTTATGGGTTGAAATGATAAACCCAAGCGATTTTCATTTGAATTGGATTTGGGATTACGGGTCGAAATGATATCTACCCGTATGTATTTAAATTTACGGATTGAAATGATAAATATCTGTATCACTTAACCATATGATAAATATGTATACATACACCGTTGGTCCATATATATAAATATTTTGAAAATGAATTCTATGGTTTTAGAAAGAAATATATGGTTTTAATAAATGTTGAGCCTTAAATTATTGCATATAAATGGGAATGATTGATTAAATACATATAATATGGTTGAGTATTTAAAATTTATATTTCAAAATAGATTTTGGTAATAATTTGAACAAATTAAGGTTGGGAAGATAATTTGAATTTAGTTGAAATTGTATTCATTAAAGACTTTTATTTAATTAAACCGATTTGAAATTTATTGAAATTGAGATTTATGACATGATTTATAACTTGGGTTTGATTTAAATAATTTGATGAATATTTCTTGTTTAAATAAATTTAAGGAAATATTTAGTAAAATTGAAATTTAGGGCTAGTTAAATATTGAATCTATTAAGTGAATATTCCCTGATTAAATAATAATGAAGTTAAATCAAGAGCTATATGAAACTGTTAAATTTAACTTTGAAAATGTTGAATATTAAAGCCTTGAAATATATTGGAATTTAAATGGTTTATTTTTTGATTCAGATCTGTATTTGAAATCAATATAAAATTTGAATTTGTTATTTAGAAACTGAATTAAATTAAAATGGGAAAATTTAGATTGAATTAAATTGGAATTTGGAATTTGAAGTTGATTTGAATCGATTTGCGATACTTGAGAAAATTAAATGCTTTACTTTATAAATTAATTAATATATATACTATCTTGGAAAATAGTTATATTTGAAATGAAATGATATTTGGGTTTTGAAGTATAAATTAAATTGAAATGACCACGGTGTTATAACATATATTTCCACCTTGTAGATAGTTCTGAAGATCCTTAGAGGATGGTTATCCCAAACATCCTTTAAGTTACTTGTATTTCAGTTGATATTTCACTTGAGTTGGATTTATTTATATAAGAATGCTAATCCTGACTCGAGTGTTTTGTGTTTTGCTTTACGCTCGGGTCAGACCGAGTGATACAGCATTTGAGACTCACCCTTGGAGTTTGGAGCTTCCTTTGGAGATCCAACTATCGCCTCAGCTTTCAGCACTTCTAGTTGATTTGTTCAGAGGAGTCATGTGACACCCCACCTCTATGCTCATAATAACAAAGAGTATTAAAAGAAATACTGTCTATTATTACGAAGAATAAGGCTGGGTAGGAGCGACCATCCGTAATTGGCCTTACACTAATATTGGTTATCTCGGTAGGAGTGGTATATACTTTTTATTTTTCATCCATTATTTATTTACTCCCATCGACATATCCAATTATCAGTATAAGACAAACTACGATAGTTCATAATAGTTTAGGACCTTAGATATAACAATAACACAAATAATATAAATGCGGAACACAGATTAACAAAAATCTCATATATATATATATAACCGATGTCAGTTACAATATAGTTGACATGATACATATGATACAACTACAACTGTCGACTCTAGAAGTTATATATACAAGTACATTATCGACTAATATACATGAATACATATCGTTCTATACAATGACACGACTACTACAGAATGACACCGACAACTTCAGAAGATGTGAAAAGTCTTCGAATCCTGAACAGCAACTCAAAGAAGAAAATCTACAACCTGAAATAACTCGGGTCTGACCCGAGTATTAAATTCGAAAGAAAATAATACACGGGTCAGTCTAATTCAAAATCAGTTATTAATGCACAGAAGCGATAATAATCAATATCAAATAGACGACAATCACAGAAATCTCGTATATCCAACTTCTCGATAAGAGAAATGGATAACGACAAATATAACACTAAACAGTGTTAAACCACAAATCAGCAAATCCAAGTCAAAATTCGGTGTGGCTGCAGTACGCGCACGCGTGTACTGCCTCGCCACTACCGCGATGATACACACAAAAGCTCAAGGAAATCACAAACAAACGCAAGGTCAAACCCGAGCGTTTAAGCTGGATTCAACTCAGGCGTAACTCAACTGTCAAGAACAATTAACTCTACCAGACACACATGAACCAGAAATGAACAACCCAATATGCAACATGATTAACAAGGTAAACTACAGTACTCAAAACTACAACCGGTCAATGCAACTAAAACAGGAATGAATAGTTTCGACCAAGAATATATAGATGTCAGCAACTCGAGCACAAATGTAACATGCTCAAAGTAACTACATTGATGCCACTCGACTAACAGCAATAAGTTGAAACCAGAATGTGCTGTGATGACTCGACTATCCGGTTCAGATCCAATGAGGAGTGACTGCAAATCATCCAAGTACAAAGGCAGAGCAATGCACTTCGATGATCAACCTAGGACAACGTGCAGTGACCACAAATGTATATCCACAACTATGCAAAACTGGTCCAACCATAAATCAACTAAACTGGCCATGAAAATCAAGTGCGGTACAACTCACTGTTACAAAAGGTTCCAGACTCGATTGTATCACTACAATCAACAAATCTAAATGCACCAGGCTACACTAAGGATCTACAAAATGAAGGGCTTGCCAACACCAATAGACAATGCAGACAACCGGGATGAGATCAGAACTCCAACACAATATGTGCAGAGTCCATCATGCAAGCAAAATTTCATGTATACATATGCATAGATATGTACATTGGAATCTGATTCGAAGAAGGTAAACAACTGAAGTAGGACTCGATTGAATCGAGTATAGCAAGATGGCAGAGACGCTATCAAGACAACAATGAGAAACATGTTGCAATGACCACAACTCCACTAACATACGTATAATAGTGCATATACAAGAGACTGCACAACTCAAAATTAGCAACAGTTCTAAAGTCAACAAAACAGAAGTGAAGACTACAATGCCAGAATTCGAATGAAGCAGGGCAGGCAATCGGATTTTAGTTCCAAATACACTGGAGATCGCAAGACTCAAGTCTACACATACACTCCAGACAACAAGTTTACATAATAGTGCAGTGCAACAACAGATTCAACAAAACAAAAACAAAAAAAGAAGATCAACAAGGAATATATACTGGAGCAACCCAAATATAACTGTAAATGACTTAAGCCAGCCAAATTCATGAAATCAGAGAGTGGAGCCACAAAACAAAAATACAGAACAATTGAACTAGACAAGGCCTAGTCCCAATCAAGTGTGAAGTTACTGCAATTCCAAAAATAGGTAAGTGCCGAAGTCATAAAAAAAACTAATTCAATGACAAGGCTGATACCAACAGTGTAATCAACAACGAGGTTTAGCATCAATTTAGAACCAAGGTGGTCAAGGCTATAATCAAACAAATTCAGAGATAAAAATTTCCAAATATCAGAAAATCCAACAAAACATGTAAGTGCAGACATACTACAACAAGGCAACACCACTCGAAAAATGGCCACCAACATATGCATACCCACATACGAATGTATGTATGCATACATATATAGGTAAGTCCACCGATAAGTTTGACTATATCGAGAGTCGAAGCCGCAATTTTTAAGGCCATAAACAAATTGAAACTGCACTATAATGAGTAAGTCAAGTAGGTCTACCAATTTTAACCCAGTGTTCAAATGCTAGAGTGATAGAAATCTCATATTTAAAGAAATCGAAATTAGCAGCTTCCCAACAATCAAATTTATCGAGCCTAAGCTCAAAGCAAAGTATCGCATATTCCCAGATGACTACAACTATCAACCCAGAGTCAAAATTAAAGTTAAGCCATACTGGCAAAGGAATTCGAACACCTCGAAAATCGTCAAAACCATAAATATGAATCAGTCAATAACAGTAAGTGTCGAAGTCGACTCGAAATTAGCATCGCCAAAAGAATTTAACATCAAAAGACAACAAAGGACGAACCACGACAGCCAACTCAAAACAAGCCAAGAATCACGACCGAAGTCGAATTACAAAGATTCAAGATCGATTCTACAAAATCACACGTACAAGAAATCGAATCAGATGTGAGTAATTAAGAAATTACTCACCTTTTTTTTCGAGCAGCCAACAATCGATGAAGGCTACGATTCCGAAGTAAAGATGAACCCAGATCCATTGCCCCACTTCCAAAAATTGAAGTCTCGTCTCTTACAAGTAGGCAACGCGGCGACTCTAAATTGGAAGCCTTAATTTGATCGAACAAAGAAGAGGATGGGCAGCCATTTTTGTTTCTTTGATTAGGTTTTCGAACGCAAGCGAAAAAATGAAATAAAGGGGCGGGTCGAATTGGGAATAAGAAGGGCACGACCAAGAATAAAAGGAGGAAAAATGTATTTGGGCCTTGATTTTTACTTAAAGCCCTTAATCTCTAAATGAATTTCAAAAGAATTTAAACTGGATTCAAACTCTAAACTGAAATTTGCAACCAATTTTAATCGTCTAATGACGAAATAAAATAATTGCAAAACCTGGGTTGTTACAGACTCCCTCCTTATACAAATTGCGTCCCCGCAATTTTCATAATGAACTTCAATACTATTATCCTTCTAACATAAACTGGTTAAGCTAGAAAAATAAAAGTCACGAATTCAAATGCCACGGTAATCTTTTAATTCCAATAAAAGAAATTTTCAAATGTTCAACAAAATTTAACTATCAATAGATAGTCAGAAAGCAGCAAAATTGGATAAACCCAATTTATCGGCAATATTCAATTGTCAACAGGATAATTAGAAATATAGAAATTACAAAACAGCGATATCTAATTATCGATACGATAATTAGAAAACGACAAATCTAATTATCAACAAAGATAATTAGAAAGCACCAATCACAATTCACAAAACTGCCAATATCTAGCTATTCACAATTAACTGGAAAACACAAACTTCATATCAGCAAACTCTAACTATCAACAGAGATAGAAAGAAAACAGCAATTCAATAAAAATCAGCCTAATCTAGGTTCAATTAGAAACTAGAAAATCTCGTATCAAGAAAATCAGCAGACATCCAATTATCTAAACAATAGTCAGAAAACAAATCAACAATTATCAAATTATCAATTATCTACTTATCAAAACGACAACAAATATTCGATTATCAAAAACGATAATCAAATTTCAAATCACAAATATTCGATTATCAAAAACGATAATCAAATTTCAAATCAACAAATATTCGATTATCAAAAACGATAATCAAATTTCAAATCACAAATATTCGATTATCAAAACGATAATCAAATTTCAAATCAACAAATATTCGATTATCAAAAACGATAATCAAATTTCTCAAATCAACAAATATTCGATTATCACAAGCGATAATAAAATTTCAAATTCAACAAATATTTGATTATCACAAAACGATAATCAAATTTCCAAATTCAATAAATATTTGATTATCTCAAGTGATAATCAAATTTCAAATTCAACAAATATTTGATTATCACAAAACGATAATCAAATTTCCAAATTCAATAAATATTTGATTATCTCAAGCGATAATCAAATTCCAAATCAATCAATATTTAATTATCTAAAGCGATAATTAAATTTCAAATCAGCAAATATTTAATCATCTCAAGCGATAATTAAATCTCAAAGCAACAAATATTTAATTATCTAAAGCGATAATTAAATCTCAAATCAGCAAATAATTAATTATCAAAAGCGATAATTAAAAGCAACAAATATTCGATTATCAAAGACGATAATCAGAACTCATATCAACAAATATCTAATTATCACAAGCGATAAATAGAAACAACAAATATCCGATTATCAAAAACGATAATCAGAACTCATATCAACAAATATCTAATTATCACAAGCGATAATTAGAAACAACAAATATTCGATTATCAAAAACGATAATCAGAACTCATATCAACAAATATCTAATTATCACAAGCGATAATTAGAAACAACAAATATCCGATTATCAAAAACGATAATCAGAACTCATATCAACAAATATCTAATTATCACAAGCGATAATTAGAAACAACAAATATCCGATTATCAAAAACGATAATCAGAACTCATATCAACAAATATCTAATTATCACAAGCGATAATTAGAAACAACAAATATCCGATTATCAAAAACGATAATCAGAACTCATATCAACAAATATCCAATTACCTGTAGATAATTGGAAGCAACAAATATCTAGAAATCAATTAAGAAGACTAGAAAATCAACATAAAAGCTTGGATCGATCTCATCAGATGGCGAGTTTTTAATTCGCCGCACGTGCATCAACAAATGGCCGAAGCCTACCAAGTACTCAACATAATTTTTGGCGCCCAACAAATGACCCGAAGGTCCAACAAATGACCCGAAGGTCTAGTACTGGTATTTGACCCGAAGGTCCAACAAATGACCCGAAGGTCCAACAAAGTGGCTCGAAAGCACACGAAAGCATCAAAATGTTTCAATTAACGAGTCCGGAATTAACCAAAATAGCAAACGCACATGTCCCATACCACGTGTTTTACTAAATCGTTTGATTCTCTTCATCGTTTCCTTGAAAGTGTGAAATCATCAAATTCATCAAAACAACAGATATTCAATTAACGAGTCCGGAATTAACCGAAATAGTAAAAGTGTGGTTCCATACTCTGCACTTTTGCTAAATCGTTTAAATCACTTCATCGTTTCCTTGAAAGTGCAAAATTGTGTATTTTGTAAAAATACACTTTACATTCTCAAACGGACAAGTCCGGAATTAAGCGAATCAGTAAAAGAAAGGGGTCATAATCCTCGATTTTGCTGAAACGTTTAAATCGCTTTCTCATTCTTTTGAAATCGCAAACTGTAAAATTTCTGAAAACAAATTTTTTGTAAAAATAACAATTCACATCCTCAACTGAACAAGTCCGGAGTTAAGCGAAACAGTAAAAGAAAGGGGTCATAATCCTCGATTTTGCTGAATCGTTTAAGTCGCTTTCTCATTCTTTTGAAAACGCAAACTGCTAAAATTTTATAAAACAATTTTCATTTTAAAACGATTTTCCAACCACGTGATTAAAACAGCAAATCAGTAACAATTTCGATAAGGAAATTGTACTTCTCAAAATACCGTAAAACGGTCACAAATCAGTATTGCGGAATAACCGCTTGAAAATCCACTTTTAAAAATTTGACGGTTACTGAAGTCAAAGCGACAGTAATTTTAAAACATCAAATATCTCATCAAAAGAATTCACATCAAAATGTGACATCAGTGAATTTTCATTCATTAAAATTGTCAACAAAACACCGTGCCTCAAAAATTCAACATTGGTGTAAAAATACCGTTATAAAAATAATGGCAACAAAATACGTATCATAACCAAGCATCGGTTCAACATAAAATAATTGCAATAACGTGCAATTTAAATTTTGCACGTATTATAAAATGAGCAAAGAAATCATTCGAATGTATCTTCAATGAAGATAATTCAAAACAGCAAAAATCCAATCAATATATGATTAGTACAAGAGAAGCCAGCGGAAATTTCAACAAAAATCACATAACTGTAATTTCTTCAAATCCTCAATTCGGATTCGAAATTCTCAAAGAAACAAAGTAATTACAGCTATGTAAACAACAAATGAAATTTATTTCAATTTCTAAATCAAATAGATTATCAGTTGTACTCAGCGAAGACAGTTTCACTGTTTCCGCTGCGCACTCTGATAAACAGTACTCAAATCAATCAAATCATCAGAACACAAATTCACTTTTATTTTTAGATAAAGATATTTAAAAATTTCATCGAAATTTCAAAACTTTAGTTTTGACTCAAATCACAAATAAAACATCGACTAATAGTTGTAACATATGTTCCATCCAAGTTATGTTTTATATTATATCCATAAACCCCAAGCTCTGATACCAACTCTGACGCCCCACCTCTATGCTCATAATAACAAAGAGTATTAAAAGAAATACTGTCTATTATTACGAAGAATAAGGCTGGGTAGGAGCGACCATCCATAATTGGCCTTACACTAATATTGGTTATCTCGGTAGGAGTGGTATATACTTTTTATTTTTCATCCATTATTTATTTACTCCCATCGACATATCCAATTATCAGTATAAGACAAACTACGATAGTTCATAATAGTTTAGGACATTAGATATAACAATAACACAGATAATATAAATGCGGAACACAGATTAACAAAAATCTCATATATATATAACCGATGTCAGTTACAATATAGTTGACACGATACATATGATACAACTACAACTGTCGACTCTAGAAGTTATATATACAAGTACATTATCGACTAATATACATGAATACATATCGTTCTATACAATGACACGACTACTACAGAATGATACCGACAACTTCAGAAGATGTGAAAAGTCTTCGAATCCTGAACAGCAACTCAAAGAAGAAAATCTACAACCTGAAATAACTCGGGTCTGACCCGAGTATTAAATTCGAAAGAAAATAATACACGGGTCAGTCTAATTCAAAATCAGTTATTAATGCACAGAAGCGATAATAATCAATATCAAATAGACGACAATCACAGAAATCTCGTATATCCAACTTCTCGATAAGAGAAATGGATAACGACAAATATAACACTAAACAGTGTTAAACCACAAATCAGCAAATCCAAGTCAAAATTCGGTGTGGCTGCAGTACGCGCACGCATGTACTGCCTCGCCACTACCGCGATGATACACACAAAAGCTCAAGGAAATCACAAACAAACGCAAGGTCAAACCCGAGCGTTTAAGCTGGATTCAACTCAGGCGTAACTCAACTGTCAAGAACAATTAACTCTACCAGACACACATGAACCAGAAATGAACAACCCAATATGCAACATGATTAACAAGGTAAACTACAGTACTCAAAACTACAACTGGTCAATGCAACTAAAACAGGAATGAATAGTTTCGACCAAGAATATATAAATGTCAGCAACTCGAGCACAAATGTAACATGCTCAAAGTAACTACATTGATGCCACTCGACTAACAGCAATAAGTTGAAACCAGAATGTGTTGTGATGACTCGACTATCCGGTTCAGATCCAATGAGGAGTGACTGCAAATCATCCAAGTACAAAGGCAGAGCAATGCACTTCGATGATCAACCTAGGACAACGTGCAGTGACCACAAATGTATATCCACAACTATGCAAAACTGGTCCAACCATAAATCAACTAAACTGGCCATGAAAATCAAGTGCGGTACAACTCACTGTTACAAAAGGTTCCAGACTCGATTGTATCACTACAATCAACAAATCTAAATGCACCAGGCTACACTAAGGATCTACAAAATGAAGGGCTTGCCAACACCAATAGACAATGCAGACAACCGGGATGAGATCAGAACTCCAACACAATATGTGCAGAGTCCATCATGCAAGCAAAATTTCATGTATACATATGCATAGATATGTACATTGGAATCTGATTCGAAGAAGGTAAACAACTGAAGTAGGACTCGATTGAATCGAGTATAGCAAGATGGCAGAGACGCTATCAAGACAACAATGAGAAACATGTTGCAATGACCACAACTCCACTAACATACGTATAATAGTGCATATACAAGAGACTGCACAACTCAAAATTAGCAACAGTTCTAAAGTCAACAAAACAGAAGTGAAGACTACAATGCCAGAATTCGAATGAAGCAGGGCAGGCAACCGGATTTTAGTTCCAAATACACTGGAGATCGCAAGACTCAAGTCTACACATACACTCCAAACATCAAGTTTACATAATAGTGCAGTGCAACAACAGATTCAACAAAACAAAAACAAAAAAAGAAGATCAACAAGGAATATATACTGGAGCAACCCAAATATAACTGTAAATGACTTAAGCCAGCCAAATTCATGAAATCAGAGAGTGGAGCCACAAAACAAAAATACAGAACAATTGAACTAGACAAGGCCTAGTCCCAATCAAGTGTGAAGTTACTGCAATTCCAAAAATAGGTAAGTGCCGAAGTCATAAAAAAAACTAATTCAATGACAAGGCTGATACCAACAGTGTAATCAACAACGAGGTTTAGCATCAATTTAGAACCAAGGTGGTCAAGGCTATAATCAAACAAATTCAGAGATAAAAATTTCCAAATATCAGAAAATCCAACAAAACATGTAAGTGCAGACATACTACAACAAGGCAACACCACTCGAAAAATGGCCACCAACATATGCATACCCACATACAAATGTATGTATGCATACATATATAGGTAAGTCCACCGATAAGTTTGACTATATCGAGAGTCGAAGCCGCAATTTTTAAGGCCATAAACAAATTGAAACTGCACTATAATGAGTAAGTCAAGTAGGTCTACCAATTTTAACCCAGTGTTCAAATGCTAGAGTGATAGAAATCTCATATTTAAAGAAATCGAAATTAGCAGCTTCCCAACAATCAAATTTATCGAGCCTAAGCTCAAAGCAAAGTATCGCATATTCCCAGATGACTACAACTATCAACCCAGAGTCAAAATGAAAGTTAAGCCATACTGGCAAAGGAATTCGAACACCTCGAAAATCGTCAAAACCATAAATATGAATCAGTCAATAACAGTAAGTGTCGAAGTCGACTCGAAATTAGCATCGCCAAAAGAATTTAACATCAAAAGACAACAAAGGACGAACCACGACAGCCAACTCAAAACAAGCCAAGAATCACGACCGAAGTCGAATTACAAAGATTCAAGATCGATTCTACAAAATCACACGTAAAAGAAATCAAATCAGATGTGAGTAATTAAGAAATTACTCACCTTTTTTTTTCGAGCAGCCAACAATCGATGAAGGCTACGACTTCCGAAGTAAAGATGAACCCAGATCCATTGCCCCACTTCCAAAAATTGAAGTCTCGTCTCTTACAAGTAGGCAACGCGGCGACTCTAAATTGGAAGCCTTAATTTGATCGAACAAAGAAGAGGATGGGCAGCCATTTTTGTTTCTTTGATTAGGTTTTCGAACGCAAGCGAAAAAATGAAATAAAGGGGCGGGTCGAATTGGGAATAAGAAGGGCACGACCAAGAATAAAAGGATGAAAAATGTATTTGGGCCTTGATTTTTACTTAAAGCCCTTAATCTCTAAATGAATTTCAAAAGAATTTAAACTGGATTCAAACTCTAAACTGAAATTTGCAACCAATTTTAATCGTCTAATGACGAAATAAAATAATTGCAAAACCTGGGTTGTTACAAGTCATCTGTTGTACTGGAGACTTCACTGCATTTGAGATATTCTGTTGTATTTTATTTCTAACTCTGATGTTTATATAGTAGCTTCATGAACTACTATTTTATCTATTCCGCTGCGTATTATTGTATTACTCTGTGTTTGTGATTCTGTGATTGATTTATTTACTGCATATGCTGAGTTTTGCCAAATTTTAAATTAACAATATGATATTTTGAACTATTCAAGTCAGACATGTGTGGATTATTGTCGATTTGAATGGTCCAAAATAGCGGGTCGTTACAAAACAAGTATATATAACATAAGTTTTCAACTCAAATTATACATAAACAATGTTAGAAATGAATGCATGAAACAAAGCCAAAGTGTTTGGACTTGCTTTCTACCATCTATGCTTCAGCTCCAGATCTGAAATGGCAAGGCTAAAGGCATGGTTTGGATCTAGTTTGGGTTCCTAATGGTCGGCCTAGCATGTGTTACAAAGGTGGGTTTAGTCTAGGTGCATAAAACTAGGTGTACATGGCTAAAACTATGCAACATACATCATTTGTTTGCTCTTGTTTGGTACGGCCAGAAGTTATGGGTCACGGCCAGTGGCTCTAGTAGGTGGTGGGTGACATGGCAGAGGGTGGAGGTCAGGCCAGAGGTGGTGGTGGTCGAGGTAGTGGCGACTAGAGGTGGTAGAAGGTGATGGAACAAGAGATAGCTTGGTTTATGTATAAAGTGATGGTTTAAGTGGATTTTGGTGGTGCTCCTTTCCATGGATGGGTTCGGTCTGCCTTGGTGGGGTAGTAAGGTGGGTGATGATCAGAGAAAGGGGGTAGTGGAGGTCAGCCTAGATCTGGTTGAGGAGGAGCCAAGCCATGAAGTAGAGAACAAGTTGCAAAAATCAATAGAAAACAAAGAAAATAAAGAAGAAAAGAAGATGAAATTTACCCAAAGTCTACAACAATGGCCGTATGATTTTTTTGTGTTTTGAGAAATGTTTTTCTCGTGAAAAAAAAGTGAAGAATGCATCTGAAAGAAAGAAGGAAAGGTACGGCCAAAATCATAAAGAATGGAGTTGAGAAAATGAAAAGGCGGAAGGTAAAAGGACTCTGGATTATAGAGAGTTTAAAACTTTTCATATTTCCACTAATTACTTTTTATAAGTTTAAATATCTGAAAATACATATAATTTCAGTTAAAATTCGAAAATATAACAAATATACAAAATATAAATAAATAAATATTAATTATAATGATTAAAATAAGAAAATAGTAAAAAATGAAAACTAGTCTAAAAAATTTGAAAATAAACAAGATAAACTTTGAAAGATTTATATGGACTTAGAAAATATTTATAAATAAAGATGATAACATAAAATAAAAATGCTTTCACAAAAGTAAATAAATAAATTTTAATTAAATATAATTTAAATTAAGAAAATAGCAGAAAAATAGAAACTAGCCTTAAAAAATAGAAAATAAATTCAATAAGCTTTGGAAAAATTATTTTATCACTTTAAAAATATTTAAAGACATAAAATAACATATTAACACATATTAAAACAAAATATGACAAAGAAAATATAATTTATAAAATTTAAATAGACAAAATTGTTAAATAAATAAAATTGCACACAATATTGAAATATACATAACTTTCACAATTTAATTCTGTTTCCAACGGAACGAAAAATAGTATTCAAGTTATTAAATCTATTTTCATAATAAAAGATAAAATTTAAGAATTTGAATATTTAAATTTAAAAGTTAAAAGTCAAAGTTTGACCAGTTTGAACAAAAATTCACTTTTCAGTGAAATATCCAATTTATACTGGTTTGAAACTATAATTCACACAACAATCAAAATTTATATTTAGAAATGAAATGTTTGAAATAAAAAAAAGTTTAAAAATAATTTCAAATTAAAATAAATTTTTTAAATCAAAAAATTCTATTTTAACAGAAAAAAAAATAAGCCTATAATATAGGGTTGTTACACTCTCCCCCACTCAAAACTTTTCGTCCCCGAAATGGAATGAGGTACGGGAAAGCACAGAGAAAAAAAGAAAAAAAATAGAGTCAAATAGGATTAAGACAAGATGACAAGGAGATTGAAATTATACCTGATAACTGTTGTTATAGGTAAGTTTAACAAGGTGGTGGTGATCTTTCCAAGATTCTCCAGAATCAGGAACACAAGCACGAAAAGATCCTCTAAAATCTGATTCACTCTTTCCGCTTGACCGACGGTCTGTGGATGAAAGCTATGCTCAGATTCAAAATGAGTAACAAAGATTATTAAAGATTATAGAAAGATTTCTAAACAGAAAGAGTATAGAAAGATGCCTATACTAGTCTGTAGCAAGATAAGGAAAAATAAGGACAACTAACAGATGGTTTGAAAAAAAAATAAGATAATAAGTTTGAAAAACAAAATAAGATAATAGGTTTGAAATTTCCATGGTTTCAGCTTAAATTGATAATTAATTTTACACAAGTTAAATAAATCTTACTATCTCTAATTTCATTACCTTATCATCCAATTTTCTTAGACCAAAAATTTCAAAAATCATGAATTTTCAAATTCATTATTTATTATACTCATAATGTACTTAATAAATTTAATTCCTCTTTTTTCTAATTAAAGTTAAATTTGTCTCTCTCAATATATTTTATCACCTATGTTAAATATACTTACACTTATTATAACCGTTTTAATTTATTCCTAATTCCCTTAACATCCTTTATATTGTAAATTATTCAATTAAACTTTTAGTCTATTTACCTCTGTTAATCTTTTTATAAAAAAAATTTAAGGGTATAACATTTATTATAACCACTCAAATTTTATTTATAAAATCTTTTTATATTGTATATTATCCAGTTACATTGTTAATGTCACATCCCGAAATTTTCGACTTTCGAAAATTCAACATCGATACTCACTTAATCGACTGTCGAGCAATCGAGTGCCGGAAACTCCAATAGTGAGGGTTTTAGAAAGAAGAAGTAGAAGAAAGAGTAGAAGAAGAAGAAAGAAAGCAAAGAAGAAAAACACAGAACAACATCAGATACAGAAACAATATCAGAATCTCACATATCGCAGCGGAACAATATATAATAGATAAATGAATAATCTTTAAAACAAAGAATTTTATCAGTTTATACATACATCAGTCATCAGAGTCAATATACAACAATGGACAGTTATATAACTTGTCCTCATACAGAATACACAGCGGAATAAATACTATCAGATACAAATACTACGTCTCGTCGTCCAGCTTATCTCCAAAGCTCCAGAATATCCAGAATATCCTAATAATCTAACTCTAGACTGCCCGTGTGGAAATTTGTGGGCACCCAGAGTTTAGAAGGGAAACAATAAACTCCGAGTCAGTCATGGTGACTGGTGTGAGATCGTAAAACAGTTATTTTATCTTTAAAATAAACAACAGGATAACTTTAAAGTCAATTCGAAATGCTTTTGGAAAATGAAACTACCATAAGACCTCCCGCCACACACACAATGCAAACGCAGACTTGGAGGAGATTTCTTCTTATGATAGTCAAAGATGCTTACTACGCAAAATCAAATCATTTTTGATATTATTATTAGTGCATAGTGTAGAAAACATTTCGAAAGTATAATATAAATCTTAGCCAGCATAGGTACCATTATAGTATGCTTGCTATAGCTACCATATTAAATGGCAGGTTCTACAACTAAAACCGTACAAGTCACGTATTGTTTCTTTGGATTTCCAACAAATGGTCAGGCTAAGGAACTTCCTATCCACGATGGGTACGTCCCTGGAATAGACGACCCGAGAACCTAACCGGATCTCTGCCAACACAAGGCCGGGTTACCTCTGCAAAAATAGGTAACTACTGACACGCGTATGCCATCCCCCGATCGTCACCGATCTTCCCGAGGATCCCCGATTCGCAACAAACCACATAGATAATAATAATGCAGTAACCACAGAGGTTAAGTATCTGGGCTCCATACCATGATACCACCTTTATCCAGAAGGAATGACATACACTAAGGGGCGCTACTCCCTAGAACCTTGCCGCATTCGTCCTGTTTCGACCATTTCCGGGGTGTGAGGCTCGACGAAGTCTCGTCCACAAAGCTACGCTTTCTCAAAAAGCCCTGCTTCGGGTCAAACAAAATGATCAACCTATGATCACAAAGATATAAGATCAAACAAATGATCATATCGCAAATGATCAAACACTGATCATTTCACAGCAACACTCAGTATGCCACGTTACCAAATTGGGATATATCGCTGATAAATTTCAACTACATAACCTCTGAGCTCGTACGTCTCAGAGAAGGGTGTTAAGCTAAGAGAATAAATTCTCCGCCACCAACAGATATGTATTTGAAAGAAATCAGCTTTATATCTCAAATTGTAACGTCAGACACACAATCCATAAAAGTCTGTTCCGGGATCGAACAGAACCGAAGGCACTTCTCACGAAGCCCTTGCATATCCGGATAATTTTCAATCACGTCAGGACTTCCCGTCACTAAGGGTAATAAAACCTCTAAATCGAAGATCAGTCGATGTAGAGTAACTCGACGGTAATCCTTCCGTTTTCAAAAATATCCGGTCTTCAACACCGGTCTTCAAATGCAATTCATAACGACGTATCACATATTCGGAATGGGTTATACGACCCCATGGCCCTTTCCCGGCTAACCCGAATAGTGAGCGATTATTTAAAAATAAGTGTGGCATTCAAATTCATCCAATTCACAACAAATACCTACTCAAGGTAATTATTGATAGTTGGTTATTTAACTATCAATAAAGATGCGCAACATCATCAGATTCCAAATAATTTTCTCAAATTATTTTATCTTCCAAAAATATCTTTACTAGATATAAAATTTCCACACTTCAAAAATAAATCAATATTTATTTTTCTAAACAGTTTCCCTTTCCTTTATAAATTCCATATTGAATTTATATTTCAAAAATATCTACTGATATACGATTTTCAAATCGATTTCAATATTTACTTTCAATTTATCTTTACTGAGATAAATTCTCAAAAACACTTCATTTCATTTTGGAAAAGCATTTCCATACTTATTTAAAAATAAGTGTTTCACAAATCTATTCATTTTCAACACTTGAAAATATTCGATATACTTAAATCAAATTAAGTATATATTCATTCTTTAAGGAAATCATCCTTTTAACACCTATTTGAGTCAAAACGAATGTTGCGTAAAACATCGTTACGACGACTCACAAATCACTAGTATAGGGATTCGAAATTAAAATAGATATGTAAATCCCAATACTAGATAAAACCCATTTCCTTTCGGAAATCATTTACTATAACAACAGTGTTATAGTCCACCATTTCCTTAAATTTCTCGAAAACGTCTATTTCAACTATAAATGTTGAAATCTATGATTTCGATATTTAACACGTTTTAAAACATCTTTTAAAACAATTACTTCATTTTATAATATCGTTTCTCCAGAACATATCCATTTTTCTTGAGAGTATATTCACTGTCCAAAATCGTGAATATAATTCACTTAACTAAATTTCAGCCATCTCTACACGTTTTATTTCAATAAAGATTCGCTATCCAAAATCGCGAATATATCTTCTTTAAAAATCTTCTATATTTAATTTATCAAACTCCATCGATTTTGAATTTATAAAACAACGTTTATAAATCCTATTTCTATATTTTTTTAACAACTTTGATTTATAAATCTTCTTTATTAACGATCCGATCAATATTCCATTTAAAAACAGAAATCCAATTTATAAGTAAATTTTCTTATAATCATTCATTCTACAACTTCATTCTTTATAAACCTATAAATTTCATATCTTCCCAATTTATAATTCTATACATTCCATATCTTCACATTTTATAATTATAAATTTCATATCTTCACATTTTATGATTATAAATTTCATATCTCTACATTTTATAATTATAAATTTCATATCTTCACATTTTATAATTATAAATTTCATATCTCTTATAAAAACTTATTTTAAAATTCCAATAACTTAAATTGATAAATATCAATTTGATACATCTTTTTATATACATTGGTTCAAGAATTCAAAAATCTCAACTTAAACCATTTCATAAATTTCTTAACTCTTTATTTCAAAAGAAATTACTTTTTTTGTTAAAATTCACAAAATCTCAACTTTTATAACTTAAAAGTTTTAACGTTTATCTTTTTAAAGTAAATCAATTCAACAATTTAAATAAACGTATATTTTCAAAGATCACTTTTAAAATTTCACTTTTAAAATCAACAACGTTATTTTTAAATTTCAAAATTTGAACCCGATGATGCAACGCATCAATTAGTCAATCACAACAGTCAATATCATATCTCAACATATGACAACAGAATATATATCAACATCTGTCAATAAATAAATACATTTGAGGAATCCAGTTGGATCCCTCCAACCTGTTTCCCTGCATCCAAAGATGTTAGCACAATACCAATTCCGCTCCAGTACGGAATTATCGCGGTATATAGGTTTTTATAAATCCGCTTACTAACGGCGCAATAGGGTCTCATCCGCTATACGAGGCGGGAAATCAACAATCCAATATATACATATGCCAATATGTATATACTGCTATATATATAGATATATCCTATCATATCTAATATCACATCCAAACAAATCAAACAAATCAATAACTGCAATTCAAATTTAAATCTGAGTGAGAAGATCTCACCTTAGCTGTTAATTTGCAATCCATTTTTGTTCCAGTTTGTTTTCTCCAAATTTTGACCTTGTATAAATAATTTACATCATTTATCGATATCCAAAATAAATTGAACAATTAATTTCTTTTCCATAGATTAAATTAATTAATACCTTTAAATTGAACTAACTCGAAAAATCCATTAATATTTAATAAATTAAATTTACTAATAATTAATTTAAACTTTTTTTTTTTCTTAAATTTTTTTTTTTTCCTCATGACTAAATTAACAAAATAAGTAAATTAACATACTAATTACCCTAATACGTTTTCCCAAATTAACAGTAAACTAGTGATTTAAATTTTTTAAACAAATTCCTTCTTTTTCAAATTTAAACTTCATATATATATATTTCTGTATCTAAACAAAATAAATATTTTTCCTTACTGTTATATTTTTCTCTATAATCATTCAAACTTTTTAAACTGAAATAAATGTTGTAACAAAATCTAACAGACTTCCCACTGACTGCATCTATTTGAATTTAACAAGATCGATACCTTACAGTCGACTTCAGAACTCGAGCTCCCCCCCTCAACGCCGCCTGGAAATATCATCGCGACGTCGTAGCTTCGCCGCCATCCCACGTGTCGCGTTGTTTGCCAGAGGATCGACTTCGAACTCGCGTGCGTTCGCGAATCCCCGTACCTCCATCACCATCCCTAGACTGCTGAGCCTCCATCAGGGCGAAACCCTAGTTCGCGATACCATACCCCAGACATTGTCGCAACCTCGAGCCCTTCATGCGACTACGAGATGCATTCTCCCCTTCGTGTACACTTGCCGCCGAGCCTGGCTCCTCGCGCCTACCTCCACAATCTGAATTGAGCCTCGCGATTGGGTTCGAGACTTTGAGATGGAGGGAGTGATTCTCGATTTCAGTTTGAAGAGGAATAGGGGGCTGCGGCCATTATTGATTTTAAGCGTTTTTAGTTTTAAAAAGGGGACGCCCCTTTCCTTTTCTATTGAACTCGTGAAGCATTGAAGAAGAAACGAAGATAGTATACGAGATTTATTCATCGGCCATTTTTCTTTGTTTTGAATCTGAAGAGGAGTAACGAAGGTACAGAGGCATGGTTATCACGAAAAAATCTCGTGAATCTTCGGCGTGATTTATGGAAGAGAACGTGTTTTGATTTTGACCATAAATTTAAATTTAAATCTCGATAAAAACTTCAATGCATTTTCGTGTCGTATTCTCACATACCAACTTCGAAAAATACGAAATTTGAAATCCGATAATAATTCGATATTTCGGACCCAATGGAACTGGTTTCGTCGAATTCCGAGACTGTTTGAAAAATGGCTATTTTTAAATATCGGCTGAACGATATAAATTTCAAACTGATCACATTTATTTTAAATTCGATTCTGAAGTTTTAATTATCTTCAGTAATATCAACACGAATTTTAAAAGCTTCCGAAATATTTTTCTTTGGCTTAAAATCGAAGATACAAATTTTTATTCAGCATTCACTAGATTAAATTTTATAATTTAATCACCAAATTCAAATTTAAATCGGGGATTCAAATTAAATCATCGTTCAAATATTTAAAATTAATTAAATATTCTCAATTTAATTTGGTCAAAATTCTGGGTCGTTACAAACTTCCCTCCTTAAAAGAATTTCGTCCTCGAAATTACAAGTTAGGAAAAGTGGCCCTTAACTCGTCTACTATTTTTCAACATCCAAATAGTTTTATCAATTTTCAAAACAAATCTTCCTACTAAAGATTCGTTATTAGTTCAACTAAATTTCTAACTTCAATTTTAAGTTTCAAACAACATTGTTTAACTTCTAAATTCAAATTCGAGTTTAAATTCAAATTTTAAACTTTCAAATTTCTCAAAAATTTTCTAACGCCCTAAATTTCCGAAAAATTTCGCCAGCGTCTCCTTTGCGCGGCTAATACGGTACGACTACAAAACGTCCCTACGGACTCTCAGATTTCAAAAAGAAAAAGGAAAAAGCCAAGCGGCTAGAGAGAAATCATCAAAAACTCATATTAAAACTCAAATACGTACCTTTTGTCGAGCCATTCAAATTATCTGTGAAATAAATTTTCCAATCCCTCTATACACCTGTATATCCTACTAGCCATTATATCTAGTTACAGCATTCAAATCATTTTGCAAATTCGATTACAAATTTTCAATATATACTTCTTATATCATCTTTACTTCACCATTGAAGTTACATATTCAATTTCATTCAATTTTTCATTTCACATTCATTTGAACTTATTATTCACATTTTCAATTCTATTGGAATTCAATTTATCTTCATTTATAATCATTGAATTTAATTCGTTCAAACCTTATCCATTTGGTCAATAATCAATTAGCTTCACTTACTAACTTTAGTTTAATACTTCACAATCCAATTCAAATTCAGTCTTACATTCTTACAAATTCCAAATGAATCTTAACATTTCAATTTTATTCTCTTGCGCTTACAATCGCAATTTTATTTGTTTGTTCTCACATTCTTTCATTTTCAATTCGAATCCCAATTTTTATTCTTTTGTTCAATTATCAACTTAGAATAATCTCAATATTCGAATTTTACTTAATAATTTCGCTCTTCATTACTTAGGTTCAATATAAATATTCTTATTTTAAATTTACCACTTCGGTTAGATCTATTTACATTTAAACTGAATTTCCAATTCCCATACGAATTTCAATTCATCTTTCATTTTCAGTTAATTGATTCACTTATTATACTTGCTTTGATTTAACTTCATTCTTTTAAGTTAAATTTATTCTACCAAAATTCAATTGGTATAAGTTATCAACTTATTTCTTATTTCATACATATTTTGATATAGTATTCCAGAGTCTTTTCAACCTTTTCAAAAATCATTTTGAAAACAATTCAAATTATCCTTTGAATTTACTAAAACAAAAATCCAAATCCTCAAGACAACTTCAATTTAAAATAATTTGGCAGCAATTTCTCTTTTGGAAACTCGAAAATGAACACCAACGATGCCGCGGTCATCATCGAAGTTATTTTCCAGCGACCGAAAAGAGTTTAGAGCTTTTCATTCCTTCAAAACATTTTTCAAAACCCTTGAAATCCATTTTCAAATCAAAAATGATTTAAACTTTCCAAATCTCCAAAATTTACAAATTCTTTTCAAAACATTTCCAAAAACTTCTCTGGAATCCCGTTTTAAATTACAAATCACATTTATAATTTATATTCTCAAATTTCATTTGTATACGAATTCGTTTCTTAACTTTGGAGTCACAATTTCCAATTCTTATTCAATTTCATATAAAAATGATAACATTTCAATATTATCACTTTCCTAACAACCATGCAACCATATACTATGATAATTCATAGAAAAATCATTTCTTTTCTATACAAAAATAGTTTTGGGTAAAATTATTTCATTCACCCTATTTTAAAACAATACTGTGCCGAATTATTCTATTCGAGTGTTTAGAGATCCCTATCAATGATCGTTAATTACTCGTATTGACCAGAATCCATATACCACTCAATAAATCAATCATCACAATACAAAACAATTTTTATATTCAATAACAAATACGCGCTCATATCTATTATTACACTCAACTCATTCTAGAGTACTACTGACTCTATCTCTAATGAGTAACACCCAACAGAGCAGGGTTGTCGCTTAACCATATGCTCTGATACCACTTTGTCACATCCCGCGTGTCGCGTTGTTTGCCAGAGGATCGACTTCGAACTCGCGTGCGTTCGCGAATCCCCGTACCTCCATCACCATCCCTAGACTGCTGAGCCTCCATCAGGGCGAAACCCTAGTTCGCGATACCATACCCTAGACATTGTCGCAACCTCGAGCCCTTCATGCGACTACGAGATGCATTCTCCCCTTCGTGTACACTTGCCGCCGAGCCTGGCTCCTCGCGCCTACCTCCACAATCTGAATTGAGCCTCGCGATTGGGTTCGAGACTTTGAGATGGAGGGAGTGATTCTCGATTTCAGTTTGAAGAGGAATAGGGGGCTGCGGCCATTATTGATTTTAAGCGTTTTTAGTTTTAAAAAGGGGACGCCCCTTTCCTTTTCTATTGAACTCGTGAAGCATTGAAGAAGAAACGAAGATAGTATACGAGATTTATTCATCGGCCATTTTTCTTTGTTTTGAATCTGAAGAGGAGTAACGAAGGTACAGAGGCATGGTTATCACGAAAAAATCTCGTGAATCTTCGGCGTGATTTATGGAAGAGAACGTGTTTTGATTTTGACCATAAATTTAAATTTAAATCTCGATAAAAACTTCAATGCATTTTCGTGTCGTATTCTCACATACCAACTTCGAAAAATACGAAATTTGAAATCCGATAATAATTCGATATTTCGGACCCAATGGAACTGGTTTCGTCGAATTCCGAGACTGTTTGAAAAATGGCTATTTTTAAATATCGGCTGAACGATATAAATTTCAAACTGATCACATTTATTTTAAATTCGATTCTGAAGTTTTAATTATCTTCAGTAATATCAACACGAATTTTAAAAGCTTCCGAAATATTTTTCTTTGGCTTAAAATCGAAGATACAAATTTTTATTCAGCATTCACTAGATTAAATTTTATAATTTAATCACCAAATTCAAATTTAAATCGGGGATTCAAATTAAATCATCGTTCAAATATTTAAAATTAATTAAATATTCTCAATTTAATTTGGTCAAAATTCTGGGTCGTTACAGTTAACTTGTAAAAATTAAGGTAAGTTATGTTGGAATGCAATTAAGAATTATACAAATAAAACTTTCTAAAATTAATATACAATATAAACATTCTAATTCAATCATTTCAAGCTTGAATATTTAATCAAAATTTTGATTTTCTTTTTATACTTGAAGTTATTATTTAAGATAGAATTTAAGAATAAAATTTCCGATTCCTTTCAAACCATTTAGAGATAAATAAATGTATGTACATACTTTGTCAAATCAAATTTAAATCATATATCTATATATATTATAAATCAAATCATATTTTAGAAATTTAAATCAATTAAATTTCCCAAAACAAAGCTGTAGCAAGACTACAGCATGGTCTCTTTACTTCGAAACTCGAAAATGAAAGTTGATGATGCCGCGGTCATCACCGAAATTATTTTCCAGCGATAAAGAGAAGAGCACTAAAATTTTAAAACTTTAAAATTCTTTGGAAACAGATTTCTATTCACAAATACTTTAAATAATATATCCTTTTAAAACTTTAAACACAAGGTTTGAAACCATCAGAAATTAAATTCTCAAATTCTTGGTTTAAATTCATTTCAGTTCCCAAATCAAATTTATAAACAACTATTCATAAATTCATTTATAGAATGATAAATCAAGTATTATCATTTCAAATAATCAATTTAAATCAATCTATTAAGTTCCATAATATTTACTTATATAAAAATTTATTTCATTAACCAAATTTTAAAATAATATCAGGTCAGTTTGTTCTGTCAAAGTGTTTTAGAAATCCTATCGATAGCATTGATCAGACGAATCGATCAGAAGCCCAAATCAACATCAACAACTCAAACAACACAATATATAAAACAAACATAGATTTACAAGTATAATTCAAAATGTTTGGAGATAGTTTGGAAACAAAAGACAAGATGACTAATTGACAAAATACGAAGATGGATAAGCTTAGATAAATCACGGGCAACCTTAACCGGGTCAACCGTGACTTAATGAATAAGATCAAATGTGTATTTTTCTAGGGTAAATCTACATCCGATCTCAAAAGATAGAGTTTGGAACAACAAAAGATATTAGCATCTAAACTAAGGATAGGTATAAATCTCTGGTTAATCGATGCTAATTGTAAAGGTGTTTCCCCTTTTACAAGTCATTAGAGTATTGGCGAGACCGCCAATACATTAGAAAGATTATTCAGAGTGGAGTTATGGGGCACTCCAGAATCAAGAAGACACGAATAGGGGAGGACAAGAATGGATTTTGGAACCGCAGGGAACGTTCCAAAATTCAAATGAAATCAAATAAAAATGAAGAGATTCAAGCTCGAATGAAAAGTGATTTTGTAACTAAATTTACCATACATTCTAAGTTTTGCCTCAAAGCCAAAGCTCTGATACCAACTGTAACGACTCGATATTTTCAACCATTCGCATCCGCACATGTCGGACTTGAATTGCTCAAAATACCACGTTGTAAATAAAATTTGGCAAATCTCAGAATATACAGTAAATAAATAAAATCACAGATCATAGACACAGAGTAAAATAATGCAGCGGAAGTAAAACAAATAGTAGTTCATGAAGCTACTATATAAATATATCAGAGTTACATAAGATATAACAGAAGAAATAGAGTACAACAGAAGTCTCAATAAAATAACCAAGTACAAGACGAGTAGAACAACAGAACTGAGATAGATAAAACTAGATAAGCAGATAATCTCCAGCGATTCCAATCTCCAGAAAGTGGAATCCAAATCTGTGAATAACTCGGGCTGACCCGAGCGTAAAGCAAAACACAAAACACTCGAGTCAGGACAATATATACTTATATAATGTAAACCAACTCAAGTGAACTGTAATAAGGTACAAGTAACTTAAAGAATGCTTGGGATCGCCCATTCTTTAAGGATCCGTTAAACTATCTACTATGTAGTAATATTCGCTATTATAATAATGTCTAATCATAAAATAAACATACTTTTAAATAGCGTTAAGGCTTTACATTTTCCACCTTAACATGTAATATGCCAATAGTTTACACAGATCCTGCATACCTCGCAAGGCTATGAGAAGATACTCCATAGGTACGACATAAATAGAAACTCGTAGTAAGGCTCGATATGGTAGGTGACACGGCACAACTAGGCAATGCCAGGGTAGATATACCAATTACGCATCCGGACTGGTGGTGACGCATAGCAGCCACTACCGTCCACCTCGAACAACACTCCAAATCAAGGGTGCGCACCAAAACAATCACAAGTAATAGAATGGTATCGAAGAAGTGTGTCCGATCAGAGGTGCTACCTCACTAGTCCGTCAATCGCTCCTGTTTTAGCCACCATATGCCAACTCACGGGAGTTGGGTCCACGTATATACCTTAGGATTGTCGCCACCCTCCTACTTTATTCTGGAAACTCCACCGCGTACACAGTTGTCAAAGTGATTTTCGGTATCGACAGAAAGTATATCCATATCCGATCCCGGTCTCTTTAACAACCAATCGTTATTATAACCCGTGGTTATAATTTTAAAATAATATTTTATACTTCAAAATAGAATATCATTTCAAATCCAAATCTTTATCAAAATAAAGATTAAATCAATTCCAACCATTTCAATATATTTAAAATATCATATCATTTCAAACTTCATTTCAAATCATTTCAATATATCAAAATATCATATCCTTTCAAAACTTCATTTCAAATCATTTTAATATATCAAAATATCATAACTTTCCAAAACTTCATTTCAAATCATTTTAATATATCAAAATATCAAATCTTTCCAAACTACATTTCAAATCATTTTAATATACCAAAATATAATTTGAGTTCAAATCTAAATATTCAACTTTATATACTTTTTAAATTTAAAGATATCATTCATTTATTATCATTTCAAGTCACCTTTTTAAATAGTTTATATTTCAATCAAAATAATTCATTTAAACCATTTAAAAGTGTAATTATTATACTTTCAAATCAAGTATTAAAATTTCCAAAGTTTCAATTCAATTCAATCATTTATTTCAATTAAACTTCCATAGACCATTTCAAATCTTATAAATTTCAAATATAGATTTAATCCACAAAATAACTATTCAAATTATAAAATAAATGCCAAAGCTTTATTATCCTATATTTCATAAGTCCAATATCTTTTAAATAGATTCAAAATTACAAGTAAACCAAATATTTTCATACTAATATAAACTTCAATTATTCATTCCAAGATTTAATATCATTTCAAATTCATTTCAAAATATCAAAATATCATTTCAAACATCATTTATTTAATTTAAATTTAAATACCATTTAATCACATTTCAAAATAGTTATATTTCCCAAATCAACTATTCCATTTAAATCATTTAAAGTCAATTCATTATATTTAATAATTAAATATTTAATTTCTAAAATTTAATCTTTTTCAAAGATCATTTATCCATTTAAGTTTATTAAAATAATGAAAATTCAACTTTCGCATCACTTAGGAAATGCTACGAAATGTTATGTTTTAAAACAGTTCATTAACAAAAGACAACATTAAAAATGCTATAATATCTTAATTTATTTTCAATTGAAATTTTAGTTAAATTTAACCACTATAGCACTAACAAAGTGCTATAATAACATTTAGTTTAAATTTGCTATATGGTTCATTTAAAACAACTACAGCATTTACTAATGCTGTAATATCTTTATATTACATTTCAAAAATGCTGTCAAATCAAATTCAGAGTTTCATTTACAATTTCACACATAATTAACTTTTAATATAAATCATTTTAACTTATAAAATCATATATATTCACCCTTTAAAACAATCATATACATACTTTTCTTTCTATGATTTTATAAAGTCAAATTTCCATACAAAAATCAGATTAAATAACAAATAAACTTTCATTTCTTTATTTCAAAATTTAACTTAACACTTAAGTTTAAATTTCTAAAATATAACTTATTAACTTTATTCTACTTAATTAAAAATTCACTTTTAAACAAATTCCACAAAATTCAATTTAAGTTATATTTCCAAATTCAGCTTAAATATTCATTTATTTCATATTTTAATTTATACAAAATCATTAACACTTTTAAAAATTATTATTACTTAATAAAGATCATTAAATTCATCTTTAAATCAAATTTGTCATATATTCATACTTTACATAAACTCCATTTATAAACAAAATCATAAATTTCAAAATTAACTTATATTTCAAATTCTACTTCACCATTTACTTAATTTACTTATTAAATTTGTAGAAAATCACTAATATTTTATAGAAATCATTTTAATAAAATTTAAATCAAAATATCATAATATTTAAATTTTTAAAATATTTTAAAAATTTCAGAAAAATATATAAACCACGGGTCTGTATATAATTTTCTAGCCAAGGTCAAGTGATATGGATATGTATCATTTCAATCCACAGTTTATAAAGAAAACCGTGTTTTATCATTTCAAACCCGCAATCCCAAGTTAAATAAAATAAATAAATAAAAACCGTTCAGGCCTATCATTTCAGCCCATAACGATCTTTCCCTATTCTAAAGTCCGTTCGGGTATGTATCATTTCAACCCATAGTGATTTCTATACTAACAGGGAACTTGCAGTGTGATAAACTAACATAAATAACAGAATAGCATTATATAACAGTAACTGATGATATAACATGAGTAATAACAGGGGTGAGCATCATATGATCATAATATAACAGTTATAACAGGATGATATAATTTTACAGATTCAAATTGTGTCAGTTTACTAGTTATATGAGTACACATTGTTTGGTGAGAATTACTCACTTGTTTAAGCTGGAGATGACGACCAAAACACACAACACAGAATCTACGAAGGCACGAGAGCACGAATATGATTTGAGTGTGAGAGCCAAAGATAAATCTCCTTACACACATGCAAACAAAACAAGTATATATAACATAAGTTTTCAACTCAAATTATACATAAACAATGTTAGAAATGAATGCATGAAACAAAGCCAAAGTGTTTGCACTTGCTTTCTACCATCTATGCTTCAGCTCCAGATCTGAAATGGCACGGCTAAAGGCATGGTTTGGGTTCCTAAAGGTCGGCCTAGCATGTGTTACAAAGGTGGGTTTAGTCTAGGTGCATAAAACTAGGTGTACATGGCTAAAACTATGCAACATACATCATTTGTTTGCTCTTGTTTGGTACGGCCAGAAGTTATGGGTCACGGCCAGTGGCTCTAGTAGGTGGTGGGTGACATGGCAGAGGGTGGAGGTCAGGCCAGAGGTGGTGGTGGTGGATGTAGTGGCGGCTAGAGGTGGTAGAAGGTGATGGAACAAGAGATAGCTTGGTTTATGTATAAAGTGATGGTTTAAGTGGATTTTGGTGGTGCTCCTTGCCATGGATGGGTTCAACCTGCCTTGGTGGGGTAGTAGGGTGGGTGATGATCAGAGAAAGGGGGTGGTGGAGGTCAGCCTAGATCTGGTTGAGGAGGAGCCAAGCCATGAAGTAGAGAACAAGTTGCAAAAATCAATAGAAAACAAAGAAAACAAAGAAGAAAAGAAGATGAAATTTACCCAAACTCTACAACAATGGCCGTATGATTTTTTTGTGTTTTTAGAAATGTATTTCTCGTGAAAAAAAAGTGAAGAATGCAGCTGAAAGAAAGAAGGAAAGGTACGGCCAAAATCATAAAGAATGGAGTTGAGAAAATGAAAAGGCGGAAGGTAAAAGGACTCTGGAATATAAAGAGTTTAAAACTTTTCATATTTCCACTAATTACTTTTTATAAGTTTAAATATCTGAAAATACATATAATTTCAGTTAAAATTCGAAAATATAACAAATATACGAAATATAAATAAATAAATATTAATTATATATGATTAAAATAAGAAAAAGTAAAAAATGAAAACTAGTCTAGAAAATTTGAAAATAAACAGGATAAACTTTGAAAGATTTATATGGACTTAGAAAATATTTATAAATAAAGATGATAACATAAAATAAAAATGCTTTCACAAAAGTAAATAAATAAATTTTAATTAAATATAATTTAAATTAAGAAAATAGCAGAAAAATAGAAACTAGCCTTTAAAAATAGAAAATAAATTCAATAAGCTTTGGAAAAATTATTTTATCACTTTAAAAATATTTAAAGACATAAAATAACATATTAACACATATTAACACATATTAAAACAAAATATGACAAAGAAAATATAATTTATAAAATTTAAATAGACAAAATTGTTAAATAAATCAAATTGCACACAATATTGAAATATACATAACTTTCACAATTTAATTTTGTTTCCAATGAAACGAAAAGCAGTATTCAAGTTATTATATCTATTTTCATAGTAAAAGATAAAATTTAAGAATTTGAATATTTAAATTTAAAAGTTAAAAGTCAAAGTTTGACCAGTTTGAACAGAAATTCACTTTTCAGTGAAGTATCCAATTTATACTAGTTTGAAACTATAATTCACACAACAATCAAAATTTATATTTAGAAATGAAATGTTTGAATTAAAAAAAGTTTAAAAATAATTTCAAATTAAAATAAAGTTTTTAAATCAAAAAATTCAATTTAACAGAAAAAAAATAAGCCTAAAATGTAGGGTTGTTACAATTATATTTGAAAAATCAATATTTATTAAAAATACATATATTCCTTTCACAACCTTGAAAAATCATTTTCAAAATATTGACCAACCATGTCCGTATATAATTTTCTATCCTATGGTCAAGTGATACGGATATTTATCATTTCAATCCGCAATTTAAATATTTACGGGTATATATATCATTTCAACCCGCAATCCCAAAATTTGAATTCAATAAAAATCGCTTTGGTTTATCGTTTCAACCCATAACGATTTTCCCCTTTTCTAGAAGTAGAATATCGTTCGGGTATGTATCATTTCAACCCATAGGGAATTCTAAATTAACAGGGAACTTACAGAGTGAGAACCATTATGATAAAAACATATCAACAACAAGCATATATCATCAGTAACAATTTAAATAAAATATACACAACAGGATATGGTGTCATATATCACATATAAACAATTGCAAATAAAGGCATATTATATTTAAAAATTAAATAACTAGCAATTCAAATTTAACAGCATATTTCAATTGTCGTTTCAAGTGAAATCAGATTTACTAACTATAAAAATGTCAATCGTGAGTGATTGCTCACCTTTCGAGGTTAGAGAAGCAAGAAGATAACACGGAACACACACAGATACAGACACAGACACGACTAGCGGGACAGCGACCAGCTTGGAATTGCTGCGACAAATTCGATATTGAGAAGGTAAGACAAGATAGACTAGAGATCGATGAAGCAAATCAAAAATCATTCTGATATAAACTGAAACAATATATATATATATTATATTATTTTCAAAATTCAATATTCAGTTTGAACACATATAAAAAGGTAAATCTTCATATTATATTTTGAAAATCAATATTTATTTATTAAAGCACGTGTATTAAAATCAAAATACCTATATTTTATACTTTTAAAATTCTATATATAATTTAAAATCAATATATATATATATATATATATATATATTTAAACACATATTTTCCAGAATTCTTTCAAAGAAATATTTGGACAGACTATCTACATATGATACAAAATCCACTTCAAAATATTACTATAAATTTAAAACTTTACATATATATATAAACTAATATATAACCTACATAGTATATATCCAACAATATACGTAAACATATATAGATTATACTATATACAGGCTAGACTACATACAAATACATGCTACCCAACATATGTGCAAACTCAAATATATGCAGACTATATTTATATATATAAACCAGCATATGAACTTACATACATATATATACAATTTAAAATTCAGTACTTACAAAACAAATATATTATCTTTCGAAAAACTTCATATAGTATATGCAGACCATATATATAACTCGTATACTTAGATGTGTATATATATATATAACTAAAATATTATACATAACTCATACAAATATATATATTTATAAACGAATAGATTATTTAAACTTGTATAAGCTTATATGTAAACAAAATACCAATATACGAAAACTATATATATACTATATATGTATTACTACTATATATAATTTTTTTCTATATATAAATAAGAAGAATAGGAAGCTGGACTAGATATGCTTGTATGGCCAAAGTGGAGAGGGGTGTTTGAGGTGGAGGGGCTGTGGCCACTAGGTCAGTGGGTGGTCGAGCAAAAGGCTGGTGGTTGGATCTGCTTACGTGGAAAAAGGCTGTCACGGTGGGCAAGAGTGCAGGCGGATCAAAGGGAGAGGCGGAGTGGGAGTGGGCTGGCGCAGGTTGAGGCCGACGTGGAGATTGCTTGCATGACTCGAAAAAATAGGGAAGGAGAAGGAAGAAGCAGTCGGCTATCGGTCATTTACGTGAATGGAAGGCAGTGGTATGGCTGTTCGAGTGAAGGAGAGGAGGGGCGCTGGGTTTGGAAATTGGGAGGCGAGATGGGATGATGCGGCCGATAGTGGAAGGAGACGAGCGTGCTCTAGAATGGAGATGAACAGTTTGTTAGATAATAGCAACCATATATATAAACTTTATTATATATAATATTTTTTTCAAAAGCAAAGGCTACTAACAAAAGAGCACAGAGAGGAGAAGGAATGTAAATGGACGAACCGGAGTTTATAAAGTGAACGGTGGAATAATGAAAGTCAGCAATACATTTTTGGATTAATTAAAGGCAAAAGCAATATATATTCGAACTTCTTTGTTTTGAATATAGTAAATTTTCTTGAAGTAAACCGAAGGAAGATGAAAATGAAAGGATGGAGCAGTGACGTATCACTGTATAAAGTAGGATGGGATAACAAAAGGTTAGAAGTTTGGATTCTGAAATTAATAAAAGCAGGTGGCTATTAGTTTCAACCGGTGGGTAAGTAAAAGGACAAAGAAACCCAAATAGGCTCAAGTACGAGACCGATACGACAAATCGTTTCACCTATTTTGTCGCGTACCGGACTCCGAAATGCACAACTGAATATACTACGATAATCAGCATGATGAGACGATCAGAATGGTATACAGATATTAGCTATACGATCATCCTACCAAAAGTCAATATCCAGTACCGAAAATGTTGCTAAGACGCCAAAAATAAGATAAACGGGGCTAAAGAAGTTCAAATTTGACAAAACAGAATACGGTGTCTCACTTAGAAAATGATTTACATTTTAATTGTATAAAAATATTCAGCTTTCGAAAATATTTTATTTCCATCAAATATTAACTGATTTAAATTAAAGTTGAAATTACACAACAGAACTAACATTCATATTTACTAGTGAAAATCTACCATTTGCTATGTTTAAATAGACGCATTCCAAATACCAATATTTCATTGTTAAATTTTATAATTAAATTTCAAAGAAAATTTCAGTTAATTATGTTATAAAACCCACTAAAATATACGGGTCGTTACAGTTTTTGAAAATACTTTCAAAATAATAAGTACGCCACTCATACGTATACCAAACCCCTTTGATTAGGTAACTAAGCTCTGATACCAGCTGTAACAACCCACCCCGAAATGCTTATTAAATTTTAAATGTCAAACTTATACATGTCCCAAATTCCAACAAAATATATAGCTAATATCCTTAGCCAACAAATGACTTGTATATAAAAAGGAATAATACCAAACTCGTCTCATATTAACGTAGTAGAATTTGCCTCTTCTATTTCAACTAAAACAAGTCTTATTATTTGGACCTTTAATATTCTGTTCTACTTTTACAGAAAGCACTTTGAAGCAAAAAGGGGTCCATACATGTTTAATTTACAGAATTATGCAGTACAAACTACAATAAAATTCATACCTTGCACACTATTTCTAATTTATTTTCTTTTAGAACCCCTATTAAACTTTAAGCGAAAATAAAAGAAATAACGTGGAATAAAATGTGAATTATCTAAATCTCAAGTACAAATCCGATCCTACTACGTTAATACGGACAATTGAAATTCCAATATATTAACAGATTTACATTTATTTAGGGAAATTCTAGGATTTTTATATGTTATGTTTTCGTTTACCAAAATTTCCCAAGGCATATATCAAATCCAAATAAATTCTATTCAATTACAAAAATATGAAAAACTTAATATTTCCACTTATAGAGAATTGTTTGCTTCCTAACTAGATTTTTCCATCATGCCTAATTCTCTTTCAGATCTCCGATTGAAAATCTTAACTGATTTTAGAATCTACAAAAGAAGAAGAAGATGAGAGCTGATTTACATCGCTCCTAATTCTCTGTCAGATCTTCCGCTTTTTGAATATACAGCAAATAGATTGTGTATATATATGTATATTTTAGATTTTAGATATCAGAAGATACAGATGAGAAAGATTGGGAATTAAATTAGACATTAGAAATTAGAATTACCAACCAGAAAGTTTACTGTTTTTGAAAACCTAAGGAGAAAGATTTTGACAGAAATTCGCCATTGCTATATAATTTTATAACGGAAAAGTGGGGGTTTAGGGGTTTATTTATAGAGGTATAAAGGAATGAGAGCCGTCGTATTTAAAATAAATGAATTTGGGCCATTTAAACAATCAAAACTCTAGCTGTCGTTAAGCTTCATTAGTCGACCGCCTCGACCCACGGTCGACCGGCCCCTTATATTTGGACGTGTTGATTCCTTTCCATTTTATTATTTATTACTTTATTTAACTTAATGTTTCTTGGTAATTTTAACCCTTACTTAAACATTAAGCATCTCTTATGCTAACTTTCAATTTCAAATTTTAAAATTCAAACTTCGTATTTTTAATTCAAATCCAAATTCAAATTCAAATATTTAAATTTTAAACTCGAAAAATTAAAACGTTCATAACTTCTCCATTTGAACTCCGATTCCAACGTATTATATGTGGAAATTAATGAAAGAATCACCATGGATGCAATGGTGTAATTTCCGTGACCACATTTCGATATTTACAAAATTTCCACTTTTAACCTTATTTTAATAGCTTGATTTCTGATTAAATTTTATGGAGTGTTACACTTACATATCATTTAAGAATTTTCTATTTATATGCTTAAATTATATAATTAGTTAACGTATTACAATATGAAAAGTATATAATAGAAAATAGACATCTTTTGTTTCAAACGGGATTTTATTAGATAGTTACTAATTTACAATAAATTCTAGAATTTCTTCTATAACATACTCCTAACTTTATCAATGGTAACACATGAAAAAATATGCATAGATATGAAGGAACGGTCATGGTTTGCACGGGTGGAATGGGTTGATTTCAGAAAAATCCCTATTTGGATGATATTGGGCCTATGAAATCTAATGTCCAATACTTGATCCAATCTAGTTGTTTAATAAAAACAAATTTTATTTTTAATATACATTGCCTTATATAATTAATCTCGTTAATCAAATGCATTTAATATGAATCAAATTCAATTAAATGAACAATGGAGATTTTATTTTATTTAAAGAAAGAAACCTATTGTTTCGCTCTCTTAATAATTTCTCATTAATTAGTGGACGACTTTTTTATTTAGAGAGAGAATTCCATTCCTCTCTCTTAATTAGATTGATTGGTTGATTTGTGCAAATGATAATTTTACCAAATTTATACTTTATATATTTTTCAAGTATATCTAAACATACTCAACTTTATATAGTACAAGGGCAACTTTTTATATTGTGTACATAGCTAACGTGTATGTGTATAAGTGTTTGAATTTACATCGCAACCGACATTCGCTCTTTATATACGCATTAGTTGTCCAAAACATTGTTTCCAAATAAGTATATATATATATATGTGTGTGTGTGTGTATGTGTACATATGTATGTATCTATATATGTATATGTATGTATATGTATGTATACATGTATACGTGTATATGTATATACATGTATATGTATATTTCAAAAGTTTTTTAAATTAGATATCTTAAAAAACCTAAATTGATTTTGCCTAATTCAACAAATCTAAATTCAAAATTTTATTTCCAAAATATCAAGTCCTCTGATTTGATAATATAATATGAATACAGATCTAAATCTATGGTAGTGCAGAATTTCGTCTACACCAACACCCCAATGTCAAAGTTATATCTTCGATAGTCGGTGGAGTTATAGGTCCTAGGTATGAGGTTACCGAGACCTGATGTAATTGAGTTGGAGTTATGGAAGGTTGAACCATAGAGTCGTGATGGAACGGGAAGAAGATAAAGTGTAGAAAGTAAATAACACCGAGACTTTTATAGTGGTATGGGACGAAAGTCTTTACGTCCACTGTTCTTTCCTTATTTAGTTACCCTTGTATAGCTGAGAGGCTTATTACATTAAATCTAGGTATTTCCATCATTAATGAGTTTCTAAATAGAGCTCTAATATAGGAAAGTACTACATGATTTATGTAAGTTCTTTTTGCACCCCAAAGGTCTCTTGTGCCTTGGGATTGTTGTCTATTTATAGCCAATATGATGTAACGCCATTGGTGGAGAGCCTTCTCTTTGGGATTGATGACCTGGCTTGCTATGTGCGGCTTAGATTTGAATGTTTGTCATCATCTGGTTGAGTGCATTTTAACATGGATCGCTGACGTGGCACTTGTATATATAGTTCTTGGATATCTTCCATTTGTCTTGACCGTTGGTCTTGGCCTAGGCTATCCAAGCTGATGTGCACGTAAATTTGCATATTTTTACTTTCATATTTAATCTATTTTAATTAAATAAATGAGCATATAGGGTATTTTAACATGTTTAAATCAAAATTTCAATTGTTTTCAATTCATTATTTATTCGTTTTCATATAAGGGCAAAATGGTCATTTTGTGTATGATTTAATTTGAGGAAATTTACTTGGACATTTTTATGTTATTTTGTAGGAATTTGGTTTCAAATGGAAGAGGGTTTCATTGAAATATGCATGCACAAGAGTAGAAGGCAAATGAAGATGGAAATAAATTATTTCATGCTACATGGAGGACCCCACCTACCCACTTACCATGATCTTCAATTAGTAGCTAATGCACATGTTAGTGGAGATTAAAAGCACATGCACATATAATGGTGGATTAATTACATGCTAATGACAAACTTCATTAAGGGAAATTAGGGTAGACCCCTAAAATATGCATTAGGTTTTTAGGCATGTATAAATACCCCTTACGTTTCATGTAATGGAGCTCTTAGCCTCCTCTTTAGTTAGTTTAGTTGTAGGCACAAATCGTAAATATAAACTCTCTTTCATGGCTTCCTAGCCTTTTTCTTTCATGTAATTTTCTTTTATGCAATTTAATTTAATGCTCTTTTAATTATTGTTCTTTACTTTATGCAATTAGTATAGTTTTATTTTATGCAAGTTGATTAGCTCTCATTTTATTTTAATTAGCTCTCTCTTTCCTCTTGTTTTTGTTTCATATTGCAATCTACATTTGTTGAAATGATAAAAAATATGAGAAGCTAAACTCCTTTAATTTAGGAGTAATGAAGCTCTCTTAATCATGTAGACTAAACATATTTGTTAATTTATAATCTCTTTTTGTGCTTAATGGAATGTTTGATGTGGTAAATATTTTGTTGTTTTAACTTTGAATTTGATAGCCTATGTTGTTGACACTAAATAGGCTATGTTTAATGTAACGACCCACTATTTTGGACCATTCAAATCGACAATAAACCACACATGTCTGACTTGAATAATACAAAATAACAGATTGTAATAAAATTTGGAGAAAATAAAATCATTCACAGAATCGTAGACACAGAAATATCAGAATAACTCGCTGCGGAAAATAAAATAAATAGTGGTTCATGAAGCCACTACAATACAGAGTCTCAAAAACAGATACAAAATACATAGTTTGAAAACAAATACAGTTTGGAAACAAGTACAGTAAAATCCCAAATACATAAGTTTCTAATACAAAAGCTGAAATGGAACAACTGAAACTGAAATAGATGAATAACTAGACAAGTAGAATCTCCAGCGATTCCTAGCTCCAGAAAAGTGAAGTCCAAAGCTGTGAATACTCAGGCTGACCCGAGCGTAAATAAACACAAACACTCGAGTCAGGACATACATACTTATACAATGTAAACCAACTCAAGTGAACTATAATATAGGTACAAGTAACTTAAATAATGCTTAGGATCGCCCATTCTTTAAGGATCCGTTAAACTATCCACTATGTAGTAATATTCGCTATTATAATATGTCTAATATAAAATAAACATACCTTTAAATAGCATTAAGGAGTAACCCAATATTCCCCTTAACACGTAATAGTCCCAGTAGTCTATCCAGTATTAGCATACACCCAAAATGGGGGCTACCCTCGATACTCCACAGGCTACGGGAGAAATCACAACTCGTGGTAAAGCTCGCTATGGTAGGTGACATGGCACAACAAGGCAATGCCAGGGTAGATATGCCAATTACGCATCCGGGCTGATGGAAACGCATAGCAGCCACTACCGCTCCACCTCGAACAACACTCCCAAATCAAGGGGTGCACCTAATCAATCACAAAGTAATAGAATGGTATCGAAGAAGTGTGTCCGATCAGAGGTGCTACCTCATTGGCCCGAGAATCGCTCCTGTTTTAGCCACCTTATGCCAACTCACGGGAGTTGGTTCCACGTATATACCATAGGATCGTCGCCACCATCCTACTTCATTCTGGAAACTCCACCGCGTACACAGTTGTTAAAGTGGTTTTCGGTATCGAAAGAGAGTATGTCCATATCTGATCCCGGTCTCTTTAACAACCAATCGTTATTATAACCCATGGTTATAAATTTAAAAAACAGTTTATATTTCAAATCAAAATACTTCATTTAAACCATTAAAATTTAAAGTCATTATCCCTTTAAATCAAATATTCAATTCCAAAAAATTTAGCCTTCAGAGTTCATTTATTCACTTAAAAACATTAAAACATAAAAATTCCAGCTTTCACAACATTTAAAAAGTGCTGCGGTAAGTTATATTTGAAAACAATTCAATTCAGCAAAGACAGAATTTATAACTGCTGTAACAGTTCAGTTTTAAAGGAAAAATAGTTCAATTCAGAAAAGACAGCATTTTACAGAAGTGCTGTAATAGTTCAGGGTTCAACTTAAAAGATTTAATTCAATTCAGCAGAGACAGCGTTTAAAAACTGCTGCAGTAGTTCAATTATATTCAAAAATCACATTTCAGCCTACTGCAGCACTTAACAAGTGCTACAATAGCCCTTTCATTAGTTTCAGTTTTAAATTTAGTTCCTGCCACCACAGTACTTACCAAGTGCTGTCATAGCATTTAGTTAAATTAGTTCTTTAGTTCATTTGTATCAACCACAACACTTACAAAGTGCTGCAGTATCATTTACTTTAGTTTTCAAGTTAAATTCTGAAACGATAGCATTTCTGAAGTGCTACTAAATGAATTTCCAGATTTTAATTAGAATTCCCGCCATAAATAAACTTCAATTTAAATCATTTAAACTTATAAAAATCACAGTTTTCCAAATCAAAAATGTTCATTTAAATACCCTTTAACTTATGATTTTTATAAAGAAAATTTTACAAAAAAATCAAATTTTACAAAGTTTCACTTATTAAATTCAAGTGTACCATCTTTCCAATTTTTCATTTTTAACAATTTACTTTAACACTTAAATTTAAATTTCCATTATCACAAATAAAACTAAATTTTCATTTTTATTTAATTAACTTAACTTCAATTAAAAAAATCAAATCAAAATGTCCAATTTAAGTTATATTTAAATCACATTTTTTCTATTCATTTATTTAACATTTTTAACACATAGAAAAATCAATTTGACTTTATTAAATCATTTTAAATTCAATTTAAATCGAATTATCATATTTTTACATTTTAAAAATACTTAAAAATTTCCAGAAAACTTTATAAAATAACCACGGGTCTGTATAATATTTTCTAGCCTAAGTCAAGTGATACGGATAATATATCATTTCAATCCGTAATTTAGAAAGAAAATCCGGGTTTTATCATTTCAAACCCATAATCCCAAGTATATAGAAATAAATAAAAATCGCTCAGCTTATCATTTCAGCCCATAACGATCTTTACCTATTGTGACAACCGCCCATGACCCCTGTACCGAATCTAGAGAAAGTGCGCTGTAAAGTGTGCCAGGCAGCCATGGACGATTGTCAAGGTAAATTAAAACAACAGAATCTATCGTATTACTCACAGCGCATGGACAAAATACAATAGAACATATATATAGTGAAGCTTCACAGAATAGAATCTCATCAATAAAACTTCATAATAGTTGAATACAAACATCTGAATAGTCAATACAACAAGTTTCACTACATATCACTCAGAGAATACAAAGCAGCGGAACATCCAGTACATATAATAAGAAGATAATATGTAACCCTCCAGCTCGTCTTCGATATCAGCACCGTGGAAAGCATGATCAGCACCTGTCACCTGCTACCTAGTCTGCCCGTCCCAAAATGGACGAACAGCCCAAGGCAATAAGAGTTAAAACATAAAGCCTTGAGTTAGACAACAGTCTTAGTGAGCGGTAAATTAACTAACAACATACCCAAAAGAGTACAAAGGAAAAAGGAATAGGAATACAACCCTCCCACGCCAACCTCTTTCTACAGTGATAGCCCCCAGACACACACTAAGCAGAAGCAAACATAGCAGAGCATACAATGTAAAGTAAAGAAATTATCACTCGAGTCAAGGGCGATGTTTTCCAAGCACAAACCCCAAAGGCCTAAACCAAGATCAGATAAGCACCCAGAAAACACTGCTCTTGAGACCGAATGACGATACAACCAAACATCAATGACTCTGGCTATTTCTGTTATCATTGCTTCGATATCACCGTTAATTGAATGACCGGCACATTCTTTCAGCCGTCCGTCAAGGGCTAATGGAACCCCGGTTCTAGACATAACTCCCGCACGTCATTGTGACCCGTGCCTAGGACTATCGAATCTGCCCAGAGTACTCGACCATCAACAGTTAGTCGTTGGGACTATCGAATCTGCCTAAACGTACTCTTGCTTTGAGCATGCTAGAACCTTCAACAACGATGAGACCCAAGCCTCCTAGTCATTCTCCTCGACGACTATTTCCATACTAGCTCAAGCGCCTCTCGAGCATCCATTATCCTCAACTCGAACCATATCACCGAGTTATCAACATGCTTGGAATGATCCCGTCTGGATTAGACCAAGACTATCTCATATCATGCCTCGCTTCATCACATCCTCGCAAAGCTTCATCTCAACATCATCGTCATCGAATCTACGCATAAGAGCTTCACCATCCGCTACATATGCCACAAGCAGCTTTCCCAATTCAAGAGCCTTTCTCTTAGCTTTTGAATCATCCTCGGTCTAAATCAAATCATCAATCATCTAATTCATAGCAATCAACCAAATCAAACATTAATCCAAGCAATCAAGCATTTAAATATGATCTAAGTAGACAATTATAACAATAATGGCAATTTCGTAATTAAAGAGTTGAAAGTCTAATAAGCATGAAAACATGAACAATATCTCTATAATCTTGATGAATGAACTTGCATAGGTTAACACTTAGAAAAATGGATGTAACATCATCATGAACAATGGATCTATATGGATCTACACTTAGGATGAAGAAAATGTATGGAAATCCCTATTTTAACACCAAATCGAGCCAACAATCCGATATACTCCTTTGGATCCGTGTGAGAGATAATCACCACTCAACAAATCACCTAAACAACCTCAAATCAACATGCTTCAGATCTGGACAGCGAAGGATCAAGCTTGATCTATCACGAATCCGCTTCAAACGAAGAAATCTCACTTCAAAGGATGAAGATCTTCAATCCAAGCTCTTGAATCTTCAATTTGATCTTCAATATGGATGGAAGGAATCACTAGATTAGAGTGGAGAAAAGAAGTGAAGAAGTGTAGAAGTCGAGCTCTCAAAATGGCAGCACTTCGTCGCTTTGAAATCCGGATCCCAAAAATGGAACAAAGCCCTCCTATTTATAGCTGAAATTCTCCATAAGTCGTACACTCGGAATTAGGTCGTCCACGACCTATCTCTTCCGACCTACGACCTAACAAATCTCCCAGCCTACGACCTAGCAGATCCCCGACCTAAAGCATGCGCCTTAACAGGGTATACGACTTACGACTTAACAGCATCTCCGCCTAACACATGCGCATACGACCTAACGACTTAGTAGATAACCGCATCCATACGACCTACGACTTAACTAATATGCGCGACCTAACAGGAGATACGACTTACGACTTAGCGGCTTAACCCCTAAGTCGCTCACGACTTAATAACTTAGCAACTCTACGACTCACTATGCTACGACCTAACTTCCTTAAGTCGTCTAACGACCTAACTTCGCTAACCACTAGGTCGCTAACCTGCTAACTTTTATAAGTCGTCAACACTTAGGTCGCTCGACCGACCTATCCTACCATACGACCCAAAATACTTAAGTCGCTAACTCATTCAACTGACCTAACACTTAACCCATCCACGACCTAACTCTTAGGTCGTCTACGACCTAACCACGCTAACTACTGGTCCTCCTTAGGTCGCTGCCGACCTATCCCTTAGGTCGCTCAAAACCGTAACTCGCCAAAAACCCTTAAGTCTCCTATCTCTTAGGTCGTCTACGACCTAAACCCTTACCATCCATCATTCGACCTAACTCCAGATCTTTAGGTCGCCAACCCCAACATCCTTAGGTTGCCTATTATCCTTAAGTCGGCTACGACCTAAGCCTAAGCTTACTTACGACCTACCAGACTTCTCCGACTTAACCCCTTGCCGACCTAAACCCAAACGACCTAGGGATTAAACTATAAACGACATATCAACAGTGTGACCAAATGTCAACTGTTTTACGAAGTTTCGATCCGTAAAAATACGGGTCGTTACATTCTCTCCCCCTTAGGAATTTTGCCCCTAAAATTCCAAACAAACAAGGCAATCAAAGACTATTCTGCACGCCTACCATCCATAGCAATCAACAAACCATGCATCCAATTCTAGCTTAGCATGCAGAATTCTAAAACCAGAACAAGTTACAATATCGTGAGATGACACGACACCTTAGGGCCATACCTTGAAGAGTTCAGGATGAGCTGCCTTCATCCTCTCTTCCACCTCCCACGTACAATCGTTATCATCATCACTCCATTGTATCTTGAGCAACTTAACTACCTTCCTCCTAAGCTGTTTCGTGTCGGTTTCCACAACACGAAGCGGCTTACGAGGTCTCCTATCGACTGGATCAACTTCGAAATCTTCATAGCTATCAGCAGAAACAACCATATTTGAGTCGTGCACATACTTCCGTAGATATGATACATGAAAAACATTGTGCACACTCGACATCTTCTCTGGTAACTCCAATCTATAGGCGAGCTTTCCAATTCGCTCGATGATCGGGAATGGTCCAACAAATCTCGGAGTCAATTTTCCTTTCTTCCCGAATCTAATAACATTCTTCAGTGGAGAAACCTTCACAAAAACCATATCTCCTACGTCAAATTCCAAATCCTTTCGACGCTTATCGGCATAACTCTTCTGACGGTCTTGGGCTGCCTTCATTCATTGCCGAATGATCTCTATGCAATCCGAAGTCTGTCGAATCATCTCTGGCCCAAGCATCAGCTTTTCTCCTGTTTCTAACCAACACGTCGGAGAGTTACACGGTCTTCCATACAATGCCTCATACGGTGCCATACCAATGCTTGACTGGTAACTGTTGTTGTATGCAAACTCCACCAAATGAAGGTGATCTTCCCATGATCCTCCGAAATCCAAAACACAAGCTCTGAGGAGATCTTCCAAAACTCGGTTGACTCTCTCGGTCTGACCATCTGTTTGAGGGTGATAAGCTGTACTCAAACACAACTCGGTTCCCAAAACTTCCTGGAAGCTCTTCCAAAATCCACTAGTGAACAGTGGGTCTCGATCGCTCACTATACTCTTCGGAATACCATGGAATCGAACTATCCACTTCACATACAACTCAGCCAACTTTGATGCAGAACCTCGCACTCTTGGTCAGACGATCTACAAAAATCCCTTTATTTCACGTTCTTGTTCTAGGTAGTCCATCAATAAAATCCATCGATATTTGCTCCCACTTCCATGTAGGAACTTCCAATGGCTGAAGCAATCCACTTGGCTTCTTCTGTTCGGCTTTTACCAATTGGCAGTTCATACACTTGGAAATAAAATTTCCAACATCCTTCTTCATGCCTTCCCAGTAATAAGTTCTCTTCATATCCCGATACATCTTATTTCCACCTGGATGAATTGTCAACTTCGAGTGATGACTTTCCTTCAGAACTTCACTTCTCAATTCATCTATATCGGGAACAACTAGTCGTCCTTGCTTCCGATGCCAACCCTCTCGATCGACCTCGAATCCTTTATCCTTTTCTGGATCCAATCCAGATTCCAAATCACGGATAATCTTGACAAGCTTACCATCTTGCTTTTGGCTCTCGCCAATCCTTTCCACAAGAGTAGGTCTTATCGATAAGTTTGCCAACATCTCAGGTTCCAATTCACATCTAGACCTGAAGTCAAATCCAGCTAAATACTCGAGATTCTTCCATTCTGAAAACATGGCTCCCAATCCTGCATGTCTTCGACTTAACGCATCTGCCACTGCGTTACTTTTCCCGGAGTATAAGCTATACCGAAATCATATGATGCCAAAAACTCTAGCCAACGTTGCTGTCGAAGATTCAAATCCTTTTGGGAGAAAAGATACTTCAACGACTTATGATCTGTAAACAACTCAAATCGAACTCCCAATAGATAATGTCTCCACATCTTCAGAGCAAAAACAATCGCCGCTAACTCCAAATCATGAGTCGGGTAATTCCTTTCATGCGGCTTCAGTTGTCGACTTGCATACGCAACAACTTTATCCTTCTGCATCAGTACTGCTCCAAGTCCAGTACCACATGCGTCGGTGTAAACCACCATCTCATCATTCCCACTAGGAATAGTCAAAACAGGAGCACTCGTCAGTCGCTCTTTTAGGATTCTGAAAGCTTGCTCACACTTAGCATCCCATCTGAACACTTGGTTCTTCTTTGTCAATCCTGTTAACGGTGCAGCTACCTTGGAGAAGTCTTTGATAAACCGACGATAATATCCTGCTAATCCAAGAAAACTCCTCACATCCGATGCATTCTTAGGTCTAACCCAATCCTGGATTACTACCACCTTAGCGGGATCAACCGCTATTCCACTTCCAGAGATAACATGGCCTAAGAACCTCACTTCACTCTTCCAGAAGTGACACTTCGAAAACTTAGCCTTCAGCTGATGTTTTCGTAAGATTTCCAAAACAATTCGCAAGTGTGTTTTGTGCTCTTCTTCAGTTCTGGAATAAATCAGAATATCATCCACGAACACAAGTACAAACTTGTTCAACTGATCCCTGAACACTCTATTCATAAGATCCACAAAATATGCTGGCGCGTTAGTCAATCCAAACGGCATTAGCAGCCACTCAAAGAAACCGGATGGTGTTCGAAAAGCAGTCTTCGGCACACTATCCTTAGCCACTCTCAACTGGTGAAATCCCGTTGCCAAATCCATTTGAGAAAACACCTTAGCTTCGTGAAACTGATCAAACAAGTCATCTATTCTTGGCAATGGATACTTGTTTTTCTTAGTCGCCTTATTCAGCTCACGATAATCGACGCACAACCTTAGCGATCCATCTGCTTTGGTTGCGAATACAACTGGTGCACCCCATTCGGACACACTACGCCGAATGAATCCTTCCTGCAAAAGATCATCAACTTGCACACTCAACTCTTGTTGTTCCCTAGGCGCCATCCGCCTAAGAGGCATCACAACAGGCCTGGCTCCTTCAACTAGATATATACGAAACTCAATCTCTCTATCCGGCGGCAACCCTTTGACTTCGTCAAAGACATCCTCGAATCCATTCGCGATTGGCACTAATGACAGTCCATCCCGTGGAACAACTAGCGAATACATGAAGCTCATGAAGACGCCTTCTTCATGCTTACATCGTATCACAATCTTTCGCCCCTCCACATTCTCGACTGTCACCTCCAACCTTTTGCAATCAACCTTAGCCGCATACTTCCTAAGCGAGTCCATACCCAAAATAATTCCGAACCCCGCAAAGTTCAGAACAAAACAATCACAAACAAAAGAGCAACCATGACTCGACACAATCAGACCACGGCATAACATACACAAACAAGACGCTCCCCCAACTGGATTAGTCACAACCAATGGCCTATCAACAATATCCGGTTCTAAACCCAACCGGTCTACAAGTTCACTACAAACAAACGAATGCGACGCCCCAGTATCAAACAGAACTCTAATTGGAACACCACATAGGAAAAGAGTACCTTGAACCACCACACTCTTTCCCTTCTCTTCAGCGGTAGGAGCTTTTGAAGACGACGGAACAGCTCCCAAAGCATAAGCTCGCACAATCTGCTTGTCCCTCCTCGGTTCTGGACAATTCTTCCTGAAATGCCCCGGCTTGTCACAGTTGTGACACTTCATCGGTGCCTTCGGATTCTTACAATCCTTAGAGAAATGGCCCTTCTGCTGACAATTGTAGCAAGTCACCTCGCCTTTCGGCTTCTTCTGGCCATCCTTACCCTTCTACTGCTGCTGCTTCCTCTTCTTGTTTCCACCCTGCTGGGGTTTAGACTCTTCCCTGGTCACAGCAACAACCGATCCTTCCTTAGGAAACAAACTCTCATGCCTGAGAGCTTTCTCCACAAGCTTCTCAAATGAATCGTCTAAATGATCCACCAACTGTCTCCCAAGATAACTGTCCAAGCCTATCACAAACTTCTCATTCTTCTGATATGTAGATTCGATATATGACCGGGCATATTTGGACAGAGCCTCAAACTCAGAAACATACTCAAGAACTGGTCTCCCACCTTGCTTGAGCTCCACAAACTTCTTGAACAGAACAGACTTCTAAGCTGTAGAAATGAACTTAGCTTCAAATCTAACTTGGAATTGCTCCGAAGTAATCTCTTCCTCCGGAGTATTGATGATAATAGAGTTCCACCAATCAGAGGCTCTCCCTTGAAGCTGTCTTGATGCCAACTTCCTCTTAGTTGCATCCTCTATTCCCAAATCATCAAAAATCCTTCTACAAGCATCTATCCACCTCTGGACTTCAATGGTTGATTCTATTCCTAAGAAAACCTTTCCTCCAAGAGCAGTATAGTCTTTACACAACTTAGCAAAATCCACCGGTTTTGGAGTTTGGACTTGAACTCCAACATCTACTGCTGCCCCCGGAACTGGTATCCTTCTCATGATCGAAGTCATCATAGCTTCGAACATAGCTGCATAATCAGCAGCCCCTTCAGTAGCACGGCCTTCCCTAGCAGCTGGTCTCCCTCTTCGACTCATTCTCAATATCTATAAAAAGGAATGGTCAGAACATCTTGAGAAACAACTGCTTAAAGGACTCAAACTCTTCTAATCTACTATATTATATATAGTAATCATCCATCAAAATACAATTACGTCTCTCATACGTAGTTACGTCAGCGAGCGTTGGGTAAAATCGATTAACCAATGCTCTGATACCAAATGTAACAACCGCCTATGACCCCTGTACCGAATCTAGAGAAAGTGCGCTGTAAAGTGTGCCAGGCAGCCATGGACGATTGTCAAGGTAAATTAAAACAACAGAATCTATCGTATTACTCACAGCGTATGGACAAAATACAATAGAACATATATATAGTGAAGCTTCACAGAATAGAATCTCATCAATAAAACTTCATAATAGTTGAATATAGCAGAGCATACAATGTAAAGTAAAGAAATTATCACTCGAGTCAAGGGCGATGTTTTCCAAGCACAAACCCCCAAGGCCTAAACCAAGATCAGATAAGCACCCAGAAAACACTGCTCTTGAGACCGAATGACGATACAACCAAACATCCATGACTCTGGCTATCACTGTTATCATTGCTTCGATATCACCGTTAATTGAATGACCGGCACATTCTTTCAGCCGTCCGTCAAGGGCTAATGGAACCCCGGTTCTAGACATAACTCCCGCACGTCATCGTGACCCGTGCCTAGGACTATCGAATCTGCCCAGAGTACTCGACCATCAACAGTTAGTCGTTGGGACTATCGAATCTGCCCAAACGTACTCTTGCTTTGAGCATGCTAGAACCTTCAACAACGATGAGACCCAAGCCTCCTAGTCATCCTCCTCGATGACTATTTCCATACTAGCTCAAGCGCCTCTCGAGCATCCATTATCCTCAACTCGAACCATATCACCGAGTTATCAACATGCTTGGAATGATCCCATCTGGATTAGACCAAGACTATCTCATATCATGTCTCGCTTCATCACATCCTCGCAAAGCTTCATCTCAACATCATCGTCATCGAATCTATGCATAAGAGCTTCACCATCCGCTACATATGCCACAAGCAGCTTTCCCAATTCAAGAGCCTTTCTCTTAGCTTTTGAATCATCCTCGGTCTAAATCAAATCATCAATCATCTAATTCATAGCAATCAACCAAATCAAACATTAATCCAAGCAATCAAGCATTTAAATATGATCTAAGTAGACAATTATAACAATAATGGCAATTTCGTAATTAAAGAGTTGAAAGTCTAATAAGCATGAAAACATGAACAATATCTCTATAATCTTGATGAATGAACTTGCATAGGTTAACACTTAGAAAAATGGATGTAACATCATCATGAACAATGGATCTATATGGATCTACACTTAGGATGAAGAAAATGTATGGAAATCCCTATTTTAACACCAAATCGAGCCAACAATCCGATATACTCCTTTGGATCCGTGTGAGAGATAATCACCACTCACCAAATCACCTAAACAACCTCAAATCAACATGCTTCAGATCTGGACAGCGAAGGATCAAGCTTGATCTATCACGAATCCGCTTCAAACGAAGAAATCTCACTTCAAAGGATGAAGATCTTCAATCCAAGCTCTTGAATCTTCAATTTGATCTTCAATATGGATGGAAGGAATCACTAGATTAGAGTGGAGAAAAGAAGTGAAGAAGTGTAGAAGTCGAGCTCTCAAAATGGCAGCACTTCGTCGCTTTGAAATCCGGATCCCAAAAATGGAACAAAGCCCTTCTATTTATAGCTGAAATTCTCCCTAAGTCGTACACTCGGAATTAGGTCGTCCACGACCTATCTCTTCCGACCTACGACCTAACAAATCTCCTAGCCTACGACCTAGCAGATCCCCGACCTAAAGCACGCGCCTTAACAGGGTATACGACTTACGACTTAACAGCAGCTCCGCCTAACACATGCGCATACGACCTAACGACTTAGTACATAACCGCATCCATACGACCTACGACTTAACTAATATGCGCGACCTAACAGGAGATACGACTTACGACTTAGCGGCTTAACCCCTAAGTCGCTCACGACTTAATAACTTAGCAACTCTACGACTCACTATGCTACGACCTAACTTCCTTAAGTCGTCTAACGACCTAACTTCGCTAACCACTAGGTCGCTAACCTGCTAACTTTTATAAGTCGTCAACACTTAGGTCGCTCGACCGACCTATCCTACCATACGACCCAAAATACTTAAGTCGCTAACTCATTCAACTGACCTAACACTTAACCCATCCACGACCTAACTCTTAGGTCGTCTACGACCTAACCACGCTAACTACTGGTCCTCCTTAGGTCGCTGCCGACCTATCCCTTAGGTCGCTCAAAACCGTAACTCGCCAAAAACCCTTAAGTCTCCTATCTCTTAGGTCGTCTACGACCTAAACCCTTACCATCCATCATTCGACCTAACTCCAGATCTTTAGGTTGCCAACCCCAACATCCTTAGGTCGCCTATTATCCTTAAGTCGGCTACGACCTAAGCCTAAGCTTACTTACGACCTACAAGACTTCTCCGACTTAACCCCTTGCCGACCTAAACCCAAACGACCTAGGGATTAAACTATAAACGACATATCAACAGTGTGACCAAATGTCAACTGTTTTACGAAGTTTCGATCCGTAAAAATACGGGTCGTTACACCTATTCTAAACTCCGTTCGCGTATGTATCATTTCAACCCATAGTGATTCTATTCTACAGAGAACTTGGAGTGTGATAAACAGAATAGAATAAACAGAAAATAAAATAAAACATAACAGATGATGTGGCAAGTTAATTACAGGGTTTAACATCATATAATTTACAACACAGGCAGGTATAACATAATAAAATTATTTCTACACTTTCACTTGTTATCAATTCACCGTTATATAAGTATGAATGTCAGGTGTGATTTCTCACCTCTATAAAGCTGGAGTTCGCAAACAAAACACACAAATGAAAAATTTGGAAAGCACGAAAGCACGACTAGATTTGGATGTAGAAGAGAGCCAAGCTATTGATCTTGTAATAACCAATAAAACAAGACAAGTATGAATATAAATCCAATACAAAAGAATATATTGAACAAATTAAAATAGAAACAGACAATTTGACTACACAAAGCTTTTAAACCATTTTTGCTTGATCTTCACTCAACTTTGCTCAACCATAAGGCTCTATAGGTTCAGCCATGACATGGTTTCAGGTGTAAAAGGGTCGGGTTTGGACTGGAAATGCAAGGATAGGTTAAGAATGCAAGGGGTTTGGAAGTTACAACCATGGGAAGTGCAAAAGGCAAGGCAAACAAGGGTTTGGATGCATCTATGGTCTCGGCCTATTGTCAAGTGGGCTCGGCCATTCACTGTTCAGGTCAGGTCAGGGGAGAGGGGGATGGTTAGAGGTCATATCATGGTGGTGGTGGAGTAATAGGGTGCGGCCAAGGCAAGATATGGTGGGTAGAGTTGAACTAGGCTCGGCTATATGCACTTTTGTGGAGCTTTGACATTGTTTTGTGATGTTTGGTTGACAAGAAGGTCACGGCCAGTATAGGTCAGAGGAGGAGGCTGTGTTGTTGCCGTGGATCATGGGGAGGAGGAGAAGTGGTGGTCGGAGGTGATGGTGGAGAGGAAGTGGCCGAACAAAGATGAGAAGGGCAAGGCAAATACAAGCAAAACCAATAGGAAAAAGAAGGAGAAAAATATGGAAAAAAGAGAGAAGCCATTACCAAAGTTTTTCTCACATCTGTAGTGGCCGAAATTTGTGATGGAGTGAGATGTGTTTTCACGTGAGAAAGGAAGTAAATACTCATGGCAACAAATAAGGAATGAACGGCCAAAAAAATTGGAGAAGTTATGGTAGGAAATCAAAGGGGTGGAAAGATATAAAGGCAAGAAATCAACGTAACGTATGTCCATAATTAAAACAGGTAACGTATCTTAATTGATATGTTTCCTATATAATAAAGAAAGATGTACACAAGAATCCTTCTACCCAAATAAATACAAGAAACATTTAGATAAATACAATTAAAAGATATGCCCTTTTAAAGCAATAACAAATATATATTGAAACTTCTTTCCAAGAAATAAATAAGGGATCTAGATGCTTATAAAAATGTTTTGAAATAAAATATACATATATAACATGTCATGTTGCATAGGTAAACATAGATTTGAACATGACATGACAAACAAATATTATTTATATACATCAAAATAAACAATTTTTGTTAAATAAATAATTTACATACAATAGTGTAAAAAGCATAACTTTCACCATATAAATCAGATTTCGACGAAACGAAAAGCAGTATACTTGAAATTTTATTTACTTTAATAATAAAACATAAAATTGAAAAATTCAAAATTTTAAACTTTTAAATTAAAATTCAAAGTTTGACCATATTGACCAAAATTCATATTTCTGGAAAATATTCGATTTATTCATGTTTGGAATTATAATTCACATACAAATCAAAATTTGTATTTTTAAAATAACAAAATTTATCCATTTTAATAAATAAAATAAAGTTTTTAAATCAGGAAATTCAATTTAAAATAATTACAAAATACAGGGTTGTTACACTTAAACAAACATAAACACAAATTACTTTTCATCTACATATGATTATGGTAATGAAGTGAATTTTAAAATCAAAATTTGATGATCTATATTACTAATCAATAGTAAATAGATCATGCTTAGAATAGATTTTATTTTCAATTTCATTGTCATTTTTATGAGAGTTAAGAAGTGGTTTAGTGGGTGTGTTAAAGTTTGATGGTTTATGTTGGGCTAATTAATAGCACAAATAGGCCATACTTATGATTATCACATCAACTAAATTCACTAATGACCAAAAAAGAGAAACCATAATGTCATTGTGTTGATTTATGTGATCATGAGAAGGGATTTGCCTCTAAATTGCCTTCTACTATCATATTTTTATCCACTTTTAGTTTTTGTTAGTTTTTAGAAATTTGTAGTTAGCACGTCTCAAATTCTTAGTTTAATTTGACTGAATAGAAATTTTTAAATCAATACAATTCCCTACGGATAGACCCATACTCGCCACGTACTGAAATTGTACGTCATGCGCTTGCGGTTATTTTTATTACAATTTTTGGCTATTTTCTAATTCGATAGGAAATTCCGCCCTTAATCAACAAGTTTTTGTCGTCGTTGCCAAGGAATAGATTTGATTTTAATTTTTACTCTTCGAATTATTTTTTGTTTGATTTTAGTGTTTTTTTAATTTTGTGTGTTGAATTGCATTTAAAAAAAATATTGTGTGTTATGTGTTTGTGTGATTTTTGCTTTCATTTATTTGCGTGCTTGTTGCTTTTCTAGTTGCATTTGCATTAGCATATTATAAAAAAAGAAAGTAGACACAATTTCATTTCAAAAAGAAATTTTTTTATATTAAATTTCATTTCATTTCATTACATTGCATTTTTGTTGTTTGATTCTCTTTTACATTTTTGCATTGTGCATTACATATTTCTCTACATCACTGCCCATAATCACCATACATCCACCACTTCAATCATACAATTGCCAAAATCTCCACTGTCTCATTCACATCTCCTTCCATTACCCTCCACCGCCTTGCTTCATCATTACATAACATCATCACACCAATTCCACCGACTCGCACTGACCATATTTCCTACCCCCAATAACTTCCAACAACAACATATACATACTTCACTTCCATCAACAATGTACAGTCACCCCACTGCCACTATCGCAAACAACCCAATCAAACTCCTAACAGAACTACTACCACATTCAACCACTAACAATTCTTCCACACTTCACATTGAGCATTACCTGAATAGTCAACACTTCTCAAACAATCTCATACATTCCCCTGCCATACAAACATATACCACCTGTAAACCTACCACTAGCACCCCACTATTCACTCCATTGTCTCACTGCCCACTGCATCCACCCACACATCAAACAACACATCATTTTACTTTCATGCAACAAACAACAACTTACATCTTGCATACAACACATTAAACCATCATCTATTTCTCCATTTCTCTGCAACATTCTCTCCAAAAAACTTCACAACATAAACCAACAATTATTTCTCCATTTCACTGCACACATCCATAATGTATACAACAATCATCAACATTTGCACTTCCCTTGCCTTCACTTCACTTAACCCCATCAACATTCACATATACTCCATCAAACTGCCTCCTACCTCCAATATTCTGCACTGTCTCTAACAACATACCTCTCTGTCGTGCCATCCCCTCCACTGTGCTACACAACTCACCACATCCCTGCAGCAAAACTCCTCTTCACATCCACCATCTCCCAGTCTTCTCCTCAAAACACTTCACAAACCTACCAACACCCTTCATCTCTGGCACCTGTGTAACGACCCACTATTTTGGACCATTCAAATCGACAATAAATCCACACATGTCAGACTTGAATAATTCAAAACAATAGATTGTTAATTTAAATTGGCAAAAATCAGCATATACAGTAAATAAAATAATCACAGATCACAGACACAGAGTAATATAACAATAATGCAGCGGAAACAAAAGAATAGTAGTTCATGAAGCTACTATATATATAACAGAGCTAAAAAAGATACAATAGAAGTCTCGAATACATAGATATCTCAATACAATAGTCAAATACAAGATCTGAATACATCACTGGAATCAACTGAATAACTGATAGTAGAATCGATAGATAGCTGGATTTCCAAGCGAAGCTCCAACTCCAAAGGTGAGTCTCGAATACTGGTACACTCAGTCTGACCCGAGTGTAAAGAAAACACAAAACACTCGAGTTAGGATTAACATTCTTATATCAATAAATCCAACTCAAGTGAAATATCAACTGAAATACAAGTAACTCAAAGGATGTTTGGGATAACCATCCTCTAAGGATCCGTTAAACTATCTACTATATAGTAGTGTACGCGAAGTAGATAATGTCTAATCAGTAATGTACGATATCAAAATAGCGTTAAGTCATGGCCCATTCCACCCTTAACACATTTTTACCATGTCATAGTCTATACAGCACCGTAAATCCCACCGTAAACTAGTGGTTATCAAAGGGTACCCCATAGGTATAACACAAAACAAATTGTACTGGTCGCAATAGGATAAACAGTATGACAAGGTACATGAGGCGATACCAACTAGGATACTGGTAGTTGCGTCATCCGGACTGATGTTGGGCATAGCAGCTACTACCCCAACACCGCGAAACAACACTCCCATAATCGAGGGGTGCACCCAAATCGAATCACAAAAGTAATAGATATGGTAACGAAGAAGTGTGTCCGCTAGAGGTGGCGAACCTCAATGGCCCGGCAGGGCTCCTGTTTTAGTCATGTCAGGGGTCATCCAAAATCGTTCTCTTTCTTCAGTCAACGCGTTCATCAAAACCATCCACTTCGTTCTGGATCAACACTCCGCGTATAATAGTTATTAAAGTGGTTTTCGGTATCGACAGAGAGTATGTCCATATCCGATCCCGGTCTCTTTAATAACTACGTATTATTACACCAATGGTCATTTAATAAAATTTCAAAATAGTTATATTTCAAAACCGACATATCATTGCCAATTCAAAACCATATCAATACGATATCACTTTCACTTCAAATAAATCCATTTCCAAAATCATATCACTTTCCAAAGTTACATCGCTTTCGAAATCGTAAGTCTTTTAAATCAAAACACTTTGGAAATCAAAACCTTGAAATTCATAACACTTTGAAACTATAGTTTGAAATCATAACATTTTGGAATTCATAACACTTTCCTCTTAAATAGTTTAGATATTAAAATTAGTGTATATAGTAAAATAGTTTATAAAATAAAAATAGTTTATATAAAATAGTTATAAGTTAAAATAGTTTATAATAAAATAATTATAGAAAATGATTAATATTAAAATAATTTATATTAAAATTTATAAAGTAAAATATAAATAGTTTTAGATATAGTTTAAAATACCTTATATAATAAAATAGCTTCCACAAATTCACAAATCGATTCAACTCAACTCGGATTCCAAAATTCAAATTTAATCAAATCTCAAATCATCAATTTCAATTCGATTCAGTTTCTAAATAGACCATTTCAAATTATCAATTTCAAATACATATTTGAACCACAAAATAAACCATTAAATTTCAATATATTTCAAAGCTTTAAATATTCCACATTTCAAAAACTAAATTTGATAATTCCATTTATTTCTAAATTTAATTTCATTACATTTAGTTTCTGAGATATTTCTTTAATCATTTCAATACATCTAAATACAACTTCAATTTACAAATTTATATAAACAAAATATCCCTTTTAAACTTATATAAGTTTGAAATATTCATTTAAGCCACTTTTTAATCAAATTCAAGTTATAAAACATATCTTAAGATTTCAAATTTAATAGATTTCGAATCAAACTTATTTAAGTATAATTATTAAATAATTAAGAATTCCAAATCAATTTTAAATTTATCTTTCAACCTAAAACATTATAAACTCTATGAAATTATAAATTTTACATAAATACTTAAACATATTTTATATCAACTTTATTAAGCCTTTAAAATCAATATTTATTAAAACCATATATTCCTTTTCAAAACAGTAGAAATCATTTTTCAAAATATTTATATATATAGACCAATGGAGCCTGTATATAATTTTCTATCCTATGGTCAAGTGATACGGATATTTATCATTTCAATCCATAATTTAAATTATATTCGGGTATATATCTTTTCAACCTGAAATCTCAAATTCAATTCAATTGAAAATCGCTTGGGTTTATCATTTCAACCCATAACGATTTTCTCCTATTCTATAGATCGTTCGGGTATGTATCATTTCAACCCATAGTGAATTCTGTACTAACAGGGAACTTGTAGAGTGATAACATATATGATAATAATATAACAACGGTAACAGGCATATATCATCAGTATAAATAACAGATAAGGGTGTCAGATGTCACAGGTGAACAGATACAGATAATGGCATATATGTAGCAATATAAATAACGGATAATGGTGTCAGATGTCACAGGTGAACAGATATAGATGATGGCATATATATAGCAATGTGAATAACTAGCAGTAGCATATTTCAATTGTCGTTTCAATTGAAATCAAATTTAATAAATAAAAGAACGTTAATCATGAGTGATTGCTCACCTTTCGAGGCTAGAGATGAACGAGACTGAGATGAGTTACGAATCTAAGCGCGAAATCCAAAGCAAAGCTAGATGGATACGGATTCGACGGACAAGCTGATAGATAAGGAATTGACGAAAACAAATCAGAACTGGATCGATGAAAATAACTGGTATAAATGAACTTATATATAAATATATATAAATCATATGCTAAAATCAACAGATATTAAATTAAATATATATGTATGTATTTCAAAATCCAAATGTTAAAATTAAAACACACATAAAAATCAAACATATTTATACACTATGTTTTGAGATAAATACATCTAATTGCAAAATACTTCCGTTTCTTAAAATAAAATGTACATAAATCCAACTTTATTATAAAGTAATATATATATATATATAAACTAAATGTCCACGTATAAACTACTATACACTTGAAATAAATGTTTTATCAAGGCATATATAAACACTATTCCTAAGTTTCGGAAAATATATATAAAACTAATATACATGACTTTCATACGTAAAATACTTTGAGATCTAAATATATGTATACTAATATATATAACCAGCATCTTATAAACATAAACATATGTATAACAGCAATTTAAAACTGAACCCAAATTATGATATAAATATATATATATAATACTCAAAACTGTTATAGCTTATAATTTGATATCCAAGCAGCTCAATGTATATAACAATGAATATATATATATATACAAACATTATATGTTATATTTAAAACAATATTTAATATAAAATCAATAAAAAAACAACTTAACTTATATATACTGACACACACCATACTAACATATAAACTATGACTACAACCTTAAATATACATACACTTCATACAAAATACTGTCACCGGTAAGATATAAAATATACATATCCTATACATATTTCTTTCAAACTTCCAACTGTACATTTGAATATGCTATATATGTTAAATATGCGTGTATATGATTTTTGTTTGATGATAATAAACATATATACATTCATTTAAATGTATTTGATATTGTACTATTTTATTTTTCACAGATAAAATAAATATTTGCTGAATAAAATAAATAACACAGAATTGGAATTCAAACGGATATTTTATTCAAACAAATATTTATTACAATTTTGATAGTACAATTTCAAGCTCTCACTATAACTATACAATTTCAGTCACAATACAATTACATCACAATTTCATAGTTACATCAGTTCCTCACTACATATCACTCACACTCGTATTTATCTTCAACTTCATTCCAATGTGAATCCAGCATCTGAGCAATCTGCAGAAATATACATTGACGTAGTAAAATTGAAAATAAAATGTTTTTGCAGTATAAAACAAAATATGAATTTTAAAAATAATATTTGCCTCGGTTATTTGGGTTGTTAGTCATCATTTATATTCGAATTCATCACACACGAACATTGTGACATGCACAGTGTATCACTGTACATGCCACAAGGTCATGCACACCGAAATGTACACTTGATAATGTTATAGGGACAGGCGAGCACAGGTAAAACCCAAAAGAAAAGCCGGGTTCAACTCAAGTGCAACACAAATAGAGTTACAACACGTGCACAAGGTCAAACCCGAGCGTTTAAGCTGGATTCAACACAGGGCAATAGAGATCAAGTCACTGCTACCGTGACTCAACTCAATACAGCAATCAAGTAAACAAGTGCATGCATATATACAAGCAACTGAAGTGTAACTGCAAATAACAATGCACACAAATGCATCAATGACACCAATGAAATCAAGACTAGTGTGCAGTGACAATATACGGGAATCAAGATGCTCAAGTGAAGTTCAGGCAGAGACCAAAGAATGACAATACACAAAGACAAAGACAGTGCAATGTACAACTTAATGTATAGATCAGTGAACTCGACAAGTAACAATGACTCAAGTGACCCAATGCAGCAAGTTACAAACAAACCAATGAATGACCAAGTGCATCAAAAACATGCAATACATCACTGATACACTATGTCACAAGACCAAAGTCACAAACCAAACCAAGTTCAACATCAGGTTTCAAGAGCAACAGAGCTACAAAGTAAAGCCAGTGTACAACGAATAAGCAAACTGTCTCGAATGGTACAAGTCAGAGAACACATGACCAGACACACATCAATATGGCAACAAGGCAAATGTACATGAATGCTCAAAGATAAATGTATGCACATATATGAAGACTACACTGTCAAGTTCACAAGCACAGTTCAAACTACCAGCACCACAAAGCAATCCAACATCAATACATGCTACAGAGAGTATATGCAAAGGTCTGGAAAAAATGGTCAATGCAAACAAGTACAATGAACAACAGACAAGTGATGATGCACTACAACTCAAAGAGCTCGAATGCTTCATAGTGAAACATGCTCAAACATCAAGTTTACATGATTCAAGTAAACGGCAAATACAACATGCTCGAAGCGACAATGCACAGCAACCATCGAGTACATCAAAACAGAAACTACTCCAGACGAAGAGGTACAAGATGATAGTACATATATACATACATAAATTCATATATACATGCAAGCAATCAAGTACAGCAGCCTCGAGAAGGAACAATGATAATCAAGTTAAACCCGAAGTCAAGTCTCAAAGCAAATGGAAGATTAAATTCGAGCAGATCAATATCATTGCAAGTGCAACAGTAAACAGAGAAGCCAAAGTCAGGTGATGTCAGAAAACAAAGTATATCATCACCGAACAGTAAAAAAAAACTTAGAGGTGAAATTCAAAATAAAAGATCAAAGTCAAACTCAGGAATGAACAACAAAAATGTCCAGAATCGAAGTCAACATTGATTAATGTCGAAGTCGTGGAAGCATACGAAATTAAAAGAGAAAGTAACGAAAGAAAAATTCTATTTTGACCAAATATATCACAATTCCAAAATCAGGTTAACAAATTGAAAAAGTCAAAAGTCAAAAATCAGAGTTAAAAAGAGGAAAGTTTCTACCGTATCGAGCAAGGAAAAGATCGAATGGTTTCAAACTAAAACCGTGACAGTAAAGTAAGAGAAAGTATTCACTATGAACAAGTCAGATAAATCAACAACGTTCAACAATAATCAAATGGCCGAAGACAAATTCAAATAAATTCGTACGAACGAAAATACAAGGTAACGAACCCTATATATGCCAACAATCATCATCGGCAAATATCATCGAATTCAAGCAATCAATCCAGAAAGCAAAAGGAACAAATAACATACCAGAGAAAAGTCGAATTCGATCAACTCAAAGCAACCAGCCGACTTCACCTAATTTCTCAAGCCCAAATTTCATAGAATCGAACTCGATCATAGGAGCAGCCGAAGCCAAGCTACGAAGAGACGTCGATCGGCAGAGCAAACAATGTGGAATCATCATTCGATCAAAAAATTAAAAGTCGGCATCTTCGAATATCCACGAAAGCCCTAATTTTGGAAGCAAAGAGTCGAAGCCCTAATTTTAGAAAGAAGAACGAGCCACCATTATCTCAAACAAAGAAGGAATCGGAGCCGACATCAGATAAAAGAAAAAGGGCCACATTTTCTTTTTTAATAATAATAGTTTGGGCCGGTCCTTTTTATTATTTTGGCTTTAATTTACAAAGGGATTAGTATATTTAAATTAGGGTGTGGAGTTGTTTTTAATTTGTTTTTATTTTCTGTACTTTTCAAATTAAATCTGGGTAAATCACCACCTAGGGTTTAGGTTGTGTCAGATTGTCTAGTTAGGATTAGTTCAGTGAGCAGGGTTTGCGAGTTTGCAAAACTCTATAGGCGGTAGCAGGGTTTGCGAGTCTGTTAGAGTGTTTGTAAGCGGGAGACTATTTAATTCTAATAGAAATCTGGGAATGCAGCAGTAGGCAGGGGTTGCCGAAGCTGGGTAAATTTTGTGTGTGATTTACTTTTCAGCATATTTACTTCTCTGCAGTTTGTTTTCGTGTTTTAATTAGAGAAAATTTGCTATAACCCTATTCACCCCCCTCCCTCTAGGGTTAATCTAGATCCTACAAGTGGTATCAAAGCCCGATATTTTTCTTTAACTCTAGAGTCATGAATCCACCAAATAATGCTTTTTTTGAGGGGCAATCTATTGCTAGGCCACCCATGTTTAATGGGAATGATTATGCTTATTGGAAAGTTAGGATGGGTATTTATCTTAGTTCTATTGTTTATGATGTTTGGGACATTATTGAAACTGGCTATAAATCCCCCACTATAACTGTTGGTGATACTGAGATTCCTAAACCTAAGGATAGGTGGGATGCTAACAATAAGAAATTAAAAACTACAAATGCTAAAGCCATGAATGCTTTGATCTGTGCTCTTGATAAGAATGAATTTAATAGAATTTCTCATTGTAAAACTGCGCAGGAAATTTGGCATACCTTGGAGGTGACACATAAAGGAACTTCTCAAGTCAAGGAATCTCGTCTAGCCCTATTCAGCAATGAATACGAGAACTTTGTGATGGACAAAGGCGAGAGCATAAAGGACATGTTTGGACGCTTTTCAACTTTGGTGTACAATGCTAGAGCACTTGGGAAGGTATTTACTGAGGTAGAGCTTGTGAGGAAGGTGCTATGAGTCTTACCGATGAGCTTTGAGGCAAAAGTCACGGCAATACAAGAATCGAAAGATCTGAGTAAACTAAGCATGGAGGAGTTGATCGGTAACTTGATGACATATGAGCTTGAGCTAAAAACAAAGGAGGAACGCAACAACTCTGAATCAAAGAAGAAGACGATTGCCTTAAAGAGCAAAGAAGAGAGCAATGAAGAAGAAGAAGAAGATCCAATTGAAGAGCTTGCAATGGCTGTCAATAATCTTAGAAAATGGTCAAGATTCGGGCCACGCAAGAAGAAAACAAATGGTAATAGGTCAAAAGATTCTGACAATTCCGATAATGAATTGACTTGCTATAACTGCAATAAGCCTGGCCACTTCAAACAAAAATGCCCACTTCTCAAAAACAACAAAGGAAAGAAAAGAAGAAGAAGGCCTTTGTAGCGACATGGGATGATGAAGAAGGAGAGGAAGTTTCGAATAATAGCTCAGAGGAGGCTAACTTGTGTCTTATGGCAAAATCATATTCATAAGCAAGTTCAGAGGAATCTTGTGAGGTAAGTAACTATTCTTATAAAGAACTTGTTTTGATGTGTTGTGATTTTTCTAAAACAATTGATACTCTTGAATCTAAAATTGAAAAACTGAAATCTGATAGGAGAGAACTTGTCCATGAAAATACTAGGTTAGAAACTGAACTTGAAAATATTCAAAACCTAGACTGTAAAAAATGCAAAATTTTAGATTCAGAATTATCAAAACTTAAGAATAGCTTTGAGAATCTTGAAAAAGAAAACTTGAGTCTTAAGGAAACCATTGACACTAGGAAAAAGGATTTTATAAATAGATGCACCTCACTTGTGACTGAAAACACAACACTAAAAACCAAAGTCCAAAATCTTGAGAAAACTCTGAATAACTTTTCCAGAGGAGAAAAATCATTCAACATGTTATTGGGAAATCAACTTTTTGCTAACAACAGAAAAGGACTAGGTTTTGGGAAAACACAAGTTGATGATAATGCAAAAGGTAAGAGTGTCTTTGCTAGATGTGGAATAATTGGACATCGTGCTGAAAATTATAGTCATAGGAACAAGAACACAAAATTTATACAAGTTTGGGTTCCTAAGAATTCTACAAACAAATTTCATGTCTATTGGAACAAGAATGAAAGGACAAAACAAGTTTGGGTGCCAAAAGGAACATATATTAATAATTTTGGGTATACTCAAACATATTCATCAAATTATTCTGCCACTAACAACCATGGACCTATAAAAACAAATAGGTCACAAAAATCTTTTACCGTGTAGGTGTGGTGGCAGGCTAAGGAACAACATTAGTGTTATCTCGATTCTTGCTGTTCCAGACACACAATGGGCGACAAATCAACGTTCCTTAGCCTAGTATAAAGATGACAGATTCACAATGGGCAAACAACGAAAGATTATCGTACGGGTAAAACAGGTAATTGTATTTATTTTCAAACGATAGATAAAATGTGAAAATCTGCACCATAATCTAAATTAAATCAGCCAGTTATGTGAAATGATTGATGATGTTAATTCTGATTTTTTTTATTAACCAATCATCTTTAAATAGAATTACTTGAAGTGATTATGATGGTTGACAGATTCTAACTTACTTGATATGATCTTACATGACTTGTTCTTATCTATGACTTTGATTTGTGCTTGAAAGTTGACCAACCATTTTTTTATTGAACTTAATCTGTTTGGTCAAATTATGATGTTGATTGATTACTGATTACTCATGCTATAAAAAGGTTCTTAAGAAATTGTTGAAACTGTTGAAACTTTATTGGTGAAACTTCAAGAAATTGCTTTGAAATAATGATGATGGTTTAATGACTGTTGATCCTATGGTTTCTAAATCTGACACTATGATATTTGTTTGATGGTTAACACGACTTCAATTCAAAGTCAAGAAAAATTCATTTAAAAATTGTTGAAAATAATTCTGAGATAGTTAGTTGAAATTTCACAATCTGGTCTATGACATCCAACGAGTGAATATTGAGTGAAATTTAAAGACAGATGCAGATCACACTAGTAATATAGTTGATAGAAAAATTACTAGTGGAATGTGATTATATTTCGAGACATTCATTTGCTGCATCATTTTTCAAAGAAAATATCTGCATATTTTTCACTTGAAATAATTTCTATTTTAGCAGAAATTTTTCTTAAAAACCCCTTTTAGAAAATAATTTCTGTTGACCTTGTATCAGATTAGTTATTTAAGAAAATTTGATTTTATAACTATTTTTGAAATTGATTTTAAATAACTATGTTAACTGATCCGACCCCCTAATAATTATCTAAAAAGATAGATAGTGATTGAAAATAAGATGAGTGTTGATATTAATCATATATTATGACTTGAGAAAGTATAATTAGAAAATTTCTTTAGAAATTTAAACAAGAGTTATAAAAACTTTTTGTTGATAAATATTCCATGATCATTTCTATTTCTATCATTTTTCTATCGACCATCACTCATCAAAAGTCAATATAGTATGTCAATATGTGGTAGTTTAAATGGGAAATCATTTCTGCTTCAATTTTATTATATTTCTAACAATAAATAATAATATCCAAAATATTCACTCTCATTTAAAAGTCCTCACGGTTATGCATGGGTGAATTACTTGGATTTTTGATTATGTGTTTCCATGCTCATTTAAAAGTCCTCACGGTTATGCATGTATGGAACGCATATTAAAATTAATTGATTAAATAGACAAGTTGATTCTAATCCCATTTAAAAGTCCTCACGGTTATGCGTGGTTAGAAGATACTTGAATTCATTTTTAAAATAAAAATAAAAATTTAGAATACTACTAATCTCATTTAAAAGTTATAACGGTTATACATGGTTAGTAGATATTCAAATCTCCTAAAATAAATATACCACAAATAGACACAACTATATGGTTTTATTTGATGATATCATCCTATCATTCTAAAGTGGAATATGCGTCAATTAAAGTATTTATGATTTTTTTGTTTGATTTTTTATTGAAATTAATATTTATACTCGATTGAGTTTTAATATTGTATTAATGTCTATCACTATATCCCTATTTTCTAACACTATTATTCTTTTGCTGATAACAAAAGGGGGAGAGAAAGGTTAAGATTTTGGAAAATAAAATTCACATATTTTCTATTTGCATATAGATTCATATTGCATATTTTATTCTCATGCATATATGTAGGGGGAGTATTATGTAGAAAGAGAGCATTCAAATAGGGGGAGCAAATTGAATGATCAAATACATTTAATATATTCAAAATCTTAAATATATGTTTGTTATCATAAAAAGGGGGAGATTGTTAAATATGCGTGTATATGATTTTTGTTTGATGATAATAAACATATATACATTCATTTAAATGTATTTGATATTGTACTATTTTATTTTTCACAGATAAAATAAATATTTGCTGAATAAAATAAATAACACAGAATTGGAATTCAAATGGATATTTTATTCAAACAAATATTTATTACAATTTTGATAGTACAATTTCATGCTCTCACTATAACTATACAATTTCAGTCACAATACAATTACATCACAATTTCATAGTTACATCAGTTCCTCACTACATATCACTCACACTCGTATTTATCTTCAACTTCATTCCAATGTGAATCCAACATCTGAGCAATCTACAGAAATATACATTGACGCAGTAAAATTGAAAATAAAATGTTTTTGCAGTATAAAACAAAATATGAATTTTGAAAATAATATTTGCCTCAGTTATTTGGGTTGTTCGTCATCGTTTATATTCGAATTCATCACACACGAACATTGTGACATGCACAGTGTATCACTGTACATGCCACAAGGCCGTGCACACCGAAATGTACACTTGATAATGTTACAGGGACAGGTGAGCATAGGTCAAACCCAAAAGAAAAGCCGGGTTCAACTCAAGTGCAACAAAAATAGAGTTACAACACGTGCACAAGGTCAAACCTGAGCGTTTAAGCTGGATTCAACACGGGGCAATAGAGATCAAGTCACTGCTATCGTGACTCAACTCAATACAACAATCAAGTAAACAAGTGCATGCATATATACAAGCAACTGAAGTGTAACTGCAAATAACAATGCACACAAATGCATCAATGACACCAATGAAATCAAGACCAGTGTGCAGTGACAATATACAGGAATCAAGACGCTCAGGTGAAGTTCAGGCAGAGACCAAAGAATGACAATACATAAAGACAAAGACAGTGCAATGTACAACTCAATGTATAGATCAATTAACTCGACAAGTAATAATGACTCAAGTGACCCAATGCAGCAAGTTACAAACAAACCAATGAATGACCAAGTGCATCAAAAACATGCAATACATCACTGATACACTATGTCACAAGACCAAAGTCACAAACCAAACCAAGTTCAACATCAGGTTTCAAGAGCAACAGAGCTACAAAGTAAAGCCAGTGTACAACGAATAAGCATACTGTATCAAATGGTACAAGTCAGATAACACATGACCAGACACACATCAAAATGGCAACAAGGCAAATGTACATGAATGCTCAAAGATAAATGTATGCACATATATGAAGACTACACTAACAAGTGCACAAGCACAGTTTAAACTACCAGCACCACAAAGCAATCCAACATCAATACATGCTACAGAGAGTATATGCAAAGGTCTGGACAAAATGGTCAATGCAAACAAGTACAATGAACAACAGACAAGTGATGATGCACTACAACTCAAAGAGCTCGAATGCTTCACAGTGAAACATGCTCAAACATCAAGTTTACATGATTCAAGTAAACGGCAAATACAACATGCTCGTAGCGACAATGCACAGCAACCATCGAGTACATCAAAACAGAAACTACTCCAGACGAAGAGGTACAAGATGATAGTACATATATACATACATAATTTCATATATACATGCAAGCAATCAAGTACAGCAGCCTCGAGAAGGAACAATGATAATCAAGTTAAACCCGAAGTCAAGTCTCAAAGCAAATGGAAGAGTAAATTCGAGCAGATCAATATCATTGCAAGTGCAACAGTAAACAGAGAAGCCAAAGTCAGGTGATGTCAGAAAACAAAGTATATCATCACCGAACAGTAAACAAAAACTTAGAGGTGAAATTCAAAATAAAAGATCAAAGTCAAACTCAGGAATGAACAACAAAAATGTCCAGAATCGAAGTCAACATTGATTAATGTCGAAGTCGTGGAAGCATACGAAAGTCAAAGAGAAAGTAACGAAAGAAAAATTCTGTTTTAACCAAATATATCACAATTCCAAAATCAGGTTAACAAATTGAAAAAGTCAAAAGTCAAAAATTAGAGTTAAAAAGAGGAAAGTTTCTGCCGTATCGATCAAGGAAAAGATCGAATGGTTTCAAACTAAAACCGTGACAGTAAAGTAAGAGAAAGTATTCACTATGAACAAGTCAGATAAATCAACAACGTTCAACAATAATCAAATGGCCGAAGACAAATTCAAACAAATTCGTACGAACGAAAATACAGGGTAACGAACCCTATATAAGCCAACAATCATCATCGGCAAATATCATCGAATTCAAGCAATCAATCCAGAAAGCAAAAGGAATAAATAACATACCAGAGAAAAGTCGAATTCGATCAACTCAAAGCAACCAACCGACTTCACCAAATTTCTCAAGCCCAAATTTCAGAGAATCGAACTCGATCATAGGAGCAGCTGAAGCCTAGCTACAAAGAGACGTCGATCGACAGAGCAAACAACGTGGATTCATCATTCGATCGAGAAATTAAAAGTCGGCATCTTCGAATATCCACGAAAGCCCTAATTTTGGAAGCAGAGAGCCGAAGCCCTAATTTTAGAAAGAAGAACGAGCCACCATTATCTCAAACAAAGAAGGAATCGGGGCCGACATCAAATAAAAGAAAAAGGGCCACATTTTCTTTTTTAATAATAATAGTTTGGGCCGGTCCTTTTTATTATTTTGGCTTTAATTTACAATGGGATTAGTATATTTAAATTAGGGTGTGGAGTTGTTTTTAATTTTTTTTTATTTTCTGTACTTTTCAAATTAAATCTGGGTATATCACCACCTAGGGTTTAGGTTGTGTCAGATTGTCTAGTTAGGATTAGTTCAGTGAGCAGGGTTTGCGAGTTTGCAAAACTCTATAGGCGGTAGCAGGGTTTGTGAGTCTGTTAGAGTGTTTGTAAGCAGAAGACTATTTAATTCTAATAGAAATCTGGGAATGCAGCAGTAGGCAGGGGTTGCCGAAGTTGGGTAAATTTTGTTTGTGATTTACTTTTCAGCATATTTACTTTTCAGCATATTTACTTCTCTGCAGTTTGTTTTCGTGTTTTAATTAGAGAAAATTTGCTATAACCCTATTCACCCCCCCTCTAGGGTTAATCTAGATCCTACAATATATATATATATATATATATACTTAAAACTATATATACTATATGACAACTCGAATTAAACAATATTCAAACAGATCAGAAATAAACATGATATTCTCTTTAAAACTATTGCAAATCTTTACGGTATATTACTTTAATACATCATCCCACTGGCATAGATAAATATGTATACTTTTTTTTTCTTTTTTTTTCTTGTACACTAAACCCATAATAAAAATAAATGCAGACGTATTATATACTCATATATACTTAACAACTAGTATATATATACTTAGTCAGACTTTAAAACTAAACTGGACTCTAGGCATATATATATAGATATAACTGCAATATAACACGAACTGTTCTATGAATATGCATACAACCATCTCGACTTATGAACATGAATAACAGGTTATACGACTTATATATACTATAAACTCAATATATACATATACTCATTGACGCATATATATATATACAAACTAAGAATAATAATATATATATATATATATACCTTAACAAAGGGGAGGAGAGGAACGCCTGACGAAGTAGCACGAGTGTCGGCTGCCAAAGCCGGTTTCAGGCGACGCTGCAGCGATGAGGAGGCCTGGATTGATGATCGGCGAGGGGAGGAATGGGTCACCTCTGGGAGGGTTTGGAGGACCTCGGCCAGGCTAGGGGTTTGCCTCACGTTGATGGGTTCGGCGGTGAGGGTGATGAGTGGTGGTTGCGTCGACTGGTGGGGATGGTGGATAGGGAAGAGGAGCTGTTCTGTTCGAGGTGGCTATGCTTGAAGGCACATTGTAACGACCCGTAAATTTCAACTGTTTTAATAACGTACTTAGTTGAAATTTTGCGAAATTTTAAACGATAAAATTTTGAAACATAAATTTGATATTTGGAATGCGTCTAATTAAACATAGTAACTGGTAAATTTTCGTCCGAAAATATGAAAATTTATTGCGCGCGTAAATTCACTTCAATTTAATCAGTTAAAAAGCGATGAAAATAAAATGTTTCGGAACCTAAATATTTTTACATAGAAAAATTCTAAACCATCTTCTAAGCAAGATGTCAGTTTGTCATTTTTCCAAATTCGGACATCTTTGGCTCCGTCGATCTTATTTTTCAGCGTTTTTCTTACATTTTCCGCTATTAGAAATTTCGATTTTTATAATCCAATCAAACCACTGATAGTTGTATACCGTTTTGATCGTCTCGTCGTACTGATCTCTGCAGTGTATTTGTTTGTGTGTTTCGACGTCCGGTGGACAGCGAAATTTGTAAAACGTTGGATCGTATCGGTAACCGTTGTCGAAGTTTTTGGCTTCCGTGACCCTTCATTAATTGTCTACGGTATAATCCAATAGTTGCAACCTTTTATCTTTCCCAGTAAATTCAAAACCATGACTATTACTATTCCTATCATCATTTAATATTGTTTTCGCTCTCCTCTTTTCATTCGGTACTCATTTTTCTTTTCTTTACTAAACTAAACTAGAAATATTATATACTATCTAAACCATGTATTCATCTCTACAATTCGCTCTGTCACATTTCTCTCCCATTCTACATCTACCCCAAGACCTTTCCCACTCTTTCCACATCCCACGCGAATGCCAGGGCAGCCCAAAGCCGAGACCCTACTCTCCTCTCCTCACGACTACGTTTTCCCACCCATCAACCGAAGTCTCAGATCTCGCCTCTCCACCGATCCACCACCACGCGTCAGCGACCTCGACCACCACTTCCTTGCGTCAGCAGCCCCTCCAATTCCATTTCCGTCCGCCTTTCTCACCACAACTTCCGTCCCCACCTCCCACGCCCACGTGACAGCAAACTCTGGCCTCACGTCTGTCCAGCCACCCAGGCGAGCCGCACCCCATCTTGCCGAGATCTCTACCTTCCTTTCTTTTCTTTGATGGTAGGTTATATATAAAGTTTGCACAATATGTTCGATTTTAGAAATTATTACAGTAAGATCTGTTAGTGTTATATATATATATATATATATATATATATATATATATGTAGTATTATAGTATATGTATAGCATAGCAATATTGTTTGAATTATAATGTACAAATAATTTTAGGCCAGTTGTTTGGTAATGTTGCTAACGCTGTATATATATAAAGTATAGTTTGAATGCCAATTTATATTACTGTGTATATATTATAAGTATGCAAAGTTTTAAAATATAGTGGGTACAATAGATTATGTATATAGGTATACTTGGGTTGTATTGCTGACTTACTGGTTGGAGAGTAATGCACAGCTATATATATGTAATACTTTTTTTTTGTATGGATATAATACGTTAAATAGTAATTTGAGTTTTTTTTTGTTATGTAAAGCCTGAAATCTGTAGATTTTTAAACGTATATACATGGGTTTAAAGAATAAGTGTACTTACTTGTATATATATATAGTCGCACTTCTATACTGGGATTTCAGTAAAATGTAAGTTTATTCGGTCAGTTGGGAGGATATATTTACCATATGTAAAGGTCTTATAAACTATACTCTATGACACGTTTTTTTTATAAATTTTGAGAGTTGCATATATATATGTTGCAGTGGTGCATGGAATGGCCAACGTGAAACAGTATGTAAATATTATGTATATATTTTGCACTGTTACTTCATTATGTGTCAGTTTAAATAGTGTACAGTATTTACATCCTAGGTCTTTGTATGTTATATACTATATTAATGACAATAGTGTATATGTACCGTAAAGAAAAAAGAAAAAAAGAAAAAAGGGCAGTAAGGTATGCACGTTTAAAGCTATGGGTTTTAGTTCGTATATGGGTCTGCACATTTATATATATATATATATATATTTAACTATTCAGATGTACAATTATTTTGTTCTGTGTGTTTACTTATGAACTAAAGTGAGTATATACTTAGTGAAAGTATAGTTATGAATCTGTTTTGGGATTTATTTAAATAAAGGATACATATATTTGATAGTATAATTATAATATGTATAAAAAAAGAAGAAGAGTGTTTTACGTGAATTTACTAGTATGTATAGATATGTTGCGTTTTTAAGATATAATTACATTTCGCATGGGTATAAGTATTATAATAGTATACTTGTTGTTTTGTTCGTATTATTTTGTATAAGCTATATAGATACAAAAGTATTACAAACACCATTACTTAAACTATTGTTGCATGTGCTATTTGTAAGCATGATAGTGTTGGTATTTATTTATATAGTATATAGTCACATTATAGGTTCTGTTATATAAGTTACAGAAGTGGAAATTTGAATATAATAATATGAAGGATATTTTAGAATGGAAAATTTTGTATATTGATTTTTGTTTTATATGCGTTAAAGTTAAACTAGTATAGTTGTTTGTAGGTATGTGCAGTATGTAAGATTTAAGGGAAGCGTTGTATGTGTTGCGTGCATGTAGAGGTTACGGTATATTCTATAATATACGAGTTGTACTTTTTCAATAAATATAATTTCAAAGTTTATATTATGGGTTAGCATATGTGATGTTGAAAATTATGTAAATATGTTTGTTTTATGGGATGTATTTAAACCAATAAATTTAGAATTATATATATGTTTAAAATTAACATGTGTTTGAATTAAGGAAAGGGTTTCGTTAATAGTATTACATAGTTATATATTTGTATATATCAATACAAGTTCGCTTATACCAATTACCTTCACCGACCCCGTTCTGATTTGTTCCATCTAATTCTTTTATCAGCTTTGATCGCTGATTCGGGCCGATGTTACTTTGATCCGATTTGTCATTCAAATTTCAATGTCCGTATCGGTGTGCGTATCTGTGTCATCTCCTGTTCCTCTAGCCTCGAAAGGTGAGCACTCACTCACGATTAACGTTCTTTTATTTATTAAATTTGATTTCAATTGAAACGACAATTGAAATATGCTGCTATTAGTTAATTACACTGTTATATATGCTATTAACTGTATCAGTTCACCTGTGACATCTGACACCATTATCTGTTAATTATTTATGCGATGATAATACAGTTTGGCTGATAATTTATTGATTGTGATGTTTATATTGGACGTTAAATTGTTAATGATGTAAGTGAATAATTTGAAATTGAAATTGACGTAGGATAGTTAGATTTGATATATGTGTAAAATTTGATTAAATGACATTTGTATAATATGACCCCTTTTAAATGTTTAAGTTATTGACACGTACGATTTGGTTAATTACACTTTGAACCACTGAATGTATGTTGTTAAATTGATGATGTATGAAATTGTAAATAGATGACAAGTGAAAAACCGTAATGTAATAATCTTTAATCTACATGAAATGATAGTGTAGATTCTAGAAATAATTATATTAATTCGTACAAATGACAATGCGAGTTAATACGATTATTTCGGGATTGTTTGCACAAAAAATGGACAAACACCTCAAAGTTGTATGATTTAGTGGATCTTATGTTGTTCTTAGCGATTTGAGTAATTTACGCAAATATATGAAAAGCAGGGGCTAAACTGTAAAAAGACACGCAAATTTATAGTGGTTCAGCCAGAACGTGCCTACGTCCACTTTATATGTTATTTCACTTCTCTAGTTTTGATTACAAGTACAAAGCTTTGATACGAGTAAAAGAAAGTTGTTTGAAGAGTTCCTTCCGTGCTTGAGCTCTCAAAACTTGTCCCCATTGTTGTACCCCTGCCCCTCTATTTATAGAGTGAGGTTGGGAGCAGGGGTCTTGGATGTATATGGTTGCTGATGGGCCTGGGCTAATATAACCTGGCCTGGTGGAGTTGGTTCGGTTTGCTTTGGTTCGGCGGAAGAGGATGAGTGGACCGGTGGCAGCTTGGTCCGGTGGTAGGAGCATGGTGGTCCGAAGGAAGCTTGGTCCGGTGGTAGGAGCTTGGTGGTCCGGTGGAAGCTTGGTCAGGTGGTAGGAGCATGGTGGTCCGGTGGAAGCTTGGTCCGGTGGTAGGCCAGATGTAGGTTGGTTCGGTGGGAGACCGGATGATAGTCGGTTCGGTGGGAGACCGGATGAGAGTTGGTTCTTGCCTCTTGGTTCGGTGGTAGAAATGCACACAACACTTGCCCCCCAAAGTAGGGTATGCGCGTGCGCATGGCGTGCTTTGCTTTAAGTTTGGAGGAGCTTTCTTCCGGTTTTCATTACCGAGCCAACCGGTCCGGTAGTCCACTTTCGTCTATAAGTAGAGGCCACGTGCCACCGTTATTCCCTACCAAGTGTAACAGCCGGACCAGATCCCTCCCAGCCGAATCAACTTCTTTGCCGAATCACGTTGCTAGCCGAATCAAGGTGAGGTTCTATTTGCCGAATGAACTCACGAGTTGAGTGCCGAATGAACTCACGAGTTGAGTGCCGAATGAACTCACGAGTTGAGTGCCGAATGAACTCACGAGTTGAGCGCCGAATGAACTTTATATCAAGTGAACATGTGTTTCATACTTCGAATTTTTAAGCGAAATGCCAGATTACGCTGCTTGTATATTCTAACAATATACTTTTCCCATGTTTGCAGATAAATGTCTCGAAAAGTTGAAACTCGATCAGATAAGAGGAGATCCGGGGGTGAAGGAGAGTCCTCGGCCGTGCCCCCAGCTCAATCAGGATCGGAGCGTCATGGGCCCGCCCCGAGGTCATTAGTGGATGGGTATGGTCCCCAGGAGTTGCTGGATTCCCCGCCTGACTGCTTTCCTAGCTCTCTCAAAGAGGAGCAACTCGATGTTATATCCCGTTCCTTTGGGATCGATAGAGCCCTCATGCTGCTGCCGTGCCCAGGAGTCATGCCATACAGTCCTCCCGAAGGATACTTTGCTTATAGTAGGTACCATTGCATGTGTGGTGCTATCCCGCCTCTCAATGCTTGGGTAGTCAGCTTCCTCACGTATCTGAAGGTGGCCCCATTCCAGCTTCAGCCCAACTCTTATGCCATACTGGTGAGCCTCTTCGTTATCTTTCGGAGGAAGTATGGTCGCGCTCCCTCCAACCGGGAGATCCGGTACTTGTATAATTTAAGGGGCTATAAGAAGGGGTCCCCATATATTAGCTTGGAGTCCGCTGTGACCTTCAAGCCGGTCCTGGACCTGTACTCTAAATTCAGCATGTTCAAGAAAGAGTGGTTCTTTGTTAGGGACGACTCCGTCTCCATCCGGCGCTTTACCTCTGGATGTAAGTTGATGCTTTTACTTATAACTTTTATTCCGATTGCGATGCTTCTTCTCATACTTTTTCATTTTTGCTAGCGACAGGTGGCTTTCCGGTTGTGGAGACTGACCGCCTGGTTCAGACGGCGGCTGAGATAGAAGCCATTCTTGGGAAATACAGATCATCTGCCTTCTTGATTAGAAATGCGATTCTTCTGGAATATAACTTGATCCTTCCGCAGCAGTTTGTAGTTAAGCTGAGGGAGACGGCGGAAGAGAGGGCGGCTGCTCAGGCTAAGGGAGGCGTTGCGGCAGAGGGTGGAAAGAGAAAACCATTCACGAAACCTCCAGCCGTCGGAGGTAAGAAACTTAAGAGGTCGGACGGTCCTTCTCCCAGCAATTGTCCACTTACTCAGGGGGAGATAGATGCGGAGGAAGAAAGAGGTGAGGCTGAGGGCGGAAGTGACGTTGAGCGTCTTGGTGATGATGGTGGCGATGGACAGGGTGGTGATGGTTCCAGGGTTCTGTCTTCTGGGCAAGTAGGCGAAATGCAAGAGTGGACGGATGATGCTTTCCGCCAAGCTTTTGAGGGGTTGGATGATGATCCGGCTTTGGTAGAGAAGACCGGGAAGGCGGACAAAGCCGGGACTGGTGCAAGTGAGTCTTCTCCGACTATTCCGGCCAAGGTGGCTCTGACGACTCAAGGTGAACTCTTGACCCCTGCATGCTTCACTAATGATAGGGACTTAGGAATATTTTATGACCCGCTCCCGTCCTGGAATGAAATCCAGGACTTATTGCAGTATCCCACTCCTCCCCAGGGTTTGTACAACCACAGCTGTGTTTCTTTTCCTTTTCTAACTTGTAGTCTACCGCGTTTCTTGAATCATATAGTAATGTAAGATTGTGACACTTGTTCTTTATATCAGGAGCAGGCAAGATGCCCAAAGCTTCAGACCTTCGACACAGGCTCGAGCAATATAAACTTTCCAAAATTTCTGCTAAGCCGAAGCCCTCAACCCAACGCTCCGGGGATGTAGTCGGATACCGTCCTCTTCTTGGGGTCATCGAAGAGGGTATTCAGCAGAGGAAGAGGAGTCATCCTTTATCCGAAACTTCGCTCGGTCCTCAGCCTCCGGCTCAGCCTATTCATGATATTACTAAGGAGGGTAGCGAGTTTGTACCTTCTCCACACCCGTCCGGAAACCCTTCTGTTATTCATATCGACCGTCCCGACTTGGCCCGTAATCCATTCGCGGGTCATCCTGATCTGGATCCAGGTTCTCATGATATTACTTTTGACGAAGTCACTGGTGAACACCTTCTCCCCCGTAACCCCATGGTACGAGTACTTGATGAAGCCAAGTCCTTAGATCTCGATCTACTCACCACTCGTATAGTCACTATGGGAGACGAGGCCAAAGCTAATATTGATCGGGTGGCAGAGGAGACCAAGAAGCTGATGGGGCATCACGCTCGGCTGGTTAAGGCCGGAGAGGAGATTGGGAGCGCCAATATCCGACTTCGATTGGTGGTTTCGGATCAGGCCAAGCAGCTTGCGGATCAGGCTATCCAGATTTCTCAACATGAGGCTGCTACTGGGCGATTAAGGAAAACCATGGAAGAGGCCAGTCGGGCCGAATTGCGGAAAATGGAAGCTGCTTGCAAAGAGCGGATTGACATGGCTATTGCCACGGTGGATGAGGTTCGGAGAGCGGATCTCGAGCAGGTGGAGGAATTGTCCGAGAAACTTGAGGCTGCAGAGCTTGCCCAAGCTAAGTTGAGGGAAGAGATGGAGGTGATGCGGAGGTCCCTTCAGGCTGATTGCTCGAGATACAGACTGGAGAGAGATGCTGCCGTCGAAAGGTTGTCGGCCTCCGATGCCCGGATGAGGGAGTTTGAGGAGAACGAGGGAATGATGGATGACATGCTCCAGGACATGTATTTCCGGACTTGGAAGCAGGGCAATCTCTCTTGGATGGATGATTATCCCAGGGTCATGGCCAAGACCTATCTTAGGGCTTTGGAGGAGGCTAAGGCTGATGCAGATAAAGAGGGTGGAACGGTCTTCAGTATGGATGTGGTCACTGCCCAGTTCACCAAGGAGGAGAAAGTGGCGGTAAAGGAGGGTATGCGGCTGCTTGCTGCTGAAGAGGTAGGTGTGCAGGTAGAGGATGACGACCAGGATGGTCAAGAAGCAGGTGCTGGTAAGTTTTCCTTTCTAGTCTTTCTGTTAACTTGGTTACTCATCACTAATGAATCCTTTTTATGACCGGACAGGCGGGCAAAAGAGCAAGGACAAGACTTCGACGCAACCGGCTCCCTGATTGGACCCGGAAAATTCTTTTTGTAGGCTTGGCAGTGTTGTATCTGTTAGTCTTAAGACAGTAGAGTAACTTCTAAGTTGTAATTCTTGCTACTTGTAATAATATTATTCTTGACGTGTAATTTTTTAGCTTAAGCTGATTCTGTCGTTTCTTGAATATTTGTTGCTATTTCGACATATCGTATGAGAAATGTAGCTATGTATATTCTTGTAATTAAATTGTGTTTGATGTCAGATTCTGGTTTTAAATCATAATCTCATGACTTGCAATGTTAGCGCGCGGTGTGAAAAAATTAAATTACAGTCATGCATATGCACATAAAGGAAGAAAATACCGCCTTTCATGTTCTGTTTGTAAATGGCAGCTTCGAATATCTTGTATGACCAAGCATGGAAAGCGGTTGAATGCCCTGCCATCTGATTGTGAATCTCTGCATCCATTGGCGGGTATCTCTTACCCTGCATCCTGTACTTTATGGTTTGTTATAGAGGATAGGAGGAAAGTTTTTTAAGTAAAATTGAAATATGTGAAATAGTAAAACTTCCAGTCATGGAAGGCCTTCGATGTGCTTAAGTTCGTGGCAAACGGGTTTTGTAGTCACTTTCCCTAGCTGTGGGTCTTGGAGACATTTGTCACCCATCTTACGCCTCCGCGGGGAGTTAATTCTTTTTTACCACAGCCGCACTTAAGACACACCGGAGCCGAGATCGCGCACAGTAACTACCCGGGCCATTATGGCCCGTACTCATGGGTATTATTCGACTTACTGTGGCCGGCTAGCGTGGGTGCCGATCGTCAACTGTGAACTGCCCCTGGCTGGCCACACCTTATGTTGGGGCTTATAATCGGTTCACAGTTGCCGGCGAGCCTAACGCCGTAATGAGCTGCCTCGGCTATAGTCGGCCTTCTCGGTGGCTTATAATCGGCTCATTACAGTTGGCTTTAAGGGCCGTCGCGAGCAATGAGTTAACCCGCAGCAGAGGGATGCTGGAGCAAAAGTGTCTCATTGGCGAGGGCATAGATTTGCATAGTACCTGTTGGGTCTTGTCCACGTGAAGTTGCATTGTGGAGTGCTTTGAATAGAAATGCTATATGCTCAGGATTTTGTTCAACAGAAAAGGATAAAGTTAACAAGCAGCCAAGATACAAAGGAACAAGTTAAAAAAGAGACAAGGCTTTTTTAAAGTGGTTCGGCACGAAAAAATGCCTACGTCCACTGATTCTCTTTGTTAATTCACTTCATATGGGCAATACAAGTTAAGAAAAGTATCGACGGAGGTGTTGGATGTTCCATGCCCTCTGGAACACCTCTCCGTCCACTGTTGACAAAATATAGGCTCCGTTGTGGAGATCTTTATGAATTACATATGGTCCATCCCAGATTGGGTCTAGTGCTCCGGGGCGAGGGAAGATTCGCTTGAGGACAAGATCCCCTTCTCGTAAGGTACGATGCTTGACTTTGGAGTTGTATTGTGCTGCCACTTTTTGCTTGTGGGCTGCTGTTTTTAGGACTGCATCATTCCTTCTCTCCTCGACTAGATCCAAAGACATGTTGAGGAGCTCTTCGTTATCTTCTGGGTTATAGTGGATCCTACGGTGGGAAGGCACAATGGTTTCAACTGGGAGCATAGCCTCCGATCCGTATGCCAAAGAGAAAGGAGTGTGCCCTGTTGATGTTCTGAAGGATGTGCGGTAGGCCCATAGTGCCGTAGGGAGTTCATCCACCCAAGCGCCCTTTGACTTTCCGAGCTTCTTTTTTATCAGAGTTTTCAGAATTTTGTTGACTGCTTCGACTTGTCCGTTTGCTTGGGGATATGCTACGGATGAGAAGCTTTTGTGAATTCCGTGTTCTTGGCACCAGTTGGCGAATTCCTCGCTGTCAAACTGAAGTCCATTGTCTGATATGATTTTTAGTGGGACTCCGTACCTGCACAGAACATTTTTGATTAAGAAGTTGATAACTTTCGCTGAAGACACTTTATTTAGAGGTTCTGCTTCCACCCATTTGGTGAAATAGTCGACTGCTACTATAGCATATTTGGCGCCGCCTCGACCCATTGGCAGTTCACCGATTAAGTCAATTCCCCATACTGCAAAGGGCCAAGGGCTGGTCATCTGAGTGATCTCGATTGTTGGTAGCCGAGGGATCTTAGCAAATTTTTGGCATCTGTCACACTTCTTGATGAAATCTAAGGCGTCCTTGCTTAAGGTGGGCCAGAAATATCCGTATCGGAGTATCTTTTTTGCTAGCGTTTGCCCTCCGGTGTGATCCCCGCAGCTTCCTTGATGAATGTTGGATAAGATTTCCTTGGCTTCCCTTCCGGCGACACACCTTAACAATGGGTTAGAGAACCCGCACCGATAGAGGATGTCTCCTTGTATTGTGTAGCGGGACGCTTTCCTCAGGATTTTCTTGACTTCGTTACGCCCGTCGGGTAGTGTGCCATTTTGCAGGTAGTCTCGGATGGGAGTCATCCAAGTTGCTTCTTCGGTTGCAGCTATCAGATTCACTTGCTCAAAACTTGGGATCGTTTGCTTTGAGACAGTTACTGCCCCGAAGATGGCGACGTCTCTCATACTTGCTTGCCTTGCCAATTCGTCGGCCTCTTGGTTCTCTTCCCGAGGGATGTGTTTGACTAAGTAATGGTCCAATCGGCTGAGAAGTAACTTGGTCTTCTTTAGATATGCTATGAGTCGTTCTTCTCGAGCTTGGAATTCCCCTAGTATTTGATTAACAATAAGCTGAGAATCGCTGTGAAGACACAAAGAATTGGCTCCGATCTCGATAGCAATTTCTAATCCGGCTATTACTGCTTCATATTCTGCATCGTTGTTGGTGGCAGCGAACTCCAACCTTATAGCATAGTGCAGTTTATTTCCCCTGGGAGTGATTATTACCACACCTGCCCCCGAGCCTTGTTCGTTAGATGCACCGTCCACAAAGAGATTCCACTTGATATCTTCTGTTATTTCCAGTTGCTCCTTATCCTCGCTGGTAGTAAATTCTGCAATGAAATCAGCCATGGCTTGTCCCTTGATGGCGGTGCGAGGGTGATAGGTGATATCATATTGACTCAGCTCAATACACCATTTAAGTAGTCGCCCGGAAGTGTCGGGACGATGGAGTACCTGCCTCAGTGGTTGATCGGTCAGAACTTTGATGGAATGAGATTGGAAGTAGTGACGTAGATTTCGTGAAGTAATTAGTAAACAGTATGCTAACTTTTCAAGCTTAGGATATCTGACTTCTGCCCCAGTAAACCTTTTACTGACGAAGTAAACTGGTCGTTGCGTGCGGTTGTCTTCCCTTACCAAGGCAGCGCTTAGAGCGTGAGATGACACAGCAAGGTATAGGTATAATTCTTCGCCTTCGCTTGGGGTCGAGAGTACCGGTGGTTTCTGGAGGTGTTCGATTAGGTTAAGGAAAGCGGTTAAGCATTCGTCCGTCCATTCGAACCTTCCTTTATCTTTCTTTAGAGCTTCGAAAAAGGGGACGCACTTGTCCGTTGCTTTGGAGATGAATCGGCTTAGGGCAGCCACTTTTCCATTTAGGCTTTGCATTTCCTTTCGGGTGGAAGGTATCTTGATGTCCCTTAATGCTCGGACTTGTTCAGGGTTTGCTTCTATCCCTCGGGCATGGACGATGAATCCTAAGAATTTTCCCGATGACACTCCGAAGGAGCACTTTATTGGATTCAACTTCATTCCATACTGTCGAAGTACTTGGAACATTTCGCCTAGGTGGCTTACGTGATCTTTGGCTTTCCGTGATTTTACCAGCATGTCGTCTACATATACTTCCATTGTTCGTCCTATTAGCCCTGCAAACATCTTGTTGACGAGGCGTTGGTAGGTGGCTCCTGCATTTTTAAGTCCGAAGGGCATCACTTTGTAGCCGTATAAACCCCGGTCGGTGATGAAACTAGTGTGGTCTTGGTCGGGAGCATGCATAGGAATTTGGTTATATGCTGAGTATGCATCCATAAAAGACAGGAGTTCGTGCCCGGCTGTGCTGTCTACAAGTTGATCGATTCTGGGAAGCGGGAAGCAATCCTTTGGGCAGGCGTCGTTTAGGTTGGAGAAGTCAATGCAGGTCCGCCACTTCCCATTAGCCTTCTTTACTAGTACCGGGTTGGCGATCCATTCTGGGTAAATAGCTTCTCGTATGAAGTCATTGGTGAGTAGATTCTTTACTTCTTCATCGAGGGCTGCTGATCGCTCTGCCCCCATACTTCTCTTTTTTTGTTTTACAGGCGCCTTGGTAGGATCAATTTTTAATACGTGGCACGCTATGTTGGGGGAGATTCCGGTCATGTCAGCGTGTGACCAAGCGAACACATCCAAGTTGTGGCGGAGAAAATCAATGAGTTGTTCCTTCAATTCTGTTTTCAGCTGCGACCCAATTTTCAGTAGCCTACTTGAGTCGTGCTTGTCTACAGATATAAACTCCATAGCCTCTGCAGGCTCGGCGGTGGCCTCCTCCTCTTTGTCCCTAGGGTCTAATTCATTGAAAGGGTCGCTGGTGTATCGAAGAGGAGGGGCTTTCTTTAGTTGCTATGCTTCAAGGCTTTTTGTGCAGAGGGCAATCTCTACACCTTTCCCTTTATCTCTCCTGTGGTTGTTGCGAAGTTCGGTTACATAGCAGTCTCGTGCAATATCTTGGTCTCCTTCCACTTCCCCTACTCCATTGTCTGTTGGAAATTTCATTTTCAGGCACCACGGGGCTAGGACAATCTGGAAGTCAGATAGGGCTGGTCTTCCTAGGAAGGCGTTGTAGGCCGAATGGTTTTCTATCAGCACAAACGTCTGTTTCCTTACAACGGAGCGGGGATGGCTTCCAATTTCAACGAAGAGGTCCAGCTGCCCGATGGGCATTTTCGCATCTCCAGTGAAACCGTGTAGCGGTTTATCGCAGGGAGATACATCCTTCATTGATAGCCTCATTTTGTCGAATGCGTGTTTGAACAGGATATTTACAGAGCTTCCAGTGTCTACCAGGATTCGGTAAACTTCGGCGGGACCGAGTCGGGCAGAGATAACCATGGGATCCATGTGAGGGTACTGTCTTCCTTCTAGGTCGCGTTTACTGAATGTGATGTCATCATTTTCTTTCCGCTTTGGGTGGCGCTCTTCTATAACCGTATTGACACAGTCTCTATTGTCTCTAAGCGACTTCCCATATCTTTCCATCTCTTTCCAACTTCTGTCTGCGATGTGCGGACCTCCTGAGATGGTATGGACCACTATCTTCTCTTGACTAGAGCTGCTAGCGTTGCGGTCGCCTCTGCCGGTCCCTGGTGAGGGTAGCCTTGGGTTTTCATTGGCAGGAGCTGGAGTCCTGTCTTGACTTTTTACATAGCGTTCCAGTTTCTTTCTTCTGATGTGTTCCTCAATCAGATCTCGGAGATGATGGCATTCGTTGGTATCATGTCCGTGGGATTCGTGGAAGCAGCAGAATTTTCCAGATTTCTGTGCGCTATCTGATTCCTTCTTGTATGGTGGGCGTTTGTATCTAACTTCGCCTTGGGTGGCAAGGAAGATATTTTCGACGGTCTCGTTCAAAGTGGTGTAAGAGTCAAATCTTGGTCCTGGCCGATATAGGCGTTTTTCCACTTTCTTGCCCCCAGCATTGTCTCTGGAATCATTTCTTCGAACGTCCCTCGCCACAGCAGGGGCGTTGCCATGGGTCGTCTTACTTTGCTGTCCTGACTGCCCCTCAATGGCAGCATCCTCAAGCCTCATGTATTTCCCGGCTTCATGGAAGAAATCGGGTAAAGTAGCTGGTTTTTCTTTTGTCAATCTTCTAGCAAATTTAGTGTCCGGATGCACCCCACTGCAGAGGGCCATTAGGATAAGCTTCTCATCGGCATCTTGAACTGCGGCTGCTGCGGCGTTGAATCTGGTCAGGTATTGCTGCAGCTTTTCTCCAGGTTTCTGTTTGACGCTGGATAAGGAATAAGCGTCCTTAGGTTGCTCCACATGAATGCGGAACTGACTGATGAATTTTTCTTTCAACATTTCCCATGAGCTGATGGATCCTTGGGGTAGATGACAGAACCAGGAGGTAGCAAGATCTGCTAAGAAGAGCGGGAAGCATTTGCACAGTACTCCCTCTGTTGCTCCACTCATGAGCATATGCTGCGTGTACCTCTGTAAGTGTACAACGGGATCGGAGGTTCCTTTGTAGGGTTCCATTGTTGGCATCTTCCATTCTCGGGGGGTGATAGCAATTTCGATATTGCGGGCGAAAGGGCTGGTTACCCTAGCGCCTATCCCTCGATCTCTTTGCTCCCGTTGGACACACTCTCTGAATAAGCGCGCCATCCTTTCATCAGAATTTGGAGCGGACAGAAATGAGTTTGGTTCTGTTCTGTGGGGTTGATTCCGTCCAGACAACCTGTAGGGATGGTATCGTCTATCATTCCTCATATTTTCCAGTGGCTGCCTTTGATCTTCTGGGAGCATGCTTGGGTCAGCTACAGTTGGCCCTTGCCTTGATCTTCCCCTGTTGGGTTCTGATCTAAGCACTTCCTCGGGTCCAACTTCGGGCTGAACTCTAGCTCGGCCCCGTTCACTGGTGTTTCTGTGGTTAGGCAGCATGATAGGCTCAGCTGCAGTTGACCTTCGCCCGGTACCTTCCCCGTTGGGTTCGGCACCAAACGTTTCCTCAGGCCTAACTTCGGGCTGAGCTCGGTCTCGGCTCCTACCACGGCTACTCCTGCCGTTAGCTCCTTCGAAGAAGGAAGATCTTTGCTGTCTCTGAGATCCTCCAGACTGGGACTCGCCCCATGATTCAGTGTTGCGGTTGGATTCTTCAGCGTTCCTCAAGCGTGACATGAGATGGTCCACCAAGGCTTCCTGCTGGGACGTGAAGCGGTTAGTTACTTCAACAACAACTCTGTCCAAATCTGCCCTAGTAATTGCTGCAGGCTGTTCTGTGGCAGGAGTGGTTGGGTTAGCCTGTCCTTCATTTGTTGCCGTTGCTGGAGGAGGACGATTTACTTGATTCGCGGCAGCTGGATCAGGAAGGCTACTGGATGCGATGTTTTTTCCTTTGTTAACATCTTTTCTCTGTTTGGGAGGCATGTTTTCCAAGTGGCGGACGATGCTGTTAGGAAAACTCATTAAGTAGATGAAGCTGAAGCTTCGAGTTTCTATTCTCTCAATGAAAGCACCAAAAATGTTTGCACAAAAAATGGACAAACACCTCAAAGTTGTATGATTTAGTGGATCTTATGTTGTTCTTAGCGATTTGAGTAATTTACGCAAATATATGAAAAGCAGGGGCTAAACTGTAAAAAGACACGCAAATTTATAGTGGTTCAGCCAGAACGTGCCTACGTCCACTTTATATGTTATTTCACTTCTCTAGTTTTGATTACAAGTACAAAGCTTTGATACGAGTAAAAGAAAGTTGTTTTAAGAGTTCCTTCCGTGCTTGAGCTCTCAAAACTTGTCCCCATTGTTGTACCCCTGCCCCTCTATTTATAGAGTGAGGTTGGGAGCAGGGGTCTTGGATGTATATGGTTGCTGATGGGCCTGGGCTAATATAACCTGGCCTGGTGGAGTTGGTTCGGTTTGCTTTGGTTCGGCGGAAGAGGATGAGTGGACCGGTGGCAGCTTGGTCCGGTGGTAGGAGCATGGTGGTCCGGTGGAAGCTTGGTCCGGTGGTAGGAGCTTGGTGGTCCGGTGGAAGCTTGGTCAGGTGGTAGGAGCATGGTGGTCCGGTGGAAGCTTGGTCCGGTGGTAGGCCAGATGTAGGTTGGTTCGGTGGGAGACCGGATGATAGTCGGTACGGTGGGAGACCGGATGAGAGTTGGTTCTTGCCTCTTGGTTCGGTGGTAGAAATGCACACAACAGGGATTATTGATTTGATGTTTGGATTGATATTGATTGTTGTTATTGCTTGTTTATTTACTTTGACACCATCCCAGTTATCACACTGCAAGTTCCCTTTGTTATGATTTGATTTTGAATTGAATTGGAATCGGGTTGAAATGATAAATACCCAAATTGAACTTTGACCTAGGATAGAGAATTAAATAAAACCCGATTGGTCAAATAATTTGATTTAAAAATAAAAACGAAGATTTTATTTGAATAAGAATATGGTTTTGAAATGAAGTTGAATTTGAATTTTTGATGAAAGGAAAATGTTAATATTTAATAATCTGAAACAAAGGATTAAAAATGTAATTAATGAAAGAATGTTGTTTAATTTGAGAAATGGTTGAATTAAGTTTGAAATGATTTAATAATTAAATAAGATTGAATTATTTAATGATTAAATTGAATTGAATTGAATTCTTTAATAAGTAAAATTGGACTTTTGAATAAGTGAATTTACTTCGTAAATAATTGAAATTGAGTTTTCTTTATTAATTAAGTTGGAAAATCATTTAAGTAAATAAATAAGTGAAATTGAATTTCTTTATCAAGAAATAAAATGTGATTTGTTGAAATTAATGTAAGACTTGAAATTTAAAGAATTTGATTGATGAATTTAATTTAATTCAAATTGTAAGTTTTAATATAATGAAGTTGAATTTAAATAATGGATTTAATGAATTGGAAATTTAATAGAAATTGTTTTGAATGGGAAATTTACTTAATGAATATTGAATGAAATCGATAGATGAATTTAAATTGATTTGAATGTTAAATTAAATTAATTTAAATTATTTTGAAATGAAACTGATATACGAACTTGAATCAATATTTGAATTGAAATTGAATTATAAGATTTTGAAACGGTAAATTGGAAGTTTTGAAACGTAAATTTTGGAAATTGGTTTAGAAAGACAAACGAAATGTTGATTTATAAACTCTGATTGAAATTGGAATTGATTTGGTTTTGAAATAAATAAACGACCAATCGGTGAAATAATCACAAAAGTTATTAAAGAGACCGGAATCGGTTATGGATATACTCTCTATCTAAACCGAAAACCACTTTAATAACTATACGCGGAGTGATGATCCAGAATGAAGTGGTTGGAATGATGTATGTGTTGACTGAAGAAAGTGAATGATAATGGATAGCCTTGACACTTGTATCAAATTGGAAATGACTAAAACAGGAGCTGTGCCGGGCCAATGGAGGATTAGCTACCTCAAGTGGACACACTTCTTCGAACTACTTATACTTGTTGTCGATTGGTGCACCCTTGATTTTTGGAGTGTTGTTTCACGGTGTTGCGGGCGCTGCGGCGTTGCGTTCTCACCAGTCCGGATCAGGCGAACGGTAGTATCACTACCTTGGGTATTGCCTCATGTGCCTTGTCATACTTGTATTCCATTTATGCGCGACCACTACGATTTTGATTTGTACCTTTAGTATATGGATTGCCCTCTGGTGACTTCCGGTTTTGGGGAAACTACGGTCTTGTATATGCCTTTGGGAATAAAAATATGTTAAGGGTGGAATGGGCCATGACTTAACGCTATTTTGATATCTTATTATTACTAATAGACATTATCTACTTATCGTACACTACTACATAGTAGATAGTTTAACGGATCCTTAAAGGATGGTTATTCCAAACATCCTTTGAGTTACTTGTATTTCAATTGCTATTTCACCTGAGTTGGATTTATTAATATAAGAATGTTAATCCTGACTCGAGTGTCTTGTGTTTTTGCTTTACGCTCGGGTCAGACTGAGTGATCCAGTATTCGAGACTCACCTTTGAAGTTGGAGCTTTGCTTGAAGATCCAGCCATCTATTATGCTTTCAGTATTCGATGATTCCAGTGATGTATTCTGATTTGTATCTGATGTATCGTGTTACTCTTCTGTTGTAAACTCTGATGTATTTTATATATTCATATAGTAGCTTCATGAACTACTATCTCTTTTATTTCCGCTGCAACTATTACTCTGTGTCTGTGATCTGTGATTATTTATTTACTGTATATGTTCAGTTTTGCCAAATTTAAATTAACAACGCGGTATTTTGAGCAATTCAATTCTGGCATGAGTGTCTACCTATACACTTATAATGGATGCGAATGGTCCAAAATATCGGGTCGTTACAGTTGGTATCAGAGCTTTGGTAGCTCTAGGCAAAACTTAACATATAGGGTAAATGTATTTACAGAATCACTCTCATTCGAGTTTCAATCTCTTCCTTTGACTCAATTCCTTTGAAATTTTGGAACGTTTCCCACGGTTCCAAATTCCATTTGTGTCCTTCACTATTCGTCTTCTTTCAATTCTGGAGCACCCCATAACTCCATTTCGAATGATATCTATAATAGATCGGCGGTCTCGCCAATCTTCAAATGATTCGTAAAGGAGTAAAACTCCTTTATAATAGACATCGATTTATCGGAGATTTCTGTATCCTCGGTTTACGATGCTATCTATCTCCTGCTATATCTGAATTCTATTTCTTGAGATCAAATGTCGATTTACCTCGGAATTCTACACCGATCTCATTCTTGAAGTCACGGTCGATCCGGTTAAGGTTGCCCGCGATTTATATAAATTTATCAATCTTCCTACTTTGTTATTAATCATCATATCTTTGTTTCGAACTCATCTTCGAATCAAATTTCTCTTTGATTTAAGTCCATCAAATTTGAAACCCTATCCTTATTTTGAAAATTCATTCCTATATCGTCGAGCAAAGAAATGTATTTGTAAATTAATATTTAAAATGTTTTAAAATATATTGTGTTGTTTGAGTTGTTGATGTTGATTTGGGTTTTCGATCGATTCGTCTGATCAATGCTATCGATAGGATTTCCAAAACACTTGAGCAGAGCAAACTAACACAATATCGTTTTCAAATTTGATAAATAAAATAGAAGTTTTGTATGATTATCTTATATATAAATATAAGTTTTCTGAAATTAAATTGTTAATAAATTTGTTTTCAGAAATAATAATATTTGATTTTCATTTATTGTTTTGTAAACCATTGATTATTGCATAATATAAATAAATGAATTTATGAAACTTGGTTATAATTTGATTTGGGATTTGGAAGGAATTTAAATAAAGAATTTGAGAATTTAAATTCTGGTGATTTCAAACTTTGATTTGAAAGTTTTAAAGTGTATAGTATTTAAAATATTTTCAAATAGAAATCGTTTTCAAAGAATTTTAAAATGTTGAAATCAGTGCTCTTCTCTTTGTCGCTGGAAAATAATTTCGGTGATGGCGGCCGCATCATCGACATTCATTTTCGAGTTTCGAAGGGGAGAAACCATTCTGTAGCTTTGCTACGGTTTTATTTGGAAAAATATTTTAATTTGAATTTCTTAAGTATGACTTGATTTATATATATGGGTATGTTATTTAAATTTAATTTGATTTAATATATATAGCATATACATAAATTATCTCTAAAGGGTTTGAAATTAAATGGAAATTTAATTCTTAAAATTATGTTAAAGAATGTTTTCAATTATAAATAAAGCTAAATTTTGGATAAATATTCAAACTTGAAAAATTGAATTTGAAAATCTTATTTGTATAGTACTAAATTGCATTTCAATATAACTTACCTAAATTATTTAGAAGTTAAAAATGTAATTGGATAATATATAAGATAAATTGAATTTATAAATAAAATTTGAGTGTTTATAATAAATGTTATACACTAAATTTTGATTATAAAGATGTTAATAGAGTTAGATAGGATAATAAGTAAACTCGGTTAATAATGAAATAAATTTGTTTTGAAAGAATTAATAAATTTGTTTTGAAAGAATTAATAAATTGAAATTTGATCAACATATGAAAATACCTTGAATTTAAAAGAAATTAATAGATGTAAATTAATTTAAATCGAAACTTTTCTGGTTTAAATTAATTTATATGGGTTAAATATATGGGATTAGATATATTAAGTAGAATAAATTTAACAATAATTTGGAATAAAGAAAATTTTAAATTTCTGAAAAAAAATATGATTATAATAAAAGACTATTCAAATTTATGGTTTTAGAAATTGAAAATTTAAGATAATTGGATAATAAGATAATGAATTTAGAAATAGTTGAGATTGATTTTAGTGAAATCAAATGGATTAAATCAATTATTGAGTATCAATTAATTTAAATTTGAATTTATATGGTTTAAATCAATTGTTATTTTGTATTTCAAATCTATTTTCTTTCTGGTTGTTTCTATTCTCCTACCTCGTTCCTTTTCGGGGACGAAAAGTTTTGAGTGGGGGAGAGTGTAACGAACCGTAAATTTCAACTGTTTTAATAACGTACTTAGTTGAAATTTTGCGAAATTTTAAACGATAAAAATTTTGAAATATAAATTTGATATTTGGAATGCGTCTAATTAAACATAGTAACTGGTAAATTTTCGTCCGAAAATATGAAAATTTATTGCGCGCGTAAATTCACTTCAATTTAATCAGTTAAAAAGCGATGAAAATAAAATGTTTCGGAACCTAAATATTTTTACAAAGAAAAATTCTAAACCATCTTCTGAGCAAAATGTCAGTTTGTCATTTTTCCAAATTCGGACATCTTTGGCTCCGTCGATCTTATTTTTCAGCGTTTTTCTTACATTTTCCGCTATTAGAAATTTCGATTTTTATAATCCAATCAAACCACTGATACTTGTATACCGTTTTGATCGTCTCGTCGTACTGATCTCTGTAGTGTATTTGTTTGTGTGTTTCGACGTCCGGTGGACAGCGAAATTTGTAAAACGTTGGATCGTATCGGTAACCGTTGTCGAAGTTTTTGGCTTCCGTGACCCTTCATTAATTGTCTACGGTATAATCCAATAGTTGCAACCTTTTATCTTTCCCAGTAAATTCAAAACCATGACTATTAGTATTCCTATCATCATTTAATATTGTTTTCGCTCTCCTCTTTTCATTCGGTACTCATTTTTCTTTTCTTTACTAAACTAAACTAGAAATATTATATACTATCTAAACCATGTATTCATCTCTACAATTCGCTCTGTCACATTTCTCTCCCATTCTACATCTACCCCAAGACCTTTCCCACTCTTTCCACATCCCACGCGAATGCCAGGGCAGCCCAAAGCCAAGACCCTACTCTCCTCTCCTCACGACTACGTTTTCCCACCCATCAACCGAAGTCTCAGATCTCGCCTCTCCACCGATCCACCACCACGCGTCAGCGACCTCGACCACCACTTCCTTGCGTCAGCAGCCCTTCCAATTCCATTTCCGTCCGCCTTTCTCACCACAACTTCCGTCCCCACCTCCCACGCCCACGTGACAGCAAACTCTGGCCTCACGTCTGTCCAGCCACCCAGGCGAGCCGCACCCCATCTTGCCGAGATCTCTACCTTCCTTTCTTTTCTTTGATGGTAGGTTATATATAAAGTTTGCACAATATGTTCGATTTTAGAAATTATTACAGTAAGATCTGTTAGTGTTATATATATTTATATATATATATATATACGTAGTATTATAGTATATGTATAGCATAGCAATATTGTTTGAATTATAATGTACAAATAATTTTAGGCCAGTTGTTTGGTAATGTTGCTAACGCTGTATATATATAAAGTATAGTTTGAATGCCAATTTATATTACTGTGTATATATTATAAGTATGCAAAGTTTTAAAATATAGTGGGTACAGTAGATTATGTATATAGGTATACTTGGGTTGTATTGCTGACTTACTGGTTGGAGAGTAATGCATAGTTATATATGTAATACTTTTTTTGTATGGATATAATACGTTAAATAGTAATTTGAGTTTTTTTTTGGTTATGTAAAGTCTGAAATCTGTAGATTTTTAAACGTATATACATGGGTTTAAAGAATAAGTGTACTTACTTGTATATATATATAGTCGCACTTCTATACTGGGATTTCAGTAAAATGTAAGTTTATTCGGTCAGTTATATGGGAGGATATATTTAACATATGTAAAGGTCGTATAAACTATACTCTATGACACGTTTTTTTTATAAATTTTGAGAGTTGCATATATATATATGTTGCAGTGGTGCATGGAATGGCCAACGTGAAACAGTATGTAAATATTATGTATATATTTTGCACTGTTACTTCATTATGTGTCAGTTTAAATAGTGTACAGTATTTACATCCTAGGTCTTTGTATGTTATATACTATATTAATGACAATAGTGTATATGTACCGTAAAGAAAAAAGAAAAAAAGAAAAAAGGGCAGTAAGGTATGCACGTTTAAAGCTATGGGTTTTAGTTCGTATATGGGTCTGCACATTTATATATATATATATATATATATATATATTTAACTATTCAGATGTACAATTATTTTGTTCTGTGTGTTTACTTATGAACTAAAGTGAGTATATACTTAGTGAAAGTATAGTTATGAATCTGTTTTGGGATTTATTTAAATAAAGGATACATATATTTGATAGTATAATTATAATATGTATAAAAAAAAGAAGAAGAGTGTTTTACGCGAATTTACTAGTATGTATAGATATGTTGCGTTTTTAAGATATAATTACATTTCGCATGGGTATAAGTATTATAATAGTATACTTGTTGTTTTGTTCGTATTATTTTGTATAAGCTATATAGATACAAAAGTATTACAAACACCATTACTTAAACTATTGTTGCATGTGCTATTTGTAAGCATGATAGTGTTGGTATTTATTTATATAGTATATAGTCACATTATAGGTTCTGTTATATAAGTTACAGAAGTGGAAATTTGAATATAATAATATGAAGGATATTTTAGAATGGAAAATTTTGTATATTGATTTTTGTTTTATATGCGTTAAAGTTAAACTAGTATAGTTATTTGTAGGTATGTGCAGTATGTAAGATTTAAGGGAAGCGTTGTATGTGTTGCGTGCATGTAGAGGTTACGGTATATTCTATAATATACGAGTTGTACTTTTTCAATAAATATAATTTCAAAGTTTATATTATGGGTTAGCATATGTGATGTTGAAAATTATGTAAATATGTTTGTTTTATGGGATGTATTTAAACCAATAAATTTAGAATTATATATATGTTTAAAATTAACATGTGTTTGAATTAAGGAAAGGGTTTCGTTAATAGTATTACATAGTTATATATTTGTATATATCAATACAAGTTCGCTTATACCAATTACCTTCACCGACCCCGTTCTGATTTGTTCCATCTAATTCTTTTATCAGCTTTGATCGCTGATTCGGGCCGATGTTACTTTGATCCGATTTGTCATTCAAATTTCAATGTCCGTATCGGTGTGCGTATCTGTGTCATCTCCTGTTCCTCTAGCCTCGAAAGGTGAGCACTCACTCACGATTAACGTTCTTTTATTTATTAAATTTGATTTCAATTGAAACGACAATTGAAATATGCTGCTATTAGTTAATTACACTGTTATATATGCTATTAACTGTATCAGTTCACCTGTGACATCTGACACCATTATCTGTTAATTATTTATGCGATGATAATACAGTTTGGCTGATAATTTATTGATTGTGATGTTTATATTGGACGTTAAATTGTTAATGATGTAAGTGAATAATTTGAAATTGAAATTGACGTAGGATAGTTAGATTTGATATATGTGTAAAATTTGATTAAATGACATTTGTATAATATGACCCCTTTTAACTGTTTAAGTTATTGACACGTAGGATTTGGTTAATTACACTTTGAACCACTGAATGTATGTTGTTAAATTGATGATGTATGAAATTGTAAATAGATGACAAGTGAAAAACCGTAATGTAATAATCTTTAATCTACATGAAATGATAGTGTAGATTCTAGAAATAATTATATTAATTCGTACAAATGACAATGCGAGTTAATACGATTATTTCGGGATTATTGATTTGATGTTCGGATTGATATTGATTGTTGTTATTGCTTGTTTATTTACTTTGTCACCATCCCAGTTATCACACTGCAAGTTACCTTTGTTATGATTTGATTTTGAATTGAATTGGAATCGGGTTGAAATGATAAATACCCAAATTGAACTTTGACCTAGGATAGAGAATTAAATAAAACCCGATTGGTCAAATAATTTGATTTAAAAATAAAAACGAAGATTTTATTTGAATAAGAATATGGTTTTGAAATGAAGTTGAATTTGAATTTTTGATGAAAGGAAAATGTTAATATTTAATAATCTGAAACAAAGGATTAAAAATGTAATTAATAAAAGAATGTTGTTTAATTTGAGAAATGGTTGAATTAAGTTCGAAATTATTTAATAATTAAATAAAATTGAATTATTTAATGATTTAATTGAATTGAATTCTTTAATAAGTAAAATTGGACTTTTGAATAAGTGAATTTACTTCGTAAATAGTTGAAATTGAGTTTTCTTTATTAATTAAGTTGGAAAATCATTTAAGTAAATAAATAAGTGAAATTGAATTTCTTTATCAAGAAATAAAATGTGATTTATTGAAATTAATGTAAGACTTGAAATTTAAAGAATTTGATTGATGAATTTAATTTAATTCAAATTGTAAGTTTTAATATAATGAAGTTGAATTTAAATAATGGATTTAATGAATTGGAAATTTAATAGAAATTGTTTTGAATGGGAAATTTACTTAATGAATATTGAATGAAATCGATAGGTGAATTTAAATTGATTTGAATGTTAAATTAAGTTAATTTAAATGATTTTGAAATGAAACCGATATACGAACTTGAATCAATATTTGAATTGAAATTGAATTATAAGATTTTGAAACGTTAAATTGGAAGTTTTGAAACGTAAATTTTGGAAATTGGTTTAGAAAGACAAACGAAATGTTGATTTATAAACTCTGATTGAAATTGGAATTGATTTGGTTTTGAAATAAATAAACGACCAATCGGTGAAATAATCACGAAAGTTATTAAAGAGACCGGAATCGGTTATGGATATACTCTCTATCTAAACCGAAAACCACTTTAATAACTATACGCGGAGTGATGATCCAGAATGAAGTGGTTGGAATGATGTACGTGTTGACTGAAGAAAGTGAACGATAATGGATAGCCTTGACACTTATATCAAATTGGAAATGACTAAAACAGGAGCTGTGCCGGGCCAATGGAGGATTAGCTACCTCAAGTGGACACACTTCTTCGAACTACTTATACTTGTTGTCGATTGGTGCACCCTTGATTTTGGGAGTGTTGTTTCACGGTGTTGCGGGCGCTGCGGCGTTGCGTTCTCACCAATCCGGATCAGGCGAACGGTAGTATCACTACCTTGGGTATTGCCTCATGTGCCTTGTCATACTTGTATTCCATTTATGCGCGACCACTACGATTTTGATTTGTACCTTTAGTATATGGATTGCCCTCTGGTGACTTCCGGTTTTGGGGAAACTACGGTCTTGTATATGCTTTTGGGAATAAAAATGTGTTAAGGGTGGAATGGGCCATGACTTAACGCTATTTTGATATCTTATTATTACTGATAGACATTATCTACTTATCGTACACTACTACATAGTAGATAGTTTAACGGATCCTTAAAGGATGGTTATTCCAAACATCCTTTGAGTTACTTGTATTTCAATTGCTATTTCACTTGAGTTGGATTTATTAATATAAGAATGTTAATCCTGACTCGAGTGTCTTGTGTTTTTGCTTTACGCTCGGGTCAGACTGAGTGATCCAGTATTCGAGACTCACCTTTGAAGTTGGAGCTTTGCTTGAAGATCCAGCCATCTATTATGCTTTCAGTATTCGATGATTCCAGTGATGTATTCTGATTTGTATCTGATGTATCGTGTTACTCTTCTGTTGTAAACTCTGATGTATTTTATATATTCATATAGTAGCTTCATGAACTACTATCTCTTTTATTTCCGCTGCAACTATTACTCTGTGTCTGTGATCTGTGATTATTTATTTACTGTATATGTTCAGTTTTGCCAAATTTAAATTAACAACGCGGTATTTTGAGCAATTCAATTCCGGCATGAGTGTCTACCTATACACTTATAATGGATGCGAATGGTCCAAAATATCGGGTCGTTACAGTTGGTATCAGAGCTTTGGTAGCTCTAGGCAAAACTTAACATATAGGGTAAATGTATTTACAGAATCACTCTCATTCGAGTTTCAATCTCTTCCTTTGACTCAATTCCTTTGAAATTTTGGAACGTTTCCCACGGTTCCAAATTTCATTTGTGTCCTTCACTATTCGTCTTCTTTCAATTCTGGAGCACCCCATAACTCCATTTTGAATGATATCTATAATAGATCGGCGGTCTCGCCAATCTTCAAATGATTCGTAAAGGAGTAAAACTCCTTTATAATAGACATCGATTTACCGGAGATTTCTGTATCCTCGGTTTACGATGCTATCTATCTCCTGCTATATCTGAATTCTATTTCTTGAGATCAAATGTCGATTTACCTCGGAATTCTACACCGATCTCATTCTTGAAGTCACGGTCGATCCGGTTAAGGTTGCCCGCGATTTATATAAATTTATCAATCTTCCTACTTTGTTATTAATCATCATATCTTTGTTTCGAACTCATCTTCGAATCAAATTTCTCTTTGATTTAAGTCCATCAAATTTGAAACCCTATCCTTATTTTGAAAATTCATTCCTATATCGTCGAGCAAAGAAATGTATTTGTAAATTAATATTTAAAATGTTTTAAAATATATTGTGTTGTTTGAGTTGTTGATGTTGATTTGGGTTTTCGATCGATTCGTCTGATCAACACTATCGATAGGATTTCCAAAACACTTGAGCAGAGCAAACTAACACAATATCGTTTTCAAATTTGATAAATAAAATAGAAGTTTTGTATGATTATCTTATATATAAATATAAGTTTTTTGAAATTAAATTGTTAATAAATTTGTTGTCAGAAATAATAATATTTGATTTTCATTTATTGTTTTGTAAACCATTGATTATTGCATAATATAAATAAATGAATTTATGAAACTTGGTTATAATTTGATTTGGGATTTGGAAGGAATTTAAATAAAGAATTTGAGAATTTAAATTCTGGTGATTTCAAACTTTGATTTGAAAGTTTTAAAGTGTATAGTATTTAAAATATTTTCGAATAGAAATCGTTTTCAAAGAATTTTAAAATGTTGAAATCAGTGCTCTTCTCTTTGTCGTTGGAAAATAATTTCGGTGATGGCGGCCGCATCATCGACATTCATTTTCGAGTTTCGAAGGGGAGAAACCATTCTGTAGCTTTGCTACGGTTTTATTTGGAAAAATATTTTAATTTGAATTTCTTAAGTATGACTTGATTTATATATATGGGTATGTTATTTAAATTTAATTTGATTTTATATATATAGCATATACATAAATTATCTCTAAAGGGTTTGAAATTAAACGGAAATTTAATTCTTAAAATTATGTTAAAGAATGTTTTCAATTATAAATAAAGCTAAATTTTGGATAAATATTCAAACTTGAAAAATTGAATTTGAAAATATTATTTGTATAGTACTAAATTGCATTTCAATATAACTTACCTAAATTATTTAGAAGTTAAAAATGTAATTGGATAATATATAAGATAAATTGAATTTATAAATAAAATTTGAGTGTTTATAATAAATGTTATACACTAAATTTTGATTATAAAGATGTTAATAGAGTTAGATAGGATAATAAGTAAACTCAGTTAATAATGAAATAAATTTGTTTTGAAAGAATTAATAAATTTGTTTTGAAAGAATTAATAAATTGAAATTTGATCAACATATGAAAATACCTTGAATTTAAAAGAAATTAATAGATGTAAATTAATTTAAATCGAAACTTTTCTGGTTTAAATTAATTTATATGGGTTAAATATATGGGATTAGATATATCAAGTAGAATAAATTTAACAATAATTTGGAATAAAGAAAAATTTAAATTTCTGAAAAAAAATATGATTATAATAAAAGACTATTCAAATTTATGGTTTTAGAAATTGAAAATTTAAGATAATTGGATAATAAGATAATGAATTTAGAAATAGTTGAGATTGATTTTAGTGAAATCAAATGGATTAAATCAATTATTGAATATCAATTAATTTAAATTTGAATTTATATGGTTTAAATCAATTGTTATTTTGTATTTCAAATCTATTTTCTTTCTGGTTGTTTCTATTCTCCTACCTCGTTCCTTTTCGGGGACGAAAAGTTTTGAGTGGGGGAGAGTGTAACGACCCGTAAATTTCAACTGTTTTAATAACGTACTTATTTGAAATTTTGCGAAATTTTAAACGATAAAATTTTGAAATATAAATTTGATATTTGGAATGTGTCTAATTAAACATAGTAACTGGTAAATTTTCGTCCGAAAATATGAAAATTTATTGCGCGCGTAAATTCACTTCAGTTAAAAAGCGATGAAAATAAAATGTTTCGGAACCTAAATATTTTTACATAGAAAAATTCTAAACCATCTTCTGAGCAAGATGTCAGTTTGTCATTTTTCCAAATTCGGAAATCTTTGGCTCCGTCGATCTTATTTTTCAGCGTTTTTCTTACATTTTCCGCTATTAGAAATTTCGATTTTTATAATCCAATCAAACCACTGATACTTGTATACCGTTTTGATCGTCTCGTCGTACTGATCTCTGCAGTGTATTTGTTTGTATGTTTCGACGTCCGGTGGACAGCGAAATTTGTAAAACGTTGGATCGTATCGGTAACCGTTGTCGAAGTTTTTGGCTTCCGTGACCCTTCATTAATTGTCTACGGTATAATCCAATAGTTGCAACCTTTTATCTTTCCCAGTAAATTCATAACCATGACTATTAGTATTCCTATCATCATTTAATATTATTTTCGCTCTCCTCTTTTCATTCGGTACTCATTTTTCTTTTCTTTACTAAACTAAACTAGAAATATTATATACTATCTAAACCATGTATTCATCTCTACAATTCGCTCTGTCACATTTCTCTCCCATTCTACATCTACCCCAAGACCTTTCCCACTCTTTCCACATCCCACGCGAATGCCAGGGCAGCCCAAAGCCGAGACCCTACTCTCCTCTCCTCACGACTACGTTTTCCCACCCATCAACCGAAGTCTCAGATCTCGCCTCTCCACCGATCCACCACCACGCGTCAGCGACCTCGACCACCACTTCCTTGCGTCAGCAGCCCCTCCAATTCCATTTCCGTCTGCCTTTCTCACCACAACTTCCGTCCCCACCTCCCACGCCCACGTGACAGCAAACTCTGGCCTCACGTCTGTCCAGCCACCCAGGCGAGCCGCACCCCATCTTGCCGAGATCTCTACCTTCCTTTCTTTTCTTTGATGGTAGGTTATATATAAAGTTTGCACAATATGTTCGATTTTAGAAATTATTACAGTAAGATCTGTTAGTGTTATATATATTTATATATATATATATATGTAGTATTATAGTATATGTATAGCATAGCAATATTGTTTGAATTATAATGTACAAATAATTTTAGGCCAGTTGTTTGGTAATGTTGCTAACGCTGTATATATATAAAGTATAGTTTGAATGCCAATTTATATTACTGTGTATATATTATAAGTATGCAAAGTTTTAAAATATAGTGGGTACAGTAGATTATGTATATAGGTATACTTGGGTTGTATTGCTGACTTACTGGTTGGAGAGTAATGCACAGTTATATATGTAATACTTTTTTTTGTATGGATATAATACGTTAAATAGTAATTTGAGTTTTTTTTTGGTTATGTAAAGCCTGAAATCTGTAGATTTTTAAACGTATATACATGGGTTTAAAGAATAAGTGTACTTACTTGTATATATATATAGTCGCACTTCTATACTGGGATTTCAGTAAAATGTAAGTTTATTCGGTCAGTTATATGGGAGGATATATTTAACATATGTAAAGGTCTTATAAACTATACTCTATGACACGTTTTTTTTTATAAATTTTGAGAGTTGCATATATATATATATATGTTGCAGTGGTGCATGGAATGGCCAACGTGAAATAGTATGTAAATATTATGTATATATTTTGCACTGTTACTTCATTATGTGTCAGTTTAAATAGTGTACAGTATTTACATCCTAGGTCTTTGTATGTTATATACTATATTAATGACAATAGTGTATATGTACCGTAAAGAAAAAAGAAAAAAAGAAAAAAGGGCAGTAAGGTATGCACGTTTAAAGCTATGGGTTTTAGTTCGTATATGGGTCTGCACATTTATATATATATATATATATATATATATTTAACTATTCAGATGTACAATTATTTTGTTCTGTGTGTTTATTTATGAACTAAAGTGAGTATATACTTAGTGAAAGTATAGTTATGAATCTGTTTTGGGATTTATTTAAATAAAGGATACATATATTTGATAGTATAATTATAATATGTATAAAAAAAGAAGAAGAGTGTTTTACGCGAATTTACTAGTATGTATAGATATGTTGCGTTTTTAAGATATAATTACATTTCGCATGGGTATAAGTATTATAATAGTATACTTGTTGTTTTGTTCGTATTATTTTGTATAAGCTATATAGATACAAAAGTATTACAAACACCATTACTTAAACTATTGTTGCATGTGCTATTTGTAAGCATGATAGTGTTGGTATTTATTTATATAGTATATAGTCACATTATAGGTTCTGTTATATAAGTTACAGAAGTGGAAATTTGAATATAATAATATGAAGGATATTTTAGAATGGAAAATTTTGTATATTGATTTTTGTTTTATATGCGTTAAAGTTAAACTAGTATAGTTGTTTGTAGGTATGTGCAGTATGTAAGATTTAAGGGAAGCGTTGTATGTGTTGCGTGCATGTAGAGGTTACGGTATATTCTATAATATACGAGTTGTACTTTTTCAATAAATATAATTTCAAAGTTTATATTATGGGTTAGCATATGTGATGTTGAAAATTATGTAAATATGTTTGTTTTATGGGATGTATTTAAACCAATAAATTTAGAATTATATATATGTTTAAAATTAACATGTGTTTGAATTAAGGAAAGGGTTTCATTAATAGTATTACATAGTTATATATTTGTATATATCAATACAAGTTCGCTTATACCAATTACCTTCACCGACCCCGTTCTGATTTGTTCCATCTAATTCTTTTATCAGCTTTGATCGCTGATTCGGGCCGATGTTACTTTGATCTGATTTGTCATTCAAATTTCAATGTCCGTATCAGTGTGCGTATTTGTGTCATCTCCTGTTCCTCTAGCCTCGAAAGGTGAGCACTCACTCACGATTAACGTTCTTTTATTTATTAAATTTGATTTCAATTGAAACGACAATTGAAATATGCTGCTATTAGTTAATTACACTGTTATATATGCTATTAACTGTATCAGTTCACCTGTGACATCTGACACCATTATCTGTTAATTATTTATGCGATGATAATACAGTTTGGCTGATAATTTATTGATTGTGATGTTTATATTGGACGTTAAATTGTTAATGATGTAAGTGAATAATTTGAAATTGAAATTGACGTAGGATAGTTAGATTTGATATATGTGTAAAATTTGATTAAATGACATTTGTATAATATGACCCCTTTTAACTGTTTAAGTTATTGACACGTAGGATTTGGTTAATTACACTTTGAACCACTGAATGTATGTTGTTAAATTGATGATGTATGAAATTCTAAATAGATGACAAGTGAAAAACCGTAATGTAATAATCTTTAATCTACATGAAATGATAGTGTAGATTCTAGAAATAATTATATTAATTCGTACAAATGACAATGCGAGTTAATACGATTATTTCGGGATTATTGATTTGATGTTTGGATTGATATTGATTGTTGTTATTGCTTGTTTATTTACTTTGTCACCATCCCAGTTATCACACTGCAAGTTCCCTTTGTTATGATTTGATTTTGAATTGAATTGGAATCGGGTTGAAATGATAAATACCCAAATTGAACTTTGACCTAGGATAGAGAATTAAATAAAACCCGATTGGTCAAATAATTTGATTTAAAAATAAAAACGAAGATTTTATTTGAATAAGAATATGGTTTTGAAATGAAGTTGAATTTGAATTTTTGATGAAAGGAAAATGTTAATATTTAATAATCTGAAACAAAGGATTAAAAATGTAATTAATGAAAGAATGTTGTTTAATTTGAGAAATGGTTGAATTAAGTTTGAAATGATTTAATAATTAAATAAGATTGAATTATTTAATGATTAAATTGAATTGAATTCTTTAATAAGTAAAATTGGACTTTTGAATAAGTGAATTTACTTCGTAAATAATTGAAATTGAGTTTTCTTTATTAATTAAGTTGGAAAATCATTTAAGTAAATAAATAAGTGAAATTGAATTTCTTTATCAAGAAATAAAATGTGATTTATTGAAATTAACGTAAGACTTGAAATTTAAAGAATTTGATTGATGAATTTAATTTAATTCAAATTGTAAGTTTTAATATAATGAAGTTGAATTTAAATAATGGATTTAATGAATTGGAAATTTAATAGAAATTGTTTTGAATGGGAAATTTACTTAATGAATATTGAATGAAATCGATAGATGAATTTAATTGATTTGAATGTTAAATTAAATTAATTTAAATGATTTTGAAATGAAACCGATATACGAACTTGTCACATCCCGAAATTTTCGATTTTCGAAAATTCGACATCGATACTCACTTTATCGACTGCCGAGCAATCGAGTGCCGGAAACTCCAATAGTGAGGGTTTTTAAGAAGAAGAAAAGAGAAGAAAAAGAGAAGAAGAACAACAAAACAACAACAGATACAGAATAGAGACAATATCAGAATCTTACACATCGCAGCGGAACAATATACAATAGATAATTAATAGTCTTTTAAAACAAAGAACTATATCATTTTATACATACATCAATCATCAGAGTCGATATACAACAATGGACAGTTATATAACTTGTCCTCATACAGAATACACAGCAGAATAAATACTATCAGATAAAAATACTACGTCTCGTCCACCAGCTTATCTCCAAAGCTCCAGAATATCCTGATAACATAACTCTAGGCTGCCCGTGTGGAAATTGGTGGGCACCCAGAGTTTAGAAGGGAACAATAAACTCCGAGTCAGTCATGGTGACTGGTGTGAGATCGTAAAACAGTTATTCTTTAAAATAAACAACAGGATAATTTTTAAGTCAATTCGAAATGCTTTTGGAAAATGAAACTACCATAAGACCTCCCACCACACACACAATGCAAACGCAGACTTGGAGGAGATTTCTTCTTATGATAGTCAAAGATGCTTACTACGCAAAATCAAATCATTTTTGATATTATTATTAGTGCATAGTGTAGAAAATATTTCGAAAGTAGAATATCAATCTTAGCCAGCATAGGTACCATTATAGTATGCTTGCTATAGCTGCCATATTAGATGGCAGGTTCTACAACTAAAACCGTACAAGTCACGTATTGTTTCTTTGGATTTCCAACAAATGGTCAGGCTAAGGAACTTCCTATCCACGATGGGTACGTCCCTGGGATAGACGACCCGAGAATCTAACGTTACGGTTAGATCTCTGCCAACACAAGGCCGGGTTACCTCTGCAAAAGTAGGTAACTACTGACACGCGTATGCCATCCCCCGATCGTCACCGATCTTCCCGAGGATCCCCGATTTCCAACAAACCACAAAGTAATAATAACTGTGCAGCAACCACAGAGGTTAAGTATCTGGGCTCCATACCATGATACCACCTTTATCCAGAAGGAATGACATACACTAAGGGGCGCTACTCCCTAGAACCTTGCTGCATTCGTCCTGTTTCGACCATTTCCGGGGTGTGAGGCTCGACGAAGTCTCGTCCACAAAGCTACGCTTTCTCAAAAAGCCCTGCTTCGGGTCAAACAAAATGATCAACCTATGATCACAAAGATATAAGATCAAACAAATGATCATATCGCAAATGATCAAACACTGATCATTTCACAGCAACACTCAGTATGCCACGTTACCAAATTGGGATATATCGCTGATAAATTTCAACTACATAACCTCTGAGCTCGTACGTCTCAGAGAAGGGTGTTAAGCTAAGAGAATAAATTCTCCGCCACCAACAGAAATGTATTTGAAAGAAATCAGCTTTATATCTCAAATTGTAACGTCAGACACACAATCCATACAAGTCTGTTCCGGGATCGAACAGAACCGAAGGCACTTCTCACGAAGCCCTTGCAATTCCGGATAATTTTCAATCACGTCAGGACTTCCCGTCACTAAGGGTGATAAAACCTCTAAATCGAAGATCAGTCGATGTAGAGTAACTCGACGGTAATCCTTCCGTTTTCAAAAATATCCGGTCTTCAACACCGGTCTTCAAATGCGATTCATAACGACGTATCACATATTCGGAATGGGTTATACGACCCCATGGTCCTTTCCCGGCTAACCCGAATAGTGAGCGTTTATTTAAAAATAAGTGTGGCATTCAAATTCATCCAATTCACAACAAAACATCCATTCAGGGTAATTATTGATAGTCGGTTATTTAACTATCAATAAAGATGCGCAACATCATCAGATTCCAAATAATTTTCCAAATTATTTATCTTCAAAAATATCTTTACTAGATATAATAATTTCCACACTTCCAAAAATAAATCAACATTTATTTTTAAACAACTTCCCATTTCTTTTTATAAATTCCATAGTGAATTTATATTTAAAAATATCTTCTGATATACGATTTTCAAATCGTTTTCAATATTCAATTTCAATTTATCTTTACAAAGATAAAATCTCAAAACGTTCATTTCATATTGGAAAAGCATTTCCATACTTATTTAAAAATAAGTATTTCACAAATCATTTATTTTCAACATTTGAAAATATTCGATATACTTAAATCAATATTAAGTATACATTTCATTCTTTAAGGAAATCATAAATTTTAACATCTATTTGAGTCAAAAACGAATGTTGCGTAAAACATCGTTACGACGACTCAAAATCACTAGTATAGGGATTCGGAATTAAAATAGATATATAAATCCCAATACTACATAAAAATATTTCCTTTCGGAAATCATTTACTATAACAACAGTGTTATAGTCAACCATTTCCTTATTTTTCTCGAAAACGTCTATTTCAACAATGAACGTTGAAATCTATGTATTCGATACTTAGCACGTTTTAAAAACATCTTTTAAAACAGTTACTTCATTTTTATAATATCGCTTTCCCTAAACCATATCCATTCTACTTCAAAAAAAAATATATTCACTGTCCAAAATCGTGAATATACTTCACTAATCACATTTCACTATTAAATTCATCAAATTCAATTTATTTCGAATTTATAAAACAACGCTTATAAATTCCATTTCTGTTTTATAACAACTTCGATTTATAAATCTCCTTTTATTAATTTCTATAATACACTTATTAAAATAAGTGATTTCAGATTTATAAAACAACGTTTATAAATTCAACCTTATATTTCACAATAACTTTGATTTATAAATCCCCTTTATTAACAAGTTCGATCAATACTCCCTTTAAAGGTAAAAATCCAATTTTATAAGTTAATTTCTTATAAATCTTCCATTCTACAATTTCATTCATTTTAACTTCACGATTTATAAATCCATAAATTTCATTCTTTTTACTTACAATTTATACATCTATAAATTTCATATCGATTTAACTTTACAATTTATACATCTATAAATTTCATATCGATTTTCCAAATTCGCTTCAATTAGCCAATTAAATTTCTAATTGGACTTTCCACTTATTTCTTTTTAAATAAATTCCTTTTAAAGAAAATCAATTTCAATCGTTTTCTTTCAATCTATTTTAAAAATCCAAATTTTAAATTAAATTCTTCAATTTATAATCACTACTTTACGAAATCCATTTATTTAACATTTTCACTTGATTCTGGAATTAATTCAATACGATTATAAAAATTCACTTTTTATACTTTAAAATTCCTTTCTTCGAATTTATTAAATTTCAAAAATCAAATTCACTTAGAAATTTCTATTTTGATTTCCAAAAATTCGATTTCGTTTATTTTTGGAATCCAATGATGTCAAAACATCCATTCAGCTAAATTTTAGCTTCTCAAACAATTTCCAGATATCAATTCGATAACAACAATAATCATTCACAGATTATCACATCACAGTAGAAATAAATTCAATCAATGTGAGGGGTCCAGTTGGATCCCTCCAACCTGTTTCCCTGCATCCAAAGATGTTAGCACAATACCAATTCCGCTCCAGTACGGAATTATCGCGGTATATAGGTTTTTATAAATCCGCTTACTAACGGCGCAATAGGGTCTCATCCGCTATACGAGGCGGGAAATCATCAATCCAATATATACATATGCCAATATGTATATACTGCTATATATATATAGATATATCCTATCATATCTAATAGCACATTCAAACAAATCAATCAATAACTGCAAATCAAAATTTTCCTTCGAGTGACAAAATCTCACCTTAGCATTTTATTTTTGCAATCCATTTTCCATCCAGTTGTTTTCTTCGCGGTTTTAAACCTTGTATAAACAATTTTATAGAATCGATTAATATTCGAAATAAATCGAACAATTTAATTTTTCGTTTTGATCGTTTAATTGTCGAATGATTTTATTTTATCGAATGATTGACTTTTAACACATACTTAAATTTTTAAATCAACTCTTTCAAAAATGAGAGCATGCATATAAAATCAACTATTATTTTAATCGTTGGTACATTTCTTCCAAAGTTTTATATGTATATATATAAAATTTCTGTTTACATATAAATTTTACTTCTGCATTTAAAATCAAACCGATCTGTATATATATATATATTTTTCCTTTAATTTATACTTTACTGTAAAAATTCAGGTATATAACAACATTATTTTTTTTCCTACTGTTAAAATTTTTTAACCACTGTTAAAATCAGTATATATATATTTCTTTCTTTAAATACATACTTATTTTTTTTGAGATAAAAATAAAAATTATACCTTACTCTCGAAATTGAACGTTGCAGTCGAAACCATCGCCTTCTCGAGCCTCGCAAAACCCTGCCTACTCACGCTACTCCATCTGAGTGTCATCTGCCATAACCGCCTTCACTGTTTGCCATCGCGATTTCGAGTTGCCACAAATGCGCCTCCATCCACGCGCGCTCAGGCAAGTCGTGCCCACGATTCCAGTCTCCACAAACAACTCACACGCGAGCCCTAATCGAACTGCCTTGATTCGAGCTCCAAGTGAGCCATCACGCCGTCACATGGTCACCGAGACCAGTCGCCTATCTCCTCGCGTACGCCATCACGGCTCGCCATCGTCTGCCTTGCAATGCTTCCAGTCGCGATGATTGCTGCCCCCAAATTTGTCGACCCCCCAAATTGCCTCGACGAACTGCCTAGTCGAACTCGAGACGAGCGGCACTGTCGCGCCCTCCACTGCCTCGCTCAATCATCATATCGCGATTGGTTTAACAGAGAGGAGGAAAGATTTTAAATTTATAAAGGAGGCTCGTGACTTTTTATTTTTACTGAGGAACGAATCATTCCAGATTCGAAATGTTTAAGGGGGAGGGCTTTGATTTCGATCTGTTAGCGGCCATTATTCTTAAACTTCGAACGAGATTTTTTTTTCGTGTAGATTCAAACTGAGGAGAAGGGTTCGGCAATTATTTTAAAACGAGAAGAGTATTTTAAAATTTGAAGGGGATGGGTTGCACGACTTCGTGAATCTCGGCGTGGTCTTTGGCGTGAAATAAGGCAGAGACAAAGGGATGCTGTCCCTTGTTTTTAAATTTTTAAATTTAAATTTTAAATCAAATTTGTTTTTAAAATTTCAACGCGTTAAATTTCCGTGTGCTCACATATCAACTCCGAAAATTACGAAAATTGAAATCTGGCAATAATTCAACGTCACGGATCCAATGAAACTGGTTTCGTCGAATTCCGAGACTATTTGAAAATTGACTATTTTTAAATATCGATTCGAACAATTAAATTTCAAACTGAACAAATCGTTTTCAAATTCGATTCTGAAGCTTCTATTATCTTCAGTATTATCAATACGAATTTTAAAAGCTTTTGAAATATTTTTCTTCAGCTCAGAATTAAAGATTAAAAAAAAAATTTTATCCAGTTTTCAATAGATTAAATTATAAAATTTAATCGCAAATTCTGAATTATATTCGAGATTCAAATTAAATTACCGTTCAAATATTTAAAATTAATTAAATATTCTCAATTTAATTTGGTCAAAATCCCGGGTCGTTACGGACTTCCCCCCTTAAAAGAATTTCGTCCTCGAAATTACAAGTTAGGAAAAAATGTCCTTAACTCGTCTATTATCTTTCAACATTCAATAGTTTTATCAATCTATCAAAACAAATCTTCCTACTAAAGATTCGTTATCAATTCAACTAACTTTCTAAACCTTTCATAGTTTTCAAACATCATTGTTTTCCTTAACAATTCAAATTTAAATTCAAATTCAAATTTAAACTTTCAAAATTTTCTCAAAAATTTTCTAACGCCCTAAATTTTCGAAAAATTTCGCCAGCGTCTCCTTTGCGCGGCTAATACGGCACGACTACAAAACGTCCCTACGGACTCTCAGATTTCAAAAAGAAAAAGAAAAAGCCAAGCGGCTAGAGAGAAATCATCAAAAACTCATATAGAAATTAAAATACGTACCTTTTTCGAGCAATTCAAATTTATCTTTGAAATCAAAATTTCCAATCCCTTTATACCTGTATATCTACTAGCCATTATATCTAGTTACAGCATTCAACCCATTTTGCAAATTCTATTACAAAATTTCCAATATATACTTCTTATACATTCTTACTTCACTGTTGAAGTTACATATTCATTATCATTCAATTTTACATTTCAAATTTCTATTTGAATTCAATTTTATCTTCTGTTCTGAATATTGAATTTCTATCGATTATTTTTCATTTACTAATTCATATCACTCTATATATTAGTTTCATTCTCTAATTCATTTTAAATTTCAATATTCAGCTTGAATTACATTTACTAACTATTTCAGAACAAAGTTTCACATTCATCTTCCATTTCAGTTTTACTTACTTACAAATTCAAATTTATTTATTCATTCTGAAACTCATTCACTAATTCTTTCATTTCCAATTCGAATCTGATTTCCAAATCAAATTTCAATTATTCTATAAGTCTTCGACTTACTTACATTTCGATTTATAAAATCATTTATCCATTCACATTACTAATTCCATTATGAATTTTATCTTCAATTATCCTTTTTGAATTCTATTTTCATTTGTAAATCATATTTACACTTCATATTTACCATTTTATTTATATATGAATTTGTTTCCTTATACTTTCAATTCACATTTATAGATTTCACTTGTTAATGAACTTTAATTCCAATCACAATTTCATATTTCACACTAACAATTTCTATTCGTATAAGTTATCAATTCAATTCCGTAAATATTCTTTATAGTATTCCAGAGTCTTTTTCAACCTTTTCAAAACCATTTTGAAAACAAGTCAAATCATCCTTTGAACTTTCAAAACAAAACCCAACTTTTCAAACAACTTCCTTTTAAAATAATTTGGCAGCAATTTCTCTTTTGGAAACCCGAAAATGAACACCGGTGATGCCATGGTCATCATCGGAATTATCTTCCAGCGACCGAAAAGAGTTTAGAGCTTTTCATTTCTTCAAAACATTTTTCAAAACCCTTGAAATTCATTTTCAAATCAAAAAGATTTAAACTTCCAAATTTCCAAAACTTTCAAATTCTTTCAAAACATTTCCAAAACTTCTCTGGAATCCTGTTTTAAATTACAATTCACATTTATAATTTACATTCTTTAATTTCATTTGTATGTGAATTTATTTCTTTATCTTTCAATTCATATTTATTTTAATTCCTCATTCCATTTCATATAACAATGATAATAATTCAATGTTACTATTTTATAAAAACCAAACATCCATATACTATGATAATTCATAGAAAATCATTTCTTTTCTATACAAAAATAGTTTTGGGCAAAATTATTTCATTTACCCTATTTAAAACAATACTGTGTCAGTTTATCTTTTTTAGAGTTTAGAAACCCCTATCGATTACAGTTAGCTAGACTGCACCGACCAAAATCCATAAACAATCAACCGATAAGTCAACACAATACAAAACAATTTCATATTCAAATAACAAATACGCGCTCATATCTATTATTACACTCAACTCATTCTGGAGTACTGCTGACTCTATCTCTAATGAGTAACACCCAACAGAGCAGAGTTGTCGCTTAACCATATGCTCTGATACCACTTTGTCACATCCCGAAATTTTCGATTTTCGAAAATTCGACATCGATACTCACTTTATCGACTGCCGAGCAATCGAGTGCCGGAAACTCCAATAGTGAGGGTTTTTAAGAAGAAGAAAAGAGAAGAAAAAGAGAAGAAGAACAACAAAACAACAACAGATACAGAATAGAGACAATATCAGAATCTTACACATCGCAGCGGAACAATATACAATAGATAATTAATAGTCTTTTAAAACAAAGAACTATATCATTTTATACATACATCAATCATCAGAGTCGATATACAACAATGGACAGTTATATAACTTGTCCTCATACAGAATACACAGCAGAATAAATACTATCAGATAAAAATACTACGTCTCGTCCACCAGCTTATCTCCAAAGCTCCAGAATATCCTGATAACATAACTCTAGGCTGCCCGTGTGGAAATTGGTGGGCACCCAGAGTTTAGAAGGGAACAATAAACTCCGAGTCAGTCATGGTGACTGGTGTGAGATCGTAAAACAGTTATTCTTTAAAATAAACAACAGGATAATTTTTAAGTCAATTCGAAATGCTTTTGGAAAATGAAACTACCATAAGACCTCCCACCACACACACAATGCAAACGCAGACTTGGAGGAGATTTCTTCTTATGATAGTCAAAGATGCTTACTACGCAAAATCAAATCATTTTTGATATTATTATTAGTGCATAGTGTAGAAAATATTTCGAAAGTAGAATATCAATCTTAGCCAGCATAGGTACCATTATAGTATGCTTGCTATAGCTGCCATATTAGATGGCAGGTTCTACAACTAAAACCGTACAAGTCACGTATTATTTCTTTGGATTTCCAACAAATGGTCAGGCTAAGGAACTTCCTATCCACGATGGGTACGTCCCTGGGATAGACGACCCGAGAATCTAACGTTACGGTTAGATCTCTGCCAACACAAGGCCGGGTTACCTCTGCAAAAGTAGGTAACTACTGACACGCGTATGCCATCCCCCGATCGTCACCGATCTTCCCGAGGATCCCCGATTTCCAACAAACCACAAAGTAATAATAACTGTGCAGCAACCACAGAGGTTAAGTATCTGGGCTCCATACCATGATACCACCTTTATCCAGAAGGAATGACATACACTAAGGGGCGCTACTCCCTAGAACCTTGCTGCATTCGTCCTGTTTCGACCATTTCCGGGGTGTGAGGCTCGACGAAGTCTCGTCCACAAAGCTACGCTTTCTCAAAAAGCCCTGCTTCGGGTCAAACAAAATGATCAACCTATGATCACAAAGATATAAGATCAAACAAATGATCATATCGCAAATGATCAAACACTGATCATTTCACAGCAACACTCAGTATGCCACGTTACCAAATTGGGATATATCGCTGATAAATTTCAACTACATAACCTCTGAGCTCGTACGTCTCAGAGAAGGGTGTTAAGCTAAGAGAATAAATTCTCCGCCACCAACAGAAATGTATTTGAAAGAAATCAGCTTTATATCTCAAATTGTAACGTCAGACACACAATCCATACAAGTCTGTTCCGGGATCGAACAGAACCGAAGGCACTTCTCACGAAGCCCTTGCAATTCCGGATAATTTTCAATCACGTCAGGACTTCCCGTCACTAAGGGTGATAAAACCTCTAAATCGAAGATCAGTCGATGTAGAGTAACTCGACGGTAATCCTTCCGTTTTCAAAAATATCCGGTCTTCAACACCGGTCTTCAAATGCGATTCATAACGACGTATCACATATTCGGAATGGGTTATACGACCCCATGGTCCTTTCCCGGCTAACCCGAATAGTGAGCGTTTATTTAAAAATAAGTGTGGCATTCAAATTCATCCAATTCACAACAAAACATCCATTCAGGGTAATTATTGATAGTCGGTTATTTAACTATCAATAAAGATGCGCAACATCATCAGATTCCAAATAATTTTCCAAATTATTTATCTTCAAAAATATCTTTACTAGATATAATAATTTCCACACTTCCAAAAATAAATCAACATTTATTTTTAAACAACTTCCCATTTCTTTTTATAAATTCCATAGTGAATTTATATTTAAAAATATCTTCTGATATACGATTTTCAAATCGTTTTCAATATTCAATTTCAATTTATCTTTACAAAGATAAAATCTCAAAACGTTCATTTCATATTGGAAAAGCATTTCCATACTTATTTAAAAATAAGTATTTCACAAATCATTTATTTTCAACATTTGAAAATATTCGATATACTTAAATCAATATTAAGTATACATTTCATTCTTTAAGGAAATCATAAATTTTAACATCTATTTGAGTCAAAAACGAATGTTGCGTAAAACATCGTTACGACGACTCAAAATCACTAGTATAGGGATTCGGAATTAAAATAGATATATAAATCCCAATACTACATAAAAATATTTCCTTTCGGAAATCATTTACTATAACAACAGTGTTATAGTCAACCATTTCCTTATTTTTCTCGAAAACGTCTATTTCAACAATGAACGTTGAAATCTATGTATTCGATACTTAGCACGTTTTAAAAACATCTTTTAAAACAGTTACTTCATTTTTATAATATCGCTTTCCCTAAACCATATCCATTCTACTTCAAAAAAAAATATATTCACTGTCCAAAATCGTGAATATACTTCACTAATCACATTTCACTATTAAATTCATCAAATTCAATTTATTTCGAATTTATAAAACAACGCTTATAAATTCCATTTCTGTTTTATAACAACTTCGATTTATAAATCTCCTTTTATTAATTTCTATAATACACTTATTAAAATAAGTGATTTCAGATTTATAAAACAACGTTTATAAATTCAACCTTATATTTCACAATAACTTTGATTTATAAATCCCCTTTATTAACAAGTTCGATCAATACTCCCTTTAAAGGTAAAAATCCAATTTTATAAGTTAATTTCTTATAAATCTTCCATTCTACAATTTCATTCATTTTAACTTCACGATTTATAAATCCATAAATTTCATTCTTTTTACTTACAATTTATACATCTATAAATTTCATATCGATTTAACTTTACAATTTATACATCTATAAATTTCATATCGATTTTCCAAATTCGCTTCAATTAGCCAATTAAATTTCTAATTGGACTTTCCACTTATTTCTTTTTAAATAAATTCCTTTTAAAGAAAATCAATTTCAATCGTTTTCTTTCAATCTATTTTAAAAATCCAAATTTTAAATTAAATTCTTCAATTTATAATCACTACTTTACGAAATCCATTTATTTAACATTTTCACTTGATTCTGGAATTAATTCAATACGATTATAAAAATTCACTTTTTATACTTTAAAATTCCTTTCTTCGAATTTATTAAATTTCAAAAATCAAATTCACTTAGAAATTTCTATTTTGATTTCCAAAAATTCGATTTCGTTTATTTTTGGAATCCAATGATGTCAAAACATCCATTCAGCTAAATTTTAGCTTCTCAAACAATTTCCAGATATCAATTCGATAACAACAATAATCATTCACAGATTATCACATCACAGTAGAAATAAATTCAATCAATGTGAGGGGTCCAGTTGGATCCCTCCAACCTGTTTCCCTGCATCCAAAGATGTTAGCACAATACCAATTCCGCTCCAGTACGGAATTATCGCGGTATATAGGTTTTTATAAATCCGCTTACTAACGGCGCAATAGGGTCTCATCCGCTATACGAGGCGGGAAATCATCAATCCAATATATACATATGCCAATATGTATATACTGCTATATATATATAGATATATCCTATCATATCTAATAGCACATTCAAACAAATCAATCAATAACTGCAAATCAAAATTTTCCTTCGAGTGAGAAAATCTCACCTTAGCATTTTATTTTTGCAATCCATTTTCCATCCAGTTGTTTTCTTCGCGGTTTTAAACCTTGTATAAACAATTTTATAGAATCGATTAATATTCGAAATAAATCGAACAATTCAATTTTTCGTTTTGATCGTTTAATTGTCGAATGATTTTATTTTATCGAATGATTGACTTTTAACACATACTTAAATTTTTAAATCAACTCTTTCAAAAATGAGAGCATGCATATAAAATCAACTATTATTTTAATCGTTGGTACATTTCTTCCAAAGTTTTATATGTATATATATAAAATTTCTGTTTACATATAAATTTTACTTCTGCATTTAAAATCAAACCGATCTGTATATATATATATATTTTTCCTTTAATTTATACTTTACTGTAAAAATTCAGGTATATAACAACATTATTTTTTTTCCTACTGTTAAAATTTTTTAACCACTGTTAAAATCAGTATATATATATTTCTTTCTTTAAATACATACTTATTTTTTTTGAGATAAAAATAAAAATTATACCTTACTCTCGAAATTGAACGTTGCAGTCGAAACCATCGCCTTCTCGAGCCTCGCAAAACCCTGCCTACTCACGCTACTCCATCTGAGTGTCATCTGCCATAACCGCCTTCACTGTTTGCCATCGCGATTTCGAGTTGCCACAAACGCGCCTCCATCCACGCGCGCTCAGGCAAGTCGTGCCCACGATTCCAGTCTCCACAAACAACTCACACGCGAGCCCTAATCGAACTGCCTTGATTCGAGCTCCAAGTGAGCCATCACGCCGTCACATGGTCACCGAGACCAGTCGCCTATCTCCTCGCGTACGCCATCGCGGCTCGCCATCGTCTGCCTTGCAATGCTTCCAGTCGCGATGATTGCTGCCCCCAAATTTGTCGACCCCCCAAATTGCCTCGACGAACTGCCTAGTCGAACTCGAGACGAGCGGCACTGTCGCGCCCTCCACTGCCTCGCTCAATCATCATATCGCGATTGGTTTAACAGAGAGGAGGAAAGATTTTAAATTTATAAAGGAGGCTCGTGACTTTTTATTTTTACTGAGGAACGAATCATTCCAGATTCGAAATGTTTAAGGGGGAGGGCTTTGATTTCGATCTGTTAGCGGCCATTATTCTTAAACTTCGAACGAGATTTTTTTTTCGTGTAGATTCAAACTGAGGAGAAGGGTTCGGCAATTATTTTAAAACGAGAAGAGTATTTTAAAATTTGAAGGGGATGGGTTGCACGACTTCGTGAATCTCGGCGTGGTCTTTGGCGTGAAATAAGGCAGAGACAAAGGGATGCTGTCCCTTGTTTTTAAATTTTTAAATTTAAATTTTAAATCAAATTTGTTTTTAAAATTTCAACGCGTTAAATTTCCGTGTGCTCACATATCAACTCCGAAAATTACGAAAATTGAAATCTGGCAATAATTCAACGTCACGGATCCAATGAAACTGGTTTCGTCGAATTCCGAGACTATTTGAAAATTGACTATTTTTAAATATCGATTCGAACAATTAAATTTCAAACTGAACAAATCGTTTTCAAATTCGATTCTGAAGCTTCTATTATCTTCAGTATTATCAATACGAATTTTAAAAGCTTTTGAAATATTTTTCTTCAGCTCAGAATTAAAGATTAAAAAAAAAAAAATTTTATCCAGTTTTCAATAGATTAAATTATAAAATTTAATCGCAAATTCTGAATTATATTCGAGATTCAAATTAAATTACCGTTCAAATATTTAAAATTAATTAAATATTCTCAATTTAATTTGGTCAAAATCCCGGGTCGTTACAGAACTTGAATCAATATTTGAATTGAAATTGAATTATAAGATTTTGAAACGGTAAATTGGAAGTTTTGAAACGTAAATTTTGGAAATTGGTTTAGAAAGACAAACGAAATGTTGATTTATAAACTCTGATTGAAATTGGAATTGATTTGGTTTTGAAATAAATAAACGACCAATCGGTGAAATAATCACGAAAGTTATTAAAGAGACCGGAATCGGTTATGGATATACTCTCTATCTAAACCGAAAACCACTTTAATAACTATACGCGGAGTGATGATCCAGAATGAAGTGGTTGGAATGATGTACGTGTTGACTGAAGAAAGTGAACGATAATGGATAGCCTTGACACTTGTATCAAATTGGAAATGACTAAAACAGGAGCTGTGCCGGGCCAATGGAGGATTAGCTACCTCAAGTGGACACACTTCTTCGAACTACTTATACTTGTTGTCGATTGGTGCACCCTAGATTTTGGGAGTGTTGTTTCACGGTGTTGCGGGCGCTGCGGCGCTGCGTTCTCACCAGTCCGGATCAGGCGAACGGTAGTATCACTACCTTGGGTATTGCCTCATGTGCCTTGTCATACTTGTATTCCATTTATGCGCGACCACTACGATTTTGATTTGTACCTTTAGTATATGGATTTCCCTCTGGTGACTTCCGGTTTTGGGGAAACTACGGTCTTGTATATGCTTTTGGGAATAAAAATGTGTTAAGGGTGGAATGGGCCATGACTTAACGCTATTTTGATATCTTATTATTACTGATAGACATTATCTACTTATCGTACACTACTACATAGTAGATAGTTTAACGGATCCTTAAAGGATGGTTATTCCAAACATCCTTTGAGTTACTTGTATTTCAATTGCTATTTCACTTGAGTTGGATTTATTAATATAAGAATGTTAATCCTGACTCGAGTGTCTTGTGTTTTTGCTTTACGCTCGGGTCAGACTGAGTGATCCAGTATTCGAGACTCACCTTTGAAGTTGGAGCTTTGCTTGAAGATCCAGCCATCTATTATGCTTTCAGTATTCGATGATTCCAGTGATGTATTCTGATTTGTATCTGATGTATCGTGTTACTCTTCTGTTGTAAACTCTGATGTATTTTATATATTCATATAGTAGCTTCATGAACTACTATCTCTTTTATTTCCGCTGCAACTATTACTCTGTGTCTGTGATCTGTGATTATTTATTTACTGTATATGTTCAGTTTTGCCAAATTTAAATTAACAACGCGGTATTTTGAGCAATTCAATTCCGGCATGAGTGTCTACCTATACACTTATAATGGATGCGAATGGTCCAAAATATCGGGTCGTTACAGTTGGTATCAGAGCTTTGGTAGCTCTAGGCAAAACTTAACATATAGGGTAAATGTATTTACAGAATCACTCTCATTCGAGTTTCAATCTCTTCCTTTGACTCAATTCCTTTGAAATTTTGGAACGTTTCCCACGGTTCCAAATTTCATTTGTGTCCTTCACTATTCGTCTTCTTTCAATTCTGGAGCACCCCATAACTCCATTTCGAATGATATCTATAATAGATCGGCGGTCTCGCCAATCTTCAAATGATTCGTAAAGGAGTAAAACTCCTTTATAATAGACATCGATTTACCGGAGATTTCTGTATCCTCGGTTTACGATGCTATCTATCTCCTGCTATATCTGAATTCTATTTCTTGAGATCAAATGTCGATTTACCTCGGAATTCTACACCGATCTCATTCTTGAAGTCACGGTCGATCCGGTTAAGGTTGCCCGCGATTTATATAAATTTATCAATCTTCCTACTTTGTTATTAATCATCATATCTTTGTTTCGAACTCATCTTCGAATCAAATTTCTCTTTGATTTAAGTCCATCAAATTTGAAACCCTATCCTTATTTTGAAAATTCATTCCTATATCGTCGAGCAAAGAAATGTATTTGTAAATTAATATTTAAAATGTTTTAAAATATATTGTGTTGTTTGAGTTGTTGATGTTGATTTGGGTTTTCGATCGATTCGTCTGATCAACACTATCGATAGGATTTCCAAAACACTTGAGCAGAGCAAACTAACACAATATCGTTTTCAAATTTGATAAATAAAATAGAAGTTTTGTATGATTATCTTATATATAAATATAAGTTTTCTGAAATTAAATTGTTAATAAATTTGTTGTCAGAAATAATAATATTTGATTTTCATTTATTGTTTTGTAAACCATTGATTATTGCATAATATAAATAAATGAATTTATGAAACTTGGTTATAATTTGATTTGGGATTTGGAAGGAATTTAAATAAAGAATTTGAGAATTTAAATTCTGGTGATTTCAAACTTTGATTTGAAAGTTTTAAAGTGTATAGTATTTAAAATATTTTCGAATAGAAATCGTTTTCAAAGAATTTTAAAATGTTGAAATCAGTGCTCTTCTCTTTGTCGCTGGAAAATAATTTCGGTGATGGCGGCCGCATCATCGACATTCATTTTCGAGTTTCGAAGGGGAGAAACCATTCTGTAGCTTTGCTACGGTTTTATTTGGAAAAATATTTTAATTTGAATTTCTTAAGTATGACTTGATTTATATATATGGGTATGTTATTTAAATTTAATTTGATTTAATATATATAGCATATACATAAATTATCTCTAAAGGGTTTGAAATTAAACGGAAATTTAATTCTTAAAATTATGTTAAAGAATGTTTTCAATTATAAATAAAGCTAAATTTTGGATAAATATTCAAACTTGAAAAATTGAATTTGAAAATCTTATTTGTATAGTACTAAATTGCATTTCAATATAACTTACCTAAATTATTTAGAAGTTAAAAATGTAATTGGATAATATATAAGATAAATTGAATTTATAAATAAAATTTGAGTGTTTATAATAAACGTTATACACTAAATTTTGATTATAAAGATGTTAATAGAGTTAGATAGAATAATAAGTAAACTCAGTTAATAATGAAATAAATTTGTTTTGAAAGAATTAATAAATTTGTTTTGAAAGAATTAATAAATTGAAATTTGATCAACATATGAAAATACCTTGAATTTAAAAGAAATTAATAGATGTAAATTAATTTAATCGAAACTTTTCTGGTTTAAATTAATTTATATGGGTTAAATATATGGGATTAGATATATTAAGTAGAATAAATTTAACAATAATTTGGAATAAAGAAAAATTTAAATTTCTGAAAAAAAATATGATTATAATAAAAGACTATTCAAATTTATGGTTTTAGAAATTGAAAATTTAAGATAATTGGATAATAAGATAATGAATTTAGAAATAGTTGAGATTGATTTTAGTGAAATCAAATGGATTAAATCAATTATTGAATATCAATTAATTTAAATTTGAATTTATATGGTTTAAATCAATTGTTATTTTGTATTTCAAATCTATTTTCTTTCTGGTTGTTTCTATTCTCCTACCTCGTTCCTTTTCGGGGACGAAAAGTTTTGAGTGGGGGAGAGTGTAACGACCCGTAAATTTCAACTGTTTTAATAACGTACTTAGTTGAAATTTTGCGAAATTTTAAACGATAAAATTTTGAAATATAAATTTGATATTTGGAATGCGTCTAATTAAACATAGTAACTGGTAAATTTTCGTCCGAAAATATGAAAATTTATTGCGCGCGTAAATTCACTTCAATTTAATCAGTTAAAAAGCAATGAAAATAAAATGTTTCGGAACCTAAATATTTTTACATAGAAAAATTCTAAACCATCTTCTGAGCAAGATGTCAGTTTGTTATTTTTCCAAATTCGGACATCTTTGGCTCCGTCGATCTTATTTTTCAGTGTTTTTCTTACATTTTCCGCTATTAGAAATTTCGATTTTTATAATCCAATCAAACCACTGATACTTGTATACCGTTTTGATCGTCTCGTCGTACTGATCTCTATAGTGTATTTGTTTGTGTGTTTCGACGTTCGGTGGACAGCGAAATTTGTAAAACGTTGGATCGTATCGGTAACCGTTGTCGAAGTTTTTGGCTTCCGTGATCCTTCATTAATTGTCTACGGTATAATCCAATAGTTGCAACCTTTTATCTTTCCCAGTAAATTCAAAACCATGTCTATTACTATTCCTATCATCATTTAATATTGTTTTCGCTCTCCTCTTTTCATTCGGTACTCATTTTTCTTTTCTTTACTAAACTAAACTAGAAATATTATATACTATCTAAACCATGTATTCATCTCTATAATTCGCTCTGTCACATTTCTCTCCCATTCTACATCTACCCCAAGACCTTTCCCACTCTTTCCACATCCCACGCGAATGCCAGGGGCAGCCCAAAGCCGAGACCCTACTCTCCTCTCCTCACGACTACGTTTTCCCACCCATCAACCGAAGTCTCAGATCTCGCCTCTCCACCGATCCACCACCACGCGTCAGCGACCTCGACCACCACTTCCTTGCGTCAGCAGCCCCTCCAATTCCATTTCCGTCCGCCTTTCTCACCACAACTTCCGTCCCCACCTCCCACGCCCACGTGACAGCAAACTCTGGCCTCACGTCTGTCCAGCCACCCAGGCGAGCCGCACCCCATCTTGCCGAGATCTCTACCTTCCTTTCTTTTCTTTGATGGTAGGTTATATATAAAGTTTGCACAATATGTTCGATTTTAGAAATTATTACAGTAAGATCTGTTAGTGTTATATATATTTATATATATATATGTAGTATTATAGTATATGTATAGCATAGCAATATTGTTTGAATTATAATGTACAAATAATTTTAGGCCAGTTGTTTGGTAATGTTGCTAACGCTGTATATATATAAAGTATAGTTTGAATGCCAATTTATATTACTTTGTATATATTATAAGTATGCAAAGTTTTAAAATATAGTGGGTACAGTAGATTATGTATATAGGTATACTTGGGTTGTATTGCTGACTTACTGGTTGGAGAGTAATGCACAGTTATATATGTAATACTTTTTTTTGTATGGATATAATACGTTAAATAGTAATTTGAGATTTTTTTTTGGTTATGTAAAGCCTGAAATCTGTAGATTTTTAAACGTATATACATGGGTTTAAAGAATAAGTGTACTTACTTGTATATATATATATATAGTCGCACTTCTATACTGGGATTTCAGTAAAATGTAAGTTTATTCGGTCAGTTATATGGGAGGATATATTTACCATATGTAAAGGTCTTATAAACTATACTCTATGACACGTTTTTTTTTAAATTTTGAGAGTTGCATATATATATGTTGCAGTGGTGCATGGAATGGCCAACGTGAAACAGTATGTAAATATTATGTATATATTTTGCACTGTTACTTCATTATGTGTCAGTTTAAATAGTGTACAGTATTTACATCCTAGGTCTTTGTATGTTATATACTATATTAATGATAATAGTGTATATGTACCGTAAAGAAAAAAGAAAAAAAGAAAAAAGGGCAGTAAGGTATGCACGTTTAAAGCTATGGGTTTTAGTTTGTATATGGGTTTTAGTACTATACAAATAAAATTTTCAAATTCAATTATTTCAAGTTTAAATATTTATCCAAAATTTTTGACATCAGTTTATAATTGAAATCATCTTTAAATCATAAACTTAAGAATTTAAATCTCCGATTTACTTCAAACAATTTTGAGATAAATATATAGTATATATCAGATCAAAATTAAATCTCTTTATATATATAATAAATCAAGTCATACCATAGAAATTCAAATCAAATTAAATTTCCAAACAAAGTGTAGCAAAGCTACTGAATGGTCTCTTCACTTCGAAACTCGAAAATGAATGTCGATGATGCAGCCACCATCACCGAAATTATTTTCCAGCGACAAAGAGAAGAGCACTAATTTCAACATTTTAAAATCCTTTGAAAACGATTTTTATTCCAAAATACCTTTAATAATATATATTTTAAAATTTTAAAACCCAAAGCTTGAAATCACTTGAAATTAAATTCTCAAATTCCTGATTTTTTTTAAAATTCATTTCAATTCCAAATCAATTTATAAACCATGTTTATAAATTCATTTAGAACAATAAATGATAATCAATATTATCATTTCAAACAACCAATTTAATTAACTATTCAATTCCATAAAATCCTATACTTATATATATATAATATAATCATACGAATCTATTCAATTTACCAAATTAAAAAAAAAATTGTGTCAGTTTGCTCTATTCAAGTGTTTTGGAAATCCTATCGATAGCGTTGATCAGACGAATCGATCGAAAACCCAAATCAACATTAATAACAAAAACAACACAATATATAAAACATTTTATTATTAATTACAAAATACACTCCCTCACTCGATAATTCAAGAATGGATTTCAAAGCAAAGATGAGATTCAAAGTAGAGGAACTCTATTCAAATAGAATTCTACTAAAAGAGAGACTCGATAGGGAGATAAGATGATTGAACTTCAAATTGGAAGATGGATAAATTTATATAAATCGCGGGTAACCTTAACCGGGTCAACCATGATTCCAAGAATAAATTCGATGGAGAATTCTGAGACAAATCGATATTCGATCGCCAGAGATAGAATTCGGGTATAGCAAAAGATAACAGCATCGTAAACCGAGGATAAAGAAATCTTCGGTGAATCAATGCTGGTTGTACAGGAGTTTCACTCTTTTACTAATTATTCAGATATTGGCGAGACCACCGATTTATTATAGAGATCATTCGAAGTGGAGTTATGGAATACTCCAGAATCAAGAAGACACGAATAGGGGAGACAAGGATAGATTCTAGAACCAAGGGGAATGTTCCAAAATCCAAAAGAAACCGAGTCAAAAAGGAAGAGATTCAAGCTCGAACGAAAGTGATTCTGTAAATAAATTTACCACATATGCTAAGTTTTGCCTAGAGCCAAATCTTTGATACCAACTGTAACGACCCACTATTTTGGACCATTCAAATCGACAATAAATCCACACATGTCAGACTTGAAACAATAGATTGTTAATTTAAATTGGCAAAACCCAGCATATATAGTAAATAAAATAATCACAGATCACAGACACAGAGTAATATAACAATAATGCAGCGGAAACAAAAGAATAGTAGTTCATGAAGCTACTATATATATAACAGAGCTAAACAAGATACAATAGAAGTCTCGAATACATAGATATCTCAATACAATAGTCAAATACAAGATCTGAATACATCACTGGAATCAACTGAATAACTGATAGTAGAATCGATAGATAGCTGAATCTCCAAGTGAAGCTACAACTCCAAAGGTGAGTCTTGAATACTGGTACACTCAGTCTGACCCGAGCGTAAAGAAAACACAAAACACTCGAGTCAGGATTAACATTCTTATATCAATAAATCCAACTCAAGTGAAATATCAACTGAAATACAAGTAACTCAAAGGATGTTTGGGATAACCATCCTCTAAGGATCCATTAAACTATCTACTATGTAGTAGTGTACGCTAAGTAGATAATGTCTAATCAGTAATGTACGATATCAAAATAGCGTTAAGTCATGGCCCATTCCACCCTTAACACATTTTTACCATGTCATAGTCTATACAGCACCGTAAACCCCACCGTAAACTAGTGGTTATCAGAGGGTACCCCATAGGTATAACACAAAACAAATCGTAGTGGTCGGAATAGGATAAACAGTATGACAAGGTACATGAGGCGATACCAACTAGGATACTAGTAGTTGCGTCATCCGGACTAATGTTCACTACAAGAAAAATGGTCTTTCGCAGCGTTTTAAAAACGCTGTCAAATCCTTTCGCAGCGTTATGAAGAACACTCTCTAACGACAAGCTGTAATAGAGTCAAGACATATCACAGCGTTTCTAAAACGCTGCAAAATTAGCAACATATTACAGCGTTTTCTTATTACAGCGTTTTAATGATGGCTGTAATATGTCCTTACCCATTGTTTCTTCTTCCTTTAGACAACATTTTAAAAACGCTGCAATACTTTTTTACAGCGTTTTGAAAAAGCTCGTAAATGAGCATTTAGCACCATAAAGCAAACGCTGCATATGGGTGGATGTTTCACAGCGTTTCCCTTTTTGCCTGACATCTGCAGCGTTTTTTCTTTTTTACAGCGTTTTTGAAACGCTGTTAAATATGAAAAATACCATGCACAATATTTACAATCATCCCACCAGCTATAAAATTTTATATCTGATAATATCAGTTAATTAAAAACACAATAAATAAATATAATCTTCGCATGTTATATATAATAAAGTTGCACTAACTCCATACTCAAAATAAACGATAATCGTATATATACATAATGTTGTAAGCAAATATGATAGTAACATTGTTTTACATAAATAGCATATTAAATTAAGCAAAATATGAGTTGTGAGAGTCCAAGCTAATCCTCTTCAACAATTCAACCTCCACTAGCTAAGTCAGTCAAATTACATAAGCATGCTCACTTTGAAACTGCGAAGATGTAAAGAAAAAACATGTTAATAGGTAATTCTTGCAAGAAAAAACAAACGGTTGGTGGTTACCACCAAAGCTAATTTAACAGAATACTGTTACGGTTGGTAAATAGTTCAAACTACGAGGTAAGATGTTATAAATTCGACCAACAAGATTGACAATTGTTGACAATAAGAATGCTTAAGCTACTGTTTGACAGTGGTTGAATACTGAAGCACTGATGCCATAAAAGAAAATGACGAGGAAGACCTGCTATTATGCTGTATGCCTGAGCTAAAGCAAAAAATAAAATGCCTATTTATTGAATTAAAGGCAGTCATGAAGCATCAAAGAGAAAAAGGCCAGAATTATTAATATTAAAATCAATGAAGTGGATGAATACATAAAGCAGAGGCAGGCACAAAGATGATGAGATATATAACAGGTCACCGTACTATGCTGGCAGACTGAGGATTGAGACAGCTTACAGAAGGAAACATGTGCAGTGGTTTAGGACTAGACTATATCGAAATGAGGATGAGACTGAATGCTAGGATGCTTGCTGATATTTGATGAGAGGTGCTAGTATTGACGTACAGAAGTTGATGTACACAGTGGTGCAATAGAAACAGGAAGTGAACTGGACTGGATAATATGAGTTAAGGAATGGATGAAATGAAACAATTGTCGAGATGAACTGGACCAAAAAGGAGCACATTTGCTGAGATGCTAATGCTCTGAACTGGACGAGCATTGTTGGGATGCCAATATAGAGATTGAAGCACAATAAGCGAAGCACATTTGCTGAATTGAACTGACAAATGCAAGTCTAAACTGAATTTGCTGAATCGGTATCAATGCTGAAGCTATACTAGGACACTGATTCTGCAGGCACAATTGGGTCTTCAATATCATCAAATTTTGGTGGCGTGAACTATATTAGATATGGGTATAGTACCATGTAAAACTAATTTTACTAGATTAGAGTGACCGCCATAGTGAAATGTGAACAATTTTACTAGTATTATTTATTTCTCATACTTGTAAAACACATCAACACATTCCCATAGCAACATCCACAAGATGAAATCTAAGTCTATTTTGATGTATAAGCAGAATCAAACATGCTTTCCATTGGCAAGGGATTAAACGAGATGTTCGGAACTACATAGCTGCTTATGACATTTGCCAACAAATGAAGCATGAAAACATCAATATTCTTGGACTTTTACAACCATTACCCGATCCAGAATAGATTTAGGAAAACAATAGTATAAATTTTATCACATTACTACATCCTTGCAATCACTACTCTGTTATTTTTTTAATTATTGACAGATTATCGAAGTATACTCACACATTCATATACAGCGCCTCAGGTTGCACATAAATCCTTTGATAATGTGGTTAAACTTCATGGCATGCCTAATCTATTACTAGTGACAGAGATGCTGTATTCACTAACTTATTCTGGCAAGAACTTTTCAAAATCCAAGGCAGCCAACCATGGTAAGGATGTGCTAAGCATAATAAATTATATCGCAAGAAAAAAAAGATAATTCATACTTACTTGAAGTTGATTAGGTTATAATATTCGTGGATGGCCAAGCTATCGTCGAACCAAGTGCATCTTCAATAAACTCAAAATAAGAAGTAGGTCTCCACAAAGGCGCATTTGGAACTTTTATAACATCAACCCAAACTTTGACTGCGTTTTCCCCTAGTGGAACAAAATGGACCAATGCTTTAGGGTCGGTTGAAGCCACACGCCCTTCAGCAATTACTTCTTTGGCTCCTTGAATGCTGATCAGCTTGCATTTCATATCTGTCTTGGAGTTTGCGCTCTGTCAGAAGGGGAACTTCAGTCTCCAATTAACTTAACTCAAATATCAACCTATTTTTTATTCGTATATGGATCAACCTAATTATGTAAATGAAATCAAAGAAAATCAACATCAACAACATGCACTTATATTTATCTCATATGCTCCTTTTTTATTCAAAAAATGCACCTATATTTTAACTCATGTAAGCCTCTCAGTAGCTCGAGAAAGGGAATTCCAATCTGGACAAAGCCATCCATTCACAAGGAGAAAAACTTCATAACCAAAAATAAAATAAAATAGAAGCTTACCTGAGAGCACTGCAGTGGTAAGATAATGAAAATCTCATTAAAGCGATTAATATCTTGGCTAATTTATATTCCAGTTTAGCCAAATTTCCTCACAATTTGACACAGCAAAATGTATAAAGACAATATTAATTAGAATTGCATGCCAACATAAAATATCCAAGAGAAAAACCAGTAATTTGTAAAACAAGTATGCACGACTACATACCAGAAGTATTTTACAGGTTTTCTTTAGCAACATTCCCGGCATTAAGGATACTTGTCCTAGCTTCTTCAGAGAGAGTTGCAAAAGGGCCAGCTTTTGAGTAGAAGCTAGCCAAGGATCTTATTGCCTTTTCTATTGCAGCATAGGGCTCCTAAGATAACGTATATATTTATTATGTAAAATAAAGGTTTTATTTTAGTCAAAAACCAATCCTAATTTTTTAATCCAATTTTTTATTCTGATTCGTTATGCTAGTTGTGTATGTATTTAACATTGTATTATTTTTATAATCATGACTTACACATTATGCATTACTTCATTGAATATAATAGTATTTTCCAACATCAAATGTTATTCTAACTAAAGCCTTCAATGTTAATCAACATCTAAGGAAAATTTAATCCAAATTTACTAGAAGTGCATGTACAATTTTTCCAACATCACTATCTATATCTTTAGACTATGCATGTAGATGCAATCAGATATTATTCATTGTTTATAACCTTATGCTAAGGTGTAAAAAAGCAATAATGTAGATCACTGTCTATAACCTCGTTCTAAAAAAAGTAATAATGCCATTGACGATACAAATTTGCTTATCAAGGCCTCAAGGGAGATGCCTCGTTTTAAAAAAAAAAGTAAATTCAGTTTTCACACTGCGGTAGATATTTTGTTTTAAAACGACTGGTCACTAATTACAGTTCACTTGCTTATAGAGGCAGAGAAAAATTGAAGTAATTTAAATTCAAACATCATATCGTGTACATTATACCAATATCTATAACTATACAAAAAAGGTGAAATGTAAAATGCTAAAAATCCCTATGCTTGTTAGGATCGAACCTTAAAACCATTGAATCCCGACAGTGGCGATGCAAGCAGAGGTGCTCACATTGCTAGAAATGACTATCTTTTTTATTTCTTCATGTTCCACATTGTACTTCTTCTTTATTTGCTCATCGTATACACATAATATAAGTCCATCATAAATATATTTTAGACAAACACTTGCTAAAAAGATATGCATTCCCATGAATTTATTAACTACATCATGTAGATAAATGCAATGCAACAAAATCTCCAATGTATTATCTAGAACTGATTCCAGAAGGGAGAAACAAAAGACAGATAAATGTCAATATCAATCTGGTATCTTCGGAAGATTGGAATTAAAATGTCACTTTGAGCATTAAAGTAAGCAAGAGAGGTTTTCTTTTCAAGAATGTATCAACAAGATTAAGATCCAGACACGTACTGAGATGTTCTATCTATATTCCATGTTATTGTTTTAGGCCTCTAAGCAAGTTGTCATATTATAATTCTCTTTTGCAAACCATATGTATTAGCTCATTATTAGGCATAAAATGATACAGGAAGTAACAATTTGAGCAACGTCAGGACCATTAGCTTTTATTCAAAGAAACTACTTCATTAGGAAAAAGAATATAAAAATATAATGAACTGAATGGAAAAATAGTCAATCCTCTCAAACAGAGGATTAGTTGCAGTGAACTTGGCATGATGAATTCACATTATATGATACTAACAGTGCAATATTAGCTATTAGCACAACACCTTAACACAAGGTTACTTAACCAGAGATCAAATAATTACGGCGGTTTCTATTGATTCAAGCCTTTTCTCCACATTGCTCTTATGAACTTGCCGTAATGAATAACTTAAAAATATGACTAGGAGTATATATCCAAAAGTTAGTGTTTCATTAGACAGTAGACTTTTGAGCTTCTAGGTTTATAACAAAAACTACTATAAAAACAATAATGCATGCATAACTGTTAATTGAACAGTTAACTTGATAATTATTGCAAGTACAAATTTCCTAATTAATATTTCATGACCTTACATTACTAACCTAAATGCATCAAATCAGAACACATAAAACGACAATTGGTTAATATCCAACTTTAGTAAATAAAAACATCAAACACATCACATGCAAAACCAAAATCGAAAGCTAGGAATTTTACCTAAATGATATTAGGAAGCCATAATCTCAACAGAAGGGCAACCTCAGAATTGAATAGCTGTTCAAGCAACCCTGCTAAAACTGCATCTCCTCCGTTGGACTAATCAACTTAATCACAAACTCTTTCTCCTTATAAAATCAAATTAGCACCTTCAAATAGGACACATATTCAAATTATCCCCTTTTACATGGCAAAGACAAGAGCCGACCGATGGGTGAGGAGTGGAGCTAAGTTGTCGCGATGGAAAGGGAATGGATAACAGTAATGGCGATGATGGTTAGTTACGAGATGATAGTGCGAAGAGGAATACTAATGCAAGACTATGATAGCGAGATGGTGGTGAGTTTGAGTCATGAGACCTGCTAGGAGCAACATGATGGATTTATAATAGTTGAAGCAGATTCAATGTATTTGATAGAAGGAATATTATGAATTGAAAGTGGTATTTAGGGATGAAGGAAAATTTGAGAAAGGCGGGCTCCAAAATAATTGAGAGCGCTCTCCCAATTTTTATCATTATGCAGCGGTTTTGTATACTAATTTTTTATTTTGTAAACTAAGATTGGATCAAGGGCAGCCTTTGCATTAAAACGCTGATATGTAATGCTGCCAAAGGACAGTTTTCTTGTAGTGGTTGGGCATAGCAGCTACTACCCCAACACCGTGAAACAACACTCCCATAATCGAGGGGTGCACCTAAATCGAATCACAAAAGTAATAGATATGGTAACGAAGAAGTGTGTCCGCTAGAGGTGGCGAACCTCAATGGCCCGGCATGGCTCCTATTTTAGTCATGTCAGGGGTCATCCAAAATCGTTCTCTTTCTTCAGTCAACGCGTTCATCAAAACCATCCACTTCGTTTTGGATCAACACTCCGCGTATAATAGTTATTAAAGTGGTTTTTGGTATCAACAGAGAGTATGTCCATATCCGATCCCGGTCTCTTTAATAACTACGTATTATTACACCGATGGTCATTTAATAAAATTTCAAAATAGTTATATTTCAAAACCGACATATCATTGCCAATTCAAAACCATATCAATACGATATCACTTTCACTTCAAATAAATCCATTTCCAAAATCATATCACTTTCCAAAGTTACATCGCTTTCGAAATCGTAAGTCTTTTAAATCAAAACACTTTGGAAATCAAAACCTTGAAATTCATAACACTTTGAAACTATAGTTTGAAATCATAACATTTTGGAATTCATAACACTTTCCTCTTAAATAGTTTAGATATTAAAATTAGTGTATATAATAAAATAGTTTATAAAATAAAAATAGTTTATATAAAATAGTTATAAGTTAAAATAGTTTATAATAAAATAATTATAGAAAATGATTTATATTAAAATAATTTATATTAAAATTTATAAAGTAAAATATAAATAGTTTTAAATATAGTTTAAAATACCTTATATAATAAAATAGCTTCCACGAATTCACAAATCGATTCAACTCAACTCGGATTCCAAAATTCAAATTTAATCAAATCTCAAATCATCAATTTCAATTCGATTCAGTTTCTAAATAGACCATTTCAAATTATCAATTTCAAATACATATTTGAACCACAAAATAAACCATTAAATTTCAATATATTTCAAAGCTTTAAATATTCCACATTTCAAAAACTAAATTTGATAATTCCATTTATTTCTAAATTTAATTTCATTACATTTAGTTTCTGAGATATTTCTTTAATCATTTCAATACATCTAAATACAACTTCAATTTACAAATTTATATAAACAAAATATCCCTTTTAAACTTATATAAGTTTGAAATATTCATTTAAGCCACTTTTTAATCAAATTCAAGTTATAAAACATATCTTAAGATTTCAAATTTAATAGATTTCGAATCAAACTTATTTAAGTATAATTATTAAATAATTAAGAATTCCAAATCAATTTTAAATTTATCTTTCAACCAGAAACATTATAAACTCTATGAAATTATAAATTTTACATAAATACTTAAACATATTTTATATCAACTTTATTAAGTCTTTAAAATCAACATTTATTAAAACCATATATTCCTTTTCAAAACAATAGAAATCATTTTTCAAAATATATATATATATATATAGACCAATGGTGCATGTATATAATTTTCTATCCTATGGTCAAGTGATACAGATATTTATCATTTCAATCCGTAATTTAAATTATATTCGGGTATATATCTTTTCAACCCGAAATCCCAAATTCAATTCAATTGAAAATCGCTTGGGTTTATCATTTCAACCCATAAAGATTTTCTCCTATTCTATAGATCGTTTGGGTATGTATCTGTTATGTGATCTTTGGCCAAAGCATCCTACAACCGAATCAACGCGTCTCCGAGAGATGCCGAACCAAAAGCTCCACCATACTCCTACCGGACCAACAGCAATACCGGACCTTGCTTCCCACCGAATCACCTCCTGCCGAACCAACCTTCTTCCACAGAACCACCGAATCACCTCCTGCCGAACCAACCTTCTTCCACAGAACCACCGAATCACCTCCTGCCGAACCAACCTTCTTCCACAGAACCACCGAATCACCTCCTGCCGAACCTACCTTCTTCCACAAAACCACCGAACCATCTCCACACCGGACCAACTCCACACCGGACCAACCTCACCAACTCCACACCGGACCAACCTCACCATCTCCACACCGGACCAACCTCACCATCCCACCACCGGTCCAAGCAACTACCGGTCCGCTCTACACTCCATCCTACCGAACCATGCTCCTTCTGGGCCAACAATACCAGGCCAGGTCGCGTCAGCCCAGGCCCACCAGCTGTTATATACATCCAAGACTCCTACCCCCAGCCTCACTCTATAAATAGAGGGGCAGGGGTACAGCAATGGGGAGAGGTTTGGAGAGCTCAAGCACGGAGAGAACTTTCAAACAACTTTCTTTTACTTGTATCAAAGCTTTGTACTTGTAATCAAAACAAGAGAAGAGAAATAACATATAAAGTGGACGTAGGCACATTCTGGCTGAACCACTATAAATCTGCGTGTCTTTTTACAGTTTAGCCCTTGTTTTTTCATATATTTGCATAAATCGCCCGAATCACTAAGAACAACATAAGATCTACCAAATCATACAACTTTGAGGTGTTTGTCCATTTTTTGTGCAAACATTTTTGGTGCTTTCATTGAGAGCTAGAAGCTCGAAGCTTCAGCTTCATCCGCTTAACAAGTTTTCCTAACAGCATCGTCCGCCACTTGGAAAACATGCCTCCCAAACAGAGAAAAGATGTTAACAAAGGAAAAAACATCGCATCTAGCAGTCTTCCAGATCCAGCTGTCACGAATCAAGTAAATCGTCCTCCTCCAGCAACAGTAACAAATGAAGAACATGCTAACCCAACTACTCCTGCCACAGAACAGCCTGCAGCAATTACTAGAGCAGATCTGGACAGAGTTGTGGTTGAAGTAACTAACCGCTTCACGTCCCAGCAGGAAGCCTTGGTGGACCATCTCATGTCACGCTTAAGGGACGCTGAAGAATCCAACCGCAACACTGAATCATGGGGCGAGTCCCAGTCAGGAGGATCTCAGAGACAACAAAGATCTTCCTTCTTCGAAGGAGCTAACGGCAGAAGTAGCCATGGTAGGAGCCGAGACCGGGCACAGCCCGAAGTTAGGCCTGAGGAAACGTTTGGTACCGAACCCAACGGGGGAGGCACCGGGCGAAGGTCAACTGTAGCCGAGTCTGTCATGCTGCCTAACCATAGAAGCGCCAGTGAACGGGGCCGAGCTAGAGTCCAGCCCGAAGTTGGACCCGAGGAAGTGCTTAGATCAGAACCCAGTAGGGGGAGATCGAGGCAAGGGCCAACTGTAGCTGACCCGAGCATGCTCACAGAAGATCAAAGGCAGCCTCTGGAATATATGAGGAATGATAGACGATACCATCCCTACAGGTCATCTGGACGGAATCAATCCCACAGAACAGAACCAAACTCATTTCTATCTGCTCCAAGTTCTGATAAAAGGATGGCACGCTTATTCAGAGAGTGTGTCCAACGGGAACAAAGAGATCGAGGGATAGGAGCTAGGGTAACCAGCCCTTTCGCCCGCAATATCGAAATTGCTATCACCCCCCGAGAATGGAAGATGCCAACAATGGAACCCTATAAAGGAACCTCCGATCCCGTTGTCCACTTACAGAGGTACACGCAGCATATGCTCATGAGTGGAGCGACAGAGGGAGTACTGTGCAAATGCTTTCCGCTCTTCTTAGCAGATCTTGCTACCTCCTGGTTTTGTCATCTACCCCAAGGATCCGTCAGCTCGTGGGAAATGTTGAAAGAAAAATTTATCAGTCAGTTCCGCATTCATGTGGAGCAACCTAAGGACGCTTATTCCTTATCCAGCGTCAAACAGAAACCTGGAGAAAAGCTGCAGCAATACCTAACCAGATTCAACGCCGCAGCAGCCGCAGTCCAAGATGCCGATGAGAAGCTTATCCTAATGGCCCTCTGCAGTGGTGTGCATCCAGACACTAAATTTGCTAGAAGGTTGACAAAGAAAAACTAGCTACTTTACCCGATTTCTTCCATGAAGCCGGGAAATACATGAGGCTTGAGGATGCTGCCGTTGAGGGGCAGTCAGGACAGCAAAATAAGACTACCCATGGCAACGCCCCTGCTGTGGCAAGGGACGTTCGAAGAAATGATTCCAGAGACAATGCTGGGGCAAGAAGGGAGAAAAGCGCCTATATCGGCCAGGACCAAGATTCGACACTTACACCCCTTTGAACGAGACCGTCGAAAATATCTTCCTTGCCACCCAAGGCGAAGTTAGATACAAACGCCCACCATACAAGAAAGAATCAGATAACGCACAAAAGTCTGGAAAATTCTGCCGCTTCCACGAATCTCACGGGCATGATACCAACGAATGCCATCATCTCCGAGATCTGATTGAGGACACATCAGAAGAAAGAAACTGGAACGTTATGTAAATGGTCAGGACAGGACCCCAGCTCCTGCCAATGAAAACCCAAGGGTACCCTCACCGGGGGCCGACAGAGGAAACCGCAACGCTAGCAGCTCTAGCCAAGAAAAGATAGTGGTCCATACCATCTCAGGAGGGCCACACATCGCAGACAGAAGCTGGAAAGAGATGGAAAGATACGGAAAGTCGTTTAGAGACAATAAAGACTATGTCAATTCGGTTATAGAAGAGCGCCACCCGAAGCGGAAAGAAAGTAATGACATCACGTTCGGTAAGCGTGACCTAGAAGGAAGGCAGTACCCTCACATGGATCCCATGGTCATCTCTGCCCGACTTGGTCCCGCCAAAGTATACCGAATCCTGGTAGACACTGGAAGCTCGGTAAACATCCTATTCAAACACGCATTCGACAAAATGAAGTTATCAATGAAGGATGTATCCCCCTGCGATAAACCACTGCACGGCTTCACTGGAGATGCGAAGATGCCACTCGGGCAACTGGACCTTTTTGTTGAAATTGGAAGCCATCCCCGCTCTACTGTACGGAAACAAACGTTTGTGCTAATAGAAAACCAGTCGGCCTACAACGCCTTCTTAGGAAGGCCATCCTTGTCTGACTTCCAAATTGTCTTAGCCCCATGGTGCCTAAAGATGAAATTCCCAACAGACGATGGAGTAGGGGAAGTGGAAGGAGACCAGGACGTTGCTTGAGACTGCTATGTAACTGAACTTCGCAACAACCACAGGAAGGATAAAGGGAAGGGTGTAGAGATTGCCCTCTGCACAAAAAGCCTAGAAGCATAGCAACTAAAGAAAGCCCCTCCTCTTCGATATACCAGCGACCCTTTCAATGAATTAGACCCTAGGGACAAAGAGGAGGAGGCCACTACCGAGCCTGCAGAGGCTATGGAGTTTATATCTGTAGACAAGCACGACTCAAGTAGACTATTGAAAATTGGGTCCCAACTAAAAGCCGAATTGAAGGAACAGCTCATCGATTTTCTCCGCCACAACTTGGATGTATTCGCTTGGTCACACGCTGACATGACCGGAATCTCCCCCGACATAGCATGGCACGTATTAAACATTGATCCTACCAAGGCGCCTGTAAAACAAAGAAAGAGAAGTATGGGGGCAGAGCGATCAGCAGCCCTCGATGAAGAAGTAAAAAAACCTACTCGCCAATGACTTCATACGAGAAGCTATCTACCCGGAATGGATCGCCAACCCGGTGCTAGTAAAAAAGGCTAATGGGAAGTGGCGAACCTGCATTGACTTTTCCAACCTAAACGACGCCTGCCCAAAGGATTGCTTCCCACTTCCCAGAATCGACCAACTTGTAGACAGCACAGCCGGGCACGAACTCCTATCTTTTATGGATGCATACTCAGGATATAACCAAATTCCTATGCATGCTCCCGACCAAGACCACACTAGTTTCATCACCGATCGAGGTTTATACTGCTATAAGGTAATGCCTTTCGGACTTAAAAATGCAGGAGCCACCTACCAGCGCCTCGTCAACAAGATGTTTGCGGGGCTAATAGGACAAACTATGGAAGTATATGTGGATGACATGCTGGTAAAGTCAAGGAAAGCCAAAGATCACGTAAGCCACCTAGGCAAGATGTTTCAAGTACTTCGACAATATGGAATGAAGTTGAATCCACTAAAATGCTCCTTCAGAGTGTCATCAGGAAAGTTCTTAGGATTCATCGTTCATGCCAGAGGGATAGAAGCAAACCTTGAACAAGTCCGAGCGCTAAGGGATATTAAGATACCTTCCACTCGGAAGGAAATGCAAAGTTTGAACGGAAAAGTGGCCGCTCTAAGCCGATTCATCTCCAAGGCGACGGACAAGTGCATCCCCTTTTTTGAAGCCCTAAAGAAAGACAAGGGAAAGTTCGAATGGACTGGCGAATGCCTAACCGCTTTCCTTCACTTAATCGAACACCTCCAGAAACCACCGGTACTCTCAACTCCAAGCGAAGGAGAAGAATTATACCTATACCTCGCTGTGTCATCTCACGCCCTAAGCGCTGCCTTGGTAAGGGAAGACAACCGCACGCAACGGCCAGTTTACTTCGTCAGTAAAAGGTTTACTGGGGAAGAAGTTAGATATCCTAAACTTGAGAAGTTAGCATACTGTTTACTAATCACTTCACGAAAACTACGTCACTACTTCCAATCCCATTCAATCAAAGTTCTGACCAATCAACCACTGAGGCAGGTACTCCATCGTCCCAACACTTCCGGGCGACTACTTAAATGGTGCATTGAGCTGAGCCAATATAATATCACCTATCACCCTCGCACCGCCATCAAGGGACAAGCCATGGCTGATTTCATTGCAGAATTCACTACCAACGAGGATAAGGAGCAATTGGAATTAACAGAACATATCAAGTGGAATCTCTTTGTGGACGGTGCATCTAACGAACAAGGCTCGGGGGCAGGTGTGGTAATAATCACTCCCAGGGGAAATAAACTGCACTATGCTATAAGGTTGGAGTTCGCTGCCACCAACAACGATGTAGAATATGAAGCAGTGATAGCTGGACTAGAAATTGCCAAAGAAATCGGGGCCAATTCTTTGTGTCTTCACAGCGATTCTCAACTTATTGTTAATCAAATACTAGGAGAATTCCAAGCTCGAGAAGAACGACTCATAGCATATCTAAAGAAGACCAAGTTACTTCTCAGCCGATTGGACCACTACTTAGTCAAACATATCCCTCGGGAGGAGAACCGAGAGGTCGACGAATTAGCAAAGCAAGCAAGTGTGAGAGACATCGCCATCTTTGGGGCAGTAACCATCTCAAAGTAACTGGTCCCAAGTTTTGAGCAAGTAAATCTGATAGCTGCAACCGAAGAAGCAACTTGGATGACTCCCATCCGAGACTACCTACAAAGTGGCACTCTACCCAACGGGCGTAACGAAGTCAAGAAAATCTTGAGGAAAGCATCCCGCTACACAATACAAGAAGACATCCTCTATCGACGCGGATTCTCTAACCCGTTATTAAGGTGTGTCGCCGGGAGAGAAGCCAAGGAAATCTTATCCAACATCCATCAGGGGAGCTGCGGAGATCACACCGGAGGGCAAACATTAGCAAAAAAGATACTCCGGTACGGATATTTCTGGCCCACCTTAAGCAAGGATGCCTTAGATTTCGTCAAGAAGTGTGACAGATGCCAGAAATTTGCTAAGATTCCACGGCTACCAACAACTGAGATTACTCAAATGACCAGCCCTTGGCCCTTCGCAATATGGGGAATTGACTTAATCGGCGAGCTACCGATGGGCCGAGGCGGGGCCAAATATGCTATAGTGGCAGTTGATTACTTCACCAAATGGGTGGAAGCGGAACCACTGAATAAAGTATCTTCAGCAAAAGTTATTAACTTCTTAATCAAAAATGTTCTATGCAGGTACGGAGTCCCACTCAAAATCATATCAGACAATGGACTTTAGTTTGACAGCGAGGAATTCGCCAACTGGTGCCAAGAACACGGAATTCATAAAAGCTTCTCATCCGTAGCATATCCCCAGGCAAACAGACAAGTCGAAGCGGTCAACAAAATTCTGAAAACTCTGATCAAAAAGAAGCTCGAAAAGTCAAAGGGCGCTTGGGTGGATGAACTCCCTACGGCACTGTGGGCCTACCGCACATCTTTCAGAACATCAACGGGGCACACTCCTTTCTCTTTGGCATACGGATCGGAGGCTATGCTCCCAGTTGAAACCATTGTGCCTTCCCACCGTAGGATCCACTATAACCCGGAAGAGAATGAAGAGCTCCTCCACATGTCTTTGGATCTAGTTGAGGAGAGAAGAAACGATGCAGTCCTTAAAACAGCAGCCCACAAGCAGAAAGTGGCGGCGCAATACAACTCCAAAGTCAAGCATCGTACCTTACAAGAAGGGGATCTTGTCCTCAAGCGAATCTTCCCTCGCCCCGGAGCACTAGACCCAATCTGGGATGGACCATATGTAATTCATAAAGATCTCCACAACGGAGCCTATATTTTGTCAACAGTGGACGGAGAGGTGTTCCAGAGGGCATGGAACATCCAACACCTCCGTCGATACTTTTCTTAACTTGTATTGCCCATATGAAGTGAATTAACAAAGAGAATCAGTGGACGTAGGGCTTTTCATGCCGAACCACTTTAAAAAACTGTCTCTTTTTTAACTTGTTCCTTTATATCTTGGCTACTTGTTAACTTTATCCTTTTCTGTTGAACAAAATCCTATGCGTATAACATTTCCACTCAAAGCACTCCACGGTGCAACTTCGCCTGGGCAAAACCTAACAGGTACTATGCGAATCTATGCCCTCGCCAATGAGACACTTTCGCTCCAGCATCCCTCTGCTGTGGGTTAACTCATTGCTCGCGACGGCCCTTAAAGCCAACTGTAATGAGCCGATTATAAGCCACCGAGAAGGCCGACTATAGCCGAGGCAGCTCATTACGGCGTTAGGCTCACCGGCAACTGTGAACCGACTATAAGCCCCAACATAAGGTGTGGCCAGCCAGGGGCAGTTCACAGTTGACGATCGGCACCCACGCTAGCCGGCCACAGTAAATCGAATAATACCCACGATTACGGGCCATAATGGCCCGGGTAGTTATTGTGCGCGATCTCGGCTCCGATGTGTCTTAGGTACGGCTGTGGTAAAAAAGAATTAACTCCCCGCGAAGGCGTAAGATGGGTGACAAATGTCTCCAAGACCCACAGCTAGGGAAAGTGACTACAAAACCCGTTTGCCATGAACTTAAGCACATCGAAGGCCTTCCGTGATTGGAAGTTTTACTATTTCACATATTTCAATTTTACTTAAAAAGCTTTCCTCCTATCCTCTATAACAATCCATAAAGTACAGGATACAAAGTAGGAGATACTCGCCAATGGATGCAGGGATTCACAATCGGATGGCAGGGCATTCAACTGTTTTCCATGATATTCAAAACTGCCATCTACAAACAGAACATGAAGGGCGGTATTTTCTTCCTTTATGTACAAATACATGACTATAATTTATTCACACCACACACTAACATTGCAAGTCATGAAATTATGTCTTAAACCAGAACCCGACATCAAACACAATTTAATTACAAGAATATACATAGCTATATTTCTCATGCGACATGCCAAAATAACAGCAAACATTCAAAAGACGACAAAATCAGCTTAAGTTAAAGAATTACATGTCAAAAATAAGACTATTTATTACAAGTGGCAGAATATTACAACCTAAAGGCTACTTTACCATTTTTCGACTAACATATACAACCCTGTCAAATCCGCAAAAAGAGTTTTTCCAGGTATAATCAAGGGGCCGGCTGCAGTGGAGCTTTATCCTTGTCCTGTCGACCCCCTGTCCAGTCAGAGAAAGGATTCATTAGCAATAAGCGACCAAGTCAATGGAGAAACTAAAAAGGAAGACTTACCAACATATGCTTATTGGCCATCCTGGTCGTCATCATCTACTTGCACCCCTGCCTCCTCAGCAGCAAGCAACCGCATACCCTCCTTCACCGCCACCTTCTCCCCCTTGGCAAACTGGGCCGTGACCACATCCATGTTGAAGGCCACGCCACCATCTTTATCCGCATCGGCCTTAGCCTCCTCCAAAGCCCGAAGATAGATCTTAGCCATGACCCTAGGATAATCATCCATCCAGGACAGGTTGCCCTGCTTCCAAGTTCGGAAGTACATGTCCTGAAGCATTTCATCCATCATCCCCTCATTCTCCTCAAACTCCCTCATCCGGGCCTCGGAAGCCGACAACCTTCCAACAGCAGCTTCTCTCTCCAAACGGTATCTCGAGCAGTCAGCCTGAAGGGATTTCCGCATCACCTCCATCTCCTCCTTCAGCCTAACCTGAGCAAGCTCTGCGGCTTCAAGCTTCCCCGACAGCTCCTCTACCCGCTCAAGATCCGCCCTTCGAACCTCATCCACTGTCGAGATGGCCATATTTATCTGCTCCTTGCAGGCAGCCTCCATCTTCCGCAGTTCCGCCTTACTAGCCTCCTCCATAGCCTTCCTCAACCGCCCGGAGGCAGCCTCATGCTGAGAAATCTGAATGGCCTGATCAGCGAGCTGTTTGGCCTGGTCCGAAACCACCAATCTTAGTCGGATGTTGGCACTCCCAATCTCCTCTCCAGCCTTAACCAGCCAGGCATGATGCCCTATCAGCTTCCTAGTCTCCTCCGCCACCCGATCAATATTAGCCTTGGCCTTGTCTCCCATGGTAACTATCCGAGTGGTAAGTAGATCGAGATCTAAGGACTTAGCTTCATCAAGCACCCGTACCATGGGATTGCGGGGAAGAAGGTGATCACCAGTAACCTCGTCAAAGGTAATGTCGTGGGAACTTGGATCCAGATTAGGATGACCCGCAAATGGATTACGAGCCAAGTCAGGGCGATCGATATGAGTAACGGAAGGGTTTCCGGACGGGCGCGGAGAGAGTGCAAACTCGCTGTCCTCCTCCGTGATGTCATGAAGAGGCTGAGCCGGGAGCTGAGGACCGGGCGAAGTTTTGGATAAGGGATGACTCCTCTTTCTCTGCTGAATACCTTCTTCGATAACCCCGAGAAGAGGACGATAGCCGACTACATCCCCGGAGCGGTGGGTCGAAGGCTTCGGCTTGACAGAAGTTTTGGAAAGCTTATATTTCTCAAGCCTGTGCCGAAGGTCTGAGGCCTTGGATGTCTTGCCTGCTCCTGATATGAAAAACAAGTGTCACAAGCTTACATCACTATATGATTCGAGAAACGTGGTAAAGTACAAGTTAAAAGAAGAAAGAAAGCACGTCTGTTATACAAACCCTGGGGAGAAGTAGGATACTGCAATAAGTCCTGGATTTCATTCCAGGACGGGAGCGGATCATAAAATATTCCTAAGTCCCTATCATTAATGAAGCAAGCAGGAGTCAAGAGTTCACCTTGAGTCATCGGAGCCACCTTGGCTGGAATGGTCTGAAAAGACTCGCTTGCACCGGTCCCGGCCTTGTCCGCTGTCCCGGTTTTCTCTACCAAAGCCGGATCTTCGTCCAGCCCCTCGAAAGCCTAGTGGAACACATCATCCGTCCACTCCTGAATCTCGCCCGCCTGCCCAGGAAGCAAGGCCCCGATGCCATCGCCACCTTTATCACCTTCCCGACCATCTCCACCCTCACCTATTTCCTCCTCTATGTCTTCCTCCTCCTGGGTAAGTGGACAATTGCTGGGGGAGGGACCGTCCGACTTCTTGAGTTTCTTACCTCCGACGGCTGGAGGTTTTGTGAAAGGTTTCCTCTTGCTACTCTCTACCGTAACACCTCCCTTAGTCTGAACAGCCACCCTCTCCTCCGTCGTTTCCCACAGCTTGACTACTGACTGCTGTGGAAGGATTAAGTTATACTCCAAAAGGGTCGCATTTCTGATCAGGAAGGCAGATGATCTATATTTCCCGAGAATAGCTTCTATCTCAGCCGCCGTCTGAACCAGGCGGTCAGTCTCCACAACCGCAAAGCCACCTGTCGCTAGCAAAAATAAGAAAGTATGAGAAAAAGCATCGCGATCATAACGGAAATTATAAGTAAAAGCATCAACTTACATCCAGAAGTAGAGCGCCGAATTGAAACAGAGTCGTCCCTGACAAAGAACCATTCCTTCTTGAACATGCTGAATTTGGAATACAGATCCAAGACCGGCTTGAAGGTCACAGCTGACTCCAAGCTAATGTATGGGGACCCCTTCTTATAGCCCCTCAGATTATATAGATACCGGATCTCTTGGTTGGAGGGAACACGACCATACTTCCTCTGGAAAATGACGAAGAGGCTCACCAGTATAGCATAGGAGTTGGGTTAAAGCTGGAATGGGGCCACCTTTAGATATGTGAGGAAGCTGGCTATCCAAGCGTTAAGAGGAGGAATGGCACCACACATGCAGTGGTATCTGCTGTAGGCGAAGTACCCTTCAGGAGGATCATACGGCATAACGTCTCTCCCAGGCAATAGCAAGTGCGCCCTATCGATTCCAAAGGATCGGGAAACGACATCAAGCTGCTCCTCCTTGAGGGAGCTAGGAAAGCAATCGGGCTGGGAGTTCAGAAGTTCCTGAGGGCCGTACCCGTCCACTAGCGATCTCGGGGTTGGTCCCTGACGTTCTTGATTCGGCTGAGCTGGGGGCACGGCAGAGGAACCTCCTTCGCCCGCGGATTTCTTTTTGTCTGATCGAGTTTCCGCTTTACGAGACATTATCTGCAACACCGGAAAAGCACATCGTTAGAACAGAAGATGTAAACAGATAAATGCAGAAGTCCATTCGGTATTATAGTATGGAGGTCCATTCGGTATTGTCATATGAGAGTTCATTCGGTATTACAGTACGAAGGTTCATTCGGTATTATAATATAAAAGTTCATCCGGCAGTAAAATAAGTCACACCTGGTTCGGTTAACACCACTGATTCGGCAAAAGGTAGGAATTTTGATTCGGCAATCTCGGATAGTAATGAAACCACGATGGCATAGCTCCCATACTTATAGGCAAAGGAGAGGCCACCGAACCAACACATTCGGCACACAGGACCGAACAAGGACGACCAGGCTTAACCAAAGCATGCCTTGTGCATACACACGCCCTACTTTGGGGGGCAAGTGTTATGTGATCTTTGGCCAAAGCATCCTACAACCGAATCAACGCGTCTCCGAGAGATGCCGAACCAAAAGCTCCACCATACTCCTACCGAACCAACAGCAATACCGGACCTTGCTTCCCACCGAATCACCTCCTGCCGAACCAACCTTCTTCCACAGAACCACCGAATCACCTCCTGCCGAACCAACCTTCTTCCACAGAACCACCGAATCACCTCCTGCCGAACCTACCTTCTTCCACAGAACCACCGAACCATCTCCACACCGGACCAACTCCACACCGGACCAACCTCACCAACTCCACACCGGACCAACCTCACCATCTCCACACCGGACCAACCTCACCATCCCACCACCGGTCCAAGCAACTACCGGTCCGCTCTACACTCCATCCTACCGAACCATGCTCCTTCTAGGCCAACAATACCAGGCCAGGTCGCGTCAGCCCAGGCCCACCAGCTATTATATACATCCAAGACCCCTACCCCCAGCCTCACTCTATAAATAGAGGGGTAGGGGTACAGCAATGGGGAGAGGTTTGGAGAGCTCAAGCACGGAGAGAACTTTCAAACAACTTTCTTTTACTTGTATCAAAGCTTTGTACTTGTAATCAAAACAAGAGAAGAGAAATAACATATAAAGTGGACGTAGGCACATTCTGGCTGAACCACTATAAATCTGCATGTCTTTTTACAGTTTAGCCCCTGTTTTTTCATATATTTGCATAAATCACCCGAATCACTAAGAACAACATAAGATCTACTAAATCATACAACTTTGAGGTGTTTGTCCATTTTTTGTGCAAACAGTATCATTTCAACCCATAGTGAATTCTATACTAACAGGGAACTTGCAGAGTGATAACATATATGATAATAATATAACAACGGTAACAAGCATATATCATCAGTATAAATAACAGATAAGGGTGTCAGATGTCACGGGTGAACAGATATAGATAATGGCATATATGTAGCAATATAAATAACGGATAATGGTGTCAGATGTCACTGGTGAACAGATACAGATGATGGCATATATATAGCAATGTGAATAACTAGCAGTAGCATATTTCAATTGTCGTTTCAATTGAAATCAAATTTAATAAATAAAAGAACGTTAACCGTGAGTGATTGCTCACCTTTCGAGGCTAGAAATGAACGAGACTGAGATGAGTTACGAATCTAAGCGCGAAATCCAAAGCAAAGCTAGATGGATACGGATTCGACGGACAAGCTGATAGATAAGGAATTGACGAAATCAAATCAGAACTGGATCGATGAAGATAACTGGTATAAATGAACTTATATATAAATATATATAAATCAAATGCTAAAATCAACAGATATTAAATTAAATATATATGTATGTATTTCAAAATCCAAATGTTAAAATTAAAACACACATAAAAATCAAACATATTTATACACTATGTTTTGAGATAAATACATCTAATTGCAAAATACTTCCGTTTCTTAAAATAAAATGTACATAAATCCAACTTTATTATAAAGTAATATATATATATATAAACTAAATGTCCACGTATAAACTACTATACACTTGAAATAAATGTTTTATCAAGGCATATATAAACACTATGCCTAAGTTTTGGAAAATATATATAAAACTAATATACATGACTTTCATACGTAAAATACTTTGAGATCTAAATATATGTATACTAATATATATAACCAGCATCTTATAAACATAAACATATGTATAACAGCAAGTTAAAACTGAACCCAAATTATGATATAAATATATATATATATATATATAATACTCAAAACTGTTATAGCTTATAAGTTGATATCCAAGCAGCTCAATGTATATAACAATGAATATATATATATACAAACATTATATGTTATATTTAAAACAATATTTAATATAAAATCAATAAAAAAACAACTTAACTTATATATACTGACACACACCATACTAACATATAAACTATGACTACAACCTTATATATACATACACTTCATACAAAATACTGTCACCGGTAAGATATAAAATATACATATCCTATACATATTTCTTTCAAACTTCCAACTGTACATTTGAATATGGTATATATATATACTTAAAACTATATATACTATATGACAACTCGAATTAAACAATATTCAAACAGATCAGAAATAAACATGATATTCTCTTTAAAACTATTGCAAATCTTTACGGTATATTACTTTAAAACATCATCCCGCTGGCATAGATAAATATGTATACTTTTTTTTTCTTTTTTTTCTTGTACACTAAACCCATAATAAAAATAAATGCAGATGTATTATATACACATATATACTTAACAACTAGTATATATATACTTAGTCAGACTTTAAAACTAAACTGGACTGTAGGCATATATATATATATATATAGATATAACTGCAATATAACACGAACTGTTCTATGAATATGCATACAACCATCTCGACTTATGTACATGAACAACAGGTTAGACGACTTATATATACTATAAACTCAATATATACATATACTCACTGACGCATATATATATATATACAAACTAAAAATAATAATAATATATATACCTTAACAAAGGGGCGGAGAGGAACGACTGACGAAGTGGCACGAGTGTCGGCTGCCAGTGCCGGTTTCAGGCGACGCTGCAGCGATGAGGAGGCCTGGATTGATGATCGGCGAGAGGAGGGATGGGTCACCTCTGGGAGGGTTTGGAGGACCTCGGCCAGGCTAGGGGTTTGCCTCGCGTTGATGGGTTCGGCGGTGAGGGTGACGAGTGGCGGTTGCATCGACTGGTGGGGATGGTGGATAGGGAAGAGGAGATGTTGGGTTCGAGGTGGCTATGCTCGAAGGCACATGAGAAAGAGGAGAGGAGGTTCGGTCACATAGGGATGAACAGGCGAAAATGGTGGAAGGTGGGTTCATCGATGGGCCTTGAAGAGAGGGAGGTAGGAAAATAAATGGGTGGGCAAGTTAAAGATGACAGCAGGCTTCATAACTTAATATTATTGCTTTAGTATAAAATAGCAGAGAGAAAATGTGGAAGAAGAACAATAGCAGCAGAGTGAAATGACAAAGGAAAGTAGAACGAATCATATTAATTGAAATCAAAAAAAGAAAAAGTCAATAGTCACATTCACGAATCATAAATGGCTAGTGGCTGATGGGTTATTTGATTTACTCGTTTCACGGTGGGCATTGATTTCAACAGTTAGGTAGACGGAAGGACAAGAATTCAAAAGGTTTTAAAACGATACGATATAAAAATCGTTTTATAGATCCCACCGTGCATTGGACATCGAAATTGACAATTGAATATACCGTAGAGATCAGCATGACGAGATGATCAAAACAGTATATAGATATCAGTGGTATGATTGAATTATAAAAATTCAAATTTTCTACTAGCGGAAAATGCAGTAAAACGCAGAAAAATAAGATCGACGGAGCTAAAGAATTCCGAATTTGGAAAAACGAAAAATGACGTCTTAGTCAGAAGATGAATTAGAATTTTTCTATGTAAAAATATTCAGGTTTTTAAAACATTTTATTATCATCAATTTTAACCGGTATAAATTGAAATAAAATTACACTAGAAAATAACTTCCAAATTATCTGATGAAAATTTACCAGATGCTATGATTAATTAGACGCATTCCAAATATCAAATTTTTATTTCAAAATTTTATCGTTTAAAATTTTACAAAATTTCAACTAATTACGTTATTAAAACAATTAATATTTACGGGTCGTTACAACCTGTGCACTTCTCTGGCATTGTGCACACAATAGTCAAATATCCTTCACCATCCACAAACCCCAGACCACTTCATACCAACTGCCTATGCCACACAAGCCACAAACTTGCAACACAGTTCCATATGCAACATCTTACCTAACCAGACATCCCACCACATTCAATTTCAAACATACTCAATTACTACAACCCATGAATCATCTCCATAACCACCTCTGCACATTGCACCACTGCCTACATCTTCTGTCTCAAACCACCCTATGCCTTGTGCCACACTTTTAAACCGTGTGCATATAACAGTCAACCATCTCTATGCAAACTGCCTCATACCTCATCTCAACATACTACAATCAAACACATCATCTCCTTCAACCTACCATACATACATAACCACTGCCATCTCTACAACCTTCATATACTTGCATACTGCCTGCCTTCACGCTCCTCTGATGTAACGACCCGATATTTTCAACCATTCGCATCCGCACATGTCGGACTTGAATTGTTCAAAATATCAGATTGTTATCGTCAAAACTCAGCATATACAGTAAATAAATAATCACAAAATCACAGACACAGAGTAATATAACAATAGTGCAGCGGAAACAAAAGAATAGTAGTTCATGAAGCTATTATATATATATATATATAACAGAGTTAAACAAGATACAACAGAAGTCTTGAATACAATAGTCAAATACAAGATCAGAATACATCACTGGAATCAACTGAATATCTGAAAGCTAGATAGATAGCTGGATCTCTAAGAGAAGTTCCAACTCCAAAGGTGAGCCTCGAATACTAGTACACTCAGTCTGACCCAAGTGTAAAGCAAAACACAAAACACTCGAGTCAGGATTAACATTCTTATATCAATAAATCCAACTCAAGCGAAATAACAACTGAAAATACAAGTAACTCAGAGGTTGTTTGGGATAACCATCCTCTAAGGATCCGTTAAACTATTTATATATAGTAGTGTACTCTAAGTAGATAATGCCTATCAGTAATATAAAATATCAAAATAGCGTTAAGGCGTTACCATTACCCCCCTTAACACATTTTATATAAGCGCCATAGTCTATACAGCACTGTAAACTCCACCGTAAACTAGTTGGCTATCAGGGAGTACTCCATAGGTATAACACGAAACAAATCGTAGTGGTCGTGCATAGGGATACGAGTATGATAAGGCACATGAGGCAATACCCAAGGTAGTGAAACTACCATTTTCCTGATCCGGACTGGTGAGAACGCATTGCCGCAACGATCGCAACACCGCGAAACAACAATCCCAATTCAAGGGTGCGCACCAATCAAAACAAGTAATGAGTAGTTTACGAAGAAGTGTGTCCGCTAGAGGTAGCTAACCTCACTGGTCCGGCACGGCTCCTGTTTAAGTCATTTCCAATTTGACACAAGTGTCAAGGTCATCCGTTATCGTTCTCTTTCTTCAAATCCAGCAACGTTATCATTCCAACCACTTCATTCTGGATCACACTCCGCGTATAATAGTTATTAAAGTGGTTTTCGGTTTAGACAGAGAGTATGTCCCAAACCGATCCCGGACTCTTTAATAACTACGTAATTATTACACTGATTGGTCATTTAATAAACTTTCAAAATAGTTTATATTTCAAAACCAAAATATCATTGCCATTTCAAAACCATATCAATACGATATCACTTCCATTTCAAAACCAAATAAGATATCATTTCCATTTCAAATATATCCATCTCAAATATATCCATTTACAAAATCTTAGTACTTCAAAGTTATAACACTTTCTAAGTCAAACACTTTGGAAATCAAAATTTAGAAATCATAATGCTTTGGAATCATAACACTTCCCACTTAACCATTTAAATATAAATAATAGTATATATAATAAAATAGTTTATAATTTAAAATAGTTTATATAAAAATAGTTATAATTTGAAATAGTTTATATTAAAAATAATTTATATTAAAATAGTTTATATGAAATAAATTTATAAAGTAACATATATAAATAGTTTTAAATATAATTTAAAAATACTTTATATAATAAAATAGCTTCCTCAAATTTCACAAATCAATTCCAAATCAACACCAATCCCAAAATTTCAAATTTAGTCAAATCTCAAATCATCGGTTTCAATTCAATTCAGTTCTCGATAAATTATTATATCGATTTCAAATACAGATTTGAACCACAAATAAACCATTCCAATTTCACTATATTTCAAAGCTTTAAATATTCAACATTTTCAAACTAAATTCGATAATTTCATATATATATATATATATATATCAAATTCACTTTACTATTATTAAGCTTGAAATATTTACTTAATCATTTCAGTATCAGTTAAATAAACTTCAATTTACAAATTTAAATAAACAAAATATCTCATTAAAATTTATTTAAGTTTGCAATATTCATTTAAGTCACTTTAACCACATCTAAGTTAAAGATCATATCTTTAAAATTTCAATTTTAATAAATTTCAAATCAAACTTATTTAAGTATAATTCTTAAATAACTATAATTTCAAATCAATTTCAAATTTATCTTTCAACCTGTATCTCATAACACTATATTTGAAAAATATAAATTTTAAATAAATACTTAAACATATTTTATATTGATTAAATCAACTTTAATAAGTCTTTAAAAAGCAATATTTATTAAACCATATATTTCTTTCCAAAACCATAGAAATCTTTTTCAAAATATTTATATATAGACCAACGGTGTCTATATATAATTTGCTATGCTATCGTCAAGTGATACAGATATTTATCATTTCAATTCGCAATTTAAAATATATTCGGGTATATATCTTTTCAACCCGAAATCCCAAATTCAATTCAATTGAAAATCGCTTGGGTTTATCATTTCAACCCATAACGAATTTCTCCTATTCTACAGATCGTTCGGGTATGTATCATTTCAACCCATAGTGAATTCTATACTAACAAGGAACTTGCAGAGTGATAACAGATGTGATAATAATATAACAATCAGCAACAGTCATATATCATCAATGATAAATAACAGATAATGGTGTCAGATGTTACAGGTGAACAGATACAGAAACGGCATATATATAGCAATGTAAACAACTAACAGCAGCATATTTAAATTGTTGTTTCAATTGAAATCAAATTTAATAAATATAAGAACATTAATCGTGAGTGATTGCTCTACTTTCGAGGCTAGAGAAGAACGAGAATGAGATAGGTTACGAATCCAAGCACGGATTTTGAAGCAAAGCACGATGGAAACAAGTTTGATGGACAAAGCTGGTAAATTAGAAATCAAGAACCGAATCAGTTTGATATAACAGAAAAAGATGTATATTATATTATTATTATTATTATTATTATTATAAAAATCAATTTAAACATATATCTCAAATTAAAATTTAATTCAACACTTCAAACAAAGTCTCCTTATATTTATATATTTGAAAACCAATTAATGCATACTCATTTATATAAATTAATATGTAAACATATACCACTTATATTATATACTAACATACATGATATATATATTCGAACATGATATATATAAGTTCATAAAACCAACACAATAAACCATAAAATAAACGTTTATAAACAAATAGGCATAACAACCTATTTACAGTAACCCTTAAGAATATATATACTATTATATTGACAATTTTTAACAGCCCTGTTGCTTCAAAATTTCCTATGCAAAAACCATACCTTAAAACATTACAGTCCCCAATACTTGCAGTTTATAATATAAAATCAGATATACCTTTATATTTTTCTCTTCAAGCTACTATATAGGTACACAAACACAAGATATAATTGAAACGAGCTTACCTAACATATATAAACTAACATCCGTATATGCCTTTACTTCACTTTTTATTTTTTTATTTTGAAAACCGAAGACACGTATACATACGTGTACATATATAAACCACTTTACAAAATAATAATAATACTTTATAAAACATTGTTATCTTACGCTAAATAATAATGTATATATGCAGACAACAGTTTATAAGAAATATAATTTGTAAAACTTTTGTATTATTATTATAACATATATACTAACTGTACAAAAATATATATATATATAACACTAGATAAAATATTAGATATAAACTATAGATATATAATACAGTAACATATAAGTAGCCTATTCAAAATTAACGTATTGGAAACTATATATATATACATAACAGCCTATATAAAATGAGCTAACAGACTAAACTGTAAGAAAAAGATAATATACATACTTCCGTCATTCAGTTGTAAATATACTACAACATTAATTACAATAGCTTATATATATACACTTAGTTATATAGGCAGATTTACATATAACCAATATATGTACGATATATGCAAAAATCATTTTTATGCGGCTTGTATTCAGATATATGCATGCGACAACTGCAGCTTGGTATATGTATATATACAATAACAACATATTTTTATAAATTTTAAACTTAAACCAACTACACATAAATATATAAACTTATATATGTTAGCTACGACTGATACACACACACTAATGTAAACTTAGATATATAACCAACATATTAAACTAGATATTACAGGAATAAACTTTATCTCTACTACATATATATAAATATATATATTACTGGCATATATTATATATAAATATATAAATACATGTTCACTTCATAGACTTACCCATATATAAATTCAAAAGGAAAGAGAAGAGAAGTGCTTGGGTCGGAGGGGACTGATGTCGAGCAAAGGAGGGGAGCTTGGTCGTTCGCTGGTAGGGTCGTCGACAGGGGAGGTGGAGGAGAAATAGAGAGGCCGATATAATTGGTGCTATGGGTCTCGGGTCTGCGTCGGAGGGAGGCCGAGGAGTGGACAGGGGAGAAGAGGCGGAAAAGCTGTCGGGCTTAGCAGTGGTGACTCGTGGATCTGGAGACGAGCTAAGCAATGGAGTCGAGTAGTGCAAATCTAGGCATGCAAGATTTAAAATGTGTGCTTATACTTTCCTTTATATTTTATTTTATTTTATAACAGAGAAGATGAGGAGAGAAATGGAGGAGCAGATCTCAACGAAACGGGAGAATGGCAGGTTTGAGAATGAGCAGGCATCTCTAAACCACAATATAACTTTCATTATAAAAACTGTGTATTATTAATTATGTATATTAATTTTCTTTTAAACAACAGACTAACAATGAAAAATGAAAGGACGACTGAGTTAGATTGGAGCTAGGGAAAAGCAAAGACAGATGTTGAAAGGAAGTGAAAGGACACCGATAATATATTACAACCATGGAAGTATAAAAGTCAGCACGAATTCCGGGATTTGAAAAGCAAAAGGCTGCTTTGAATCCAACAGTTGATATATGAACAGACAAGAACCCAAAAGGTTAAGATTTGAGTATCAATACAGTCCGACATTTTACAGATTCCGCCGTGTACTGGACTTCAAAACATAGAGTTGAATATACCGTAGAGATCAGCACGACGAGATGGTCAAAATGGTATACAGATATCAGTGGTACGATCATCCGATCAAAAATCGATATCGGTACCAAAATGCTGCTATTTCACTGAAAATAAGATCGACGGAGCAATAACAGTCAAAATTTAGAGAAATGAAATATGACGACTTGCTCAGAAGATGATTTACAATTTTCTATATAAAAATATTCAGGTTTGGAAAACATTTTATTACCATCAAATATTAACTGATTTAAATTAAAATAGAATTACACAAAAAGAAATAAACTTCCTTATTATCTGATGAAAATTTACCAGTTGCTATGATTAATTAGACGCATTCCAAATATCAAATTTTATTTCAAAATTTTATCGTTTAAAATTTCACAAAATTTCAACTAATTACGTTATTAAAACAGTTAAAATTTACAGGTCATTACACTCTCCCCTACTCAAAACTTTTCGTCCCCGAAAAGGAAGGAGGTAGGAGAATAGAAACAACCAGAAAGAAAATAGATTGGAATACCGGTAAAACAATTAATTTAAACCATGTAAATTTCAATTTAAATTAATTAATATTTAACAATTTGGTTAAATCCCTTTGAGTTCACTTAAGTTAAATCAATCTATCTATTTCTAGATTCATTATCTTATTATCTAGTCATCCTCAATTGACAATTTCTAGATCATCAATTTGTATAATCATTTATTGTACTCATATTTTATTCAACAAATTTAATTCTTTTATTCCAAATTATTATTAAGTTTATTCCACTTAATATATCTTATTACATATATTTAAACCATATAAATTAATTTAAACCATACAAATTTCAATTTAAATTAATTTATATTCAATAATTGGTTTAAATTTAAGGTATTTCCATAAGTTGATCTAATTTCAATTTGTTAATTCTTTCAGAACAAAATTTATTATATTTATCTCATTTAATTAACTTATTATTCTATCATCTTTATTAGCATTTTTTTTATAATTAAAATCTAAGTGTATAACATTTATTATAAACACTCAAATTTTATTTATAAAATCATTTTATATTGTATACTATCCAATTACATTTTAACTTCTGAATAATTTAGGTAAGTTATATTGAAACGCAATTTAGTACTATACAAATAAAATTTTCAAATTCAATTATTTCAAGTTTAAATATTTATCCAAAATTTTTGACTTCAGTTTATAATTGAAATCATCTTTAAATCATAAACTTAAGAATTTAAATCTCCGATTTACTTCAAACAATTTTGAGATAAATATATATAGTATATATCGGATCAAAATTAAATCTTTATATATATAATAAATCAGGTCATAGCACAGAAATTCAAATCAAATTTAATTTCCAAACAAAGTGTAGCAAAGCTACTGAACGGTCTCTTCACTTCGAAACTCGAAAATGAATGTCGATGATGCGGCCGCCATCACCGAAATTATTTTCCAGAGACAAAATAGAAGTGTACTGATTTAAACATTAAAATTCTTTGAAAATCATTTATATTCGAAAATACTTTATATAATATACATTTAAAATTTTAAAACCAGAGTTTGGAATCATCGGAAATTAAATTATCAAATTCCTGATTTAAATTTATTTAAATTCCAAATCAATTTATAAACCATGTTTATAAATTCATTTAGAACAATAAATGATAATGGAATATTATCATTTCAAACAACCAATTAATTAACCATTTTTTATTCCAGAAAATTATACTTATATATTTATAATATAATCATACAAAATTATTTCATTTACCAAATTTTAAATCAATATTGTGTCAGTTTGTTCTGTTCAAGTGTTTTCGAAATCCTTTCGATAGCGTTGATCAGACGAATCGATCGAAAATCCAAACCAACATCAACAACTCAAAAAACACACTATAAACATAAAATATTTTATATTAATTACAAATACACTCCCTCACTCGGATATCCTCGAATGGATTTCAAAACAAAGATAGAGATTCAGATTAGAGAAACTCTAACTAAAAGAATTCAACTAAAAGGTAGACTCGATAGGGAGATAAGATAATTGAGTTTTCAAACCGAAGATGAACAAACTTATATAAATCGCGGGTAACCTTAACCGGGACAACCGTGATTCCAAGAATAAATTCGATGTAGAATTCTGTGACAAATCGACATTCGATCACCAGAGATAGAATTCAGGTATAGCAAAAGATGACAACATCGTAAACCGAGGATACAAAAATCTTCGGTGAATCAATGCTGGTTGTATAGAAGTTTTACTCTTTTACAAATTATTCAGATATTGGCGAGACCGCCGACTTATTATAGAGATCATTCGAAGTGGAGTTATGGGATACTCCAGAATTAAAAAGACACGAATAGGGGAGACACGAATGGACTTTGGAACCGAATGGAACGTTCCAAAATTCAAAGAAACCGAGTCAAAGAAGAAGGAATTCAAGCTCGAACGAACGTGATTCTATAATTGAATTTACTCTATATGCTGAGTTTTGCCTAACACCAGAGCTCTGATACCAACTGTAACGACCTGATATTTTCAACCATTCGCATCCGCACATGTCGGACTTGAATTGTTCAAAATATCAGATTATTAATTTATATTTGGCAAAACTCAGCATATACAGTAAATAAATAATCACAAAATCACAGACACAGGGTAATATAACAATAGTGCAGCGGAAACAAAAGAATAGTAGTTCATGAAGCTACTATATATATAACAGAGTTAAACAAGATACAACAGAAGTCTTGAATACAATAGTCAAATACAAGATCAGAATACATCACTGGAATCAACTGAATATATGAAAGCTGGATAGATAGCTGGATCTCTAAGCGAAGCTCCAACTCCAAAGGTGAGCCTCGAATACTGGTACACTCAGTCTGACCCGAGTGTAAAGCAAAACACAAAGCACTCGAGTCAGGATTAACATTCTTATATCAATAAATCCAACTCAAGCGAAATAACAACTGAAAATACAAGTAACTCAAAGGATGTTTGGGATAACCATCCTCTAAGGATCCGTTAAACTATTTATATATAGTAGTGTACGCTAAGTAGATAATGCCTATCAGTAATATAAAATATCAAAATAGCGTTAAGGCGTTACCATTATCCCCCTTAACACATTTTATATAAGCGTCATAGTCTATACAGCACTGTAAACTCCACCGTAAACTAGTGGGCTATTAGGGAGTACTCCATAGGTATAACACGAAACAAATCATAATGGTCGCGCATAGGGATACGAGTATGACAAGGCACATGAGGCAATACCCAAGGTAGTGAAACTACCATTTGCCAGATCCGGACTAGTAAGAACGCATCGCCGCAACGATCCCAACACCGCGAAACAACACTCCCTATTCAAGGGTGCGCACCAATCAAAACAAGTAATGAGTAGTTTATGAAGAAGTGTGTCCGCTAGAGGTAGCTAACCTCACTGGTCCAGCACAGCTCCTGTTTAAGTCATTTCCAATTTGACACAAGTGTCAAGGTCATCCATTATCGTTCTCTTTCTTCAAATACAGCAACGTCATCATTCCAACCACTTCATTCTGGATCACACTCCGCGTATAATAGTTATTAAAGTGGTTTTCGGTTTAGACAGAGAGTATGTCCCAAACTGATCCCGGACTCTTTAATAACTACGTAATTATTACACCGATTGGTCATTTAATAAACTTTCAAAATAGTTTATATTTCAAAACCAAAATATCATTGCCATTTCAAAACCATATCAGTACGATATCACTTCCATTTCAAAACCAAATACGATATCATTTCCATTTCAAATATATCCATCTCAAATATATCCATTTACAAAATCTTAGTACTTCAAAGTTATAACACTTTCTAAATCAAACACTTTGGAAATCAAAATTTAGAAATCATAATGCTTTGGAATCATAACACTTCCCACTTAACGATTTAAATATAAATAATAGTATATATAATAAAATAGTTTATAATTTAAAATAGTTTATATAAAAATAGTTATAATTTGAAATAGTTTATATTAAAAATAATTTATATTAAAATAGTTTATATGAAATAAATTTATAAAGTAACATATATAAATAGTTTTAAATATAATTTAAAAATACTTTATATAACCAAATAGCTTCCTCAAATTTCACAAATCAATTCCAAATCAACACCAATTCCAAAATTTCAAATTTAGTCAAATCTCAAATCATCGGTTTCAATTCAATTCAGTTCTCAATAAATTATTATATCGATTTCAAATACAGATTTGAACCACAAATAAACCATTCCAATTTCACTATATTTCAAAGCTTTAAATATTCAACATTTTCAAACTAAATTCGATAATTTCATATATATATATATATATCAAATTCACTTTACTATTATTAAGCTTGAAATATTTACTTAATCATTTCAGTATCAGTTAAATAAACTTCAATTTACAAATTTAAATAAACAAAATATCTCATTAAAATTTATTTAAGTTTGCAATATTCATTTAAGTCACTTTAACCACATCCAAGTTAAAGATCGTATCTTTAAAATTTCAATTTTAATAAATTTCAAATCAAACTTATTTAAGTATAATTCTTAAATAACTATAATTTCAAATCAATTTCAAATTTATCTTTCAACCTGTATCTCATAACACTATATTTGAAAAATATAAATTTTAAATAAATACTTAAACATATTTTATATTGATTAAATCAACTTTAATAAGTCTTTAAAAAGCAATATTTATTAAACCATATATTTCTTTCCAAAACCATAGAAATCTTTTTCAAAATATTTATATATAGACCAACGGTGTCTATATATAATTTGCTATGCTATGGTCAAGTGATACAGATATTTATCATTTCAATTCGCAATTTAAAATATATTCAAGTATATATCTTTTCAACCCGAAATCCCAAATTCAATTCAATTGAAAAGTCGCTTGGGTTTATCATTTCAACCCATAACGATTTTCTCCTATTCTACAGATCGTTCGGGTATGTATCATTTCAACCCATAGTGAATTCTATACTAACAGGGAACTTGCAGAGTGATAACAGATGTGATAATAATATAACAATCCGCAACAGTCATATATCATCAATGATAAATAACAGATAATGGTGTCAGATGTTACAGGTGAACAGATACAGAAATGGCATATATATATAGCAATGTAAATAACTAACAACAGCATATTTCAATTGTCGTTTCAATTGAAATCAAATTTAATAAATATAAGAACATTAATCGTGAGTGATTGCTCACCTTTCGAGTCTAGAAATGAACGAGAATGAGATAGGTTACGAATCCAAGCACGGATTTCGAAGCAAAGCACGATGGAAACAAGTTTGATGGACAAAGCTGGTAAATTAGAAATCAAGAACCGAATCAGTTTGATATAACAGAAAAAGATGTATATTATATTATTATTATAAAAATCAATTTAAACATATATCTCAAATTAAAATTTAATTCAATACTTCAAACAAAGTCTCCATATATTTATATATTTGAAAACCAATTAATGCATACTCATTTATATAAATTAATATGTAAACATATACCACTTATATTATATACTAACATACATGATATATATATTCGAACAGGATATATATAAGTTCATAAAACCAATACAATAAACCATAAAATAAAAGTTTATAAACAAATAGGCATAACAACCTATTTACAATAACCCTTAAGAATATATATACTATTATATTGACAATTTTTAACAGCCCTGTTGCTTCAAAATTTCCTATGCAAAAACCATACCTTAAAACATTACAGTCCCCAATACTTGCAGTTTATAATATAAAATCAGATATACCTTTATATTTTTCTCTTCAAGCTACTATATAGGTACACAAACACAAGATATAATTGAAATGAGCTTACCTAACATATATAAACTAACATCCGTATATGCCTTTACTTCACCTTTTATTTTTTTTATTTTGAAAACCGAAGCCACGTATACATACGTGTACATATATAAACCACTTTACAAAATAATGATAATACTTTATAAAACATTGTTATCTTACGCTAAATAATAATGTATATATGCAGACAACAGTTTATAAGAAATATAATTTGTAAAACTTTTGTATTATTATTATAACATATATACTGACTGTATAAAAATATATATATAACTAGATAAAATATTAGATATAAACTATAGATATATAATACAGTAACATATAAGTAGCCTATTCAAAATTAACGTATTGGAAACTATACATATATAACAACCTATATAAAATGAGCTAACAGACTAAACTGTAAGAAAAAGATAATATACATACTTCCGTCATTCTGTTGTAAATATACTACAACATTAGTTACAATAGCTTATATATATACACTTATTTATATAGGCAGATTTACATATAACCAATATATGTACGATATATGCAAAAATCATTTTTATGCGGCTTGTATTCAGATATATGCATGCGACAAATGCAGCTTGGTATATGTATATATACAATAACAACAAATTTTTATAAATTTTAAACTTAAACCAACTACACATAAATATATAAACTTATATATGTTAGCTACGACTGATACACACACACTAATGTAAACTTAGATATATAACCAACATATTAAACTAGATATTACAGGCATAAACTTTATCTCTACTACATATATATAAATATATATATTACTTGCATATATTATATATAAATATATAAATACATGTTCACTTCATAGACTTACCCATATATAAATTCAAAAGGAAAGAGAAGAAAAGTGCTTGGGTCGGAGGGGACTGATGTCGAGCAAAGGAGGGGAGCTTGGTCGTTCGCTGGTAGGGTCGTCGACAGGGGAGGTGGAGGAGAAATAGAGAGGCCGATATAATTGGTGCTATGGGTCTCGGGTCTGCGTCGGAGGGAGGCCGATGAGTGGACAGGGGAGAAGAGGCAGAAAATCTGTCGGGCTTAGCAGTGGTGACTCGTGGATCTGGAGACGAGCTAAGCAATGGAGTCGAGTAGTGCAAATCTAGGCATGCAAGCTTTAAAATGTGTGCTTATACTTTCCTTTATATTTTATTTTATTTTATAATAGAGAAGATGAGGAGAGAAATGGAGGAGCAGATCTCAAAGAAATAGGAGAATGGCAGATTTGAGAATGAGCAGGCTTCTCTAAACCATAATATAACTTTCGTTATAAAAACTGTGTATTATCAATTATGTATATTAATTTTCTTTTAAACAACAGACTAACAATGAAAAATGAAAGGACAACTGAGTTAGATTGGAGCTAGGGAAAAGCAAAGACAGATGTTGAAAGGAAGTGAAAGGACACCGATAATATATTACAACCATGGAATTATAAAAGTCAGTACGAGTTCCGGGATTTGAAAAGCAAAAGGCTGCTTTGAATCCAACAGTTGATATATGAACAGACAATAACCCAAAAGGTTAAGATTTGAGTATCGATACGGTCCGACATTTTACAGATTCCGCCGCGTACTGGACTTCAAAACACAGAGTTGAATATACCGCAGAGATCAGCATGACGAGATGGTCAAAACGGTATACAGATATCAGTGGTACAATCATCCGATCAAAAATCGATATCGGTACCAAAATGCTGCTATTTCACCGAAAATAAGATCGATGGAGCAATAACAGTCAAAATTTGGAGAAACGAAATATGACGACTTGCTCAGAAGATGATTTACAATTTTCTGTATAAAAATATTCAGGTATGGATAACATTTTATTACCATCAAATATTAACCGATTTAAATTAAAATAGAATTGCTCAAAAAGAAATAAACTTCCATGTTATCTGATGAAAATTTACCAGTTGCTATGATTAATTAGACGCATTCCAAATATCAAATTTTATTTCAAAATTTTATCGTTTAAAATTTCACAAAATTTCAACTAATTACGTTATTAAAACAGTTAAAATTTACAGGTCGTTACATCTGACCATCTTCATCATCCTGACAGCCATAGTTCAACTGCGGTCACACTGTTCACATCACTTCATTTCTATCATCCTCCTGAAACCAATTGCCATTATCCTCATCAACCTGAACACCAGTGCCGCCACCAAACCACTAACTGCCTCATACTTGAGCAACTACTGCTGCAACCAAAAACAACCCATCATCATCTATATCCAACCTACCGCTGCTACCACCACAAACAAACCACCGAACATCCACAGCACTTATTAACCTACCCACAACTTCGTATAGCCTTACTGCACATTACCTCCATTCCTCAATCTACTGCCTGTTACCATAAAATCTCCTCTCCACTGCACTATTATTACCATAATCACTACCACCAGTCGAACCCGTTACCAACTCCACTGCTTCAAAACAGCCACGAATCCATTACAAATCAATCCCACAATCACCGCGTCTTACATCAACAATCCCTTCGAACCATCACCTACAACCAACAACCGCCACCATCCAAATATTCTACAACTACCAGTTCACCACTATCCCCTTGCATCAACTCCATCACGCAGCTCAAAACTTGTGAAATCGAAAAAATTTGCGACTCCATCGCCTCACCCATTAACCCAATACTGCTTCTTCACCCAACGCGAATGCGAAGTTGATTCGAACAAGTTGCTAAAGCAGGAGTTGCTTGCTAAAATAAATTTGCCTTGCTTGCTTATATAAAAAAATCACTGCTGAAAAATAATTACTAATAATTTTGCATGCTCTGGTATCATGCCCTCATCTCTTGTTTTTATTTGCTTTGCATTGTTGGTCGCTTGCATTTTAAAAAAATTTCAAAAAAAACATAAACAAATTTCATTTATAGTTGCATTGTTAATACACGTTTAATTTCAGTTTTGCATTTCATCTTAGAACTTGATTAATAACAACGGTTAGACATTTGACTTAAGGGTGTCACGAGCTCACCTAGGCTTAATTGTATCTTTACAAGTTGTCTTCTGTGAACAATTTATATTCTTGGTGTTTAGGCTACGGCAGAGCAATAATCAGTTATAAATATTACGGTGATTCATAAATAGTATACTGATTGTTTATCTCAAGGTACTTAAACCTTCGGTTGCATTGCTACGGTGATTCGTGATGCACCGATAAATCCTGTCCGTTACCTGGCTAAGAAATATTTTGTTGAATTAGGCCAAAGTGTGATTATACAATTTTGGGTTAGGAGCTACTTAGGATAGAAAATTTGTAATAAAGTCCTTGCATTCATTTAGTTGCACTAGTTAATGCATATTTTAAGAACAAATTTCAGAATCCAAAAACAAACAAAAAATTGTAAATTTCCCTTAACTTAGTTTTGTAAATCCTTTTCTTTGAAAATTTTCAATCAAAATAAAAAATCCAAATTTTTTTAAGATAGTTTAACGACTCGGATTTTCAGTCATTTGATTTTGAACATTTAATTTATTTTAAATGTTGAGTTTGAAATGTAAGTGGGTTTCTAATATGAAGTTTATCAATCAAATAAGTGGAATAAAATTTAAATTTCAAATATAGCGATTATCGTAATACGAATAGTGCAAATAATTGGAATTTGAGCTAAATATGAATCGAAATGAATTTTTAAGTGGATATAAGTTCTATTTGAATTAGAAATTAGATAGTAAGTTTTTAAAATGGGAATTCAAGTAATTTCGTCGATTTTGAAAATCGTCGTTATTATTGACGCGTTAAAATAGTGATCCGAGGCACAGTCCCGGATTTCGACGAAACTAGTTTCATTGGATCCATAATAGTGAGTTATTATAGGATTCCAAATTTTGTGTCAATCAGACTTATTGTTTGGTCGTGCGAAGCTAAAATGCATAGAAACTTATTGTAACGACCCGTATTTTTACGGATCGACAAGTTCGTCAAAATCTGGAATTTTCAGCATTTTAAGTCGTTTCAGATTTTTAGGCAGAATTTTCTAAGTCCTAAGTCGTGAACGACTTAGTGTAAGTCGTAAGTCGTATACGACTTAGGGGATAGGGGTGTCTCTGGGATTTGGCGAGTTAAGGGTTTGAAGATAGGTCGTTTGAGCGACCTAAGGGTTTTGGTAAGTTAAGTGTTAGGTCGGCAGGGCGGGTTAGCGACCTATAGAACCTGACCGAGTTAAGGGTTAGATCGTGGACAGTTTGAAGCGACCTAGTGGTTCCGAGTTAGCATTGTTAGGTCGGCAACGACCTAAGAAGTTTGGAGATAGCTGTGTAGCGACCTAGTGTCTTGGTATGACCTATAGGTTAACGACTTAGGGAGTATACGACCTATGGGAGTTAAGTCGTACGAGTTAAGTCGTAAGTCGTAACATGTTTTAGGTCGCGTGAAGACTTAAGGTGTTAGGTCGCTGGGTTTCTGCCTGAGTGATAGGTCGTGAGCGACTTAGTAGTTGTTAAGTCGCGAGCGACTTAAGAGTTGATCTGTTTTGAGTCGTAGCCCCAGTTATGTGTTAAGTCGTAAGTTTGTTAGGTCGCGAGGGAGTGTACCTGTTAAGTCGTTGGGTTGCTGTAGCATGTGTTTTGGTTTAAGTCGTAAGTCGTATCTTTGTTAGGTCGCGAGCGCTGCTAAGCTATAAGTCGTAAGTCGTAGGCAGGTGATTCTGTTAGGTCGAATAGGCACGCGCACGTGTTTGGTCGAAGGAGAGTTAGGTCGTAAGTCGGAGGGGTCTTAGGTCGTAAGTCGGAGACGACTTAGGAGATAGCCGAGTTACGACTTAGTGGATTTTCAGCTATAAATAGGAAGGGTTTTTCTCACTTTTTGGGATCCGGATTTTGAAGCGACGAAGTGCTGCCATTTTGAGAGCTCGACTTCTACACTTCTTCACTTCTTTTCTCCACTCTAATCTAGTGCTTCCACCCATTCAAGTTGAAGATCAAATTGAAGTTTCGAGAGCTTAGATTGAAGATCTACATCCATTGAAGTGAGATTTCATCGTTTGAAGCGAATTCGTGATAGATCAAGCTTGATCCTTTGCTGTCCAGATCTGAAGCGTGTTGATTTGGGGTTGTTTAGGTGATTTGGTGAGTGGTGATTATCTCTCACACGGATCCAAAGGAGTATATCGGATTGTTGGCTCGATTTGGTGTTAAAATAGTGATTTCCATGCATTTTCTTCACCCTATGTGTAGATTCATATAGATTCATTGTTCATGATGATTTGACAACCATTTTTGTATATGATTAACCTATGCAAGTTCATTCATCAAGTTGTAGAGATAATTCTCATGTTTTCATGCTTGTTAGACTTTCAACTCCTTAATTACGAAATTGCCATTATTGTTATAATTGTCCATTTTGCTTATATTTGAATGCTTGGTTACTTGGATTGATGTTTGACATGATTGATTGCTGTGAATTAGATGATTGTTGATTGGTTTTAGACAAGGTGGTCGAAGATGATTCAAAAGCTAAGGGAAAGGCTCTTGAATTGGGAAAGCTGCTCGTGGCATATGTAGCGGGATGATGAAGCTCTTATGCATAGATATGATGATGTGATGTTGAAATGAGGCTTTGCGAGGATGTAATGAAGCGAGGCATCATGTGATGAAGACTTGGTCTAATCCAGACGGGATCATTCCAAGCACGTTGATAACTCGGTGATATGATTCGAGTTAAGGGTAATGGATGCTTGAGAGGCGCTTGAGCTAGTATGGAAATAGTCATCGAGGAGGATGACTAGGAGGTTTGGATAGCATCGTTATTGAAGGTTCTAGCATGCTCTAAGCAAGAGTACGTTTGGGCAGATTCGATAGTCCCAACGGCCAACTGTTGATGGTCGAGTACTCTGGGCAGATTCGATAGTCCTAGGCACGGGCTGCGACGACGTGCGGGAGTTATGTCTAGAACCGGGGTTTCCATTAGCCCTTGACGGACGGCTGAAAGAATGTGCCGGTCATTCAATTAACGGTGATATCGAAGCAATGATAACAGTGATAGCCAGAGTCATGGATGTTTGGTTGTATCGTCATTCGGACTCAAGAGCGGTATTTTCTGGGTGCTTATCTGATTTAGGCCTTGGTACTTGAAAAACAACGCCCTTGACTCGAATGATTATTACTTTACTTTAAATTGTATGCTCTGCTATGTTGCTTCTGCTTAGTGTGTGTCAGGGGGATATCACTGTAGAAAGAGGTGGAGTGGGAGGGTTGTATTCCTATTCCTTTTTCCTTTATGCTCTTTTGGTATGTTGTTAGTTAATTTACTGTTCACTAAGACTGTTGTCTGACCCAAGGCTTTATGTTTTTAATTCTTATTGCCTTGGGCTGTTCGTCCATTTTTGGGACGGGCAGACTAGGTGGCAGGTGCTGTTCTCTTCTCACGATGCTGATATCGAAGACGAGCTGGAGGGTTGCATATTATCTTCTTATTATATGTACTAGATGTTCCGCTGTTTTGTATTCTCTGAGTGTTATGTAGTGAGGCTTGATGTATTGGCTATTTGGATGCTTGTATTCAACTATTATGAAGTTTTATATGATGGCATTTTATTCTGTAAAGCTTCACTATATATATGTTCTATTGTATTTTGTCCATGCGCTGTGAGTAATACGATAGATTCTGTTGTTTTAATCTACCCTGACAATCGTCCATGGTCGCCTGGCACACTTTACAGCGCACTATCTCTAGATTCGATGCAGGGGTCATGGGCGGTCGTCACATTTGGTATCAGAGCATTGGTTAATCGATTTTGCCCAACGCTCGCTGACGTAACTACGTATGAGAGACGTAATTGTATTTTGATGGATGAATACTATATATAATATAGTAGTTTAGTTGAGTTTGAGTCCTTTATGCAGTTGTTTCTCTAGATGTTCTAATCATTCCTTTTTATAGATATTGAGAATGAGTCGAAGAGGGAGACCAGCTGCTAGGGAAGGCTGTGCTACTGAGGGGGCTGCTGATTATGCAGCTATGTTCGAAGCTATGATGACTTCGATCTTGAGAAGGATACCAGTTCCGGGGGCAGCAGTTGATGTTGGAGTTCAAGTCCAAACTCCAAAACCAGTGGATTTCGCTAAGTTGTGTAAGGACTATACTGCTCTTGGAGGGAAGGTTTTCTTGGGAACAGAATCAACTATTGAAGTCCAGAGATGGATCGATGCTTGTAGAAGGATCTTTGGTGATTTGGGAATTGATGATGCAACTAAGAGGAAGTTGGCATCAAGGCAGCTTCAAGGGAGAGCCTCAGATTGGTGGAACTCTATTACCATCAATACTGCGGAGGAAGAGATTACTTGGGAGCAATTCAAAGCTAGATTTGAAGCTAAGTTCATTTCTACAGCTCAGAAGTCTGTTCTGTTCAAGAAGTTTGTGGAACTCAAGCAAGGTGGAAGATCAGTTCTTGAGTATGTTTCTGAGTTCGAAGCTTTGTCCAAGTATGCCCGGTCATATATTGAATCTGCTTATCAGAAGAATGAGAAGTTTGTGACAGGCCTGGATAGTTATCTTGGGAGGCAGTTAGTGGATCATTTGGACGATTCATTTGAGAAGCTTGTGGAGAAAGCTCTCAGGCATGAGAGTCTGTTTCCTAAGGAAGGATCTGTTGTTGCTGTGACCAAGGGAGAGTCTAAACCACAGCAGGGTGGAAACCAGAAAAGGAAGCAGCAGCAGCAGAAGGGTAAGGATGGCCAAAAGAAGCCGAAAGGCGAGGTGACTTGCTACAATTGTCAGCAGAAGGGCCATTTCTCGAAGGATTGGAAGAATCCGAAGGTGCCGATGAAGTGTCACAACTGTGACAAGCCGGGGCATTTAAGGAAGAATTGTCCAGAGCCGAGGAGGGACAAGCAGATTGTGCAAGCTTATGCTTTGGGAGCTGTTCCGTCGTCTTCGAAAGCTCCTACCGCTGAAGAGAAGGGAAAGAGTGTGGTGGTTCAAGGTACTCTTTTCCTATGTGGTGTTCCAGTTAGAGTTCTGTTTGATACTGGAGCGTCGCATTCGTTTGTTTGTAGTGAACTTGTAGGCCGGTTGGGTTTGGAACCGGATATTGTTGATAGGCCATTGGTTGTGACTAATCCAGTTGGGGGTTCGTCCTGTTTGTGTATGTTATGCCGTGGTCTAGTCGTATCGAGTCATGATTGCTCTTTTGTTTGTGATTGTTTTGTTCTGAACTTTGCGGGGTTCGGAATTATTTTGGGTATGGACTGGCTTAGGAAGTATGCGGCAAAGGTTGATTGTGAGAGGCTGGAAGTGACAGTCGAGAATGTGGAGGGGTGAAAGGTTGTGATACGATGTAAGCATGAAGAAGGCGTCTTCATGAGCTTTATGTATTCGCTGGTTGTTCCACGGGATGGACTGTCATCAGTACCGATCGCTAATGGATTCGAGGATGTCTTTGACGAAGTCAAAGGGTTGCCGCCGCATAGAGAGATCGAGTTTCGTATAGATCTAGTTGAAGGAGCTAGACCTGTTATGATGCCTCTTAGGCGGATGGCGCCTAGGGAACAACATGAGTTGAAGGTGCAAGTTGATGATCTTTTGCATAAAGGATTCATTCGGCGTAGTGTGTCCGAGTGGGGTGCACCAGTTGTGTTCGCAACCAAAGCAGATGGATCGCTGAGGTTGTGTGTGGATTATCGTGAGCTGAATAAGGTGACTAAGAAGAACAAGTATCCATTGCCGAGAATAGATGACTTGTTTGATCAGCTTCACGAAGCCAAGGTGTTTTCTCAAATGGATTTGGCAACGGGATTTCACCAGTTGAGAGTAGCTAAGGATAGTGTGCTGAAGACTGCTTTTCGAACACCATCCGGTTTCTTTGAGTGGCTGGTAATGTCGTTTGGATTGACTAACGCGCCAGCATATTTTGTGGATCTTATGAATAGAGTGTTCAGAGATCAGTTGAACAAGTTCGTACTTGTGTTCATGGATGATATTCTGATTTATTCCAGAACGAAAGAAGAGCACAAGACGCACTTGCGTATTGTTTTGGAAATCTTGCGGAAACATCAGCTGAAGGCTAAGTTTTCGAAGTGTCACTTCTGGAAGAGTGAAGTGAGGTTCTTAGGCCATGTGATTTCTGGAAATGGAATAGCGGTTGATCCCGCTAAGGTGGCAGCAATCCAGGATTGGGATAGACCTAAGAATGCATCTGATGTGAGAAGTTTTCTTGGATTAGCAGGATATTATCGACGGTTTATCAAAGACTTCTCCAAGATAGCTGCACCGTTAACAGGATTGACAAAGAAGAACCTAGCGTTCAGATGGGATGATAGGTGTGAGCAAGCTTTCAGAATCCTGAAAGAAAGATTGACGAGTGCTCCTGTTTTGACTATTCCTAGTGGGAATGATGAGATGGTGGTTTACACTGACGCATGTGGTACTGGACTTGGAGCAGTACTAATGCAGAGAGATAAAGTTGTTGCGTATACAAGTCGACAACTGAAGCCGCATGAAAGGAATTACCCAACTCATGATTTGGAGTTAGCGGCGATTGTATTTGCTCTGAAGATGTGGAGACATTATCTATTGGGAGTTCGATTCGAGTTGTTTACGGATCACAAGTCATTGAAGTATCTTTTCTCCCAAAAGGATTTGAATCTTCGGCAGCAGCGATGGCTAGAGTTTTTGGCATCATATGATTTTGGTATAGCTTATACTCCAGGAAAGGGTAACGCAGTGGCTGATGCGTTAAGTCGAAGACATGCAGGATTGGGAGTCATGTTTTCAGAATGGAAGAATCTCGAGTATTTAGCTGGATTTGACTTGAGGCCTAGATGTGAATTGGAGCCTGAGATGTTGGCAAACTTATCAATAAGACCCACTCTTATGGAAAGGATTGGCGAGGGCCAAAAGCGAGATGATAAGCTTGTCAAGATTATCCGTGAATTGGAATCTGGATTGGATCCAGAAAAGGATAAAGGATTCGAGGTCGATCGAGAGGGTTGGCTTCGGAAGCAAGGACGATTAGTTGTTCCCGATATAGATGAATTGAGGAGTGAAGTTCTGAAGGAAAGTCATCACTCGAAGCTGACAATTCATCCAGGTGGAAATAAGATGTATCGGGATATGAAGAGAACCTACTACTGGGAAGGTATGAAGAAGGATGTTGGAAATTTTATTTCCAAGTGTATGAACTGCCAGTTAGTAAAAGCCGAGCAGAAGAAGCCAAGTGGATTGCTTCAACCATTAGAAGTTCCTACATGGAAGTGGGAGCAAGTGTCGATGGATTTTATTGATGGATTGCCTAGAACCAGAACGGGAAATGAAGGGATTTGGGTCATTGTAGATCGCCTGACTAAGAGTGCAAGATTTATTCCTGTTCGATCGACTAGGACTGCATCAAAGTTGGCTGAGTTGTATGTTAAGTGGATAGTTCGATTCCATGGTATTCCGAAGAGTATAGTGAGCGATCGAGACCCATTGTTCACTAGTGGATTTTGGAAGAGCTTCCAGGAAGTTTTGGGAACCAAGTTGTGTTTGAGTACAGCTTATCACCCTCAAACAGATGGTCAGACCGAGAGAGTCAACCGAGTTTTGGAAGATCTCCTCAGAGCTTGTGTTTTGGACTTCGGAGGATCATGGGAAGATCACCTTCATTTGGTAGAGTTTGCGTACAACAACAGTTACCAGTCAATTATTGGTATGGCACCGTATGAGGCATTGTATGGAAGACCGTGTAACTCTCCGACATGTTGGATAGAGACTGGGGAAAAGCCGTTACTTGGGCCAGAGATGATTCGACAGACTTCGGATTGCATAGAGATCATTCGGCAATGAATGAAGGCAGCCCAAGACCGCCAGAAGACTTATGCCGATAAGCGTCGGAAGGATTTGGAATTTGATGCTGGTGATATGGTTTTTGTGAAGATTTCTCCGCTGGAGAATGTTATTCGATTTGGGAAGAAAGGAAAATTGACTCCGAGATTTGTTGGACCATTCCCGATCATCGAGCGAATTGGAAAGCTCGCCTATAGATTGGAGTTACCAGAGAAGATGTCGGGTGTGCAGAATGTTTTTCACGTATCATATCTACGGAAGTATGTGCACGACTCGAATACAGTGGTTTCTGCTGATAGCTGTGAAGATTTCGAAGTTGATCCAGTTGATAGAAGACCTCGTAAGCCGCTCCGTGTTGTTGAAACTGACATGAAACAGCTTAGGAGGAAGGTAGTTAAGTTGCTCAAGATACAATGGAGTGATGATGATAACGACTGTACGTGGGAGGTGGAAGAGAGGATGAAGGCAGCTCATCCTGAACTCTTCAAGGTATGGCCCTAAGGTGTCGTGTCATCTCGCGATATTGTAACTTGTTCTAGTTTTAGAATTCTATACGCTAAGCTAGAATTGGATGCATGGTTTGTTGATTGCTATGGATGGTAGGCGTATAGAATAGTCTTTGATTGCTATGATTGCTTGGAATTTCGGGGGCGAAATTCCTAAGGGGGAGAGAATGTAACGACCCGTATTTTTACGGATCGACAAGTTCGTCAAAATCTGGAATTTTCAGCATTTTAAGTCGTTTCAGATTTTTAGGCAGAATTTGCTAAGTCCTAAGTCGTGAACGACTTAGTGTAATTCGTAAGTCGTATACGACTTAGGGGATAGGGGTGTCTCTGGGATTTGGCGAGTTAAGGGTTTGAAGATAGGTCGTTTGAGCGACCTAACGGTTTTGGTAAGTTAAGTGTTAGGTCGGCAGGGCGGGTTAGCGACCTATAGAACCTGACCGAGTTAAGGGTTAGATCGTGGACAGTTTGAAGCGACATAGTGGTTCCGAGTTAGCATTGTTAGGTCGGCAACGACCTAAGAAGTTTGGAGATAGCTGTGTAGCGACCTAGTGTCTTGGTATGACCTATAGGTTAACGACTTAGGGAGTATACGACCTATGGGAGTTAAGTCGTATGAGTTAAGTCGTAAGTCGTAACATGTTTTAGGTCGCGTGAAGACTTAAGGTGTTAGGTCGCTGGGTTTCTGCCTGAGTGATAGGTCGTGAGCGACTTAGTAGTTGTTAAGTCGCGAGCGACTTAAGAGTTGATCTGTTTTGAGTCGTAGCCCCAGTTATGTGTTAAGTCATAAGTTTGTTAGGTCGCGAGGGAGTGTACCTATTAAGTCGTTGGGTTGCTGTAGCATGTGTTTTGGTTTAAGTCGTAAGTCGTATCTTTGTTAGGTCGCGAGCGCTGCTAAGCTATAAGTCGTAAGTCGTAGGCAGGTGATTCTGTTAGGTCGAATAGGCGCGCGCACGTGTTAGGTCGAAGGAGAGTTAGGTCGTAAGTCGGAGGGGTCTTAGGTCGTAAGTCGGAGACGACTTAGGAGATAGCCGAGTTACGACTTAGTGGATTTTCAGCTATAAATAGGAAGGGTTTTTCTCACTTTTTGGGATCCGGATTTTGAAGCGACGAAGTGCTGCCATTTTGAGAGCTCGACTTCTACACTTCTTCACTTCTTTTCTCCACTCTAATCTAGTGCTTCCATCCATCCAAGTTGAAGATCAAATTGAAGATTCGAGAGCTTAGATTGAAGATCTACATCCATTGAAGTGAGATTTCATCGTTTGAAGCAAATTCGTGATAGATCAAGCTTGATCCTTTGCTGTCCAGATCTGAAGCGTGTTGATTTGGGGTTGTTTAGGTGATTTGGTGAGTGGTGATTATCTCTCACATGGATCCAAAGGAGTATATCGGATTGTTGGCTCGATTTGGTGTTAAAATAGTGATTTCCATGCATTTTCTTCATCCTATGTGTAGATTCATATAGATTCATTGTTCATGATGATTTGACAACCATTTTTGTATATGATTAACCTATGCAAGTTCATTCATCAAGTTGTAGAGATAATTCTCATGTTTTCATGCTTGTTAGACTTTCAACTCCTTAATTATGAAATTGCCATTATTGTTATAATTGTCCATTTTGCTTATATTTGAATGCTTGGTTACTTGGATTGATGTTTGACATGATTGATTGCTGTGAATTAGATGATTGTTGATTGGTTTTAGACAAGGTGGTCGAAGATGATTCAAAAGCTAAGGGAAAGGCTCTTGAATTGGGAAAGCTCCTCGTGGCATATGTAGCGGGATGATGAAGCTCTTATGCATAGATTTGATTATGTGATGTTGAGATGAGGCTTTGCGAGGATGTAATGAAGCGAGGCATCATGTGATGAAGACTTGGTCTAATCCAGACGAGGTCATTCCAAGCACGTTGATAACTCGGTGATATGATTCGAGTTAAGGGTAATGGATGCTTGAGAGGTGCTTGAGCTAGTATGGAAATAGTCATCGAGGAGGATGACTAGGAGGTTTGGATAGCATCGTTATTGAAGGTTCTAGCATGCTCTAAGCAAGAGTACGTTTGGGCAGATTCGATAGTCCCAACGGCCAACTGTTGATGGTCGAGTACTCTGGGCAGATTCGATAGTCCTAGGCACGGGCTGCGACGACGTGCGGGAGTTATGTCTAGAACCGGGGTTTCCATTAGCCCTTGACGGACGGCTGAAAGAATGTGCCGGTCATTCAATTAACGGTGATATCGAAGCAATGATAACAGTGATAGCCAGAGTCATGGATGTTTGGTTGTATCGTCATTCGGACTCAAGAGCGGTATTTTCTGGGTGCTTATCTGATTTAGGCCTTGGTACTTGGAAAACATCGCCCTTGACTCGAATGATTATTACTTTACTTTAAATTGTATGCTCTGCTATGTTGCTTCTGCTTAGTGTGTGTCAGGGGGCTATCACTGTAGAAAGAGGTGGAGTGGGAGGGTTGTATTCCTATTCCTTTTTCCTTTATGCTCTTTTGGTATGTTGTTAGTTAATTTACTGTTCACTAAGACTGTTGTCTGACCCAAGGCTTTATGTTTTTAATTCTTATTGCCTTGGGCTGTTCGTCCATTTTTGGGACGGGCAGACTAGGTAGCAGGTGGCAGGTGCTGTTCTCTTCTCACGATGCTGATATCGAAGACGAGCTGGAGGGTTGCATATTATCTTCTTATTATATGTACTGGATGTTCCGCTGTTTTGTATTCTCTGAGTGTTATGTAGTGAGGCTTGATGTATTGGCTATTTGGATGCTTGTATTCAACTATTATGAAGTTTTATATGATGGCATTTTATTCTGTAAAGCTTCACTATATATATGTTCTATTGTATTTTGTCCATGCGCTGTGAGTAATACGATAGATTCTGTTGTTTTAATCTACCCTGACAATCGTCCATGGTCGCCTGGCACACTTTACAGCGCACTATCTCTAGATTCGGTGCAGGGGTCATGGGCGGTCGTCACACTTATTTAAGTAAATTTAATTAAAATAATTCGATTCGAAAACCTATCTTCCACATACGATGGAATTGGCCTCCGATATATATATATTCCATTGTGTTTGGAATAGGGGTAAAACATTATAAACGCCAGGCGGCATGCTTCGATTGGAGTTCGAAATTATTTTGAGTGAATAGTGATTTAATTGCCTATAAATATAAGACCATACCCTTCATTTTATAAGAACCCTAACCCTAACATAAGCCAGCCGCCATTAGATTTTGAATGGCCTAGGAAGCTTGATTCATCCTCCTTAATTATCTCTCCGTCCATCAAAAATTAGGCTTCACTTCTAAAGCAATATTGTAGAGCTCGACGAGAGCTACAAATCCAACGGTGGATTTTCCTTATCATCGTCGTTTAGAGGCGAATCTTGGCCGCGTTCATCATCAGTTCAAACGCGATTTCCAAGGCCATGGAGGCGTCGAGTCGAGCACATTCGTGGGCGTTGGTGCAATAGGCATAGGGCTTCGAAATGGTGGTCCCTGATCATCGTATGGTGCATCTTGGGAGGAGCGGCGAGCGTGGAAGTAGCGTGCGTGATGGGTTCGAACGAACGAGAATGCCTGGGTTTCCGTGAGGAAGGAAAGATTCGGGTAAACATGATTAGTGCTAATTATTGTAATTAAGGAAATAATTAACTATTTAAATTCATATAATCTTATAATATGCATAACTTCTTCATACGAGGTCCAAAATGAACGAAATGAGTTGAGTTGCGCTCGTGGCATCGAATACTATGCATAGGAATGGGACTGGAGTTGATTGGAGCCAGTAGGAATTTGGATTAAAATTAAATGCTTGTTTAATTTTAATTCAACGGAACATTTGGACGACAACTAAAAATCAAGGTGAGTAAATCTCACTCATTTGGATTACTGGTTTTAATATAAAATGTTAAAAATTAATTATTGATTGATTGGATGAATTTATAAACTATTTTCAGTTGGATGTTATATTATATATAGTAGTATATATATTAGTAGTTGGGTATATTCCCGCCGATTGGAGCGGATGAGACACTATGTGCCCGCATAATAGCGGATGACCCTTTTTATTGCTATATCCCACCTCGAAGCGGGATTATTATTTCATGTTGTATAACATTTGTGGTTGCAGAGAAACAAGTTAGAGGGATCCATCCGGATTACTCAATTGTTGATTTTATTTTCATATATAGTGATATATGATGTGTTTGAATAATCTATTATAGATTATGTTATGATGTGACTTATTGAATGCTATAGTAGCACTGACCTTAATTTTGGTATTTCAAATACCATAAACATTATTTTTGAATTTGGAAATAAATTAAAAGGCGATTCTAAAAATGAAAAAATTTATATTGAATTTTGGATTATTAAAAAGAATTGATTTGGATAAAACAAGGATTTAATTTCGGAATTGTACTCAACTATTCGTAAAATGTTTTAGATAGAAATTTTAAATAATTTATATCACGAAATATAAGGACCCGATTCTTCGACTTCCGAATATCGACATCAATACGTCCACTGTATCAACTGTCGAGCCATCGAATGCCGGAAAACCGAATTCTTAGGGTTTAAAAGAAGAGGTAGAAGAAAAGATAGAAGAAAAAGAAAAGAAGAACAACAGAACAACATCAGAACAGAAACAATATCAGAATCTCACATATCGCAGCGGAACAAAATATAATAGATAATCACTAGTCTTTTAAAACAAAGAACTATATCAGTTTATACATACATCAATCAGAGTCAATATACAACAATGGACGGTTATATAAACTTGTCCTCATACAGAATACACAGCGGAATAAATACTATCAGATACAAATACTACGCCTCGTCATCCAGCTTATCTCCAAAGCTCCAGAATATCCAGAATATCCTGATAACCTAACTCTAGACTGCCCGTGTGGAAATTGGTAGGCACCCAGAGTTTAGAAGGGAACAATAAACTCCGAGTCAGTCATGGTGACTGGTGTGAGATCGTAAAACAGTTATTTTTCACAAAGAAAATAAATCAGATTCGCAATGCTTTTGGAAAATGAAACTACCATAAGACCTCCCACCACACACACAATGCAAACGCAGAATTGGAGGAGATTTCTTCTTATGATAGTCAAAGATGCTTACTACGCCAATCATTGGATTATTATTATTAATGTCTAGTGTAGAAAACATTTCGAAAGTATAATATTAATCTTAGCCAACATACGACCAATATCGTATGCCTACTATAGCTACCATCTAAACAGTGGTGACCACCGTACGTAAATGGCAGGTTCTACAACTAATACCGTACAAAGTTCGTATTTGGAAGATGGATTTCCAACAAATGGTCAGGCTAAGGAACTTCCTTTCCTCCTGCCGAATAGGATCGCCTCTGGCTGGACGTCCCGAGAGACAAACTGCTCTCTGCCAAACAAGGCCGGGTTACCCCTGTAACAGGTAACTCATGAATATGTCATCACCCGGTCCTTTGGGACCTTTATCCGAGCGCTCGGTAACCAACATCACACATCATAAAGAAAGTGTATCCACATGAGTAAGTATCTGGGCTCCATACCATGATACCACCCCTTTCCAGAAGGAAATGACATACCCTAAAGGGCGCGACCCTCATAACCTTGCCGCAACATTCCTGTTTCGACCATTTCCGGGTTGTTGAGGCCCTGACGAAGTCTCGTCCACAAAGCTACGCTTTGTCAAAAAGCCACGCTTTGGGTCAACAGATGATCAACCTATGATCACAAAGATAAATGATCAAACAAATGATCATATCACAAATGATCAAACACTGATCATCACACAGCAACACTCAGCATGTCACATTACCAAATTGGGAATATATCGCTGATAACTTCAACTACATAACCTCTGAGCTCGTACGTCTCAGAGAAGGGTGTTAAGCTAAGAGAATAAATTCTCCGCCACCAATAGAAATGTATTTGAAAGAAATCAGCTTTATATCTCAAAGTGTAATGTCAGACACACAATCCATACAAGTCTGTTCCGGGATCGAACAGAACCGAAGGCACTTCTCACGAAGCCCTTGCAATTCCTGATAATTTCCAATCACGTCCGGACTTCCCGTCACTAAGGATGATAAAACCTCTATATCGGGGATCAGCCGATGCAGAGTAACTCGACGGTAATCCTTCCGTTTTCAAAAATATCCGGTCTTCAACACCGGTCATCAAATGCAATCCATAACGACGTATCACATATTCGGAATGGGTTATACGACCCCATGGTCCTTTCGCGGCTAACTCGAATAGTGAGCGCATATTCAAAAATAAGTGTGGCATTCAAATTCATCCAATTCACAACAAATACCCATTTAAGGTAATTATTGATAGTCGGTTATTTAACTATCAATAAAGATGCGCAACATCATCAGTTTCCAAATAATTTTCCAAATTATTTATTTCCCAAAATATCTTTACTAGATATAAAATTTCCACACTTAACCGTTTGAAAACAATTTTCAAATATTCACTTTTCAATCTATCTTTAAAAGATAAAATTTCAAACCCTTCGTTTCATATTGGGAAAGTAATTCCATACTTATTTAATAATAAGTAATTCACAAATCATTTATTTTCAACATTTGAAAATATTCGATATACTTAAATCAAAATTAAGTATATATTCATTCTTTAAGGAAATCATTTATTTTAACAACATCTATTTGAGTCAAAACGAATGTTACGTAAAACATCGTTACGACGACTCAAAATCACTAGTATAGGGATTCGAAATTAGGATAGATATGTAAATCCCAATACTATATAAAAACATTTCCTTTCGGAAATCATTTACTATAACAACAGTGTTATAGTCCACCATTTCCTTCTTCCTCGAAAATGTCTATTTCAACAATGAATGTTGAAATCTATGGTTTCGATATTTAACACATTTTAAAACATCTTTTAAAATAATTAACTTCATTTCAAATATCACTTTCCCAAAACCATATCCATTTTCCTTAAGAATATATTCACTGTCCAAAATCGTGAATATACTTCACTAACCAATTTTTAATAATCTCTACACCTTTTATTTCAATAATTATCCACTATCCAAAATCGTGGATAAAATTCTCTTAATAACCTTCTATATTAAATTCCTCAATTTTGATTGATTTCGAATTTATAAAACAACGTTTATAAATTCTATTTCTATTTTCTAACAACTTTGATTTAAAAATCTCCTTTATTAACAAATTCAATCAAGAACAATTTAAAGGTAAAAAATCAAATTTATAAGTCAATTTCTTATAAATCTTTTATTCTACAATTTCATTCATTTTCAACTTCACAATTTATAAATCTATAAATTTCATTCACTTACGGATTCCATAATTTTTTTCATTTTTAACACTTAAAAAAAACTCATTTTATAATTCCAATACTTTGATTTATAAATATCAATTTTATAAATCTTTTATACAAATCGTTTATAGTTATTCAAAAATCCCAACTCAAATCATTTTATAAATAAATCGACTATTATTTCAAAAACGACACTTTGGTTATATTTCACCAAAAATCTTAACTCTTATAACTTTAAAATTCTAGACGTTTATTTATTTGAAATAAATCAATTCAAAAATTCAATAAAACGTCTACTTTCAAAAATCACTTTAAAATCCTTTTAGAGTAAAAGTCGTTATTTTTAAACTTCAAAACTGAATCCGATGATGCAACAGCACCAACTAGTCAATCACAACAACAAACATCATATATCAATATGATAACAGAATATACATCAATATCTGTAAATAAATAAATACTGGTGAGGAATCCAGTTGGATCCCTCCAACCTGTTTCCCTGCATCCACAGACGTTAGTACAATACCAATTCCACTTCAAGGTGGAATATCGCGGTATATGGGTTTTATAAAAATCATCCGCTTACTAACGGCGCAATAGGGTCTCATCCGCTATACGAGGCGGGAAATCAATCAATCCAATATATACATATGCCAATATGTATATATTGCTATATATATATATAGATATATCCTATTATATCTAATATCACATCCAAACAGACAATCAAACAATAACTGAAAATTCCACTTTTCAATTTGAGTGAGAAAATCTCACCTTAGCTTTTATTTTGCCATCCAATCCAAAACAAGATTTATTTTTCTTCGTTGTATTCGACCTTGTATAAACAATTTACGATTTCATTAATATTTGAATCAATTGACAATAAATTATCATCTGTTAATTTATTTAAACCAATAATTTAATTTTATCGAATGATTTATTTTAAACCAATTTCTATATAAATACCCTTTGAAAATCCTATTCCTATATATTAAATAAAACCAAATTTATTATTTATTCTACTTCGTAAATACATTATTTTTAAAATGACTAGTTGATTCAAATTATTAAACGAATAATCTATCTCCATATTTTTCATAATCCTATATATACATATATCCATTGTAATATAATTTCATTTTAAACTAATATTTTTAAATTTCACTGCATATTATTTTTTTGAAAAAGAAAATAAATTATACCTTTACTGCAAAATGCAAACCCAGGCTCGATCGAACCCTCTACTATCACCACTGCCGTGAGTACGAACCCACTGCCTCACGCTCGACATCGCAGTCCCCCATCGAACGCCGCGACATCGTCGCCATCATCAGATTCGAACGCGATAGTCCCTATTTCTGCCCTAACCTCTGAAATTGATCGCGGCCGATGTGAAGACCCAAATTATTGAGATAAAAATAATTTTAATAAAATTAGAAAATGAGAATTTTTAAGAAAAGAAAATATAGTCTGACAATAATAATATTAGGAGTAAGTGAAATGATTAAATAAGAGGATAGAGATTTTTCAATAAAATATAATAGGAAGAAAATGATCAAATATGAGTGAGTTTTTATATACAGATATCTCCTATATATATATACATATATATAAATATATATGTATTAGATATGAGTAGCCAAAGAAGTATAAAATGATAAAGTCCTTTTGATAACTAAATTGCATGAGAACCAGTTTAGTATTATTGTGCATAAATACCTTCTTAAAAATAAATCAGGAAATAAATGGTTTGAAATAATATAAAAGAACCATTCAGGCCTAACAAGGTATACAATGTAACTGAGTCACACAAAGATGATGTGTAGGTGGATCATGCAAATAGCATGTGCACAGAAAAGCAGAGAAGCAACTGCTTTTACTAGAAATAGAAATCAAGAGAAAATGGCACATTTAGCCATAACAACACACACATAATTCTCTGAGTAATGTGAGGATAAAATGGGGTTTTCCTTTAGTAAAACCCTAGAAAAATGATTTAAATCAAGAGGGAAGCAGAGGTTTTCTCTGAGGGAAAACAGAAACACACTAAAAAAAATAGAAAGGAGAGCTCACCCTGTTTTCAAGCTAAGGCATTCTCAGGGAAGAGAGGAGGAAGGTGAGTGATTAATCACTTATGATCTGTAAGGCATTAAGACCCATGTTAAGGGCAGCCAAGTTATTTTATATAAACACTGCATTATGTTTTTTTGTTTGAATTTATTCTCTGGATGAAAATATGTTGATCATGGATGGTATTCTGGTTGGGTTTTTGGATGAGATTTTAACCTGTTTTGACTTGTTGTGATGGTTTCAGTTTTTGTTTTAAAATATAGATAATCAAACAAATACACTAATCACAGAAATAGATTTTATATATGCTAGTTTTGATATGAAAAATGAATCAAATGTTTTACTGTGGAATAGGGTATCAATGAAAGAAAAGAAGTAGGCAGTGTGAATAATGAGATTCATGCTTATGTCTAGTCTATATTAAAAATGATATGAACAATGCAATATTACAAATATGTGCTGATTTGTTCAGATCATAAACCAATAAGTTTTTATGGGTTTTTCTCAAAAACCATTCCCTATGTTCACAGTAAAAGAATAAATATAGTTTTGCATATGACTTCTTCAGATTTGTGTAAGCAATGGAAAATTTCTAGAAATAAAAATATAAGCAGGTTTTAGAAAAATGTGATTAAAGCAAAAATGACTTTGAAATAAGGTGTGCAATTTTACATGAATGCTTCGCATGTCTGGATATGATCTTTGGGTGATTTTAATAATTCTTGACCTATATAAGGAAGGAAAGAATACGAGTATCTCTGGAATCAAAAGAAAAATTCCCCAGAAAGAAATAAATAAGCATGGTCTCTAAATTATAAAATAATTTAGGAGTAGTGCCTTGATCTACTCATCAGCAGGTGGTTGATGGGTATGTGCATGACTTGTTTAAGTCCTGTAGGCCTCTGTGTAAAGGGTTAACAGAACTGAGCCCCTTTGCAATGCACACATGGTGTTCAATGGCAAGAGTTCAGACCAAACAAAATGAAAAGATGAGAAAGAGAAATTTTGCTATGGAATTTAGGGAGTTAATCCATAGGAGTTTGTACATGTGCAACTGAATGAAGTAAGTGGATGAATGCTTGGGTGTATGTTTATAGATAAACTTAAATATACACATTCTCAGATTTTAATTGGGATTTGAATAGCATTTAATAGAAAAGTTCTCTGTACAGCCTTAAGAATTTACAAGGTATTTTGCATACTTGATTTCACTCACACCAGAATTTATTTCTGACCCTATTTGTTGCCTTTGCAATACTTGGGGTGTCTCATTTTATTGGGGCAGTTCAAAGTTTTGCTGCAGGGAAAGATGCATGAATTGCTTGCTTGCTTGCATGGATAATTGGAGATCTTGAGGAATTTAAAGTGTTTAAGAGAAGTAGCAGTGTCATTGTAATAAATAAGTTAGACAAACTCTAATATGTTCTAAGTATTTTCATGAGTGTCTTTTGCTTTGTTATCTGGAAAATAGTATGTAAGAAGAAAAAGAGACTTAAGTGTTATATGTGTTTGTGAGCTGTGGACTTAAGTAACAAGTTCTGAAATAGTTTTAGTAGATAATGCTGAAGGAGAAGATGCCATTTAATCTGATGTGTGAACATGTTTTTCTTGACAGTCTTGAGGCACTTCAGTTATGAAATTAGAACTGATACTAGGTAGGAAATATCTGATACTATAAAACTGATACTAGGTAGGAAAAATCTGATACTATAAAACTGATACTAGGTAGGAAATTTCTGATACTATAACTACTGATCTAATACTAAGTAGGAAAAATTCTGATACTATAACTTCAAAACTGATACTAAGTGGCAAGACAAAAATTAAGAGTAGAAAACATGTATACCAATCGGTAGGCAGGGAAATGTTGCAAAGTGTTTATAGGTTCAGAACACCATTTCTATAAGTTTTAGTCCAGAAGAGTGCAAATATCTTTCAAAAACCAGATTCAACACTTTTCTAGCTCCAGATATAAGAAGTTGTACGATTTATAAAGTTGATCACAACACCATCACTCATGTGATGATTATTTGCTCTGTTAACCAGGAAATATGCATTTTGTCTGTTATGATTGGTTTGTGCTTGTTGTGTCTAAACCTTGATCACACGGGTTGTTTTTCTCTGCTTAGACTTCAACCTAGTTTATCACCTCAGTATTCATATGATAAGTATCAAATCACAAAGAATTCCGGAAATTAAATGTATGGCTTGTAAACCCAGAGACCAACTAATTTGAGAAGTAAGTAAGAAAATAATAAGTGGCAATATTTGAATTTAATATTAATCAAGCTTGGGATCAAAAAGGAGAATGTAAAAATAGAAATGGCTATGTGACACCAATTCTCTGAAATATGAGAAATATAGTGTGATTGAATTTTCCTTGTTAATTTTAATACTCTGATAAGCAAGGAAACATTTATATATCTTCACATATATAAATGACTTGAATTGACTTATATACTAATATTTTTATATTGGTAAGAATTTGGATCTTGGGGGAAATGAATTAAAGAAGTGATCACTTGGTTTGGAAAAAAAAATCTCAAACAGTAAATCACTGAAAAATAACAATCCAAAAGAAGTGGGTCACTTCAGTTGGTATCAGAGCTATGTTATTAAAACATAGCATAAATATATTATCCAATATTCTTGTATGGATAAAATTCTAAAATATATATATATATATAATAATGATAGAAGTAAATTTCAAAAAATAATTAAATTAGAAATATGACTAACTAGCTATGCAATTGAATAGTGAATCATGGTAGGAAGACCACCAAGTCATGGAGCAGGACCCTCCAATACAACACCAATGGTTAACTTGCAAGATTTGGTGAGGGCATTTAGAGAAGGAGCAGTGCAGAGGGAAGAGAATCCTCATGAGGAATTAGCTAAGTTATTGAAGACATTTTCAAATTTAGGAGGTAAGGATTTTGAAGGCACTGAGGGAGTTATGGGAGTGCAGACATGGTTGAGAACTTTGGAAAGGATATTTGCAGATATGCAAATTAATGACCAAAGAAAGAGGCAGATAGCTTCTAGGAGACTTAAAGGAGCAGCATTAGATTGGTGGGAAGTGATCATCACAGGAAGGCCAGAAAATGAGATAACATGGGATCAATTCAAGGAGATGCTTGAGGCAAGATTTGTTCCAGCAATAGCTAAGGCAACATTGCTTGAGGAATTCATAAGACTGAGGCAAGGGCCAATGAGTGTGACTGAATACACTCAAAAATTTGAGAGTTTGTCCGAGTATGGAACTATGCTCATAGGGGATGAAGAATCAAAGAATTCAAGATTTATCCAAGGATTAAATGCAGGTCTGAGTAGAGCAATGTTACCATACAAGGATAAAACATTTGATCAAGTCATAGACCTTGCTCTTTCTTTTGAACAACATGACAATGCAAGGGAAAAATTTAGGAGCATGAGGGCTAATAATCAAAAGAAGGGGAAAAATAGAGCACATCCCTATGACAAAAAGAATATGGATAAGAAAATGGAGGGAGCAGCCACTGGGGAAGCTAAGAAGAAGGTTACTTGTTATAATTGTGGCAAAGAAGGACACATGAGTAATAGGTGTCAAGTAGCCAAGAAGGCATTGTTTAGCTGCTATAACTGTGGGAAAGAAGGTCATATTAAAAGAAACTGCCCAGAGTTCAGAAAGGGAGCAAAGGTAGGAGCACTTGAGGGCAAAGCAAAAGCAACTGCAGTTGGAAGTTCCGGACAATTGGAAGGTATACTACTAATTAAAGATCACCCCATCTCAGTTATATATGACACTGGAGCAACACATTCACTAATATCCCAAGACATAGTGAATAAATTAACTCTCACATGCTATTTAGTTGATAATCCCTTGTTTATTCAGAGCCCACTAGGTAATTCTTGCATGCTAGAGATTAAATGTTTGGGAGTAGAGTTAAACATAGGTGGAAATATGTTTAGTTCTGATTTGTTTGTGCTAAAATATCCTGGAATAGGAATTATTCTAGGAGTAGATTGGCTAAGAAAATACAAAGCAATTTTAAACTTAGAAAATCTTACTATTTCTCTGAAAACAGAAAATGGTAAAAATATTATAGTTATGAGTGAAATTGCTAAAATCAATTACTGTAACCACATATGTAGCATGACTGAGAAAGAATTAACACTGGAAGACATAAAAATTATAAATGAATACCCAGATGTTTTTGGTGAAGTCATAGGTGTTCCAGAAAATAGGCAAGTAGAATTTCAAATAAGGCTAATCCTAGGAGCAAGCCCAATCATCAAGAAACCGACTAGAATGGGTCCTAAAGAATTAGTGGAGTTGAAACATCAGTTGGAAGAACTGGAGCAAAAAGGCTTCATAAGGCCTAGTAGTTCAAACTGGGGTTCCCCAGTTGTATTTGTGAAGAAGCATGATGGTACTTTAAGGATGTGTATTGATTATAGAGAACTAAATAAAGTTACCATCAAGAACAAATATCCACTCCCCAGAATTGATGATTTATTCGATCAATTAAATGGAGCTAAGATCTTCTCAAGGCTAGATTTAGCCTCTGGGTTTCATCAAATGAAGGTAGAGGAAGAAAGCATTAAGTATACTGCCTTCAACACAAGGTATGGATTATATGAATTTTTGGTGATGCCTTTTGGATTGACAAATGCACCATCATATTTTGTAGATTTAATGAATAGAACATTTAGAGATTTTCTAGACAAATTTGTGGTTGTCTTTATAGATGACATATTAGTGTATTCTAAATCAGAAGAAGATCATGCAAAGCACTTGCATCTGGTTTTGTCTAGACTGAGGCACATGATTTAAAGGCCAAATTCTCTAAATGTACATTTTGGCAAAATGAAGTAAAGTTTTTGGGGCATATTGTATCACAACAAGGAGTTGGTGTAGATCCAACTAAGGTGATAGCAGTGCAGTCATGGGGTAGACCCAAATCAGTGACTGAGGTGAGATCATTTTTGGGAATGGCAGGCTACTATAGAAGGTTTATAAAAGACTTTGCAAGAATAGCCATCCCATTGACCAAGTTAACTAAAAAGGAGCAACCATATGTGTGGATAGAGAAGTGTGAACAAGCTTTTTCATCACTAAAGAAGGCACTGGTGGAAGCTCCAGTCTTACAGGTTCTAGAGGGTAATGAAGGGCTAGTGGTTTACACAGATGCTAGTGGATCTGGATTAGGGGCAGTGCTTATGCAACATGGTAGAGTCATAGCATATGCATCAGGCAACTCAAGCCAAATGAAACCAGGTATGCTACACATGACTTAGAACTAGCTGTTGTAGTATATGCATTGAAACTATGGAGACATTACTTGTTAGGTGCTAAGTTTGAATTGTTTACAGATCACAAGTCACTTAAATACTTGTTTTCCCAAAAAGACTTAAACATGAGGCAACATAGGTGGGTAGAATTTCTAGCTGCCTATGATCTTGATATATTATACACCCCAGGAAAAGCCAATAAAGTGGCAGATGCATTGAGTAGGCATCAAGCAAAAGTGGCAAGCTTAATGATGAGTGAATTCAAGGATTTGACAATCCTTAGTGAAGTAGAAATAAGAGCAGAAATTAGAGTAGCAGATAAGGTACATAGTGATATGATTGAATATGGGAAACTAAGCCTTATTTCTTTAAAGTCAACTCTGGTTGATAAAATAGGAGAAATGCAAAGTCAAGACTTAAATTTAAAGGAGAAAAAGGACATGTTATCACAAGGCATGACAGTAGAGAATTATGAAGTAGATGATAAAGGATACCTAAGGAAAAAGGGGAAGCGCTGTCTGCCAAGTGTAGAGGAACTGAAGCAAGAAGTTATGGATGCGCATCATAAAACAAAATACACCATCCATCCAGGTGGTACAAAAATGTACCATGATCTCAAGAGAAATTACTGGTGGCCAGGGATGAAAGGAGCAGTGGAAAAATATGTGGCAAATTGCTTGACATGCCAACAAGTTAAGGCAGATTATCAAAGACCCTCAGGTTTACTGCAACCTTTGGAAGTGCCTACTTGGAAGTGGGAAAGCATTTCAATGGATTTTGTGGATGGTTTGCCAAGAACAAGAAGAGGCAATGATAGTATTTGGGTAGTGGTTGATAGACTCACAAAAACAGCACACTTCATCCCAATAAGTTCAAACAGAAATGCTCACAAGCTAGCTCAATTATTTGTGAAAGAGATAGTGAGATTGCATGGCATCCCCAAGACTATCATTAGTGATAGAGATACTTTGTTTACTTCAAGATTTTGGAGTAGCTTTCAAGAAGCTATGGGGACAGAACTAAGCCTAAGCACAGCCTACCACCCACAAACAGATGGGCAAACTGAGATTGTTAATAAGGTTTTAGAAGATTTGCTTAGAGCATGCATACTTGATTTTGGAGGCAACTGGGAGGATCATATTTATTTAGCTGAATTTGCTTATAATAATAGCTACCAGTCCACCATAGGAATGGCTCCATTTGAGGCTTTGTATGGAAAGCCTTGTTTATCTCCTTTATGTTGGATGGAGGCTGGTGAAAGGGTGTTGCTTGGACCAGATAATGTGAAGGAAACTTCTGCAAGAATTGAATTAGTGAGGCAAAGAATGAGAGTAGCTCAAGAGAGATAGAAAGCCTATGCAGATAAAAGAAGCAAGCCAGTAGAATTTGAGGTGGGAGACTATGTGTTTCTCAAAGTTTCACCAATGAGGAGAATACTGAGATTTGGCAAAGCAGGGAAACTATCACCAAGGTATATAGGACCATATGAGATTGTTCAAAGAATAGGAACTTTGGCTTATAGGTTGAAGTTACCAGAGGAATTGAGCAAAATACATGATGTATTTCATGTATCCCAATTGAGGAAATGGGTGCATGATAAGGAGGCCATTCTTTAATCTCCTACACATGTTGAAATTCAAGAAAATCTGGTTTATAAAAAGGAACCAGTGGGCATTGTGGCTAGAGAAGAAAAGAAACTGAGAAATAAAATAATAAAACTAGTTAAAATCCAATGGAGTTTAGATGAAAATGACTGCACTTGGGAGGCTGAAGATATGATAAGGGATAAGTATCCTAATCTGTTTTCTACTTAAAGGTATGTTTAAAAATTATGATGAGACCTTAAAATTATTTATGTATGTTTGATTGATTTGGAATGAATGAGTTTCTGAAATCTCATTCAATTGAAATTATGCTTTGTATACATTTGGATGGAAATGTATGAGAGAATAATTGTGGGACACAATTCCTTTTAGGAGGAGAGTATGTGAAGACCCAAATTATTGAGATAAAAATAATTTTAATAAAATTAGAAAATGAGAATTTTTAAGAAAAGAAAATATAGTCTGACAATAATAATATTAGGAGTAAGTGAAATGATTAAATAAGAGGATAGAGATTTTTCAATAAAATATAATGGGAAGAAAATGATCAAATATGAGTGAGTTTTTATATACAGATATCTCCTATATATATACATATATATATATATATATGTATTAGATATGAGTAGCCAAAGAAGTATAAAATGATAAAGTCCTTTTGATAACTAAATTGCATGAGAACCAGTTTAGTATTATTGTGCATAAATACCTTCTTAAAAATAAATCAGGAAATAAATGGTTTGAAATAATATAAAAGAACCATTCAGGCCTAACAAGGTATACAATGTATCTGAGTCACACAAAGATGATGTGTAGGTGGATCATGCAAATAGCATGTGCACAGAAAAGCAGAGAAGCAACTGCTTTTACTAGAAATAGAAATCAAGAGAAAATGGCACATTTAGCCATAACAACACACACATAATTCTCTGAGTAATGTGAGGATAAAATGGGTTTTTCCTTTAGTAAAACCCTAGCAAAATGATTTAAATCAAGAGGGAAGCAGAGGTTTTCTCTGAGGGAAAACAGAAACACACTAAAAAAATAGAAAGGAGAGCTCACCCTGTTTTCAAGCTAAGGCATTCTCGGGGAAGAGAGGAGGAAGGTGAGTGATTAATCACTTATGATCTGTAAGGCATTAAGACCCATGTTAAGGGCAGCCAAGTTATTTTATATAAACACTACATTATGTTTTTCTGTTTGAATTTATTCTCTGGATGAAAATATGTTGATCATGGATGGTATTTTGGTTGGGTTTTTGGATGAGATTTTAATCTGTTTTGACTTGTTGTGATGGTTTCAGTTTTTGTTTTAAAATATAGATAATCAAACAAATACACTAATCATAGAAATAGATTTTATATATGCTAGTTTTGATATGAAAAATGAATCAAATGTTTTACTGTGGAATAGGGTATCAATGAAAGAAAAGAAGTAGGCAGTGTGAATAATGAGATTCATGCTTATGTCTAGTCTATATTAAAAATGATATGAACAATGCAATATTACAAATATGTGCTGATTTGTTCAGATCATAAACCAATAAGTTTTTATGGGTTTTTCTCAAAAACCATTCCCTATGTTCACAGTAAAAGAATAAATATAGTTTTGCATATGACTTCTTCAGATTTGTGTAAGCAATGGAAAATTTCTAGAAATAAAAATATAAGCAGGTTTTAGAAAAATGTGATTAAAGCAAAAATGACTTTGAAATAAGGTGTGCAATTTTACATGAATGCTTTGCATGTCTGGATATGATCTTTGGGTGATTTTAATAATTCTTGACCTATATAAGGAAGGAAAGAATACGAGTATCTCTGGAATCAAAAGAAAAATTCCCCAGAAAGAAATAAATAAGCATGGTCTCTAAATTATAAAATAATTTAGGAGTAGTGCCTTGATCTACTCATCAGCAGGTGGTTAATGGGTATGTGCATGACTTGTTTAAGTCCTGTAGGCCTCTGTGTAAAGGGTTAACAGAACTGAGCCCCTTTGCAATGCACACATGGTGTTCAATGGCAAGAGTTCAGACCAAACAAAATGAAAAGATGAGAAAGAGAAATTTTGCTATGGAATTTAGGGAGTTAATCCATAGGAGTTTGTACATGTGCAACTGAATGAAGTAAGTGGATGAATGCTTGGGTGTATGTTTATAGATAAACTTAAATATACACATTCTCAGATTTTAATTGGGATTTGAATAGCATTTAATAGAAAAGTTCTCTGTACAGCCTTAAGAATTTACAAGGTATTTTGCATACTTGATTTCACTCACACCAGAATTTATTTCTGACCCTATTTGTTGCCTTTGCAATACTTGGGGTGTCTCATTTTATTGGGGCAGTTCAAAGTTTTGCTGCAGGGAAAGATGCATGAATTGCTTGCTTGCTTGCATGGATAATTGGAGATCTTGAGGAATTTAAAGTGTTTAAGAGAAGTAGCAGTGTCATTGTAATAAATAAGTTAGACAAACTCTAATATGTTCTAAGTATTTTCATGAGTGTCTTTTGCTTTGTTATCTGGAAAATAGTATGTAAGAAGAAAAAGAGACTTAAGTGTTATATGTGTTTGTGAGCTGTGGACTTAAGTAACAAGTTCTGAAATAGTTTTAGTAGATAATGCTGAAGGAGAAGATGCCATTTAATCTGATGTGTCAACATGTTTTTCTTGACAGTCTTGAGGCACTTCAGTTATGAAATTAGAACTGATACTAGGTAGGAAATATCTGATACTATAAAACTGATACTAGGTAGGAAAAATCTGATACTATAAAACTGATACTAGGTAGGAAATTTCTGATACTATAACTACTGATCTAATACTAAGTAGGAAAAATTCTGATACTATAACTTCAAAACTGATACTAAGTGGCAAGACAAAAATTAAGAGTAGAAAACATGTATACCAATCGGTAGGCAGGGAAATGTTGCAAAGTGTTTATAGGTTCAGAACACCATTTCTATAAGTTTTAGTCCAGAAGAGTGCAAATATCTTTCAAAAACCAGATTCAACACTTTTCTAGCTCCAGATATAAGAAGTTGTACGATTTATAAAGTTGATCACAACACCATCACTCATGTGATGATTATTTGCTCTGTTAACCAGGAAATATGCATTTTGTCTGTTATGATTGGTTTGTGCTTGTTGTGTCTAAACCTTGATCACACGGGTTGTTTTTCTCTGCTTAGACTTCAACCTAGTTTATCACCTCAGTATTCATATGATAAGTATCAAATCACAAAGAATTCCGGAAATTAAATGTATGGCTTGTAAACCCAGAGACCAACTAATTTGAGAAGTAAGTAAGAAAATAATAAGTGGCAATATTTGAATTTAATATTAATCAAGCTTGGGATCAAAAAGGAGAATGTAAAAATAGAAATGGCTATGTGACACCAATTCTCTGAAATATGAGAAATATAGTGTGATTGAATTTTCCTTGTTAATTTTAATACTCTGATAAGCAAGGAAACATTTATATATCTTCACATATATAAATGACTTGAATTGACTTATATACTAATATTTTTATATTGGTAAGAATTTGGATCTTGGGGGAAATGAATTAAAGAAGTGATCACTTGGTTTGGAAAAAAAAATCTCAAACAGTAAAGCACTGAAAAATAACAATCCAAAAGAAGTGGGTCACTTCAGCCCACTTCGATGGCCTGCCGACGAACTCGCCCAACTCCACAACTCCACCCAGTCGCCATACGTCGCAAACCCTAGCTCTTATGTCACGACCTCGCCATCGCGCTCGAGTTCAACGCCGATGCCACCCTAAGTCGTCGCGTCCCCTGCTTCAATCACGAAGATGATCTTGAACGAAATCAATTCGTTCGTTTTTTTTTCTTTCTGGTTTTGATTTATAAAAGATCGGTGAAGAGGAAGACTGGATTCTGTTCGGCCATAAATTTTTGATGTGAACGAGAAGTTATTCTGATCTCGTTAGTTTGAATTTGATCTGGGAAAGAACGAGCGGCCATTTAATTTTCTCTGAACAATATTTTGATTTCGAACGAAATGATTTTGTTTCTTCTTGCGTGATAAAAGGAAAAGAAGGGGAGACAAGGGTACGCGATGTTCAGGGAATAGGTCTGCTAAATACATATCTAGGGTGGCTGATGTTGACCAGATATATATTTAAATTCAAATTGAATTCGATTAAGATTCAACGCGTTTATGTGTCGTACGTTCACATAACAGCTCTGATAAATACGAAATTTGAAATCCGGTAATAATACAATATTACGGACCCAATGGAACTGGTTTCGTCGAATTCCGAGACTATGCCTCGGACGGCTATTTTTAAATATCGATTCGAACAATAAATTTCAAACTGAACAATTCACTCCCAAATTCGATTCTGAAACTTCTATTATTTTCAGAATTATCAATAAGAATTTTCTAAGTCTTTAAAATATTTTTCTTCAGCTTAAAATTGAAGATTCAAATTTTTTATTTAACATTCAATAGATTAAATTCTGTAATTTAACCGCCAATTTCAAAGTTATATCGGGGATTCAAATTAAATCATCATTTAAATATTTGAAATTAATCAAATATTTTCAATTAAATTTGTTCAAAATTCTGGGTCGTTACAAACTTCCCTCCTTAAAAGAATTTCGTCCCGAAATTACAAGTTAGGAAAAATGGTCCTTAACTCGTCTACTATTTTTTCACAATTCAATAGTTTTATCAAATTTATCAAAACAAACCTTTCTATTAAAGATTCGTTATCAATTCAACTAAATTTCCAACTTTAATTATAAGTTTCAAACAGCACTGTTTACTTCAAAGTTCAAATTTAAATTCAAATTCAAATTTTAAACTTTCAAAATTTTCTCAAAATTTTCTAACACTCTAAATTTTCGAAAAATTTCGCCAGCGTCTCCTTTGCGCGGCTAACACGGCACGACTACAAAACGTCCCTACGGACTCTCAGATTTCAAAAAGAAAAGAAAAAGCCAAGCGGCTAGACAAGAAATCAGCAAATCTCATATTGAAATTGAAATACTTACCATTTGTCGAGCAATTCAAATTTATCTTTGACAATCAAAATTTCCAATTCCTTTATACCTATATATCCTACTAGCCATAATATCTAGTTATAACATTCAAACCATTTTGCAAATTCTGTTACAAAATTTTCAATACGAATTGCTTATACATTTTTACTTCACTGTTGAAGTTACATATTCTTTATCATTCAATTTTACATTTCAAATTTCATTTAAATTCAATTCACCATTTCAATTCAATTTAACTTCTGAATATTGAATTTATCAATTATCTTTAGTTCATAACTACACTATTTTAAATTAGTTTCATTTACTAATTCATCACAGATTCCAATTCATTTTATTCAAATTTGTTTTCAACATTCAGTTTCAATTTTATTCACTTACAATTGTAAATTCCATTCATTTGAAATTTATTTCTACTTACTTGAATTTATCTTCAATTTCGAACCATTCTTTTATTTAGTTCACAATTCAAGTTTCAATTTAACTAATTCAACTTCCATTTAAAACAATTTAGCAGCAATTCCTCTTTTGGAAACCCGAAAATGAACACCAATGATGCCGCGGTCATCATCGAAGTTATTTTCCAGCGACCAAAAAGAGTTTAGAGCTTTTCATTCCTCCAAAATACTTTTCAAAACCTTTGAAATTCATTTTCAAATCAAAAAGATTTAAACTTTCCAAATCTCCAAAATTTTCAAATTCTTTTCAAAACATTTCCAAATACTTCTCTGGAATTCTACTTCCAATTATAAGTCACATTTATAATTTACATTCTTAAATTTCATTTGTATATGAATTCATTTCTTATTCAATTTCATATAATAATGATAACATTTCAATATTATCACTTTCTAACAACCAAACATCCATATACTATGATAATTCATAGAAAGTTATTTCTTTTCTATACAAAATAGTTTTGGGAAAAATTATTTCATTCACCCTATTTAAAACAATACTGTGTCGGTTTATCTTGTTTAAGAGTTTAGAAACTCCTATCAACACAGTTAGCTAGACTGCATCGACCAGAATTTATAAACAATCAACCGATAAGTCAACGCAATACAAAACAATTTCATATTCAATAACAAATACGCGCTCATATCTATTATTACACTCACACTCATTCTAGAGTACTGCTGACTCTATCTCTAATGAGTAACACCCAACAGAGCAGGGTTGTCGCTTAACCATATGCTCTGATACCACGCTGTAAGGACCCGATTCTTCGACTTCCGAATATCGACATCAATACGTCCACTGTATCAACTGTCGAGCCATCGAATGCCGGAAAACCGAATTCTTAGGGTTTAAAAGAAGAGGTAGAAGAAAAGATAAAAGAAAAAGAAAAGAAGAACAACAGAACAACATCAGAACAGAAACAATATCAGAATCTCACATATCGCAGCGGAACAAAATATAATAGATAATCACTAGTCTTTTAAAACAAAGAACTATATCAGTTTATACATACATCAATCAGAGTCAATATACAACAATGGACGGTTATATAAACTTGTCCTCATACAGAATACACAGTGGAATAAATACTATCAGATACAAATACTACGCCTCGTCATCCAGCTTATCTCCAAAGCTCCAGAATATCCTGATAACCTAACTCTAGACTGCCCGTGTGGAAATTGGTAGGCACCCAGAGTTTAGAAGGGAACAATAAACTCCGAGTTAGTCATGGTGACTGGTGTGAGATCGTAAAACAGTTATTTTTCACAAAGAAAATAAATCAGATTCGCAATGCTTTTGGAAAATGAAACTACCATAAGACCTCCCACCACACACACAATGCAAACGCAGAATTGGAGGAGATTTCTTCTTATGATAGTCAAAGATGCTTACTACGCCAATCATTGGATTATTATTATTAATGTCTAGTGTAGAAAACATTTCGAAAGTATAATATTAATCTTAGCCAACATACGACCAGTATCGTATGCCTACTATAGCTACCATCTAAACAGTGGTGACCACCGTACGTAAATGGCAGGTTCTACAACTAATACCGTACAAAGTTCGTATTTGGAAGATGGATTTCCAACAAATGGTCAGGATAAGGAACTTCCTTTCCTCCTGCTGAATAGGATTGCCTCTGGCTGGACGTCCCGAGAGGCAAACTGCTCTCTGCCAAATAAGGCCGGGTTACCCCTGTAACAGGTAACTCACGAATATGTCATCACCCGGTCCTTTGGGACCTTTATCCGAGCGCTCGGTAACCAACATCACACATCATAAAGAAAGTGTATCCACATGAGTAAGTATCTGGGCTCCATACCATGATACCACCCCTTTCCAGAAGGAAATGACCTACCCAAAAGGGCGCGACCCTCATAACCTTGCCGCAACATTCCTGTTTCGACCATTTCCGGGTTGTTGAGGCCCTGACGAAGTCTCGTCCACAAAGCTACGCTTTGTCAAAAAGCCACGCTTTGGGTCAACAGATGATCAACCTATGATCACAAAGATAAATGATCAAACAAATGATCATATCACAAATGATCAAACACTGATCATCACACAGCAACACTCAGCATGTCACATTACCAAATTGGGAATATATCGCTGATAACTTCAACTACATAACCTCTGAGCTCGTACGTCTCAGAGATGGGTGTTAAGCTAAGAGAATAAATTCTCCGCCACCAACAGAAATGTATTTGAAAGAAATCACCTTTATATCTCAAAGTGTAATGTCAGACACACAATCCATACAAGTCTATTCCGGGATCGAACAGAACCGAAGGCACTTCTCACGAAGCCCTTGCAATTCCTGATAATTTCCAATCACGTCCGGACTTCCCGTCACTAAGGATGATAAAACCTCTATATCGGGGATCAGCCGATGCAGAGTAACTCGACGGTAATCCTTCCGTTTTCAAAAATATCCGGTCTTCAACACCGGTCATCAAATGCAATCCATAACGACGTATCACATATTCGGAATGGGTTATACGACCCCATGGTCCTTTCCCGGCTAACCCGAATAGTGAGCGCTTATTCAAAAATAAGTGTAGCATTCAAATTCATCCAATTCACAACAAATACCCATTTAAGGTAATTATTGATAGTCGGTTATTTAACTATCAATAAAGATGCGCAACATCATCAGATTCCAAATAATTTTCCAAATTATTTATTTCCCAAAATATCTTTACTAGATATAAAATTTCCACACTTAACCGTTTGAAAACAATTTTCAAATATTCACTTTTCAATCTATCTTTAAAAGATAAAATTTCAAACCCTTCGTTTCATATTGGGAAAGTAATTCCATACTTATTTAATAATAAGTAATTCACAAATCATTTATTTTCAACATTTGAAAATATTCGATATACTTAAATCAAAATTAAGTATATATTCATTCTTTAAGGAAATCATTTATTTTAACAACATCTATTTGAGTCAAAACAAATGTTACGTAAAACATCGTTACGACGACTCAAAATCACTAGTATAGGGATTCGAAATTAAGATAGATATGTAAATCCCAATACTATATAAAAACATTTCCTTTCGGAAATCATTTACTATAACAACAGTGTTATAGTCCACCATTTCCTTCTTCCTCGAAAACGTCTATTTCAACAATGAATGTTGAAATCTATGGTTTCGATATTTAACACATTTTAAAACATCTTTTAAAATAATTAACTTCATTTCAAATATCACTTTCCCAAAACCATATCCATTTTCCTTAAGAATATATTCACTGTCCAAAATCGTGAATATACTTCACTAACCAATTTTCAATAATCACTACACCTTTTATTTCAATAATTATCCACTATCCAAAATCGTGGATAAAATTCCCTTAATAACCTTCTATATTAAATTCCTCAATTTTGATTGATTTCGAATTTATAAAACAACGTTTATAAATTCTATTTCTATTTTCTAACAACTTTGATTTATAAATCTCCTTTATTAACAAATTCAATTAAGATCCATTTAAAGGTAAAAAATCAAATTTATAAGTCAATTTCTTATAAATCTTTTATTCTACAATTTCATTCATTTTCAACTTCACAATTTATAAATCTATAAATTTCATTCACTTACGGATTCCATAATTTTTTTCATTTTTAACACTTAAAAAAAACTCATTTTATAATTCCAATACTTTGATTTATAAATATCAATTTTATAAATCTTTTATACAAATCGTTTATAGTTATTCAAAAATCCCAACTCAAATCATTTTATAAATAAATCGACTTTTATTTCAAAAACGACACTTTGGTTATATTTCACCAAAAATCTTAACTCTTATAACTTTAAAATTCTAGACGTTTATTTATTTGAAATAAATCAATTCAAAAATTCAATAAAACGTCTACTTTCAAAAATCACTTTAAAATCCTTTTAGAGTAAAAGTCGTTATTTTTAAACTTCAAAACTGAATCCGATGATGCAAAAGAACCAACTAGTCAATCACAACAACAAACATCATATATCAATATGATAACAGAATATACATCAATATCTGTAAATAAATAAATACTGGTGAGGAATCCAGTTGGATCCCTCCAACCTGTTTCCCTGCATCCACAGACGTTAGCACAATACCAATTCCACTTCGAGGTGGAATATCGCGGTATATGGGTTTTATAAAAATCATCCGCTTACTAACGGCGCAATAGGGTCTCATCCACTATACGAGGCGGGAAATCAATCAATCCAATATATACATATGCCAATATGTATATATTGCTATATATATATAGATATATCCTATTATATCTAATATCACATCCAAACAGACAATCAAACAATAACTGAAAATTCCACTTTTCAATTTGAGTGAGAAAATCTCACCTTAGCTTTTATTTTGCCATCCAATCCAAAACCAGATTTATTTTTCTTCGTTGTATTCGACCTTGTATAAACAATTTACGATTTCATTAATATTTGAATCAATTGACAATAAATTATCATCTGTTAATTTATTTAAACCAATAATTTAATTTTATCGAATGATTTATTTTAAACCAATTTCTTTATAAATACCCATTGAAAATCCTATTCCTATATATTAAATAAAACCAAATTTCTTATTTATTCTACTTTGTAAATACATTATTTTTAAAATTGACTAGTTGATTCAAATTATTAAACGAATAATCTATCTCCATATTTTTCATAATCCTATATATACATATATCCATTGTAATATAATTTCATTTTAAACTAATATTTTTAAATTTCACTGCATATTATTTTTTTGAAAAAGAAAATAAATTATACCTTTACTGCAAAATGCAAACCCAGGCTCGATCGAACCCTCTTCTATCGCCACTGCCATGAGTATGAACCCATTGCCTCACGCTCGACATCGCAGCCCCCCATCGAACGCCGCGACATCGTCGCCATTATCAGATTCGAACGCGATAGCCCCTATTTCTGCCCTAGCCTCTGAAATTGATCGCGACCCACTTCGATGGCCTGCCGACGAACTCGCCCAACTCCACAACTCCACCCAGTCGCCATACGTCGCAAACCCTAGCTCCTATGTCGCGACCTCGCCATCGCGCTCGAGTTCAACGCCGATGCCACCCTAAGTCGTCGCGTCCCCTGCTTCAATCACGAAGATGATCTCGAACGAAATCAATTCGTTCGTTTTTTTTCTTTCTGGTTTTGATTTATAAAAGATCGGTGAAGAGGAAGACTGGATTCTATTCGGCCATAAATTTTTGATGTGAACGAGAAGTTATTCTGATCTCGTTAGTTTGAATTTGATCTGGGAAAGAACGAGCGGCCATTTAATTTTCTCTGAACAAGATTTTGATTGCGAACGAAATGATTTTGTTTCTTCTTGCGTGATAAAAGGAAAAGAAGGGGAGACAAGGGTACGCGATGTTCAGGGAATAGGTCTGCTAAATACATATCTAGGGTGGCTGATGTTGACCAGATATATATTTAAATTCAAATTGAATTCGATAAAGATTCAACGCGTTTGTGTGTCGTACGTTCACATAACAGCTCTGATAAATACGAAATTTGAAATCCGGTAATAATACAATATTACAGACCCAATGGAACTGGTTTCGTCGAATTCTGAGACTGTGCCTCGGACGGCTATTTTTAAATATCGATTCGAACAATAAATTTCAAACTGAACAATTAACTCCCAAATTCGATTCTGAAACTTCTATTATTTTCAGAATTATCAATACGAATTTTCTAAGTCTTTAAAATATTTTTCTTCAGCTTAAAATTGAAGATTCAAATTTTTTATTTAACATTCAATAGATTAAATTCTGTAATTTAACCGCCAATTTCAAAGTTATATCGGGGATTCAAATTAAATCATCATTTAAATATTTGAAATTAATCAAATATTTTCAATTTAATTTGTTCAAAATTCTGGGTCGTTACACGAAATTAAAAATGGATTTTTAAGTGATATTTTTGAAGTATGGAAAAGGAGTTGAAATCGATATTTAAATAGATTTGGAAAATTAATGGGATTTATGAAGGGACAGATTTATAGATGAATTTTATAAATGAGAATATTTTATAATCCTGTTAAACTGGAAATGAGCTAATAAATTTATAGACGATGTTTATAAATAAAATGAAATGTTTATCGTTTGATAGATTGGAGATATAAATTCACCATGTGAATTTAAAATGAAATGTGAAAATCGGTTTTGGAAAGAAATAGTGGATTCTATTTTTGAAATGTGAGAATGGTTATGAAATTGGAAATGTAAATCGATGTGTTATGAACCGAGAGAGATTTATAAATGTTGAAATGGTTATGTTGGCTTTTAAAATATAGATTTTTACCGAGAAGTTAAGTTTTGTTGTAAAAAGGAATTTTTTATTCATTAAACCATGTAGTTAAAAACTACCATTTTGATTATATATTTCAGAGGTGAGTTATTCAAATATTTAAATTTGTTGAAATGAATTCTAAGTTTTATAAACAAGCTTTGTAAACCGATTTGCATTTTTATAAATAAATTGGAAACTAGTTATTGTGGTATATTATAAAGTGATTTGACAGTTAAAATAATTACTTAAATGTGTTTTGAAAATAAATCATTATTCTTTAAAAATACTTATTATTATTATATATAGAATTTAAAAGTAAGTGATTGGATTTTTATTTATAAATTCTCTCGAGATTTGTGACCGGATTTTATTGAACAGATGTGATTGTGAAAGAGAAATCTTACAATGGAATTTTGGAAACTTAAGGAAATTTTTGAAATGTTAGGTACGAGAACTTCGAAAATGAATCTGAATTCATAAAAGAAGTTATTAATGGTTAGACGAGATTATAAATAAGTATAATCGGGTTTTGGAAATTGTAAAAAGGAAATCATTAATAATTCCAGAGATTTATGAGATAAGTTATGAGTTATTTATTAAGTGTTGATATTTGAAATGATTTTGGAAAATAGACTTATAATATTATCCTAAGTTTTGGAATGGAAGGTTTTGGAAATATTTTAACTATGGGATGGTTTATATAGAAATATTTTTCTAAGTAATGAATTATAAAATGGAATTTGGAAATATTTCTAAGTATTGATATGGTTGGAAAATATCATGTTATGTATATAAGAATTGGAAACCGTTTTCAAATATTGAAATATTGAAAGAGATTTGAGTATATATCTTTGTAAAGATATTTTGAAGTAAATGTTTTTTGGAAGATTTAAATATGGGCCTAGTGACTGCTGATGTGTGTTATTTGATAGTTAAATAACCAACTATCAAATCTGACCAAATTCGTTGATCATTTCGAAGAGTCCGGGATCGTATTTAATCATCCGAAAACCACTTCGATCCAATTTATGCATTACGAATTGTGATATCTCGAAGATAATGGAGATGGTGATCTGTGAAGAAGATTGTTTGTTCAGACCCAGAACAACTTGTATGGATGAATGCTATCATTGCATTATTTCACGTGGAAGGCAGTGTTAGCATTCCAAGTATGAATGATATTCTTAAGGTAACACGTAGCCTCAAGCCTCATCAACCGGGAATGACTAAAACAGGGGAGATGCAGCAAGGCTATGTGGGTCGCTCCAATTAGGGCATGATCATCACTCATCTAGAGGGGACATTTATCGTCATCACTATCTATCATTTGTATGCGTTTCGGGGCCCATTGGTGGTGATCATATTCGGTACTATCCAGTCAGGGATAGGCTGGTCTTGTGTTGGCAAGGATCGATAGGTTCGATCTTGGTACATTTTTCTAGAGGTGTACTATGGCGGGCAGTACCTCGGCAGCCCTGTCATTGTATGGAATCCAATATCCACTACGAGCCTGTACGGTTTTAGCTGTATAACAAATATGCTGAAACGTGAGATGCAAGCATTTCAGCTATTTTATAGTTTACTTTCTATAGACACTATTATAATATCAAATGATTTTGATACAAATGGTTTTGGTTATTGTAAGGTAAAAACCCGTCGTATTTATGTGTGGCGTGGTCTTATGAGATACCTTTGTTTTCAAAAGGATTTTGATGACAGTAATAATTAAAATTTAGTGTGTTTTCTCACGCTAGTTTTCCATACTGACTCGAGTGTTATTTTATTATAATGCTTGGGTCAGACCGAGTATTATAGATTTAGGTTAGGATGCTATGGAGCTCAGGAGACGAACTAGAGGATTCCAGACGTATTTCACCTACTTGGTTATCTCCACTGTGTGTGTTACATTGTATATTTAGTATTGGTGAGGATAAGTTATTATAACTCTCCAAATTGATTTGTTGACTGCTGTACTCTGATAATGGTATGCATATTAAAAGATTACAGTTCTTTTTGTGAAAAGATCTATTGTTATTTATTATATATTGTTCCGCGGTGATTGTGAGATTCCGTGTTATTGTTCTGTTTTCTTCTATCTCCTATCCTCTTCACCCCTAATGATCTGGTATTTTCGGCACTCGATTACTCGGCATGCTATACATTGAACGTATTGATGTCGATTTTTGAAAGTCGAAAATCCCAGGTTGTTACATTTGGTATCAGAGCTTAGGTTGAGCGAATACCAAGGCTTTGGTGGGGATTTGTAACGACCCGATATTTTCAACCATTCACATCCACACATGTCGGACTTGAATTTCTCAAAATACCGCGTTGTAAATAAAAATTTGGCAAACTCATCATTTACAGTAAATAAAAAATCACAGATCACAGACACAGAGTAATATAATACAGCGGAAGTAAAAGAGATAGTAGTCCATGAAGCTACTATATAAATACATCAGAGTTAATTAAGATACAATAGGAATACCAAGATACAACAGGAGTAACAGTATGAAAATCAGGTACAACTGGAATCAACTGGATAACAAAATGAATAGATATCTGGATCTTCAAAGCAAAACTCCAGCTCCGAAGGTGAGTCTCTAATGCTGTATCACTCAGTCTGACCCGAGCGTAAAGCAAAACACAAAACACTCGAGTCAGGACATACATACTTAAAACCAACTCAAGTGAACTGTAATAAAGGTACAAGTAACTTAAAGAATGCTTGGGATCGCCCATTCTTTAAGGATCCGTTAAACTATTTACTATGTAGTAATATTCGCTATTATAATAGTGTCTAAATAAGTAAGTATAATCATATAGAAAATAGCGTTAAGGGGATGGAGAACCTTAACGCGGTTGGATCTTAAAATCATAATCGTAGTAAAGCTCGATATGGTAGGTGACACGGCACAACTAGGCAATGCCAGGGTAGATATACCAATTACGCACATGAACTGATGGATACGCATAGCAACCACTACCGTTCCACCTCGAACAACACTCCCAAATCAGAGGATGGCCATCTAATCAATCACAAGTAAGAGTATAATATTGAAGAAATGTGTCCGAGAAGAGGTGCTACCTCACTGGTCCGAGATCGCTCCTGTTTTAGCCACCTTATGCCAACTCACGGGAGTTGGGTCCACGTAACATACCTTAAGAACGTCGCCACCATCCTACTTCTGGAATCTCCACCGCATACACGGTTGTCAAAGTGGTTTTCGGTATCGACAGAGAGTATGTCCATATCCGATCCCGGTCTCTTTGCCAACCAATCGTTACTATAACCCGTGGTTATAAATTTCAAAATAGTTTATGTTTCAAATCAAAATACATCCTTTAAACCTTTTCAAAATCATATCATTTATTTCAAACTTATACATACTTTCAAACCCAAAACATATCTATTCAAAACCAATTCAAAAATATATCATTTCCATTTCAAAACCAATTCAATAATATATCATTTCAATAAAACCCAAATTTCAAAAATCACTGAATATTTCCTTTAATTTATCAAACTTGAAATCTTCCTTTAAATTATCATAGCATTTTGGTAATGTAACCTTAAGGAATCATAGCATTTTTGGAATGTAATACTTTCCAATTTAATATTTTATATAATCAAAGTATTTATATACTTACAAATTTTTAACATGGTCATTTTATCATAGCCTTATAGTTAAATAAACTTTGTTACTGTAATATCCAATTTAATGCTGAAATTCTTATGTTAAGTTAAGAGTACCTTATTAACTTACATTATCATTACAATAAAGAAACTTTATTATTTTAGTGATTAAAATATGTCATTTACATTAATTAAAACTTACATATTAAATGTACTTTTTAACTTACATTTCTATTACAGTAAAGAGCATTTATTGTTTAATCAATATTACACTAATTAAACTTACATTATCAAATGTACGTTTTAATTTACGTTTTATTACAAAAAGGGCATTTATTATTTTAAATCAATATTACACAAATTAAGACTTACATGTTTTTTCATTAATTAAGACTTTACATGTTTCTTTCAGTAAGTAAAACTTTACATATTTCTTTCATTAATTAGAACTTTACACGTCTCTTTCATAAATTAAAACTTTACATATTTCTTTCATTAATTAGAACTTTACATGTTTCTTTCATAATTAAAACTTTACATATTTCTTTCATTAATTAGAACTTTACACGTTTCTTTCATAAATTAAAACTTTGCATATTTCTTTCATTAATTAGAACTTTACATGTTTCTTTCATAAATTAAAACTTTACATATTTCTTTCATTAATTAGAACTTTACACGTTTCTTTCATAAATTAAAACTTTACATATTCTTTCATTAATAAGAACTTTACACGTTTCTTTCATAATTAAAACTTTACATATTTCTTTCATTAATTAGAACTTTACACATTTCTTTCATAAATTAAAACTTTACATATTCTTTCATTAATTAGAACTTTACACGTTTCTTTCATAATTAAAACTTTACATATTTCTTTCATTAATTAGAACTTTACACGTTTCTTTCATAATTAAAACTTTACATATTTCTTTCATTAATTAGAACTTTGCATGTCTCTTTCATAAATTAAAACTTTACATATTTCTTTAATTAATTAGAACTTTACACATTTCTTTCATAAATTAAAATTTTACATATTCTTTCATTAATTAAAACTTTGCACGTTTCTTTCATAAATTAAAACTTTACATATTTCTTTCATTAATTAGAACTTTACACGTTTCTTTCATAAATTAAAACTTTACATATTTCTTTCATTAATTAGAACTTTACACGTCTCTTTCATAAATTAAAACTTTACATATTTCTTTCATTAATTAGAACTTTACACGTTTCTTTCATAAATTAAAACTTTATATATTCTTTCATTAATTAAAACTTTGCACGTTTCTTTCATAAATAAAACTTTACATATTTCTTTCATTAATTAGAACTTTACACATTTCTTTCATAATTAAAACTTTACATATTTCTTTCATTAATTAGAACTTTGCACATTTCTTTCATAATTAAAACTTTACATATTCTTTCATTAATTAAAACTTTGCACGTTTCTTTCATAAATAAAACTTTACATATTTCTTTCATTAATTAGAACTTTACACGTTTCTTTCATAAATTAAAACGTTACATATTCTTTCATTAATTAGAACTTTACACGTTTCTTTCATAATTAAAACTTTACATATTTCTTTCATTAATTAGAACTTTACACGTTTCTTTTATAAATTAAAACTTTACATATTCTTTCATTAATTAGAACTTTACACGTTTCTTTCATAATTAAAACTTTACATATTTCTTTCATTAATTAGTTTATATTTCCAATCACAAATTTCCATTTATTTATTTAACATTTTTAATACATATGAAATCATTTTTCACTTTATTAAATCATTTTAAAAACAAAATTAAAATTAAAATATCAAAATTTACATTTTCAAAATACTTAAAACTTCCAGAAAAACTTATAAAATAACCACGGGTCTGTATAATATTTTCTAACCTAGGTCAAGTGATACGGATAATATATCATTTCAATCCGTAATTTACAAAGAAAAATCCGGGTTCTATCATTTCAAACCCGCAATCCCAAGTTAAAAAAAATAAATAAAAATCGCTTAGGCTTGTCATTTCAGCCCATAACGATCTTTCCCTATTCTAAAGTCCGTTCGGGTATGTATCATTTCATCCCATAGTGATTCTATTCTACAAGGAACTTGCAGTGTGAGAACAGAATATAAATAAACAGTAAAATAAAATAAAATATAACAGATGATGTAATAGGCATATAAACAGTATTTAATATCATATAAATATATCACAGGCATGTATAACATAATATAATTATTTCTACACTTTCACTTGCTACCAATTCACAATAATATAAGTATGAATGTCAGGTGTGATTACTCACATTTTTACGCTGAAGTTTGCAAAGCAAACACACAAACAAAAATACAGAAAGCACGAAAGCACGACTAGACACAATTCTGATTTAAATGGATGGAGAGCCAAGATATTGATCTTGTATATAACAAATACACAAATCATAAGAATAAGATTCAACACAACAAAAGATGAATTAAACTATGCAATTATGAATCAAAGAACATAACCTTGCTTTCAACCACCAAGTGGGCTTTGCCATGGTCTAATAGTGAGGAGGAGGTTATGTTGTGGTGGTGGAGGCTGAGCAATGCAAGGAGAAAACAAAAGGAAAAAAAAGAGGAAATAAAAAAAAAAGTGGAAAAAAAAGAGAGAAGGAAGCCATGGAAATAACCTAGAGCTTGTTGTATTTTCTTCACGCAAATGAAAATGAGAGGATGGGAACTTGTACGTGAATAAGAAATAAAAAGAAGGCGGCTAGGGTTTCAAGAGATTTGAATGGCTAAGATGTAGGGTTTAGAAAATGAAAGGCTAGCAAATAAAAAGGCTAGTGAATGAGTGGGATTTATTTCCTATTTAATAAAAGAAACTTACTGTAAAATATTTCAATCAGAAGAGGCAAAATGAGGAACTGAGATATTGAGAAGATTTTTATGTGATTTGATAGAGTAAATGCTAGGAAAACCAAGAGACAAGAAATAAAGAGAAAAAAACTTATACATATATTATTCCTAAATGCAAGTGAAATATGTGAATCATAATGGGAAATAAATTTTGTACGTGTATGGAAAAAGGAAATACACGGCTATAGAAGAGAAAAAAAAGAGCTAAGGAGTTTTGAATGCTAAGGAAACGGAAAGGCATAAGTTAAGGAGAAAAAACGTACAATATATTTTATTTTTAAATGCAAATGAAAAATGAGGGATGGGAAATAAATTTTGTACGTGAATTATGAAGTGGAGTGGATGGCAAGAAAAGATTTTGAACGGCTAAAGAGGAGTAAATGATAGAAAAACAAAAAGGCTAGGAAATAAAAGGTAAGAAATAAGGAGAAAGAAACACACATACATACATATATATATGTATATATATATATATATGATTCTTAAATGCAATTGAAAAGAGGCTATTTTGAGATGTTTGTACATGATTAATAAGAGCAATTCACGGCTATGAACGGTGAATGGCTAGGGTAAGTAATAAAGAGGGTAGGTAAATAAAAAGGCAAGCATTAAAGAAATGTAACGCGTGTCTCCTTGATTTCTTCCAAGCCTTTTATGAAAAGATATACACACAAGTGAAATCCAATAAATAAAGTTTAGATAAACAAAATAGAAAAATAAAATAAAATAACATAAAAAATAAAAATATAGAAACGCACATAGAAAACTAAAAATTGAAATATAGTAAATAACTGCGTGTAAAAATGCTGTAATTTATCTGATTTAAAAAGTATAACTCAGAATTTAACGAAACGAAAAGCAGAATAGATATCATAAATATATTCTGCTTCAAAGAAAAAGATTAAAATTTGAAATTCAATTTTTTTTATATTTAAACTGAAAATTCAGATTTTGACCAGAATATAAAATTTTCAAAAATCGTTTATGTATTGCATTTGGAAAATAAATTACAAACAAATTCCAAACTTACATTGGAATAATTCTAAAAATTCACTTTTAAATGATTTAAAAAATCAAAATTTCAAATAAAAATTTAATTAAAAATATTCACAAAATTATGGGTTATTACAGGATTATTCATTAGAGATAGGGTTAGTAGTACCATAGAATGAGTTTGAGTGTATTATAGATATGAGCATGTACTTGTTAGTGAATATAAATTGTTTTATATTGTGTTGATTTATCTGTCGAGTGGTTTATGAATTTTGGTCGAGTAGTGGGACGCCACGACATCGATAGGAGTTTCTAAACACTTGAACAAGGTAAGCCGACAAAGTATTGTTTTGAAGCGAGTAAATGAAATAATTTTACCCAAACTATATTTTGATATGAAAGAAATAATTTTCTAGAAATTATTATAGTAAATTGGTGTGTTTGGATAATATTACTTTAATCAAAACAAGATTATAAAATTTGGAATGGTTTATATAACTAAATAGAAATTGTATAAATATGATTTATACAAATGAGTTAAAACTAAAATTTGATTCAAACCAGAATTTGGAAATTTAAATCCCAAAAATTTCGGAAATGTTTTCCAAGGCGTTTGAAAATAAATGATGGTGATATTATTTTCGGAATAAAAATTGCTTTAAATTGGATTTAAAAATGGATTTTGGAAGTGATGAAGCACTGAAGTCACTACAGTCGCTGGAAAATAATTCTGGTGATGACGGTCGCATCATCAGTCTTCATTTTCGAGTTTCTAAGTGACGGATTGCTACCCTGATTGTTTGTTTGGAATTGTTGATAAAACAAGTTTGATTTGAGAAATACCGAAAGGAGTTTGTTTTGGTAAAACCAAAGTTTGATTTAAAAATTCAAAAGGATGATTTGGGTTACAAAGAGGAGTTATATATGATTTCATAATAATTTGAAATAAAACCCAGTTTTAAAGTGATTAAGTAATTGGTTGAGATGAACAAAGCTAGAATTGAATTATAAATGAGATTAACTCAAGTTAAGTTTAACAAAATCGGATTTGATCCAAAAATGAAATGGAATTTGATGGTAATAAAGTGAACTAATTAGACAAATTAATTAGTGAATTGAATTTGAATTGGAAATAGTGAATGATTAAGGTGAATATGAACTTAAGCTTTAAAGTTGTATATATAAACTTAAGAAATGGTATAAAATTGTAACGACCCCTAAATTTTAATGGTTTTATTTACGTAATTAACTGAATTTTTCTTGAAACTTTACTAATAAAATCTAGCAATGAAAATTTTATATTTGGAATACGTCAATTTAAACATAGAAAATTGTAAATTTTCATCAGAGAATATGGAAGTTTATTTCTGTTGTGTAATTTTCAGTTTCAATTTAAAATCAGTTAAAATTGATGAAAATAAATATTATTGAAATCTGAATATTTTTATATAATAAAATTGTAAATCATTTTCTGAATGAGTCATCATATTTCATTTTAACAAATTTGGACTTCTCTAGCTCCATTTATCTTATTTTCGACGAATTTGCAGCAGTTTAGTAGCGAAATATCAACTTTTGATAGGATGGTCGTATCGCTGCTATATGTGTACCGTTCTGATCGTGTAATGACCCACTATTTTGGACCATTCAAATCGACAATAATCCACACATGTCTGACTTGAATAATTCAAAATAACAGATTGTAATAAAATTTGGAGCAAATAAAATCAAATACAGAATCACAGACACAGAATATCAGAATAACTCGCAGCGGAAATAAAATACCATAGTAGTTCATGAAACTACTATATACAAACTCTCAAAACATATACAAAATCTCATAGTCAAAATAGATACAACAGAAGTTAGGATACATAAATCACTGATACAGAAGCAATACCGAATAGTAAATAACTTGATTAGAAGATAAGAAATAACAGATGGACAAATAAGCTCCAGCAAATCTCTAGCTCCAGAAGATAGATTCCAAAGCTGTGATTCTCAGGCTGACCCGAGCGTAAAGTAAAACACAAAACACTCGAGTCAGGACATATATACTTATACAATGTAAACCAACTCAAGTGAACTGTAATAGCAATGCATAATAACTTAGAGGATGCTTGGGATCGCCCATCCTTTAAGGATCCATAAAAACAATCAATTAAACAGTAATATCAATATCACAGAAATGTCCATATTGAAATAAACCATGCAACTAACAGTGTTAATGTACATCACAGCCATCATCAGGAAATCAAATGACATACAAAGAAGTATACCCGTGGTTATAGTATTTCAAAATAATATTTTATATTTCAAAAATTTAATATCATTTCAAATCAAAATCTTTATCAAAATAAAGATTAAATCATTTACAAACCATTTCAATATATTACAATATCATATCCTTTCAAAACTTCCTTTCAAATCAATATTTGAATTCAAATTCAATTATCAAATTTAATACCCTTTAAAATTCCAAAATATCATTCATTTATTATCTTATCAAATCACCCTTTAAATAGTTTTCCATTTAAACCATTTAAAAGTGAAATTATTATTCTTTCAAGTCAAGTATTCAATTTCCAAAGTTTTAAATCATTCCGAGTTCATTTACTAGGTCAAAATCCATAAACATTGAAAATTTCAGCCTTTCACAGCATTTAGAAAAAGCTGTTATAAGTTATATTTGAAACATTTTATTTCAGCAAAGACAGCATATTAGAACTGCTGTTATATCTCATTTTAGTTGAAATTTAGTTTAAAACAGCAAAGACAGCATTTCTAGAAATGCTGTAATAGCTTAGGTTCAAAAACAAGGGTTTTACTTAATTTCAGCAAAGACAGCAGGCAGGTACAGCAGTTTACAAAACTGTTGTAATAGCCCTTTATTAAGTTCTTTATCCTTTAGATTTACTATAGCAACTACGGCATTTCAGAAATGCTGTAATAGCCTCTTTTTACTAAGTTTTAGTTCAATTCTGAAATCATAGCATTTCTGAATGCTATTAAAAGTATTTTTCAGATTTTAGTGTATTTCCAGCCAATAATAAATTCATTTTTAAACCCTTTTAATATTATAAAAATCATGTTTTAACATTTAAAAATGTTTATATAATATATGAGACGACCGCCCATGACCCCTGCACCGAATCTAGAGAAAGTGCGCTGTAAGGTGTGCCAAGCGACCATGGACGATTGTCAGGGTAAATTAAAAACAACAGAATCTATCGTATTACTCACAGCGCATGGACAAAATACAATAGAACATATGTATAGTGAAGCTTTACAGAATAAAATGTCATCATATAAAACTTCATAATAGTTGAATACAAGCATCCAAATAGTCAATACATCAAGCCTCACTACACAACACTCAGAGAATATACAAACAGCGGAACACCCAGTACATATAGTAATAAGGTAATATGCAACCCTCTAGCTCGTCTTCGATATCAGCATCGTGAGAAGCAAGAGCAGCACCTGTCACCTGCTACCTAGTCTGCCCGTCCCAAAATGGACGAACAGCCCAAGGCAATAAGAATTAAAACATAAAGCCTTGAGTCAGACAACAGTCTTAGTGAGCAGTAAATTAACTAACAACATACCAAAAGAGCATAAAGGAAAAGGAATAGGAATACAACCCTCCCACTCCAACCTCATTCTATAGTGATAGCCCCCAGACACACACTAAGCAGAAGCAAACATAGCAGAGCATACAATTTAAAGTAAAGCTATTATCACTCGAGTCAAGGGCGATGTTTTCCAGGTACAAACCCCCAAGGCCTAAACCAAGATCAGATAAGCACCCAGAAAATACCGCTCTTGAGATCGAATGATGATACAACCAAACATCCATGACTCTAGCTATCACTGTTATCACTGCTTCGATATCACCGTTAATTGAATGACCGGCACATTCTTTCAACCGTCCGTCAAGGGCTAATGGAAACCCCGGTTCTAGACATAACTCCCGCACGTCGTCGCAGCCCGTGCCTAGGACTATCGAATCTGCCCAGAGTACTCGACCATCAACAGTTGGCCGTTGGGACTATCGAATCTGCCCAAACGTACTCTTGCTTAGAGCATGCTAGAACCTTCAACAATGATGCTATCCAAGCCTCCTAGTCATCCTCCTCGACGACTATTTCCATACTAGCTCAAGCGCCTCTCAAGCATCCATTATCCTCAAACTCGAACCATATCATCGAGTTATCAATCTGCTTGGAATGATCCCGTCTGGATTAGACCAAGGCTATCTCATATCATGCTTAGCTTCATCACATCCTCGCAAAGCTTCATCTCAACATCATCATCAAATCTATGCATAAGAGCTTCATCATCCTCTACATATGCCACAAGCAGCTTTCCCAATTCAAGAGCCTTTCCCTCAGCTTTTGAATCATCCTCGATCTAAATCAAATCATCAATCATCTAATTCATAGAAATCAACCAAGTCAAACATTAATCCAAACAATCAAGCATTCAAATATGATCTAAGTAGACAATTATCACAATAATGGCAATTTCGTAATTAAAGAGTTGAAAGTCTAACATGCATGAAATCATAAGAAATATCTCTACAATCTTGATGAATGAACTTGCATAGGTTAACACTTAGTAAAATGGTTGTCAAATCATCATGAACAATGGATCTACATGGATCTACACTTAGGATGAAGAAAATGCATGAAAATCACTATTTTAACACCAAATCGAGCCAACAATCCGATATACTCCTTTGGATCCGTGTGAGAGATAATCACCACTCACCAAATCACCTAAACAACCTCAAATCAACACGCTTCAGATCTGGACAGCGAAGGATCAAGCTTGATCTATCACAAATCCGCTTCAAACGAAGAAATCTCACTTCAAAGGATGAAGATCTTCAATCTAAGCTCTTGAATCTTCAATTTGATCTTCAACTTGGATGGATGGAAGCACTAGATTAGAGTGGAGAGAAGAAGTGAAGAAGTGTAGAAGTCGAGCTCTCAAAATGGCAGCACTTCGTCGCTTCGAAATCCGGATCCCAAAAAGTGAGAAAAACCCTTCCTATTTATAGCAGAAATACCCCTAAGTCGTCCGCCCCCTATAAGTCATTGCCGACTTAACTACCTCCGACTTATAGCTCAACCGAGTTACGCCTTAACGATATTACAACTACGACTTAACGCTCTCCTTAACACGGCCACGACTCAACTAGACTACGACCTAACTGGGTCTCCGACATACGACTTAAGAATGCGCGCGATCTACGATCTAACACTTAGCAGATCAGCACCTTCTACGACTTAGCAGCTAACTCCTAAGTCGGTCATGACTTAACACAGCAGCCTACCTACGACTTAACTCAAGAAACGAGCTAACACTTAAGTCGTCTGGACGACTTAACTAACAAAGGTGGCTTACGACCTAACTACTAGAACACACGCGACTTAACCACAGCTCCGACCTAACGAGGTAGCCGACCTAAACTCACACGACTTAATAACTTAGCAATACCACGACTCAACTAGGCTACGACTTAACTTTCTTAAGTCGTCTAACAACTTAACCTTGCTAACCACTAGGTCGCCAACCTGCTAACTTTATAAGTCGTCAACACTTAGGTCGCTCTATTACTTAACTCGGTCAGTTTCTTAAGTCGCCCCTATTCCTTAAGTCCTTAACTCGGTTAACTCCTTAAGTCGGCCACTCGACCCAGACTTATTACTTAACTCGTCCAAACCGGCTTAGGACTTAACAAAATCTGCCAAAATCTGAAACGACTTAAAAATGCTGAAAATTCCAGATTTTAACGAACTTTTCGATCCGTAAAAATACGGGTCGTTACAATATATATCATTTAACACATGATTTTTATTAAATAAATCCGTTATAGTTAAATCAAATTTCAATGAATTATTCAACAAATTCAAGTGTAAATTTCTTTTCTTCACATTTTTAACAAATAAAATTAACACTTAAATTTTATTTCCATTCTCCAATAAATTTCAAATTTCCATTTATATTTTTCATTTTTATTTATATAACTTATTTTCTCATTTTAACCAAAATTCCAAAATTTTCTAACTTAAGTTATATTTTCAAAAATTCCATTTCTATTCATTTTCAACATTTTTAACTTATAGAAAAATTCCTAATTTCACTATTTAAACTTATAAGAATTCAATTTAAATCAAATTTTCATATTTTTACACTTCTAAAAATTATTTAAACATTTTTCAAAACCTTAAAAATAACCACGGGCCTGTATATAGTTTTCTAGCCTAATTCAAGTAATACAAATAATATATCATTTCAATCCATAATATACAAAAAAAATCCGGGTTTTATCATTTCAAACCCGCAATCCCAAGTAAAATAAATAATTTGAAAATCACCCAAACTTATAATTTCAACCCGTAGTGATTTTTCCCTATTCTAAAGTCCATTTGGGTATGTATCATTTCAACCCACAGTGATTCTAATCTACAGGGAACTTGCAGTGTGATTAACAGATTAAAATGAACATTTAACAATATATAACAGTAACAGATGAGATGACAGGTAAATTATCAGGTTTAACATTATATAAATAAATAATCACAGGCAGTTATAACATATCATAATATTCTACACATTCAGTTGTTGTTGTTTCACATTTGTATAAGTATAAAATGTCGTGTGAGATTTACTCACCTCTTTTGCTGGAGATGCAAGTTCAAATGACACAACACAAACCAGAACACAATGACAAAGCTATGAACTTGAGTGGATAGGGAGATCCAAGTTATAGATCTTATGTTACAACCCAAAACAAAACCAAAATAATAGTTAAAAATCAATATGATTGAATTTGAATAACTTTGAAACAAAAAGCAGTTTGAATACGAAACTTTTTGCATAACTTTTCTGACGGTCTTGGGTTGCCTTCATTCGTCGCCGAATGATCTCTATACAATCTGAAGTCTGTCGAATCATTTCTGGCCCAAGTATCAACTTTTCTCCTGTTTCTAACCAACATTTCGGAGAGTTACACGGTCTTCCATACAATGCCTCATACGGTGCCATACCAATGCTTGACTGGTAACTGTTATTATACGAAAATTCCACCAAATGAAGGTGATCTTCCCATGATCCTCCGAAATCTAAAACACAAGCTCTAAGGAGATCTTCCAAAACTCGATTGACTCTCTCGGTCTGACCATCTGTTTGGGGATGATAAGCTGTACTCAAACACAACTCGGTTCCCAAAACTTCCTGGAAGCTCTTCCAAAATCCACTAGTGAACAATGGGTCTCGATCGCTCACTATACTCTTCGGAATACCATGGAATCGAACTATCCACTTAACATACAACTCAGCCAACTTCGATGCGGTCCTAGTCGATCGAACAGGAATGAATCTTGCACTCTTAGTCAGCCGATCTACGATGACCCAAATCCCTTCATTTCCCGTTCTTGTTCTAGGTAGTCCATCAATAAAATCCATCGATATTTGCTCCCACTTCCATGTAGGAACTTCTAACGGCTGAAGCAATCCACTTGGCTTCTTCTGTTCGGCTTTTACCAACTGGCAGTTCATACATTTGGAAATAAAATTTCCAACATCCTTCTTCATACCTTCCCAGTAATAGGTTCTCTTCATATCCCGATACATCTTGTTTCCACCTGGATGAATTGTCAACTTCGAGTGATGACTTTCCTTCAGCACCTCATTCCTCAATTCATCCACATCGGGAACAACTAGTCGTCCTTGCTTCCGAAGCCAACCCTCTCGATCGACCTCGAATCCTTTATCCTTTTCTGGGTCCAATCCAAATTCTAAATCACGGATAATCTTGACAACCTTATCGTCTCGCTTTTGGCTCTCGCCAATCTTTTCCACAAGAGTCGGTCTTATCGATAAGTTTGTCAACATCTCAGGTTCCAATTCACATCTAGGCCTGAAGTCAAATCCAGCTAAATACTCGAGATTCTTCCATTCTGAAAACATGGCTCCTAATCCTGCATGTCTTCGACTTAACGCATCTGCCACTGCGTTACCTTTTCCCCGGAGTATAGGCTATACCAAAATCATACGATGCTAAAAACTCTAGCCATCGTTGCTGCCGAAGATTCAAATCCTTTTGGGAGAAAAGATACTTCAACGACTTATGATCTATAAACAACTCGAATCGAACTCCCAATAAGTAATGTCTTCATATCTTCAGAGAAAATACAATCGCCGCCAACTCCAAATCATGAGTCGGATAATTCCTTTCATGCGGCTTCAGTTGTCGACTTGCATACGCAACAACTTTATTCTTCTGCATCAGCACTGCTCCAAGTCCAGTACCACATGCGTCGGTGTAAACCACCATCTCATCATTTCCACTTGGAATAGTCAAAACAGGAGCACTTGTCAATCGCTCCTTCAGGATTCCGAAAGCTTGCTCACACTTAGCATCCCATCTGAACACTTGGTTCTTCTTCGTCAATCCTGTTAACGGTGCAGCCACCTTGGAGAAGTCCTTGATAAATCGACGATAATATCCTGCTAATCCAAGAAAACTTCTCACATCAGATGCATTCTTAGGTCTAACCCAATCTTGGATTGTTGCCACCTTAGCGGAATCAACCGCTATTCCATTTCCAGAAATAATATGGCCTAAGAACCTCACTTCACTCTTCCAGAAGTGACACTTCGAAAACTTAGCCTTCAGCTGATGTTTCCGCAAGATTTCCAAAACAATACGCAAGTGCGTCTTGCGCTCTTCTTCAGTTCTGGAATAAATCAGAATATCATCCACGAACACTAGTACGAACTTGCTCAACTGATCTCTGAACACTTTATTCATAAGATCCACAAAATATGCTGGCGCATTAGTCAATCCAAACGGCATTACCAGCCACTCAAAGAAACCGGATGGTGTCCTAAAAGCAGTCTTCGACACACTATCCTTAGCCACTCTCAACTGGTGAAATCCCGTTGCCAAATCCATCTGAGAAAACACCTTAGCTTCGTGAAGCTGATCAAACAAGTCATCTATTCTCGGCAATGGATACTTGTTCTTCTTAGTCACCTTATTCAGCTCACGATAATCCACACACAACCTCAACGATCCATCCGCTTTGGTTGCAAACACAACTGGTGCACCCCATTCGGACACACTACGCCGAATGAATCCTTTCTGTAAAAGGTCATCAACCTGCACCCTCAACTCTTGCTGCTCCCTAGGCGCCATCCGCCTAAGAGGCATCACAACAGGTCTGGCTCCTTCAACTAGATCTATACGAAACTCGATCTCTCTATGCGGCGGTAACCTTTTGACCTCGTCAAAGACATCCTCAAATCCATTAGCGATTGGCAACGATGACACTCCATCCCGTGGAACAACCAGCGAATACATGAAGCTCATGAAGACGCCTTCTTCATGCCTCCATCGTATCACAATCTTTCGCCCCTCCACATTCTCGACTGTCACCTCCAACCTATCACAATCAACCTTTGCCGCATATTTCCTAAGCCAGTCCATACCCAAAATAATTCCGAACCTTGCAAAGTTCAGAACAAAACAATCACAAACAAAAGAGCAATCATGACTCGATACAATCAGACCACGGAATAACATACACAAACAAGACGAACCCCCAACTGGATTAGTCACAACCAATGGCCTATCAACGATATCCGGTTCTAAACCTAACCGGCCTACAAGCTCATTACAAACAAACGAATGCGACGCCCCAGTATCAAACAGAACTCTAACTGGAACACCACATAGGAAAAGAGTACCTTGAACCACCACACTCTTTCCTTTCTCTTCAGCGGTAGGAGCTTTCAAAGATGATGGAACAGCTCCCAAGGCATAAGCTTGCACAATCTGCTTGTCCTTCCACGGTTCCGGACAATTCCTCTTGACATGCCCCAGCTTGTCACAGTTGTGGCACTTCACCGGCACCTTCGGATTCTTACAATCCCTGGAGAAATGGCCCTTCTGCTGACAATTGTAGCAGGTCACTTCGCCCTTCGGCTTCTTCTGGCCATCCTTACCCTTTTGCTGCTGCTGCTGCTTCCTCTTCTTGTTTCCACCCTGCTATGGTCTAGACTCTTCCTTGGTCACAGCAACAACAGATCCTTCTTTAGGAAACAGATTCTCGTGCCTCAAAGCTTTCTCCGCAAGCTTCTCAAATAAATCGTCTAAATGATCCACCAACTGTCTCCCAAGATAACTGTCCAAGCCTGTCACAGACTCACAAACTTCTCGTTCTTCTGATAAGGAGATTCAATATACGACCGGGCATACTTGGACAAAGCTTCAAACTCAGAAACATACTCAAGAACCGGTCTTCCATTTTGCTTGAGCTCCACAAACTTCTTGAACAGAACAGACTTCTGAGCTGTAGAAATGAACTTAGCTTCAAATCTGACTTGGAATTGCTCCCAAGTAATTTCCTCCTCCGGAGTATCAATGGTGATAGAGTTCCACCAATCAGAAGCTCTCCCTTGAAGCTGTCTTGATGCTAACTTCCTCTTAGTTGCATCCTCAATTTCCAAATCACCAAAGATCCTTCTACAAGCATCTATCCACCTCTGGACTTCAATGGTTGATTCTGTTCCTAAGAAAACCTTTCCTCCAAGAGCAGTATAATCTTTACACAACTTTGCAAAATCCACTGGTCTTGGAGCCTGAACCTGAACTCCAACATCAACTGCTGTCCCTGGAACTGGTATCCTTCTCATGATCGAAGTCATCATAGCTTCGAACATAGCTGCATAATCAGCAGTCCCCTCAGCAGCACGGCCTTCCCAAGCAGCTGGTCTCCCTCTTCGACTCATTCTCAATATCTATAAAAAGGAATGATTAATACACCTTGAGAAACGACTGCATAAGGAATTCAAATCCTCCTAAACTACTATATTATATATAGTAATCATCCATCAAAATACAATTACGTCTATCTTACGTAGTTGCGCCAGCGAGCGTTGGGTAAAATCGATTAACCAAAGCTCTGATACCAAATGTGACGACCGCCCATGACCCCCGCACTGAACCTAGAGATAGTGCGCTGTAAAGTGTGCCAGGCAGCCATGGACGGGGTAAATTAAAAACAACAGAATCTATCGTATAACTCACAGCGCATGGATAAAATACAATAGAACATATATATAGTGAAGCTTCATAGAATAGAATGTCATCATATAAAACTTCATAATAGTTGAGTACAAACATCTGAATAGACAATACATCAAGCCTCACTACATATCACTCAGAGAATTATACAAAGCAGCGGAACATCCAGTACATATAGTAAGAAAAATAATATGCAAGCCTCTAGCTCGTCTTCGTCATCAGCATCGTCGGAAGCAAGAACAACACCTGTCACCTGCTACCTAGTCTGCCCGTCCCAAAATGGACGAACAGCTCAAGGCAATAAGAGTTAAAATATAAAGCCTTGAGTCAGACAACAGTCTTAGTGAGCGGTAAATTAACTAACAACATACCAAAAGAGCATACAGGAAAAAGGAATAGGAATCCAACCCTCCCACTCCACCTCTTTCTACAGTGATAGCCCCAGACACACACTAAGCAGAAGCAAACATAGCAAAACAAACAATTAAAGTAAAGTAATTATCACTCGAGTCAAGGGCGATGTTTTCCAAGTACAAACCCCCAAGGCCTAAACCAACATCAGATAAGCACCCAGAAAATACCGCTCTTGAGACCGAATGACGATACAACCAAACATCCATGACTCTGGCTATCACTGTTATCATTGCTTCGATATCATCGTTAATTGAATGACCGGCTCATTCTTTCATCCGTCCATCAAGGACTAATGGAAACCCCGGTTCTGGACATAACTCCGCACGTCGTCAAAACCCGTGCCTAGGACTATCGAATCTGCCCAGAGTACTTGACTACCAATCAGTAGTTTTTAGGGACTATCGAATCTGCCCAACGTACTCTTGCTTTGAGCATGCTAGAACCTTCAACAACGATGAAATCTCAGCCTTCTAGTCATCCTCCTCGACGACTATTTCCATACTAGCTCAAGCGCCTCTCGAGCAAACCATTATCCTCAAACTCGAACCATTTCACCGAGTTATCAACATGCTTGGAATGATCCTGTCTGGATTAGACCAAGACTTTCTCATATCATGCCTCGCTTCATCACATCCTAGCAAAGCCTCATCTCAACATCATCATCATCAATCCTATCCATATGAGCTTCATCATCCGCTACATATGCCACGAGCAGCTTTCCCAATTCAAGAGCCTTTCACTTAGCTTTTGAATCATCTTCGACCATCTTGTCTAAATCAAATCATCAATCATCTAATTCATAGCAATCAATCAAGTCAAACATTAATCCAAGTAATCAAGCATTCAAATATGATCTAATGAACAATTATAACAATAATGGCAATTTCATAAATAAAGAGTCTAAAGTCTAACAAGCATGAAAACATGAGCAGTATCTCTATAATCTTGATGAATGAACTTGCATAGGTTAACATGTAGTAAAATGGATGTCAAATCATCATGAACAATGGATCTATACTTAAGTTTACAAAAATGCATGAAAATCACTACTTTAACACCAAATCAAACCAACGATCCGATATACTCCTTTGGATCTGTGTGAGAGGTAATCACCACTCACTAAATCACCTAAACAACTGAAAAGCAACACACTTCAGATCTGGACAGCGAAGAATCTAACTCGATCTATCAAAATCCCGCTTCAAACGATGAAATCTCTCTTCAATGGATGTAGATCTTCAATCTAAGCTCTTGGATCTTCGATCTTGGATGGAAGGAAGTACTAAATCAAAGTGGATAAAAGAAGTGAAGAAGTGTAGAACTCGAGCTCTCAAAATGGCAGCACTTCGTCGCTTCGAAATCCGGATCCCAAAAATGAAGAGGAACCCTCCTATTTATAGGCTGAATCCTCCTTAGGTCGTTCGCTCGGAATTAGGTCGTCCACGACCTAAGAACCTACGACCTAAAAACCCACACCCTAACAAATGCGCTTCTACGACCTACGACCTACCGACTTAGCAGATCAACGCATCCATACGACCTACGACCTAACGACTTAGCAGATCAACGCATCCATACGACCTACGACCTAACGAAGATGCAGCCTAGCGACCTAACACAGATCGCTTCTACGACCTAACACACCTACGACCTAACACACACACGACCTAACTAACTTAGCTAGGATACGACCTAACACCTTAGGTCGCTCATGACCTAACTACGCTAACTCGCTAACTCTTATACCGTTAGCTCTTAGGTCACTAACCACTAGGTCGCTAACTACTGTAAGTTACTAACCCTTAGGTCGCCAACTCTTAGGTCGTTAACTCGCTAACTTTCTTAGGTCGCTACCTATCCTTAAGTCATGCAAACCTTAGGTCGTTTACTCCTTAACTCGCCAACTTCCTTAGGTCACTCCAAACTCTCATACTACCTAAACCACTATGACCTAAACCAAAATCCTTAGGTCGCCAAATTCTATAGGTCGCTCCTATCTCTTAGGTCGTTCACTCGACCTAACCTACCCCACAACCTAAACCATCACACGACTTACCCTCCAGACAACCTAAGCTCTAGTCGACCTAAACTCTGGACGACTTAACAATACTAACAGTTTGATAATAATTGTTTTACGATGTTTCGATCCGTAAAAATACGGGTCGTTACATTTTTGGTGAATGAGAAGTTTTGAATATGTGAATGAAATGAAAAGTAATCGGCTGAAAGAAAGAATGAAGTCGGCCAAAGCAATTGAATGAAAAAGGTTGGAAAACGAAGAGGTGGAAAACAAAGAGTCTCAAGCAACTAAAGAGTCACAAAACTCTTCGAATTTCCATTATTTATTTTGTAATTTATAAATACATATAAAAACTGATAAATAAAGATAACAACTCAGAAATGAAAGTAAATATATAAATAAATAATTTAATTTTAATTAAATATAATTTAAATTAAGAAAATAGCTTAAAAATGCAATCTAGGCTTTAAAAATTAGAAATAAATTCAATACACTCTGGAAAAATCTTATTATCACTTTAAAAATATTTAAAGGTCAAAACATATATAGTATAACCTAAATATACAAATTTAAGTAAGATATATCAAATAAAAATGTCATTTATATAAATTAAAAATAAAGAAAATTGTTAAATAACTCAATATACACACAATATTGAAAACAATATAACTTTCACAATTTAAATCCAATTTCAACGAAACAAAAAGCAGTATTCATGATATTAAGTATATTTTCATAATAATAGATAAAATTCAAGAATTCAAATATCTAAATTTAAAATTTAAAAGTCAAAGTTTGACCAAATTGACCAAAATTCGCAGTTCTGGAAAATACTCTATTTATTTATGTTTGGAATTATAATTCACATACAAATCAAAATTTATATTTAAAATAACAAAAATTATCCATTTAAATAAATAAAATAAAGTTTCTAAATCAGGAAATTCAATTTAAAATAATTAAAATACACAATTAAAATAATCACAAAATACAGGGTTGTTACACTCTCCCCCACTCAAATCTTTTCGTCCTCGAAAAGGAATGAGGTACGGAAAACACAGAAAAAAATAGAATGGAATAGGATTAAGACAAGATAACAAGAAGATTAAAATTATACCTGATAACTGTTGTTACAGGTAAGTTTAACAAGGTGGAGAATAGGAATAGCTAGAAGGGAAAATAGGACGAAAGACAAGGATGAGCCATTAATTAAAATTGTTGGTTAAAGAGGTAAAAATATTTAAAACACTTTAAAATCCTTTAGAAAGGAAATAACTGATCAAAGTATCCTTTATATAATATTTTATCAAAATACTTTTAAAACTCGATGTCATAACAAGTTTATCCTCGTTCCTGCAGACTCTGGCAGTGCGTTGATCAAGCGCAAAGATAGAATTCTCCAGGTACTTAGTAGACTTGTTTCAACACCCAGTGAAAATATTGGAAAACTTTTAAAAACAGATATGGAAAGTACAATCCAAAAAAAACAAAACATGTCGATCATGGATCGCGGATACATAATGGTTACGCTTGGATCCCCCAGGAAACATCCGTACCCGTAGGCCACCCCACAACCTTGCGATTACGCCATGAAGACTGGTAGTACTGCAGATACACAATAGTTACGCCTAGATCCCCCAGGAAACATCCGTACCCTAGGCTCTCGCAGCCCCTGCTGATTACGCTACCAAGCAACCCAATAGATCGCAGATACACAATGGTTACGCCTGGATCTCCCAAGAAACATCTGTACCCGTAGGCCACCCCCCAACCCTGCGATTACGCCATGAAGTCGCGCTCGTAAGACCATGGTGATTGCCATGGAATTCGATGGAAACTCGAGTATCATATCCGGAAAACCGAAAATCAGAGAAATATCGATAGAATGAATCCACAATGTGGCCACAAAGCGGATATCAAGCAGAAGGCACTTTCCATATCTTTACTTCGAAAATATGTATCATATAGTACCTTTTCAAATCACTTTCAAATATCATACTTATATAAAGTCCATTATATATAAGATTTCATTTTCAAATCAAATACTTTCCAAAATTAATATTATATCAAATCACACTTATATAGACTTCAATTATATAAGATTTCACTTTTCAAATTGAGTACCTTTTCAAATCCATAATTTTCGAATCAACATCATACTTATACAAACCAAATTTTATATAAGTTCGATAACTTCCAAATCAAGTATTTAGTAACACAAGGTTCTCAATTTCAATTTGTTTCAATATCAATATAGTTTCCAAAATCATAAGTTTAGAAAATAATCCAAATTTCTAAATCAACAAAATTTAAGTCAACCAATTCATTTCCAAAATCAATGGTTTTCAAAATCAACTTATATTTACATAAGGTCCATCTTATATCAGAAATCAAAATTTTTAAAAATAAATTTTGTTGCATGAAGAGCCATATGGGATTGAACATCTTTGCTTACTAAAAGATTTTTTTTAGAATAGTTTTGTATATAAAATAGTTGGTAAAATAGTTTGTATGTAAAATAGAATAAAACAATTTGTTTAAGAAGAATAAAAGAAAAATAGTTTTGAAAAATGGTTTTAAATTGATAGTAGTTTTTCATAAAAGAAAAATTCCAATTAAATTACAAAGATATCCAACCCTAACAACTTCCAGTTTCAGCGCCAAGTATATCAATGATATTAGAATATAAGAAGTACATATGTCATCATTTTGCAAAATCACATTCGATCGCTCGCTCGATCACACAAGTTCGCTTTCGAACTAGTATTGTCCATTCGACTTCCCTAATGCGGATTTCGATATGGTTTCTCGACTAGAAGCCATCAGTCTCCTGGCATAGCCATATACTATGATAGAGAATTCTAGAATCAAGCCCAAAATCCATATCAAATATTTGCCATCAAGAATAAAATGAAAAATCCTAACACGAAATGGTGTAATTCACCTCGAACTTGTGTACTCAAACTTGGATCAATTTAATTTTGCGAATAAAACAGCATACATACACTTATGTATCTATTCCAACTTTTTAAATATATAGTTTCATAAAGATGTTACTAAGTTAAACATTTAAACTAAATTTTATTCAAAATATTTTGAAGACCAAATTCTTTTCAAAACATTTCAAATCTAAATTTCATATTAGAAAAATTCAAAGAGCCTTATTCATTTACTTAACAAAACAGTTTCAACTTATTTAAATCATATTACTACATACTTTAACATACATACCAAACTTATATACTTTATACTTTTCAAAATTTCTTAGCTTTGAAAAGTTAACCTTGATTTGGAAGTGCTCGAACCTTCAAAATAGTCGAAGAAATCATATTTCAATCCGAGAGTTGGAAATCACAATTAAATCAGTAAATCAATTCCAAAAATAGGGTTATATCAAATCAAATCCAAAACTCAAGGACTGAACACCGGCTCATTTCAAATTTTTCAAATATATATACATATATCTTTCGAATATCACATCACACTTCGGAATTTGAAATCAAAATTAGTTTCACAAATAAATCGCATAGCAAAGCTACCAAAGTGGCCTCTCCCCCACTCTGAAACTCGAAAATCAATGTCGATGATGTATGCATTCATCACCGAAATTATTTTCCAGCGACATAAGTGAGTTCTGGACTTCTATTTTCTCAAACTTCTTTTGAAATTTCTTCGAAATCATTTGAAACTCATTAAAATCATTTGAAACATTTCATTTTCGGAAAATTCTTTCAAATCATATTATTTTATTTCAAAATCTTAAACCAGTTCCAAAATGTCAGAGTTCAATCACTCAAATTCAGATTCAAAACCTTCAGTTATAAATTATTTTATATGAAACCATTTCTGATATAACTTTCAAAATTTCAAATCCATTCAAGACTTTAAATTCTCATTTAAAAGGTATATAGATCATTATAGAAAACATTTCACCTTTATATATAAAATATGGTCATCCTTATCAAAATAATAACTTCGATGAATACACAGTTTTCAAAAGACAATCAATCACAAATTTTCCAAGGAATGATTCAAGGATGGATTTCAAAACAAACAGAGATTCAAATTAGAGGAACTCTAATTAAATATAATTCTAATTCGAAGATAAGCTTGAACGAAGATGAGATAATTAAATTACCAAATAGAAGATGGATAAGCTCATATAAATCGCGGGCGACCTTAACCGGGTTAACCATGATTCCAAGAATATAATCGATGCAAAAATCTAAGGCAAATCGACCTTCGATCGCGAGAGATAGAATCTAACTATAGCAGAAGATAGAAAACATCGTAAACCGAGGATACAGAAATCTCCGGTGAATCAATGCCAAATATAAGGGAGTTTCACCCCTTTTACAAATCATTCAAAGATTTGTGGGATCGCCGATCTTTATAGAGGTCATTCAAAGTGGAGTTATGGAATGCTCCAAAAATCAAAAGAATACAATTAGGGGAGACAGGAATGGATTTCAGAACAAGTGGGAGCGTTCCAAAATTCAAAGGAGTCCTAATCGAAGAAATCCCAACTAAGATAGAAATTTAGAATTTTAAGCAAATCCTAACCAAAGAAATTACTAACAAAGTGGATACGAAAGGGATAAAGTCCAGAAAATTTTCTTTCAAAACAAGAAAATTATATATCAAAATAATCTTTAAAAATCCTTTAAAATCATTTGAGAATCATTTTATACTTCGAAAATACGTTCTCTCACAAAGGAATGATTCTGAGATTGATTTCACTCATTCTAGGGTATTTCTACCCTATCTCTAATGAGTTTTTGCTCCGCAGGCTAAGGTTTTCCTAAAACCAAAGCTCTGATACCAAATGTAAAGACCCATTATTTTGGACCATTCAAATCGACAATAATCCACACATGTCTGACTTGAATAATTCAAAATAACAGATTGTAATAAAATTTGGAGCAAATAAAATCAAATACAGATTCACAGACACAGAATATCAGAATAACTCGCAGCGGAAATAAAATACCATAGTAGTTCATGAAACTACTATATACAAACTCTCAAAACATATACAAAATCTCATAGTCAAAATAGATACAACAGAAGTTAGGATACATAAATCACTGATACAGAAGCAATACCGAATAGTAAATAACTTGATTAGAAGATAAGAAATAACAGATGGACAAATAAGCTCCAGCAAATCTCTAGCTCCAGAAGATAGATTCCAAAGCTGTGATTCTCAGGCTGACCCGAGCGTAAAGTAAAACACAAAACACTCGAGTCAGGACATATATACTTATACAATGTAAACCAACTCAAGTGAACTGTAATAGCAATGCATAATAACTTAGAGGATGCTTGGGATCGCCCATCCTTTAAGGATCCATAAAAACAATCAATTAAACAGTAATATCAATATCACAGAAATGTCCATATTGAAATAAACCATGCAACTAACAGTGTTAATGTACATCACAGCCATCATCAGGAAATCAAATGACATACAGAGAAGTATACCCGTGGTTATAGTATTTCAAAATAATATTTTATATTTCAAAATTTTAATATCATTTCAAATCCAAATCTTTATCAAAATAAAGATTAAATCATTTACAAACGATTTCAATATATTACAATATCATATCCTTTCAAAACTTCCTTTCAAATCATTATTTGAATTCAAATTCAATTATCAAATTTAATACCCTTTAAAATTCCAAAATATCATTCATTTATTATCTTATCAAATCACCCTTTAAATAGTTTTCCATTTAAACCATTTAAAAGTGAAATTATTATTCTTTTAAGTCAAGTATTCAATTTCCAAAGTTTCAAATCATTCCGAGTTCATTTACTAGGTCAAAATCCATAAACATTGAAAATTTCAGCCTTTCAAGCATTTAGAAAAAGCTGTTATAAGTTATATTTGAAAACATTTTATTTTAGCAAAGACAGCACTTTAGAACTACTATTATATCTCATTTTAGTTGAAATTTATTTTAAAACAGCAAAGACAGCATTTTCAGAAATGCTGTAATAGCTCAGGTTCAAAAACAAGGGTTTTACTTAATTTCAGCAAAGACAGCAGGCAGCTACAGCAGTTTACAGAACTGCTGTAATAGACCTTTATTAAGTTCTTTAGCCTTTACATTTACTACAGCAATTACGGCATTTCAGAAATGTTGTAATTGCCTCTTTTTACTAAGTTTTAGTTCAATTCTGAAATCATAGCATTTCTGAATGCTATTAAAAGTATTTTTCAGATTTTAGTGTATTTCCATCCAATAATAAAATTCATTTTTAAACCCTTTTAATATTATAAAAATCATATTTTAACATTTAAAAATGTTTATATAATATATCATTTAACACATGATTTTTATTAAATAAATCCGTTATAGTTAAATCAAATTTCAATGAATTATTCAACAAATTCAAGTGTAAATTTCTTTTCTTCACATTTTTAATAAATAAACTTAACACTTAAATTTTATTTCCATTCTCCAATAAATTTCAAATTTCCATTTTTATTTTTCATTTTTATTTATATAACTTATTTTCTCATTTTAACCAAAATTTTCTAACTTAAGTTATATTTTCAAAAATTCCATTTCTATTCATTTTCAACATTTTTAACTTATAGAAAAATTCCTAATTTCACTATTTAAACTTATAAGAATTCAATTGAAATCAAATTTTCTTATTTTTACACTTTTAAAAATTATTTAAACGTTTTTCAAAACCTTAAAAATAACCACGGGCCTGTATATAGTTTTCTAGCCTAATTCAAGTGATATGGATAATATATCATTTCAATCCATAATATACAAAAAATCCGGGTTTTATCATTTCAAACCCGCAATCCCAAGTAAAATAAATAATTTGAAAATCACCTAGGCTTATCATTTCAGCCCGTAATGATTTTTCCCTATTCTAAAGTCCATTTGGGTATGTATCATTTCAACCTACAGTGATTCTAATCTACAGGGAACTTGCAGTGTGATTAACAGATAAAAATGAACAGTTAACAATATATAACAGTAACAGATGAGATGACAGGTAAATTACCAGGTTTAACATTATATAAATAAATAATCACATGCAGTTATAACATATCATAATATTCTACACATTCAGTTGTTGTTGTTTCACATTTGTATAAGTATAAAATGTCGTGTGAGATTTACTCACCTCTTTTGCTGGAGATGCAAGTTCAAATGACACAACACAAACCAGAACACAATGACAAAGCTATGAACTTGAGTGGAGAGCGAGATCCAAGTTATAGATCTTGTGTTACAACCCAAAACAAAACCGAAATAATAGTTAAAAATCAATACGATTGAATTTGAATAACTTTGAAACAAAAAGCAGTTTGAATACTTTGCCTTGCTTTCTCTACTTGTTTGCATGGCCTAGGGGATCAATTAGGTCAGGTTTGTACTTGGTTTGGATTAGGTATTGGTCTGGAAAAGGTAAGGCTACAAGGTGGAACATGATGGAGGAAGTTACAACATAGGGTAAGTGAAGGGTTTCTAGGCAAATAGGAGGAAAATGGTCCAAACTAAGGCTCGGCCATGGGCAATTTGGTTCGGCCAGAGGGTGTACATCTCAGGTCAGTAGCTGGAGTGATGAGGTAGGGTCTGGACAAGGTGGTGGTGGTGGTGGAAAATGAAGGGTATAGTCAAGGGGAGCTCGGCTAGCATTGTTTTTAAGGCATTGTTTGCATTTTGGTGGAGTTTCAACTTTGGGATGGCCATGGCCTGGTAGGTCAGAGGAGATGGAGGTGTTTGCAGCTGAGAATGATGGTGGTGGAGGTGGTGGTGATGGAGGAGCAAGTGGCTGAGCTATATTGGTGAAGCAAATACAAATAGAATAAGAAAACAAGGAAGAAAACATGAAAAGAAGAAAGGAATTTACCAAAAAATTTCTCAAGCAATGAAGGCCGGGCTTTTTGGTGAATGAGAAGTTTTGAATACGTGAATGAAATGAAAAGTAATCGGCTGAAAGAAAGAATGAAGTCGGCCAAAGTAATTGAATGAAAAAGGTTGGAAAACAAAGAGTCTCAAGCAACTAAAGAGTCACAAAACTCTTCGAATTTCCATTATTTATTTTGTAATTTATAAATAAAGATAACAACTCAGAAATGAAAGTAAATATATAAATAAAAAATTTAATTTTAATTAAATAGATTTAAATTAAGAAAATAGCTTTAAAATGCAAACTAGGCTTTAAAAATTAGAAATAAATTCAATACACTCTGGAAAAAACTTATTATCACTTTAAAAATATTTAAAGGTCAAAACATATATATTATAACCTAAATATACAAATTTAAGTAAGATATATCAAATAAAAATGTCATTTATATCAATTAAAAATAAAGAAAATTGTTAAATAACTCAATATACACACAATATTGAAAACAATATAACTTTCACAATTTAAATCCAATTTCAGCGAAATGAAAAGCAGTATTCATGATATTAAGTCTATTTTCATAATAAAAGATAAAATTCAAGAATTCAAATATTTAAATTTAAAATTTAAAAGTCAAAGTTTGACCAAATTGACCAAAATTCACAGTTCTGGAAAAGACTCTATTTATTTATGTTTGGAATTATAATTCACATACAAATCAAAATTTATATTTAAAATAACAAAAATTATCCATTTAAATAAATAAAATAAAGTTTCTAAATCAGGAAATTCAATTTAAAATAATTAAAATACACAATTAAAATAATCACAAAATACAGGGTTGTTATAGATCGTCTCGTCGTGCAGATCTCCGTAGTATATTCATTCGTGCATTTCGGAGTTCGGTACACGGAGAAGTCCACGGAATGGTTATCCAGATCGGTATCCGTTTGAGCATTTTATTTTCCCGTGTCCTTTGGTGTTCCCGAGACAACCAATAGCCACCCAACAATTAATATTTTCAGCTTTTTACTTTTGTATTCCACCAATTTAATATGTTATTTACCGTTAGTTTAATATGCTAGCGGTTCCTTTTCTCCTTCTACATCTCCATTTCTGTCACTTTATAAAACAAAATATGTAAAAATATTTGATATGTTGCTTTCGTTTTTCATGCTTTCATTTTTATGGAGAATCTGCATACGTGCCTTACCTCTTTGCAATCGGTACCCGCACCGCTTCATCTCTTCCCACCTTTCAACTCAACCGCCGCTTGCACCTGACTGTGCCACACCATTGAAAAACGCCGCAACCCACCTCCTTTCGTCATGCCATCTGCCACCTAGGCACGTGACAGCCCCACGCCCAAGCACAGTCGTACAACCAAACACCGAGCAACGACCTCCGCCCTAAACTCCAACTCGAGATAGCTAAACTCCAACTCCATAGCAGACACAGCCTCCACTCGGCCAAACCTGCCTCATCTACCTTCAACATTTTCCCTGTCACCTTCCCTTTGGTTGCCGAGCTCATCCTCACCAAAACAGCAATAGCCGCATATATATATATATATATATATAAAGAATATTATAACTTAACATATAAGTTCCATGTATTTGAAACCATGTTCGTTCCCTGCTCTGCTCGCTCATCCGCCCTCTACAACACCCGACCCAAAGCTCCACGTCCCCTTCATGTTCGGCCTTCATCCTTCCCTGAAACCCACCCTCGCCACCAACTATCACCACCCCTATCAGCCGAGCTTCTCCACTGAGCAGCTCCGAGACCATAGAGTGGCTATCCTCATCCTTGCAATCGGCAAGTATGTTGTCTATATATATAAACCTATGTAAGTTATATAATATTAATATATAATATGTCAGTTAGTTTATATGAATGTTAGTTTATATATATGTTAGTTATGTAAGATATATAATATGCCAGCTTTACATATGTTAGTTTATATATATGTTAGTTATGTAAGATATATATATATATATATATATATATATTTAAGTTGTGTATAATTATATATAGAGAGTTATAGCATAGTAGTCTGGCTTTTGTTGTGAAGAAAAAAAATAGTAATATATATACACAAAGTTATATTTGGGCTTTTAAACTATATATATAAATATAAATATATAAAATCGTTTATATTATTTATATTTATACTAGTTTATCCGATCTAGTTGTATACATATATACATGAAAAAAAACTTTGCTGGTAATATTTTTGTTTATTTATTTTCTTGACTTTTAAATTGTATAAATGTGTGTGTGTGTGTATACAGTTGTTTATATTGTGTAAGATCTACTAGCTTATACATATACATGTTTATATAAGTTGCTTATATACAATCTGTTTGTATATACATGTTTATACAAGTCACAAATAACTTGTTATATATATATATATATGTGTTTGTATAAAACCTGGTTGTTGTGTACATAAGTTTATATTGATTTTTATATTGATTTAAAAATATAATATGTAAGTAAGTTTATATATATATTTATATAGTAGTTTATACAAATATACATGAGTTTGGTGTCCAAAAATATATAGAGATTTTATTTTATAGGTGTTTAAATTAAATATTGATTTGAATATATATATATTATAATATACATTTCATTTTACTTTATATCAAGCTGATTTTTAATTTGTTTCATCGATTCTTAATTATCAGCTTTGTTTGTCGAATCCGCGTTCACTTTGTGTAACATCCTGAAATTTTCAACCATTCACATCCATACATGTCGGATTTGAATTGCTCAAAATACCAGATTGTTAATTTAAATTTGGCAAAAATCAACATATATAGTAAATAAATAATCATAGAATCACAGACACGGAGTAATATAACAATAATGCAGCGGAAACAAAAGAATAGTAGTTCATGAAGCTATTATATATATAAACTAAGTTAAATAAGATAAAACAGAGATCTCGAATACATAGATGTCTCAATACAATAGTCAAATACAAGATCAGAATACATCACTGGAATCAACTGAATAACTGAAAGCTGGATAGTTAGCTGGATCTCCAAGCGAAGCTCCAACTCCAAAGGTGAGTCTCGAATGCTGTATCACTCAGTCTGACCCGAGCATAAAGCAAAACACAAAACACTCGAGTCAGGATTAACATTCTTATATCAATAAATCCAACTCAAGTGAAATAACAACTGAAATACAAGTAACTCAAAGGATGTTTGGGATAACCATCCTCCAAGGATCCGTTAAACTATCTACTATGTAGTAATATACGCTATTATAATTTGTCAAAAGTAAAGTAAACTATTAAAATAGCATTAAGGCATTACCCATATCCCACTTAACACATTTTATAGTGACAGTGGTCTATACAGTACCGTAATACCCCATAAACTGGAGCTACCAGAGGATACTCCATAGGTACGACACAAATCAAACTCGTAGTAAAGCACGCTAGGGTAGGTGACACGGAACAATGAGGCAATGCCATGGTAGATATACCAATTACACTTCCGGGCCGGTGGTAACGCAGAGCCGCAGCAATCGCCCACCTCGAGCCACACTCCCGAAAATCCGAAGGTGCACACCAAATCAATCACAAAGTAATAGAATGGCATACGATGGAGTGTGTCCGATCAGAGGTGCTACCTCATTAGCCCGTCGATTGCTCCTGTTTTAGCCACCTTATGTCAACTCACGGGAGTCGGGTCCATGTATATACCTCATATAGGATCATCGCCACCATCCTACTTCATTCTGGAATCTCCACCGCGTACACAGTTGTTAAAGTGGTTTTCGGTATCGACAAAGAGTATGTCCATATTCGATCCCGGTCTCTTTAACAACCAAACGTTATTATAACACCACGGTCATTTCAAAATAGTTTATACTTCCAAATCAAAATATCATTTCCCATTTCAAAACCAAATCAATACGATATCATTTCTTACTTAAAATAATATTCATTTCCAAAATCATATCACTTTCCAAAGTTATATCGCTTTCGAAATCATAAGTCTTTAAAATCAAAACACTTTTGAATTTAAAACCCTGAAATTCATAACACTTTGAAATCATAGCTTTGAAATCATAACATTTTGGAATCCATGACACTTTCCTCTTAAACAGTTTAGATATTAAAATTAGTATATATAATAAAATAGATTATAAATAAAAATAGTTTATATAAAATAGTTATAAGTTAAAATAGTTTATAATAAAATAATTTATATTAAAATTGATTTATATTAAAATAGTTTATAATAAAATAATTTATATTAAAAATGATTTATATTAAAATAGTTTATAATAAAATAATTTATATTAAAATGATTTATATTAAAATAGTTTATATTAAAATAATTTATAAGGTAAAATATAAATAGTTTTAGATATAGTTTAAAATACTTTATATAAAAATTGCTTCCTCAAATTTCACAAATCGATTCAAATCAACTCGAATTCCAAAATTCAAATTTAATCAAATCTCAAATCATCAATTTCAATTCGATTCAGTTTCTCAATAAACCATTTCAAATTATCGATTTCAAATACATATTTGAACCATAAAATAAGCCATTTCAATTTCAATATATTTCAAAGTTTTAAATATTCAACATTTCAAAACTAAATTCGATAATTTCATATATATATATCAAATTCACCTTACTATTATTTAGCTTTGAAATATTTACTTAATCATTTCCATAACATCTAAATACAACTTCAATTTACAAATTTATATAAACAAAATATCCCATTTAAATTTATATAGGTTTGAAATATTCATTTAAGTCACTTTTAATCAAATTCAAGTTATAAAACATATCTTTAAAATTTCAAATTTAATAAATTTCAAATCAAACTTATTTAAGTAAAATTCTTAGATAAATATAATTTCAAATCAATTTCAAATTTTATCTTTCCAACCTAAATCATTATAAACTCTATATTTGAAATATATATTTAAATAAATACTTAAACATAATATATATTAACTTTATTAAATCAACTTTAATAAATCTTAAAAATAAATATTTATTAAAACCATATATTTCTTTTTAAAACAATAGAAATCATTTTCAAAATATTTATATATAGACCAACGGTGTCTGTATATAATTTTCTACCCTATGGTCAAGTGATACAGATATTTATCATTTCTGTCACATACCGAAATTTTCGACTTTCGAAAATTCGACATCGATACTCACTTTATCGACTGCCGAGGAATCGAACGCCGGAAACTCCAATAGTGAGGGTTTTAGAAAAAGGAAAAAAGTAGAAGAAGAAGGATAGAAGAAAAAGAGAAGAAAGAAAGAAGAAGAACAACAGAAAACACATCAGAACAGAATAGAGACAATATCAGAATCTCACATATCGCAGCGGAACAATATATAATAGATAATCACTAGTCTTTCAAAACAAAGAACTATATCAGTTTATACATACATCAATCATCAGAGTCAATATACAACTCAGTACAACAATGGACAGTTATATAACTTGTCCTCATACAGAATACACAGCGGAATAAGTATATCATATACAAATACTACGTCTCGTCATCCAGCTTATCTCCAAGCTCCAGAATATCCAGAATATCCTGATAATATAACTCTAGGCTGCCCGTGTGGAAATTGGTGGGCACCCAGAGTTTAGAAGGGAACAATAAACTCCGAGTCAGTCATGGTGACTGGTGTGAGATCGTAAAACAGTTATTCTTTAAATTAAACAACAGGATAACTTTAAAGTCAATTCGAAATGCTTTTGGAAAATGAAACTACCATAAGACCTCCCACCACACACACAATGCAAACGCAGAATTGGAGGAGATTTCTTCTTATGATAGTCAAAGATGCTTACTACGCAAAATCAAATCATTTTTGATATTATTATTAGTGCATAGTGTAGAAAACATTTCGAAAGTATAATATTAATCTTAGCCAGCATAGGCATTCCGCACTTATGCCTACTATAGCTACTATGTTCAATAGCAGGTTACCGCCACATTCCATAGCAGGTAATACAACTAAAACCGTACAAGTCACGTATTGTTTCTTTGGATTTCCAACAAATGGTCAGGCTAAGGAACTTCCTATCCACAATGGGTACGTCCCTGGAATAGACGACCCGAGAACCTAACCGGATCTCTGCCAACACAAGGCCGGGTTACCTCTGCAAAAATAGGTAACTACTGACACGCGTATTCCATCCCCCGATCGTCACCGATCTTCCCGAGGATCCCCGATTCGCAACAAACCACATAGATAATAATAATGCAGTAACCACAGAGGTTAAGTATCTGGGCTCCATACCATGATACCACCTTTATCCAGAAGGAATGACATACACTAAGGGGCGCTACTCCCTAGAACCTTGCCGCATTCGTCCTGTTTCGACCATTTCCGGGGTGTGAGGCTCGACGAAGTCTCGTCCACAAAGCTACGCTTTCTATAAAAAGCCCTGCTTCGGGTCAAACAAAATGATCAACCTATGATCACAAAGATATAAGATCAAACAAATGATCATATCACAAATGATCAAACACTGATCATTTCACAGCAACACTCAGTATGCCACGTTACCAAATTGGGATATATCGCTGATAAATTTCAACTACATAACCTTTGAGCTCGTACGTCTTAGAGAAGGGTGTTAAGCTAAGAGAATAAATTCTCCGCCACCAACAGAAATGTATTTGAAAGAAATCAGCTTTATATCTCAAATTGTAACGTCAGACACACAATCCATACAAGTCTGTTCCGGGATCGAACAGAACCGAAGGCACTTCTCACGAAGCCCTTGCATTTCCGGATAATTTTCTAATCACGTCAGGACTTCCCGTCACTAAGGGTGATAAAACCTCTAAATCGAAGATCAGTCGATGTAGAGTAACTCGACGGTAATCCTCCCGTTTTCAAAAATATCCGGTCTTCAACACCGGTCTTCGAATGCGATTCATAACGACGTATCACATATTCGGAATGGGTTATACGACCCCATGGTCCTTTCCCGGCTAACCCGAATAGTGAGCGTTTATTTAAAAACAAGTGTGGCATTCAAATTCATCCAATTCACAACAAATACCTATCTAAAGGTAATTATTGATAGTCGGTTATTTAACTATCAATAAAGATGCGCAACATCATCAGATTCCAAATAATTTTCCAAATTATTTCATCTTCCAAAAATATCTTTACTAGATATAAAATTGCCACACTTCGAAAATAAATCAATATTTATTTTTCTAAACAGTTCCCTTTCCCTTATAAATTCCATAGTGAATCTATATTTCAAAATATCTTCTGATATACGATTTCAAATCGATTTCAATATTCAATTTCAATTTATCTTTAAGAAGATAAATTCTCAAAACATTTCATTTCATTTCATTTGGAAAAGCATTTCCATACTTATTTAAAAATAAGTAATTCACACATCATTTATTTTCAACACTTAGAAAATATTCGATATACTTAAAATCAAAATTAAGTATATATCTCATTCTTTAAGGAAATCATTCTTAAATCACATTTATTTGAGTCAAAACGAATGTTGCGTAAAACATCGTTACGACGACTCGAAATCACTAGTATAGGGATTCGAAATTTAGATAGATATATAAATCCCAATACTACATTAAAAACATTTCCTTTCGGAAATCATTTACTATAACAACAGTGTTATAGTCCACAATTTCCTTATTTTTCGAAAAACGTCTATTTCAACAATAAATGTTGAAATCTATGCTTTCGATTCATAACACATTTTAAAACACCTTTAAAATGTTTAACTTCATTTTTAAAATATTACTTCTTCAAAAATGAATTCATTTTACTTAACAATATATTCACTGTCTAAAATCGTGAATAAAATTTACTTAACCCCATTTCAATCATTTCTACACATTTTTATTCAATAAAAATTCGCTATTCAAAATCGTGAATATATCTTCTTAAATAATCTTCTATATTAGATTTATCACATTCAATCTATTTCGAATTTATAAGCACGTTTATAAATTCTATTTCTCTTTTTAATAACAACTTCGGCTTATAAACCTTCTTTTATCAACTTCTATATTTAACTTATCAAAATAAGTGACTTTGGGTTTATACACAACTCTTATAAATTTCAATTCTATTTATAAAAACTTCAATATCAATTCAATTTCAATATTGATTTCTGAATTTATTTTCAACGTTAAATAAAAGATCCCATACTAATTTCTCAAAAATTCATTTCCAATATTAAATCAATTACAGATTGATTTCTAATTTTATTTATCACTACTAAAATAAATTCCTTATTTTTCTCAAATTACTCAACATCCTGTTTTTAAATGGATTCTTTAAATTGAAACCATTTTACATTGATTTCCCAAATCGTTTCAACTTACCAATTAAATTTCTAATTGGATTTCCAACTTATCTCCTTTTAAATAAATTCCTTTCAAAGAAAATATATTTCAATTGTTTCTTTCAGTCTATTTAAAAATCCAGATTTTAAATTAATTTCTTCAATTTAAAATCACTATTATACGAAATTCATTTATTTAACATTTTCACTTTATTCTGGAAATAAATTCGATAAGATTATAAAAATTAACTTTTTTATACTTTAAAATTCCTTTCTTCGAATTTATCCAATTTCTAAAAATTTATCTACTTAAAAATTTCTATTTTGATTTCAAAAATCCAATTTCATTTATTTTTGGAATCCAATGATATCAAACATCCATTCAGCTAAATTTTTAGCTTTCAATCAATTTCCAGACATCGATATGATCAATAACATCAATATAATCATTCACAGATTTATACCACAGTATAAATAAAATCAATCAATGTGAGGGGTCCAGTTGGATCCCTCCAACCTGTTTCCCTGTATCCACAGATGTTAGCACAATACCAATTCCGCTCCAGTACGGAATTATCGCGGTATATAGGTTTTTTATAAATCCGCTTACTAACGGCGCAATAGGGTCTCATCCGCTATACGAGGCGGGAAATCATCAATCCAATATATACATATGCCAATATGTATATATTGATATATATAGATATATCCTATAATATCTAATATCACAATCAACATAGCAATCAAACAGTCAATAATAACTGTAACATCAAATTTCCTTCGAGTGAGAAAGATCTCACCTTAGCTTTTAATTTTGCCATTCATTTTCCATCCAATTTGTTTTCTTGATTTCAACCTGGTATAAACAATTTTATTCAAATTAATTTACATTCGAACTAATCAAATAACCAATTTCCGTTCTTGATTGTTTAATTAATCAATAGTTTTATTTAAACTAATTTTTCCTTTAATAAATTTTATTTTTAAATAATTAAATTTAACTTAAGCTATTTCTCCTTTTAACAGATTTTCCCATCTCCTTAAATTTTTTGTTTAACTAGAAATTCCAAATTAAAACTAAATTTTCTCGTACTAATTTATTATTTTCACTTATATACCTTTTCTGTTTAGCCTACATATTAAACACTAATAGGATAAATTTCTTTTAAATGAGTATACATATATTAGATTAAAAATAGATCACAGTTGTTTACCAAATCCTACTGCTATATGTATTTATCTACTTTACTGTAAAATAAAAATTTCTTTTACTCGTGTGTGAATATACAAAAATAAATAAAATAAATTCCAATTGAACGCAAGTAATCAAACGATTACCTTAATGTCAATCGAAACTCCAGATCGCCACTGCCTGCTCGATCTCGATTTCCCCCACGACTTGAGACACGCGAGCTCCTCTGATACAATCGAAGTCGTCGCCTTGGCCTGGAGCTCGCACGCTCCACCAACCCCAATCGAACAGCCCCTATGCCACACGACATCGCCCAAGTCGTCGTCGCCTGCGCTCGCGAGCTCGACGCGAAAACCCATGGCCTAGCGAATTGCCTTGCCTCCGGCCCCACGCTGTCGCGCACGCCTTCCAGTCGCGAAACCCCAATCAACCATCACGAAATTGCTCGCGAAACCCTAGCGGCATACAATCGCCGCCAGATCGCATCGCGACCCCCATCACCGCTTCACTGAGTCGCGACCCCTGCTTCGAGTGCCTACGTGCTCGCGCGATGCTTCCCTCCTTCTTTGATTTGAATGCGAGAATGGCAGAGAGGTCATGGTTTTGATTTTTGAACGAGAGAAGGATTTTAAAAAAACTGATGAAGTATGGGTTTGATTTATTTTAAAGAGGGAAGCGTGATTTTAGGCGTGAGTGAAGGAAAGTCGCGTGGCTTTGCAGAGAGATATCGTGTGCCTTAACTGATGTCGGCAACAATTTAAATTTAAAATTTAAATTGTATTTGATTTAATTTTAACGCGTTTATACGTCGTATTCGCACATAACAACTCCGAAAAATACGAAAATTGAAATCCGGCAATAATACAACATTCCGGACCCAATGGAACTGGTTTCGTCGAATTCCGAGACTGTTTGAAAATTGACTATTTTATAAATATCGGTTCGAGTGATTATTTTCAAAACTAAACAAAACAGTTCGAAATTAAATTCTGAAGCTTCTATCATCTTCAGTATTATCAATACGAATTTTTAAAAGCTTTCGAAATATTTTTCTTCAACTTTAAAATTGAAGATACAAATTTCTATTCAGCATTCGATCGATTAAATTATAAAATTTAATCGCCAAATTCAAAGTTACATTCGGGATTCAAATTAAATTACCGCTCAAATATTTAAAATTAATTAAATATTTCCAATTTAATTCGTTCGAAATTCTGGGTCGTTACAAACTTCCCCCCTTAAAAGAATTTCGTCCTCGAAATTACAAGTTAGAAAGAAAGGTCCTTACTCGTCTACTATCTTTCAACATCTAATAGTTTTATCAAATTTCAAAACAAATCTTTCTACTAAAGATTCGTTATTTTTCATACTCACTTTCCAACTTCAATTATAACTTCCAAACAGCATTGTTTACTTCTCAATTCAAATTTGAGTTTAAATTCAAATTTTAAACTTTCAAAATTTCTCAAAAATTTTCTAACGCCCTAAATTTCCGAAAAATTTCGCCAGCGTCTCCTTTGCGCGGCTAATACGGCACGACTACAAAACGTCCCTACGGACCCTCAGATTTCAAAAAGAAAAAGAAAAAGCCAAGCGGCTAGAGAGAAATCATCAAAAACTCATATTATAATTCAAATACGTACCTTTTGTCGAGCAATTCAAATTATCTGTGAAATAAATTTTCCAATCCCTTTATACCTGTATATCCTACTAGCCATTATATCTAGTTACAGCATTCCATCATTTTGCAAATTCGATTACAAAATTTCCAATATATACTTCTTATATCCTCTTTAAATTCGTTGTTGAAGTTACATATTCAATTCCGTTCAATTTTTTCATTTCACATTCATTTGAACTTATAATTCAAATTTTCAATTCTATTGGAATTCAATTTATCTTCATTTATAATCATTGAATTTAATTCGTTCAAACCTTATCCATTTGGTCAATATTTAAATTAGCTTCACTTACTAATTTTAGTTTAATAGTTCACTTCGTTTTCCACAAATTAAATTCAATTGCAGTTTTATTTACTTACAAATTCAAAATGAATTTTAACATTCAATTTCATTTTCTGGCACTTGCAATCGCAATTTATTCATTCATTCACTAATTCATTCGTTTTCACTTTGAATTTCATTCTAATCAAAATTCAAATATTCTATAAGTTATTAACTTATTAATATTTCGTAAGTATTTTAAATAGGATTCCAGAGTCGTTTCCACTTTATTTTCAAAACCATTTGAAAACAATTCAAATTCCATTTGAATTTCCAACAAAAACCCAAATTTTCCAAACAACTCCTATTTAAAACAATTTGACAGCAATTTCTCTTTTGGAAACCCGAAAATGAATTCTAATGATGTGGCCACCATCATCAGGATTATTTTCCAGCGACCGAAAAGAGTTTAGAGCTTTCAACTCTCCAAATACTTTTCAAAACCTTCGAAATCCATTTTCAAATCAAAAATGATTTAACTTTCCAAATCTCCAAAATTTTCAAGTTCCTTTCAAAACATTTCCAAAAACTTCTCTGGAACTCTGTTTCAAATTACAAATCACATTTAAAATTTACATTCTCAAATTTCATTTGTATATGAATTTTATTTCTTAACTTTGGAGTTATAATTCCAATTTCTTACTTAATTCCAATGGGAATAATTTAATATTATTACTTCTAGCAACCATGCAACCATATACTATAGTAATTCATAGAAAAACATTCTTTTCTATACAAAAATAGTTTTGGGCAAAATTATCTCATTCACCCTATTCAAAAACAATACTGTGCCGAATTGTTCTATTCGAGCGTTTAGAAACCCCTTCGATCCAATTGCGCAGACTGTGCCGACGAAGGTTTATATACCACTCAATAAACCAATCATCACAATACAAAACAATTTTATATTCAATAACAAATACGCGCTCATATCTATTATTACACTCAACTCATTCTAGAGTACTACTGACTCTATCTCTAATGAGTAACACCCAACAGAGCAGGGTTGTCGCTTAACCATATGCTCTGATACCACTTGTCACATACCGAAATTTTCGACTTTCGAAAATTCGACATCGATACTCACTTTATCGACTGCCGAGGAATCGAACGCCGGAAACTCCAATAGTGAGGGTTTTAGAAAAAGGAAAAAAGTAGAAGAAGAAGGATAGAAGAAAAAGAGAAGAAAGAAAGAAGAAGAACAACAGAAAACACATCAGAACAGAATAGAGACAATATCAGAATCTCACATATCACAGCGGAACAATATATAATAGATAATCACTAGTCTTTCAAAACAAAGAACTATATATCAGTTTATACATACATCAATCATCAGAGTCAATATACAACTCAGTACAACAATGGACAGTTATATAACTTGTCCTCATACAGAATACACAGCGGAATAAGTATATCATATACAAATACTACGTCTCGTCATCCAGCTTATCTCCAAGCTCCAGAATATCCAGAATATCCTGATAATATAACTCTAGGCTGCCCGTGTGGAAATTGGTGGGCACCCAGAGTTTAGAAGGGAACAATAAACTCCGAGTCAGTCATGGTGACTGGTGTGAGATCGTAAAACAGTTATTCTTTAAATTAAACAACAGGATAACTTTAAAGTCAATTCGAAATGCTTTTGGAAAATGAAACTACCATAAGACCTCCCACCACACACACAATGCAAACGCAGAATTGGAGGAGATTTCTTCTTATGATAGTCAAAGATGCTTACTACGCAAAATCAAATCATTTTTGATATTATTATTAGTGCATAGTGTAGAAAACATTTCGAAAGTATAATATTAATCTTAGCCAGCATAGGCATTCCACACTTATGCCTACTATAGCTACTATGTTCAATAGCAGGTTACCGCCACATTCCATAGCAGGTAATACAACTAAAACCGTACAAGTCACGTATTGTTTCTTTGGATTTCCAACAAATGGTCAGGCTAAGGAACTTCCTATCCACGATGGGTACGTCCCTGGAATAGACGACCCGAGAACCTAACCGGATCTCTGCCAACACAAGGCCGGGTTACCTCTGCAAAAATAGGTAACTACTGACACGCGTATGCCATCCCCCGATCGTCACCGATCTTCCCGAGGATCCCCGATTCGCAACAAACCACATAGATAATAATAATGCAGTAACCACAGAGGTTAAGTATCTGGGCTCCATACCATGATACCACCTTTATCCAGAAGGAATGACATACACTAAGGGGCGCTACTCCCTAGAACCTTGCCGCATTCGTCCTGTTTCGACCATTTCCGGGGTGTGAGGCTCGACGAAGTCTCGTCCACAAAGCTACGCTTTCTATAAAAAGCCCTGCTTCGGGTCAAACAAAATGATCAACCTATGATCACAAAGATATAAGATCAAACAAATGATCATATCACAAATGATCAAACACTGATCATTTCACAGCAACACTCAGTATGCCACGTTACCAAATTGGGATATATCGCTGATAAATTTCAACTACATAACCTCTGAGCTCGTACGTCTCAGAGAAGGGTGTTAAGCTAAGAGAATAAATTCTCCGCCACCAACAGAAATGTATTTGAAAGAAATCAGCTTTATATCTCAAATTGTAACGTCAGACACACAATCCATACAAGTCTGTTCCGGGATCGAACAGAACCGAAGGCACTTCTCACGAAGCCCTTGCATTTTCGGATAATTTTCTAATCACGTCAGGACTTCCCGTCACTAAGGGTGATAAAACCTCTAAATCGAAGATCAGTCGATGTAGAGTAACTCGACGGTAATCCTCCCGTTTTCAAAAATATCCGGTCTTCAACACCGGTCTTCGAATGCGATTCATAACGACGTATCACATATTCGGAATGGGTTATACGACCCCATGGTCCTTTCCCGGCTAACCCGAATAGTGAGCGTTTATTTAAAAACAAGTGTGGCATTCAAATTCATCCAATTCACAACAAATACCTATCTAAAGGTAATTATTGATAGTCGGTTATTTAACTATCAATAAAGATGCGCAACATCATCAGATTCCAAATAATTTTCCAAATTATTTCATCTTCCAAAAATATCTTTACTAGATATAAAATTTCCACACTTCGAAAATAAATCAATATTTATTTTTCTAAACAGTTCCCTTTCCCTTATAAATTCCATAGTGAATCTATATTTCAAAATATCTTCTGATATACGATTTCAAATCGATTTCAATATTCAATTTCAATTTATCTTTAAGAAGATAAATTCTCAAAACATTTCATTTCATTTCATTTGGAAAAGCATTTCCATACTTATTTAAAAATAAGTAATTCACACATCATTTATTTTCAACACTTAGAAAATATTCGATATACTTAAAATCAAAATTAAGTATATATCTCATTCTTTAAGGAAATCATTCTTAAATCACATTTATTTGAGTCAAAACGAATGTTGCGTAAAACATCGTTACGACGACTCGAAATCACTAGTATAGGGATTCGAAATTTAGATAGATATATAAATCCCAATACTACATTAAAAACATTTCCTTTCGGAAATCATTTACTATAACAACAGTGTTATAGTCCACAATTTCCTTATTTTTCGAAAAACGTCTATTTCAACAATAAATGTTGAAATCTATGCTTTCGATTCATAACACATTTTAAAACACCTTTAAAATGTTTAACTTCATTTTTAAAATATTACTTCTTCAAAAATGAATTCATTTTACTTAACAATATATTCACTGTCTAAAATCGTGAATAAAATTTACTTAACCCCATTTCAATCATTTCTACACATTTTTATTCAATAAAAATTCGCTATTCAAAATCGTGAATATATCTTCTTAAATAATCTTCTATATTAGATTTATCACATTCAATCTATTTCGAATTTATAAGCACGTTTATAAATTCTATTTCTCTTTTTAATAACAACTTCGGCTTATAAACCTTCTTTTATCAAGTTCTATATTTAACTTATCAAAATAAGTGACTTTGGGTTTATACACAACTCTTATAAATTTCAATTCTATTTATAAAAACTTCAATATCAATTCAATTTCAATATTGATTTCTGAATTTATTTTCAACGTTAAATAAAAGATCCCATACTAATTTCTCAAAAATTCATTTCCAATATTAAATCAATTACAGATTGATTTCTAATTTTATTTATCACTACTAAAATAAATTCCTTATTTTTCTCAAATTACTCAACATCCTGTTTTTAAATGGATTCTTTAAATTGAAACCATTTTACATTGATTTCCCAAATCGTTTCAACTTACCAATTAAATTTCTAATTGGATTTCCAACTTATCTCCTTTTAAATAAATTCCTTTCAAAGAAAATATATTTCAATTGTTTCTTTCAGTCTATTTAAAAATCCAGATTTTAAATTAATTTCTTCAATTTAAAATCACTATTATACGAAATTCATTTATTTAACATTTTCACTTTATTCTGGAAATAAATTCGATAAGATTATAAAAATTAACTTTTTTATACTTTAAAATTCCTTTCTTCGAATTTATCCAATTTCTAAAAATTTATCTACTTAAAAATTTCTATTTTGATTTCAAAAATCCAATTTCATTTATTTTTGGAATCCAATGATATCAAACATCCATTCAGCTAAATTTTTAGCTTTCAATCAATTTCCAGACATCGATATGATCAATAACATCAATATAATCATTCACAGATTTATACCACAGTATAAATAAAATCAATCAATGTGAGGGGTCCAGTTGGATCCCTCCAACCTGTTTCCCTGTATCCACAGATGTTAGCACAATACCAATTCCGCTCCAGTACGGAATTATCGCGGTATATAGGTTTTTTATAAATCCGCTTACTAACGGCGCAATAGGGTCTCATCCGCTATACGAGGCGGGAAATCATCAATCCAATATATACATATGCCAATATGTATATATTGATATATATAGATATATCCTATAATATCTAATATCACAATCAACATAGCAATCAAACAGTCAATAATAACTGTAACATCAAATTTCCTTCGAGTGAGAAAGATCTCACCTTAGCTTTTAATTTTGCCATTCATTTTCCATCCAATTTGTTTTCTTGATTTCAACCTGGTATAAACAATTTTATTCAAATTAATTTACATTCGAACTAATCAAATAACCAATTTCCGTTCTTGATTGTTTAATTAATCAATAGTTTTATTTAAACTAATTTTTCCTTTAATAAATTTTATTTTTAAATAATTAAATTTAACTTAAGCTATTTCTCCTTTTAACAGATTTTCCCATCTCCTTAAATTTTTTGTTTAACTAGAAATTCCAAATTAAAACTAAATTTTCTCGTACTAATTTATTATTTTCACTTATATACCTTTTCTGTTTAGCCTACATATTAAACACTAATAGGATAAATTTCTTTTAAATGAGTATACATATATTAGATTAAAAATAGATCACAGTTGTTTACCAAATCCTACTGCTATATGTATTTATCTACTTTACTGTAAAATAAAAATTTCTTTTACTCGTGTGTGAATATACAAAAATAAATAAAATAAATTCCAATTGAACGCAAGTAATCAAACGATTACCTTAATGTCAATCGAAACTCCAGATCGCCACTGCCTGCTCGATCTCGATTTCCCCCACGACTTGAGACACGCGAGCTCCTCTGATACAATCGAAGTCGTCGCCTTGGCCTGGAGCTCGCACGCTCCACCAACCCCAATCGAACAGCCCCTATGCCACACGACATCGCCCAAGTCGTCGTCGCCTGCGCTCGCGAGCTCGACGCGAAAACCCATGGCCTAGCGAATCGCCTTGCCTCCGGCCCCACGCTGTCGCGCACGCCTTCCAGTCGCGAAACCCCAATCAACCATCACGAAATTGCTCGCGAAACCCTAGCGGCATACAATCGCCGCCAGATCGCGTCGCGACCCCCATCACCGCTTCACTGAGTCGCGACCCCTGCTTCGAGTGCCTACGTGCTCGCGCGATGCTTCCCTCCTTCTTTGATTTGAATGCGAGAATGGCAGAGAGGCCATGGTTTTGATTTTTGAACGAGAGAAGGATTTTAAAAAAACTGATGAAGTATGGGTTTGATTTATTTTAAAGAGGGAAGCGTGATTTTAGGCGTGAGTGAAGGAAAGTCGCGTGGCTTTGCAGAGAGATATCGTGTGCCTTAACTGATGTCGGCAACAATTTAAATTTAAAATTTAAATTGTATTTGATTTAATTTTAACGCGTTTATACGTCGTATTCGCACATAACAACTCCGAAAAATACGAAAATTGAAATCCGGCAATAATACAACATTCCGGACCCAATGGAACTGGTTTCGTCGAATTCCGAGACTGTTTGAAAATTGACTATTTTATAAATATCGGTTCGAGTGATTATTTTCAAAACTAAACAAAACAGTTCGAAATTAAATTCTGAAGCTTCTATCATCTTCAGTATTATCAATACGAATTTTTAAAAGCTTTCGAAATATTTTTCTTCAACTTTAAAATTGAAGATACAAATTTCTATTCAGCATTCGATCGATTAAATTATAAAATTTAATCGCCAAATTCAAAGTTACATTCGGGATTCAAATTAAATTACCGCTCAAATATTTAAAATTAATTAAATATTTCCAATTTAATTCGTTCGAAATTCTGGGTCGTTACAAACTTCCCCCCTTAAAAGAATTTCGTCCTCGAAATTACAAGTTAGAAAGAAAGGTCCTTACTCGTCTACTATCTTTCAACATCTAATAGTTTTATCAAATTTCAAAACAAATCTTTCTACTAAAGATTCGTTATTTTTCATACTCACTTTCCAACTTCAATTATAACTTCCAAACAGCATTGTTTACTTCTCAATTCAAATTTGAGTTTAAATTCAAATTTTAAACTTTCAAAATTTCTCAAAAATTTTCTAACGCCCTAAATTTCCGAAAAATTTCGCCAGCGTCTCCTTTGCGCGGCTAATACGGCACGACTACAAAACGTCCCTACGGACCCTCAGATTTCAAAAAGAAAAAGAAAAAGCCAAGCGGCTAGAGAGAAATCATCAAAAACTCATATTATAATTCAAATACGTACCTTTTGTCGAGCAATTCAAATTATCTGTGAAATAAATTTTCCAATCCCTTTATACATGTATATCCTACTAGCCATTATATCTAGTTACAGCATTCCATCATTTTGCAAATTCGATTACAAAATTTCCAATATATACTTCTTATATCCTCTTTAAATTCGTTGTTGAAGTTACATATTCAATTCCGTTCAATTTTTTCATTTCACATTCATTTGAACTTATAATTCAAATTTTCAATTCTATTGGAATTCAATTTATCTTCATTTATAATCATTGAATTTAATTCGTTCAAACCTTATCCATTTGGTCAATATTTAAATTAGCTTCACTTACTAATTTTAGTTTAATAGTTCACTTCGTTTTCCACAAATTAAATTCAATTGCAGTTTTATTTACTTACAAATTCAAAATGAATTTTAACATTCAATTTCATTTTCTGGCACTTGCAATCGCAATTTATTCATTCATTCACTAATTCATTCGTTTTCACTTTGAATTTCATTCTAATCAAAATTCAAATATTCTATAAGTTATTAACTTATTAATATTTCGTAAGTATTTTAAATAGGATTCCAGAGTCGTTTCCACTTTATTTTCAAAACCATTTGAAAACAATTCAAATTCCATTTGAATTTCCAACAAAAACCCAAATTTTCCAAACAACTCCTATTTAAAACAATTTGACAGCAATTTCTCTTTTGGAAACCCGAAAATGAATTCTAATGATGTGGCCACCATCATCAGGATTATTTTCCAGCGACCGAAAAGAGTTTAGAGCTTTCAACTCTCCAAATACTTTTCAAAACCTTCGAAATCCATTTTCAAATCAAAAATGATTTAACTTTCCAAATCTCCAAAATTTTCAAGTTCCTTTCAAAACATTTCCAAAAACTTCTCTGGAACTCTGTTTCAAATTACAAATCACATTTAAAATTTACATTCTCAAATTTCATTTGTATATGAATTTTATTTCTTAACTTTGGAGTTATAATTCCAATTTCTTACTTAATTCCAATGGGAATAATTTAATATTATTACTTCTAGCAACCATGCAACCATATACTATAGTAATTCATAGAAAAACATTCTTTTCTATACAAAAATAGTTTTGGGCAAAATTATCTCATTCACCCTATTCAAAAACAATACTGTGCCGAATTGTTCTATTCGAGCGTTTAGAAACCCCTTCGATCCAGTTGCGCAGACTGTGCCGACGAAGGTTTATATACCACTCAATAAACCAATCATCACAATACAAAACAATTTTATATTCAATAACAAATACGCGCTCATATCTATTATTACACTCAACTCATTCTAGAGTACTACTGACTCTATCTCTAATGAGTAACACCCAACAGAGCAGGGTTGTCGCTTAACCATATGCTCTGATACCACTTGTCACATACCGAAATTTTCGACTTTCGAAAATTCGACATCGATACTCACTTTATCGACTGCCGAGGAATCGAACGCCGGAAACTCCAATAGTGAGGGTTTTAGAAAAAGGAAAAAAGTAGAAGAAGAAGGATAGAAGAAAAAGAGAAGAAAGAAAGAAGAAGAACAACAGAAAACACATCAGAACAGAATAGAGACAATATCAGAATCTCACATATCGCAGCGGAACAATATATAATAGATAATCACTAGTCTTTCAAAACAAAGAACTATATATCAGTTTATACATACATCAATCATCAGAGTCAATATACAACTCAGTACAACAATGGACAGTTATATAACTTGTCCTCATACAGAATACACAGCGGAATAAGTATATCATATACAAATACTACGTCTCGTCATCCAGCTTATCTCCAAGCTCCAGAATATCCAGAATATCCTGATAATATAACTCTAGGCTGCCCGTGTGGAAATTGGTGGGCACCCAGAGTTTAGAAGGGAACAATAAACTCCGAGTCAGTCATGGTGACTGGTGTGAGATCGTAAAACAGTTATTCTTTAAATTAAACAACAGGATAACTTTAAAGTCAATTCGAAATGCTTTTGGAAAATGAAACTACCATAAGACCTCCCACCACACACACAATGCAAACGCAGAATTGGAGGAGATTTCTTCTTATGATAGTCAAAGATGCTTACTACGCAAAATCAAATCATTTTTGATATTATTATTAGTGCATAGTGTAGAAAACATTTCGAAAGTATAATATTAATCTTAGCCAGCATAGGCATTCCGCACTTATGCCTACTATAGCTACTATGTTCAATAGCAGGTTACCGCCACATTCCATAGCAGGTAATACAACTAAAACCGTACAAGTCACGTATTGTTTCTTTGGATTTCCAACAAATGGTCAGGCTAAGGAACTTCCTATCCACGATGGGTACGTCCCTGGAATAGACGACCCGAGAACCTAACCGGATCTCTGCCAACACACGGCCGGGTTACCTCTGCAAAAATAGGTAACTACTGACACGCGTATGCCATCCCCCGATCGTCACCGATCTTCCCGAGGATCCCCGATTCGCAACAAACCACATAGATAATAATAATGCAGTAACCACAGAGGTTAAGTATCTGGGCTCCATACCATGATACCACCTTTATCCAGAAGGAATGACATACACTAAGGGGCGCTACTCCCTAGAACCTTGCCGCATTCGTCCTGTTTCGACCATTTCCGGGGTGTGAGGCTCGACGAAGTCTCGTCCACAAAGCTACGCTTTCTATAAAAAGCCCTGCTTCGGGTCAAACAAAATGATCAACCTATGATCACAAAGATATAAGATCAAACAAATGATCATATCACAAATGATCAAACACTGATCATTTCACAGCAACACTCAGTATGCCACGTTACCAAATTGGGATATATCGCTGATAAATTTCAACTACATAACCTCTGAGCTCGTACGTCTCAGAGAAGGGTGTTAAGCTAAGAGAATAAATTCTCCGCCACCAACAGAAATGTATTTGAAAGAAATCAGCTTTATATCTCAAATTGTAACGTCAGACACACAATCCATACAAGTCTGTTCCGGGATCGAACAGAACCGAAGGCACTTCTCACGAAGCCCTTGCATTTCCGGATAATTTTCTAATCACGTCAGGACTTCCCGTCACTAAGGGTGATAAAACCTCTAAATCGAAGATCAGTCGATGTAGAGTAACTCGACGGTAATCCTCCCGTTTTCAAAAATATCCGGTCTTCAACACCGGTCTTCGAATGCGATTCATAACGACGTATCACATATTCGGAATGGGTTATACGACCCCATGGTCCTTTCCCGGCTAACCCGAATAGTGAGCGTTTATTTAAAAACAAGTGTGGCATTCAAATTCATCCAATTCACAACAAATACCTATCTAAAGGTAATTATTGATAGTCGGTTATTTAACTATCAATAAAGATGCGCAACATCATCAGATTCCAAATAATTTTCCAAATTATTTCATCTTCCAAAAATATCTTTACTAGATATAAAATTTCCACACTTCGAAAATAAATCAATATTTATTTTTCTAAACAGTTCCCTTTCCCTTATAAATTCCATAGTGAATCTATATTTCAAAATATCTTCTGATATACGATTTCAAATCGATTTCAATATTCAATTTCAATTTATCTTTAAGAAGATAAATTCTCAAAACATTTCATTTCATTTCATTTGGAAAAGCATTTCCATACTTATTTAAAAATAAGTAATTCACACATCATTTATTTTCAACACTTAGAAAATATTCGATATACTTAAAATCAAAATTAAGTATATATCTCATTCTTTAAGGAAATCATTCTTAAATCACATTTATTTGAGTCAAAACGAATGTTGCGTAAAACATCGTTACGACGACTCGAAATCACTAGTATAGGGATTCGAAATTTAGATAGATATATAAATCCCAATACTACATTAAAAACATTTCCTTTCGGAAATCATTTACTATAACAACAGTGTTATAGTCCACAATTTCCTTATTTTTCGAAAAACGTCTATTTCAACAATAAATGTTGAAATCTATGCTTTCGATTCATAACACATTTTAAAACACCTTTAAAATGTTTAACTTCATTTTTAAAATATTACTTCTTCAAAAATGAATTCATTTTACTTAACAATATATTCACTGTCTAAAATCGTGAATAAAATTTACTTAACCCCATTTCAATCATTTCTACACATTTTTATTCAATAAAAATTCGCTATTCAAAATCGTGAATATATCTTCTTAAATAATCTTCTATATTAGATTTATCACATTCAATCTATTTCGAATTTATAAGCACGTTTATAAATTCTATTTCTCTTTTTAATAACAACTTCGGCTTATAAACCTTCTTTTATCAACTTCTATATTTAACTTATCAAAATAAGTGACTTTGGGTTTATACACAACTCTTATAAATTTCAATTCTATTTATAAAAACTTCAATATCAATTCAATTTCAATATTGATTTCTGAATTTATTTTCAACGTTAAATAAAAGATCCCATACTAATTTCTCAAAAATTCATTTCCAATATTAAATCAATTACAGATTGATTTCTAATTTTATTTATCACTACTAAAATAAATTCCTTATTTTTCTCAAATTACTCAACATCCTGTTTTTAAATGGATTCTTTAAATTGAAACCATTTTACATTGATTTCCCAAATCGTTTCAACTTACCAATTAAATTTCTAATTGGATTTCCAACTTATCTCCTTTTAAATAAATTCCTTTCAAAGAAAATATATTTCAATTGTTTCTTTCAGTCTATTTAAAAATCCAGATTTTAAATTAATTTCTTCAATTTAAAATCACTATTATACGAAATTCATTTATTTAACATTTTCACTTTATTCTGGAAATAAATTCGATAAGATTATAAAAATTAACTTTTTTATACTTTAAAATTCCTTTCTTCGAATTTATCCAATTTCTAAAAATTTATCTACTTAAAAATTTCTATTTTGATTTCAAAAATCCAATTTCATTTATTTTTGGAATCCAATGATATCAAACATCCATTCAGCTAAATTTTTAGCTTTCAATCAATTTCCAGACATCGATATGATCAATAACATCAATATAATCATTCACAGATTTATACCACAGTATAAATAAAATCAATCAATGTGAGTGGTCCAGTTGGATCCCTCCAACCTGTTTCCCTGTATCCACAGATGTTAGCACAATACCAATTCCGCTCCAGTACGGAATTATCGCGGTATATAGGTTTTTTATAAATCCGCTTACTAACGGCGCAATAGGGTCTCATCCGCTATACGAGGCGGGAAATCATCAATCCAATATATACATATGCCAATATGTATATATTGCTATATATAGATATATCCTATAATATCTAATATCACAATCAACATAGCAATCAAACAGTCAATAATAACTGTAACATCAAATTTCCTTCGAGTGAGAAAGATCTCACCTTAGCTTTTAATTTTGCCATTCATTTTCCATCCAATTTGTTTTCTTGATTTCAACCTGGTATAAACAATTTTATTCAAATTAATTTACATTCGAACTAATCAAATAACCAATTTCCGTTCTTGATTGTTTAATTAATCAATAGTTTTATTTAAACTAATTTTTCCTTTAATAAATTTTATTTTTAAATAATTAAATTTAACTTAAGCTATTTCTCCTTTTAACAGATTTTCCCATCTCCTTAAATTTTTTGTTTAACTAGAAATTCCAAATTAAAACTAAATTTTCTCGTACTAATTTATTATTTTCACTTATATACCTTTTCTGTTTAGCCTACATATTAAACACTAATAGGATAAATTTCTTTTAAATGAGTATACATATATTAGATTAAAAATAGATCACAGTTGTTTACCAAATCCTACTGCTATATGTATTTATCTACTTTACTGTAAAATAAAAATTTCTTTTACTCGTGTGTGAATATACAAAAATAAATAAAATAAATTCCAATTGAACGCAAGTAATCAAACGATTACCTTAATGTCAATCGAAACTCCAGATCGCCACTGCCTGCTCGATCTCGATTTCCCCCACGACTTGAGACACGCGAGCTCCTCTGATACAATCGAAGTCGTCGCCTTGGCCTGGAGCTCGCACGCTCCACCAACCCCAATCGAACAGCCCCTATGCCACACGACATCGCCCAAGTCGTCGTCGCCTGCGCTCGCGAGCTCGACGCGAAAACCCATGGCCTAGCGAATCGCCTTGCCTCCGGCCCCACGCTGTCGCGCACGCCTTCCAGTCGCGAAACCCCAATCAACCATCACGAAATTGCTCGCGAAACCCTAGCGGCATACAATCGCCGCCAGATCGCGTCGCGACCCCCATCACCGCTTCACTGAGTCGCGACCCCTGCTTCGAGTGCCTACGTGCTCGCGCGATGCTTCCCTCCTTCTTTGATTTGAATGCGAGAATGGCAGAGAGGCCATGGTTTTGATTTTTGAACGAGAGAAGGATTTTAAAAAAACTGATGAAGTATGGGTTTGATTTATTTTAAAGAGGGAAGCGTGATTTTAGGCGTGAGTGAAGGAAAGTCGCGTGGCTTTGCAGAGAGATATCGTGTGCCTTAACTGATGTCGGCAACAATTTAAATTTAAAATTTAAATTGTATTTGATTTAATTTTAACGCGTTTATACGTCGTATTCGCACATAACAACTCCGAAAAATACGAAAATTGAAATCCGGCAATAATACAACATTCCGGACCCAATGGAACTGGTTTCGTCGAATTCCGAGACTGTTTGAAAATTGACTATTTTATAAATATCGGTTCGAGTGATTATTTTCAAAACTAAACAAAACAGTTCGAAATTAAATTCTGAAGCTTCTATCATCTTCAGTATTATCAATACGAATTTTTAAAAGCTTTCGAAATATTTTTCTTCAACTTTAAAATTGAAGATACAAATTTCTATTCAGCATTCGATCGATTAAATTATAAAATTTAATCGCCAAATTCAAAGTTACATTCGGGATTCAAATTAAATTACCGCTCAAATATTTAAAATTAATTAAATATTTCCAATTTAATTCGTTCGAAATTCTGGGTCGTTACAATTTCAATCCACAATTTAAATATATATACGGGTATATATCTTTTCAACCCGCAATCCCAAATTCAATGTCAATGAAAATCGCTTGGGTTTATCATTTCAACCCATAACGATTTTCTCCTATTATAAAGATCGTTCGGGTATGTATCATTTCAACCCATAGTGAATTCTATACTAATAGGGAACTTGTAGAGTGATAACAGATATGATAATAAATAACAGGCATATATAAATAACAGATAATGGTATCAGATGTCACAGGTGAACAGATACAGATAATAGCATATATATAGCAATATAAATTACTAACAGCATCATATTTCAATTGTCGTTTCAATTGAAATCAAATTTAATAAATATAAGAACATTAATCGTGAGTGATTTCTCACCTTTCGAGGCTAGAGAGAATAGACACTAAAATTGAGTTACGAATCCAAACACGAATTCCAAAGCAAAGTGAGATGGACACGAATCGACGAACAAGCTGATAAATCAGAATCGATGAAATACTTAGAGTCAGCTTGATAAGACATAATATATATATATATATATATATTTTATTTCCATGAAATCAAAATTTAATTTAAAACAAATATTAAAATAACATATATATATATATAATTGAAAATCATTGCTTTAAATTAAACACATATATAAAATCAACATGTATACGATATATATATTTTTAACATTAATATTTATATAAACTTAAATCACATGATATCCTTACATATATATAAACTATTATATAGATCCAATGTATAACTTTATATACATATTTAAAACAATGCTTTACTAGAACAAGATTTTATAATATATTTATACGGTTTACAATGCTAACATTAATATAACATAATATATATATATATATATATATAAAAACAACATAGAATACTTAAAATATACAATACAATGTAGTGGCCTATATAAATACAAGGTAGATTATGTATACATAAAGCATCAAAATATGCATATAACAGAGCATATATATATACTAACAATATATATATAACTATAGCAGAAACAATATACTAGACCAAACTATTATATATGTACTAAAAATATGTACAACTGTGATATATGAATACACTTAAATATTAACAAAACTTGCCATATATGTATTTTTAAAATATGAACAAGCAGATATGTACACTAACATACATTTTATATTAAAACCGATATATGTATATCTTTCACACATATAAACATATAACATACATATACTATATATATAAACACATCATCAACATTTTTCAAAAGTCGACCACTACTATAACAAATATAGATATGACAGAAACCAAAAGTCCGTATACATTTCCAGACCAATATTGTAACGACCCACTATTTTTGGACCATTCAAATCGACAATAATCCACACATGTCTGACTTGAATAATTCAAAATAACAGATTGTAATAAAAATTTGGCAAAACTCAGCATATACAGTAAATAAATCAATCACAGAATCACAAACACAGAGTAATACAATAATACGCAGCGGAATAGATAAAATAGTAGTTCATGAAGCTACTATATAAACATCAGAGTTAGAAATAAAATACAACAGAATATCTCAAATGCAGTGAAGTCTCCAGTACAACAGATGACTTCTCTAGACAAATCAACTAGAAGAGCTGAAAGCTGAGGCGATAGTTGGATCTCCAAAGGAAGCTCCAAACTCCAAGGGTGAGTCTCAAATGCTGTATCACTCGGTCTGACCCGAGCGTAAAGCAAAACACAAAACACTCGAGTTAGGATTAACATTCTTATACTAATAAATCCAACTCAAGTGAAATATCAACTGAAATACAACTAACTTAGAGGATGTTTGGGATAACCATCCTCTAAGGATCTGTGGAACTATCTACAAGGTGGAAATATACATTATAACACCGTGGTCGTTCCAAATTAATTCATACTTCAAAACCAAAATATCATTTTATTTCAAATATATCTATTTCCCAAAATAGTATAGATAGGTTAAATAATTTATAAAGTAAAGTATTTACAATTTCCTCAAGTCTCACAAATCGATTCAAATCAACCCAAATTCTAAATTTCAATTTAATTCAATCTAATTTTTTTCCATTTTAATGCAATTCAGTTTCTAAATAACAAATTCAAATTATATCGATTTCAAATACAAATCTGAATCACAAAATAAACCATTTAAATTTCCAATATATTTCAAAGCTTTAATATTCAACAATTTCAAAGTTAAATTTAACAGTTTCATATAACTCTTGGTTTAACTTCATTTATTATTTAATCAAGGAATATTCACTTAATAAATTCAATATCATTTAACCAGTCTTAAATTACACTTTTTTTAAAAAAAAAATTTCCTTAAATTTATTTTAAACAAGAAATATTCATTAACTTACTTATAAATCAAACCCAAGTTATAAATCATATCTTACATCTCAATTTCAATAAGTTTCAAATCGGTTTAATTAAATAAAATTCTTTATTGAATACAATTTCAACTAAATTCAAATTATCTTTCCAACCTTAACTTATTCAAATTATTACCAAAATCTATTTTGAAATATATTTTTAAATACTCAACCCTATTATATTTATTTAATCAATCATTCCCATTTATATATAATAATTTAAGGCTCAACATTTATTAAAACTGTATATTTCTTTCCAAAACCATAGAATTCATTTTTAAAATATTTATATATATGGACCAACGGTGTCTGTATATATATTTATCATATGGTTAAGTGATACAGATATTTATCATTTCAATCCAAAATTTAAATATATACGGGTAGATATCATTTCGACCCGTAATCCCAATTCAGTTCAAATGAAAATCGCTTGGGTTTATCATTTCAACCCATAACGATTTTCTCCTATTCTAAAGTCCATTCGGGTATGTATCATTTCAACCCATAGTGAATTCTATACTAACAGGGAACTTATAGAGTGATAGCAGATAATAAAATAATAACAGGCATATATCATCAATAATTTAAATAAAATATAAACAACAGGATATGGTGTCATATTCCTCAGGTGAACAGTTACATATAATAGCATATATAGCAATTTAAAATAATTACAACAGCATATTTCAATTTGTCGTTTCAATTGAAATCAAATTTAATAAATAAAAGAACGTTAATCGTGAGTGATTGCTCACCTTTCGAGGCTAGAGAGAACAGGAGATGACACGGATACGCCCACTGATAAGGACACCGAAATTTGAATGACGAATCGAAGCAAAGCAAAATCAGTACGAATTCAACGATCAAAGCTGATAATAAGAATAGACAAGATCCAATCAGAACTGGATCGATGAAGAAAATTGATATAAATGAACTTATATAACTCTATACATATCCTATATCCAACACATATTAAATTTAAAGATATATTTAATTCAAAATATATTGTTTCAAATTAAAAGACACATAGAAAAGAAAAAAAAATCAAACATATATATATATATAATATATTTAAAATCAACAACATATATCACTACATACATTGAGCCATTTAGATAAAAAATCAAACACATTATTTATATTCAAATAGCATATGCCACTATGTAAATGAATTTATAGTTTATACCTAAACTTACTTACTTATTATATTTAAACCCAACTTTAAATTTAAGCACATACAAAGATTAAATTATTATAATATGTACATACAAGCTTCAGAAAGAACACGAGTTATAGGAAGATACAGCCTTACTTGCTGTATATAGACCTGTATTCTATAGGTAGTAACTGTAAAGCAAAAAAAAATTCAAACTCATATGAGTATTAAAATAATGTATATATATCTCTCTTTAAAGGTAACCCACTGCAACCCAAAGCATATACCTCTGATAATGACGAATACATATAAAACTATATATATACTACCCAAAATAGAACATAATATTTATTATACTTACTGTAACAGCATCATATAAAACTCATATATATACCTTTGTATATAACTAACATAAATATACATTTGTATTTATACTGTAAACATACTATAACTTGTATACACAGTAATATATATATTGTAACTTCTTTAAACTACAGATATGGGCATAAATGTATATACAAAGACTTTAAAAATCAAAACTAACATATGCTTTCAAAACTAATATAAACAGTATACATAAATATCAACCATCTAAGGCAAATATACATACAACAGTTTGTTTTTATACGGTTTATATAAAAAAATATAACAATATATATACTCACAGATTTCGAGATCTGTATAACAACATATATAATATATATATCTAAAAACATATGGTATATTTGCTGTAAAATATAATGCTTTAAATATGTTCATACAAAACTAATATATAACAAATTTAAACAGAATCAGTACATATACATATATATACTAACTATATAAATATTAATACTTACACAAGCACTAATAGAAGAGAAGTTGCACACGGCCAAGATTGAAACAAGGCTGAGAATGGAAGGTCGGCTGGAGGAGGAAGGGGGAGGAAGCTTGCACGGCTGAGGCTTGGAAGTGTATGGCCGAGCACGAGGCGAGTTGGAGGTTGACATGGCTGGAGGGTAGTGGGTTCGGTTGTGCTGATTAGTGGATGGGTTCGGCCAGAGTTTTGGCCACGGAAGGGATGAAGACAGTGCGGGACGTGAGGGTGTTGAGGTGGATGTGAGCTGCTGTTGAGGTCGGGTTTTGATGGGTAGGCTATAAGGCAGGGGCTTGGTGGAGGGGGAGGCCGATGAGAATGGAAATACTAGAAGATGATGGGCGGAAGGGAAAGAGGCTTGGGCAAAAGGTTCGTGAAGGAAAGCAGGCAAAAAATAAAGTAGAGGAGGAGAGGACGGTTCACAGTGGATCTGGGAAAATGAAGATAGAAGGGGAAAGAAATAAACAAGTTTTCTGGGCGATGAAGTTATAAAAGGAACTGTGATGTGTACACTAATTGAAATGAAAACGTACACAAATAAATGAAATGGTAACAGTCCCCATAGATTCAGCTGACAAATATTAAAGCAAATTATTATTGTGGTCCCGCTGCACGTTTCAAATTTTGAAACGAAGGAAACAGTAAAGTCACAATTTAGGGTACCGTTACAACAAACCGTTTATTGTTTCCATCGCGTACCGGACCTCAAAATACAAGAATAAATATACCGTCGAGATCGGCACGACGAGATAATCAAAACGGTATATGGATATCTGTGGTACGATCATCCGATCAAAAGTCGATAATCGGTACCGAAAATGCTGCTAATTTGTCAGAAATAAGATAAACGGAGCAATAGCAGTCCAAATTTGGAAAAAACGAAAGATGACGTCTCCCTCAGAAGATGATTTAGAAATTTATTGCATAAAAATATTAAAGTTTGGAAAACATTTAATTACCACCAATATTTAACTGATTTAAATTGAAATAAAATTACACAATAAAATAAAACTTTCATAAAATTAATTGAAAATTTACCAGTTGCTATGTTTAAATAGACATATTCCAAATAATAAATTTCAAATTTCAAATTTTATTGTTTAAAATTTCACAAAATTTCAATTAATTAAATAAATAAAATCACTAAAATTTTGGGTCGTTACAAATATTTAAACTTATACATATACATAATAAAAAAAAGAAACCAGAATATCACTATACACAAATCATCACAAATGCATACAATATATAAAATATACAGCTTACAAAACTATAAATATATATATACACAACATAAACCGAAAATCTCATATATACTTATATATATATATATGTATGTATGTATGTATGTATGTACCGCAAACTATTTGGAAAGAGAACTATACAGATAAAATCATATAGTACAATACTGTTATGAAATATATATACATAGTACAAATTTAGACAAAAGGAAGCTAAGGCTTCAGATTCAAATCAAGTAAACTGACATCATTCTAAATCTTATACAATTCAACGGTTCAAATATACATATATATATTCACTAACAAGTAATATACTTCTATAAAAATACTCTTTACACCAAACCAGATCCCATATATATACATATATATAAATAAACTATATTTAAACAACAGATATTATAAAACAATAAACAACAACATAAAACTATAACAAGACAACTTTGAAATACTAAACTGCAAACGAATAAACTGTGGAAAAGAAAATATAAACAATACCTTGAATAGTTTAAAACTGTAGGTAGAAAGGAGGTGCAAGGTGGCTGGGCTGCAAGTAGGCACGGGTGAGGAGGAGCACTACAGATTTTTTTCTTCTGTGCGAATATAAATATTGTTTTTTGTAGAGAAGAGAAGAGAGAGGGCGGGTGTGAAGAGCAGGCACGATTGAAAAGGAGATGCATAGTTCCAGAAAGAAGAAAATATGTAGCGTGAAAAACTGTTTAACTTATATCATAAAAAAAATTCTTCTCCCAAATAAAGAAGACAGAATGAATTATAAAGTTGAAAAGGTAGGTATGGCAATAGTCACGAAAAATTTACTTCTGGAAAAATGAAACAGTGGCAAAAAAAATAAGTATATAGATGTGGAGTTATACGAGTTGAATGTAATAGGAATTCAAAAGATCATAAGAACAAAAGTCACAAAAACCGGTATTGATATGATTACCGTTTTCGCGGATGCCGCTGCGAATCGGACTTCAAATACCAAAATTGAATATACCGTAGAGATCAGCACGATGAGACGATCAAAACGGTATATTCATATCAGTGATACGATCATCCTATCAAAAGTCGATAATCGGTACCGAAAATGCTGCCAATTTGTTGAAAATAAGATAAACGGAGCAATAGCAGTCAAAATTTGATGAAACGGAAGATGACATCTCACTCAGAAGATGATTTGCAAATTTTCTATATAAAAATATTCAAGTTTGGAAAACATTTTATTATCATCAATTTTTAACTGATATAAACTTTAAATAAATTACACAAGAAAATAAACTTCCATATTATCAGATGAAAATTTACTAGTTGCTATGTTTAAACAGGCGTATTCCAAATATTAAATTTATATTTCAAAATTTTATTATTTAAAATTTCACAAAATTTCAATTAAATATATATTTAAAACTATTAAAATTTTATGGGTCGTTACACTTTGCTTCACTTTGGATTTGTCGTAGAGTCCTTGATTCAATTCGTAGCATGTTTGTTTTATCATCTTCATAGCCTCGAAAGGTGAGCAATCACTCAGAATTAACATCCTTATATTTAGTAAATTTAATTCACATGAAATGACGATTGAAATATGCTGTTAAATTTGAATCGTTAGTTATTTAATTGCTATATATGATATGCCATTGTCTGTAACTGTTTACCTATGACATATGACACCATAACCTATTGTATATATTATATTTAAATTGTTACTGATGATATATGCCCATTGTTGATATAATTATCATATTTGTTCTCACTCTGCAAGTTCCCTATTAGTTAGAATCCCTATGGGTTGAAATGATACATACCCGAATGATCTTATAGATTAGGGGAAAATCGTTATGGGTTGAAATGATAAACCCAAGCAATTTTCATTGACTTTGAATTTTGGATTGCGGGTTGAAATTATATATACCTGTAGATATTTAAATTGCGGATTGAAATTATAAATATCTGTATCACTTGACCATAAGATAGAAAATTTTATATGGACACCGTTGGTCTATATTTTGAAATGATTCCAAATTTTCGGAAGGAAGAAATTTTATTAAATATTGATTTTTAAATATAATATAAAGATATTTTATTTATAAAATTAGATTTTTAAATTTATATGTTTGGAAATTTTAAATTTATAAGTTAGTTTTGAAAATTTAAATTTTAAGATTTTACTTATAATTTTATTATTTTTAAATATATAAAATAAGATTTAAAATATATTTATTAATAAGATTTATTTGATATAATTTATGTAAATAAAATTTATTTAATTAGTATATATATATATAATATGTTTAAATATTTATTTAAAAATTTACATCAATATTTTGAATAGATTTTTCTTGTAATAACTTTAAATAAATAGAGGTTGGAAAAAAAAGTAAAATTGACTTGAAATTTAATTGGTAAATAATTGAATTTAAATAAGAATTTATTTGAACTTATTGATTTTGAGATTTGAAAAGTATGATTTATAACTTGATTTGATAAAAAGTGATTAAATGAATAATCTCAACTTTAACTAAAATTGAGACTGAATATTTAAAATTGATTTAAATTTATAAATTGAGATTTTATTTAATTGTTATTAAAATGACTAAGTGAATATTTCCAATTTGAATAAAATTAAAGTTTAATGTTGAAATCTAAATGAAACTTATATTGAAAATGTTTGGTATTTAAACTTTCAATCTTATTGGAATTGAGGAGATAGTTTAGAACCGGATTTGAAATCGATATAAATTGAAATGGTCTATTGAGAATCTGAATTGAATCTTTGACCTTTAAATTGAAATGGTTAAACTGGAATTGATTTAAATTGAATTTTAGAATTTAAGTTGTTTTGAATCGATTTGTGAAATTGGAGGAAACTAATTTTATCATATAAAGTATTTTTAATATATAAACTATTTTAGTTTATAACTATTTTAATATATATACTATTTTCAACATCTAAACTGTTTAGGTGGAAAGTGTTATGACTTCAAAGTGTTATGATTTTAAAAGTATTATGATTTCGAAGGTGTTATAAATTTGAAAGTGTTACGATTCTGGAAAAGAAAATTATTTAAAGTGAATAACGATATCGAATTGATATGGTTTTGAAATGAATAAGATATTTTGATATGAACTATGAACTATTTGAAATGAAATGACCACGATGTGAAATAAGCGTTTGGTTGTTAAAGAGACCGGGATCGGATATTGTCATACTCTCTGCCAATACTGAAAACCACTTTAACAACTGTGTACGTGGTGGAGATTCCAGAACGAAGTAGAATGGTTTGGCGACGATTCTGTATGAGGTATTAACATAGCCCTGACTCTCGTGAGTCAGCTTGATGTGGCTAAAACAGGATCCATGCCGGTCCAAGTGAGGTCATTCCTCCTATCAGACATATTTCTTCGATACCATTCTATTACTTTGTGATTTGATTGGGTGCACCTTTGATTTGGGAGTGTGTCACGAGGTGGGCGGTAGTAGCTGCTATGTGTTACCACCAGTCCGGATCCGCAAATAGTATATCTACCCTGGTATTGCCTCACGTGCCTTGTCACATGTAACGACCCGTAAATTTCGACCATTTGAATATGTTGATTTAAATTGATTTTTGTAATTTAATGTAAAAAGAAATGAAAATTTTATAATTTATATTGGAGCGAATGTTAGAAATTAAATGTTGCATTGGTAAATATAATAAATTCTTGACAAATTTGAATGAAATCCAATTGAAGGAATAGTAGGAACCATTATAATTGGTTAATTAAGTTTGATTGTGTAATTAATACTGGAAGAAATAAATTTGAAATAGTATTAATGAAATAATAACTGAATTTAATTGCAATTATATAAATGGAAGTAAATTTGATTAAGTGGATGTCAATATTGAATAAATTAATGGAAATAAAATCTAAATGAATATTTGGATAGAACATAAGAGAATGCAATCAGTAGTATGGAGATAAATGCCAACATGTAGTTGTAATTGAATATGAGAGATAAAGGAAAGGATTAAATTGATTGATGCAATAAAACATTATAATGGTATTTGTTCGTAAATTTAGATAATAAGGTAGTACGTTATTTGAAATAAATTTAAGGGTAGAATAACAACTATTACAAATTTCCAAATTAATTGGTCAATGAATTTATTTGGAATTAAAGTTCATATAAATATTAAGTAATTATGATGTTATTATTGATAATAAGCGTTACTAATTATTAATATAGTAATGGAAGAGTAAATGAAATGCAACCGTAGAAACTTAAGCCAAGTATTAACAATTGAAATGAAATGTCGTTTAAATGGAGTACTATAAATTGTCATACTAAGCTAAGAATTGAAAATAAGGAAACAAAGGCAAATAGTAAGTCAATCAATGAATTTATATAGATTGTAAAGTTATAATAATAAATAGTAATTGGATGTCTTGTACGAAGTTATAATATTGTGTGAATTATTAATAAAGAATAACTAGAATGGGATTCAAATTTGTATAATAATGGAAAGTGTTAATTGTTGCTCTTGAGCATAAAAATTTAAATAAGTAATTTAAAGCAAACATAATTTACCAATGCAGTAAGATTTTCTAATAGTGACTGTGTAAATTTAGGTAGTAGTGTAAATGGCAGTTGATGGATAACCAAATTCAATACAATCCAATTGATTATAACGATTGTTAGGTTATAATTGAATATAAAGTAAAATAGAAATGTAAACTTAATACAAGATAGTAATTTAGGGAAAGAAAAAGTATGAAACCAAGAAATAGTTACAGAGAATATTTAATTGGAATTAATGTATCTATTTGACAGAAATATAATAAGTGTAGTACAATCCAAATTTATGTAAGCAAATTGTGAAGTTCTAATTTATTGAAATTAGTAAATTTTATAAGATGAAATTAATACTTACTCTATTTAGATTATAACAGTTGGCTAATCTACAGAATAGAAAGCTATATTTATTTATTTAATTGGAAAATTTAATTACTTTCTTTGAAATTATTGTGAATAAATGAAATATAACAGTTAAATTTTACGTTGAAGGTAGTGTAGAGGAAATCTAAGAAAATTAATGTAAACAATAGTGAGCCAATGTAAATTGCATCCTTTTGATAATAATAGACTGAATAATAGAATGAAAGGTAATTAAATGTAATTTTGAAAATTTAATTTACAATTTCTAAATTCAATGAATTTGAGATAAACACTGAAATTGTTGAATTTATCAATTTTTAAATTTACTTTTAATTTGGTTAAAATATTGTAATTTACTGAGAAATATAAAAGGGTTAAAATTGGTAAATTTTAAGATTTAAATTAAAAGTTGGATTTTATTAATTTATTTTTAATTTATTTAATTGATGGAAAAATAGTCATTTTGGCCATTGACTCGGATTTCGACGAAACAAGTTTCATCAGATCCGTAACGGTGAATTATAATAGTGTTTCAAGTTTCATAGCTATCTGACTTATCGTTTGATCTTACGGACTCGAAACGCCTTGAAATTTATGCAATTAAAATCAATTGAAATCAATTTGGAAAATATTGTTTTTAGCATAACTTCTTCATACGATGGAATTTGAACCTGAAACATTTTCCATTGAGTTTAAAATATTTTAAAACACCAATTTTGATATATGGGTTTACCCAATTTCGTTCCGGGGTCAGAACGGGCTTTTTGGGCCACGTTGGCGTTAGCGCGTACACCTGTTTTATCCATCTATTCTATTTTCAACCTTCTCTATAAATATCCCTGCTAAACCCTAGCCTCCGCCTATTTTCATTTGTCTGCGCGTAAAATTTCTAAAGCTCCTTCTCCTCCTCAATGGCAGACAAAATTTCAGATCCAGATCCATTTCAAAATCAAAGTCAAAAATTCAAAGTCCTCAGAAAAATCTCAAATTAACATATGTTGAAGCTCTCGACGAGCGTAATTCAATGGTGTAATTCGTTTTTCAATTCGATGCATCGTTTGACCAGAAATCGCAGTCAAAATTGAATTGGGCGTTTTTGACTGGTGCGTCTGATCGGAAAATCCCTTCTGGGTTTTGTAGAGGGGCTAGCGCGTTGTTCATCGACGAAGTTTGGAGGCGAATCGACGGTCGGATTGGCGTGGATGGGTGGTCAAACGGCCGGTCAAAGGGTCCATGCGGTTGGGTTTTCGTTCGTGACTTCTCTGTATGGTCCGTTCATTTTTTCTGGAGGGTGATGTTCATGATGACGTGGCAAGTGATGGAGGTTAAAAGTGTTCTCTTTTTTTTTTATAATTGATTTTAATAGCACAAATCGCTATAACTCTCGCATACGAACTCCGTTTCACGCGCGGTTTTTTTTGTTAGGATCGTATTGAAATTTCGGACTTGATGACGCTGGTTTGGATGAATTCTGAGACGGTCAAATTTTGGGTTTAAATTGGATTTGAATTCAATTTAAATTCAAAAGGTGAGTGTTTTAACCCACTCACAACTTCTAAGATTTCTTATGTTTGTTAAATTAAATTTTGATGTGATTTAAAATTTATCTATGATTGTTTGGGCATATATTTAATCATCATCTCAGTTAGATAGCATTTATTTAAATTAAATTGTTATTTAATTTTATTATTGCATATAATTTACCAGTTAAATTTATTTATTATTGCATATAAACTGCCAGTTGAACAGTTATTAATTTTTATTGAATATAAACTATTCGTTGATGCCTGTTATATTTTATATGCTTTATATTGATGCTTTGTTTAAATTGGATGATGATTGTAATAAATGGTTGTTTATTGATATTTGGATGAATGGATGCTATATTTTATATTGTATAAACTGCAAGTTATTATGCATTTTCATTTCATTCGGGATTGCGGTTTGAAATGATATATAACCGTAAACTTTTATTTTTAAATTACGGATTGAAATGATAAATATCCGTATCACTTGACCATAGGATAGAAAATTATATACAGGCACCGTGGTCTATATATAAAATATTTTAAAGTGATTTTCTCTGGTTTGGAAAGAAATATACAGTTTAATAAATATTAAATTTTGATATTATATAAATATTATTTTATATATAGTTAAATTCTAAAATTTAAGCTATGTGTAACTTGATGATGTTTTAAGTTTGATTTACGAATATTTCAAGTTTGAGCTTTATTTAAGGGATATTGAATTTATTAAATGAATATTTCTAAACTAAGTAATAGTGAATTGAATTAAGGTATATATAAGATTATCAGATTCGGTTGGGAATTTTGGAATATTTAAAGACATGAAATATATCAAAATTGAAATGTTTTATTGAAATTAAGGTATTATTGTTTTCAAAGTATTGGTTTTCGAAATTGTTATAACTTTGGAAATAATATGGTTTGAGAATGAATTCAATTGAAATGGAATTTATTTAAGAATTATCTGTGAATATATTGATTGGAAACCCATTGAAATTGAAAATTTAGAATATGAATTCAAAATGTGGTTTGGGTTTAAGATGATTTAAAAGAATATTTCAAGTTTATCTAAATTAAAGAAAGATTTGTGATTGGAAATTTTTATTTAAATGATATATTATTGAATTTGGTTTTAAAGTATCAGGAAATTATTGTCAAGGACAAAATTTCTCAGGATTTTAACCTCAAGGACAGACCTTCAGTAATTTAGCCTGAAGGACAACTTTATTTAGGTATCAGTTTTTAAGTTTTTAGGTATCAGTTTGTAGTTATCGGTAGCAGTTTTTAGGTATCAGTTTTTAGTTCGGTAGCAGTTTTGGAAAAATGTTTGTCCTTATGAATAATTTTGAAAGAATGTTTGTCCTTATGAATAATTTTGAAAGAATGTTTGTCCTTATGAATAATTTTTAGGAGAATGTTTGTCCTTGTGGATAAAATATTGAGGTCGTTTCCTTGAGGCTAAAAATATACAATTTTTTGTCCTTTAAGATAATTCCCCCTTTAAAGTATATACTATTTTGAATTAAAGGATATGTGTTGAAATGGCAAAAATATTTTGGTTTTAAAGTATATACTATTTCGAAGTAAAGGATATGGTTTGAAATGGCAATAATATTTTGGTTTTTGAAGTATATACTATTTTGAAATAAAGAATATGTTTTGAAAGGGCAATAATTGTGTTTTTAAAAGTATATATATTTTTAAATGACCACGGTGTTATAATAACGTTTGGTTGTTAAAAAGACCGGGATCGGATATGGACATACTCTCTGTCGATACCGAAAACCACTTTGACAACTGTGTACGCGGTGGAGTTTCCAGAATGAAGTAGGATGGTGGCGACGATCCTAAGGTATATACGTGGACCCAACTCCCGTGAGTTGGCATAAGGTGGCTAAAACAGGGGCGATCGACGGGCCAAGGAGGTAGCACCTCTGATCGGACACACTTCTTCGATACCATTCTATTACTTGTGATTGATTTGGTGGCCACCCTTGATTCAGGAGTGTTGTTCGAGGTGGGCGGTAGTGGCTGCTATGCGTCACCACCAGTCCGGATGCGTAATTGGTATATCTACCCTGGCATTGCCTTTTGTGCCGTGTCACCTACCATATCGAGCTTTACTACGATTTGTGATTTCTCCCGTAGCCTGTGGAGTATCGAGGGTAGCCCCTATTTTGGGAGTATGCTAATACTGGATAGACTACTGGGACTATTACGTGTTAAGGGCTATATGGGTAACCCCTTGACGCTATTAAAAAGTATGTTTATTTTATATTAGACATTATTATAATAGCGAATATTACTACATAGTAGATAGTTTAACGGATCCTTAAGGGATGTGAATCCCGAACATTTCTTAAGTTACTGCACTCACGTTAGACACTGGATTGGAGATGTCAAACCCCATAAACATCTCTGACGCCGTTCCACTTATATATTTATCATTGATTTAACTTACATAAGATCTTTTAGTTCCGACTCGAGTGTTTTGTCTTTTCAATTCGCTCGGGTCAGCCTGAGCATTTCAGGATTTGAAGGCCTTAATTCTGGAGGATGAAGACGGAGAATTATTATTACTATTTGTTATATATTCCACTACACCATTGTATTCCGCTGCATTATTAATATTCTCGGGTATGTGTAACTCTGATATGTATTGTATAATTATAATCAAATGTTTTGTAAAACAGCTTCATGAACTGTTATTTGATTATTATATTTTATCGTTCCGCTGCAAGATTCTATTTTGTTGCTTTTATTTCTCCACTTTTTCTTATTTACCCATAACAATCCGCCCTTCTGTATGGTTTAAGTTGGCACGTGTGTCTGCTTAAGCGTATAAAAAGGTGGGACGTTACATCACATGCCCTATCGGGCCTTCTACGAGTTTGTTTTGTACCGTACGTATGTGGTGTCCTCTGGGTAAACCATCAGTTTGGTGGAGTGTACGACATTGTATAGAATACGGGAATATATAAAATGTGTTAAGAGGTATATGGGTAACGCCTTAACGCTGTTTTAATAGTTTACTTTACTATAAACATATTATAATAGCGTATATTACTACATAGTAGATAGTTCCACGTATCCTTAGAGGATGGAAATCCCAAACATCCTTTAAGTTACATGTATTTCAGTTGAAATTTCACTTGAGTTTAATTTATTAATATAAGAATGTTAATCCTGGCTTGAGTGTTTTGTATTTTGCTTTATGCTTGGGTCAGACTGAGTGTCACGGCATTTGAGACTCACCTTCAGAGATTGGAGCTTTGTTTGAAGATCTATCTATCCAGCTTTCAGTTATTTTAGTTCATTTCAGTCATTTGTGTTCAGACTTGTCAGTTGCTTATGTATTAGAGGTTCGTTTGTATTTGAGGTTCTGTTGTATTTTGTTTCAGACTCTGATGTTTTATTGTAGCTTCATGAACTACTATTTATCTATTCCGCTGCTTATTGTTATATTACTCTGTGTTTGTGATTCTGTGATTGATTTATTTACTGTATATGCTGAGTTTTGCCAAATATAAATTAACAATCTATTGTTTTGAACACTTCAAGTCTAACATGTGCGGATGTGAACGGTTTGAAATACCAGGTCGTTACAAAAATGTTTATAATAAGACTTAAGAACTAATTTTGATGGACTAATTTCTGAAATGAACTTAACTCAAGTAAAGGAAATTAAAGTGAATTCAGGATGTGTTAAATGGAATTGGATTTGAATCTGTAATAGCTTAATGAAATGATATAGACTTGAGTATGGAAATCAAAATTGAAGGTAATTTGGAATGAATTAAGGGAAAGAAAGCTTAAACTTTGAAATGGAAATCCAAGTTTGAATTATAAAATGGATTTATACTCAAGCCAACCAAATGAAGTGATTTTTGAAATATAAATCTAACCGTCAAGTGGAAAATGGAAGTAACTAATTAGATAAATTGGTTACTAAATTGAAATTTAATGTGGAACTTGAGTTATAAATGGAATTCGACTTATGTGTAGCAAGTTAGATATATTTTGAAATGTTGTCGAATAAAATAGAAATGGATTGAAATGGTCATGACTTAAGTTATAAATGAATTTAATTTTAGCGTAAATTGAATATGGTTGGGAATATTGTTGATAAGAATGGAATTCAACTTAAGTAACTAATTTATGAGATGATTCATAAATAAATTGGCATGGATTGGTTGGTTGTTGAATATAAAATTAAGAAAACAAAATGTAACGACCCTGAAAATTTAATTTATTTAAATTAATAATTAAATGAATTTTTGATTTAAAATTGTTTAATTTATGGATAAATTTAATCGAGTTTCCCCGGATCAATTAAATTCTGTATAAATCCTTTAAAATTTAATAATATTGTAAATATGGTACATATATGTGAATATATATGTATACGGGATATATGAGAAAATTTGAAGTTAATATATATTTGTATATTTGAGTTGAATTTAAATCTTCATATAAATGGTTTAGAAATGAAGATATATAAGAAAGATAGATAAAGTAAATACATTGGATAAAATCCAATAACAAATTAAATCTAGAAATTTATCTATAATTCAAAATAATGAGAAATAAATAAAGTAAAAGATAAGTTATAAAAATATAAAGTAATTCATTTAATAAAATTATAACAACTTATTAAAAATGGAACTTCATACTATAAAGTAAACAACATATTGAATTGGAATGCAAAGTAATATGCAAAGCAAAAAGATTTTTGAAATGATTTTTAATAGACACTTTGAATCCAAATAATTTGGAAATGGGTTGGGATTAAAATGAAAACAAAAAAATATATATGTACAAAACAAAAAAAAAGGCAAGTATGAACTAGCAAAGAAAGTGCAAGCCAAATACAAGTATGTAAACACAAAGCAAAAGAAGATATGTATATAACCATATCAGTACATACGAAATGTATAAAATAGGATAAGTAGAAACATAAAGTATGTAGAGAAGTTAAATAAGCAGGGCAAGTAAAAGAAAATCTATCTACACATACAAATTATCTCAGCACAAAGAAATAAAAGAATGAAGGTATAAGCTTATAAAATATATACATTCAAGTGCAAGAAAAGAGTAACCACTTTGTAAAAGCAGTCCATAATGTAAGATCACTGCAGCCATACCTCTAATACATGCAGCCCATATCTTCAGTACAAACAATATCAACCTGCACACTGTTTTTCTTTCTATATGTTAATCAACCTCCTACATCACTTCGGTTCTTCAAAGCTGAGTAACTTCTAAAGTAAACTTTATTTAAAAACTTAAACAAAACTTCCATTAAAACAACAACAAGCTACTCAATTCAAATCAGAGAATCAAAAGCAGATTAGGAAGAAAATCAGTAGCAGCTTCTAGGATTGTGCTCTGTTCTTCTTCTGGAAATCAACACTGTGAGTAAATGTACTATATTTAAAATTTAAAACTGGGTATTTGATTCATGAAAACCTTGTGCTTGTAGTTTCAGTAAGTAGTTTTGTGTACTTTCTGTTGCACTGGAAATTTTACTATGCCTTGTTCTTCTGTATTTTTGGGTTCAGAGCGTAGCAAATAAAAAAAAAACTAATAAATCTTCATACAACATTTTAAACTTAAGATTTTAAACAAAATAAGTTAGTTTAAACTTACACATGGCCAGAAATTGTTTAAGCTTGATGATGAAGAACTGGACTCTGTAAACTTAGGTTTATAGTAAAATAAGAGATCATATGATAAATTCGAGTATTTTAAATTATCGATTCGATTATATAATTTGAATAAGCACACAATGATATGATTTTTAAAAGCAATATGATGATTTTTACTTAAGTGGTTTAGGAGTAGTTTGAATCTAAACCAAAATTGTTTTTTTTCCAATCTCTGGTGAACAACTCAATTATAAACTTTGAAATTTGGATTGAAGCTTGTTTGAGCTTCGGTGTTAATGAGAAAATTGTCGAAAAGATTTTCGAATGCAAGAATTTGTTGATCGAACCCAAAGTAGGGTTTAACAACCCAGTTTGGTCCATACGTTTAGTTAGGGATTTCGACGCCGATGACGAATCGTGGTCGATCGGACCAAGAGGGATAGGCGCATGGGTTCGTGGCGAAGTTCTGGTCAGGAGCGCGTGGTTTCTGGTGATCTTGAGTGGCGTGGTGAGGGAATTCTTTCGTGAGTGATGGGTTCTAGTTTGAATCGAGAAGCTCGATTTTGATTTACAGTGGAACCAGGGGATCGAGGAACTCGAGTGAGTCGAGGGGGTTGTATGCGACGTGGAGGTGATCGCGACGATGGCCGGAGGTGGTCCAATCGCCTGTGCACGTGCACGGCGTTTCTTTGGTGAATGCAAAGAAGTTTGGGTTGTAGCAGCTTCGAGTTTCTCGAGTAAATGGAGGGGGTGGCCCGAAGTTTTCTGATGTTCGACTCGAAGAGGAATAGGGTAGCCTCGGGTTTATTTATGTTGCCAGTTATAAAGTCTGTTTGGTTTTAAAGTTTAAATTTGAGAGCAGGGTTTTAACAGAGTTTAAAACAAAAGAATTTAAGATGGATTCAAATTTACTTTGTCTCCTAGTTTTAAATAAAACAAGTTTTATAAAAAAATAAAATGTTTTAACAACTTTAAAAATGTTTAAAGTATATTTTAAGGTGTGTTAAAATTTGCTTAGTTAAATGTTGTATTTATTTGAATCTAGAATTTGAAATGAGAATTTGATCATTTATAAGAAAATGTTTTATCCTTAAATAAATGAAAATTAAGGATTTGAAATTATTAAGTAAATGAATAATTAACTAATTTGATTAATTAATGATTGGATTAATTAATTTAGTAATTAAAAGTTAAATTAGTTAATTAACGTTTAAGATAATTAATTGGTAATAAATGGATAATTAAGAATCATTAATTAAATAATTAGTGATTAAATATATGATTTTAAAGGTTAATTAAATGATAATTAACAATAAGTAAATTGAGTTTAATTACTTAAGAATAGTAATTAAATAATTATGAATAGTTAATGAGGATCATTTACTTGAAATTTATTTGATAATAAATGTGAAAAGAATTATTCATAGAAATTTAATCTGACTTAATTAATCAGATAATTAAATTTGATCCTACTTATGGATGTTTTGATTCTATTGAATGTTAAATTGTTTGATATTTCCTGATATGTGATGATTTATGATATACCCTGATTTGTGTTTTAATCTGTGATGTAATTTATTATCTGTGATATATATCTATGATCTGTACGATAAGCGTTATAGTTATATCGCTTATCAACTTTATCCTGTATCTTGATCTGTGATGATTCATTGTGTTGCACTATTGTGTAAAACCCCTGGACTACACCTTTACACACACAAATATGGATTTCATGTGGAAATCGGTTAAGTCACAGATAATTTAAATTTAATGTTTTTAAAATTGAAATTTTAATTTCAATTGATTTTGAAATTGGAAATTTGGGTTTGAAGTGGAAAGCTTTTGAAATGGAATTTCAAAGATAAAAGTTATTTTGAATAACTTAATCGAGTTTTGAAAATTTAAATAATTTGATTTAAATTTGAATTCAAGTTTGAAATTGAATCCTATGATTTGAAACTAGGGATTAAAAATGTTATAAATGTGTTTATATGAAGTTAAACCATTTTAAAGTAAAATTTTGAGAATTTGGATTTAACCAAAGAACTTCAACTCGTACGAATGAATCAGATTTTCTGAAATGAAACTGTTTGTTTTTAAATGATAAAAGCTTTCAGATAAGAAATGAAATTCCAGTTTAATTAAAGGAATTTCAAGTTTGAGTTGAAAAAAAATGGTTTTCCAAGTTATGAATGAATTGTTTTTGAAAGCTATGAATTAAATCTGTTTATTTTTAACAGATTTAAAAATGGTAATTTGTTTAAACCATTCGAAATGAAAATTGTTTTGAAAGCTATGAGTTAAATCTTTGATTTAAAGATTTAACGAGTTAATCAAATTGAAATGGGAATTAATTTGGAAAATCTGTGAATGAATCTTTTGTTTAAAAGATGAAAATGTGGAAATTGTTTAAACCATTCAAGGTTCTTAAAGTGAATCTTTTTGTTTAAAAGATTTGAAATGGTAATTTGTTAAACCATTTGAAGCAAGATTTTGGGTAATAAGCTGTGACTTAATTGAAATCCCATATCCATATGCTTTTTAATTGCGCTCACTATTCGGGTTAGCCGGGAAAGGACCTTTGGGTCGTATAACCCATTCTGAATAGTGATACGTCGTATATGGATGGCATTTGAAGACCGGTGATGAAGACCGGATATTTTCAAAAATGAAAGGACAACCTGTCGAATGTCTCTGCACTGAGTTGCTCCGGTATAGAGATTTATATCACTCTTTTTGTGACGGGAAGTCCGGACGTGATTGGAAATTATCCGGATTTGCAAGGGCTTCGTGAGAAGTGCCTTCGGTTCTGTTCGATCCCGGAACAGACTTATATGGATACATGTCTGACATTACACTTTGAGATATAAAGCCGATTTCTTTCAAATACATTTCTGTTGGTGGCGGAGAATTTATTCTCTTAGCTTAACACCCTTCTCTGAGACGTACGAGCTCAAAGGTTATGTAGTTGAAGTTATCAGCGATATATCCCAATTTGGTAATGTGGCATGCTGAGTGTTGTTGTGTGATGATCAATGTTTGATCATTTGTGATATGATCTTTTGTTTGATCATTTATCTTTGTGATCATAGGTTGATCATCTGTTGACCCAAAGCGTGGCTTTTTGAAAAAAGCGTAGCTTTGTGGACGAGACTTCGTCGAGCCTCACAACCCGGTAATGGTCGAAACAGGAATTGTGCGGCAAGGTTTTCAGGGGTAGCTCCCCTAGGGTATGACCATTCCTTTTGGAAAAGGGTAGTATCATGGTATGGAGCCCAGATACTTACTCATGTGGATACACTTTCTTTATGATGTGTGATGTTGGTTATCGAGCGCTCGGATAAAGGTCCCAAAGGACCGGGGGTGGCATATCTGAGGTTTCTTTTATCCCTTGGGAAAAGGGGTTGCCGGCCTTGTTTGGCAGAGAACAGTTGGTTCTCGGAACGTCCCGCCAGAGGCGTTTCTTTCGTGGAATAGGAAGTTCCTTAGCCTGACCATTTGTTGGAAATCCAAACAAAACAATACGAGCCCTGTACGGTTTTAGTTGTATTACCTGCCATGGAATGTGGTGGTAACCTGCTATTGAACATGGTAGCTATAGTAGGCATAAGTGCGAAATGTCTATGCTGGCTAAGATTTATATTCTACTTTCGAAATTGTTTTCTACACTATGCACTAGTAATAATATCAAATGATTTGATTTTGCGTAGTAAGCATCTTTGACTATCATAAGAAGAAATCTCCTCCAATTCTGCGTTTGCATTGTGTGTGTGGTGGGAGGTCTTATGGTAGTTTCATTTTCCAAAAGCATTGCGAATTGACTTTAAAATTCTCTGCTATTTATTTTAAAGATAAACTGTTTTTGTTGCTCACACCAGTCCCATGACTGATCCGGAGTTTATTGTTTCTTTCCTAAACTCTAGATGCTCAAAATTTTTCTACACGAGCAGTCTAGAGTTTGGTTTTTCAGATAGTCAGATTAGTAGGTTATCTGGAGCTAGTTCAGTCTTTGGATCGGAATGCACTTGCTTATCTTGGTGTATCGTTATTGGGAGTTCAAGCTATTTCTGGATTAGTGCTTTGAAGATGGAGATTATCCGCTGCTGATGTTATCGTTTTCTTTTCCGCTGCTATTTGTTGTATCATATCTCTGATGTATATTGATATTCATTGTATCATTCTGTTGTATCAGATATTGTATATCAATGTATTATTCATTTCTTCCGCTGTGTTATTTACTTAACTGTGTTATAAGCTCCGGCGACTCGGATTTGAACGCTCGAATCTGCGGCATTCGAGTACGATCTGAAGTACGGATGTGGATTTTCGAACGGGAAAAATCCGGGTCGTTACATTTGGTATCAGAGCTAAGGTTGAACTTTAGCTCAGGAGTATAACACGTTAAGTAGCTCATTAGAGATAGAGTGAAGTAAACTCTAGAATGAGTATTCTCAGATATCCGTTCGAACGTCTCAGTAAATTCTCTTACTATCCACTGATAGTGAGTATGAGTGCAAGAAGAGGACGAGATAGGGGACAGGGAAATACGACTATAAATGGTCAGTACCCTGCAACAGTGGAAATAATCTTTCTCTATCAATTTTCTTTGATTCGTTTCCAAATTCTTTTCATTGCTTCGTATCATCTCCAGCAGAAGTTTCGATGTGATGATGGCTCTACGAACCGTTGTAGGAAATTTATATTTCATCGGTTTCTTATCAGCTTTTGATTTAAACCTTAATGAATATGAAATTTAAAATTTTGAATTGAATTAAATTGATTAATAGAATATGAAGGATAAATTGAATTAAATCAATAAAACGATATCGTTTAAAACCAAATTTGAAATTTTATTGAAATTTCTGAGTATATCAAAGTCCGAAGAGGGACAGATTGGTATGTATTTTGTGATATTCCGACTTGAATTCGGAATCCATATCGTAAGTTTGAGGGGTTATAGGAGATCGAATCTATCTATCTATCTCTGCGATTGCTTTCGTGCCTGCGAATTTCGAGGACAAAATTCTTTTAAGGGGGGAAGTTTGTAACGACCCTGAAAATTTAATTTATTTAAATTAATAATTAAATGAATTTTTGATTTAAAATTGTTTAATTTATGGATAAATTTAATCGAGTTTCCCCGGATCAATTAAATTCTGTATAAATCCTTTAAAATTTAATAATATTGTAAATATGGTACATATATGTGAATATATATGTATACGGGATATATGAGAAAATTTGAAGTTAATATATATTTGTATATTTGAGCTGAATTTAAATCTTCATATAAATGGTTTAGAAATGAAGATATATAAGAAAGATAGATAAAGTAAATACATTGGATAAAATCCAATAACAAATTAAATCTAGAAATTTATCTATAATTCAAAATAATGAGAAATAAATAAAGTAAAAGATAAGTTATAAAAATATAAAGTAATTCATTTAATAAAATTATAACAACTTATTAAAAATGGAACTTCATACTATAAAGTAAACAACATATTGAATTGGAATGCAAAGTAATATGCAAAGCAAAAAGATTTTTGAAATGATTTTTAATAGACACTTTGAATCCAAATAATTTGGAAATGGGTTGGGATTAAAATGAAAACAAAAAAATATATATGTACAAAACAAAAAAAAAGGCAAGTATGAACTAGCAAAGAAATTGCAAGCCAAATACAAGTATGTAAACACAAAGCAAAAGAAGATATGTATATAACCATATCAGTACATACGAAATGTATAAAATAGGATAAGTAGAAACATAAAGTATGTAGAGAAGTTAAATAAGCAGGGCAAGTAAAAGAAAATCTATCTACACACACAAATTATCTCAGCACAAAGAAATAAAAGAATGAAGGTATAAGCTTATAAAATATATACATTCAAGTGCAAGAAAAGAGTAACCACTTTGTAAAAGCAGTCCATAATGTAAGATCACTGCAGCCATACCTCTAATACATGCAGCCCATATCTTCAGTACAAACAATATCAACCTGCACACTGTTTTTCTTTCTATATGTTAATCAACCTCCTACATCACTTCGGTTCTTCAAAGCTGAGTAACTTCTAAAGTAAACTTTATTTAAAAACTTAAACAAAACTTCCATTAAAACAACAACAAGCTACTCAATTCAAATCAGAGAATCAAAAGCAGATTAGGAAGAAAATCAGTAGCAGCTTCTAGGATTGTGCTCTGTTCTTCTTCTGGAAATCAACACTGTGAGTAAATGTACTATATTTAAAATTTAAAACTGGGTATTTGATTCATGAAAACCTTGTGCTTGTAGTTTCAGTAAGTAGTTTTGTGTACTTTCTGTTGCACTGGAAATTTTACTGTGCCTTGTTCTTCTGTATTTTTGGGTTCAGAGCGTAGCAAATAAAAAAAAAACTAATAAATCTTCATACAACATTTTAAACTTAAGATTTTAAACAAAATAAGTTAGTTTAAACTTACACATGGCCAGAAATTGTTTAAGCTTGATGATGAAGAACTGGACTCTGTAAACTTAGGTTTATAGTAAAATAAGAGATCATATGATAAATTCGAGTATTTTAAATTATCGATTCGATTATATAATTTGAATAAGCACACAATGATATGATTTTTAAAAGCAATATGATGATTTTTACTTAAGTGGTTTAGGAGCAGTTTGAATCTAAACCAAAATTGTTTTTTTTCCAATCTCTGGTGAACAACTCAATTATAAACTTTGAAATTTGGATTGAAGCTTGTTTGAGCTTCGGTGTTAATGAGAAAATTGTCGAAAAGATTTTCGAATGCAAGAATTTGTTGATCGAAGCCAAAGTAGGGTTTAACAACCCAATTTGGTCCATACGTTTAGTTAGGGATTTCGACGCCGATGACGAATCGTGGTCGATCGGACCAAGAGGGATAGGCGCATGGGTTCGTGGCGAAGTTCTGGTCAGGAGCGCGTGGTTTCTGGTGATCTTGAGTGGCGTGGTGAGGGAATTCTTTCGTGAGTGATGGGTTCTAGTTTGAATCGAGAAGCTCGATTTTGATTTACAGTGGAACCAGGGGATCGAGGAACTCGAGTGAGTCGAGGAGGTTGTATGCGACGTGGAGGTGATCGCGACGATGGCCGGAGGTGGTCCAATCGCCTGTGCACGTGCACGGCGTTTCTTTGGTGAATGCAAAGAAGTTTGGGTTGTAGCAGCTTCGAGTTTCTCGAGTAAATGGAGGGGGTGGCCCGAAGTTTTCTGATGTTCGACTCGAAGAGGAATAGGGTAGCCTCGGGTTTATTTATGTTGCCAGTTATAAAGTCTGTTTGGTTTTAAAGTTTAAATTTGAGAGCAGGGTTTTAACAGAGTTTAAAACAAAAGAATTTAAGATGGATTCAAATTTACTTTGTCTCCTAGTTTTAAATAAAACAAGTTTTATAAAAAAATAAAATGTTTTAACAACTTTAAAAATGTTTAAAGTATATTTTAAGGTGTGTTAAAATTTGCTTAGTTAAATGTTGTATTTATTTGAATCTAGAATTTGAAATGAGAATTTGATCATTTATAAGAAAATGTTTTATCCTTAAATAAACGAAAATTAAGGATTTGAAATTATTAAGTAAATGAATAATTAACTAATTTGATTAATTAATGATTGGATTAATTAATTTAGTAATTAAAAGTTAAATTAGTTAATTAACGTTTAAGATAATTAATTGGTAATAAATGGATAATTAAGAATCATTAATTAAATAATTAGTGATTAAATATATGATTTTAAAGGTTAATTAAATGATAATTAACAATAAGTAAATTGAGTTTAATTACTTAAGAATAGTAATTAAATAATTATGAATAGTTAATGAGGATCATTTACTTGAAATTTATTTGATAATAAATGTGAAAAGAATTATTCATAGAAATTTAATCTGACTTAATTAATCAGATAATTAAATTTGATCCTACTTATGGATGTTTTGATTCTATTGAATGTTAAATTGTTTGATATTTCCTGATATGTGATGATTTATGATATACCCTGATTTGTGTTTTAATCTGTGATGTAATTTATTATCTGTGATATATATCTATGATCTGTACGATAAGCGTTATAGTTATATCGCTTATCAACTTTATCATGTATCTTGATCTGTGATGATTCATTGTGTTGCACTATTGTGTAAAACCCCTGGACTACACCTTTACACACACAAATATGGATTTCACGTGGAAATCGGTTAAGTCACAGATAATTTAAATTTAATGTTTTTAAAATTGAAATTTTAATTTCAATTGATTTTGAAATTGGAAATTTGGGTTTGAAGTGGAAAGCTTTTGAAATGGAATTTCAAAGATAAAAGTTATTTTGAATAACTTAATCGAGTTTTGAAAATTTAAATAATTTGATTTAAATTTGAATTCAAGTTTGAAATTGAATCCTATGATTTGAAACTAGGGATTAAAAATGTTATAAATGTGTTTATATGAAGTTAAACCATTTTAAAGTAAAATTTTGAGAATTTGGATTTAACCCAAGAACTTCAACTCGTATGAATGAATCAGATTTTCTGAAATGAAACTGTTTGTTTTTAAATGATAAAAGCTTTCAGATAAGAAATGAAATTCCAGTTTAATTAAAGGAATTTCAAGTTTGAGTTGAAAAAAAATGGTTTTCCAAGTTATGAATGAATTGTTTTTGAAAGCTATGAATTAAATCTGTTTAGTTTTAACAGATTTAAAAATGGTAATTTGTTTAAACCATTCGAAATGAAAATTGTTTTGAAAGCTATGAGTTAAATCTTTGATTTAAAGATTTAACGAGTTAATCAAATTGAAATGGGAATTAATTTGGAAAATCTGTGAATGAATCTTTTGTTTAAAAGATGAAAATGTGGAAATTGTTTAAACCATTCAAGGTTCTTAAAGTGAATCTTTTTGTTTAAAAGATTTGAAATGGTAATTTGTTAAACCATTTGAAGCAAGATTTTGGGTAATAAGCTGTGACTTAATTGAAATCCCATATCCATATGCTTTTTAATTGCGCTCACTATTCGGGTTAGCCGGGAAAGGACCTTTGGGTCGTATAACCCATTCCGAATAGTGATACGTCGTATATGGATGGCATTTGAAGACCGGTGATGAAGACCGGATATTTTCAAAAATGAAAGGACAACCTGTCGAATGTCTCTGCACTGAGTTGCTCCGGTATAGAGATTTATATCACTCTTTTTGTGACGGGAAGTCCGGACGTGATTGGAAATTATCCGGATTTGCAAGGGCTTCGTGAGAAGTGCCTTCGGTTCTGTTCGATCCCGGAACAGACTTATATGGATACATGTCTGACATTACACTTTGAGATATAAAGCCGATTTCTTTCAAATACATTTCTGTTGGTGGCGGAGAATTTATTCTCTTAGCTTAACACCCTTCTCTGAGACGTACGAGCTCAAAGGTTATGTAGTTGAAGTTATCAGCGATATATCCCAATTTGGTAATGTGGCATGCTGAGTGTTGCTGTGTGATGATCAATGTTTGATCATTTATGATATGATCTTTTGTTTGATCATTTATCTTTGTGATCATAGGTTGATCATCTGTTGACCCAAAGCGTGGCTTTTTGAAAAAAAGCGTAGCTTTGTGGACGAGACTTCGTCGAGCCTCACAACCCGGTAATGGTCGAAACAGGAATTGTGCGGCAAGGTTTTCAGGGGTAGCTCCCCTAGGGTATGACCATTCCTTCTGGAAAAGGGTAGTATCATGGTATGGAGCCCAGATACTTACTCATGTGGATACACTTTCTTTATGATGTGTGATGTTGGTTATCGAGCGCTCGGATAAAGGTCCCAAAGGACCGGGGGTGGCATATCTGAGGTTTCTTTTATCCCTTGGGAAAAGGGGTTGTCGGCCTTGTTTGGCAGAGAACAGTTGGTTCTCGGAACGTCCCGCCAGAGGCGTTTCTTTCGTGGAATAGGAAGTTCCTTAGCCTGACCATTTGTTGGAAATCCAAACAAAACAATACGAGCCCTGTACGGTTTTAGTTGTATTACCTGCCATGGAATGTGGTGGTAACCTGCTATTGAACATGGTAGCTATAGTAGGCATAAGTGCGAAATGTCTATGCTGGCTAAGATTTATATTCTACTTTCGAAATTGTTTTCTACACTATGCACTAGTAATAATATCAAATGATTTGATTTTGCGTAGTAAGCATCTTTGACTATCATAAGAAGAAATCTCCTCCAATTCTGCGTTTGCATTGTGTGTGTGGTGGGAGGTCTTATGGTAGTTTCATTTTCCAAAAGCATTGCGAATTGACTTTAAAATTCTCTGCTATTTGTTTTAAAGATAAACTGTTTTTGTTGCTCACACCAGTCCCATGACTGATCCGGAGTTTATTGTTTCTTTCCTAAACTCTGGATGCTCAAAATTTTTCTACACGAGCAGTCTAGAGTTTGGTTTTTCAGATAGTCAGATTAGTAGGTTATCTGGAGCTAGTTCAGTCTTTGGATCGGACTGCACTTGCTTATCTTGGTGTATCGTTATTGGGAGTTCAAGCTATTTCTGGATTAGTGCTTTGAAGATGGAGATTATCCGCTGCTGATGTTATCGTTTTCTTTTCCGCTGCTATTTGTTGTATCATATCTCTGATGTATATTGATATTCATTGTATCATTCTGTTGTATCAGATATTGTATATCAATGTATTATTCATTTCTTCCGCTGTGTTATTTACTTAACTGTGTTATAAGCTCCGGCGACTCGGATTTGAACGCTCGAATCTACGACATTCGAGTACGATGTAAAGTATGGATGTCGATTTTCGAACGTGAAAATCTGGGACGTTACACAAAAATTTTGTGAATTAATGGGAAGTTATGTAAATTGATTTAGAAGCAATTTAGGATGAATTTGAATATGTTGAGTACCATTATGAATTGAATGCTAGTAAATTAGTTGTGAATTATTCAAATTGAATGGAATAGTATATAAATCGATTGAAAGTGGATAATTTCATGCTAGAACCTTGTATAACTTATAAATGCATAGAGAACATGTTTGGTTTATGCAAATGACATGTTTAACTAGTTAAATAAATGGAATGTTGTTAAATTTCATGTTTTTGGTATTTATGGGTTTTATTTGAGAAAGTACAGGTACAAGAAGACTATTTGGCTTGATTTTGGTTGCTCAATTGCATATAAATTAAGCGAACTCGCTTAATAATGCCAAAATAAGGTACGCTTACGGATTTAGCGCGTGGAAAATAAAAATATTGATATATATATATATATATTGTGTTTTCCGACCATGAGTGTCGATGTATATCTTTTGATCATATTTGTGATATTGCAAAAGGTTCTTCATACAAGGAAGACACTGGCAAAAAATTTCGGGAAATTATGGTGCTAGAAATTTTTTGATGATTTTTGAAAAAATTGTTAACTAGAAAGTTGATTTTTGAATTGTAATTGAAATAAAGGGTTTTGAATTAGAAATGGAAACTAATTGTTTCGATTGAAACTAAAAGACTTAGAAAAGTGAAATGTCGAGTTTTAAGTGGGTTTTGAAAAGTGAATGGTTTGGAGCATTTTCCCACCTTAGTAATTTCTAGGACGAAATTCTTTTAAGGGGGTGGTAACGACCTGTCGAATTTTAATGGTTTAAATAATATATTTAACTGAAATTTTGTGAAATTTTAAATAATTAAATTTTGAAATAAAAATTGGATATTTGGAATACATCTATTTAAACATAGCAAATGGTGAATTTTCAGCAGGAAATATGAAAGTTTATTTTATTGTGTAACTTTATTTAAATTTAAATCAGTTAATATTGATGATAATAAAATATTTTCCAAAACTGAATATTTTTATATAATAAATTTGTAAATCATCTTCTGAGTGAGACGTCATATTTTGTTTCGTCAAATTTGGACTACTACTGCTCCGTTTACCTTATTTTTGGAAAATTAGTAGCATTTTCGGTATCGAATATCGACTTTTGATAGGATGGTCATATCGCTGATATCTGTATACCGTTTTGATTGCCTCGTCGTGCTGATCTCCACAGTATATTCTATTGTCAATTTAAAAGTCCGGGAGACAATGAAATCGACGAAACGATTGGTCGTATCGGTTTCGCATTACAGATTTGTTTTCGTTTGTCTTTTCTATTGCCAGCCGTCTGACAGCCATTGCCTTTGTAATAATTTCTAAAATTCTTATGGCCTTTCAACGTCCCCATCGTCCTTTCCTTTCTAGCACCGTTCATTTCCAAGGAAAGAAAATTTTATATAATATTAGTACTGTTATAAAATGAAGAAAGTAGAAGCCATTAGAGAGAGAGGCAGAAGATATATTACTCACTTTTCAAAATATATATGTATTTACATTACATAGCCTCCTTTATATAAAGGCTTCAGAGCTAAGGATTTAACTTATTCCACGATGTGGGACTAAACAAAAACAACATAAAGCATATTCATTTCATGATTTACATATATTGTAACACTCCCCCTTGAATTTGCGTCTTCAAAATCTTGAATGCTCTGATAACTTGAAATTTTCCCTTTTGAAACGTGTATGATGATTGCTTCCCCTCATTATTATCTTGCTTGCATTTATCCATTCAGTCGATATAGATATTGTCTGTTGTCTCATTGAAAACCTCTGTAAGGAAACCCAATGGGAAAAACCTTGAAAGAGGAAAAAAGTGCAACTTGTGAAATCATAGATATCATACTAAAAATGATATTCCTTCTAAGAGTTTGATATTTCGGGATCAAAATAATGCGTCATTAAACCCTTACTAAGAAAAACCCAATGGAAAAAATCTTAGTGAAGGAAAAAAATACAATGACATATCTTATTTTCTCATTTCTTCAAATGAAGTTTGATACATCTGGATCAAACTAATGCCTCGTTAAAACCTTACTAAAAAAACCCTATGGGAAAAATCTTTGTGAAGGAAAAAGAGTACAATATAGTTGACATATTTCAATAATTTACAGAATCAAATAGAGTTTGATACTTCTGGATCAATATAATACTTCATTAAAACCTTACAAAGGAAAACCCGATGGGAAAAACCTTAGTCAAGGATAAAAATACAATTTAACCTAAATAACATATTTGAGATGTTATTTCTTGAAAAGTTGTTTGATTCTTCTAGATCAAGATAATGTCTCGTTAAAACCTTAATAAGAAAAGCCCAGTAGGAAAAATCTTAAATAAGGGAAAAGAGTACATTATAACTTATTTTCAAATGTTACTAGGGAGTTGATACTTCTGGATCAAGATAATGCCTCATTAAAACTTACTAATAAAACCCAGTGGGAAAAATCTTAGTTAAGGAAAAAAAGTGCATTATAAAATACTTATGGATGCTCCCCTTGATTTAAAAGTTTTCTCTGAAATCGTATTCGTCTTTCGATAACTTAAATTGGTTATAGATACTTCTGGATCCATAAATATGTATCTCATTAATAATATAATTTATTAATAGTTTCCTTCGATATAATCAAAATTTCCAAGATTGTTTCTTTCAAATATGATTTGCATTTTATGCATTTTGTTTGCTACCTTTATGAAAAACACATCATTCGCTTTCATTTTTATGCTTCAAATCAGTTTTGCATATTGCAACTACATCTTTGATGAATATTAAAAGTTCCATTACAACAATACTTAAAAGCAGGAAGTAATCTACTCATCTTGAAGTGCATCAAGATTTTCATTACAGCAATACTTAGAAGAAGGTTGTAATCTACATTCCATGTTTTTTGCATTCTTTATAATCATCAAAGTTATTTATATTCTTTAGGAGCTTATATATTTTTAATAAGTGTTTGCACAAAAAATGGACAAACACCTCAAAGTCGTATAATTTAGTAGATCTTATGTTGTTTTTAGTGATTTTGGAGATTTATGCAAATATATGAAAAGCAGGGGCTTAATTGTAAAAAGACACGCAGATTTATAGTGGTTCAGCCAGAATGTGCCTACGTCCACTTTATATGTTATTTCTCTTCTCTTCTATTGATTACAAGTACAAAGCTTTGATACAAGTAAAAGAAAGTTGTTTGAAAGTTCTATCCGTGCTTGAGCTCTCAAAAACTTGTCCTCATTGTTGTACCCTTGCCCCTCTATTTATAGAGTGAGGCTAGGGGTAGGGGTCCAGGATATGTATGGTCGCTGGTGGGCCTGGGCTAATGTGATCTTGGCCTGGTATGACTTGGTTCGGCATCACTTGGTCCGGAGATGGGATGGTGAGGTTGGACCGGTGGTAGTTGGTCCGGTGGTGGAATGGTGAGGTTGGACCGGTGGTAGTTGGTCCGGTGGGGGAATGGTGAGGTTGGACCGGTGGTGGAATGGTGAGGTTGGACCGGTGGTAGTTGGTCCGGTGGGGGAATGGTGAGGTTGGACCGGTGGCAGTTGCCGGATGGAGGTCTACCGAATGGACTCGAGGGAGGATTGCCGAATGAGTCATGCCGAATGGATTCGAGGGAGAGCTGCCGAATGAGTCATGCCGAATGGATTCGAGGGAGAGCTGCCGAATGAGTCATGCCGAATGGATTCGAGGGAGAGCTGCCGAATGAATCACGTCTCTGGGTCTCGAGGCCTTCCGGGTAAGAATTCACCCAACATTTGCCCCCCAAAGCGGGGCACGTGTTTGCATGTGTCGCGCTTTGTTTCGTGCTTGGGCGTTTCCCGTAGTTGGAATAGGTCCATTTGGCGAGAAATGCCGAACCGGTTGGTCCGGTTGCCTTTCGCTTGGTTATATATAGGGGCTATACCCCCTTTGCTTTTCCTTACCGAACAACCCTTGCCGAACCAAGTCTACGCCGAACCAAACCTACGCCGAACCAAACCTTCGCCGAATCAAACCTTCGCCGAACCAAACCTTCGCCGAATCAAACCTTCGCCGAATCAAACCTTCGCCGAATCAAACCTTCGCCGAATCAAACCTTGCCGAATCTATCTCGTACTGAGTCAGGTATATATCTTTGCCGAATGAACACGAAAGTGCCGAATGAATTAATACCGAACGAGGCTCGAAAGTTTAACAAACCGAACGGAACTTGAAGATTTAAACATTGAATGGCACTTGATAACTATGCGTTTATGTTCCCATACTCCTTGCGCTAATATCATGCTTCTCTTATGTCATAGATAAATGTCTCGAAGAGTTGAAACTCGATCAGATAAGAGGAGATCCGGGGGTGAAGGAGAGCCCTCGGCCGTGCCCCCAGCTCAATCAGGATCGGAGCGTCATGGGCCCGCCCCGAGGTCATTAGTGGATGGATATGGTCGCCAGGAGCTGCTGGATTCCCCGCCTGACTGCTTTCCTAGCTCTCTCAAAGAGGAGCAACTCGATGTTATATCCCGTTCCTTTGGGATCGATAGAGCCCTCATGCTACTGCCGGGCCCAGGAGTCATGCCATACAGTCCCCCCGAAGGATACTATGCTTATAGTAGGTACCATTGCATGTGTGGTGCTATCCCGCCTCTCAATGCTTGGGTAGTCAGCTTCCTCACGTATCTGAAGGTGGCCCCATTCCAGCTTCAGCCCAATTCTTATGCCATACTGGTGAGCCTTTTCGTTATCTTTCGGAGAAAGTATGGTCGCGCACCCTCCAACCGGGAGATCCGGTACTTGTATAATTTAAGAGGCTATAAGAAGGGGTCCCCATATATTAACTTGGAGTCCGCTGTGACCTTCAAGCCGGTCCTGGACCTGTACTCTAAATTCAGCATGTTCAAGAAAGAGTGGTTCTTTGTTAGGGACGACTCCGTTTCCATCCGGCGCTTTACCTCAGGATGTAAGTTGATGCTTTTACTTATAATTCTTATTCCGATTGCGGTGCTTCTTCTCATACTTTCTCATTTTTGCTAGCGACAGGTGGCTTTCCGGTTGTGGAGACTGACCGCCTGGTTCAGACGGCGGCGGAGGTAGAAGCCATTCTTGGGAAATACAGATCATCTGCCTACTTGATTAGAAATGCGATTCTCCTGGAATATAACTTGATCCTTCCGCAGCAGTCTGTAGTTAAGTTGAGGGAAACGACGGAAGAGAGGGCGGCTGCTCAGGCTAAGGGAGGCGTTGCGGCAGAGGGTGGAAAGAGGAAACCATTCACGAAACCTCCAGCCGTCGGAGGTAAGAAACTTAAGAGGTCGGACGGTCCTTCTCCCAGCAATTGTCCACTTACTCAGGGGGAGATAGATGCGGAGGAAGAAAGAGGTGAGGCGGAGGGCGGAAGTGACGTTGAGCGTCTTGGTGGTGATGGTGGCGATGGACAGGGTGGTGATGGTTCCAGGGCTCTATCTTCTGGGCAAGTAGGCGAAATGCAAGAGTGGACGGATGATGCTCTCCGCCAAGCTTTTGAGGGGTTGGATGATGATCCGGCTTTGGTAGAGAAGACCGGGAAGGCGGACAAAGCCGGGACTGGGGCAAGTGAGTCTTCTCCGACTATTCCGGCCAAGGTGGCTCTGACGACTCAAGGTGAACTCTTGACCCCTGCATGCTTCACTAATGATAGGGACTTAGGAGTATTTTATGACCCGCTCCCGTCCTGGAATGAAATCCAGGACTTATTGCAGTATCCCACTCCTCCCCAGGGTTTGTACAACCACAGCTGTGTTTCTTTTCCTTTTCTAACTTGTAATTTACCGCGTTTCTCGAATCATATAGTAATGTAAGATTGTGACACTTGTTCTTTATATCAGGAGCAGGCAAGACGCCCAAAGCTTCAGACCTTCGACACAGGCTCGAGCAATATAAACTTTCCAAAATTTCTGCTAAGCCGAAGCCCTCAACCCAACGCTCCGGGGATGTAGTTGGATACCGTCCTCTTCTTGGGGTCATCGAAGAGGGTATTCAGCAGAGGAAGAGAAGTCATCCTTTATCCGAAACTTCGCTCGGTCCACAGCCTCCGGCTCAACCTATTCATGATATTACCGAGGAGGGTAGCGAGTTTGTACCTTCTCCACACCCGTCCGGAAACCCTTCTGTTACTCATATCGACCGTCCCGACCTGGCCCGTAATCCATTCGCGGGTCATCCTGATCTGGATCCAGGTTCTCATGATATTACTTTTGACGAAGTCACTGGTGAACACCTTCTCCCCCGTAACCCCATGGTACGAGTACTTGATGAAGCCAAGTCCTTAGATCTCGATCTACTCACCACTCGTATAGTCACTATGGGAGACGAGGCCAAAGCTAACATTGATCGGGTGGCAGAGGAGACCAAAAAGCTGATGGGGCATCATGCTCGGCTGGTTAAGGCCGGAGAGGAGATTGGGAGCGCCAATATCCGACTTCGATTGGTGGTTTCGGATCAGGCCAAGCAGCTTGCGGATCAGGCCATCCAGATTTCTCAGCACGAGGCTGCTACTGGGCGATTAAGGAAAACCATGGAAGAGGCCAGTCGGGCCGAATTGCGGAAAATGGAAGCTGCTTGCAAAGAGCGGATTGACATGGCTATTGCCACGGTGGACGAGGTTCGGAGAGCGGATCTCGAGCAGGTGGAGGAATTGTCCGAGAAACTTGAGGCTGCAGAGCTTGCCCAAGCTAAGTTGAGGGAAGAGATGGAGGTGATGCGGAGGTCCCTTCAGGCCGATTGTTCGAGATACAGACTGGAGAGAGATGCTGCCGTCGAACGGTTGTCGGCCTCCGATGCCCGGATGAGGGAGTTTGAGGAGAACGAGGGAATGATGGATGACATGCTCCAGGACATGTATTTCCGGACCTGGAAGCAGGGCAATCTCTCTTGGATGGATGATTATCCCAGGGTGATGGCCAAGACCTATCTTCGGGCTTTGGAGGAGGCTAAGGCTGACGCAGATAAAGAGGGTGGAACGGTCTTCAGTATGGATGTGGTCACTGCCCAATTTACCAAGGAGGAGAAAGTGGCTGTAAAGGAGGGTATGCGGCTGCTCGCTGCTGAAGAGGCAGGTGTGCAGGTGGAGGATGACGACCAGGACGGTCAAGAAGCAGGTGCTGGTAAGTTTCCCTTTCTAGTCTTTCCGTTAACTTGGTTATTCGTCACTAATGAATCCTTTTCATGACCGGACAGGCGGGCGAAAGAGCAAGGACAAGACTTCGAAGTAACCGGCTCCCTGATTGGACCTGGAAAATTCTTTTTGTAGGCTTGGCAGTGTTGTATCTGTTAGTCTTAAGATAGTAGAGTAACTTCTAAGTTGTAATTCTTACTACTTGTAATAATCAACATTATTCTTGACGTGTAATTTTTTTGACTTAAGCTGATTTTGTCGTTTCTTGAATATTTGTTGCTATTTCGACATATCGTATGAGAAATGTAGCTATGTATATTCTTGTAATTAAATTGTGTTTGATGTCAGATTCTGGTTTTAAATCATAGTCTCATGACTTGCAATGTTAGCGTGTGGTGTGAAAAAATTAAATTACAGTCATGCATCTGCACATAAAGGAAGAAAATACTGTCTTTCATGTTTTGTTTGTAAATGGCAGTTTCGAATATCTTGTATGACCGAGCATGGAAAGCAGTTGAATGTCCTGCCATCTGATTGTGAATCTCTGCATCCATTGGCGGGTATTTCTTACCCTGCATCCTGTACTTTATGGTTTGTTATAGAGGATAGGAGGAAAGTTTTTTAAGTAAAATTGAAATACGAGAAACAGTAGAACTTCCAGTCACGGAAGGCCTTCGATGTGCTTAAGTTCGTGGCAAACGGGTTTGGTAGTCACTTTCCCTAGCTGTGGGTCTTGGAGACATTTGTCACCCATCTTACGCCTCCGCGGGGAGTTAATTCTTTTTTACCACAGCCGCACTTAAGACACACCGGAGCCGAGATCGCGCACAGTAACTACCCGGGCCATTATGGCCCGTACTCATGGGTATTATTCGACTTACTGTGGCCGGCTAGCGTGGGTGCCGATCGTCAACTGTTAACTGCCCCTGGCTGGCCACACCTTATGTTGGGGCTTATAATCGGTTCACAGTTGCCGGCGAGCCTAACGCCGTAATGAGCTGCCTCGGCTATAGTCGGCCTTCTCGGTGGCTTATAATCGGCTCATTACAGTTGGCTTTAAGGGCCGTCGCGAGCAATGAGTTAACCCACAGCAGAGGGATGCTGGAGCAAAAGTGTCTCATTGACGAGGGCATAGATTCGTATAGTACCTGTTGTGTCTCGTCCACGTGAAGTTGCATTGTGGAGTGCTTTGAATAGAAATGCTATATGCTCAGGATTTTGTTCAACAGAAAAGGATAAAGTTAACAAGCAGCCAAGATACAAAGGAACAAGTTAAAAAAGAGACAAGGCTTTTTTAAAGTGGTTCGGCACGAAAAAATGCCTACGTCCACTGATTCTCTTTGTTAATTCACTTCATATGGGCAATACAAGTTAAGAAAAGTATCGACGGAGGTGTTGGATGTTCCATGCCCTCTGGAACACCTCTCCGTCCACTGTTGACAAAATATAGGCTCCGTTGTGGAGATCTTTATGAATTACATATGGTCCATCCCAGATTGGGTCTAGTGCTCCGGGGCGAGGGAAGATTCGCTTGAGGACAAGATCCCCTTCTCGTAAGGTACGATGCTTAACTTTGGAGTTGTATTGTGCTGCCACCTTTTGCTTGTGGGCTGCTGTTTTTAGGACTGCATCATTCCTTCTCTCCTCGACTAGATCCAAAGACGTGTTGAGGAGCTCTTCGTTCTCTTCTGGGTTATAGTGGATCCTACGGTGGGAAGGCACAATGGTTTCAACTGGGAGCATAGCCTCCGATCCGTATGCCAAAGAGAAAGGAGTGTGCCCTGTTGATGTTCTGAAAGATGTGCGGTAGGCCCATAGTGCCGTAGGGAGTTCATCCACCCAAGCGCCCTTTGACTTTTCGAGCTTCTTTTTTATCAGAGTTTTCAGAATTTTGTTGACTGCTTCGACTTGTCCGTTTGCTTGGGGATATGCTACGGATGAGAAGCTTTTGTGAATTCCGTGTTCTTGGCACCAGTTGGCGAATTCCTCGCCGTCAAACTGAAGTCCATTGTCTGATATGATTTTTAGTGGGACTCCGTACCTGCACAGAACATTTTTGATTAAGAAGTTGATAACTTTCGCTGAGGATACTTTATTTAGAGGTTCTGCTTCCACCCATTTGGTGAAATAGTCGACTGCTACTATAGCATATTTGGCGCCGCCTCGACCCATTGGCAGTTCACCGATTAAGTCAATTCCCCATACTGCAAAGGGCCAAGGGCTGGTCATCTGAGTGATCTCGGTTGTTGGTAGCCGAGGGATCTTAGCAAATTTTTGGCATCTGTCACACTTCTTGACGAAATCTAAGGCGTCCTTGCTTAGGGTGGGCCAGAAATATCCGTATCGGAGTATCTTTTTTGCTAGCGTTTGCCCTCCGGTGTGATCCCCGCAGCTTCCTTGATGAATGTTGGATAAGATTTCCTTGGCTTCCCTTCCGGCGACACACCTTAACAATGGGTTAGAGAACCCGCGCCGATAGAGGATGTCTCCTTGTATTGTGTAGCGGGACGCTTTCCTCAGGATTTTCTTGACTTCGTTACGCCCGTCGGGTAGTGTGCCATTTTGCAGGTAGTCTCGGATGGGAGTCATCCAAGTTGCTTCTTCGGTTGCAGCTATCAGATTCACCTGCTCAAAACTTGGGATCGTTTGCTTTGAGACAGTTACTGCCCCGAAGATGGCGACATCCCTCATACTTGCTTGCTTTGCCAATTCGTCGGCCTCTTGGTTCTCTTCCCGAGGGATGTGTTTGACTAAGTAGTGGTCCAATCGGTTGAGAAGCGACTTGGTCTTCTTTAGATATGCTATGAGTCGTTCTTCTCGAGCTTGGAATTCCCCTAGTATTTGATTAACAATAAGCTGAGAATCGCTGTGAAGGCACAAAGAATTGGCTCCGATCTCGATAGCAATTTCTAATCCGGCTATTACGGCTTCATATTCTGCATCGTTGTTGGTGGCAGCGAACTCCAACCTTATAGCATAGTGCAGTTTATTTCCCCTGGGAGTGATTATTACCACACCTGCCCCCGAGCCTTGTTCGTTAGATGCACCATCCACAAAGAGATTCCACTTGATATCTTCCGTTATTTCCAGTTGTTCCTTATCCTCGTTGGTAGTGAATTCTGCAATGAAATCAGCCATGGCTTGTCCCTTGGTGGTGGTGCGAGGGTGATAGGTGATATCATACTGACTCAGCTCAATACACCATTTAAGTAGTCGCCCGGAAGTGTCGGGACGATGGAGTACCTGCCTCAGTGGTTGATCGGTCAGAACTTTGATGGAATGGGATTGGAAGTAGTGACGTAGCTTTCGTGAAGTGATTAGTAAACAGTATGCTAACTTTTCAAGCTTAGGATATCTGACTTCTGCCCCAGTAAACCTTTTACTGACGAAGTAAATTGGCCGTTGCGTGCGATCGTCTTCCCTTACCAAGGCAGCGCTTAGAGCGTGAGATGACACAGCAAGGTATAGGTATAATTCTTCGCCTTCGCTTGGGGTCGAGAGTACCGGTGGTTTCTGGAGGTGTTCAATTAGGTTAAGGAAAGCGGTTAAGCATTCGTCCGTCCATTCGAACCTTCCTTTATTTTTCTTTAGAGCTTCGAAAAAGGGGACGCACTTGTCCGTTGCTTTGGAGATGAATCGGCTTAGGGCAGCCACTTTTCCATTTAGGCTTTGCATTTCCTTTCGGGTGGAAGGTATCTTGATGTCCCTTAATGCTCGGACTTGTTCAGGGTTTGCTTCTATCCCTCGGGCATGGACGATGAATCCTAAGAATTTTCCCGATGACACTCCGAAGGAGCACTTTAGTGGATTCAACTTCATTCCATACTGTCGAAGTACCTGGAACATTTCGCCTAGGTGGCTTACGTGATCTTTGGCTTTCCGTGATTTTACCAGCATGTCGTCTACATATACTTCCATTGTTCGTCCTATTAGCCCTGCAAACATCTTGTTGACGAGGCGCTGGTAGGTGGCTCCTGCATTTTTAAGTCCGAAGGGCATCACTTTGTAGCAGTATAAACCCCGGTCGGTGATGAAACTAGTGTGGTCTTGGTCGGGAGCATGCATAGGAATTTGGTTATATCCTGAGTATGCATCCATAAAAGACAGGAGTTCGTGCCCGGCCGTGCTGTCTACAAGTTGATCGATTCTGGGAAGCGGGAAGCAATCCTTTGGGCAGGCGTCGTTTAGGTTGGAGAAGTCAATGCAGGTCCGCCACTTCCCATTAGCCTTCTTTACTAGTACCGGGTTGGCGATCCATTCTGGGTAAATAGCTTCTCGTATGAAGTCATTGGCGAGTAGATTCTTTACTTCTTCATCGAGGGCTGCTGATCGCTCTGCCCCCATACTTCTCTTTTTTTGTTTTACAGGCGCCTTGGTAGGATCAATTTTTAATACGTGGCATGCTATGTTGGGGGAGATTCCGGTCATGTCAGCGTGTGACCAAGCGAACACATCCAAGTTGTGGCGGAGAAAATCAATGAGTTGTTCCTTCAATTCATCTTTCAGCTGCGACCCGATTTTCAGTAGCCTACTTGAGTCGTGCTTGTCTACAGATATAAACTCCATAGCCTCTGCAGGCTCGGCGGTGGCCTCCTCCTCTTTGTCCCTAGGGTCTAATTCGTTGAAAGGGTCGCTGGTGTATCGAAGAGGAGGGGCTTTCTTTAGTTGCTATGCTTCAAGGCTTTTTGTGCAGAGGGCAATCTCTACACCTTTCCCTTTATCTCTCCTGTGATTGTTGCGAAGTTCGGTTACATAGCAGTCTCGTGCAATATCTTGGTCTCCTTCTACTTCCCCTATTCCATTGTCCGTTGGAAATTTCATCTTCAGGCACCATGGGGCTAGGACAATTTGGAAGTCAGACAAGGCTGGCCTTCCTAAGAAGGCGTTCTAGGCCGAGTGGTTTTCTATTAGCACAAACGTCTGTTTCCGTACAACGGAGCGGGGGTGGCTTCCAATCTCAACAAAGAGGTCCAGTTGCCCGAGAGGCATCTTCGCATCTCCAGTGATACCGTGTAGTGGTTTATCGCAGGGAGATACATCCTTCATTGATAGCCTCATTTTGTCGAATGCGTGTTTGAACAGGATATTTACAGAGCTTTCGGTATCTACCAGGATTCGGTAAACTTCGGCGGGACCGAGTCGGGCAGAGATGACCATGGGATCCATGTGAGGGTACTGTCTTCCTTCTAGGTCGCGTTTACTGAATGTGATGTCATCATTTCCTTTCCGCTTTGGGTGGCGCTCTTCTATAACCGTATTGACACAGTCTCTATTGTCTCTAAGCGACTTCCCATATCTTTCCATCTCTTTCCAACTTCTGTCTGCGATGTGCGGCCCTCCTGAGATGGTATGGACCACTATCTTCTCTTGACTAGAGCTGCTAGCGTTGCGGTCGCCTCTGCCGGTCCCTGGTGAGGGTAGCCTTGGGTTTTCATTGGCAGGAGCTGGAGTCCTGTCTTGACTTTTTACATAGCGTTCCAGTTTCTTTCTCCTGATGTGTTCCTCAATCAGATCTCGAAGATGATGGCATTCGTTGGTATCATGTCCGTGGGATTCGTGGAAGCGGCAGAATTTTCCAGATTTCTGTGCGCTATCTGATTCCTTCTTGTATGGTGGGCGTTTGTATCTAACTTCGCCTTGGGTAGCAAGGAAGATATTTTCGACGATCTCGTTCAAAGGGGTGTAAGAGTCGAATCTTGGTCCTGGCCGATATAGGCGTTTTTCTACTTTCTTGCCCCCAGCATTGTCTCTGGAATCATTTCTTCGAGTGTCCCTCGCCACAGTAGGGGCGTTGCCATGGGTCGTCTTACTTTGCTGTCCTGACTGCCCCTCAATGGCAGCATCCTCAAGCCTCATGTATTTCCCGGCTTCATGGAAGAAATCGGGTAAAGTAGCTGGTTTTTCTTTTGTCGATCTTCTAGCAAACTTAGTATCCGGATGCACCCCACTGCAGAGGGCCATCAGGATAAGCTTTTCATCGGCGTCTTGAACTGCGGCTGCTGCAGCGTTGAATCTGGTTAGGTATTGCTGCAGCTTTTCTCCAGGTTTCTGTTTGACGCTGGATAAGGAATAAGCGTCCTTAGGTTGCTCCACATGAATGCGGAACTGACTGATAAATTTTTCTTTCAACATTTCCCATGAGCTGATGGATCCTTGGGGTAGATGACAGAACCAGGAGGTAGCAAGATCTGCTAAGAAGAGCGGAAAGCATTTGCACAGTACTCCCTCTGTTGCTCCACTCATGAGCATATGTTGTGTGTATCTCTGCAAGTGTACAACGGGATCGGAGGTCCCTTTGTAGGGTTCCATTGTTGGCATCTTCCATTCTCGGGGGGTGATAGCAACTTCGATATTGCGGGCGAAAGGGCTGGTTACCCTAGCGCCTATCCCTCGATCTCTTTGCTCCCGTTGGACACACTCTCTGAATAAGCGCGCCATCCTTTCATCAGAATTTGGAGCAGACAGAAATGAGTTTGGTTCTGTTCTGTGGGGTTGATTCCGTCCAGACAACCTGTAGGGATGGTATCGTCTATCATTCCTCATATTTTCCAGTGGCTGCCTTTGATCTTCTGGGAGCATGCTTGGGTCAGCTACAGTTGGCCCTTGCCTTGATCTTCCCCGGTTGGGTTCTGATCTAAGCACTTCCTCGGGTCCAACTTCGGGCTGAACTCTAGCTCGGCCCCGTTCACCGGTGTTTCTGTGGTTAGGCAGCATGACAGGCTCAGCTGCAGTTGACCTTCGCCCGGTACCTTCCCCGTTGGGTTCGGTACCAAACGTTTCCTCAGGCCTAACTTCGGGCTGGGCTCGGTCTCGGCTCCTACCACGGCTACTTCTGCCATTAGCTCCTTCGAAGAAGGAAGATCTTTGCTGTCTCTGAGATCCTCCAGACTGGGACTCGCCCCATGATTCAGTGTTGCGGTTGGATTCTTCAGCGTCCCTCAAGCGTGACATGAGATGGTCCACCAAGGCTTCCTGCTGGGACGTGACGCGGTTAGTTACTTCAACAACAACTCTGTCCAAATCTGCCCTAGTAATTGCTGCAGGCTGTTCTGTGGCAGGAGTGGTTGGGTTAGCCTGTCCTTCATTTGTTACCGTTGCTGGAGGAGGAGGATTTACTAGATTCGCGATAGCTGGATCAGGAAGGCTACTGGATGCGATGTTTTTTCCTTTGTTAACATCTTTTCTCTGTTTGGGAGGCATGTTTTCCAAGCGGCGGATGATGCTGTTAGGAAAACTCATTAAGTAGACGAAGCTGAAGCTTCGAGTTTCTGTTCTCGGTGAAAGCACCAAAAATGTTTGCACAAAAAATGGACAAACACCTCAAAGTCGTATAATTTAGTAGATCTTATGTTGTTTTTAGTGATTTTGGAGATTTATGCAAATATATGAAAAGCAGGGGCTTAATTGTAAAAAGACACGCAGATTTATAGTGGTTCAGCCAGAATGTGCCTACGTCCACTTTATATGTTATTTCTCTTCTCTTCTATTGATTACAAGTACAAAGCTTTGATACAAGTAAAAGAAAGTTGTTTGAAAGTTCTATCCGTGCTTGAGCTCTCAAAAACTTGTCCCCATTGTTGTACCCTTGCCCCTCTATTTATAGAGTGAGGCTAGGGGTAGGGGTCCAGGATATGTATGGTCGCTGGTGGGCCTGGGCTGATGTGATCTTGGCCTGGTATGACTTGGTTCGGCATCACTTGGTCCGGAGATGGGATGGTGAGGTTGGACCGGTGGTAGTTGGTCCGGTGGTGGAATGGTGAGGTTGGACCGGTGGTAGTTGGTCCGGTGGGGGAATGGTGAGGTTGGACCGGTGGTGGAATGGTGAGGTTGGACCGGTGGTAGTTGGTCCGGTGGGGGAATGGTGAGGTTGGACCGGTGGCAGTTGCCGGATGGAGGTCTACCGAATGGACTCGAGGGAGGATTGCCGAATGAGTCATGCCGAATGGATTCGAGAAGAGCTGCCGAATGAGTCATGCCGAATGGATTCGAGGGAGAGCTGCCGAATGAGTCATGCCGAATGGATTCGAGGGAGAGCTGCCGAATGAATCACGTCTCTGGGTCTCGAGGCCTTCCGGGTAAGAATTCACCCAACATTTGCCCCCCAAAGCGGGGCACGTGTTTGCATGTGTCGCTCTTTGTTTCGTGCTTGGGCGTTTCCCGTAGTTGGAATAGGTCCATTTGGCGAGAAATGCCGAACCGGTTGGTCCGGTTGCCTTTCGCTTGGTTATATATAGGGGCTATACCCCCTTTGCTTTTCCTTACCGAACAACCCTTGCCGAACCAAGTCTACGCCGAACCAAACCTACGCCGAACCAAACCTTCGCCGAATCAAACCTTCGCCGAACCAAACCTTCGCCGAATCAAACCTTCGCCGAATCAAACCTTCGCCGAATCAAACCTTGCCGAATCTATCTCGTACTGAGTCAGGTATATATCTTTGCCGAATGAACACGAAAGTGCCGAATGAATTAATACCGAACGAGGCTCGAAAGTTTGACAAACCGAACGGAACTTGAAGATTTAAACATTGAATGGCACTTGATAACTATGCGTTTATGTTCCCATACTCCTTGCGCTAATATCATGCTTTTCTTATGTCATAGATAAATGTCTCGAAGAGTTGAAACTCGATCAGATAAGAGGAGATCCGGGGGTGAAGGAGAGCCCTCGGCCGTGCCCCCAGCTCAATCAGGATCGGAGCGTCATGGGCCCGCCCCGAGGTCATTAGTGGATGGATATGGTCCCCAGGAGCTGCTGGATTCCCCGCCTGACTGCTTTCCTAGCTCTCTCAAAGAGGAGCAACTCGATGTTATATCCCGTTCCTTTGGGATCGATAGAGCCCTCATGCTACTGCCGGGCCCAGGAGTCATGCCATACAGTCCCCCCGAAGGATACTATGCTTATAGTAGGTACCATTGCATGTGTGGTGCTATCCCGCCTCTCAATGCTTGGGTAGTCAGCTTCCTCACATATCTGAAGGTGGCCCCATTCCAGCTTCAGCCCAATTCTTATGCCATACTGGTGAGCCTTTTCGTTATCTTTCGGAAAAAGTATGGTCGCGCACCCTCCAACCGGGAGATCCGGTACTTGTATAATTTAAGAGGCTATAAGAAGGGGTCCCCATATATTAACTTGGAGTCCGCTGTGACCTTCAAGCCGGTCCTGGACCTGTACTCTAAATTCAGCATGTTCAAGAAAGAGTGGTTCTTTGTTAGGGACGACTCCGTTTCCATCCGGCGCTTTACCTCAGGATGTAAGTTGATGCTTTTACTTATAATTCTTATTCCGATTGCGGTGCTTCTTCTCATACTTTCTCATTTTTGCTAGCGACAGGTGGCTTTCCGGTTGTGGAGACTGACCGCCTGGTTCAGACGGCGGCGGAGGTAGAAGCCATTCTTGGGAAATACAGATCATCTGCCTACTTGATTAGAAATGCGATTCTCCTGGAATATAACTTGATCCTTCCGCAGCAGTCTGTAGTTAAGTTGAGGGAAACGGCGGAAGAGAGGGCGGCTACTCAGGCTAAGGGAGGCGTTGCGGTAGAGGGTGGAAAGAGGAAACCATTCACGAAACCTCCAGCCGTCGGAGGTAAGAAACTTAAGAGGTCGGACGGTCCTTCTCCCAGCAATTGTCCACTTACTCAGGGGGAGATAGATGCGGAGGAAGAAAGAGGTGAGGCGGAGGGCGGAAGTGACGTTGAGCGTCTTGGTGGTGATGGTGGCGATGGACAGGGTGGTGATGGTTCCAGGGCTCTATCTTCTGGGCAAGTAGGCGAAATGCAAGAGTGGACGGATGATGCTCTCCGCCAAGCTTTTGAGGGGTTGGATGATGATCCGGCTTTGGTAGAGAAGACCGGGAAGGCGGACAAAGCCGGGACTGGGGCAAGTGAGTCTTCTCCGACTATTCCGGCCAAGGTGGCTCTGACGACTCAAGGTGAACTCTTGACCCCTGCATGCTTCACTAATGATAGGGACTTAGGAGTATTTTATGACCCGCTCCCGTCCTGGAATGAAATCCAGGACTTATTGCAGTATCCCACTCCTCCCCAGGGTTTGTACAACCACAGCTGTGTTTCTTTTCCTTTTCTAACTTGTAATTTACCGCGTTTCTCGAATCATATAGTAATGTAAGATTGTGACACTTGTTCTTTATATCAGGAACAGGCAAGACGCCCAAAGCTTCAGACCTTCGACACATGCTCGAGCAATATAAACTTTCCAAAATTTCTGCTAAGCCGAAGCCCTCAACCCAACGCTCCGGGGATGTAGTTGGATACCGTCCTCTTCTTGGGGTCATCGAAGAGGGTATTCAGCAGAGGAAGAGAAGTCATCCTTTATCCGAAACTTCGCTCGGTCCACAGCCTCCGGCTCAACCTATTCATGATATTACCGAGGAGGGTAGCGAGTTTGTACCTTCTCCACACCCGTCCGGAAACCCTTCTGTTACTCATATCGACCGTCCCGACCTGGCCCGTAATCCATTCGCGGGTCATCCTGATCTGGATCCAGGTTCTCATGATATTACTTTTGACGAAGTCACTGGTGAACACCTTCTCCCCCGTAACCCCATGGTACGAGTACTTGATGAAGCCAAGTCCTTAGATCTCGATCTACTCACCACTCGTATAGTCACTATGGGAGACGAGGCCAAAGCTAACATTGATCGGGTGGCAGAGGAGACCAAAAAGCTGATGGGGCATCATGCTCGGCTGGTTAAGGCCGGAGAGGAGATTGGGAGCGCCAATATCCGACTTCGATTGGTGGTTTCGGATCAGGCCAAGCAGCTTGCGGATCAGGCCATCCAGATTTCTCAGCACGAGGCTGCTACTGGGCGATTAAGGAAAACCATGGAAGAGGCCAGTCGGGCCGAATTGCGGAAAATGGAAGCTGCTTGCAAAGAGCGGATTGACATGGCTATTGCCACGGTGGACGAGGTTCGGAGAGCGGATCTCGAGCAGGTGGAGGAATTGTCCGAGAAACTTGAGGCTGCAGAGCTTGCCCAAGCTAAGTTGAGGGAAGAGATGGAGGTGATGCGGAGGTCCCTTCAGGCCGATTGCTCGAGATACAGACTGGAGAGAGATGCTGCCGTCGAACGGTTGTCGGCCTCCGATGCCCGGATGAGGGAGTTTGAGGAGAACGAGGGAATGATGGATGACATGCTCCAGGACATGTATTTCCGGACCTGGAAGCAGGGCAATCTCTCTTGGATGGATGATTATCCCAGGGTGATGGCCAAGACCTATCTTCGGGCTTTGGAGGAGGCTAAGGCTGACGCAGATAAAGAGGGTGGAACGGTCTTCAGTATGGATGTGGTCACTGCCCAATTTACCAAGGAGGAGAAAGTGGCTGTAAAGGAGGGTATGCGGCTGCTCGCTGCTGAAGAGGCAGGTGTGCAGGTGGAGGATGACGACCAGGACGGTCAAGAAGCAGGTGCTGGTAAGTTTCCCTTTCTAGTCTTTCCGTCTCTTTCCAACTTCTGTCTGCGATGTGCGGCCCTCCTGAGATGGTATGGACCACTATCTTCTCTTGACTAGAGCTGCTAGCGTTGCGGTCGCCTCTGCCGGTCCCTGGTGAGGGTAGCCTTGGGTTTTCATTGGCAGGAGCTGGAGTCCTGTCTTGACTTTTTACATAGCGTTCCAGTTTCTTTCTCCTGATGTGTTCCTCAATCAGATCTCGAAGATGATGGCATTCGTTGGTATCATGTCCGTGGGATTCGTGGAAGCGGCAGAATTTTCCAGATTTCTGTGCGCTATCTGATTCCTTCTTGTATGGTGGGCGTTTGTATCTAACTTCGCCTTGGGTAGCAAGGAAGATATTTTCGACGGTCTCGTTCAAAGGGGTGTAAGAGTCGAATCTTGGTCCTGGCCGATATAGGCGTTTTTCTACTTTCTTGCCCCCAGCATTGTCTCTGGAATCATTTCTTCGAGTGTCCCTCGCCACAGTAGGGGCGTTGCCATGGGTCGTCTTACTTTGCTGTCCTGACTGCCCCTCAATGGCAGCATCCTCAAGCCTCATGTATTTCCCGGCTTCATGGAAGAAATCGGGTAAAGTAGCTGGTTTTTCTTTTGTCAATCTTCTAGCAAACTTAGTATCCGGATGCACCCCACTGCAGAGGGCCATCAGGATAAGCTTTTCATCGGCGTCTTGAACTGCGGCTGCTGCGGCGTTGAATCTGGTTAGGTATTGCTGCAGCTTTTCTCCAGGTTTCTGTTTGACGCTGGATAAGGAATAAGCGTCCTTAGGTTGCTCCACATGAATGCGGAACTGACTGATAAATTTTTCTTTCAACATTTCCCATGAGCTGATGGATCCTTGGGGTAGATGACAGAACCAGGAGGTAGCAAGATCTGCTAAGAAGAGCGGAAAGCATTTGCACAGTACTCCCTCTGTTGCTCCACTCATGAGCATATGCTGTGTGTATCTCTGCAAGTGTACAACGGGATCGGAGGTCCCTTTGTAGGGTTCCATTGTTGGCATCTTCCATTCTCGGGGGGTGATAGCAACTTCGATATTGCGGGCGAAAGGGCTGGTTACCCTAGCGCCTATCCCTCGATCTCTTTGCTCCCGTTGGACACACTCTCTGAATAAGCGTGCCATCCTTTCATCAGAATTTGGAGCAGACAGAAATGAGTTTGGTTCTGTTCTGTGGGGTTGATTCCGTCCAGACAACCTGTAGGGATGGTATCGTCTATCATTCCTCATATTTTCTAGTGGCTGCCTTTGATCTTCTGGGAGCATGCTTGGGTCAGCTACAGTTGGCCCTTGCCTTGATCTTCCCCGGTTGGGTTCTGATCTAAGCACTTCCTCGGGTCCAACTTCGGGCTGAACTCTAGCTCGGCCCCGTTCACCGGTGTTTCTGTGGTTAGGCAGCATGACAGGCTCAGCTGCAGTTGACCTTCGCCCGGTACCTTCCCCGTTGGGTTCGGTACCAAACGTTTCCTCAGGCCTAACTTCGGGCTGGGCTCGGTCTCGGCTCCTACCACGGCTACTTCTGCCATTAGCTCCTTCGAAGAAGGAAGATCTTTGCTGTCTCTGAGATCCTCCAGACTGGGACTCGCCCCATGATTCAGTGTTGCGGTTGGATTCTTCAGCGTCCCTCAAGCGTGACATGAGATGGTCCACCAAGGCTTCCTGCTAGGACGTGAAGCGGTTAGTTACTTCAACAACAACTCTGTCCAAATCCGCCCTAGTAATTGCTGCAGGCTGTTCTGTGGCAGGAGTGGTTGGGTTAGCCTGTCCTTCATTTGTTACCGTTGCTGGAGGAGGAGGATTTACTAGATTCGCGATAGCTGGATCAGGAAGGCTACTGGATGCGATGTTTTTTCCTTTGTTAACATCTTTTCTCTGTTTGGGAGGCATGTTTTCCAAGCGGCGGATGATGCTGTTAGGAAAACTCGTTAAGTAGACGAAGCTGAAGCTTCGAGTTTCTGTTCTCGGTGAAAGCACCAAAAATGTTTGCACAAAAAATGGACAAACACCTCAAAGTCGTATAATTTAGTAGATCTTATGTTGTTTTTAGTGATTTTGGAGATTTATGCAAATATATGAAAAGCAGGGGCTTAATTGTAAAAAGACACGCAGATTTATAGTGGTTCAGCCAGAATGTGCCTACGTCCACTTTATATGTTATTTCTCTTCTCTTCTATTGATTACAAGTACAAAGCTTTGATACAAGTAAAAGAAAGTTGTTTGAAAGTTCTATCCGTGCTTGAGCTCTCAAAACTTGTCCCCATTGTTGTACCCTTGCCCCTCTATTTATAGAGTGAGGCTAGGGGTAGGGGTCCAGGATATGTATGGTCGCTGGTGGGCCTGGGCTGATGTGATCTTGGCCTGGTATGACTTGGTTCGGCATCACTTGGTCCGGAGATGGGATGGTGAGGTTGGACCGGTGGTAGTTGGTCCGGTGGTGGAATGGTGAGGTTGGACCGGTGGTGGAATGGTGAGGTTGGACCGGTGGTAGTTGGTCCGGTGGGGGAATGGTGAGGTTGGACCGGTGGCAGTTGCCGGATGGAGGTCTACCGAATGGACTCGAGGGAGGATTGTCGAATGAGTCATGCCGAATGGATTCGAGGGAGAGCTGCCGAATGAATCACGTCTCTGGGTCTCGAGGCCTTCCGGGTAAGAATTCACCCAACATTTGCCCCCCAAAGCGGGGCACGTGTTTGCATGTGTCGCGCTTTGTTTCATGCTTGGGCGTTTCCCGTAGTTGGAATAGGTCCATTTGGCGAGAAATGCCGAACCGGTTGGTCCGGTTGCCTTTCGCTTGGTTATATATAGGGGCTATACCCCATTTGCTTTTCCTTACCGAACAACCCTTGCCGAACCAAGTCTACGCCGAACCAAACCTACGCCGAACCAAACCTTCGCCGAATCAAACCTTCGCCGAACCAAACCTTCGCCGAATCAAACCTTCGCCGAATCAAACCTTCGCCGAATCAAACCTTCGCCGAATCAAACCTTCGCCGAATCAAACCTTGCCGAATCTATCTCGTACTGAGTCAGGTATATATCTTGTCCGAATGAACACGAAAGTGCCGAATGAATTAATACCGAACGAGGCTCGAAAGTTTGACAAACCGAACGGAACTTGAAGATTTAAACATTGAATGGCACTTGATAACTATGCGTTTATGTTCCCATACTCCTTGTGCTAATATCATGCTTTTCTTATGTCATAGATAAATGTCTCGAAGAGTTGAAACTCGATCAGATAAGAGGAGATCCGGGGGTGAAGGAGAGCCCTCGGCCGTGCCCCCAGCTCAATCAGGATCGGAGCGTCATGGGCCCGCCCCGAGGTCGTTAGTGGATGGATATGGTCCCCAGGAGCTGCTGGATTCCCCGCCTGACTGCTTTCCTAGCTCTCTCAAAGAGGAGCAACTCGATGTTATATCCCGTTCCTTTGGGATCGATAGAGCCCTCATGCTACTGCCGGGCCCAGGAGTCATGCCATACAGTCCCCCCGAAGGATACTATGCTTATAGTAGGTACCATTGCATGTGTGGTGCTATCCCGCCTCTCAATGCTTGGGTAGTCAGCTTCCTCACGTATCTGAAGGTGGCCCCATTCCAGCTTCAGCCCAATTCTTATGCCATACTGGTGAGCCTTTTCGTTATCTTTCGGAGAAAGTATGGTCGCGCACCCTCCAACCGGGAGATCCGGTACTTGTATAATTTAAGAGGCTATAAGAAGGGGTCCCCATATATTAACTTGGAGTCCGCTGTGACCTTCAAGCCGGTCCTGGACCTGTACTCTAAATTCAGCATGTTCAAGAAAGAGTGGTTCTTTGTTAGGGACGACTCCGTTTCCATCCGGCGCTTTACCTCAGGATGTAAGTTGATGCTTTTACTTATAATTCTTATTCCGATTGCGGTGCTTCTTCTCATACTTTCTCATTTTTGCTAGCGACAGGTGGCTTTCCGGTTGTGGAGACTGACCGCCTGGTTCAGACGGCGGCGGAGGTAGAAGCCATTCTTGGGAAATACAGATCATCTGCCTACTTGATTAGAAATGCGATTCTCCTGGAATATAACTTGATCCTTCCGCAGCAGTCTGTAGTTAAGTTGAGGGAAACGACGGAAGAGAGGGCGGCTGCTCAGGCTAAGGGAGGCGTTGCAGCAGAGGGTGGAAAGAGGAAACCATTCACGAAACCTCCAGCCGTCGGAGGTAAGAAACTTAAGAGGTCGGACGGTCCTTCTCCCAGCAATTGTCCACTTACTCAGGGGGAGATAGATGCGGAGGAAGAAAGAGGTGAGGCGGAGGGCGGAAGTGACGTTGAGCGTCTTGGTGGTGATGGTGGCGATGGACAGGGTGGTGATGGTTCCAGGGCTCTATCTTCTGGGCAAGTAGGCGAAATGCAAGAGTGGACGGATGATGCTCTCCGCCAAGCTTTTGAGGGGTTGGATGATGATCCGGCTTTGGTAGAGAAGACCGGGAAGGCGGACAAAGCCGGGACTGGGGCAAGTGAGTCTTCTCCGACTATTCCGGCCAAGGTGGCTCTGACGACTCAAGGTGAACTCTTGACCCCTGCATGCTTCACTAATGATAGGGACTTAGGAGTATTTTATGACCCGCTCCCGTCCTGGAATGAAATCCAGGACTTATTGCAGTATCCCACTCCTCCCCAGGGTTTGTACAACCACAGCTGTGTTTCTTTTCCTTTTCTAACTTGTAATTTACCGCGTTTCTCGAATCATATAGTAATGTAAGATTGTGACACTTGTTATTTATATCAGGAGCAGGCAAGACGACCAAAGCTTCAGACCTTCGACACAGGCTCGAGCAATATAAACTTTCCAAAATTTCTGCTAAGCCGAAGCCCTCAACCCAACGCTCCGGGGATGTAGTTGGATACCGTCCTCTTCTTGGGGTCATCGAAGAGGGTATTCAGCAGAGGAAGAGAAGTCATCCTTTATCCGAAACTTCGCTCGGTCCACAGCCTCCGGCTCAACCTATTCATGATATTACCGAGGAGGGTAGCGAGTTTGTACCTTCTCCACACCCGTCCGGAAACCCTTCTGTTACTCATATCGACCGTCCCGACCTGGCCCGTAATCCATTCGCGGGTCATCCTGATCTGGATCCAGGTTCTCATGATATTACTTTTGACGAAGTCACTGGTGAACACCTTCTCCCCCGTAACCCCATGGTACGAGTACTTGATGAAGCCAAGTCCTTAGATCTCGATCTACTCACCACTCGTATAGTCACTATGGGAGACGAGGCCAAAGCTAACATTGATCGGGTGGCAGAGGAGACCAAAAAGCTGATGGGGCATCATGCTCGGCTGGTTAAGGCCGGAGAGGAGATTGGGAGCGCCAATATCCGACTTCGATTGGTGGTTTCGGATCAGGCCAAGCAGCTTGCGGATCAGGCCATCCAGATTTCTCAGCACGAGGCTGCTACTGGGCGATTAAGGAAAACCATGGAAGAGGCCAGTCGGGCCGAATTGCGGAAAATGGAAGCTGCTTGCAAAGAGCGGATTGATATGGCTATTGCCACGGTGGACGAGGTTCGGAGAGCGGATCTCGAGCAGGTGGAGGAATTGTCCGAGAAACTTGAGGCTGCAGAGCTTGCCCAAGCTAAGTTGAGGGAAGAGATGGAGGTGATGCGGAGGTCCCTTCAGGCCGATTGCTCGAGATACAGACTGGAGAGAGATGCTGCCGTCGAACGGTTGTCGGCCTCCGATGCCCGGATGAGGGAGTTTGAGGAGAACGAGGGAATGATGGATGACATGCTCCAGGACATGTATTTCCGGACCTGGAAGCAGGGCAATCTCTCTTGGATGGATGATTATCCCAGGGTGATGGCCAAGACCTATCTTCGGGCTTTGGAGGAGGCTAAGGCTGACGCAGATAAAGAGGGTGGAACGGTCTTCAGTATGGATGTGGTCACTGCCCAATTTACCAAGGAGGAGAAAGTGGCTGTAAAGGAGGGTATGCGGCTGCTCGCTGCTGAAGAGGCAGGTGTGCAGGTGGAGGATGACGACCAGGACGGTCAAGAAGCAGGTGCTGGTAAGTTTCCCTTTCTAGTCTTTCCGTTAACTTGGTTATTCGTCACTAATGAATCCTTTTCATGACCGGACAGGCGGGCGAAAGAGCAAGGACAAGACTTCGAAGTAACCGGCTCCCTGATTGGACCTGGAAAATTCTTTTTGTAGGCTTGGCAGTGTTGTATCTGTTAGTCTTAAGATAGTAGAGTAACTTCTAAGTTGTAATTCTTACTACTTGTAATAATCAACATTATTCTTGACGTGTAATTTTTTTGACTTAAGCTGATTTTGTCGTTTCTTGAATATTTGTTGCTATTTCGACATATCGTATGAGAAATGTAGCTATGTATATTCTTGTAATTAAATTGTGTTTGATGTCAGATTCTGGTTTTAAATCATAGTCTCATGACTTGCAATGTTAGCGTGTGGTGTGAAAAAATTAAATTACAATCATGCATCTGCACATAAAGGAAGAAAATACTGTCTTTCACGTTTTGTTTGTAAATGGCAGTTTCGAATATCTTGTATGACCGAGCATGGAAAGCAGTTGAATGTCCTGCCATCTGATTGTGAATCTCTGCATCCATTGGCGGGTATTTCTTACCCTGCATCCTGTACTTTATGGTTTGTTATAGAGGATAGGAGGAAAGTTTTTTAAGTAAAATTGAAATACGAGAAATAGTAAAACTTCCAGTCACGGAAGGCCTTCGATGTGCTTAAGTTCGTGGCAAACGGGTTTGGTAGTCACTTTCCCTAGCTGTGGGTCTTGGAGACATTTGTCACCCATCTTACGCCTCCGCGGGGAGTTAATTCTTTTTTACCACAGCCGCACTTAAGACACACCGGAGCCGAGATCGCGCACAGTAACTACCCGGGCCATTATGGCCCGTACTCATGGGTATTATTCGACTTACTGTGGCCGGCTAGCGTGGGTGCCGATCGTCAACTGTGAACTGCCCCTGGCTGGCCACACCTTATGTTGGGGCTTATAATCGGTTCACAGTTGCCGGCGAGCCTAACGCCGTAATGAGCTGCCTCGGCTATAGTCGGCCTTCTCGGTGGCTTATAATCGGCTCATTACAATTGGCTTTAAGGGCCGTCGCGAGCAATGAGTTAACCCACAGCAGAGGGATGCTGGAGCAAAAGTGTCTCATTGACGAGGGCATAGATTCGTATAGTACCTGTTGTGTCTCGTCCACGTGAAGTTGCATTGTGGAGTGCTTTGAATAGAAATGCTATATGCTCAGGATTTTGTTCAACAGAAAAGGATAAAGTTAACAAGCAGCCAAGATACAAAGGAACAAGTTAAAAAAGAGACAAGGCTTTTTTAAAGTGGTTCGGCACGAAAAAATGCCTACGTCCACTGATTCTCTTTGTTAATTCACTTCATATGGGCAATACAAGTTAAGAAAAGTATCGACGGAGGTGTTGGATGTTCCATGCCCTCTGGAACACCTCTCCGTCCACTGTTGACAAAATATAGGCTCCGTTGTGGAGATCTTTATGAATTACATATGGTCCATCCCAGATTGGGTCTAGTGCTCCGGGGCGAGGGAAGATTCGCTTGAGGACAAGATCCCCTTCTCGTAAGGTACGATGCTTAACTTTGGAGTTGTATTGTGCTGCCACCTTTTGCTTGTGGGCTGCTGTTTTTAGGACTGCATCATTCCTTCTCTCCTCGACTAGATCCAAAGACGTGTTGAGGAGCTCTTCGTTCTCTTCTGGGTTATAGTGGATCCTACGGTGGGAAGGCACAATGGTTTCAACTGGGAGCATAGCCTCCGATCCGTATGCCAAAGAGAAAGGAGTGTGCCCTGTTGATGTTCTGAAAGATGTGCGGTAGGCCCATAGTGCCGTAGGGAGTTCATCCACCCAAGCGCCCTTTGACTTTTCGAGCTTCTTTTTGATCAGAGTTTTCAGAATTTTGTTGACTGCTTCGACTTGTCCGTTTGCTTGGGGATATGCTACGGATGAGAAGCTTTTGTGAATTCCGTGTTCTTGGCACCAGTTGGCGAATTCCTCGCCGTCAAACTGAAGTCCATTGTCTGATATGATTTTTAGTGGGACTCCGTACCTGCACAGAACATTTTTGATTAAGAAGTTGATAACTTTCGCTGAGGATACTTTATTTAGAGGTTCTGCTTCCACCCATTTGGTGAAATAGTCGACTGCTACTATAGCATATTTGGCGCCGCCTCGACCCATTGGCAGTTCACCGATTAAGTCAATTCCCCATACTGCAAAGGGCCAAGGGCTGGTCATCTGAGTGATCTCGGTTGTTGGTAGCCGAGGGATCTTAGCAAATTTTTGGCATTTGTCACACTTCTTGACGAAATCTAAGGCGTCCTTGCTTAGGGTGGGCCAGAAATATCCGTATCGGAGTATCTTTTTTGCTAGCGTTTGCCCTCCGGTGTGATCCCCGCAGCTTCCTTGATGAATGTTGGATAAGATTTCCTTGGCTTCCCTTCCGGCGACACACCTTAACAATGGGTTAGAGAACCCGCGCCGATAGAGGATGTCTCCTTGTATTGTGTAGCGGGACGCTTTCCTCAGGATTTTCTTGACTTCGTTACGCCCGTCGGGTAGTGTGCCATTTTGCAGGTAGTCTCGGATGGGAGTCATCCAAGTTGCTTCTTCGGTTGCAGCTATCAGATTCACCTGCTCAAAACTTGGGATCGTTTGCTTTGAGACAGTTACTGCCCCGAAGATGGCGACATCCCTCATACTTGCTTGCTTTGCCAATTCGTCGGCCTCTTGGTTCTCTTCCCGAGGGATGTGTTTGACTAAGTAGTGGTCCAATCGGTTGAGAAGCGACTTGGTCTTCTTTAGATATGCTATGAGTCGTTCTTCTCGAGCTTGGAATTCCCCTAGTATTTGATTAACAATAAGCTGAGAATCGCTGTGAAGGCACAAAGAATTGGCTCCGATCTCGATAGCAATTTCTAATCCGGCTATTACGGCTTCATATTCTGCATCGTTGTTGGTGGCAGCGAACTCCAACCTTATAGCATAGTGCAGTTTATTTCCCCTGGGAGTGATTATTACCACACCTGCCCCCGAGCCTTGTTCGTTAGATGCACCATCCACAAAGAGATTCCACTTGATATCTTCCGTTATTTCCAGTTGTTCCTTATCCTCGTTGGTAGTGAATTCTGCAATGAAATCAGCCATGGCTTGTCCCTTGATGGCGGTGCGAGGGCGATAGGTGATATCATACTGACTCAGCTCAATACACCATTTAAGTAGTCGCCCGGAAGTGTCGGGACGATGGAGTACCTGCCTCAGTGGTTGATCGGTCAGAACTTTGATGGAATGGGATTGGAAGTAGTGACGTAGCTTTCGTGAAGTGATTAGTAAACAGTATGCTAACTTTTCAAGCTTAGGATATCTGACTTCTGCCCCAGTAAACCTTTTACTGACGAAGTAAATTGGCCGTTGCGTGCGATCGTCTTCCCTTACCAAGGCAGCGCTTAGAGCGTGAGATGACACAGCAAGGTATAGGTATAATTCTTCGCCTTCGCTTGGGGTCGAGAGTACCGGTGGTTTCTAGAGGTGTTCAATTAGGTTAAGGAAAGCGGTTAAACATTCGTCCGTCCATTCGAACCTTCCTTTATTTTTCTTTAGAGCTTCGAAAAAGGGGACGCACTTGTCCGTTGCTTTGGAGATGAATCGGCTTAGGGCAGCCACTTTTCCATTTAGGCTTTGCATTTCCTTTCGGGTGGAAGGTATCTTGATGTCCCTTAATGCTCGGACTTGTTCAGGGTTTGCTTCTATCCCTCGGGCATGGACGATGAATCCTAAGAATTTTCCCGATGACACTCCTAAGGAGCACTTTAGTGGATTCAACTTCATTCCATACTGTCGAAGTACCTGGAACATTTCGCCTAGGTGGCTTACGTGATCTTTGGCTTTCCGTGATTTTACCAGCATGTCGTCTACATATACTTCCATTGTTCGTCCTATTAGCCCTGCAAACATCTTGTTGACGAGGCGCTGGTAGGTGGCTCCTGCATTTTTAAGTCCGAAGGGCATCACTTTGTAGCAGTATAAACCCCGGTCGGTGATTAAACTAGTGTGGTCTTGGTCGGGAGCATGCATAGGAATTTGGTTATATCCTGAGTATGCATCCATAAAAGACAGGAGTTCGTGCCCGGCCGTGCTGTCTACAAGTTGATCGATTCTGGGAAGCGGGAAGCAATCCTTTGGGCAGGCGTCGTTTAGGTTGGAGAAGTCAATGCAGGTCCGCCACTTCCCATTAGCCTTCTTTACTAGTACCGGGTTGGCGATCCATTCTGGGTAAATAGCTTCTCGTATGAAGTCATTGGCGAGTAGATTCTTTACTTCTTCATCGAGGGCTGCTGATCGCTCTGCCCCCATACTTCTCTTTTTTTGTTTTACAGGCGCCTTGGTAGGATCAATTTTTAATACGTGGCATGCTATGTTGGGGGAGATTCCGGTCATGTCAGCGTGTGACCAAGCGAACACATCCAAGTTGTGGCGGAGAAAATCAATGAGTTGTTCCTTCAATTCATCTTTCAGCTGCGACCCGATTTTCAGTAGCCTACTTGAGTCGTGCTTGTCTACAGATATAAACTCCATAGCCTCTGCAGGTTCGGCGGTGGCCTCCTCCTCTTTGTCCCTAGGGTCTAATTCATTGAAAGGGTCGCTGGTGTATCGAAGAGGAGGGGCTTTCTTTAGTTGCTATGCTTCAAGGCTTTTTGTGCAGAGGGCAATCTCTACACCTTTCCCTTTATCTCTCCTGTGATTGTTGCGAAGTTCGGTTACATAGCAGTCTCGTGCAATATCTTGGTCTCCTTCTACTTCCCCTACTCCATTGTCCATTGGAAATTTCATCTTCAGGCACCATGGGGCTAGGACAATTTGGAAGTCAGATAAGGCTGGCCTTCCTAAGAAGGCGTTGTAGGCCGAGTGGTTTTCTATTAGCACAAACGTCTGTTTCCGTACAACGGAGCGGGGATGGCTTCCAATCTCAACAAAGAGGTCCAGTTGCCCGAGAGGCATCTTCGCATCTCCAGTGAAACCGTGTAGTGGTTTATCGCAGGGAGATACATCCTTCATTGATAGCCTCATTTTGTCGAATGCGTGTTTGAACAGGATATTTACAGAGCTTCCGGTATCTACCAGGATTCGGTAAACTTCGGCGGGACCGAGTCGGGCAGAGATGACCATGGGATCCATGTGAGGGTACTGTCTTCCTTCTAGGTCGCGTTTACTGAATGTGATGTCATCATTTCCTTTCCGCTTTGGGTGGCGCTCTTCTATAACCGTATTGACACAGTCTCTATTGTCTCTAAGCGACTTCCCATATCTTTCCATCTCTTTCCAACTTCTGTCTGCGATGTGCGGCCCTCCTGAGATGGTATGGACCACTATCTTCTCTTGACTAGAGCTGCTAGCGTTGCGGTCGCCTCTGCCGGTCCCTGGTGAGGGTAGCCTTGGGTTTTCATTGGCAGGAGCTGGAGTCCTGTCTTGACTTTTTACATAGCGTTCCAGTTTCTTTCTCCTGATGTGTTCCTCAATCAGATCTCGGAGATGATGGCATTCGTTGGTATCATGTCCGTGGGATTCGTGGAAGCGGCAGAATTTTCCAGATTTCTGTGCGCTATCTGATTCCTTCTTGTATGGTGGGTGTTTGTATCTAACTTCGCCTTGGGTAGCAAGGAAGATATTTTCGACGGTCTCGTTCAAAGGGGTGTAAGAGTCGAATCTTGGTCCTGGCCGATATAGGCGTTTTTCTACTTTCTTGCCCCCAGCATTGTCTCTGGAATCATTTCTTCGAGTGTCCCTCGCCACAGTAGGGGCGTTGCCATGGGTCGTCTTACTTTGCTATCTGATTCGAGGGAGAGCTGCCGAATGAATCACGTCTCTGGGTCTCGAGGCCTTCCGGGTAAGAATTCACCCAACAATAAGTTTTGCATATCGCAACTAACACTTCAATGGATATTAAGAGTTTCATTACAACAATACTTAAAATTAGGAAGTAATCTACTCATCATGAATTATATCAAGATTTTCATTACAACAATACTTAAAAGTAGGTTTTAATCTACGCTCCTTGTTCTTTGCATTCTTTATAACCACGAAAGTTATTTATATTCTTCAGAATTTGTATACTTTCATCATTTAATATGATTTAAACCATATTTATACCTTCGGGGTATATTAAGCATTTCAAGTACTTTCGCTACTTTGCGGACTACATGTCCATATTTCTCTATTAGTAAAGGATTCATGATGGCCAGTCATGTTTTCTCCTAATTCAAGATCCTTAATCTATTTATAAAGATAAAGGCTTTATTATTTACAAATTTATCATCGATGATTATTTCTTGTCAGTTCTAGACATGATTTATTGAGATCTCTTTAATTATCATGTTTTAGGTACCTAAACCACTTCTAGGGTAATTTGACAATCATGTCATTAGTCTCTTCAAGAGCACACTTAAGTGTTTCTTCAAGAACACTCACCTCTTTTATTTGGCATATTTATACTTACTCCAAAATTATTTCAAACTAACTTTTGTACCATATTTCAGATGTGGTTTACACATTTTGATCCTTAAAGGATTCAAATCTATATTGGAGAAAGTCTACTAGGGATATTATTAATAATTCATTCAAGTTACTTAATATTTTGCATCATTATACATGTTAACAAATATTTGACACTGATGATCAAATTGAACTTGTATCCCTTTATCCTCCTCCTTAATGTTGACAAACATTGTCACATTAAATAATAACCATCTTTGGATTCTCATTTTGATCCATTATCATATTGCTACTAGCAAATACACCATACATATTAATAATCGGAGGATAATTCTTTTATCAATTGATAAGATGCATTCAAGTGATATTTGTGAGCTTCTGGCTCATGTTTAAATATGAGATTCAATTATGTCAAATTTCGTGAACTATAATCCACTTGAAATTGTACCCATTTTTTTAAAATAAGCTTCTGTCTTTCAATTTTAGAAATAACGCAAAGATATTCTTTGACGTTTTCATTATAGTTCCAATATGGTAGCCATTCTTTTATATATCCTCAAAACTCAACAAATTTCTTTTAAATTTGCTTGAGTATAATGTATATTGAATTAAGAAATATGTACCATTTGGTAATACTATATGGGCTCTTCCGGACCCTTCAATTATATTAGCAGATTTGCTATGGTTGAAATTTTTAGCTAAAATATTTTCAGATAGTTTAGAGAAAAACTTCTGGTTTTTCAAAATCATATGAGTAGTTGCACTATCTAGTAGGCATATATTATCACTCATATATTGATGGTCCATATCTTAAGAATTAAAGACAATATAGTTAGTCAACTATTAAAATTTGTAAGCATTAAATAAATGCTAATACTTTCCAAAAAAAAATTAAAATGGACTACTGATTAAAACACAACATTCATCGGTACGTTATTTCAATTAGTTCTAAAAGGAAAAACATACAAGCACCAACTTCCAACTGGTTGAAACTTCAGGTTCAACCACTCTTGTCTAGTATTTGGAAGTGTGACCATCTTCTAGTGATCATAACGCTCCTTCAGGGAGTTCCATAAGTAAAGATGATCTTTTTCAATTAAATGTATTATTTTAAGATTGTCGTGGATATGACACCTTAAAAATATAAGAGCCTTTGTTTTATCCTACTGGGACATATTATAATCATTTTTAATGGCATTTTCTAAGCATTGAGATTGTAATTGAATGTCAGCATCCAATATCTACGACAAAAGGTTATCTCCTAATAAGTCCAAAGTTTTAAATTCAAGCTTGGCTATGTTTATCGTATTACCAACTATAAGTGGAAATAAAAATGCATAAGCATCAAAATATTGTTCATGGGTATATAATGAATGCATATAAATTAAGCGAACTCGCTTAATAATGCTAAATTAAGGTACGCTTACAGATTTAGCGCGCGGAAAATAAAATTATTGATATATATTGTGTTTTCCGACCATGTAACGACCCGTAAATTTTTAATAATTTTATTTGTTTTAATAATATATTTAATTGAATTTTTGTGAAATTTTAAACAATAAAATTTTGAAATAAAATTTAATATTTGGAATACGTCTAATTAGACATAACAACTGGTAAATTTTCATCAGATAATTTGAAAGTTTATTTTCTAGTGAAATTTTATTCCAATTTATATCAGTTAAAATTGATGATAATAAAAGTGTTCCGAAACCTAAATATGTCAACATGAGAAAATTTATTTAGAACACTCTGAATAAGACTGCGTAATCCGTTTTGCGAAATTCGGATGTTCTGGCTCCGTTTGGATTTTTCCGTATGGGATAGCAACGTATATCAGTGTCCGTATCGACTTTTCAATCGGATAATCGTGCCACTGATATCTGTATACCGTTTTGATTGTCTTGTCGTGCTGATCTCTGCGATATATTCATTTTTGTTTTTTGAACCCCGGTATACCACGAAATCTATAAAAACGATTACTGTATCGGTAACCGTTTTTGAACTTTTTGACTTCTGTGGCCTTTCGGTTGTTTACCAGCTGAAATTAATAGCACCTGTTATAAATGTTACCAACTATTCATCTTGTGACTTTTGTGATTCCGCTCTTTTGCATATATTCTCTGGTTCCAATATTGTTCCACTCTTTTGTTTCATAAAACAAAATATATATTATTCGAAGATTTTGCTTGTGAGTCATCTCCTTCCTCAAAATATACAATATATTTCGTAAATATTGCACAGAGCCGGGAAGGCTTCGAATTGCATTTGCCAACTCATTCGCCTCTATATGTTCCATCACCGTTCCTCAAATGCCAACAGCTTTCACCACCTCCACCTTCATTTGCCTGTGCCGCATCACTTTACCACTGCCCAATTTTTTTCACCGCCCTCCCTCTGTTCGTCTTCACCCGCATCCAACGCCGGACCCGACCCATCCTCCCCTTCTTTGCAACACAACAACAGCTCTGCCCCTCTCCCTCAAATTCCGAGTAGCATCTTTCCAAAGCGGCCAAGAGCCCTCCTGCCGTCGTCTCCTTAACCCTCCGCCTTCACCCCTTCTCCCTTCCTATTGTCGCTACCTTCCATTCCATGATAACCTGCTTTCTCACCTCCTAGCCATCACCACCCCAGCCTAGGCTAATGCCACCTTTGCTGTGCCGAGATTCCTAAAGGCGTAGTCTATATATAAATTTAGTAAGTAGTTATACATTTTTATTAGTTCTTTCTTCAGTATATACTTATATGTTCGAGTATATCTATGTATGTATAATTTTGTAGAATGGGTTTATTTACAATCTGTAAAAATATTTTATTTTGTTATGATATATAAATCTATATAAGTTTTTTTTTGTAGACTTCTTTCAAAATTAGGACATATACATGTATCTGTTATATTAATAAATGTACGTTTATATATACATAATTATAAAATAAAGTTTATAATATAGTACTTCATATATGTTGTTGTATATATCTATAACAGTATTTTGTTTGAAGGATGCATTAGTGCATATATGAAACTGTATGGTATATATATATAAGTAAGATTGCACGTGCTATATGTTATTATATATATGGGTTAAAGAATCTGTATTTATATATATATATATATATGAGATTTTTCAATACTGGGTGGTTATATAAGCAAGCTGTTTGAATATATTTTATTAGTTGTATATAGTGTGTTTATATAAACTCATCTTTGATCTGTGGTATATGTATACATGGATATATATATATATATATTAGTTTAATATGTATGTTTAACTGTTATAACAAAACAAGAATTGGTTGTCCATATCGAAACTATATGCATTTTGTTTAAAATATATGGTCTGCCTATTTTCCATAGCCTGCTTGTCTATATAACTTATAATTTATATATGTAACAGTTTACAGGGGATTTTATACAATAATCTATGAAATAGGTTCTGTTATATATATATATATAAATTTATTTTGGAATCAGAAAGGAAAATACTTTATATATATATATTACATTATAAAAGCTTAGTCTATTATATGGTATGATGGTGTGTAGATATAAGTTGCTATTTTATATTTATAAGCTCATAGTATTTGTAAGTACTGTATATAAGTCTTTGATTTGAAAGATATGTTGCGTGCATATAGCTTATACCTGTTGCGTGCATATATAGATATGTTACAGTATATATTTTATAATATATTTTATATGTAAGTTGTTTATAAAGTTGTTTATAATAAATATAAATAATGTATATGAATGTTGTACTATATAATTAGCTATGATTTGCTGTGATCGTGACTAGCTTTGTTGTTGTAATCGTGAATTTATGCGTTTGTTTATATATTCTATATGTATATGGACGTATATAAAAAGGATGTAAATATATATATATATATAATAAATAAATAAATAAATTTTTTACAAGTTTTGTTGTAGACTCTTTTATAGTTAGTATATACATAAGTTTGGTTTAGTTTGGTTTACAAGTTTGGTTAGAGAAATATATAAGTAATTTGATTTTAGTTAATGGGTTAAGAAAGAATGATTTCTAAAAGGAAGTAACGTAAAAAAAATATTATACTCTTCGTTTTAGTTTATATCAAGACTGATTCAATTTGTTGTCATAAATTTCTGTTATCAGCTCTATTCGTCGAATTCATGCCGATCTAGCTCTGCTTTGGAATTCATGCTCGGATTCGTAACTCATCTCGTTTTCGTCCATTTCTAGCCTCGAAAGGTGAGCAATCACTCACGATTAACGTTCTTATATTTATTAAATTTGATTTCAATTGAAACGACAATTGAAATATGCTGCTGTTAGTTAGTTACATTGTTATATATATGCTATTATCTGTATCTGTTCACCTATGACATCTGACACCATTATTTGTTATTTATATTGATGTTGATGATATATGCCTGTTATGTTATTATCATATCTTTTATCACTCTGCAAGTTCCCTATTAGTATAGAATTCACTCTGCAAGTTCCCTATTAGTATATAATTGTATATATTGTAAATAGATGAGCTTTGGTTTGAATTTAACAAATGAAATTATATTTTCAAATTCTAATATATTTTGGTAATTTGGAAATTATGATTTAATTTAATATTAAGCTTTTCAAAGTTATTTAACAAATAATTATATGGTTTTTAAAATACGTAAGATAAATGTTTAATTGTTTAAAAATAGATTTTTAGCTTACGTTTAAATTTAAATAAAAGGTTTGTTTTATTTCTTTTTAAATATTACTTTATATATATGATTTAAAAATATAAGTTTAAAATACAATTTACATATGGTATTAATTCATTTAATAATAGAAGTAATTTATAATCTCTTTTATAAATTATTTAAAATAGTCAAATTTGATATTTTCAAATAATAATTATAATACTTTGTTTTTATAAACATAAATAGATTTTATGGAAATAAAATTGTTATTTTAAATTTAAATGGTAGTTATATATGTATATATATATATAAGTTGATTTTAAATTGATTTTTCTTTGATTTGAATTTGAATTTGGATTTATTTTTCAAAAGAGAAATATTTAAAATATTTTGGATTTAAAATATATTTGTTTAAAGCTTTTACTTATATATAATTGGTTTTATAATATTTTCTTTAAAGAAAAAAAAATATATACATTTAGATAAGAATGTATAAATTAGTATAAAATCTTTATTAACATTTTAAAATAAATAAAAATAAGTATTAATTACTTAAAGGACATGTGTAATAAAATTAAGACACATATATTACAAGTGTTAATTTATAAACAATACTAATGACAAATGTCATCTTTAATTTTATTTTTCTTATATTTTGATAAATCACATTTTTCACTTATATAAACATTGCTTTCTCCCTTCCATTCTTTTTATAATCTTTTTCCAAAACTAAGAAAGAGATTTCAGTTGTACCAGAATAACTCAAACCAAAATCTGGAATTTATACCTCCTTAAACCAGAAATCAATTCAATAATCTGTAAATTAACATCCTCCTCAAATCTGAAAAGTAAATCAAAAGCCTGAACACTTTTTCTTCAATCTGGAATCAAAATCAAAAGCCTACATTCTTCAAACCTGAGATAAGCAAGCAAATCTGGAATCAAAAGCAAATTCAAAAGCATGTAGTTTTAAATCAAAACAAAGAAACAACTCAAGTTTTCAAAAGACATTTTCTAGCACTCAAATTCAAAAGCCATTTCAAACTAAAGGCTCTGTCTCTATTTTAAATCTGGTGAGTAACTTCACTTTCAAACTTAAGTATACTTTTGGTTGCATGTTATTGCTGTGATTAATATTGTTTTGTGAAGTGATTGTATATTTATATGGTTGAATTTATGGTATATGATGTATGCATGCCTGAACTTCTCTGTTCTTAATTTTAAAACTAAGACTTTGGTCAAAATCGATTATCTCTTTAACCAATCTCTGTTAAGTCTTAGAATTCAAATAAAATTTGTTTGTTAAATCATAGATTAAAGTTTAAAATTTTATTTAAGTAAATTCAATTTGAAATGGATCTGTAAAATCAAGTAGAAGAGTGTAAGCCGGAGTTTGGTTAAAATTTCAACATCTTAATTCTTTAATTCAGGGATATAATCTGAACCCTTAACCAAAATCAAGATTTTTTAAAATGAATCACAATTTTTAGTATTGGGTTGAGTGAGCAGTTCGAGTTTGATCTGCATGTGAGTTTTGGGTGGTTTCTGATAGTCAAGATGCTCGGCGAGGTCGGGGTTCTCACTGGTGGAAGAGGAGTGATAGGAGAGTCAAGCAAAATTGTCAGAAAGGCGAATTTATCTTTGTGGTAGCTGCGGTGGAGGATTGAAGTCTGTAGCCCTAGTTTTTAATAGGTCAGGATATTTGATTGGTACAACTCCACTGTTTGATCGAGTGCAACAAGACTCAGGAGGATGGAAGCTGGAGTGTTGTCGAAGTCGTGGCCGAAGTTTCAGCAACTCCGGTGGTCAGAGGAGAAAGGATGAAGTTGTTCTAGGCTTTAGTTTCTTGTTCCAGGTTGGGTTCGAATGATCGAATTCGAATTCGAGTGAGAATCGATGAAGTTGGGGTTTAGTTCGTTTGAGGTTGTGATCGCCGATGTGAGGAAGGCGTCGTGGTTGATCGTAGGTGGTCGGAGCCACCGTGCATGTGCACGGTGCACTATATTGTCTGATGAAGTTGGTTTTGGGTTGTCTCGAGTAATTTAGGTTGTTGACTCGAAGCATTTTGGTTTTGACTCGAAGCATTAAGGATGGTGCCTCGGGGTAATTATTTGTAACAGGTTTTAACAGAAACTTGTTATCCTGTTTTTAAATTTTAAAATAAAATTTAAAACTGAGTTTAAATGAAAAGTAAAGTTTTAAATAAGTTTTAAATCTAGTTTTTAATCTGGAGTTTAAGTTTAAATCTCAGTTTTCAAATAAGATAAAGTTTTTAAAATTTGAATTGATTTAACTACTTTAAAAAAAGGGTTAAGTAGTTTGAATTTTAAAAATGAAGTTTTAAATTGTAAATAGGTTTCTAAATCTAAAGATTAATCTGGAATCAAAGTTAATATGCATTTCAATTTTGAAATAAAAAGAAGTTTTTAAATTTAAAATGTTTTAAACAATTTGAATGTTAAAGTGTATTTTAAATTGATTTGAATTTAAAAATGAATTTGGTTTTAAATTTCTTTTATTAAGTAAATATTTCTTTAACATGTGATTTAAAAGGATTTAAATGGTTTTAAAGCTTTGTTAAAAGTAAATTTGTATTCCTTTTAAATCTTAAATTTAAAATGAAATTTAAAAGTAAATTAAAAAGTAAATTGTTTTAAATGCTTTATTAATGATAATTTAATCATTAATAAGAATTAAGTTTTATCTTAAAAATAATTGAGATTTAATAATTTGGGATAAAATAAATTGTTAAGGAAATTAAAAGATAATTTATCAATTTAATTAAATTTTGATTTGGGTTAATAAATTTAGTAATTAAGGTTTTAATTTGATTAATTAAGGTTTAATTAAATTAATTAAAGGTTAATTAATTTGAAGTTAAGAATCATTAATTTGAGATTATTAATTAATGGTTAGGAATAAATTAATCAAATAATTAAGGATGAATTAAGTTGTTGTTAGGTACTTAATTAATTAAGTAATTAGAGATTAATTTATTGGTAATTAGAATTAATTAATTTGTAATTAATAATGGTTAATTAAAGTTTAATTATTTAAGAAAAATAATTAAAGAATAGTTAATAGTTAATGTAGATCATTAACTTGGAATTAATAAGTAATTAATTAATGTGATTAATTTTGATAATTAAATAGATTAATTAATTAAGGTTAATCATTTGTGGAATTGTTTAATTAAGTATAAATACTTAATGAAAGTAATTAAAGGAATAAATTACTTAATGTAATTAATGGAGTGTAATTACTTAATCAAGTAATTAATTAATAATTACTGGATGTAATTAATGGAAGATGTTTTAATAATGAAAGTGATTTGGATTTAAATACTTTGTAAATTAATCAAGGGATTAATTAAGAAATTAATTAAGGAATAATTAATTTATTTAAAGAAGTAATTAAGGGTAGTTAATTACTGAATATGATTAATCAAGAGTGATTAATAATTATAATTTAATTAAAGATAATTACCTAATGTAATTAATTTAAATAGAGTAATTAATTAAAATGTAATTAGGAATCATTAATTAATATAATTAATGATGTAATTAAGAATTGATTAATTAAGGAATAATTATAAATGAAGTGATTAATTAATGTAATTAATTAAGGAGTAATGTAATTAATTATAGTTAATTAATAAATAAACTAAAGGTTAATTACTATAAGTGGTTAAGAATAATTAATTTGTGAAATTAATTTAAATGCTAATTACTTGAATGTAATTAAATGTAATTAATCAAGGATGATTAATTAAGATGAATAATTGAATGGTGATTGATTAATTGATTGATAATTAATTAATAGTGATTTAAGCAAGATTAATAATGATGGAAGTAATTAATTTAATTTACTTTAAATTAATTAAAGATGAAATAATTATTTTAATTCATTTTAAATTAATTATATTATGATTAATAGATCATTGCTTATGTATGGATGTATGATATTGTTTACCTTGAATGGTTTGAGATCTCAGATAGGAGATAATTGATACTGTGTAATATGGATGTTTGGTTACATAGTGATGATGATATGAATTATCTGTTTATGATGATAATGTAGATTACCTATTTGATATTGTGAATTATCTATCTATGTGTATATAGATAATTGAATTGAAGTGTTTTAACTTTAAAACAACTTGGCCTTAAAAGATACGGTTTGGATTTCGATGAGACCGGGATCGGGTTTCCAGATTTGGATATCTGAAAACCACATCGATCCAAATTAACGATAGGTCGTGAATCTCAAGTGAAGATGAAGATTCAGAGTGCAAGGATTATTGTCGTTAAATCTGAGGGTGATTCCAAAATGAGTGTAACGAGATAATGCCTTCGGTTTCGTTCGAACCCGGAACGAACTTGAATGGATTGAATGCTTTCAGAACATCGTCAAGTGGACGATGAGCATTCTAAGTGATGTGTTCTGATTAAAGGTAATCGTAGCCTCAAGCCTCATCAACTGGGAATGGCTAAAACAGGGGAGGTGCAGCAAGGTTAGTGGGTAGCACCCAAGTAGGACAAGATTACCCCTATCTAGAGGTCCCTTCTTATTATTCGGTTTGTGGGCAGTTGAATTGCAACAACTACTAGGGTGTCTTGTGCGGGAATTATCCAGTAAGGGATGGTTTCGGCCTTGTGTTGCAGGGGATTGGGCGTGATCCTCGGTACGTTGATCTAGGCCACGTACTGTGACAGGCGGTACCCCGGTAGCCCTGCCATTGTATGGAATCCAAACTCCAATAAGTGTCGTACGTATTAGTTGTGCCCAACTATGTTGGAATGTGAGATGTAAGCATTCCAGCTATTTTTGTATTTTACTTGAAAACCTTAGACCTATTATAATATAATTGGATTTCCTATCAAATGTTTTGGTTATCGTAAGGTAAAAACTTTTCCATGTTTATGTGCGGGAAGTCTTACGAGATACTTTTTCTTTCCAAATGGTTTTCGAAGTTAAGCAACTTTAACATGTTACTCACACTAGACCCATGTCTGACCCAAGTGTTTATTTTCTGTTTTATAAACTCTTGGGTACTCAAATTTTTACGAGTAGCCAAGGGATTCAGGTTAGCTTTGACGAATTGTGGAGGAGCAATGGAGCAGGAGGCTTCAGCGTTGTAGATATATATAGTAGTTCCGCTGTGTTGATCTCTGTATTGTATTGAGATGTAATAACTAGACAGGTGTTTATAACTGTCTAGTATGTGATGAATAATCTGTGTAACTCTAATAGTCATTGTATATTATGTAATACTTATGTTATTAATATAATTTATTCATTCCGCTGTTGAGATTCTGATGTTGTTTCTTTCTTTCTTCTTTTCTCTTTTCTATCCCTTTCTTTCTTCAAGATGATGCGACTTTCTGGTCAATGAAAGTCGGGTCGTCATAGTTTGTGATTATGTGATGCATATATAAAGTTATATTTGCGAGCATCGGTACAAAATATCGGTGTAATTTAAATCAGGTTTAAATGAGAAATAATCGCTGAAGGGATTTTGGTAGTTTTTCACCATAAATGGTCATTTATGGCCAACCGTACATGGGAAATTAGATAGATGGGGAGAGGGAGAGAAATTAAGGGAATTGAAGGGAAGTTTTAGTTGGAAGAAAGGAAAAGGTTTCGTTCTTTCAATTAAAAAAATCCACTAATTCATTTCCTTCACTCTTTCTCTCCTCTCGTCATCCACTACCTACCATGAAAAAATTACAAAAAAATTCAACCCCAAATCAAATGAAAACATCAAATAAAAAATAAGCTAAGTGATTCATTCTTCTCTTGCAAATCTGGGCGAGAATCTACTTAGATCTGAGGAGAAATCTCAAATCAAGTTGTTACAAAGGGTGATTCTTTTCGGTTTAATTTACTCTATTTTATTTAGATTTTTACAAGTTCATTATCGCCACTTATATATATTTACTTACCTTGTTATAATCTTGTATGAATAATATGATTTAACAATTGATTAAAAGTCTTTAATACCTTGAAGTACAATTATTTAAAATAAAATTTGAACCATATGTATGTAACTATTTTTGGCCATGAATTTTTTTTCTTAAGTTAATATGTAAAAAAATTAGCTAAACATAAAAAAAATCTTCTTTTTATTTATAGCCTTGTACCATGTTTTACATACTTGAAATTGATCCAAAATTGTTTTAAAATGTAACGACTCTCAAATTTAAACTATTTTAAAATTAAGTTATTATTTGAATTTAAGTGAAATTTTTAAATTTTGAATTTAAATAACGAATTTGAAATGTTAAGTAATATATTTTTCCACATTTATCAAAATAAGAAAATTTCTGAAAATTTAAATTTTGGTCAAAGGTTGACTTTTTGTTGAAAATTTAAAAGTTCCAAATCGGATTTCTAGAGCTCCAAATCTGCCATTAGATGTGTAAAAATGCGCATTTTGAAGGTGTTTGTATGTGTATTTTACCTATATTTTTCCTGTATTTATACCTGTATTTTTCTAAGTATTTTATATAGTATTATACTAGTGTTTTGGTGAATGGTTACATGGGTTTTTGAGTGGATTTATTACTCTGGTTGAACCAACACTTTTTTTGAACGAACACCTTGCTTTCTGATAAGTTTCTGCGTACAGAAACTTGTAAGTACTTTCATTTTATCTTCCTCATCTTCTCCAGAAAGCTTCTGACCCATCTCCTTCTTCCTCCTCCAGACCAAACCCTAATCCCTATTTCCTCCACCTCCTTCTCTACCCTAACATCTCCCTAGCTTTCTCCTCCTTCCTCTTCCTTGCTCCACCTCTCTCCACCATCCCCTAGCCTTGCGCCACCACCCCTAGCCGCCCCTAGCTCTAGATGAACTCTCCCCAAACCTAAGCCGAACCCTTGCTCCCCCTAGCCGCGACCTAGGCCGTGCGCCACCTAGCCCTAGTCAAACAACCTTTCTCCCCTCTTCTATTTTATACAAAAAAAAAGAAAATGAATTTTGTTTCAAAATTTTAAAGCTTGGTTTGTTTCGTGCTTGTGGATTTTCTAGTTGAGATTCAGTTCTATTCGTGCTTTGTTTCGTAGTCGTAGTTGTCACTTTCATTAGCCACGAATGGTGAGAAATCACTCACAACTTACATACTTATTATTATGTGAATTAATATCACTTGAATTGTCATTGGAATGTTAGGATGTGCTAGTTAACACTATATATTTTGTTATGTTAAAGTGATCATTTGATATGCTATGTATTACACATGAAAAATTGGATTTTGTTATGCAATGTTATTTGATATGTGACTGATGTTATGTTCATTATATATGTTGTTATCAAACTGCAAGTTCCCTCAGTTTATTGTTAGGAAAATCACTATGGGTTGAAATGATACATACCCGAACGATTGTATAGATTTTAGAAATAAGAAAATTAAAAATTGAAATTTTACTTGAGATTGCGGGTTGAAATAATATATACCCTAAAATTTAAATTATTGCGGGTTGAAATGATATATATCCGTATCACTCGACCATAGGGTAGAAAACTATATACGGATACAGTTAGTCAATTTGAAATGTTTTGACAAATAAAGTTTGATTTTAAAGAATTAAGTTTTAAATTTATAACTAATTTGATTAAATAAAAGTATTAAAATTTTAAGTTAAGATTTAATTATGTATTAAAGTTTAAGATATATATATATATATATATGGATTTTGAATTTAAATTTTAACTCCGACATTTTATTTAGTTTTAAAGTTAAAATAAATATTTCATTAATAAAATAATTAGATTTTTTATTAAATTTAATATAAAGGTTTAATTTAAAATATTTTATTTAATATAACATAAATACTTAATTTAATAAATAATTTAATTTTAAACTTAATTTTTAATATAAGTTTTAAAATTTATTTGGAAATTTATTTTAAAATTTTAAATTTAACTATATAAAGATTTATTTTTATAACTTTAATAAATATATTTTAAGAAGGATAAGTTTAAGTTTAAGATTTTTATTAAGTTTTATTATTATGTAATTTCAAGGATATAATTATGTCATTTAATAAATTGATTGAGAAATAAAACTTAACAACTTGACTTTTGCTAATATCAATAAATTTAATTGTTTAAGTTAAGTGATTTCAAATGATAAATATATTTGAAGATTAATATTTAGAATTTGATGTAACTTAGATTTTAAGTATGTTTTATAAAATGACCACGGTGTGAAATAAGCGTTTGGTTGTTAAAGAGACCGGGGCCGAATATTAACATACTCTTTGTCAATACCGGAACCACTTTAACAACTGTGTCGCAATGGAGAATCCAGAATGAAGTAGGATGGATTGACGAACGCTGCTGGAATGAAGTAAGAGAAAGATGATGGATTAGCCTTGACCTTCGGGTCATAATTAAAATGACTAAAACAGGGGCTATACCGGGCCAAGTGAGGTCGCTCCTCCTATCGGACACGCTTCTTCGAAACCATATCTTTTGCTTTGTGATTGATTGGTGTGCACCCTTGATTATGGGAATGTTGTCTCGAGGTAGGCGGTAGCTGCGGCTATGCTTACCACCAGTCCGGGCGTGCAAAACGGTAGAATCCTACCCTAGGCATTGCCTCGCGTGGCTTGTCATATTTATCCTGATCGAGCCCACTACAACTTTGGTTTGTGTTGTACCTATGGAGTGCTCACTGGTAGCCAACCAGTTTACGGTGGAGTTTACAGTACTGTATAGACTACAGCACTTATATAAAATTTGTTAAGGGGGATATGGATAACGCCTTAACATTATTTTCAATATTATACTTTATTGATAGACATTACATATAATAGCGTATCTTACTACATATAGATAGTTTAACGGATCCTTAATGGATGGGTGATTCCAAGCATCCTTTGAGTTACTGATGCATTTTATTGAACAGTTCACTTGAGTTAATTTACTTATATAAGTATGTTAGTCCTGACTCGAGTGTTTGGTTTTACTTTATGCTTGGGTTAGCCTGAGTATCACAGCCTTGGATTCACCTTTTGGAGCTAGAGATCTGTTGGAGATTTGGCTATTTATCTATTATTTCCTATTTCAGTTATTTCCCTTTCAGTCATTTTCTTGTGTATTAGTGGACTTATGTATATGAATTTCCAGTTGTATTTTCTTTCAGACTCTAATATTATGTATTTGCTTTTAAGACTATGTATTTAGTAGCTTCATGAACTACTATGTTTTATTTATTCCGCTGTGAGATATTCTGCTATTCTATATCTGTGATTCTGTGATTGATTTTTATTTACCCTAAATTAATTAACAATATGTTGGTTTGAACAATTCAAGTCTGACATGTGTGGTTTTATTGTCGATTTGAGTGGTTTGAAATAGCGGGTCGTTACAGTTGGTATCAGAGCTTTGGTTTTAGGTAAACCTTGGCCTACGGGGTAAAAACTCATTAGAGATAGGGTAGCAATACCCTAGAATTTGTAGAATCAGTCTCAGAATCATTCTTGAGAGAGAGAGAGCGTATTTTGAAAAGTATAAAATGGTTTTAAATGGTTTTAAATATTTTTTTGGATATAATTTTTTTTTTAAATTTAATCCTTTTCCTAGAATTTCCTTCCTTCAAATCCATCTTGTTAGTTGGAATTCTTTGATTAGGATTTTATTTAAGTCTGAATCTTTACCCTTGTCCTAAAAATTCATTCTTGAATTTCCAGGATGAATCGTAGGAATGCCAGAGGTAGGGGTCGAGGAATTGCCCTAGCACCAGAACCCATTGCACCAGTCAGATTCACCACTCTCTGTAAGGAGTTCACTCAGCTTGGTGATACCAAGTTTACTGGAGCGGAGAGCATCATTAAGGCTCAGCAGTGGCTGAGGAGTTTAGAGAGGATTTTCACAGGTCTTGAGATCATCGACACTCAGAAGCGTCAGTTAGCCACTTGGCAATTGCAGGAGGCAGCCCAGGATTGGTGGGAGTCTGTTACATCCTACACTATTGAGGCAAATATCACTTGGGAGTAGTTTAGGTATAAATCTTGAGTTGGATTCAAGTTTAATTAAGTTATCTCTTTGTAATCTTCCTTAAGTCTTAAATATCATATTCAGGGATGCTTTTGTAGCTAAGTGGATGTCCGAAGCCAGGAAGTCTCAGTTATACAAGGAATTTATGGATCTTAAGCAGGGGAGTATGACATTTTCTAAGTATGAGAGGAAGTTCAACGAACTATCCAAGTTTAGTCCTCGCTTAAATGATACCCCGCTTAAGAAGAATTAGAATTTTATAGTTGGAGCTCGCCCGAAGTATTATGATCGTTTGATTGCTCATGTGCACAACCCTTTTACTAGATTGATGGATATGGCTATCAGGTATGAGAACCTCACTTCTAAGGAAGCATCTGTTGTTCGTACACCTCCATCTCAGCCTTCTTCCAGCAGCTCCAAGAAGAGGAAGTTCAAGTTCCAGCAGCAGAAGAAGAATTGGCAGAAGACTTATGGTTTAGGATCTTCTTCTCAGAAGCAGCCTATTGATCTATCTTCTATTACTTGCTTCAAGTGTGATCAGAAGGGACACTATGCCAATAGCTGTCTAGTTCAGTTGGAACTTCTGTCCCACCAGTTCAGATGACTAGGCATGATCTATGCCATATTTGCTTGCAGCCAGGCCACTTCAAGGACTGTCCCACTTAGCAGAAGGGCAAGGCATCTAGAATCTTTGCACTTACCTCTTCCACTCCTACTGGTGATGATACAAAGGGTACGCGTCAGGGTACCTTTACTTTGCATTTTCATCCTATTGGTGTTTTATTTGACACCGGTGCATCTCATAGTTTCATCTCTGTTGACCTCTGTAATAAGTTTGAGCATATTCTTTCACCCGAATATGCAAATGAATCTTTATGGGTGTCTAATCCTATTGGCGGTCCAGCAAAGCTTAGTAGGATTTGTAAAAGGGTGAAACTCTTTTACAACAACCATCGTTTTTTTGGCGATTTCTATGTTCTTGGTTTTGAAGCTTTCGACATTTTGCTTGGAGGTGATTGGCTGAAGAAATTTGAAGTTGTTATCTCTTGCAAAGCCCGAACTGTTTCTTTAGTTGATGATAAGGGTAATCATTTGGTGATTGGATGTCGTATGCCTCCGGATTATGCTGGTAGTTTTATCTTTTCTCTTGACTCTCATCCTAGCGATCTTGACTCTACTCCAGTTGTCAAACTTTTTCCCGATGTATTTGGTGAAGTCACTTCTTTACCTCCTCAACGGGAAATCAAATTCCATATTGATCTTATTCCTAGAGCCCGACCTATAGTTCTTCCTCCTTGTAGGATGGCACCTAAGGAGAAAGCCAAGTTGAAGAAGCATATTGAAGATTTGTTTTCTAATGGTTTGATTAGGCGTAGTCACTCAGAATGGGGAACAGCAGTGGTGTTTGTCACTAAGTCAGATGGTTCTTTGAGAATGTGTGTAGATTACATGGAGCTAAATAAGCTCACTCTGAAGAATAGATATCCTATGCCTCGTATCAATGATATGTTCGATCAGCTCCATGGAGCTAAAGTGTTCTCTCAGCTTGATCTTGCCACCAGTTTCCACCAGCTTAGAGTGGCTGAGGAAAGCATTCCCAAAACCACTTTCCAAACTGAGAATGGTTTCTATGAATGGTTAATTATGCCCTTTGGCTTAACTAATGCCCCAGCTTTCTTCGTCGACCTTATGAATCGTGTCTTTAGAGATGTTCTTAACAAGTTCATTCCGGTTTTCGTTGATGATATTCTGGTCTTTTCTAAGTCAGAGAAGGAGCATGAATCACATTTGGGTTTTGTTCTTGAAACTCTAAGGACTCATCAATTGAAAGCTAAATTCTCGAAATGCCATTTCTGGAAAGATGAAGTCCGATTTCATGGACATATTGTTTTTGAAAATGGAGTTTCGGTTGATCCAATTAAGATTGCTGTGATCAATGTAAGTCTATCCTATTTCTTCTTTTGTAACTTAATTATCTTATCTTTCTTTATAATTCAAATTCCCTAGTCTATTTCAGGATCGGGAAAAACCTAAGACTCCTTCGGATATTCGTAGCTTCTTAGGCCTTGCTGGTTATTATCGGAGGTTTACAGGGAACTTTGCTCGGATTGTTGCACCTCTCACTGCTTTGACTCGTAAGAATACCAAGTTTATATGGAATGATAAGTGTGAAGCTGCCTTCAATGAATTAAAGCACAAGCTAACTTCTGCTTCTGTACTTACCGTTCCAAATGGAAGTGAGGGATTAACAGTTTACACTGATGCCAGTTGAAAAGGCTTGGGAGCTGTTTTGATGTAAAATGGGAAGGTTATTGCTTATGCCACTCGTTAGTTGAAGACCATGAAGCCAATTATGCAGCTCATGATTTGGAATTGCTTGTCGTAGTATTTGCTTTGAAGTTATTGAGGCACCATCTTTTAGGAATTAAGTTTGAGCTCTTTACGGATCACCAGTCGTTGAAGTATATTTTCACCTAGAAGGATTTGAACCAGACGCAAGTTAGATGGCTCGAGTTTCTATCTTCTTATGACCTCGACATCAACTATACTCCCGGGAAAGCTAATGTAGTAGCCGATGCCTTGAGTCAAAAGAAAGTGATGTTATGTCAGCTTGTTGTTTCTTCCACCCTTATGGATCGTATTGTTGCTAAGCAAGATGAAGACGAGATGCTAAGGCTTATTAAGGAGAATGTTCGTAATAGGGAAGGTGGTAACCAAGATGGAATGGGAGCACAGATTGAAAATAAAGGGATTTTGAGGATTAATAATCAAATTTGTGTTCCAAATGTCGATGGATTGAGCCAAGAGTTACTTTGGGAAAATCATCGGTCTAGACTTTCTATTCATCCTGGTGTGACAAAGATGTACCAGAATATGATGAAGTTATGTTGGTGGAGTGGTATGAAGCGTGATATCTCTCTTTATGTTAGTAGATGTGCCACTTGCCACTTGCCTACAGGTTAAAACCGATCACCAGAAGACCGCTGGATTATTGCAACCCCTTGAAATTCCAATTGGAAGTGGGAACAGGTTTCTATGGATTTTATTGATGGATTACCAACGACTAGAAGGGGCAATGAGAGTATATGGGTGGTTGTTGATAGATTGACCAAGTTAGCTCATTTCATTCCGGTTAGGTCAAACCGCATTGCTTCGAGTTTAGCTGAGATTTATATGAGAGAGATTGTTTGACTTCATGGTGTTCCGATCAGTATAGTTTGTGATAGAGATCCCATCTTTACCCGTAACTTTTGGAGGGAATTTTAGGAAGCTTTGGGTACCTGGTTGAATCTTAGCATAGCTTACCATCCGCAGACCGACGGTCAGACGGAAAGAGTGAATCAGATTTTGGAAGACCTTCTTTGTGCCTGTGTTCTTGATTATGGAGGATCTTGGGAAGAGCATCTCCATCTCATCGAATTCGCTTATAATAATAGCTATCATGTATAGTTTTAATTTAAAAATTAAGATTTTAACAAATGCAAATCAATTAAACCTCATCTTTTGAATTTAGTCAAGTATGAAGATGTCCCCGTTCGCTTCCCTTTATGGACGATCTTGTAATTCTCCATCTTGCTGGATTGTATCCGGTAATCATTTAGTTCTTGGTCCTGATATGATTTTGGATTCTTCTACGAAGGTTGAAGAGATTAGAAGAAGGATGAGGATTGCTCAGGATAGGCAGAAGAAGTATGTTGATAGGCGAAGGAGGAGTTTGGAATTTGCAGTGGGTGATCAGGTTTTTCTAAAGATCTCGCCATTGAAGAATGTGATTCGCTTTGGAGGCAAAGGAAAGCTAACTCCTAGATTCATTGGTCCTTTCCATATATTAGAGAGAGTTGGTACTTTAGCTTATCGTGTTGATTTGCCAAAGAAGCTGTCTGGAGTGCATAATGTGTTTCATTTTTCGCATCTTCGCAAGTATCTTCATGATCCTTCTTTGATTGTTCAGCCTGCTTTACTTGAGAATTTGGATGTTGAGCCAAATCTCACCATCGAGAGGAAGCCACTTCGTATCATTGATCGAGGTACGAAGCAGTTGAGGAGGAAGTCGGTCAACCTGGTCAAGGTGCAGTGGAGTACTAATGATCGGGATTGTACCTGGGAGACGGAGGAGAGAAAGCGTGCTTCGAATCCGGAGTTGTTTGTTCTAGGCACTATCCGCTGAATCTATCTTATCTTTCTTTATTTCTATTCATGTGTCTCGTTCCTTTTCGGGGACGAAAAGTTTTGAGTAGGGGAGAGTGTAACGACTCTCAAATTTGAACTATTTTAAAATTAAGTTATTATTTGAATTTAAGTTAAATTTTTAAAATTTGAATTTAAATAACAAATTTGAAATGTTAAGTAATATATTTTTCCACATTTATCCAAATAAGAAAATTTTTGAAAATTTAAATTTCGGTCAAATTTGGTCAAAGGTTGACTTTTTGTTGAAAATTTAAAAGTTTCAAATTTGAAATTTATATTTTTTATGATACTAGACTAAATTTTAATCTCCACTCCACTTTTCATTTTGTCAAAATCGAATTTCTAGACCTCCAAATCTGCCATTTTCAGTGTAAAAATGCGCGTTTTGACGGTGTTTGTATGTGTATTTTACCTGTATTTTTCCCATATTTTTACCTATATTTTTCTATGTATTTTCTATAGTATTATACTAGTATTTTGGTGAACAGTTACATGGGTTTTTGAGTGGATTTATTAGTCTGGTTGAACCAACACTTTTTGTGAACGAACACCTTGCTTTCTGATAAGTTTCTGCGTACAGAAACTTGTATGTACTTTCATTTTCTCTTCCTCATCTTCTCCAGAAAGATTTTGACCCATATCCTTCTTCCTCCTCCAAATCAAACCCTAATCCCTATTTCCTCCGCCTCCTTCTCTACCCTAACCTTTCCCTAGCTTTCTTCTCCTTCCTCTTCCTTGCTCCACCTCTCTCCACCGTCCCTTAGCCTTGACGCCACCACCCCTAGCCGCCCTAGCTCCAGCCGAACCCTCCCCAAACCCTAATCGAACCCTTGCCCTACCATCCTTCCCCCCAGCCGCCACCTAGGTCGTGCGCCACCTTGCCCTAGCTGAACCCCCTTTCTCCCCTCTTCTATTTTATAAAAAAAATTCTTTCAAAATTTCAAAGCTTGGTTCGTTTCGTGCTTGTGGATTTGCTAGTTGAGATTCAGTTCTATTCGTGCTTTGTTTCGTAGTTGTAGTTGTCACTTTCATTAGCCACGAAAGGTGAGAAATCACTCACGACTTACATACTTATTATTAAGTGAACTAATATCACTTGAATTGTCAATGGAATGTTAGGATGTGCTAGTTAACACTATATATTTCGTTATGTTAAAGTGATCATTTGATATGCTATGTATTACAAATGGAAAATTTGGATTTTGTTGTGCTATGTGATTTGATATGTGACTGATGTTATATTCATTATATATGTTGTTATCACACTGCAAGTTCTCTTAGTTTGTTGTTAGCAAAATCATTATGGGTTGAAATGATATATACCCGAAAAATTGTATAGATTTAGGAAATAAGAAAAAAAATTGAAATTTTACTTAGGATTGCGGGTTGAAATGATACATACCCGAAAATTTAAATTATTGCGGGTTGAAATGATATATATCTGTATCACTTGACCATAAGGTAGAAAAGTATATACGGACCTGTTGGTCTATGTGAAATGTTTTGACAAATAAAATTTAATTTTAAAGAATTAAGTTTTAAATTTATAGTTAATTTGATTAAAAAAGTTTTAAAAATTTAATTTAAGATTTAATTATGTATTAAAGTATAAGATATATATATATATGGATTTTGAATTTAAATTTTAACTCCGACATTTTATTTAGTTTTAAAAGTTAAAATAAATATTTCATTAATAAAATAATTAGATTTTTAATCAAATTTAATATAAAGGTTTAATTTAAAACATTTTATTTAATATAACATAAATACTTAATTTAATAAATAATTTAATTCTTAATATAAGTTTTAAAATTTATTTGGAAATTTATTTTAAAATTTTTAATTTAACTATATAAAGATTTATTTTTATAACTTTAATAAATATATTTTAAGAAGGATAAGTTTAAGATTTTTGTTCAGTTTTATTATTATGTAATTTCAAGGATATAATTATGTCATTTAATAAATTGACTGAGAAATAAAACTTAATAACTTGACTTTTGCTAATATCAATAAATTTAATTGTTTAAGTTAAGTGATTTCAAATGATAAATATATTTAAAGATTAATATTTAGAATTTGATGTAACTTAGATTTTAAGTGTGTTTTATAAAATGACTACGGTGTGAAAAAAGCGTTTAGTTGTTAAAGAGACCTGGGCCGAATATTGACATACTCTCTGTCAATACCGGAACCACTTTAACAACTGTATGCACGGTAGAGAATCCATAATGAAGTAGGATGAATTGGCGAATGCTGCTGGAATGAAGTAATAGAGAACGATGATGGATTAGCCTTGACCTTCGGGTCATGATTAAAATGACTAAAACAGGAGCTATACTGGGCCAAGTGAGGTCGCTCCTCCTATCGGACACACTTCTTCGAAACCATATCTTTTGCTTTGTGATTGATTGGTGCGCATCCTTGATAATGGGAGTGTTGTCTCGAGGTGAGCAGTAGCTGCGGCTATGTGTTACCACCCGTCCAGGCGTGCAAAACGGTAGAATCCTACCCTGGGCATTGCCTCGCATGCCTTGTCATATTTATCTCGATCGAGCCCACTACGACTTTGGTTTGTGTTGTACCTATGTAGTGCTCCCTGATAGCCTACCAGTTTACGGTGGAGTTTACAGTACTGTATAGACTACAGCACTTATATAAAATGTGTTAAGGGGGATATGGGTAATGCCTTAATGCTATTTTCAATATTATACTTTACTGATAGCATTACATATAATAGCGTATCTTACTACATATAGATAGTTTAACGGATCCTTAAAGGATGGGTGATTCCTAGCATCCTTTGAGTTACTGATGCATTTTATTTAACAATTCACTTGAGTTGATTTACTTATATAAGTATGTTAGTCCTGACTCGAGTGTTTGGTTTTACTTTATGCTCAGGTCAGCTTGGGTATCACAGCCTTGGATTCACCTTTTGGAGCTAGAGATCTGCTAGAGATTTAGCTATCTGTCTATTATTTCCTATTTCAGTTATTTGCTTATGTATTAGTGGACTTATGTATTTGGATTTCTAGTTATATTTGCTTTGAGACTCTCATATTATGTATTTTCTTTGAGACTATGTATTTAGTAGCTTCATAAACTACTATGTTTTATTTATTCCGCTGCGAGATATTCTGCTATTCTATATCTATGATTCTGTGATTGATTTTTATTTACCCCAAATTAATTAACAATCTGTTGATTTGAACAATTAAAGTCTGACATGTGTGGTTTTATTGTCGATTTGACTGGTTCGAAATAGCGGGTTGTTACATAAAACTTCTATAAATATTTATTTACATATTTCAAATTGGATGATATACAGTCAATTTGTATAAATGTATGTCTAAAGTTTTACTGTTATCTTATTTTGTTCAAATCAGTAATAGATATTATAAGTATTAGGCACATTGAATTTAAAAGAGATTTGATACATACATGAGTATATATAGGAACTTTAACAGAATACTAGAATCAAAAGATTCATTGTATTTAAAAGAGATTTAATGCATACATATATATATATTCTAAGCAATTATGAAGACTATAAAAGGTAATTTTTATATAAAGGATCTTATATATAATATCCTTATATATAAATTTGAATTCCATGTTAATTATGTAAGGTTTTAAAATATATGTGGAAACTTCAAATCGTAGGTTACATATGGAAAACTTAAAGTTTAACATTTATAATTAGAAACTTATAAAGCCAAAATTTTAGTACTTAATCGAAATTTTAAAATTATTATATGTTATACTTATATAAATAATTTAACAAGGAAATTAATATGCACGCACGCGCCCGCGCACGCATACATATATGTTTATATATATATGCCTAGTATATGCATAGTAGATATATGTCCCAATATCTACTCATGTATATATTACACCATGTTATATTCAGTTGAATCATTATGTTACGCTTACATGTCTTCTCTAATCATGTCATTCATTTACAATTTACACCTTATATGTTCATGTGATCTTTCTCATATCCTATAGTTATACTAATTAATTGCATAATTGTCATATTTATGATCTATTAGTTGTTTCCTCAATTATCAATTTGACCTTTCACATAACGAAATGATAGAACACAAACACTTAACTAAACTATAGACACATACACACGCATATATGTGTGTGTATGTATTTATGTATGTGTGTATGTGAGTATCACACTTATAAAATATTCAAGTAATATACGTCATTATGTTGTCTTGTTATGATATGAATACATATATGATATATCCAAAACATGTTTTAATTCAAACTTAATCATTGTGATTAATTATAAATAAATATATTATAATGTCAAATAGAATATTATTTTATTAAATAACTAGATTGGATGTAATGAAACCGATTGGACTTCATAGGCCCATTATAATCCAAATAGGGAATTTTTTTGAAATCTACCCATTTCACCTGTTGTAGACTGGCTTATTTCCTTTAAGAGGCACTATCTATTATGAGAGAAGTTTAGTAATTCACAAACCATAAATTGTTGGAGTACCTCTTCTCTTTAAATGATCTTTACTTTCATCGGCGGTGATGGTTGGAATACTTGGCCTCCTACGACTTCGACATTTCCTATATGCCCGGTAGGTGGAATGTTATTGCTGATGCATTGAGTAGGAGACACACCAGCTTAGGAGAGATGTTTTTAGAGTGGAAGCAACTTGAGTATATTATTGGTTATGACTTTGGACCTCGATGTGAGCTTTAGCCAGATATGTTGGCGAGTGTTATTATTAGGCCCACTTCGATTGAGTGAATCAGTACTAGTCAGAGGTGTGACACTAGGCTAGAGGAGATTATTACTAAAATAGAAGAAGTATTATAGTCTAAGGATATGAGGTAGTACGAACTCGACTATGATGGTTGACTCTGTAAGGATGGAAGATTGTTCGTACTTGATGTCGATGGGTTAAGGGATGGTGCTACATGAGTGCCATAATTTGAGGTTGACTATATATCCCAAAGGCAACAAAATGTATTGTGATATGAAGTAGACATTTTATTGGGAAGAGATGAAAAAGAATGTCGGGACATTCGTCTCGAAGTGTATGAACTGTCAGCTAGTGAAAGCTGAACAGAAGAAGCCAAGTAGTTTGCTCCAACCGCTTGAAGTCCCCAAGTAGAAGTGGGAATAGATATTGATGGACTTTAATGATGAATTTTCAAGGTCCAAAGGAGGGTAAGGTAGCACCTTGGTTGTAGTTAATAAATTGACGAAGATTGCTCGATTCATACCTACAAAGTCTAGTAGGACAACATCCAAATTGGCTGAGTTGTATGTGAAATGGATTGTACAATTCTAGGTGTGCCGAAGAGCATTGTAAGCGATAAAGACCCATTGTTCACTAGTGGATTTTGAAAGAGCTTAGAAGAGGACAACATACAACTCAAGTATGGTAGTGTCGATTTGGAGTTCTCTATCGATGATATGGTGTTTATCAAGATCTATCCGTTGAAGAACGTAGTTCGATCAGTACTAAGGAGAAGTTGGCACGGAGATTCGTAGGTTATTTTCTGATACTCAAGAGGTTTGTGAACTAGCTTATGGAGTCGACTTACCTTAGAAGATGGTGGATGTTCCGTGTTTCTCATTTACAAAAATTTGTGCATGACTCAAGTGTGGTAGTGCCACCAGATTAGCTAGATGATATCGAGATTAAACCAGAAGCTTCGAGACCTCAAAAGCCTATTCATATAGTTGGATGGGATATGAATCAACTTAGGAGGAAAACGGTGAAGTTGATGAAGATTCACTAGGGTGAAAGCGAAGGTTGTTGCAAATAGGAGATCGAGAAGATCACGAGGACTGCTTATCCGAAGCTCTTTACTTGGTAAGATTTCCATTTTTATCGATTAGCTTTCACATTTGGTATCATATTTGGTATGTTATTAGGTAGTTTAGTACTTTGCATGCTAAAATAGGTGATTCTATTTCCTGTTATGTATGTATGTTTAATGTTTGATATGCTTGCTTCTGGTTGTTAGGCTTGTAAGGTAACTATGTTGTTCGACTTTACCTTATTTGATGGGATTTCGGGGGTGAAATTCCTAATGGGGAGAGTGCACTGACCTGTATTATTTTAGGATATTTGTTCAAATATATTTTCTTTCACCTGGTTAATATTCAATCCTATAATACTTAACTATGTCAGATATTCATCTCATAGCCAAAGTATTCAGAGCACTAGAAGCCAAGAATATCATAACATCATATATACACAAAAGATGTGAGATTGTAGGCCTGTGAATAGACATGGGCTCTAATTATCACGTAAATGTGTAATCTTCCATCGGTAAGTGAAAAAACTCCATTGTTATGCATAATAAATATGGGGATAGGGGGTCTCCTTGTCTCAAACCCCTATTTAAGGAAATTAAACCCTTTGGAACTCCGTCAACTAGGATAGATAATGTTGTAGCGCTAATGCACTCGTATATAATGTTGATAACAAATAATATAAAATATCGTATGACATACAAGTTCCCTATTTATCATATCATATGCATTTTGGAGATCTATTTTGATTCACATTTTATCTTTCCCCTTCTTTTTAAAGTTTCTGACCAATTCACGTGCTAGTAATATATTAGGTCGTATGAGCCTATAGCTTTGGTAAATATTGAGTATCGACATTTTTGAACCTCAAAATTTTTATTGGACAATTATGAGCCTGAAAAATTGTAAAGCCTATACCTCTTGATAGATGTCGAGTTGGGGTCTAAAGCCACATCCAAATGAAAGATACCGTGGTTTCTCCTTCCGTAGAATGGTCATAATAAAATTTTGGCTTGCTGTTTAGGAGATACGACCATTTGAAGTTAGATAGTTTTTGGACTCATTCACTAGACATTTGTCTGACCCACTCCCCCTTTCCATTTTCCCCGCCATGGGATAATGGGTTAGCAGTAGATTGGACATAGATTGTGGAGAAAGGAGCTTCACATTGAAGTTCTCAGATTCTTTGTTGTCCTTCATGTAGTTACTTATTGTATTAATGTCTGTAAAATTTATATTGTACTTTGGAAACGGTGTATGGCAAATCAAGTATTTTGGAGCGTGTGTTTCTAAAATGTCTATTTTCTGTACTTATATTTTAATTCCTTCCGCCATGAGATCTGAAAGTGTAGAATGTTTTAGAATTTACTCTTATAATTATGCTCTATAATGTTTTAAAATCCTAACATCTCGTATTTCTCGGCATAACGTGAATTCGAAAGCCACCTTAGACTTTGGACCGGTGTGTCGGGAGGTACGAGTTGTTACACCAAGCTTACTAGCCATTATAACATGGGTCTTTGATGTGAAAAACCCAGTCTTGAAGTATGCACATTGTTGGGCCAAAGAACTAATGATGCTTGGCCATAGATGCAAGAATCAATGTGAAGCCGGTCCAGTTGGAGGGAAAGGGTAAGCACTTTGCTAGGTCGGAAAGCTGACCGCACGGGTGATGGAGTTAAATGCGACTATGATCAAATCAGTCAGCACTCCCATCATATTTCTCAATGGGTACAAAAGTGTACCGCCTATGAATGTAAGTGTTTAGATATCCTTAGAAAATGGCTCACCATTCTCATCATTAGAAAATGCTTCGCTCCCCGTGCTTCGAGCTTGCATTCTATTGGGTTGTCGCTGAAGGATGTTCATTTCCTCCTTGAGGCCAAAATCTACTTGTTGCGGGATGGTCTAGCCAACGACCAGCTGCGGGCTTAACTGGCATCTTAGCAAAGTGGGAACTTATGATGGGAAGGAGAGTGATGATGACGATGATGATAAGAGATAGGAGACCTCCTTTCCTTGTGCACAAAGGGCGGCGACCATGAATGACTGACATGTCCCTCTCCTGATCCAGGCATGTCCGCACCCCATGGGATCGAGAATGAACCTATAGGGCCCATTACTCCTCGCCAACGGTGTGGACACCATCAATGAGATGTCCATACCTCAAGTCTTGAGCTCCAATTACTGTCCCAAAGCGCTCAAAAACCGACTGTCGTTCTGTTGAAGGAGAGTCGTGATGTCTCATTTCCCTATGTGTGGCCATCTCAAGGTTAATGCCGATAACTAGACTTGGCATACACGAAACATTTCTTTTTAGATGGACATGTACATCCACAGTCGGATCATATGCATAACCCTGCACCAGGTCTTGGTGGTGTTCAAGAGGTCACAAGAATTGGGAGGGATAGGTTGGAGAGGAGTCAGTTCGACCGTTGAAAGGGGTGATGGAACGAAGTTCACAGTTATTTGGATGTCCAACCTTGTACCCAATTCATTCACTTGAGGGCCATAGTTCTAACTGGAGGAACTAGGCCAGCCTGCAGTGGAAGAAATAGGTGAATTTCAAAAAAATTAACCAATTTGGATCTTTAATGAGTCTATGAAGTCTAAATTCATTTGTAACTTTTCTAAGTTTCTTTTAAATAAATCAATATTTTATTAACTTCATAAATAAAATTTCACTTTAATTTAAGGGTAAGTTTGGCTCACATCCCTAATAAGTTTCAAAATAAACAAAACATCCTTCACATACAAAACTTACATTTCCGCCCCCTATTTTCAAATTCGCGCAGGCAAAAATACACAAATACCCTTTACGTTTTTAACATTTCAAACGCGTATAACTTTATGTACAAAAACCGGATCAACAAACCGTTTTCACCAAAAAATCACAAATTTTATGATCTTTGAAATGAGATCCATTGTTGATATCAAAAATTCATATTTGTAGTAAATGTGCAATTATTTCAAATATTTGCAGACAATTCAGCAACTTTTAAACCTTTTTTTATTTTTTTTGAAATTTACAAAATTTACAAATAATTGCAGATATTTCTGCAGCTATATGGTATAGTTGCATAAATGTCAGCAACTATTGGGTATAGTTGCAGAAATTTATGCAACTATACGGTATAGTTGCAGAAATATCTGCAACTATTGCATATAGTTGCAGACATTTCTACAACTATTGCATATAGTTGCAGAAATGCAACTATTGCAAATAGTTGCAGAAATATCTGCAACTATTGCACAAAGTTGCAGAAATGCAACTATTGCACATAGTTGCAGATATTTCTGCAACTATTTGCAATAGTTGCAGATATTTTTGCAACTATACGCAATAGTTGCAGAAATATCTGCAACTATTGCATATAGTTGCAGAAATGCAACTATTGCTAATAGTTGCATAAATGTCTGCAACTATTGCGTATAGTTGCAGAAATTACTGCAACTATTGCTTATAGTTGCAGACATTTCTACAACTATTGCTTATAGTTGCAGAAATGTCTGCAACTATTGCGTATAGTTGCAGAAATTTCTGGAACTATTGCGCATATATTTGTAGAAATTTGTTACGATTATTCATAACTGCAAATATTAAGAATATCATATTTCATAAAAAAAATGATTCATCTTTAATTTAATTGCAATTTACCATTAAATCGAAAAATAAGAAGAAGATTCAGCTCCACAGTGAAACGCAAGGGTAATTTGGAAAAAAAATGGCGGAAAAACAGAAACAGGGATGTAGAAAATATATATTTTATGACAGGGACCCGCTTTGAATTTAAGTTCCGTTTTAAGGATGTGTGGCTAATTTTCACTTAATTTAATGTGCATGTAAGTTGGAATGTATCAAATATACTCTTATATACAAATTTGTGTGTATCGTTTACTTTTCAAATTTATTTAGATAAGGAAATATTTCATTTCCTTTCTCCTAACTTATTCAATTGATAAGGGTGCATAAATTTATTTTGAGAAGGAAACTTTTTATTTCCTTTCTCTTAACTTATTCAATTAATGAGGGGGCATAAATTTATTTAGAGAAGGCAACTTTTCATTTCCTTTCTCTTAAATTATTCAATTAATGAGGGATCATAAATTTAGTTAGAGGATGAAGCTTTTCATTTTCTTCTCTTAATTAGATTAAATAATTGATTAATAAAATAACATTAATGGCTAATCTAAATATGACATAAATTGTAAATTTATTCACCGTAAATATTGTGCAAGTGCAACATACATGGAGTGTGCATAGTCAGTGGTAATTGATATTTATACATAAAATAAACAATAATAATTTGAATGGTTATTACATGGAAATTGAAATGGAAATAAATAAGGGATGACAAGGGTGATTGATACAGTTTCCCTTTTAGTAAACTTAGTTAATGCAACATATTAATGATAATCAATAGGTACCATAATGTAAGAATATGAAAGGTAAACAATGAACTATATGTATACTTTACTATCTTAATTAAAAAAGAGAATGATTTCATACTATGACAATATATGTACAAAGAAAAAAATTTATATGAACACATACAGGTAAATCCAAATATATATACATATGGAATTCAATCAAAGCTTTCTAATAATACAAATTAGATAGTTATTACAGTTAATTTCAAAACTTTGATTTTTTTTTTAAATTCCTTTTATTCATGTATAAATATCTAGTGCGATAAAAAGAGCAAGTAATAAATGCAAACATACATACATACATGTATTAAAATTCAAAACTAAAATTATACTTTGCTACGAAAGATTAAAACATAGATCTACAATTGAAACGTTGTATTGATTCAATATAAATTTCATTTTTAACTTTAAATATAATTCAATCAATCAACATAAAAATGTAAATTTCCAGCTTTAAAGAAATGCAATTTAAATAAACGTTAAAACATAGAACTAACATAAAACATTTTATTTTAAAATATATAGATTTAGTTTCAATTTAATAAAGTACAGAAAAATAGCTAATTAATTCAGACATGTAAACATTAAAATATGAAGAATTACAATTCAATTAGAATGTTTAAAAACATAGATCTACACTTAAATGTGGTTTTAAAACATAAACAAATTAAATTTTGATCTACCAAATGAAAACTCAATCATATCATTCAACAAATAATTTCAATCTTCATAAACAATTTTTTAATTAAGCAAGACAGTAATACATCATACAAATTATGAAAGTCAAATTATTTTTCCTTCAAACATTGCAAAATCACTATATATATATATATAGAAAATGACATACCTTGCTACCCAATTCCTAAAACACACCTTGTTGATGTTTCCTTTGATTTTCACCTTGAACAAACAATGCTTCTAGATCCGGTTGAATCACCTTAGGATGTTGCCTAGAAATACACCTTAAATGATGATATTTCCTCGGATCTTCAAGATCCACATCTTATCCTTTCAAGAGATGGATGAACCATTTTTTTTTTTATTCGATCTTTTTATTTGGAGTTGAAAGATTTTAGAAATTCATTTTTTTTGTTTTGTTTCTGCCATGAAAAGTTAGGAGTAGAGAAAGAGAAAGAATGAATGAGAAGGAAAATGAATTGTACGTACAGAATGAAAGAATGAAACTTTTCTCATTCTTTAATTAAAACTTCCTTAATTAATTCCATTGATTGTTTCTCTCTCTCTCACTAATCCTTTCTTTACACGTATGTCATCAAATGACAGAAAATTTCCACAAATCATGTCATCAAATGACATAAAATTTTCATAAATCATTTCATGCAATTATCTTTAAATTACATCGATATCGTATATCAATGCGTGCAAATATAACTTTATAAATGCATTAAAATAATTATGAAAAAACTTCCAAACATCAAATAAATAATAACTAATATTTCTCAAATATCAATTAATTTAATTAATTTACAACACTTTATAAATTAATTAAATCATGTGGTTTTTAGAGAATTCATCACTACGGTTGTGCGACTCATAGGTGTAAATTCAGTCAGCGATTAATATCGAACTATTCGAATATTAACGTTCGCACGTCACTTAGCAGGTGGTGTGACATTTTGGCCGAATTTATCGCTTACACATCTTTTGGTAAAATCCAATTTTACTTATTATAAGCGGTACCTAATAGTGACAATTATTTACACCAAATCTCTTTGTCAAAACTATATCACTTTGGATTTATATAATTTGCTAATGGTCAAAATTCCAATACCATCCACATTCAAATTTATAGTCCAAACACAAAGTCTTTGGTTCAATAATTATTATTAACCGAAATGCTCTGGCCAGAGACTTTGACTTTGAGTTGTCTTTAGTTGACCGTGATACTAACCTCATATAACTGAGGAGGCAAATCCTCTCTAGAATAGTGTTTCACTTCCAATGCTTCCACTCGACCCAACTATAGTCGTTCGATGGACGTCGTGCCCACGATTTAACTATAATCAAAGCAGAGCTTCCACATTGAAGATCAACAATATTCTCAAGTCAAGAGAACTGTGTAAATTAGTCACATCAATATTCTCCGCTTGACCTATGTTATATTAACCAACAGAAAACTATCTAGTGAATCATTCCAGAGTTGTCGAATAACTATCAGTACGTAACCCCTTGGTTCCCCCCAACAGTCATGAGTAATACACTGTCCAACATTTGGAGAGCATTACGTACTCCAGTCTCAACAGACACATCGCTATTCAATCTTGATGCATCTTGACTAGGAACATTTAAAATGGTATATTTGTTTCATTGTGATAAATTACTCACGGTTATAACACTTTGTAACTGCTATCACAAAACATAACATTTGTGGATTTTCTATTAAATATACTTTTATTTAAATTGATTAATTAATATGACCACATCATATCAAGTATATAATAGAAAGAATATACCTTTATTTCGAATAAGATGGTCAACGAGTTAGATATATGTAACAAATTACATAATTGCCCCAAGGCCATACCCCTAACTCTATCAATCTCCCACTTGCACTTGGGGACAATTATGGAATCTATTACCCGGTACCCTGACCCGACTATATTGGACTGATCATGCAAGACAGACTTGACTGTTGTCAAGAAAGATAACTGTGAAGCAATGGCTATAGGACCCAGAAATAGAGTTCAAATAGTTATATGAAACTCGGACTGGACGGAGTTGACAAAAAGACAATGCAGTGTGTCAGAAATATGGAAATTAGTTTGGATGGCATAGGGATCGGCATAATCATTTTTCAACATAGATGGAATACTATAGGGGTTGGCATAGCAAATGAGTAGTATGAAAAAGGGATCGGCATAGGTGGTGTTGTAAAAGGTTCAACGTGGCTTATTAATGATTGAGGGATTCGCATGGTATCCTAGAATAGGAGGGATCGGCGTAACGTTCTGGCATGAAAGTGATTGGCGTAGTGTTGTGACATAGGAGGGAGCGGAAAGTTATGGTGAAGGCCGAGGGTTATATGTGAATGACTAGGCATCGGCATAATATCCTAAAGCAAGAGGGGTCGGCATCATGTGATGAAGTTTGGAGAATACAAATGGATGGTGTATCGAAGGGCTTGGTAGAGCATTATGGAACTAGAGGGATCGGCACAGTCTATTGGAGGGATCAACAGAGATAACTTTAATGTAAATTCGAACCAACGATCAAGTGAGAACTCGAGCTCCATACATCCAATTATCATGACATTTTAGATACCATTATATTCGAGCATGAGTAGGCTACCATAGGGATCGCTGCCCCGAATTCAACATATGGAGGGATCTGTATCAATCCCTCTCCATTGAGATTTGGGATTAGCGCTCCCTATGGTGGGCACATATGGTTGAGGAGGTCCTGTTGCCGAAGTTCCAGTCAGATTGGTGGTCGACTTCACCTATTAATACAGGCCTAGGGGGTCATTCTGAGGATCTTTACGCTGTTGGTTAGATAGCACTATTATTGTAATCAAATTCCTTCGTTATACTCTTGTTTCTTACTGTAATCAAGATTATTGTGAATCAATAAAGAGAATATTCAAAGCGGACGTAGGTAATCAACACCGAACCACTATAAATCTTGTTGTTCTTGTTTTCTGCTGTGATTTTCTTGTTAATTTGATATTTTCCTTTGTTTTAATTTAGTTTCTTCATTTATTTCACTACAAAAATCCGTTCTTGGGTGTTTGTGGCCAATTTGGTTGCAAATATTTTGGTGCTTTCATTGAGAGTCTGATTCTCAGCACGTTAGGATCCCCTTTGCTGCTACTAGATTGACGAAATCCCCCGAAGGAGATCCAGATTTGTCTTCAAAAGCTTGCAAATACTACTCAGATTTACTAGAATCTAAGCTAAGAAATCCAAAATGGTGAGAAATACCAGATCAACTTCCCAGAATATTAATGCAAATGAAAATGCCAGCATTCAACAAGGAGCTCCAAGCAACCAACCTGCAAATTTGAATATGGAGCCTGCTCAAGTTCAGAACCCCGCTGATTCTATAACTAGAGCAGAATTCAAGAACTTGATGAGGGAGTTAATGGAGAGTCGTAGGCACCTGAATAAGCAAATCTAGACTAATGCTAACCTGATGAACCAGATCGCTCAACAGCAGCGTCAGAGCGCCAGAAGGGATTTTGCTTCTTACTCGGCGTCGGAGAGTTCAACCTCATCGGATGAATATCACAGGCGTAGGCGTCGCAGGGTCGAAGGAAAGCAAGCAGGGACATCGGAGCATCGCTTGGCCGACCAACATGGTCTGCCAATACGGATCGGTGCTGATCCCTCCCTAGGGATCAGTATCGATCCCTCCTCTAGAGGAAGGGTTCCGCAGCTACACTTGGGGAATCGACTTGGAGCTGTTTTCGGAAGCTTGGATACAGGAGTCCGTTTGAATGTTAACCAACTATCCTTCTGGAATGACGACAAGATGAATGCTCATGGTTCACATCAAGAGGATGACAAACCAAGGAGGCGTGAAATGGCCAGTTGACATCGACCGGACCATTCATGTGAGGTGGAGTGCGACCACCACTTGGCACCACTCATATAGACACCGGACTTATCGGCGATGGTCAGACAGCTGGCGAGGGAGAAGCAGGGTTTGACGAATGATGATTGGGGAATTTCGAGGAGCCATACCCCATTTACCGACCATGTTTTACATGCAGAGTACCCAAGAAAGTTCAACATGCCTACGATGCCTACCTATGAGGGAAAAACCGACCACAGGCAGCACATTGTGAGGTACGAATGGTTGATGGACTCAGCGAGAGCCAATGATGCAACCAAATGTAAATGCTTTCCTATAACCCTCTTTGGGATCGCGACGATATGGTTTACAAGACTACCCCCATGATCGATTTAAAGGTTTGATGAACTGGCAACTAAGTTTGTGGGGCGATTCCGGATTCACGCTGCTCGTCCTAAAGACATGATGCCATTATCCAGCATAATCCAGGCTCCGGGGAAATTGCTGAAGGACTACTTGGAAAGATTTCATATCACTGCTACGGAAATCAGTAACCCAAATGACCATGTTATACTAATGGCTGTGACGAGAAGGATTGATCCAGAATCCGAGTTTGGTGATTGGCTAGCTGGAAAAACGCCGGCCACGTTAGAACCACAGGTCATCACACTCTCCCCCACTCAAAACTTTTCGTCCCCGAAAAGGAAAAAGAAGGGAAAGGAGGGATCAATAATCAATATATCTTATTCAAAACATTAAATTTATAAACAAATAAATTTACAAAATTAAATAATTTAAATAAAATGTATTAATTTTTAACAATTAAATCCTTTTATACTCAAATTAATAAAGTTTGGAAAACATTTCTCAAAATTTTCTAAGTCCAAAATTCACGAAAAATTTGGGCAGAGTCTCCTTTGTACGGAGAGGCTTGGGAGAAAATAATAATATAAATAATAATAATATATCAAAATTTTCAAAATAATATATCACAACAGCGGGAAAAACAATATAATATCGCTAGAAAACCGTATTCCGAGGACATACCTATTTGTCGGGCAAATAGCGCTTAATTATGAAACCAAAAGCGGTGGCAATTGCTTCCATAACCTGCATTTCATTTATATAATCCAAACAAAGTTAATAATTATGTAAAATGAAATATTTAAAGTTGTTTCAACCACTAACAAACAAATCAATATAAACAACAATCACTGGCAACCACGGCATACAATCATCATATGAAATCAATAGAATCAACTATCCATCCATAGCAAACAAACAAATGGTTTGTTCGGGTTTAGAAATTTTAAACCGCCTAAAATGACAAATAAACTACCGAGTGCACCATTTACTTAACAGTCTTAGATGAACTCAATAGATTATTCATACATCTTAAACAATTAGAAGTATCCTATCCCAAACAACCCATAAATCAAAACAAACAATAATTTACAATGTACTTGAGTTATTCTTATTAAATTTCTTTCACAACATTTACAGTTTTTATTTTTCTTTTCATTCATACAAGGATTATTTCTTTAACTTACATTTATCTCTTACAAAATTTATTTCCATTCATTCATCCAGTGTTTATTTCATTTATTTTTCCTTTATTACTTACAAAATTCATTTTCATTTATTCATATCATGTCAATTTCTTTTATTACATTACATTCATTCATCCATTTATTACTTAGTTTCATTTGTTTACATTCATTTTACTATTTACTTTAATTATAAATAGTTTCAATATTAACTTAAGTTCAAAATCCTTTACTTACAGTACTCATTTTCTATTTCATTTAATTAGTAGTATTACAATTTTAACTCAAGTTTATAACTATTCTCATATCAAATTTCTTATTTATAAAAGTAAATTTCATTGAACACTTCCATTACATAAGTTTTACTTGTAAAAATTTCCATTACATATTCTTTTAACATTTCAACTTTTTATAATTGGTAAGTTATATATATGTCTTTAAGAATGCAATTGAAAGTTACACAAGTTTGACTTACTTATTTTAATTAACTTAAGGTTCAATAGTTATCATTTCTTATTTTCATATTCTTTTCGTTTACAAGTTACAAATTTCAAATTCCTTGTATATTTCAGTTATAACTTAGCATATCATTTCTTATTTTCATTTAGAAGTTTCAATTATTAAATAGGTAAAAAAATTATTCCATTACAATGATTGAAATCTCTAATTTATAAAAAAAATTAAGAGCTAAATGCTGGGTTCCAGTTTTTTTAAAATAATAATATATAATCATATCTTTTATATATATCAAATCATAATTTGAATTAAAATCAAGATTATCGAAACAATTGTGCAGTAAAACTACTACAACAGTCTTCCCACTTTGAAACTCGAAAATGAACGTCGATGATGTATGCACTCATCACCGAAATTATTTTCCAACGACAGAGATGGGAGTACAGATCTTATTTCTTTCCAAAATTTCATTAAAACAATTCTTTCAAATTATATTGAAATATTTATATCAAAAAATACTTCTAATAATATATTATTATATTCCAAAATCGTTCGAAAGAAATTTTCAAAAATCCCGGAACTTAAGTTCTAAATTTCCAAATTTCATTTATTTTATTTTCAAATCTTATTTCCAACCAATATTTATAAATTTCACTACCTAACAACCAATATATTACAACCAAATATATAATTTATAAATCACTATTTTATATATAAAAATATACAATAGGCAAAATTATTACATTTACCTATATTCAAAACAAATATTGTGTCGGTCTGCTCTATTAAGTGTTTAGAAATCTCTATCGATGTCATAGCGTCCTATGTACTGACCAGAATTTTTAAATACAAAACGGAATAAATTAACACAATATAAAACATTTTATAACACTAACAAATACGCTCTCTCATACACACACACACACACACTCTGCGACTCATCCTAGGGTATTACTAACTTATTTAATACGAGTCAGACCCCACAAAGCTAAGGTTATCGCTAAACCTGACTCTGATACCAACTGTAACTCCTGCCTTTTTATACGCTTTAAGCAGACACATATGCCAACTCAAACCATACAGAAGGGCGGATTGTTACTGGGGTGAATAAGAAAAAGCAGAGAAAGAAAAAAACAAATAGAATCTCGCAGCGGAATGACAAAATATAATAATCAAATAACAGTTCATGAAGCTGTATACAAAACATTTGATTATACTTATACAATACAAAGATCAGAGTTACACATATTAGAGATAAATAAAAGATAATGCAGGGGAACAGTATGATGCAGCGGAATGGTATAGTAAATAATAGTAGTACAAATCTTTGTCTTCATCCTCCAAAAATAAGGTCTTCAAATCCTGAAATGCTCAGGCTGACCCGAGCGAATTGAAAAGACAAAACACTCGAGTCAGAACTAAAAGATCTTATGTAAGTCAAATCAACGGTAAATAAATATGAGTGTAAACGGCGTCGGAGATGTTTACGGGGTTTGACATCTCTTATCCAATGTCTAACGTGAGTGCAGTAACTTAAGAGATGTTCGGGATTCACATCTCCTAAGGATCCGTTAAACTATCTACTATGAAGTACAATACGCTATCATAATATGTCTATAGTAAAGTAAAAGTATTAAAATTGCGTTAAGGCGTTACATTTCCCTCCTTAACACATTTTTATAATGCCAATAGTCTATAAATTACCGTAACTCCCCGTAAAATGGGGCCGCCAGAGGATACCCATAGGTACGACATAAAACAAACTCGTAGAAGGCGCGCTAGGGTAGGTGACATGGCACAACTAGGCAATGCCAGGGTAGATATACCAATTACACTTCCGGACCAGTGGTAACGCATAGCAGCTACTACCGCCCACCTCGGAACACACTCCCAAATCAAAAATCGAGGGTGGCCACCAAAATCGCAAAGTCAGAATATAGTATCAAAGGAATGTGCCCGATCGGAGGAATGACCTCACTTAGCCCGTCAATTGCTCCTGTTTTAGCCACCTTAAGCTAAATCATAGGAGTCAGGTCCACGTATATACCTTTAGGATCGTTGCCACCATCCTACTTCACACTACACCAAAACAGTCATTTGGCAACACTTTTTTTTTCATTTGGCGACGCTTATATGAGTTGCATTTTAGTCTCGCTAATAAGTGTCGCTATCCAATATAAGTGTTACTGAAAATAAAAATTTACACTTTTAAATACGGCGACACTTATTTTTGTTGTAAGCCTTGTTTAATTGGAGTTAATTGAAATATACTAGGGCAAAATTGTAATTGAATAACATATCACGCTTAACCCTAGCCACGCTTATCCCTGGCCGCATTTTCCCCAAATCGTTTCCCTCTCTCACGTTCATTCTCCAATTCGCTTACTTTGGGAAGTAGAAATCATTAGCAGCAGGAAGCACTCCACATTACGTGTAGAGTCTCTGAAACCCCTATGAATAACATTCGAAATTCTTTAAAAAGGACAGCTTCTTTCAAATATTCACTTCCTGAACCAGAAAAGAACCCCATGATCCCAGGCGCCGAGCGCCGCGACTTCTCCGCCATTCAAATCGACGATGATGACGTGACTCCTAAAGCTGATCCGCCTACTGTACTGATAAATAAGTTTCTGGGCAAGCATAAGGCATGCGGTGGTGAAATATCAGTTGATTGTGATTTTGGATTGGAGGGGACGAACTCTCAGAATAATTCCTTTACTAATCGTAATAATGCCGTACCTTCTAGTTTGCCTTCCGATGAATCTAAGTTGAGAAACTCATTTTCATACAAAGGAAGGCCGCCACTTCATCCTTCTAGAAAAAGTGGAATTCTCAAACGAAGTGGAGATGTGGCCGCAGCTTCTGGCTTGCTTCGTGGGAGGACGAAGTCGAGGCTTATGGATCCACCAACTTTCTACAGAGAGAGCAAAAAAGAAGAAAAAGTTTCATCAGCCACGCTGAAAAGATCGGCGCAGATTAAGGTGGCTGATGAAGAAGAAGAAGATGATCCTTTTCTTGAAGAGGATTTGCATAAGGATTTCAAGAACATGGAATGTAGGCTGTGGGCGATTCTACAATGGGTGAGTTTGTATACTATTCTTGCTGCACTTGTTTGTAGTCTAACGTTCAAAATGCTGAGAGAGCAGACTGTGTGGAACCTTCATTTATGGAAATGGGAAGTGATGGTACTAGCTTTGGTATGTGGTAGATTGGTTTCAGGTTGGATTATAAGGATTTTAGTGTTTTTGATCGAGAGGAGTTTTCTTTTAAGGAAAAGAGTACTTTATTTCGTGTATGGAGTGCGTAAGGCAGTGAAAAATTGCTTATGGCTTGGGATGGTTTTGTTGACATGGCATTATATGTTTGGGGACAATGTCGAAAAGGAGACTAAGAGTACTGTGTTGCCAAAAGTGATTAAAGTGTTGATTTGCTTGCTTATTGCTACACTTATATGGTTAGTGAAGACTTTACTTGTTAAGGTTTTGGCTTCGTCTTTTCATGTTAGCACTTACTTTGATAGAATTCAAGAATCTTTGTTTGTTTGCACAAAAAATGGACAAACACCTCAAAGTAGTATAATTTAGTAGATCTTATGTTGTTTTTAGTGATTTTAGAGATTTATGCAAATATATGAAAAGCAGGGGCTTAATTGTAAAAAGACACGCAGATTTATAGTGGTTCAGCCAGAATGTGCCTACGTCCACTTTATATGTTATTTCTCTTCTCTTCTATTGATTACAAGTACAAAGCTTTGATACAAGTAAAAGAAAGTTGTTTGAAAGTTCTATCCGTGCTTGAGCTCTCAAACTTGTCCCCATTGCTGTACCCCTGCCCCTCTATTTATAGAGTGAGGCTAGGGGTAGGGGTCCAGGATATGCAGAGTCGCTGATGGGCCTGGGCTGATGCGATCTGGCCTGGTATATCTTGGTTTGGCATTGCTTGGTTCGGAGGTGGTTGGAGTGTAGAGTGGACCGGTAGCTGTTGGTTCGGTGGGATGGAACGATACTGGACCGGTGGCGGTTGGTTCGGTGGGATGGAAGGAGACTGGTTCGGTGTTGGCTGGTTCGGTGGGATGGAAGGAGACTGGTTCGGTGTTGGCTGGTTCGGTGGGATGGAAGGAGACTGGTTCGGTGTTTGCTGGTTCGGTGGGATGGAAGGAGATTGGTTCGGTGTTGGCTTAAGACTGCCGAACGAATTACTGCCGAACGAATTACTGCCGAATGGACCTTTGAGGACGAGAACACCGGATGGGCTTAGGCGAGCCTGGATGGATGAGTCACGCTCCATGGTCTCAAGGTCTTCTGGGTGAGAATGCGCCCAACATTTGCCCCCCAAAGTGGGGCATATGCCGGAATGTGCCGCGCTTTGTTTAGAAGATGACGACGCAGTCTTGGATGCGTTCGCCGAATCAGACGGTCCGGTCGCCTACAGTTGCCTATAAGTAAGGGCTCAGGGTCTCTATTACCTTCTACCGAACGAACAGCCAAGCCAAGATAGTCACATAGCCGAATCGAAATCTGATCCTTTGCCGAATCAACCCAGCTTGCCGAACCATTTCAGTTGCCGAATCAGGTACCCAATTTCCCTTAGCCGAATGATTTTTTTTTTTTTTTCGCTTGCGTCCACCGAATGAAGTGCATGTGCCATACGTGCCGAATGAAAATTTTCAGATGAGAATGCCGAATGGGAATGCCGAATGAGAATGCCGAATGAAATCTTATATTCAGTTTTACCGAATGATAATGGGAGTTTTAAGCATTTGGACTTTATGAGTGAAATTCCAGATTACACTGCTTGTATATTCTAACGATATACTTTTCCCATGTTTGCAGATAAATGTCTCGAAAAGTTGAAACTCGATCAGATAAGAGGAGATCCGGGGGTGAAGGAGAGTCCTCGGCCGTGCCCCCAGCTCAATCAGGATCGGAGCGTCATGGGCCCGCCCCGAGGTCATTAGTGGATGGGTATGGTCCCCAGGAGTTGTTGGATTCCCCGCCTGACTGCTTTCCTAGCTCTCTCAAAGAGGAGCAACTCGATGTTATATCCCGTTCCTTTGGGATCGATAGAGCCCTTATGCTGCTGCCGGGCCCAGGAGTCATGCCATACAGTCCCCCCAAAGGATACTATGCTTATAGTAGGTACCATTGCATGTGTGGTGCTATCCCGCCTCTCAATGCTTGGGTAGTCAGCTTCCTCACGTATCTGAAGGTGGCCCCATTCCAGCTTCAACCCAATTCTTATGCCATACTGGTGAGCCTTTTCGTTATCTTTCGGAGAAAGTATGGTCGCGCACCCTCCAACCGGGAGATCCGGTACTTGTATAATTTAAGAGGCTATAAGAAGGGGTCCCCATATATTAACTTGGAGTCCGCTGTGACCTTCAAGCCGGTCCTGGACCTGTACTCTAAATTCAGCATGTTCAAGAAAGAGTGGTTCTTTGTTAGGGACGACTCCGTTTCCATCCGGCGCTTTACTTCAGGATGTAAGTTGATGCTTTTACTTATAATTCTTATTTCGATTGCGATGCTTCTTCTCATACTTTCTCATTTTTGCTAGCGACAGGTGGCTTTCCGGTTGTGGAGACTGACCGCCTGGTTCAGACGGCGGCGGAGATAGAAGCCATTCTTGGGAAATACAGATCATCTGCCTACTTGATTAGAAATGCGGTTCTTCTGGAATATAACTTGATCCTTCCGCAGCAGTCTGTAGTTAAGTTGAGGGAGACGGCGGAAGAGAGGGCGGCTGCTCAGGCTAAGGGAGGCGTTGCGGCAGAGGGTGGAAAGAGAAAACCATTCACGAAACCTCCAGCCGTCGGAGGTAAGAAACTTAAGAGGTCGGACGGTCCTTCTCCCAGCAATTGTCCACTTACTCAGGGGGAGATAGATGCGGAGGAAGAAAGAGGTAAGGCGGAGGGCGGAAGTGACGTTGAGCGTCTCGGTGGTGATGGTGGCGATGGACAGGGTGGTGATGGTTCCGGGGCTCTATCTTCTGGCAAGTAGGCGAAATGCAAGAGTGGACGGATGATGCTCTCCGCCAAGCTTTTGAGGGGTTGGATGATGATCCGGCTTTGGTAGAGAAGACCGGGAAGGCGGACAAAGCCGGGACTAGGGCAAGTGAGTCTTCTCCGACTATTCCGGCCAAGGTGGCTCTGACGACTCAAGGTGAACTCTTGACCCCTGCATGCTTCACTAATGATAGGGACTTAGGAGTATTTTATGACCCGCTCCCGTCCTGGAATGAAATCCAGGACTTATTGCAGTATCCCACTCCTCCCCAGGGTTTGTACAACCACAGCTGTGTTTCTTTTCCTTTTCTAACTTGTAATTTACCGCGTTTCTTGAATCATATAGTAATGTAAGATTGTGACACTTGTTCTTTATATCAGGAGCAGGCAAGACGCCCAAAGCTTCAGACCTTCGACACAGGCTTGAGCAATATAAACTTTCCAAAATTTCTGCTAAGCCGAAGCCCTCAACCCAACGCTCCGGGGATGTAGTCGGATACCGTCCTCTTCTTGGGGTCATCGAAGAGGGTATTCAGCAGAGGAAGAGAAGTCATCCTTTATCCGAAACTTCGCTCGGTCCACAGCCTCCAGCTCAGCCTATTCATGATATTACCGAGGAGGGTAGCGAGTTTGTACCTTCTCCACACCCGTCCGGAAACCCTTCTGTTATTCATATCGACCGTCCCGACCTGGCCCGTAATCCATTCGCGGGTCATCCTGATCTGGATCCAGGTTCTCATGATATTACTTTTGACGAAGTCACTGGTGAACACCTTCTCCCCCGTAACCCCATGGTACGAGTACTTGATGAAGCCAAGTCCTTAGATCTCGATCTACTCACCACTCGTATAGTCACTATGGGAGACGAGGCCAAAGCTAACATTGATCGGGTGGCAGAGGAGACCAAAAAGCTGATGGGGCATCATGCTCGGCTGGTTAAGGCCGGAGAGGAGATTGGGAGTGCCAATATCCGACTTCGATTGGTGGTTTCGGATCAGGCCAAGCAGCTTGCGGATCAGGCCATCCAGATTTCTCAGCACGAGGCTGCTACTGGGCGATTAAGGAAAACCATGGAAGAGGCCAGTCGGGCCGAATTGCGGAAAATGGAAGCTGTTTGCAAAGAGCGGATTGACATGGCTATTGCCACGGTGGACGAGGTTCGGAGAGCGGATCTCGAGCAGGTGGAGGAATTGTCCGAGAAACTTGAGGCTGCAGAGCTTGCCCAAGCTAAGTTGAGGGAAGAGATGGAGGTGATGCGGAGGTCCCTTCAGGCCGATTGCTCGAGATATTGACTGGAGAGAGATGCTGCCGTCGAACGGTTGTCGGCCTCCGATGCCCGGATGAGGGAGTTTGAGGAGAACGAGGGAATGATGGATGACATGCTCCAGGACATGTATTTCCGGACCCGGAAGCAGGGCAATCTCTCTTGGATGGATGATTATCCCAGGGTGATGGCCAAGACCTATCTTCGGGCTTTGGAGGAGGCTAAGGCTGACGCAGATAAAGAGGGTGGAACGGTCTTCAGTATGGATGTGGTCACTGCCCAATTTACCAAGGAGGAGAAAGTGGCGGTAAAGGAGGGTATGCGGCTGCTCGCTGCTGAAGAGGCAGGTGTGCAGGTGGAGGATGACGACCAGGACGGTCAAGAAGCAGGTGCTGGTAAGTTTCCCTTTCTAGTCTTTCCGTTAACTTGGTTACTCGTCACTAATGAATCCTTTTCATGACCGGACAGGCGGGCAAAAGAGCAAGGACAAGACTTCGAAGTAACCGGCTTCCTGATTGGACCTGGAAAATTCTTTTTGTAGGCTTGGCAGTGTTGTATCTGTTAGTCTTAAGATAGTAGAGTAACTTCTAAGTTATAATTCTTACTACTTGTAATAATCAACATTATTCTTGACGTGTAATTTTTTGACTTAAGCTGATTTTGTCGTTTCTTGAATATTTGTTGCTATTTCGACATATCGTATGAGAAATGTAGCTATGTATATTCTTGTAATTAAATTGTGTTTGATGTCAGATTCTGGTTTTAAATCATAGTCTCATGACTTGCAATGTTAGCGTGTGGTGTGAAAAAATTAAATTACAGTCATGTATCTGCACATAAAGGAAGAAAATACTGCCTTTCATGTTCTGTTTGTAAATGGCAGTTTCGAATATCTTGTATGACCGAGCATGGAAAGCAGTTGAATGCCCTGCCATCTGATAGTGGATCTCTGCATCCATTGGCGGGCATTTCTTACCCTGCATCCTGTACTTTATGATTTGTTATAGAGGATAGGAGGAAAGTTTTTTAAGTAAAATTGAAATACGAGAAATAGTAAAACTTCCAGTCACGGAAGGCCTTCGATGTGCTTAAGTTCGTGGCAAACGGGTTTGGTAGTCACTTTCCCTAGCTGTGGGTCTTGGAGACATTTGTCACCCATCTTACGCCTCCGCGGGGAGTTAATTCTTTTTTACCACAGCCGCACTTAAGACACACCGGAGCCGAGATCGCGCACAGTAACTACCCGGGCCATTATGGCCCGTACTCATGGGTATTATTCGACTTACTGTGGCCGGCTAGCGTGGGTGCCGATCGTCAACTGTGAACTGCCCCTGGCTGGCCACACCTTATGTTGGGGCTTATAATCGGTTCACAGTTGCCGGCGAGTCTAACGCCGTAATGAGCTGCCTCGGCTATAGTCGGCCTTCTCGGTGGCTTATAATCGGCTCATTACAGTTGGCTTTAAGGGCCGTCGCGAGCAATGAGTTAACCCACAGCAGAGGGATGCTGGAGCAAAAGTGTCTCATTGACGAGGGCATAGATTCGCATAGTACCTGTTGTGTCTCGTCCACGTGAAGTTGCATTGTGGAGTGCTTTGAATAGAAATGCTATATGCTCAGGATTTCGTTCAACAGAAAAGGATAAAGTTAACAAGCAGCCAAGATACAAAGGAACAAGTTAAAAAAGAGATAAGGCTTTTTTAAAGTGGTTCGGCACGAAAAAATGCCTACGTCCACTGATTCTCTTTGTTAATTCACTTCATATGGGCAATACAAGTTAAGAAAAGTATCGACGGAGGTGTTGGATGTTCCATGCCCTCTGGAACACCTCTCCGTCCACTGTTGACAAAATATAGGCTCCGTTGTGGAGATCTTTATGAATTACATATGGTCCATCCCAGATTGGGTCTAGTGCTCCGGGGCGAGGGAAGATTCGCTTGAGGACAAGATCCCCTTCTCGTAAGGTACGATGCTTAACTTTGGAGTTGTATTGTGCTGCCACCTTTTGCTTGTGGGCTGCTGTTTTTAGGACTGCATCATTCCTTCTCTCCTCGACTAGATCCAAAGACGTGTTGAGGAGCTCTTCGTTCTCTTCTGGGTTATAGTGGATCCTACGGTGGGAAGGCACAATGGTTTCAACTGGGAGCATAGCCTCCGATCCGTATGCCAAAGAGAAAGGAGTGTGCCCTGTTGATGTTCTGAAAGATGTGCGGTAGGCCCATAGTGCCGTAGGGAGTTCATCCACCCAAGCGCCCTTTGACTTTTCGAGCTTCTTTTTGATCAGAGTTTTCAGAATTTTGTTGACTGCTTCGACTTGTCCGTTTGCTTGGGGATATGCTACGGATGAGAAGCTTTTGTGAATTCCGTGTTCTTGGCACCAGTTGGTGAATTCCTCGCTGTCAAACTGAAGTCCATTGTCTGATATGATTTTTAGTGGGACTCCGTACCTGCACAGAACATTTTTGATTAAGAAGTTGATAACTTTCGCTGAAGATACTTTATTTAGAGGTTCCGCTTCCACCCATTTGGTGAAATAGTCGACTGCTACTATAGCATATTTGGCGCCGCCTCGACCCATTGGCAGTTCACCGATTAAGTCAATTCCCCATACTGCAAAGGGCCAAGGGCTGGTCATCTGAGTAATCTCGGTTGTTGGTAGCCGAGGGATCTTAGCAAATTTTTGGCATCTGTCACACTTCTTGACGAAATCTAAGGCGTCCTTGCTTAAGGTGGGCCAGAAATATCCGTATCGGAGTATCTTTTTTGCTAACGTTTGCCCTCCGGTGTGATCTCCGCAGCTTCCTTGATGAATGTTGGATAAGATTTCCTTGGCTTCCCTTCCGGCGACACACCTTAACAATGGGTTAGAGAACCCGCGCCGATAGAGGATGTCCCCTTGTATCGTGTAGCGGGACGCTTTCCTCAAGATTTTCTTGACTTCGTTACGCCTGTCGGGTAGTGTGCCATTTTGTAGGTAGTCTCGGATGGGAGTCATCCAAGTTGCTTCTCCGGTTGCAGCTATCAGATTCACTTGCTCAAAACTTGGGATCGTTTGCTTCGAGACAGTTACTGCCCCGAAGATGGCGACGTCTCTCATACTCGCTTGCTTTGCCAATTCGTCGGCCTCTTGGTTCTCTTCCCGAGGGATGTGTTTGACTAAGTAGTGGTCCAATCGGTTGAGAAGCGACTTGGTCTTCTTTAGATATGCTATGAGTCGTTCTTCTCGAGCTTGGAATTCCCCTAGTATTTGATTAACAATAAGCTGAGAATCGCTGTGAAGGCACAAAGACTTGGCTCCGATCTCGATAGCAATTTCTAACCCGGCTATTACGGCTTCATATTCTGCATCGTTGTTGGTGGCGGCGAACTCCAGCCTTATAGCATAGTGTAGTTTATTTCCCCTGGGAGTGATTATTACCACACCTGCCCCCGAGCCTTGTTCGTTAGATGCACCGTCCACAAAGAGATTCCACTTGATATCTTTTGTTATCTCCAGTTGCTCCTTATCCTCGTTGGTAGTGAATTCCGCAATGAAATCAGCCATGGCTTGCCCCTTGATGGCGGTGCGAGGGTGATAGGTGATATCATACTGACTCAGCTCAATACACCATTTAAGTAGTCGCCCGGAAGTGTCGGGACGATGGAGTACCTGCCTTAGTGGTTGATCAGTCAGAACCTTGATGGAATGGGATTGGAAGTAGTGACGTAGCTTTCGTGAAGTGATTAGTAAACAGTATGCTAACTTCTCAAGCTTAGGATATCTAACTTCTGCCCCAGTAAACCTTTTACTGACGAAGTAAACTGGTCGTTGCGTGCGGTTATCTTCCCTCACCAAGGCAGCGCTTAGAGCGTGAGATGACACAGCAAGGTATAGGTATAATTCTTCGCCTTCGCTTGGGGTTGAGAGTACCGGTGGTTTCTGGAGGTGTTCGATTAGGTTAAGGAAAGCGGTCAAGCATTCGTTCGTCCATTCGAACTTTCCTTTATCTTTCTTTAGAGCTTCGAAAAAGGGGACGCACTTGTCCGTTGCTTTGGAGATGAATCGGCTTAGGGCAGCCACTTTTCCATTTAGGCTTTGCATTTCCTTTCGGGTGGAAGGTATCTTGATGTCCCTTAATGCTCGGACTTGTTCAGGGTTTGCTTCTATCCCTCGGGCATGGACGATGAATCCTAAGAATTTTCCCGATGACACTCCGAAGGAGCACTTTAGTGGATTCAACTTCATTCCATACTGTCGAAGTACCTGGAACATTTCGCCTAGGTGGTTTACGTGATCTTTGGCTTTCCGTGATTTTACCAGCATGTCATCTACATATACTTCCATTGTTCGTCCTATTAGCCCTGCGAACATCTTGTTGACGAGGCGCTGGTAGGTGGCTCCTGCATTTTTAAGTCCGAAGGGCATCACTTTGTAGCAGTACAAACCCCGGTCGGTGATGAAACTAGTGTGGTCTTGGTCGGGAGCATGCATAGGAATTTGGTTATATCCTGAGTATGCATCCATAAAAGACAGGAGTTCGTGTCCGGCTGTGCTGTCTACAAGTTGATCGATTCTGGGAAGCGGGAAGCAATCCTTTGGGCAGGCGTCGTTTAGGTTGGAGAAGTCAATGCAGGTCCGCCACTTCCCATTGGCCTTCTTTACTAATACCGGGTTGGCGATCCATTCTGGGTAAATAGCTTCTCGTATGAAGTCATTGGCGAGTAGATTCTTTACTTCTTCATCGAGGGCTGCTGATCGCTCTGCCCCCATACTTCTCTTTTTTTGTTTTACAGGTGCCTTGGTAGGATCAATTTTTAATACGTGGCACGCTATGTTGGGGGAGATTCCGGTCATGTCAGCGTGTGACCAAGCGAATACATCCAAGTTGTGGCGGAGAAAATCAATGAGTTGTTCCTTCAATTCAGCTTTCAGTTGTGACCCAATTTTTAGTAGCCTACTTGAGTCGTGCTTGTCTACAGATATAAACTCCATAGCCTCTGCAGGCTCGGCGGTGGCCTCCTCCTCTTTGTCCCTAGGGTCTAATTCATTGAAAGGGTCGCTGGTGTATCGAAGAGGAGGGGCTTTCTTTAGTTGCTATGCTTCAAGGCTTTTTGTGCAGAGGGCAATCTCTACACCTTTCCCTTTATCTCTCCTGTGATTGTTGCGAAGTTCGGTTACATAGCAGTCTCGTGCAATATCTTGGTCTCCTTCTACTTCCCCTACTCCATTGTTCGTTGGAAATTTCATCTTCAGGCACCATGGGGCTAGGACAATTTGGAAGTCAGACAAGGCTGGCCTTCCTAAGAAGGCGTTGTAGGCCGAGTGGTTTTCTATTAGCACAAACGTCTGTTTCCGTACAACGGAGCGGGGATGGCTTCCAATCTCAACAAAGAGGTCCAGCTGCCCGATGGGCATTTTCGCATCTCCAGTGAAACCGTGTAGCGGTTTATCGCAGGGAGATACATCCTTCATTGATAGCCTCATTTTGTCGAATGCGTGTTTGAACAGGATATTTACAGAGCTTCCAGTGTCTACCAGGATTCGGTAAACTTCGGCGGGACCGAGTCGGGCAGAGATAACCATGGGATCCATGTGAGGGTACTGTCTTCCTTCTAGGTCGCGTTTACTGAATGTGATGTCATCACTTTCTTTCCGCTTTGGGTGGCGCTCTTCTATAACCGTATTGACACAGTCTCTATTGTCTCTGAGCGACTTCCCATATCTTTCCATCTCTTTCCAACTTCTGTCTGCGATGTGCGGACCTCCTGAGATGGTATGGACCACTATCTTTTCTTGACTAGAGCTGCTAGCGTTACGGTCGCCTCTGCCGGTCCCTGGTGAGGGTAGCCTTGGGTTTTCATTGGCAGGAGCTGGAGTCTTGTCTTGACTTTTTACATAGCGTTCCAGTTTCTTTCTTCTGATGTGTTCCTCAATCAGATCTCGGAGATGATGGCATTCGTTGGTATCATGTCCGTGGGATTCGTGGAAGCGGCAGAACTTTCCAGATTTCTGTGCGCTATCTGATTCCTTCTTGTATGGTGGGCGTTTGTATCTAACTTTGCCTTGGGTGGCAAGGAAGATGTTTTCGACGGTCTCGTTCAAAGGGGTGTAAGAGTCGAATCTTGGTCCTGGCCGATATAGGCGTTTTTCTACTTTCTTGCCCCCAGCATTGTCTCTGGAATCATTTCTTCGAACGTCCCTCGCCACAGCAGGGGCGTTGCCATGGGTCGTCTTACTTTGCTGTCCTGACTGCCCCTCAATGGCAGCATCCTCAAGCCTCATGTATTTCCCGGCTTCATGGAAGAAATCAGGTAAAGTAGCTGGTTTTTCTTTTGTCAATCTTCTAGCAAATTTAGTGTCCGGATGCACCCCACTGCAGAGGGCCATTAGGATAAGCTTCTCATCGGCATCTTGAACTGCGGCTGCTGCGGCGTTGAATCTGGTTAGGTATTGCTGCAGCTTTTCTCCAGGTTTCTGTTTGACGCTGGATAAGGAATAAGCGTCCTTAGGTTGCTCCACATGAATGCGGAACTGACTGATGAATTTTTCTTTCAACATTTCCCATGAGCTGATGGATCCTTGGGGTAGATGACAGAACCAGGAGGTAGCAAGATCTGCTAAGAAGAGTGGGAAGCATTTGCACAGTACTCCCTCTGTCGCTCCACTCATGAGCATATGCTGCGTGTACCTCTGTAAGTGTACAACGGGATCGGAGGTTCCTTTGTAGGGTTCCATTGTTGGCATCTTCCATTCTCGGGGGGTGATAGCAATTTCAATATTGCGGGCGAAAGGGCTGGTTACCCTAGCGCCTATCCCTCGATCTCTTTGCTCCCGTTGGACACACTCTCTGAATAAGCGCGCCATCCTTTCATCAGAATTTGGAGCGGACAGAAATGAGTTTGGTTCTGTTCTGTGGGGTTGATTCCGTCCAGACAACCTGTAGGGATGGTATCGTCTATCATTCCTCATATTTTCCAGTGGCTGCCTTTGATCTTCTGGGAGCATGCTTGGGTCAGCTACAGTTGGCCCTTGCCTCGATCTTCCCCTGTTGGGTTCTGATCTAAGCACTTCCTCGGGTCCAACTTCGGGCTGAACCCTAGCTCGGCCTCGTTCACTGGTGTTTCTATGGTTAGGCAGCATGACAGGCTCAGCTGCAGTTGACCTTCGCCCGGTACCTTCCCTGTTGGGTTCGGCACCAAACGTTTCCTCAGGCCTAACTTCGGGCTGGGCTCGGTCTCGGCTCCTACCACGGCTACTCCTGCCGTTAGCTCCTTCGAAGAAGGAAGATCTTTGCTGTCTCTGAGATCCTCCAGACTGGGACTCGCCCCATGACTCAGTGTTGCGGTTGGATTCTTCAGCGTCCCTCAAGCGTGACATGAGATGGTCCACCAAGGCTTCCTGCTGGGACGTGAAGCGGTTAGTTACTTCAACAACAACTCTGTCCAAATCTGCCCTAGTAATTGCTGCAGGCTGTTCTGTGGCAGGAGTGGTTGGGTTAGCCTGTCCTTCATTTGTTGCCGTTGCTGGAGGAGGACGATTTACTTGATTTGCGGCAGCTGGATCAGGAAGGCTACTGGATGCGATGTTTTTTTCCTTTGTTAACATCTTTTCTCTGTTTGGGAGGCATGTTTTCCAAGTGGCGGACGATGCTGTTAGGAAAACTCGTTAAGTAGATGAAGCTGAAGCTTCGAGTTTCTACTCTCAATGAAAGCACCAAAAATGTTTGCACAAAAAATGGACAAACACCTCAAAGTAGTATAATTTAGTAGATCTTATGTTGTTTTTAGTGATTTTAGAGATTTATGCAAATATATGAAAAGCAGGGGCTTAATTGTAAAAAGACACGCAGATTTATAGTGGTTCAGCCAGAATGTGCCTACGTCCACTTTATATGTTATTTCTCTTCTCTTCTATTGATTACAAGTAAAAAGCTTTGATACAAGTAAAAGAAAGTTGTTTGAAAGTTCTATCCGTGCTTGAGCTCTCAAACTTGTCCCCATTGTTGTACCCCTGCCCCTCTATTTATAGAGTGAGGCTAGGGGTAGGGGTCCAGGATATGCAGAGTCGCTGATGGGCCTGGGCTGATGCGATCTGGCCTGGTATATCTTGGTTCGGCATTGCTTGGTTCGGAGGTGGTTGGAGTGTAGAGTGGACCGGTAGCTGTTGGTTCGGTGGGATGAAACGATACTGGACCGGTGGCGGTTGGTTCGGTGGGATGGAAGGAGACTGGTTCGGTGTTGGCTGGTTCGGTGGGATGGAAGGAGACTGGTTCGGTGTTGGCTGGTTCGGTGGGATGGAAGGAGACTGGTTCGGTGTTTGCTGGTTCGGTGGGATGGAAGGAGATTGGTTCGGTGTTGGCTTAAGACTGCCGAACGAATTACTGCCGAACGAATTACTGCCGAATGGACCTTTGAGGACGAGAACACCGGATGGGCTTAGGCGAGCCTGGATGGATGAGTCACGCTCCATGGTCTCAAGGTCTTCTGGGTGAGAATGCGCCCAACATTGTTCAATCAGTATGTTATAGAAACTTTGTCTGGTCCACCATTGATAGAGAATACTCGGAAGAAGGAGGAAGAGGAGGAAATTGATTCTGAAGTTCAAGAGCTTCAGAGTGTTGGAGCTAAGATTCCTATTGAGCTGAAGGCTGCTGCGGCTTTCAGAAGGAAAGGCAAAAGTGGAAATGCTAATAGTGAAGGTGGAATTAGAAGGAGTGTTACGATTTCAGGCTTGATTGCAAAGAAAGAAAATAGTAAGCAACACGATGCGATTTCGATCGATCATCTTCATAAGCTTAATCAGAAGAATGTTTCCGCATGGTACATGAAGAGGTTGATGAGGATAGTTAGGAATGGAACACTGACTACTTTGGATGAGCAGTTAGGACATGGGAAAGGACAAGATGAGTCTGCCTCGGAGATTTAAAGCGAGGTCGAGGCTAAGATTGCAGCTAGGAAGATCTTCGATAGTGTTGCTGTCCTTTGAGCCAAGTAAGCGTTCTTCTATCTCTATGATAATGCACAGTGCAAACCAATTATATTACAAAATGTTGTGGGGGACAAAAACAATTGATCATGCTTGTTCTTTTTAGAAGAATCACTACATGTCAATAAATGGATTAGATGTTGAGATGCACTCTTAATTCAACAAAAATAACTGCGCAATTTTAATTTAAAGTTTAATGCTGACTTCACATGTTGTTTCCATTCGACTCCCTGGTAAGGGAACTTTTCTGAAAATGATCGACATTTCCCACTAATTGCTCATAATTTTAGAGTCATAAATTACCTTCTTTTTTGTTCACTTGCAATATTACCTCTACCTTGGATGCATGAAATTCTCCAGTACTTTTTAGTTTCTTTGGAATGATCCCTTATCATTTGTAGTGAGCAATTTTTAGTTTCGTCTGACCATATCGAAATTTTAATGCAAAGGATATGTTGTAAGACATTGTCACTTATTCCTACCTAGTTTTTCTCTTCTCCTTGTCTACTAGCAAAATTATATAATTATCAAATATGTCATGTCCTAGGGGAACAACATATAACATACAAGAGGCAAGGAACAAGGTTAACAGTCTTCAAGACAATGAAAGAGGCACCACTGAGTGAAAGCAAATGCAAGGTGACGATCGACGTCGTTGGAGAACTCAATCGCTTTGATAGAACTGGAGTCGATTTGGTAACAGTTTTAGTCGTCAAATGGAGCACTTTAGGAATTTTGAAATCGGCCATGAAATTCTTGATCGGAAAACTTGGCTCCAACGATCGTTTGTCCATTGTCGTACTTTTTAACAATGAACCAGTGCAGCTATGTCCAATGCGACAGATCACAGAAAGCACTCTAGGCATTGTTGAAACGTTGGACAATAATTTAACTTCCAAGAAAACTTCCAAGAAAACTATGCTTCACCACAGGCCGTCTTGCTGCAATTATGCTTATGTCGGATGGTTTCCAAGAAAACTATGATTATACTCCTAATCAGTTTCAGTTTGGTAATATTCCTGTCCACGCATTCAGTTTGGGCGAATACAATGACCTCACTGAAATGGTAAATACCTTTGTAAGACTGATTGACATAAAATTTCTTGCGGCTTTAACACCATCCACTCTCCTACTCATTCAATAAAACAGGGGCTGAAGAAAATATCTGGTTTAAGCGTGGGAGGAACATGCTCCCGAATTTTAGATTCATACAATATAGACAGTGCACTTATTTCAATTGCTGATGTGCCACTTCCAAGTGACTTGTTTTGTGATTTTAATTAATAGGAGGTGTTAAATTAGATTTTTTTCCTACATAGATTTCTGCATATATTTGTATTGATGTGTTTGTTTCAGAATTTGATTGGTTGTTTTGTAGTCTGGTTTTGGGTTGTCATATACTCGTTTTGTGTTGCTAGGTTGACCCTGAAACATATTTTGGTTAATATGTTGTTTTTAATTCCAATGACCTTGAGACATAATTTAGTTGCTGAGTTTATTTTATAATTCAGCAGCATGTTGGGTAATTCACTAGCTAAGCAGTTGCTGTGTTTTGCTTTGTGATTCGAGTATATGCAGCAGCATGTATTAATGCTTTAAGTCACACATCAACATAGTGAATTTTGTATTAGATATAAACCTTAAATGACTCTTAAATGAAGGTAGTAGTATTTAGTGATATGAACAATAGATTTAAAGAAGAAAATCGAACCATCTATTGAAATTTTCTGCTTGGATTCGGATATAGCTATAAAAGCAAGGGCGGAGGATATTCATTTCGCTTTAGATTTTTATACTGCAGTTAGTAATAGGTATAAAAGCAAAAGTCAGTTTAGCAATACCATTTAGATCTTAAATTTGTAATTCAACATTTATGTAGTTGCATGTCAAAACCTTATAACGTCAGAACCTATAAAAAAATGAAACTAATTAGTAGATATAAATTTTATAACAGAGGAAACATGAAACTGATTATAAACCACTATTGACATCAGAAGAAATATACCCTTTATATTGCCAAATTCAATTTTTTATTTAGATTATCCTTGTAACTAAATGTGTGAACTATGGGTAAAGAAACAAATTCACTTATTGAAATTGTAAGCAGCCTAGCCCAAGTTAGAAAAAAAAATCAGCTAAGAATCTGAAACCATATCTCATCGAATTTCATATGCAAGTATATTGTCAGGTCAACATCCTAGTTAATGAGCTCCACAGCTTGGTTCATAATTTTGATTTATCACTGCTCAAACTGCAAAACGAATGGTAAAGCTATCACAATATTCATACACAGTTAGCTTGGCTTAATGAAAGTCAGTTCAAATTAGTTATAATACTCTAAAGCAAATCATAACTGATTTAATAACAATTTCTGTTACCATTCTGAAACTTCCATTTATAATATTTTCTTGTAACAAAAGATAGCCTTTTTTATACTTGATTCCTTGACTTAACAATAAATATGCATGTTGTTCATTTGTATTAATTTGTATTACAGAGAACTGTTGGAAGACAAAGGTTCTAAAATCAGGAAAAGCAACACCAGTTTTGAGCTATACACCTGTACAAGATATCCGATACTTTCTTTGATTCTAGAAGACCTTAAGGTACACATTTTTTTTTCATTGTACATGCTAACAAGATACATCAATATAGCTTATTATTTCCATATGAAAAGTTTAATGAAGTCCACTGGTTTGTATATTTTACCAAGGTTTTAAATCTCGCTCATCTCGGCCGAGATCTCGTTTTCAAGCCTGGGCGATTCGAAACAACTAATTTCGTTTGAATCTCGTCTGACCCAAATCTCGAACGAGATTTTAGTATCTCGTCCGGTATCTCGGACGAGATTTAACAGCGAGATATCGGCCGAATTTTTGAATTTTGGAAAAAATCAACTCTTTTTCCGTATTGGGCTAGCTCATCCTTTACCTTAATTTAAGCCTTCTTAATTGTACTTTTTTTTACCCTTATTTCTTATATAAATCTCATTTAATCTTCGTCTCTTATTTTACGGCAGTGACGAGTGTAAGAAGATGATAAAATCTACATTGATTATGGTAAGTATTTCACTTTATGATTTTCATTTAGGTTTCTGATCCAAATTAATTTACATCTGATTTCATTTTTCTTTTTTCGACACTTTCTTGAGTTTTTTTCCCAACTCTATTTTTTTGCGGCTATAAATTTTGGGCTTCACTTATTTAACTTTATGTTCTAAATGGATTCCCAATTTGATTTCATTTAGTCTTTGCTGCTATAATTTTTTTCCTCAAGGCTTATTTTTAAGCAATAAAGGAATTCTCTTTCATCTATTAATTTCATTTGATGATTACATGTTCATTCTTACATTATTTTTTGCTTTTCTTATAATATTACTAAATGTTTGAAATTGTTTGTACTATGTATGCTATTTTCTACGTTTGTTTGAAATATCTATGCTATTAGTTGCTTAATGAGATTTTGTTTGCTAATAATTAAATACTATAATTAGACATAGAATATCTTAATTCTACTTGTAGACTTTTGTATTTGAAGTTATAAAATTAAGATTTCCTTTGCAGCACTATAAATCATAAAAGGTAGAAATGAGACATTATATTGTGTAGGAAAGTTAATTGAATGATCAAACAAAGTAAAGGTGCATATGTTATGGTTTGTTTCTTGTCTACTTTATCTCATATGATATCATATTGAACGTTATTCATGAAATCTAGTTATTTGTTTATTTTACATGATACAATTGATATTTTTCCATACTAAATTACTAATGATAAGCGTGTGATATATTCAAGGTAAGTGCATAGTGGTTTCCTTAAGGTAGTGACTAGTATTATAAATTTAGGTGTATGAAAACTAATTTTCGACATGACATATACTCCGAGATAACTCCGAAATGAATTTTAGAAACCGAGATGTAAATCCGAGATGGACGACCGAGATGCACTCATCTCGTTCGAGATCTCACCCGATACGAGATAAGCTATCTAAATTCTTCGAGACGAAACGTGACCGAAATCCGAGATTTAAAACCTTGTATTTTACAGATATAAGCTTCATATATATGCTTCAGAATTGCATGATATTTATCTTTCAAAATATATGCTAAAATATATGATTTATTACCATTTACTTATCATTACATTCATGTTTCCCTCCACACTCGCAAAATCATGGACAAATGCATATATATAATGCATATATACAAATTAGGACTTTTGTAACAGAGTTTAGATTTGTAAAGAACATAGTTGTTCATATACCTACCATGCGTAATAATATAAGCTGATCTTGTGGAATCACTACACCACATTTTCCATTACTTTTTGTGTGTTCTTTCATTTATATGTTATTTCTTTCTTTAAAAAATGATGCATATCAACAAAGATTATTGACCTTATTTGCTGTTAAATTGGGCAATCTTATTTTTTGTCATTTTAGTTTTTAATACATCAAATTAATAGCCAAATTGGATTATTATATTTCCTTTTTGTCCTTTTTCAATTTTGAACCTTACATGCATTTTAGTTACCCTTTTGCATAATTCGATATATACAACACTAATTCATTCCCCACTATAGGATATTAGGATTTGTTTTATTTACTCTTTGCAGTAAATTTTCTTTAAATTCCCTGTAAAAGATTGAAGTTAATCACAGCCATTCAATAAGCAGATGTACTGTGAATGTCCCAGCGGACTTTTTATATTTGGGATCATATAGTATACATAGTGTGCACTGCATTTTTTTAATTTATTTTAATGAATTGGTTGTGTAAAAGTTCTCCTTGATGGTTGTTGTAGAAGGAAAAAGCACATGTACTAAATTTTAGAAGCGTGAATTTTCTGTTAGCAACCAAGGAGACATCACATAGGACATGGATGATTGGTTTTGATTCAAAAGTTGTTTAGTTAAGTGTGTTAGTAATATATTTCAGTAGAGTTTGTCAATATTTGTCCTTTTTTTTCTTTTCCTTTTCTGTATAATTTCAATGTGGCATGTGATGTAGTAAATCAAATTGAACAGGCTTTAGGACGACTTACATATTAAGGGTACTAATCACTTTACCACGAAATCAACAGTAATGGAAAGAGCATTTTATTTCAGCTCTGTATTTGTTCATCCGCATATCTACCTGGCACTAGGAGATGAATAAATAAAACTTTTGATTTTGCACTGTTCAGGCATTTGCATTTTTAAGCATCCCATTTCATATTTTAAAAAAACAGTTTTCATTTCACAGTTTTCAAGTATTGTTCAAACCCTCTGTTTTTCCAACTTTCACAGTTTAATAAACAGAACTTTTGATTTTGCAGTTCATTTGCAACTGCATTTGCACACTTTTTCACTTCTATTACATACAACTCCACCAGAAATCTTTTCATATACACTTTCCCCTTCAAACCAAAAACTTTTGAACCCAAATTACTACACCACCACACTCATCCCTAAACTTATTCAACAGCATCTGTCACTGCTTATATGTTAGTGCTCCCTAAAACTCCCATCCGATCACAGCATCTCCCTAAACTACATTGAGACTGCATTTCCTTTTGCATTTGGATTTCATTGCAGTCTCTTTCATTTGCAGTTCATTGGCTCAGTTTCGAAACTGAGTCGAAACGGCTCAGTTTCGAAACTGAGTCGAAACTGAGCCCGGCTCAGTTTCGAAACTGAGCCAAAATCTGAGCCGGGCTCAGTTTCGAACTGGCCGGGGCGCAGTTTGAGCCCAGTTACATTATTAATTATCAACTTAGTTTAATGTTCAATTTAATATTTATAAAGGAACTGCAAATTCAATTTAACGTGATATTAAATGCAGGCACTTCTAGAGGAAGCGGAAAAAAAGAGGAAGTTGGATGATAGTTCTAAGGGTGGAGTCGAAGATCTTGAAGATGACCCAATTGCGGAAGTTTTTGGTTCCGACACGAAGAAAAATTATTGTCGAGCAATTACTTATACTTCTTCTATAAAACAAGTGAAGATGGCTCGAGCTGTAAAAGCTGTAACTGAAAAGAAGCAAGTGAAAAGAATTTCACTATGAAATTTACGTTTTCTTTTGTATTCCAATTTGACATTGTTATGAAGTAGTTGATTATGTATTGAATTAACCAACTTAATTATGTATTGTACTTGTTATGAAGTAGTTGACATTGTTATGAAGTAGTTGACTATGAAATTTATGTTGTTATTTGATCATGAATATTGTAAATTTTGGGTTCCTATTGAATGTAGTATAATAATTCATATCATGTTAGTTATTAATTGTTTATTAATGTTAAAATAATTGACTATATTGAGAATGAAAATATTTCAGCGTTATAAGCGTTGGCAATTAAAATTTACCAACGCTTATAAGCGTCAGCATAGAAAATTAAACAATGTTGTGTAACGTCCCGACTTTCTATGCCCAGAAAGTCGCATCATTATGAAGAAAGAAAGGGGTAGAAAATAGAAAAGAAGAGAAAGAAAGAAAAAACACATCAGAATCTCACAGCGGAAACGGAACAAATTATAATATATCACATAACTAATACATAGTCTTTATATAATCAGAGTACACAACTTATACATCACTTACTAGACAGTTATAAACATCTGTCTAGACATTACAACTCAATACAAGACAAGACACTATCACAGATATCAACACAGCGGAATACTATATCTACGAACGCCGAAGCCTCCTGCTCCATTGCTCCTCCAGAATATTCGTCAAAACTAAACCTGAATCCCTTGGCTACTCGTAAAAATTTGAGTACCCAAGAGTTTAATAAAACAGAAAATAAACACTTGGGTCAGACATGGGTCTGGTGTGAGTAAACGGGTTAAAATTGTTTAACTTCAAAACCTTTTGAAAACAAAGGTATCACGTAAGACTTCCCACACATAAACATGGAAAAGTTTTTACCTTACGCTAACCAAAACATTTGATAGGAAATCCAGTTATATTATAATAGGGTCTAGGGTTTTCAAGTAAAATACAGAAATAGCTGAAATGCTTACATCTCACATTCCAACATAGTTGGGCACAACTAATACGTACGGCACTTATTGGATTTTGGATTCCATACAATGGCAGGGCTACCGGGGTACCGCCCGTCACAGTACGTGGCCTAGATCACCGTACCGAGGATCACTCCCAATCCCCTGCAACACAAGGTCGGAACATCCCTTACTGGATAATTCCCGCACAAGATACCTCACGGTTGGGATCAGCAACCGCACCACTAAGTCGAAAATAGAAAGGGACATCTAGACAGAGGTAACCTTGTCCTACTTGGGTGCTACCCACTAACCTTGCTGCACCTCCCCTGTTTTAGCCATTCCCGGTTTGTGAGGCTTGAGGTCACGATTACCTTTAATCAGAACATATCACTTAGAATGCTCATCGTCCGCCTGACGATGTGCTGAAAGCATTCAATCCATACAAGTTCGTTCCGGGTTCGAACGAAACCGAAGGCATTATCTCGTTACACTCGTTTTGGAATCACCCTCAGAGTTAACGACAATAACCCTTGCACTCTGAATCTTCATCTTCACTTGATTCACGACCTATCGTTAATTTGGATCGATGTGGTATTCGGGTCTCCAGACCTGGAAATCCGGTATACGGAAACCCGATCCCGGTCTCATCGAAATCCAAAACGTATCTTTTAAGGCCAAGTTGTTTAAAGGTTTAAACAATTCAATTCAATTTAATACTTGAATTCACATAGCATTAACATAGATAAATATCACAGATTTATCACAGATATATCATAGTATATCATCCAATAGATATCAACCAAATCAGACATTCTACTCAACCATCATTCATAAGCAACCATTTATTAATCTCTATTTTAATTAATTTAATCAACTTAAATTAAATTAATTACTTAAGAACTAATTCCTAACCTTGCTTAATCAATCATTAATTAATTACAATCCATTTAATTAATTAATCATTCCTTTAAATATTAATCACTCTTGATTAATTTCTCATCAATTACATAAAGTAAGTTTCTTAATCATTTATAGTAATTAACCTTTAATTACTCTCATTAATTACAATAATTAATGATCCTTAATTAATTACTTTAATTAATTAATTATAATTAATTACATTATTCCTTAATTAATTACCTTAATTAATCATGCATTAATTAATTACTTTCATAAATCAACCTTAAATAAAAATTAACAGTAATTAACTATTCTTAATTACTTCGGGATTACTTTAATTTCTTTTATAAATCCTTTTTGATTAATTACATTAATTACATCCAGTAATTAATTTATCAATTACTTACACTAAGTAATTACACTTAACAAGTTTTATTAAGTAATTATACTTAATTAATTACCATGTGACTATCTTTAAATAAATTAACAAATTAGTTAACTTAAATTAATCACATTCATTTCATACTTCATAACTGAGTAATTCATCCTTAATTACCCTTTAAACAAATGAATTAATCCCTAACTACAGATTAATTATTCATTTACTATTAATTAATAAACCTTAATTATTAATCAATATCTTTTAATACAAAGTAATCAATCCTTAATTACTTTTATAATTAGTTAATTAAATTTAATTAACTAACTAATTACCTTTTAATCATTAATTAATAAAACTTAATTATTAATTAACAACCTTAATTACCAATTTAATTAATCCTATTAATCAATCCTTAATGATAATTAATTAACCCTTAATAACAGTTAATTAATCCCTAATTAAATTTAATTATAGATTAATAATTTCTTAATTATAAATTAATAAAACCTAATTATTACTTAATAAAACTTTATTAAGTACTTCTTAATTACTAGTTTAATTAACTCTTAATCATTTAATTAATACTTATCAAAAATTAATTAAATAATTTAATTAAACTTAAATCTCTTAATTAACTTAATTAATTTCAAATCTTAAAAATCTTAATTAATCTTGAGATAAAACATTATCATTAAACATTTGATCTTAGTAATTAAATTTACTTAATTGAATTATTAATTAAGTTTTAAAATAAATAATCATTAATTACTTACCTTTAATTATAAATTAACAATCCTTAATTACAAGTTACTAAATCACTTGAAAACTTTAATTGTTAATTTACTCATCCTTAACCATTAACTAATTTAATTTAATAAATCACTCTTTATTTATTCCATTATTATCAAACTTAAATTAAGTTTTAAGATAAAACATTTCTTTATTACTTACCTTATTTTCAAATTAAATTTGAAAATAACATAAAAATTTAACTTAATATTTTTAAGTTAAATAAATCATACAACTTTAATTTAGTCAAAACATTTATTACAAAGTAATGGATTTTTAAAACAATTGTTTTAACTTGATTTTTAAATTTAAAATCTTACCTTTAATTAAATTTTTAAAAACTAATTTAAATATTTCCTTTGGGTTTGACCCATTATACTTGAACAAAGCCAAGCCTTTCTTCTTCTTATTTCCCTTTTTAAACAGAGATTAGTTTTACATTTTTAAAAACTGTTTTGAACTTAACAGTTCATTCCAAAATCTCGCGTACCTTCCTTATAATATTACTCGAGCCAAAACCTAGTTTTCACGAGTCCCTCCCGAGCATTTTTAAAACTGCTTATTTTAAAGTTTTTAAACTGTTAAAATTTTTAATAGTAATCACTCTCTCGCGTATCCTTAATCAAACCCGAGACAAAGACCTTTCTTCCCCGAGCCCACTTCGAGAAAAAAAACTCACGAAACCCAAACTAATAGCACTGACACTCATCCTCGTTCACGTGCACGTGCACCAATGCTGCCATCATCTCCGTCCTTCCCCGAAGACACTCGCAAGTCGGCGACCATCACCCAATGCCATTCCGATCATCAGTTATGCTGCAGAACCCCTAAATCGAAAACGAGCATTCGAGCTCAAAACTGGAACAGTTGTCGAATCTGTAATTGCCACAAACTCCAAATTCTGATCATCAGAGAATCTATGCCTCCGATCACTACTTCCTCCACACCCCATCTATCATCCACTCAAATCTGGAAGAACTCGATTGCTTATAGGGGTTGCGGTGATCAATTTACTGATCAACAGTGAAAACTAGGGTTAAAATTTTTGATTCAAAATCACAATCGCCCCAAAGCTTTAATCCATCAACTACCATTTTTCCCTGCAACTTCGATCAACACTCTATCACCAGAAAAGATACTGGCCATCCAAACTTCCTAGATCGACAGAGAAGACCAAAAACCCATTTTCTAAACAATCCTGGATATCTCATTTAATACTATCTTAAAAATTATGATTTAACTCTTAAAAATCATTATTTAAGACAAGTATTTAGATTATAATAGAAAATCAGAAGATTATAGAGTTTCAATTTTTAACTTATATCAAAACTCCTACTGTCATTTCTTTTCCAAGTGATGTTTAAATTTTCTTTACTTAATTTTAATTCCAAAACTTAGATTAGGATTTAACAAACAAATCCTATTTGAATCCTAAAGCCTAACAGAGAATAGAAAAGGATTTTGTATTTCGATCAAAAACTTCAAACTCTGAAAAATAACAGAGATATACTCAAACAACAAACATGTACACATGGTTTCAATAATTCATATATACATGTATTTAAAAACAGACATGCATAATATATTTCAAACATACATTCAAATTTTATTTCTAGCCTATTTTATCTGCATCAAATCTAGAAGGAAATTTATTGTCCACAGTTTAAAGGCAGAGTATTTTGACAATCATAAGATGTTTAAAATAACAGATATGCATATCTTTAAAAATATACAAGGCTTACTTAATTATAGACATGCAAAGCAATTATCATCACATTAATTCACATGCAATAATATTTGATACTTTAAGTTTTTAATTTAAAGGTTTACTCACCTATTTCAAAGAGGCACAGAGCCTTGAAAACTGGAAGCTTTGAAACAGAATTGCTTCATTTCTTTAAAAACAGGAAAACTTGCTTTAAAAACTTGAAAATCATGGCCTCTGGTTGTAAGCTTTGAAAACTTTGCTTTTTGATTTCTTTAAAAACAGGAAGGCTCTTGAAACTTCAGATTTACTTGCATGCAAATCTTGAAAATGATTACGGTCTTGAAGAACAATGGTTACAGATCTTTGGTGGTTTTCAGGCATTTGAACTTTTTGAGTTTGAGCTTTTTAAATGATTTCAGTTTTGGGAATAATTGATTTACAGATTTGAATTGTTAGAGGAGATTTGATTCTGGTTTGAGAAATTTTGTTTAGACATGAATTTCAGTTTTTGGTTTGGAGAAGATTTCGGTTGTACATTTTCTGGTTTTGTTTTTGTCTTGTTTAGAAATGAGATTAGAAAAGAAAAAGAAAATGGAGATGTAGGCTTTTATAAACTTAATTTATGGTTTATTAAAAATCAAAGAAAATGATAATAAAATGACACTTGTCACATACATTGCTTAATTACCTTACACATGTATTAATGATGCATATAAAACTAACACTTGTAATTTTCCATTTTTATATTATTTTTAAAAAGAGTTTTAAAAGCTTTTATATAAATTTCTTAAATAGATAAATACATATCTTTTTAAATAAATGCTTTTCTATATTATACATAAATGAAACCTTTGAAAGAAAATAAAATAAAAACCCATTTATATTCTAAAATCATATACAATGTATTTCATTCATTTTTAAGTGTAAACATATCTTTTGTATTCATTTACTATTAAATAAACACTTCTAAATTTATATGAATAAAATTCCTTTTAAAGAAAATATTGTAAACAAATCTTATTTTAAATAAAAGTCTTGTTCATATATTTTATACCCAAATAAAATAAGATAATTATCTTTTAAAGATTCAAATTTAAATCCAGATTCAAATTCAAATTTGACTTTTAAAATCCAATTTAAAAATCAATTCAACATTTATTTTTTTAAATAAACATTTTATTAGGTTTGAAATTGATATATTTCATTTAAAAACAACTCAAGACAATATATATATATATATATATATATATTTTAAACAATACTTATTAAATTTGAAAGTGATAAATCTATTTAAAATCAATAATTAAACTTAATTAACTAATTAATTATTCTTATTATAATTCAATCTATACCATAATTAAAACATCCTATTATTATTATTATTTGGTTATTTATATTTGAAAATAACAATTTTATCAATTTAAATTAAGAGATTATCACATTTTAAATTCCTCGAAATCCCGGGATATCACATTCCTTCCCCCTTAAAAGAATTTCGTCCTCGAAATTTAAAACAAAAGATAATCAAAAAAAATTTTAAATTTATTTTCAAAATTTCAAGCATATACATCAACCATACACTATCAATCAAACAACCATTCATCCAAACAAACCATTTCATCCAACAAACAATCCATACAAACAAACAACTCTAGCTATCCGGACATAGATCCGGATAAACTACCTAAAATTATCCCGAGTTTCCCCGATACAGATACTGGGTTACTCGCTCTACTAAATCCAAACTGGTAATTCAATACCGAAGCCAAAACACTTATCCTTACAAAAATTCAGAAAGATCCAATATACTCGGAGCTATCTTCCTAGTCTTACCCAAACTCAATTGCTTCCTTTACCGAAGAAATAACAACGAAGTCTCCAACTTCGAATTCCAAAATTCTCCATTTCTAATCCACAGAACTCTTCTGATGATTCTAGGCTGCTCTCACCTTTCCTGATCAGCTCAACCATTGCTGATGCTTCTCGAAACAAACCGGACCACAAACAATCCAACAAACGGATCCTCTCAAGATCTACGGAAATCCAGAACTCAAACTCTACTCCTCAATCATCAGTAGATTCCAAATACTTCTTTTATCAAGACAAAACAGATTCTCTCACCAATCTGACCTTCAAATCTTGAAAAGCTTCCTGTAGGAACCCTTTAATCCAAACACTGCAACTTCCGGTTGCTTCTACTCTAGAACAACTACTACCAAGCTTTCGCTGCTCAACTCTGATCTGGATACCGTCGATGAACTCGAACGCAAACTTGACCATCACATTCCAGAAAATCTCTAACAACTCTATAACTCCAATATCTACTAGAGATGCCTCAAACTCAAGCAAAAGATTTCCCAAGAGAACATTCAAACTATCGCAAGTCACTTTTGCGATCCTATCCAGTCCAATATCAAAGATTACTGTTCTTTCTTAATCCATCAGAACAGTCTAGTGCTTGACCAATCCATTTGAAAAATGAATTTACTCCGCAGCTTCTGAACTCCACTTTACGAACTGCTAAGCCAAAAGATCTTCCAGCAGGAACATAGAACACTCGAGCTGCACCGCTAACACGGATGACAAAGACTCCTTAATCCAAAGCTTCTAGAGAAACTCGGACCTCAAACAAAACAGAAACACCATGCTGAACTCAGCCACAACACCGAAGCAGATACACTTCCTTAAGCTTGTTCCAAAGAAAACATCTTCGGGAACATCCATCGTCACTGTATCTCATCATACAGCTACTATTACCTGAGGTATCAAGGTACCATCACTCACTTCTGTTCAACCGACAGATCCAACTTTACTCATCCAAACTTCAAAGATAAACTCCGAACCATTACAGTTTCCTTCGGAGATCGATAAAATCCTTCACCACAGCAAAGCTTACTCGAGACAGTATTAGGTCTACAGTCTCGACAGATACACTTCCAACCTCAACATTCAAACTCCAACTATTGGTAATTGTGTTACACACACTACCACCTTATCTACCTTTATAACTTATATTGGAAAACCCGAACAGGTAACCCAATAAATAGGTAGAAATACATAAATATATATATTTAAAATGATATATTTTTTTTTATATAGAAATTATTTCTGGGTAAAATTATTTCATTTACCTCTTTAAAACAATATTGTGTCCGTTGGCCTGGTTCAAGTGTTTAGAGATCCCTATCAATAACGTTAGCTACTCGTATTGACCAGAATCCATATACCACTCAACCGATCAATTAACACAATATAAAATCATTTTTATATAACTAACAATTACGCGCTCTCAAGATAGACACCACTTCAGAGCCTAGGTATTCACTCAACCTACTGCTCTGATACCATATGTAACGTCCCGACTTTCTATGCCCAGAAAGTCGCATCATTATGAAGAAAGAAAGGGGTAGAAAATAGAAAAGAAGAGAAAGAAAGAAACAACACATCAGAATCTCACAGCGGAAACGGAACAAATTATAATATATCACATAACTAATACATAGTCTTTACATAATCAGAGTACACAACTTATACATCACTTACTAGACAGTTATAAACATCTGTCTAGACATTACAACTCAATACAAGACAAGACACTATCACAGATATCAACACAGCGGAATACTATATCTACGAACGCCGAAGCCTCCTGCTCCATTGCTCCTCCAGAATATTCGTCAAAACTAAACCTGAATCCCTTGGCTACTCGTAAAAATTTGAGTACCCAAGATTTTAATAAAACAGAAAATAAACACTTGGGTCAGACATGGGTCTGGTGTGAGTAAACGGGTTAAAATTGTTTAACTTCAAAACCTTTTGAAAACAAAGGTATCACGTAAGACTTCCCACACATAAACATGGAAAAGTTTTTACCTTACGCTAACCAAAACATTTGATAGGAAATCCAGTTATATTATAATAGGGTCTAGGGTTTTCAAGTAAAATACAGAAATAGCTGAAATGCTTACATCTCACATTCCAACATAGTTGGGCACAACTAATACGTACGGCACTTATTGGATTTTGGATTCCATACAATGGCAGGGCTACCGGGGTACCGCCCGTCACAGTACGTGGCCTAGATCACCGTACCGAGGATCACTCCCAATCCCCTGCAACACAAGGTCGGAACATCCCTTACTGGATAATTCCCGCACAAGATACCTCACGGTTGGGATCAGCAACCGCACCACTAAGTCGAAAATAGAAAGGGACATCTAGACAAAGGTAACCTTGTCCTACTTGGGTGCTACCCACTAACCTTGCTGCACCTCCCCTGTTTTAGCCATTCCCGGTTTGTGAGGCTTGAGGTCACGATTACCTTTAATCAGAACATATCACTTAGAATGCTCATCGTCCGCCTGACGATGTGCTGAAAGCATTCAATCCATACAAGTTCGTTCCGGGTTCGAACGAAACCGAAGGCATTATCTCGTTACACTCGTTTTGGAATCACCCTCAGAGTTAACGACAATAACCCTTGCACTCTGAATCTTCATCTTCACTTGATTCACGACCTATCGTTAATTTGGATCGATGTGGTATTCGGGTCTCCAGACCTGGAAATCCGGTATACGGAAACCCGATCCCGGTCTCATCGAAATCCAAAACGTATCTTTTAAGGCCAAGTTGTTTAAAGGTTTAAACAATTCAATTCAATTTAATACTTGAATTCACATAGCATTAACATAGATAAATATCACAGATTTATCACAGATATATCATAGTATATCATCCAATAGATATCAACCAAATCAGACATTCTACTCAACCATCATTCATAAGCAACCATTTATTAATCTCTATTTTAATTAATTTAATCAACTTAAATTAAATTAATTACTTAAGAACTAATTCCTAACCTTGCTTAATCAATCATTAATTAATTACAATCCATTTAATTAATTAATCATTCCTTTAAATATTAATCACTCTTGATTAATTTCTCATCAATTACATAAAGTAAGTTTCTTAATCATTTATAGTAATTAACCTTTAATTACTCTCATTAATTACAATAATTAATGATCCTTAATTAATTACTTTAATTAATTAATTATAATTAATTACATTATTCCTTAATTAATTACCTTAATTAATCATGCATTAATTAATTACTTTCATAAATCAACCTTAAATAAAAATTAACAGTAATTAACTATTCTTAATTACTTCGGGATTACTTTAATTTCTTTTATAAATCCTTTTTGATTAATTACATTAATTACATCCAGTAATTAATTTATCAATTACTTACACTAAGTAATTACACTTAACAAGTTTTATTAAGTAATTATACTTAATTAATTACCATGTGACTATCTTTAAATAAATTAACAAATTAGTTAACTTAAATTAATCACATTCATTTCATACTTCATAACTGAGTAATTCATCCTTAATTACCCTTTAAACAAATGAATTAATCCCTAACTACAGATTAATTATTCATTTACTATTAATTAATAAACCTTAATTATTAATCAATATCTTTTAATACAAAGTAATCAATCCTTAATTACTTTTATAATTAGTTAATTAAATTTAATTAACTAACTAATTACCTTTTAATCATTAATTAATAAAACTTAATTATTAATTAACAACCTTAATTACCAATTTAATTAATCCTATTAATCAATCCTTAATGATAATTAATTAACCCTTAATAACAGTTAATTAATCCCTAATTAAATTTAATTATAGATTAATAATTTCTTAATTATAAATTAATAAAACCTAATTATTACTTAATAAAACTTTATTAAGTACTTCTTAATTACTAGTTTAATTAACTCTTAATCATTTAATTAATACTTATCAAAAATTAATTAAATAATTTAATTAAACTTAAATCTCTTAATTAACTTAATTAATTTCAAATCTTAAAAATCTTAATTAATCTTGAGATAAAACATTATCATTAAACATTTGATCTTAGTAATTAAATTTACTTAATTGAATTATTAATTAAGTTTTAAAATAAATAATCATTAATTACTTACCTTTAATTATAAATTAACAATCCTTAATTACAAGTTACTAAATCACTTGAAAACTTTAATTGTTAATTTACTCATCCTTAACCATTAACTAATTTAATTTAATAAATCACTCTTTATTTATTCCATTATTATCAAACTTAAATTAAGTTTTAAGATAAAACATTTCTTTATTACTTACCTTATTTTCAAATTAAATTTGAAAATAACATAAAAATTTAACTTAATATTTTTAAGTTAAATAAATCATACAACTTTAATTTAGTCAAAACATTTATTACAAAGTAATGGATTTTTAAAACAATTGTTTTAACTTGATTTTTAAATTTAAAATCTTACCTTTAATTAAATTTTTAAAAACTAATTTAAATATTTCCTTTGGGTTTGACCCATTATACTTGAACAAAGCCAAGCCTTTCTTCTTCTTATTTCCCTTTTTAAACAGAGATTAGTTTTACATTTTTAAAAACTGTTTTGAACTTAACAGTTCATTCCAAAATCTCGCGTACCTTCCTTATAATATTACTCGAGCCAAAACCTAGTTTTCACGAGTCCCTCCCGAGCATTTTTAAAACTGCTTATTTTAAAGTTTTTAAACTGTTAAAATTTTTAACAGTAATCACTCTCTCGCGTATCCTTAATCAAACCCGAGACAAAGACCTTTCTTCCCCGAGCCCACTTCGAGAGAAAAAAACTCACGAAACCTAAACTAATAGCACTGACACTCATCCTCGTTCACGTGCACGTGCACCAATGCTGCCATCATCTCCGTCCTTCCCCGAAGACACTCGCAAGTCGGCGACCATCACCCAATGCCATTCCGATCATCAGTTATGCTGCAGAACCCCTAAATCGAAAACGAGCATTCGAGCTCAAAACTGGAACAGTTGTCGAATCTGTAATCGCCACAAACTCCAAATTCTGATCATCAGAGAATCTATGCCTCCGGTCACTACTTCCTCCACACCCCATCTATCATCCACTCAAATCTGGAAGAACTCGATTGCTTATAGGGGTTGCGGTGATCAATTTACTGATCAACAGTGAAAACTAGGGTTAAAATTTTTGATTCAAAATCACAATCGCCCCAAAGCTTTAATCCATCAACTACCATTTTTCCCTGCAACTTCGATCAACACTCTATCACCAGAAAAGATACTGGCCATCCAAACTTCCTAGATCGACAGAGAAGACCAAAAACCCATTTTCTAAACAATCCTGGATATCTCATTTAATACTATCTTAAAAATTATGATTTAACTCTTAAAAATCATTATTTAAGACAAGTATTTAGATTATAATAGAAAATCAGAAGATTATAGAGTTTCAATTTTTAACTTATATCAAAACTCCTACTGTCATTTCTTTTCCAAGTGATGTTTAAATTTTCTTTACTTAATTTTAATTCCAAAACTTAGATTAGGATTTAACAAACAAATCCTATTTGAATCCTAAAGCCTAACAGAGAATAGAAAAGGATTTTGTATTTCGATCAAAAACTTCAAACTCTGAAAAATAACAGAGATATACTCAAACAACAAACATGTACACATGGTTTCAATAATTCATATATACATGTATTTAAAAACAGACATGCATAATATATTTCAAACATACATTCAAATTTTATTTCTAGCCTATTTTATCTGCATCAAATCTAAAAGGAAATTTATTGTCCACAGTTTAAAGGCAGAGTATTTTGACAATCATAAGATGTTTAAAATAACAGATATGCATATCTTTAAAAATATACAAGGCTTACATAATTATAGACATGCAAAGCAATTATCATCACATTAATTCACATGCAATAATATTTGATACTTTAAGTTTTTAATTTAAAGGTTTACTCACCTATTTCAAAGAGGCACAGAGCCTTGAAAACTGGAAGCTTTGAAACAGAATTGCTTCATTTCTTTAAAAACAGGAAAACTTGCTTTAAAAACTTGAAAATCATGGCCTCTGGTTGTAAGCTTTGAAAACTTTGCTTTTTGATTTCTTTAAAAACAGGAAGGCTCTTGAAACTTCAGATTTACTTGCATGCAAATCTTGAAAATGATTACGGTCTTGAAGAACAATGGTTACAGATCTTTGGTGGTTTTCAGGCATTTGAACTTTTTGAGTTTGAGCTTTTTAAATGATTTCAGTTTTGGGAATAATTGATTTACAGATTTGAATTGTTAGAGGAGATTTGATTCTGGTTTGAGAAATTTTGTTTAGACATGAATTTCAGTTTTTGGTTTGGAGAACATTTCGGTTGTACATTTTCTGGTTTTGTTTTTGTCTTGTTTAGAAATGAGATTAGAAAAGAAAAAGAAAATGGAGATGTAGGCTTTTATAAACTTAATTTATGGTTTATTAAAAATCAAAGAAAAATGATAATAAAAGGACACTTGTCACATACATTGCTTAATTACCTTACACATGTATTAATGATGCATATAAAACTAACACTTGTAATTTTCCATTTTTATATTATTTTTAAAAAGAGTTTTAAAAGCTTTTATATAAATTTCTTAAATAGATAAATACATATCTTTTTAAATAAATGCTTTTCTATATTATACATAAATGAAACCTTTGAAAGAAAATAAAATAAAAACCCATTTATATTCTAAAATCATATACAATGTATTTCATTCATTTTTAAGTGTAAACATATCTTTTGTATTCATTTACTATTAAATAAACACTTCTAAATTTATATGAATAAAATTCCTTTTAAAGAAAATATTGTAAACAAATCTTATTTTAAATAAAAGTCTTGTTCATATATTTTATACCCAAATAAAATAAGATAATTATCTTTTAAAGATTCAAATTTAAATCCAGATTCAAATTCAAATTTGACTTTTAAAATCCAATTTAAAAATCAATTCAACATTTATTTTTTTAAATAAACATTTTATTAGGTTTGAAATTGATATATTTCATTTAAAAACAACTCAAGACAATATATATATATATATATATTTTAAACAATACTTATTAAATTTGAAAGTGATAAATCTATTTAAAATCAATAATTAAACTTAATTAACTAATTAATTATTCTTATTATAATTCAATCTATACCATAATTAAAACATCCTATTATTATTATTATTTGGTTATTTATATTTGAAAATAACAATTTTATCAATTTAAATTAAGAGATTATCACATTTTAAATTCCTCGAAATCCCGGGATATCACATGTTGGATGATTAATTTACCAACGTTTATAAGCGTTGCTAAATAATATACACCAACGTTTATAAGCGTTGGCGAATACAACCTTCCAACGCTTATAAGCGTTGGGAAACTAAACTCGCCAACGCTTATAAGCATTGGCAATAAATTACGACGCCCCTATAGCGACGCTAATAAGCGTTGTTGAAACTGTTTACGACAGTTATACTCGTTGGGAATCACCTGTTTTGGTGTAGTGTCATTCTGGAATCTCCACCGCGTACACAGTTGTCAAAGTGGTTTTCGGTATTGACAGAGAGTATGACAATATCTGATCCCGGTCTCTTTAACAACCAATCACTTATTACACACCAGATGGTTCTTTTACACTTCCAAAATCATTTCATAATTGATATCAAAATATCATATTCAATTCAAATCATATCATTTTCGAAATCATTACTTATTGTCGAAATCATATTCACCTTTGAAATCATATCACATTTGAAATCATAGTTCGAAATTATATTTCCTTTCAAAAGTCATATTTCCAAAATAGGCTAAACTCTCATTTCAAAATATCATATTAAACCAAATATGTTATTTAATTCCCAACTTAGGTTATAACATCATTAACCATATTCACTTAAACAAATTGAGAATTTGAATATAAACCCATCCATTTTACTTAATTTGGAATTTAGAAGAAAATAGTTTTAAATAGATATAAATAGTTAATATAGATTTAAAATAGATTAAATATAATTAAAACAGATTAAATAGCTTTAAAATAGAATAATTATATTTAAAATAAGTTAAAACAGGTTAATTAGTTTAAATAAATTAAATGGTTTAAAATAGGTTAAAATGATTTAACATAATTAATACAGGTTAAAATAGTTTAATACTTTGAAAATCTTAATAATTAGAAATTTTGAAATAATATTTTTTTTTTAAACAGTTTATATTAAAACATGAATTTGGAATTAATATCAAATTAAACTATTCATTTCATTTCAACACCTTTGGACCATTTTCAATTTCCAAGCCAACAAACCAAATTCCAAACCTTTCAATTTAACATTTCAATAAACTATTGAATTTCATATCATTTCAATCTATGTTCAAATATCAATTCGGATTACTCCAATTTCAAAATATTTCAAAGTATTTTCAAACAACTTCAATAACTTAATTTCGATAGAATTTCATTTATACTTAAAAGTTTAACTTTAACTTCCAATTTAATTTCTTAAAGCAATTCCCTTTAAACCAATTCGCATTTCAACACAAAACTTGATTTTCAAATTATACTTCAATTTATATACATCAAATTTATTTCAAAATATCATTTAATTAAATTCGAAAATTAAGGATTTTAAAATCATTTAATTTAACCAATCCGGTGTCCGTATATAATTCTCTACCTTGGGGTTAAGTGATACGGATATTTATCATTTCAATCCGCAATTTAAATTTTTACGGTTATATATCATTTCAAACCGCAATCCCAAATTAATAATAAAATCCATAAAATCGCTCGAGTCTATCATATCAACCCATCACGATTTTTCCTTAATCTATTGATCATTCGGGTATGTATCATTTCAACCAATAGTGAACTTGCAGTTTATAACTATATAAAATAAAACATCCATTCATCCAATATCAACAATCAACATCCATTACAATCATCATCCAAATCGATCAATAAATATCAATATAGAACTGATAATCAATAACAGGTATTTAACTAGCAATATATGTTCAATAATAAATTAAATGACAATTTAATTCAAATAAATTCAAATTAACTGAGATGATGATTTAAAATATACCAAACAGTCATAAATAAATTTCCAATCACATCATAAATTTAATTTAACAAACATAAGAAATTTTAGAAGTTGTGAGTGGGTTAAAACACTCACCTTTGAATTTAAATTGAATTTAAATCCAATTTAAACTAAAAATTCAACCAGCCTCGGAATTCATCCAAACTAGCGCCAAAGTGCTCTGAATTTCGATACGATCCCAACGGATCAAACCGCGCGTGAAAACAACCTCGTATGTAAAAGTTATTACCATTTGAACGTTAAATGGTTAAATTTAAAACAAATAAAACAAACAAATTAGCAACTAATACCATGCCACGTCACTGCCTAAAAAAAGGCATCTACCTCCAGAAACCCTACACGCTCTACTGTACATCGCGACACTAGGAAGTCGCGCCGCCCCATCGTTCACCGTGCCGTCGTCCTAGGTTAAATCGGCCATCGATCAGCGCGCCCCAAATGAACGCTGCGACCCCCTTCGCGTTCGCCCGCTATCTGCGATCGAGAATCGCAGAGCAGCCGCCGCTGAAAACGTGAGCCGAAATGAAAAATTCACGATGATCTGACCACTGATATGATGAACGATCGTCACCGATGAACTCCGTGCATCCATCTCCACACAACTACACCCTCGATTCGACAATCCATCGCCGATCATCAACCATCAAACGAACGGCCGAGATTTGTTCTTCAATTTCTGGACAAGCAGTGGTTCGGATTGGAAAACGAATTACAAATCTGAGATGCGCTTGTCGAGAGCTTCAAATCGATATATAATTCGATATAGTTTGAGGAGTTTGATTTTCAATTTGATTTTTGATTTGGATTTGCAAATTTGGGAATTAGGGTTTGCAGTCATTGGAAAGAGAGGAACAAATGAAATTGTACGTACAGACAAACTGAGTTGAGGAACACGAGGGTTTATAACAGGTTATTTATAGGTAGGTCAGAATTAAGATGAATGGACAAGATTTGATTAAACGATATCGACCCGAGAAGCCCGTTCTGTCTTCGGAACCAAAATGGGTCACCCCATATATCAAAATAGATTGTTTCAATATTTTTAAACTCAATGGAACAATTTTCAAGTCCTAATTCAATCGTATGAAGAAGTTATGATAAAATCAGCTTATTTCAAATTGATTTCAATTAAATTGATTTATAGGTGTTTCGAGTCCGTACGATCAAATGACAAGTCCGATCGCTACGAAACTTGAAATCCTATAATAATTCACCGTTACAGATACGATGAAACTGGTTTTGTCGAAATCCGAGTCAGTGGAAAAAATGGCTATATTTCGGTTAATTAAATAAATAATATTAAATTAATTAAATCACTTTTTCAATTCAAATTCTATGATTAACAAATTTTACCATTTTTGATTTCTTAAACATTCACAATAATTTAAACAAGTTTAGATGTCAATTTAAAGTTGATTAATTTATCAATTTCAGTGTTAAATTTCAATTTCATTAAATTCAGAAATTATAAATTAAATTCCAAAATCCATTTATTAAATTTTTAAACCTTGTTATTCATGTCTTTTATTTCAATAAGGATATAACTAACATTGGTTTATATCTTAGTACATTAATATTTCCCAATTTCATCTTAATTTCTATTTACGTAATAATTAAATATTAAATTTCATTTAATTGCAATTAATCCAATTATTATAGTTTAAATTCCAATAAATTGATAAATCTTTATTTCCATTCTTTTAAATCAACTAATTGTCATAATATGAATAAAATTAACATTATTTCCAATTATTAACTTAATTTACATTAACATAATATTTAATTACATTTATTGAAATTTATTTCCAATTTAAATTAACAAGCTAAATAAATAGGTAATATACAATAATTGTTACCATTAACTTTTAATTACACTTATAAGTTATTATTAACAAACAAATGTTACAATTACTTATATAACACTGTTTTTATCCAATTATCATTAATTATATACTAATTCATAAGTTAGTTCAATATCTACACTTGTTTCCTTATATTCAATTTATAGCCAAGTATAACATTTAAATTTATTTTCATTAATTGGCATTTCATTCAATTCATTCATTATTAACTTTAATTAACCTTTTTATGTTTCATCTTCGTTATTATTTCATTTTTAATTTACAAATTTTTATTTCTTTCAATATTAAATTACCAAAATCTCCTTAAATTAACAAATTTACATTATCGAAAATCACGGGTCGTCACAATGCTGGAGCGACCTATAAATGCTTAGTTAACCGGATGTTTAAAGATCAGATTGGGAGAACAGTGGAAGTCTATGTTGATGATATGCTCGTGAAGTCACAGCGATCAAATGACCACATTCAAGACTTGGCAGAGATGTTCGACATCCTCCGATTTTATAACATGAAGATCAATCCTTTGAAATGCTCGTTCGGTGTTGCGTCAGGAAAGTTCTTGGGCTTTATTGTTAATGCTCGAGGAATTGAAGTTAATCAAGAAAAGATTCAGGCTATTCGAGATATTCAAGCGCCCAGAACCATTAAACAAGTGCAAAGTTTGAATGAGAAGGTTGCTGCTTTAAGTCGGTTTATCTCCAGGGCAACTGATGAATGCATTACTTTCTTTGATTTGATTAGGAAGGGAAAGAGAAACTTTGAATGGACATGGCATTGTGAAGACGCGTTTCGAGCTCTGGTGAATCATTTGGAGAGACCCCCTGTCTTTTCAAAGCCGGTAGATCATGAGGAGTGGTACATTTATTTGGCAGTATCAGCATATGCTATAAGTGTCGCCTTGATTCGCGAGGAGAACCGGATTCAGAGGCTGGTATATTATGTCAGTAAGTAATTGATAGGAGCAAAAAGGAACTATTCGAAGATAGAGAAATTGGCGTACTCTTGCTAATCGCATCATGAAAACTTCATTTGTACTTCCAAGCACATATGATCAACATTTACACCGACCAGTCGTTACGACAGGTCTTACAGTAACCTGAGACGTCTGGACGGTTGCTTAAATGGAACATCGAGCTTAGCCAGTTTGACATTACTTATCTTCCTCAAAGAGCTATCTAGGTTCAAGCGCTGGCAATGTTTATAGCAGAATTTACCATACAAGACGAGCTTCCAAAAGTCAATGGAATCCCTACCGTGCGATGGAAGTTGTACACTGATGGAGCATCTAATGGTCACTGTTCCAGAGCTGGGATTGTGCTTGTAACCCCCAAAACTGGTCAATTGTTATTCTTTGAAGCTTGATTTTCTTGCTACAAATAACGAGGTTGAGTATGAAGCGTTGATTGATGGACTTAAACTTGCTAGAGAGCTCGGAGTGAAGTCTCTTGAAATCTTTTGTGACTCACAATTGGTGGTGTATCAAGTCTAAGGAGACTATTAGGCTAAGGGACAACGACTTGCCCCTTACCTTACCCGAGTTCAGGAGTTGTTTGTGGATATCGAATACTACGACATTTCACATATCCCATGTGAGAAAAATGGAGAGGCTGGTTCATTGGCAAAGTTTGCTATTACTGGCGATGCGCAATAGATGGGTTTGGTTCCGATCGAGATATTACATACCCTAAGTATAAATATGATGGAAATTGATCAAGTACTGAAAGCGGAATCCGAGAGGGAATCGTGGATGACTTCATTTAAAGATTACTTATTGCATGGAATCTTACCTAAAAAGAGAAACGAAAAGTGACAAGTCCTTCGCAAAGCTTCGCGATATATTATGCAAGAAGGAACTATGTATAGAAAAGATTTTTCCGTTCCCTTACTCCGGTGTATCGCTCATGACGAGATAAAGCGTGTTCTGAAAGAAGTTCATGAGGGAGAATGCGGCGATCACACTAGGGGGCAAACTCAGGCAAAGAAGATACTTCGTTATGGATATTTTTGGCCAATTGTAAACCGGGTTGCTGCTGATTATGTGAGATGATGTGACAGGTGCCAGATATATGTGAAAGTCCCAAGAGCTCCGCCGATAAAGATCATGCATATGGTCAGTCCATGTCCATCGGCTATGTGGGGTATTGCATCATCGACTCTATGACAATCTCTAAAAGCGGTGCGAAGTACGTTATTGTCGCGGTTGATTACTTCACCAAATGGGCCGAGGAGGAACTATTAGCTATAATCATAACCAAGAAAGTAATCAATTTCGTTATTCGAAACATCATATGTCGCTTCGATCTTCCACGAACTCTCATGACAGATAATGGGACTCAGTTCGATAGTGTTGAATTTAAAGATATTTGTCGGAGATATCGCATTGAAAAGAGGTTTGCAGCGGTTGCTCACCCTCAAGCAAATGGACCGGTTGAAGCTGTAAACAAAATTATCAAGTCTATTCTGAAAAAGTGTTTGGAGAAGGCTAGAGGCAAGTGAGTGGATGACCTTCCTACGGCGCATTGGGCTTACAGATCTACTCACAAGTCTGTGACTGGACATACTCCATTTGCTCTTGCTTACAGCTCCGAAGCTGTTATTCTGGTGGAACTCCAAGTCCCGTCTCATCGAGTGACTTACTATGACCCCAAAACGAACAAAGATCTTCTCTTGGAATCCTTGGACTTTATAGATGAGAAGTGTAACGACCCGATATTTTGGACCATTCGCGTCCATTATAAGTGTATAGGTAGACACTCATGCCGGAGTTGAATTGCTCAAAATACCGCGTTGTTAATTTAAATTTGGCAAAACTGAACATATACAGTAAATAGATATAATCACAGATCACAGAAACAGAGTAATAAATGCAGCGGAATAAAAGAGATAGTAGTTCATGAAGCTACTATATGAATATATAAATACATCAGAGTTTACAACAGAAGAGTAATACGATACATCAGAGTTAAACTAGATACAACGGAAGAGTAACAGATACAAATCAGAATACATCACTGGAAACACCGAATATCTGAAAGCTGGATAGATAGCTGGATCTCCAAGCGAGGCTCCAACTCCAAAGGTGAGTCTCGAAAGCTGAACTACTCAGTCTGACCCGAGCGTAAAGCAAAAACACAAAACACTCGAGTCAGGATTAACATTCTCATATTAATAAATCCAACTCAAGTGAAATAGCAATTGAAATACAAGTAACTCAAAGGATGTTTGGAATAACCATCCTTTAAGGATCTGTTAAACTATCTACTAGGTAGTAATGTACGCTAAGTAGATAATGTCTATCAGTAATATAAAGATATCAAAGTAGGGTTAAGCAGGGCCCATACACCTCTTAACTTGTTTATTCCCAAAAGCATATACAAGACCGTAGTTTCCCCAAAACCGGAAGTCACCAGAGGGCAATCCATATACTAAAGGTACAAATCAAAATCGTAGTGGTCGCGAATAGGATAATCAGTATGACAAGGTACATGAGGCGATACCAACTAGGATACTAGTAGTTGCCTGATCCGGACTGATGTTGGGCATAGCAGCTACTACCCCAACACCGCGAAACAACACTCCCAAATCGAGGGGTGCACCCAAATCGAATCACAAAAGTAATAGATATGGTATCGAAGAAGTGTGTCCGCTAGAGATGGCGATCCTCAATGGCCCGGCGCGGCTCCTGTTTTAGTCATGTCAAGGGTCATCCAAAATCGTTCTCTTTCTTCAGTCAACGCGTTCATCAAACCATCCACTTCGTTCTGGATCAACACTCCGCGTATAGTTATTAAAGTGGTTTCGGTTCAGATAGAGAGTATATCCATTACCGATCCCGGTCTCTTTAATAACTTTCGTAATTATTACACCGATTGGTCGTTTATATATTTCAAAAACCAAATCAATTTCAATTCAATTTCAATTCGTAAATCAACATTTCATTTGTCTTTCAAAACCCATTTCCAATAATTTACGTTTCAAAACTTCCAAATTATCATTTCAAAACCTTATAATTCAATTTCAATCTTTATTTTAAACAATTCAAACATCAATTTAAATTCGTATATAAGATTCAATTCCGAAATCATTTAAATCAATTTAATTTAACATTCAAATCTGTTTAACTTCATTTATCGATTTTATTCAATATTCGTTAAGTAAATTTATCATTCGAATCAATTATACTCAATTTCCAATTCATTAAATCAATTTCTTAAGTTCAGCTTCATTATATCAAACTTACAAATTAAATTAAATTAAATTCATCAAATCAATTCTTTACATTTCAAGTCTTACATTAATTCCAAAATATCACCTTTTCATTTCTTGTTAAAGAGAATTCAATTTCAATTATTTATTTACTTACTTAAATAATTTCCAAAACTTAATTAATAAAGAAATCTCAATTTCAATTATTACGAAGTAAAATTCACTTATTCAAAAATTCAATTTAATTTAATCATTAAATAATTCAATCTTATTTAATTATTAAATAATTCAAACTTAATTATTAAATAATTTCAAAGTTTAATAATTTCAAACTTAAATGTAATTTCAAACTTAATTATTAAATCATTTCAACTTAATTCAATCATTTCTCAGATTAAACAACATCCTTTTATCAATTTCATTTTTAATATTCTGTTTCAAATTATTAAATATTAACATTTCCTTTCATAAAAATTCTAATTTCAACTTCATTTCAAAACAATATTATTTACTTGCAAATCAATTATTGACCAAACGGGTTTATTTAATTCTAATTCTAATTTCATCTTCGTTTTAATTTTCAAATCAATTATTGACCAAACGGGTTTATTTAATTTTCTATCCTAGGTCAAAGTTCAATGTGGGTATTTATCATTTCAACCCGATTCCAATTCAATTCCAAATCAAAGCATAGTAAAGGAAACTTGCAGTGTGATAACAGGGATGGTGTCAAAGTAAATAAACAAGCAATAACAACAAACAATAACAATCCAATAATCAATTCAAATAATCCCGAAATAACCTTATTAATTCGCATTGTTATTTGTACGAATTAATATAATTATTTCTAGAATCTACACTATCATTTCATGTAGATTAAAGATTATTACATTACGGTTCTTCACTTGTCATTTATTTACAATTTCATACATCATCAATTTAACAACATACATTCAGTGGTTCAAAATGTAATTAAACAAATCCTACGTGTCAATAAATTCAACAGTTAAAGGGGTCATATTATACAAATGTCAGTTAATCAAATTTACCATTTAATTATCCTATATCAAGTTCAATTTCATGCTATTTATCATTTAACAATAACAATTTAACGTCCAATATAATCATCAACAATCAATCAATTATCAGCCAAACTGTATTATCAACGCATAAATAATTAACAGATAATGGTGTTAGATGTCACAGGTGAACTGATACAGGCAATAGCATATATAACAGTGTAATTAACTAACAGCAGCATATTTCAATTGTCGTTTCAATTGAAATCAAATTAAATAAATAAAAGAACGTTAATCGTGAGTGAGTGCTCACCTTTCGAGGCTAGATAGATTTCAGAAGGTGACACGGCTACGCACACTGATACGGACACTGAAATCGAATTTCGAATCCACGCAAAGCAAAATCGGCACGAATTTCAACGATCAAAGATGATTGGCCCGAATTTATGACAACAGATCAGATCAGAACTGGAACGATAAAGATAAACTATATAAGCGAATTGTATAACCGTCTATATTATATATACATGTATGTTTTTTTTTCAAAATTCTTTATTACAAATTAAAACACACACATAAATGCTTACTTTTTAAACATATATACATTATATTTTGAAATACATATAATTGAAAAATACTTACTTTATAAACCAATATATACAATTTCTAAAGCCATCATTTTCCAGTAAAAGAACATCAAAGTATATGACTAGCATGCATATTCTTGAACATATAAACAGACCACTATCTACTAGCAAACTGTAAAACACGTACACACCAACTTATCCATGATAAAATATATAGCATAAATATGTAAATATAAATATCTTACAAAACTATCACTTTATTTTAAAACGTATACATAAAGAAAATTAACGAATGCATATTTACTCAGATCGTAACAAGTATGCAAGCACTTATACCCAAACAGTCTTACCCTTATATGACATGAATATCTCTTTATGTAATATATACATGTTATGACCAACTCGCCTACTGCAACATGATGAGTAGAATTCTTATCCTACACGCTGAAATTTTATGTTTATAAGGATCATATTCTCACAAAAAAAATTATATATACTTTTAAAGTATAATAGAATATTCCCATTATAACATATCTACCTATATGGAATAACACATATGCACTGGCATATAACATCTTATACTAACCTGTATATATATTTACATACTATAACCTACTAACGTATGCAACATATATTCAATGTATCTAAATACCAAATGTATAAACCCAACAGTGAAAATATACAACAATCTGAAACCTTATAACTAAAAATATATATATATATATATATATGTTTTTGTACACATTTACTTTTCAAAGATAAACCAATATGCAAAATATCTATACATACAGACCCGAGTAAAACAGTTTGGCTTTAGCCATAAACCCACTCATATATATATAATAAAAACAATGCTTACTAAAATAAATACAATACTTTCAAAATATCAAAATATACACCACGTATATACATCTATATTTTGTAACATCTCCGTATAACCATGTATATTACTATTTTACACTTATATAAACTTTAACCTATATACTTTATAAAACGTATGTATATATACTAATAGGTATACTAATATATATAAACATATTCACCTACCAATACAACAGAGGAGGACGAGTGGAAGATGCGGCTATGGTGGCCGAACGTGGAGAGGCTACACACGGGGTCGAGATGGATTCTAAGGCGGTGGATCTGGTGGAGGCTCAGGTGGTGGCACGAGAGGCTGAGCGGAGAGTGAAGGTGGCTGCTGTTACTTGGGTGCGAGGTGGTCTCGGGTTGGGCTATCGGTTGGCGTGGTAGTGCAGGCGGAGGTAGGCGGAGGCACGTGTGGAGAGGGTGGTCTCTGTCGCATGGAGTTAAGACCGAGGTTGGTGGTCAGGGAGGAGAATGCGAACGGCTGGGTGATGGTCATGAAGGCTCGGCTGGGAGAATACCTCCACGTTGCGAAGGAAAGAGGTAAGCACGGAAAAATGAAGGAGATGAGTTTCGTGCGTTTGGCCATTGTTTTGCTGGTGGGAATGGTGATAGGTAGGGAGTGAATAGCTTTGTATTGTATGGTTTAGAAAATGAAGACCAAAAAAATGAAATGAACAGTACAAGCTATTAACCAATTAAGATGGAACGCCACAATAAATAAACCCGAGGAAAAGTAAAAGCCAGCATTTGTATTTGCACGAGTCATAATTGCTAATGGCTGTTCAAAGTCAAACGGTGGAATATAGAAAGTTAACAAGGACCAAAAGGTGTTACCGATACGGTTAACGACGTTACGCAAAGTGCAATGTACACTGGACTCCGAATTTGACAATCGAATATACCATAAAGATCGGTACGACGATACGATCAAAACGGTATACAGATATCAGTGGTATGATTGAACTATAAAAATTCGAATTTTCTAATAGCGAAAAATGCAAGAAAAACGCTGAAAAATAAGATCGACGAAGCCAAAGATGTCTGAATTTGGAAAAACGACAAACTGATATCTTGCTCAGAAGATGGTTTAGAATTTTTCTATGTAAAAATATTTAGGTTTCGGAAACATTTTATTTTCACCGCTTTTTAACTGATTAAATTGAAGTGAATTTACACGCGAAATAAACTTTCGTATTTTCGGACGAAAATTTACCAGTTGCTATGTTTAACTAGACGTATTCCAAATATCAAATTTATATTTCAAAATTTTATCGTTTAAAATTTCACAAAATTTTAACTAATTACGTTATTAAAACAGTTGAAATTTACGGGTCGTTACAAGAAGCGCGAAGAAGTGATTTGAGAGCAGTTGCAAACCGACATCGAGTCGCCCGATATTACAACACTAAAGTTTGATCGAGAACCTTTGAAGTTGGTGATCTCGTCCTAAAACAGGTTTTTCCGCCCCCCGTCACACATGAATCTGACATGAGAAGGACTGTATCTCATTGAACAGAGGCTTAGAGAAGGAACTTTCAAGCTAGCGACTATTGATGGCATTACACTTCCAAGAGCATGGAATAGCGAGCATTTACGATGCTATTTCACTTAGAACATTTCCATTGCATTTCAGTTCTATTTACTTTCTATATTTGCTTTAGCGTTTGATTTCTCCAAATATGTAATAAGACAGAATACTTTGTTCTTTCTCATTTGATGAATAAAGGCTCGAACTTCCTTTGCATATATGACTGTCATTGCATTACATTCTAAGTACATAATAAAACTGATTAATATCGATATTGTGATATATGAACAGGCTCCTGGAGTTTGAAATCGATTAATCATACTAATCCCCGATGAGATCGAACAAGATGAGCTCCATTAATTTTCTCAATTAACAATTCCTGCGAATGATCCCGAGGATGGGACACGCAATCGGGAACAAATGTGGTCGATAATCCAGAGATTGAAAAATTCCTACCCGGACAGTGGGGCCGAAACAAATCGGGCATGAGCCGACCGCCCACAATAAAACTCTAAGTCCCCGGAGTGTGGACCGGAGTATAAAAATATCGGGCATGAATCGACCACCCATGAGAAAACTCTAAGTCCCCGGGTGTGGACCGAAGTATAAACAAATCGGGCGTGAACCGACCGCCCATGAGAAAACTCCAACTCCCCAGAGTGTGGACTGGAGTATAAACAAATCGGGCGTGAAATGACAGCCCATGAGAAAACTCTAAGTCCCCGGAGTGTTGACCGGAGTACAAACAAATCGGGCATGAACCGACCACCCACGAGAAAACTCTAAGTCCCCGGAGTGTGGATCGAATTATAAACAAATTGGGCGTGAACCGACCGCCCACGAGAAAACTCTAAGTCCTCGGAGTGCGGACTGGAGTATAAACAAACCGGGTGTGAACCGACTGCCCACGAAATAATTCTAAGTCCCCAGTGTGTAGACTAAGACAAAAACATAAATCGAGCATGAACCGACCGCTCGCAAAATGACTCTAAGTCCCTATAGCGCGGACTGACATGTAAACTCCAACGGACAGATGAACGGATTCTGACTGTTCTCTATCCCACCAACTCCGACCTGAAACCGAGGGGAGGAATACAAACTACTAAATATTGGATATGACAGCTCATTACAGCTCCGGCTTAGCATTTTTTACGACTTAAGGCAACGACCGTAGGGAGGCTTTGAGATGGAGACAGTGAATTGATAACGGAATTTGCAATGAAAAAATTACAAGTACATTAAATGGAAAGTAATCATTCAACTATCAAAATAATGGTTCACACGATGATTAATCGAAAGCAAAAACTTTTATTCACAAGTCTTAAAATTCCATTATAAGTTATTTCAAAAAATCGAGATTCGTACCTAAACACCTATGACTGAGGAAAGAAATAATTATTCAAATTATGTACAATGACATGAAGTAATGACTACTTCTTCGATTTTCTCTCCCTCATTGGTTTTTCAGGAGTGGAGTCGATTGAGCTTCTATTTCGGGACCCTTTGTAGCCCTTGGCCGGAATGCTTGAAGAAGGAGGCATTTCACTGAGAATTGTCCTGCCTAGTGGAATAACTTGTAGTGGTACAAGATCAGGATCTTCAACTTCCACTTCGACGGGCGCGCCTTTAATTTTATGCTTTGACTTCTCCTCCTCCTCGATCTGCTCCCTCATACTGGTTTTAATAGTGTGCTCTGAAGCACCTGTGATCGTTACATCTTCTGATTCATCAATAGGGGACGAATCTTCAGGTTTATCTTCATCAAGCGCACCGATAACTTGAGCATCGAGCCCCGGAATATCGACAGTGATCGAGGCTTCGGCTGTCTTCTCCTGCTGCTCCATGGCAGCACCGCTCCTAAGAGTCTTATCAGGGCCTGGAAAACCTGCAAAAATTTAATAAAGCATGGACATTAATTGAAAGCCATTGCACATGGAGAACAAAAAAATTTTCAAATTCGAAGAAGTTCAGTATGATACCAGCATCTGGTAGACTTTCTGTAGTCAATGGAGTGCTTCCTTTGAGAATGGGAGATATCATATGTTGTCCAAAGCCAGGTCTATCTAGATCATAGCTAAGGTTTTGCTCCGTATCATGAGAAGATGATGGTCCGGCTACTTGGATAGGAGAGGAACCCTTAGGATCGATTCTGGAAGACTCAACGATATCCTCTCCTTCCTTAGTCAGTGCAGGAGCCTTAAAAAATTAAAGTTTAGCGGCGACCAGATCAGATGGTTCGTTTCCTCGAAGCACTTATCTCACAAGTTTTTCTTCATTGAATTCTGCTTCTCCTAATTCTTCCTTCTTTATCTTGACGATGTCCTCTCAGGCTTTGGCAAGTGATTCAAGATATTCCTCGCCAAGAAAGCTTAAGTCGCGGTGGAGAAGGACCTTTGCGTTATATTCTATAATTAGTGGATCGAACAAGTTCTTAATCTCATTCCTACCGGACTCGATGGAAGCCTCCAATTGGGAGTTAGCTTGTTCGAGCACTTCTTTTCTGCCCACTTCCCGGACTTCTTCCTTTAAAGCTTCAATCTTGGCAAATTGTTCATCGAGCTTTATTCTCAAGCTTCTCGCCTCGACGATTTCCTTGCGGTATCTCTACGACTCCTCTTGCGCCTCAATTTTCTCCTCCCTCTCGTTCTTTAAAATTTCTTGAAGCTCTTCAATGCGGCGAGCTGTAGTGTCTTTCTCCTTTTGCAAGGAGTCCTTTTCTAAAGCAAGTGTGTCGCTGCGTTGAAGAGCCGCTTCAAGTTCCTTCTTATGAGAAGTCTCCAGGCGACTTACCGCCTCTGCTATCTCCTTTGCATTCTTCTCAGCTTCTGCAAGTTGCGTCTTGTATTCAAGCAACTCAGTTTCTTGATGCCTGATGATATCTTTGTCGTGGATGACCTCCAACTTGAGATGGTCGATTTCATGTTGACGCTCTTAGAGACTTCGAAAACTTTCTCGACCAAATGAATGAATGATTCATGCTGAACGAATACATCACACACACTAATGAGCTTTCTTTGGCATGTCCAGGAATGACATGTATGGAGGGGAGAAATTTGAGACCATCGAAGCAGATTGTAACGACCCACTATTTTGGACCATTCAAATCGACAATAATCCACACATGTCAGACTTGAATAATACAAAATAACAGATTGTAATAAAATTTGGAGCAAATAAAATCATTCACAGAATCACAGACATAGAAATATCAGAATAACTCGCAGCGGAATTTAAAAATACCATAGTGGTTCATGAAGCCACTAAATACATAGTCTAAAATCAAATACAAAATACATAGTCTGAAACACAATATAGTTCTGAAACAAGTACAGTAGAAATCCCAAATACACAAGTCTCTAAAGCAAAAGTTGAAATAAGACAACTGAAACTGAAATAGGAAGATAACTAGATAAGCAGAATCTCCAGTGATTCCGAGCTCCAGAAAGGTGAATCCAAAGCTGTGAATACTCAGGCTGACCCGAGCGTAAAATAAAAACATAACACTCGAGTCAGGATATACATACTTATACAATGTAAACCAACTCAAATGAATTGTAGTAAAGGTACAAGTAACTTAGAAGATGCTTGGGACCGCCCATCCTCTAAGGATCCGTTAAACTATCTACTATGTAGTAATATTCGCTATTATAATAGTGTCTACATAAGTAAAATATAATCATATCAGAAAATAGCGTTAAGGGGATGGAGAACCTTAACGCGGTCGGATCTTAAAATCATAATCGTACTAAAGCTCGATATGGTAGGTGACACGGCACAACTAGGCAATGCCAGGGTAGATATACCAATTACGCACACGGACTGATGGATACGCATAGCAGCCACTACCGTTCCACCTCGAACAACATTCCCAAATCGGAGGATGGCCATCTAGTCAAATCAGTAAGAGTATAATGTCGAAGGAATGTGTCCGAGAAGAGGTGCTACCTCACTGGTCCGAGATCGCTCCTGTTTTAGCCACCTTATGCCAACTCACGGGAGTTGGGTCCACGTAATACCTTAAGGACGTCGCCACCATCCTACTTCATTCTGGAATCTCCACCGCGTACACGGTTGTCAAAGTGGTTTTCGGTATCGACAGAGAGTATGTCCATATCCGATCCCGGTCTCTTTGCCAACCAATCGTTATTATAACCCGTGGTTATAAATTTAAAACAATTTATCAAAATATACTTCGAATTAAACCATTTAAAAACAAAGTCATTATTCCTTTAAATCAATATTATATTTCCAAAATCTAACCCTTCGGAGTTCACTCATTCACTTAAACAAAACATTAAAATTTTCAGCTTCCACGACATTTAAAATGTGGCAGTAAGTTATATTCGAAACCATTTTATTTCAACAAAACAATATTTAAAATTGTTATATCAGTTCAGTTTTAAACAAAATCATATTTCAGTCTACTGCAGTCCTTAACAAGTGTTACAGTAGCTTTTCATTAGTTCAAGTTCGATTTTTGTTTCTGCTACAACAGCACTTACCAAGTACTATCGTAGCTTTAGTTCATTTTAAATCTTTTGGTTCATTTATAAAACCCACAACACTTAACAAGTGCTACAGATTCTACCTAGTTAAAACTTATAAAATCATACATTAAAATGTTCAGTTCAATCCTTTGACAAATTTTATTTCAAAGAAATTTTACAAGTTAAAACCAAACTTACCAAATTTGCTTATTACATTCATTTCAACACTTAAACTTAAACTTCATTTTTTCCACAAATTTAAAACTAAATTTCAATTTCAATTAAATTAACTTAAGTTTTCATCTTTCCTTTTTTTTTTCCTTTTTCCAAAATTTCAAAATTTAAGTTTCGTTTAAAACCAATATTCCTCCATTTATTTATATTTATCACATAGAAAAATCATTTCTATTTTTAATAAATCATTTAAAAATTCGGTTTAAATCAAATTAAATATTATTACAATTTCTAAATTATCTACAAATATTCAGAAAAATGCATAAAAATAACCACGGGCCTGTATAATATTTTCTAGCCTAATTCAAGTGATACGGATACTATATCATTTCAATCCGTAATTTACAAAGAAAAATCCGGGTTTTATCATTTCAAACCCGCAATCCCAAGTAAATAAAATTTAATTGAAAATCGCTCAAGCCTATCATTTCAGCCCATAACGACCTTCCCTTATTCTAAAGTCCGTTCGGGTATGTATCATTTCAACCCATAGTGATTCTATTCTAAAGGGAACTTGCAGTGTGATTTAACAGAATAGAATAACAGTAAAATAAGAACAGATATAACAGATTATACGATATGCAGTTTTAACAATTAACATCAACTATAAATAAATCACAGGTAATTATAACATCATTTATTTATTTATTTATTTCTACACATTCAATTGCGGTCGTTTCACAATTTTATAAGTATGAATATTCATGTGAGATTTACTCACCTCTACAGAGCTGGAGATTCGGAACGAAAGAAATACGAAGCCAATCGAAAGCACGCGGATAGTACGATCAGTCGTTAGCGGATGCGCCAACTGGATTCAAACCAAAAGCACAGTAAATAACCAACTCTAAGATTTCACGAAGAATGAATTTTCAACGAAGCGAATCAACGATAAAGTAACAGGTTGAAAAATTTAAAACACTAGCACGACCACTTTTGAAATACCGATTAAAACTTTTAAAATCGCAACGTGACAAAACAAATATTTTTTTCTGTTTTCAAAACAAGGTTTAGTATACTTTTTTTTTTCTTCGAAATAAAGCTCTGGAAACCCAAAAATCAAAAATATAAATCTAAACTTCAAAACAACAGAGAACAGAGGTGACACCTAACTTTCGTTCATTATCTATTGCTTTACTCCCTATTTCAAACAACTCAGTGGAATATCCACATACCAAATACAAGGCACGGTGATTATCAAGACTTCACAACTACAGGCTCGCTACAATCTCGGCAAGGCTGGTGGAGGAGCTGGAGGCGGTCTGGCGTGCGTCAGGTAGGGTGCGTGGGACTCGTGGTGATCTGGTGGCGACTGGCCATGGTGGATCTGGGCTGTGAACGGCATGGGTAGGGCTGACTGATCTCGTGGTATTGGAGGCATGGGTGTCTGGCCTGGGTTGGAGGCGTGGGCTGGCACGGATCTGGCGAAGGGGATTGGTGGTGGAATGTGTAGGACTGACGAAGGGGTTGCGTTCTGGTGGCTTGGACGCGGTCTGGAGTGACGTGGAGGCGATAACGAATTGGGTTCGGTGGTCTGAACGGTGGGTCTCGGCATGGGACGTGATGGTGGCTGTGGTGACAGGGATGACGCGGCAGGGCTGCTGGTTGGGGCGTAGGATTGGACTCGGGTAGGCTGGTGGATCTCGGCCTGGCGTGATGTCTAGGCGTGATGGTGGCAGGTGGTAGGCCAGGGGTGGCGTATGGCTGACGTGGAGGTGGGGATTGGCGTGGTCTCGGTTGAAGTTGTAGACGCGGCTGTCATCTGGACGTGGATAAGGCTGTGGGAAATCTCTGGCGTGGGGTTGGCCACGGTCTGGGTTGTGGAGTTGAAGGTTCTCACAGTGAAGGTTATAGGGTAGGCCAGGGAATAAGGCAAGACACATCACAATTTAAAAGGTAAAGAAAGCATGGGTTGGAGACGAAAAATCAAAATATAAAAATGAAAAGAAGAAAAATTTACAGAGGCAAGCCATTACCTGGAAGATGAGCACGCAAGAGAGAAAAATGGAGTTGAAATAAAACTGCAGTTTGGAAAATAAGTTTGAACGAGGAATAGATTTAGGCAATAAATTATATTAAAGTGGAGGAACGAGTGGAAGGCCAAAGGGAAAGAAAAATCTTCCACGTGCACGAATTAATGCAAAATTTTTGGGCAAGAGTTTGAATTTCTCAAAATAAAATATACGGGTGAAACTTGCACTGCCAATGCATACAAATTCAAATGGACGGTGAAAACAAAAGAGATTTTAAAACGCCCAAACAACGTACAATTTGTTTTATTTCTTTTATTAAATAAATTAAATAAATGTTAACGGTTTCTTAAAAATATAACGTAACTTTTTAACCCGAATTTAAAATAGTTATTATCATCATTAATAAGATTTTATTCTACTGTAAAGTTAAGAACGGACAAAACGTAACGAAATGTAACGTTTTAAATTTTCGTTTTATACGAATTTCTACAATTTATTTCAAAATGTTTTGTTTTTAAATTAAAATTTCGCTTTAAAATATCGGGCTGTTACACTCTCCCCCACTCAAAGCTTTTCGTCCTCGAAAAGGAACGAAGAAGGAAAACAAAGAAAGATAAGACAGAATAGTAAAGTACCTGAAATAAACAATTCCGGATTCGAAGCACGAATGCTCTCCTCCGTCTCCCAGGTGCAATCCCGTTCATCAGTGCTCCACTGCACTTTGACCAGGTTGACAGATTTTCTTCTTAGCTGCTTCGTACCTCGATCGACGATACGAAGTGGCTTCCTCTCAACAGTCAGATTTGGCTCAATATCCAAACTATCAAGAGCTGAAGGCTGAATAATAAGAGATGGATCATGCAGATAGCGACGAAGATGAGATACATGAAAGACGTTGTGAATTCCAGAAAATTTCTCGGGTAAATCCAGACGATAAGCAAGAGAACCAATTCTTTCCAAAATGCGGAAAGGACCAACGAATCTAGGAGATAGCTTTCCTCTACGACCAAAATGAATAACATTCCTTAAGGGAGAGACCTTAAGGAAAACCAAATCACCAACTGCAAACTCTAAACTCCGTCTTCGACGATCAGCGTACTTCTTCTGTCTATCTTGAGCAATCCTCATCTTTCTCTTAATCTCTTCAACTCTCTCTGAAGCTTCCAAAACCATCTCAGGACCAAGAACCAATCGATTACCGGATTCAATCCAACAAGAAGGAGATCTACAAGGTCGTCCGTAAAGAGCAGAAAATGGAGATGTCTCAATACTGGCCTGATAACTATTGTTATAAGTGAACTCGACAAGATGGAGATGATCTTCCCAAGATCCTCCATAATCAAGCACACAAGCACGAAGAAGATCTTCTAAAATCTGATTCACCCTTTCCGTTTGACCGTCAGTCTGTGGATGGTAAGCAGTGCTCAGATTTAGATGAGTACCCAAGGAATCCTGAAAGGCTTTCCAAAATCTACTAGTAAAGATAGGATCACGATCACAAACGATACTGAGAGGAACACCATGGAGACGAACAATCTCCCTCATGTAAATCTCAGATAAACTAGAAGCTGAACGGGTAGACTTGACCGGAATGAAATGAGCTGATTTGGTCAATCTATCCACAATAACCCAGATACTCTCGTTACCCTTCCTACTCCTCGGTAAACCATCAATGAAATCCATAGAAACTTGTTCCCACTTCCAATTGGGAATCTCAAGAGGCTGCAATAAACCAGGGGTCTTCTGATGATCTGCCTTGACTTGCTGACAAGTCGCACACCTATTGACGAAAATGGAAATATCTCGCTTCATACCTTTCCACCAATATAACTTCTTCATATCCTGATACATCTTGGTTACGCCTGGATGAATAGAAAGTCTGGACTGATGATTCTCCCGAAGTAACTCCTGTCTCAATCCATCAACATTCGGGACACAAATCCTATTATTAATCCTCAATACACCCTTATCGTCAATCTGAGCTCCATTACCATCAAGACTACTACCTCCAACTCTACTTCGAACATTCTCCTTAATCAATCTAAGCATCTGATCCTCATCCTGTCTAGCCATAATACGATCCACAAGAGGCGAAGAAACAACAATCTGACACAACAAAGCTTTCTTCCTACTCAAGGCATCCGCCACTACATTAGCCTTTCCCGGTGTATAGTTGATGTCGAGGTCATAAGAAGCAAGGAACTCCAACCACCTAACTTGTCTCTGATTCAAATCTTTCTGAGAGAAAATATACCTCAAAGACTGATGATCAGTGAAAAGCTCAAACCTGGTACCTAACAGATGATGTCTCCAAAGCTTCAAAGCGAAAACAACTGCAAGCAACTCTAGATCATGGGCAGCATAATTTACTTCATGAGTCTTCAACTGTCTACTAGCATAAGCAATCACTCTACCATCCTGCATCAGAACAGCTCCCAAACCTTCTCTACAAGCATCAGTGTATACCGTTAATCCCTCATCTCCATTTGGAACGGTAAGAACAGGTGCAGAAGTAAGCTTGTCTTTTAACTCATTGAATGCGGCTTCACACTTACTACTCCAAATAAACTTAGCATTCTTCCGAGTCAAAGCAGTGAGAGGTGCAGCAATCCGAGCGAAATTCTCAATGAATCTCCGGTAATAACCGGCGAGGCCCAGAAAGCTATGGATATCAGTAGGAGTCTTAGGAGTTTCCCAATCCTGTACAGAATAGGGAAAAGAAGGATAATAGAAAAGATAGAGTAAATTGAAATGAACCAATGAAAGAGAAAGAAAGGAGAACTTACATTGATCGCAGCGATCTTGACTGGATCAACTGAAACTCCATTACTAGAAACAATATGCCCGAGAAATCGGACTTCATCCTTCCAGAAATGGCATTTGGAAAATTTAGCTTTTAATTGATGCTTTCGAAGAGTCTCAAGAACAGATTTCAAATGTGACTCATGTTCTTCTTCAGACTTGGAGAATATGAGGATATCATCCACAAAGACTAGAACAAATTTATTAAGCACATCACGGAAAACACGATTCATCAAGTCAACAAAGAAAGCGGGAGCATTAGTCAAACCAAAAGGCATGACTAACCATTCGAAGAATCCATTTTCAGTACGGAAAGCAGTCTTAGGAATACTTTCCTCAGCAACTCTGAGTTGGTGAAAACCTGTGGCTAGATCAAGCTGAGAGAAAACAATAGCACCATAAAGCTGATCAAACATGTCATTGATGCGAGGCATTGGATATCTATTTTTCATAGTGAGTTTGTTCAACTCCCTATAATCAACACACATCCGAAGAGAACCATCGGACGTGGTGACGAAAACCACCGCGGCTCCCCATTCAGAAAAACTAGGTCTGATCAGACCCTTGGAAGATAGGTCTTCAATTTGTTTCCTTAACTCAACCTTCTCGCGGGGTGCCATTCTTCTAGGAGGAAGAACTATAGGTCGAGCTCCAGGAATGAGGTCGATGCGGAAATCAATTTCCCGCTTGGGAGGTAAAGCAGTAACTTCACCAAATACATCCGGGTAGTGATTAACTACACGGGTTGACTGAAGATCATCAATAGAAGCATCCAAAGAAAAGATAAAGCTACCAGCATAATCATGAGGCATACGGCCCTGAATAAGTAAAGAATTTCCTCGATCATCCTTAAGAGAAACAATTCGGGATTTACACGAAATACGGGCATCGTGTCTATCAAGCCAATCACTTCCGAGCAACAAATCAAAAGCATCGAAACCAAGGATATAGAAATCGCCACTAAAACTATGATCGGAATGGAGGAGTTTCACATGCTTACAAATCTTATTAAGATTTGCAGGGCCACCAATAGGATTAGAAACACAAAGAGGAACAGAAGCATACTCAGGGGAAAGGAGATGTTCAAACTTATTACACAGGTCATCAGAAATAAAACTATGTGAAGCACCAGTATCAAATAAAACACGAACAGGATGATGAAATAAAGTAAAGGTGCCTTGAAGAGTACCTTGACTATCGCTAGGAGCAGGAGTAGGTGCGGGAGCAGGTGATGAAGCAGATGTGACAGCAAATACGCCAGATGGCTTTCCCTTCTGATATAAAGGACAGTCCTTCCTAAATGACCCGGCTGAAGACAAACATGACAAAGATCGTTCCTGGTAACCTGGGGTGGAGGAACAGCAGCACTGGACGGATTAGGGCAACTATTGGCATAGTGTCCCTTTTGGTCACATTTGAAGCAAGTAATGGAGGAAAGATCAATAGGGTGTCTCTGAGAAGGAGCAGATGCTGAAGATCCCAAGCCCGCATGTTTGATCCAATTCTTCTTCTGCTGGTGGAAGTTGGGCTTTCTCTTCTTGGAATTTGCAGAGGAAGATTGTGAGACATGTGTACCAGAAGTAGCAGGACCCTTGGAAGTAGGGTTCTCATAGCGGATAGCCATATCCATGAGCTCAGTAAATGTGCCATGAACATGTGAAATAAGGCGATCGTAGAACTCTGGGCGAGCTCCAGAAATGAACTTCTCATTCTTTTTTAGCTGAGTGTCGATAAGACCAGGACCGAATTTTGAAAGTTCATTGAACTTCCGTTCATACTCTGAGAAGGACATGGTACCCTGCTTGAGGTCCATGAATTCACGATAAAGCTGAGATTTTCCTGCTTCGGGCATCCATTTTGCCACAAAAGCCTCCCTGAAAGAAGATACAAATCGAACTTAAGATAGATTCGAAAAGAAAGGAAATGGGGAAAAATTCAAGTTAACACAAAGGATACCTGAACTGCTCCCACGAAAGATCACCTTCGTTAGTGTGAGTCGTAACAGACTCCCACCAATCTAGGGCTGACTCTTGCAGCTGCCATGCCGCTAACTGACGCTTCTGGGCATCAGTGATCTCTAAACCAGTAAAGATTCTTTCCAAACTTCTTAGCCATTGCTGGGCTTCGATGATACTTTCTGAACCGGTGAATTTAGTGCCACCGAGCTGAGAGAATTCCTTGCAAAGGACTGTAAACTTAACGGGTGCAACAGGTGGAGGAACTGGGGCAATACCACGACCCCTACCTCTAGCATTTCCACGATTCATCCTGGAAATATCAAGAATTAATTTAGGACAAGGTACAAAGAAGACTAAGATAAGTTAAGATAAAAACACGATAAGATCACTTGGATGAATATCCTACTAACAAAATTCCTAACAAGGTAGATACGGAAAGAAGGAAGTTTAGAAAAATTCTTCTTAAAACAAGAAAACTTCATATCAAAATAATCTTTGAAAAATTATTTGAAAAATCATTTAAAAATCATTTTATACTTTAAAAATACGTTCACTCACAAGGAAATGATTCTGAGTTTGATTTCACTCATTCTAGGGTATTTCTACCCTATCTCTAATGAGTTTTTGCTCCATAGGCTAAGGTTTGCCTAAAACCTCGCTCCGATACCAAATGTAACGACCCACTATTTTGGACCATTCAAATCGACAATAATCCACACATGTCAGACTTGAATAATACAAAATAACAGATTGTAATAAAATTTGGAGCAAATAAAATCATTTACAGAATCACAGACACAGAAATATCAGAATAACTCGCAGCGGAATTTAAAAATACCGTAGTGGTTCATGAAGCCACTAAATACATAGTCTAAAATCAAATACAAAATACATAGTCTGAAACACAATATAGTTCTGAAACAAGTACAGTAGAAATCCCAAATACACAAGTCTCTAAAGCAAAAGTTGAAATAAGACAACTGAAACTGAAATAGGAAGATAACTAGATAAGCAGAATCTCCAGTGATTCCGAGCTCCAGAAAGGTGAATCCAAAGCTGTGAATACTCAGGCTGACCCGAGCGTAAAATAAAAACATAACACTCGAGTCAGGATATACATACTTATACAATGTAAACCAACTCAAATGAATTGTAGTAAAGGTACAAGTAACTTAGAAGATGCTTGGGACCGCCCATCCTCTAAGGATCCGTTAAACTATCTACTATGTAGTAATATTCGCTATTATAATAGTGTCTACATAAGTAAAATATAATCATATCAGAAAATAGCGTTAAGGGGATGGAGAACCTTAACGCGGTCGGATCTTAAAATCATAATCGTACTAAAGCTCGATATGGTAGGTGACACGGCACAACTAGGCAATGCCAGGGTAGATATACCAATTACGCACACGGACTGATGGATACGCATAGCAGCCACTACCGTTCCACCTCGAACAACATTCCCAAATCGGAGGATGGCCATCTAGTCAAATCAGTAAGAGTATAATGTCGAAGGAATGTGTCCGAGAAGAGGTGCTACCTCACTGGTCCGAGATCGCTCCTGTTTTAGCCACCTTATGCCAACTCACGGGAGTTGGGTCCACGTAATACCTTAAGGACGTCGCCACCATCCTACTTCATTCTGGAATCTCCACCGCGTACACGGTTGTCAAAGTGGTTTTCGGTATCGACAGAGAGTATGTCCATATCCGATCCCGGTCTCTTTGCCAACCAATCGTTATTATAACCCGTGGTTATAAATTTAAAACAATTTATCAAAATATACTTCGAATTAAACCATTTAAAAACAAAGTCATTATTCCTTTAAATCAATATTATATTTCCAAAATCTAACCCTTCGGAGTTCACTCATTCACTTAAACAAAACATTAAAATTTTCAGCTTCCACGACATTTAAAATGTGGCAGTAAGTTATATTCGAAACCATTTTATTTCAACAAAACAATATTTAAAATTGTTATATCAGTTCAGTTTTAAACAAAATCATATTTCAGTCTACTGCAGTCCTTAACAAGTGTTACAGTAGCTTTTCATTAGTTCAAGTTCGATTTTTGTTTCTGCTACAACAGCACTTACCAAGTACTATCGTAGCTTTAGTTCATTTTAAATCTTTTGGTTCATTTATAAAACCCACAACACTTAACAAGTGCTACAGATTCTACCTAGTTAAAACTTATAAAATCATACATTAAAATGTTCAGTTCAATCCTTTGACAAATTTTATTTCAAAGAAATTTTACAAGTTAAAACCAAACTTACCAAATTTGCTTATTACATTCATTTCAACACTTAAACTTAAACTTCATTTTTTCCACAAATTTAAAACTAAATTTCAATTTCAATTAAATTAACTTAAGTTTTCATCTTTCCTTTTTTTTTCCTTTTTCCAAAATTTCAAAATTTAAGTTTCGTTTAAAACCAATATTCCTCCATTTATTTATATTTATCACATAGAAAAATCATTTCTATTTTTAATAAATCATTTAAAAATTCGGTTTAAATCAAATTAAATATTATTACAATTTCTAAATTATCTACAAATATTCAGAAAAATGCATAAAAATAACCACGGGCCTGTATAATATTTTCTAGCCTAATTCAAGTGATACGGATACTATATCATTTCAATCCGTAATTTACAAAGAAAAATCCGGGTTTTATCATTTCAAACCCGCAATCCCAAGTAAATAAAATTTAATTGAAAATCGCTCAAGCCTATCATTTCAGCCCATAACGACCTTCCCTTATTCTAAAGTCCGTTCGGGTATGTATCATTTCAACCCATAGTGATTCTATTCTAAAGGGAACTTGCAGTGTGATTTAACAGAATAGAATAACAGTAAAATAAGAACAGATATAACAGATTATACGATATGCAGTTTTAACAATTAACATCAACTATAAATAAATCACAGGTAATTATAACATCATTTATTTATTTATTTATTTCTACACATTCAATTGCGGTCGTTTCACAATTTTATAAGTATGAATATTCGTGTGAGATTTACTCACCTCTACAGAGCTGGAGATTCGGAACGAAAGAAATACGAAGCCAATCGAAAGCACGTGGATAGTACGATCAGTCGTTAGCGGATGCGCCAACTGGATTCAAACCAAAAGCACAGTAAATAACCAACTCTAAGATTTCACGAAGAATGAATTTTCAACGAAGCGAATCAACGATAAAGTAACAGGTTGAAAAATTTAAAACACTAGCACGACCACTTTTGAAATACCGATTAAAACTTTTAAAATCGCAACGTGACAAAACAAATATTTTTTTCTGTTTTCAAAACAAGGTTTAGTATACTTTTTTTTTTCTTCGAAATAAAGCTCTGGAAACCCAAAAATCAAAAATATAAATCTAAACTTCAAAACAACAGAGAACAGAGGTGACACCTAACTTTCGTTCATTATCTATTGCTTTACTCCCTATTTCAAACAACTCAGTGGAATATCCACATACCAAATACAAGGCACGGTGATTATCAAGACTTCACAACTACAGGCTCGCTACAATCTCGGCAAGGCTGGTGGAGGAGCTGGAGGCGGTCTGGCGTGCGTCAGGTAGGGTGCGTGGGACTCGTGGTGATCTGGTGGCGACTGGCCATGGTGGATCTGGGCTGTGAACGGCATGGGTAGGGCTGACTGATCTCGTGGTATTGGAGGCATGGGTGTCTGGCCTGGGTTGGAGGCGTGGGCTGGCACGGATCTGGCGAAGGGGATTGGTGGTGGAATGTGTAGGACTGACGAAGGGGTTGCGTTCTGGTGGCTTGGACGCGGTCTGGAGTGACGTGGAGGCGATAACGAATTGGGTTCGGTGGTCTGAACGGTGGGTCTCGGCATGGGACGTGATGGTGGCTGTGGTGACAGGGATGACGCGGCAGGGCTGCTGGTTGGGGCGTAGGATTGGACTCGGGTAGGCTGGTGGATCTCGGCCTGGCGTGATGTCTAGGCGTGATGGTGGCAGGTGGTAGGCCAGGGGTGGCGTATGGCTGACGTGGAGGTGGGGATTGGCGTGGTCTCGGTTGAAGTTGTAGACGCGGCTGTCATCTGGACGTGGATAAGGCTGTGGGAAATCTCTGGCGTGGGGTTGGCCACGGTCTGGGTTGTGGAGTTGAAGGTTCTCACAGTGAAGGTTATAGGGTAGGCCAGGGAATAAGGCAAGACACATCACAATTTAAAAGGTAAAGAAAGCATGGGTTGGAGACGAAAAATCAAAATATAAAAATGAAAAGAAGAAAAATTTACAGAGGCAAGCCATTACCTGGAAGATGAGCACGCAAGAGAGAAAAATGGAGTTGAAATAAAACTGCAGTTTGGAAAATAAGTTTGAACGAGGAATAGATTTAGGCAATAAATTATATTAAAGTGGAGGAACGAGTGGAAGGCCAAAGGGAAAGAAAAATCTTCCACGTGCACGAATTAATGCAAAATTTTTGGGCAAGAGTTTGAATTTCTCAAAATAAAATATACGGCTGAAACTTGCACTGCCAATGCATACAAATTCAAATGGACGGTGAAAACAAAAGAGATTTTAAAACGCCCAAACAACGTACAATTTGTTTTATTTCTTTTATTAAATAAATTAAATAAATGTTAACGGTTTCTTAAAAATATAACGTAACTTTTTAACCCGAATTTAAAATAGTTATTATCATCATTAATAAGATTTTATTCTACTGTAAAGTTAAGAACGGACAAAACGTAACGAAATGTAACGTTTTAAATTTTCGTTTTATACGAATTTCTACAATTTATTTCAAAATGTTTTGTTTTTAAATTAAAATTTCGCTTTAAAATATCGGGCTGTTACACAGATTTTCAGAAAAGTAGCTTTAAGTTCAGCTAACTTTTCTGTTGTAGTAAAATCGAGAACGGCAACCAGCGGAAGTGGATCAGAAGTGGCAAGTGGGTGCTTGCCGGAGCACCGCTCACATGACTGCCTTGAACTAGAGGAGCCAGAATGCTGCTCGTGAGGCACGGCGGCGTGAGGGCCGCGATACGAAGATTTTTCTCCACTATAAGCAGGAAGGTTGGAGTGTTCGTCATGACGAGAAACATGGAATTGGGACTTCCGCTTGGATGAGGAAGAAGGTTCCCTCGAATAATAGTCTTTACCTCGTCCGTCATCTTTCTCTCTACGTTGCGCAAATTTAGAGTCCCGGCTTGGACGGTGATAAGTAGAAGAGCCTCAGAGATGATCGAAGGCACGAGGACATTGCACCTGTAAAAAAGAAAAAAAAACAAATAAGAGCATATTAAAAGTTGTCGTACAAAAGATTAATAACAAGTGTGCAGTGGAGTGCAAGTGTTTGTGAGTGTCCTAGTGTTACCCCCCAACGAACTGGTAGCGGTGGCACATCGGAGTGCTCTCCCCTTTATTGGAAGGTTGAATGCCTTTGTCGCTTCTAGTAGGAGAGTTGAGTCCCTCAATATTAATATTGGGAAAGTCGTAGGACATTATATCATTTGGAATTTGGAGGTCAAAGAATCCTTTTAACGAACTTTCCAGTCGATAAGAAGATGACTCCTCTCCGAGGGGAGTAATAACGAATTCTAGATCTGATCTGGCCTTTCTTTTGCGTAGTCGGTACACCAACTTCTTCTTTCTCTTCGGAGGTGTTTGCGATTGCCGGACTTACGACGGACCAGCCATCGGCGCTTTTTTAAGGCTGTGTCATCATCTCCAGGTTTTTCAGCTTGAGAATCTTTGATTTCCCCTTCTTCGGTACCTCCTGAGTCCCCTCAGCCGGGGGCACGACGGGGCTGATTGTTTCTTCTCTTCGTTCAACAACAATCTTTGGAACTGCTTGGCTTCCGGGGAGTTCGATTCTACGGTCGTCCTTCAATAGCCCGAATAAAGATAGTAGCTCGTCAGTTACGAGGAGTTTAATATCCTAGTCCTTAACGGGAGTGTCGCGGATGGCGACGACGGCTCAGAAAACTTGGCGCCTTCGGGACGTGGACGAACACCTGAAAATGCTTCGGATGTTAGTATATTCAAAGGAGAAGTTATGACTTTAGTAACTTAAAAGGAAAACGAAAATAACACTTACGTCCTTCTAACCATCTCCTTGCGAAGCCGGGAGGACATCACATGTAGAATCACTCATGCTTAAATAATTAAAGTTTGTTCCATGCGTCCGTCAAGACTTGACAGTTTGGCGAAGGTTCAAGGAAGACATAAGAAGGACTCCATGACCGTCTTTTAAAGTTATAGATGAATTTGATGTCTTCGGGAGTCAACGAACGAAATAGAACATTCATGAATAAAAGGAACGTCTCGTGAATAAAAGCGTAGCTATTAGAATGCTACTGAGTAGGGGTGATCCCAAGATACCTCAACATCTCCCGAACGAAGGAGTTACAAGGTGGAACGCATCCAGCCTAACACATGAACTTGTTACACGTTGTATATCCGACTGGGGAAAGTGAGGTCTATCTCGCCTTGTTGGAACTAAAACATCTTCGAACGGGATCCTGTGGATAGAGCACAATCGACGAAGAGCGGCTTCGCCGATTCGAGAAGCTTGTGAGTCGATAGGGTTATCCAAAACAATGGCACCCTCAACGGCACCAGGAGCCGGGCAGATGGTTTTTGTTGGTAGAATTGGAATATCGGAGAAGAGATTAATTTGAGGATTAGATGCTTCTGGTTGGTCTGCATAGTGGCTCGAAGAAGGTCTTTCGGATATAGTGGCAAAACTTGATTTTTCTTCGAAACCGATGTGTCTCGTCGCTGATTCAGAAGACATGTTGATTGGATGCTTCATGCATCTGGAATCTATGTCAGCTATACTCAGTAGACAATCAAGATTAGAAATAATAACTTGTTCCCCCATGTCAAGTGTGAACTAGTGCAGTGCAGTGTGAAACAAGCATAAACGGTTTAAAATCAGAAAAGCAAGAATAAAATGATGAGACTTGGAGTGTTGTCCAGAAAGACCGTCATCGCTGACCGTCTCAATCGACAAGCAAGTTGATCGGCAACGAAAGCTTTAGGATAAGTTATCGGCATATTGAATTATGAAATTTATTATCCAAGTTTATTAGCTAGTTTTTTACTTAGTCCATATTGAGAAGTCCAGAAGTTTGTTCGTTTAAGATTAAGTCCGACAGTCCAAGTATGTAAGTCGCGTTGTCCTTAGTCATCTTATATTCAGGCAAGGCAGTATGAAGTTAAGTGTTCAAACGACTTAGATTAAGTTGGTCTTTAGTGTCAATACTGATCCCTTCACTCTATGCTGATCCCTTACCCCAACCATTTTGTACCGATCCTTACACCTAAGTTACCAACACCGCTTCCTCGTCTAACTGTCAACACCGATCCCCCGTAAACCATCTCCTACTGAACACTCTTCGTAGCTACTTCTTGCTAATCCCTCATCTAAACAATCCTCTTCCCCGATCCATCACCAAACAACTTTACACTGATCCCTCATCAACACACATCCTACCGAACCCTTTCCTAAACCTACCCATACCGACCCCTCATCCAATATAACCTCCTCACTGATCCTTCGCCTAACTTCTCATCATCCCATCGCCATTCTATCCAATACCGAGCCTTATCCCACTATCTCCTTTCAAATCCTAAAGCATTGACTTTCCTCCATCCGTTCAAGGACACCGGCCGAACCCTCCTCTTCCTTCTCCTTCGTCTTCTCCTCCTCTCCCGCATGTCTTACCCACTAAGTTATACACCAAAAAGACACTCCAACTCAGCAAAGCTCGAGATTCATAACTAAATTACACGAGTAAAGGAGAATTCGTACTTATGTATACCAAATCAATCTACAAGCAAGTTTCAGGGCTTGGGATTGCAGATGAAGGAAAGGCGGTTTTGAGAAAGAGCTCGATTTCGTGTTTAGATTCGAGATTTGGGGTTGGAGAATTTGTGTTTATCAAGGAGGCACTGGATTGCGTGGGTTCGATATAAAGATTTTTGTTTAAAGGCAGGTAAAAATGGTAAAGTGAAATTGGAGAAGTAAAAAGTAAAGAAAGATAGGGAGGAGATTAGTATCTATACACAAAGATATGGCGACATAACCGGTCGCAGTAGGTAGACTAGGTCGGGAATGGAGAGGGGTCGACATTGGACTTGCGAACCCTATTCACGTGGCCATAGCAAGGGATCGATATGTCGAATGTCGATCCCTCCACATAAAAACAAGAGGAAGAAGAAAGGAAAAGGAGAAAATGAATTAAATGGAAAATGGAAAAGGAAAATGATGGGTAACTGAAAAGTAAATGATAATCATCATTATGAAGATTTGGCTGCAAGCGCGAGTATGCAGAATATTATAAAAATTGGCAACGACCTGTGCACGTTCGAACACGTCCGGGAGCCAACAACAGAAACATGCATATGGATATGCACAAGAACGATTTAAAAGTTCGACTTTTTGAAATCAACTGAAAACTCTCAAGTTCGAAGTTGGATCAGATGAAAGAAGGCCTATAAGTCCCGCATGACTGGATTTGTATATGCTAATGGAATACGACATCGGACTTGTATGATTGAAAGTCGATAAAGGGATAGAAATCAGTCGGGAGGTTGAATGGACTTCTTTCCGATAACTCGGACTTTTCTTTCGATTCAAAGCACGTCATGTTACTCACGAGACGTAATTTGGGGGGCAAGTGTTACCTGGTACCATGACCCGGCTATATTGGACTGATCATGCAAGATAGACTCGACTATTGTCAAGAATGATGACCGTGAAGCTGTAACGACCCGTAAATTTCAGTGGTTTTATTTATTTAATTAATTGAATTTTGTGAAATTTTAAGCGATAAAATTTTGAAATATAAATTTGATATTTGGAATGCGTCTAATTAAACATAGCAACTGGTAAATTTTCATCCGAAAATATGAAAATTTATTTCGCGCGTAAATTTACTTCAATTTAATCAGTTAAAAATTGGTGATAATAAAATGTTTTCCAAACCTAAATATTTTTACATAGAAAATTTGTAAATCATCTTCTGAGTGAGACGTCATCTTTCGTTTCGTCAAATTTGGACATCTATTGCTTCGTTTATCTTAATTCTGGCTGAATAGCAGCATTTTCGGTACCGATTATCGACTTTTGATCGGATGATCGTACCACAAATATCTGTGTACCGTTTTGATCGTCTCGTCGTGCTGATCTTCACGGTATATTCAACTCTGCAAATTTGAGATCCGGTACGCGTCGAAAAGAATAAACAGTTCACCGTAACGGTGCCGAATTTTGACTTTACATTTTCCCAATCCTTTTCAAATCTTTACCGTGCAGCTCAAACAAATAATCAATTGCATTAAATAGCTTCTTAGCTGAAATCAAGGGAATTGGACCGTTAACTTATTTTTATTTGGTTTTATTAGTTGCCCAGCTATTTCTGTACGTTGCATTTTATTTGCTCAAACCTCTCATTTTCCATTTATATTATCCTCTGACCTTTTCCTCTCAGATCTGTTCTTACTCCTACTTTATTCATTCTGAAAATTTTGTATGAAACAAACTTCATTTCGAAGCTGAACCGCATCCTTCTCCAACCACATTCACCTCCCACGCCATAACCTTCACCTCTCCGATTCAGTACACCCGAACCTTCCTCCACCCTCCTCGTCCACGTCCTGGCCCTCCGCGTCAACCCAGCCTGCCTGCCGACTCCGCCTGCTCCAGATCTGCCTCATGAACCCACGGTGCCACCTCCAATTCTTCGGCAACCCATAGCCTCCCACGCAAACCCACCATCTTCCTCCTCTCGCCTTCGCACTGGTGCACCAAGCCTCGCCTAACCATCATCTTCCATCTCACCGAACCCATCATCACCCACCACGTCATCGATCACCTCACTTCTCCCATCCGCCTCCGCCCTAACCGTTACCCCCTTCGCAACCAAACCCAGTCGTGTCCCAGGCCTCCAATCCAAGCAGAGTTTCCCGACCTACCCGAGCATCCACTACCGAAGCACCGCATCTCCCATCTCCACGCGTGTGACTACCGATCACATCAACCAATTCTAGGCATGCTGATCGCCATCTATTCTTTCTAGTTCCCCTACCTGAGCCATCAATGGTAGCTCGCAGTCAGGCCTTCACCACCAAAGCCCGCCTCCCTCCACGACCTTCAGTTTCCAGTGTGTCAGCCTCCTATCACCGAGGCCATGACCTCCACCAACCAACCATGTTATCAACCAAACCCACCAACATCTCAAGGACCGCGTCCCCAAGCCCGGCGCCGAACTCAAATCATTTGCGCATCCCCTCTTTGTATATTAAGGTATTATTATATATATATATATATATTATATCATGTCAGATTGTGTATATATATGTGTGCTTTACAGCTTGCATTAATTTGTTTATCAGAAAAAAATTATATATATAAAATATTAAAGTAATGTGGTTGTGTATATATTAGCTTTTATATATATATAAGTATTCTGTTGAGTTTCATTTTGGTTATAATAGTACAGTGCTATATATTGGTTACAGTTATATGTGTTAGTTATATTATATATGTTTCAATCGGCTGTTATATTTATGCATAGACGTACTTTATAATATATATTATCTATTACATATAAGAGCATTTAAAACTATATGTTTTATATGTATATACAGATTTTAAGTATAAGGTATACTGGTTTGAAAATGTAAGTTGCATAAACTTGGTTTGTGTACAAAAGTCATAATAATATTCTATGTTTTTTTTTGTTCGTGTAAAATTTATACCAGTATATATATATATATCTTACTTTGTATGTTTATAAGCTGCTTCACTATGTTAGTTTGTAAAGTGTTAGTTATTAAATATGTTGTTATGAATATATATATATACTCTGTTGCACTAGTTTACATAAAGTGGAACTATTTATAAATATAATTGTTATGGATAATATGATATTTTCCTTTGTACCTTCATAGTATTTTATAATAGAATATTTGAACCGTTGTATAAAATAATGTCAAAAGTATATTAGTTGTTTATTTGTGTGTCGTGTATATATATAAAGTAATATTGGTTCATATGGGTCGCTGTATAGTTGTATGCATATAAGATATTGGTTTTGGAAAAATGATTTCATGTACTATATATATGTATACATGAGTTAGATATATACATATTAGACTGGCATATTTTGTACAGTGTCTGGGTTATATATATATGTATATTTGTCAAGTATTTTACATTTACATGTATTATTTCAAAATATAAATATATAATGAGTATATATATATATATTTAATTTAATAAGTGTTTAAAATTTAGAATATGATTTTTATATATAGTTATATATATATATAAGTTCTCTGATACCATTTACCATCATTGATCCGGTTCTGATTCGTTTTGTAAATTCCTTGTTATCAGCTTTGTTCGTCAAATTCGTGCCAACCTTACTTTGCTTTGGGATTCGTATTTGGATTCGTAACTCAATTTCAGTGTCTATTCTCTCTAGCCTCGAAAGGTGAGCAATCACTCACGATTAATGTTGTTATATTTATTAAATTTGATTTCAATTGAAACGTCAATTGAAATATACCGTTGCTAGTTATTTACATTGATATATACACTGTTATCTGTATTTGTTCACCTGTGACATCTGACATTATTATCTGTTATTTATATTGTTGATATATGCCTGTTACTATTGTTATTTTATTATCATATCTGCTATTACTCTGCAAGTTCCCTGTTAGTATAGAATCACTATGGGTTGAAATGATACATACCCGAACGATCTGTAGAATAGGAGAAAATCGTTATGGGTTGAAATGATAAACCCAAGCGATTTTCATTGAATTGAATTTGGGATTGCGGGTTGAAAAGATATATACCCGTATATATAATTTAAATTGCGGATTGAAATGATAAATATCTGTATCACTTGACCATAGGGTAGAAAATTTTATACAGACACCGTTGGTCTATATATATAAATGTTTTGAAAATGATTTCTATGGTTTTGAAAAGAAATATATGGTTTTGATAAATATTGATTTTAAAGATTTATTAAAGTTGATTTAATAAAGTTGATAAATAAGTTGATTCGAAATGTATTGAATTTGAAATTTAAAAAGGTGATTTACAACTTGAAAGTTGAAAAGGTGACTTAAATGGATATTTCAAACGTATAAATATTTAAATGAGATATTTTGGTTATTTAAATTGTAAAATTGAAATCGTATTCAAATATTATGGAAATGTTAAGTTAATATTTCAAAACTAAATAATTGTAAAGGGAATTTGATATGTATATAAATTTATCGAATTTAGTTTTGAAATGTTGAATATTTAAAGCTTTGAAATATATTAAAATTGAAATGGCTTATCTTATGGTTCAGATATGTATTTGAAATCGATAATTTGAAATGGTTTATTTAGAAGCTGAATCGAGTTGAAACTGATAATGTGAGATTTGATTAAATTAAATATTTGGAATTCGAGTTATTTGAATCGATTTGTGAAATTTGAGGAAACTAATTTATTTTATAACGAAATTTTAATGTCTAAACTGTTTAAAAGGAAAGTGTTATGATTTCGAAAGCATTATAACTTTGGAAAGTAATATGATTTTGAAAATGGGTATATTTGAAATGAAATGATATCGTATTAAATTGGGTTTTGAAATGATAATGATATTTTGGTTTTGAAGTATAAACTATTTTGAAATGACCACGGTGTTATAATAACGATTGGTTGGCAAAGAGACCGGGATCGGATATGGACATACTCTCTGTCGATACCGAAAACCACTTTGACAACCATGTACGCGGTGGAGATTCCAGAATGAAGTAGGATGGTGGTGGCGTTCTTAAGGTATGTTACGTGGACCCAACTCCCGTGAGTTGGCATAAGGTGGCTAAAACAGGAGCGATCTCAGACCAGTGAGGTAGCACCTCTTCTCGGACGCATTTCTTCGATATTATACTCTTACTTGTTATTTGACTAGATGGCCATCCTCCGATTTGGGAGTGTTGTTCGAGGTGGAACGGTAGTGGCTGCTATGCGTATCCATCAGTCCGTGTGCGTAATTGGTATATCTACCCTGGCATTGCCTAGTTGTGCCGTGTCACCTACCATATCGAGCTTTACTACGATTATGATTTTAAGATCCGACCGCGTTAAGGTTCTCCATCCCCTTAACGCTATTTTCCGATATGATTATACTTTACTTATTTAGACACTATTATAATAGCGAATATTACTACATAGTAAATAGTTTAACGGATCCTTAGGAGATGGTTATCCCAAACATCCTTTAAGTTACTTGTATTTCAGTTGATATTTCACTTGAGTTGGATTTATTAATATAAGAATGTTAATCCTGACTCGAGTGTTTTGTGTTTTGCTTTACGCTCGGGTCAGACTGAGTGATACAGCATTGGAGACTCACCTTTGGAGTTGGAGCTTCGCTTGGAGATCCAGCTATCTATCGATCCTGCTTTCAGTTATTCAGTTGATCCAGTGATGTATTCAGATCTGGTATTTGATTATTGTATTGAGACATCTATTGTATTCGGGACCTCTGTTGTATCTTGTTTAACTTTGTTATATATATATAGTAGCTTCATGAACTACTATCCTTTGTTTCCGCTGCAGTATTGTTATATTACTCTGTGTCTGTGATCTGTAATTATTTTATTTACTGTATATGCTGAGTTTTGCCAAATTTTATTTACAAGTACGTAGTATTTTGAGCAATTCAACTCCGGCATGAGTGTCTACCTATACACTTATCATGGATGCGAATGGTCCAAAATACTGGGTCGTTACATGTGGTATCAGAGCTCTGGTTTTAGGCAAAACTCAGCATATGTAGTAAATTCAATTACAGAATCACTTTCGTTCGAGCTTGAATTCCTCCTTCTTTGACTCGGTTTCTTTGAATTTTGGAATGTTCACTTCGGTTCCAAAGTCCATTCGTGTCTCCCCATTCGTGTCTTTTGATTCTGGAGTACCCCATAACTCCACTTCGAATGATCTCTATAATAAATTGGCGGTCTCGCCAATCTACGAATAATTTGTACTGGGATGAAACTCCTTTACAATCGGTATTGTTTCACCGGAGATTTATCCTCGGTTTACGATGCTGCTATCTTATGCTATACCCTAATTCTACCTCTGGTGATTGAATGTCGATTTGCTTTAGAATTCTACATCGATCTTATCTATGAAGTCACGGTTGACCCGGTTAAGGTTGCCCGCGATTTATACAACTTTATCCATCTTCCTGTTTGAAATGCAATCATCTAACTTTCGTTTCGAGCCTATCTATTTTAGATTAGAATTCTCTTTGATTAGAGTCCCTCTATATTTGGATCTCTATCCTTGTGTTGGAATCCAATTCTGGAATCATCGTGTGAGGGAGTGTATTTGTAATTAATATAAATAGTTTATGTTTATAGTGTGTTGTTTGAGTTGTTGATGTTGGTTTGGATTTTCGATCGATTCGTCTGATCAACGCTATCGATAGGATTTCCAAAACACTTGAATAGAGCAAACTGACACCATATAATTTTCAAATCTGATGAATGAAATAAATTTGTATGATTATATTTTAAATATATAAGAAAAATTTTCTGGAATTAAAAGTTAAATAATTTGGTTGTTGAAAATGATAATATTTGATTATCATTTTATTGTTTGTAAGTCATTGACTATTGCAAAATGACTATTGGTTTTGGAATTGAAATGAATTTAAATCGAAGATTTAAGAATTAAATTTCTGGTGATTTCAAACTTTGTTTTAAAGTCCTAAAATGTATATTATTTAAGTATTTTCGAATAAAATGGTTTTCAAAGAATTTTAAATGTTTAAACCAGTGCTCTTCTCCTTGTCGCTGGAAAATAATTTCGGTGATGACGGCCGCATCATCGACATTCATTTTCGAGTTTCGAAGTGGAGAGACTATTCTGTAGCTTTGCTACGGTTTTGTTTTGAAAAAAAAAATACTTTGATTTGAATTTCTTCAGTATAATTTGATTTATTTATATATATAAGTATCTTATTTTAAAATTAAATCTTATATAAATATATTATATATATCTCTAAATTGTTTGAAAGTAAATCTGAGATTTAAATTCTTAAATTTTAGGTTAAAGATGATTTCAATTATAAACTGAAGCCAAAATTCTTGGATAAATATTTAATTGAGAATAACTGAATTGTAAAATATTATTTGTATAATACCCGATTTCATCTCAACATAACTTACCTAAAATTTTCAGAAGTTAAAAATGTAATTGGATAATATACAATATAAAATGACTTTATAAGGAAAGATTTGAGTGTTATAGTAAATGTTATACACTTCAATTTTATTATAAAGATGTTAATAGAGATAAATAGGATAATAAGTTAATTGAATAATAGATGAGACAAATAAATTTGTTTGAAGGAATTAATAAATTGAAATTAGATTAACTTAAGGAAATACCTTGAATTTAAAATCAATTGCTGAATATAAGTTAATTTAAATTGAAATTTATATGGTTTAAATTAATTTATATGGTTTAAATATATGTGATAGGAGATATTAAGTGGAATAAAGTTAATAATAATTTAGAATAAAAGAATTAAATTTGTTGAATAAACATGTGTATAATAAATGATTATACAAATTTGATGATTTAGAAATTGTTAACTTAGGATGACTATATAAAAAGGATAATGAATTTAGAAACAGATAGGTTGATTTAACTTAAGTGAACTCAAATAGATTTAACCAAAATGTTGGATATTAATTAGTTTAATTTGAAATTTATATAGTTTTAAAATCAGTTGTTTATTTTGTTTTCAAAGCCAATTTCCTTTCTGGTTGGTTCTATTCTCCTACCTCCTTCCTTTTCGGGGACGAAAAGTTTTGAGTGGGGGAGAGTGTAACGACCCGTAAATTTCAGTGGTTTTATTTATTTAATTAATTGAATTTTGTGAAATTTTAAGCGATAAAATTTTGAAATATAAATTTGATATTTGGAATGCGTCTAATTAAACATAGCAACTGGTAAATTTTCATCCAAAAATATGAAAATTTATTTCGCGCGTAAATTTACTTCAATTTAATCAGTTAAAAATTGGTGATAATAAAATGTTTTCCAAACCTAAATATTTTTACATAGAAAATTTGTAAATCATCTTCTGAGTGAGACGTCATCTTTCGTTTCGTCAAATTTGGACATCTATTGCTCCGTTTATCTTAATTCTGGCTGAATAGCAGCATTTTCGGTACCGATTATCGACTTTTGATCGGATGATCGTACCACAAATATCTATGTACCGTTTTGATCGTCTCGTCGTGCTGATCTCCATGGTATATTCAACTCTGCAAATTTGAGATCCGGTACGCGTCGAAAAGAATAAACAGTTCACCGTAACGGTACCGAATTTTGACTTTACATTTTCCCAATCCTTTTCAAATCTTTACCGTGCAGCTCAAACAAATAATCAATTGCATTAAATAGCTTCTCAGCTGAAATCAAGGGAATTGGACCGTTAACTTATTTTTATTTGGTTTTATTGGTTGCCCAGCTATTTCTGTACGTTGCATTTTATTTGCTCAAACCTCTCATTTACCATTTATATTATCCTCTGACCTTTTCCTCTCAGATCTGTTCTTACTCCTACTTTATTCATTCTGAAATTTTTGTATGAAACAAACTTCATTTCGAAGCTGAACCGCATCCGTCTCCAACCCCATTCACCTCCCATGCCAAAACCTTCACCTCTCCGATTCAGTACACCCAAACCTTCCTCCACCCTCCTCGTCCACGTCCTGGCCCTCCGCGTCAACCCAGCCTGCCTGCCGACTCCTCCTGCTCCAGATCTGCCTCATGAACCCACGGTGCCACCTCCAATTCCTCGGCAACCCATAGCCTCCCACGCAAACCCACAATCTTCCTCCTCTCGCCTTCGCACTGGTGCACCAAGCCTCGCCTGTAACGACCCAGTATTTTGGACCATTCACATCCATTATAAGTGTATAGGTAGACACTCATGCCGGAGTTGAATTGCTCAAAATACTGCGTTGTAAATAAAATTTGGCAAAACTCAGCATATACAGTAAATAAAATCATTACTGATCACAGACACAGAGTAATATAACAATAATGCAGCGGAATCAAAAGGATAGTAGTTCATGAAGCTACTATATATATATAACAGAGTCAAACACAATACAACAGAAGTCTCGAATACAATAGATACCTCAATACAATAATCAAATACCAGATCTGAATACATCACTGGAATCAACTGAATAACTGAAAGCAGGATCGATAGATAGCTGGATCTCCAAGCGAAGCTCCAACTCCAAAGGTGAGTCTCAAATGCTGTATCACTCAGTCTGACCCGAGCGTAAAGCAAAACACAAAACACTCGAGTCAGGATTAACATTCTTATATTAATAAATCCAACTCAAGTGAAATATCAACTGAAATACAAGTAACTTAAAGGATGTTTGGGATAACCACCCCCTAAGGATCCGTTAAACTATTTACTATGTAGTAATATTCGCTATTATAATAGTGTCTAAATAAGTAAAGTATAATCATATCGGAAAATAGCGTTAAGGGGATGGAGAACCTTAACGCGGTCGGATCTTAAAATCATAATCGTAGTAAAGCTCGATATGGTAGGTGACACGGCACAACTAGGCAATGCCAGGGTAGATATACCAATTACGCACACGGACTGATGGATACGCATAGCAGCCACTACCGTTCCACCTCGAACAACATTCCCAAATTGGAGGATGGCCATCTAGTCAAATCACAAGTAAGAGTATAATATCGAAGAAATGCGTCCGAGAAGAGGTGCTACCTCACTGGTCCGAGATCGCTCCTGTTTTAGCCACCTTATGCCAACTCACGGGAGTTGGGTCCACGTAACATACCTTAAGAACACCGCCACCATCCTACTTCATTCTGGAATCTCCACCGCGTACACGGTTGTCAAAGTGGTTTTCGGTATCGACAGAGAGTATGTCCATATCCGATCCCGGTCTCTTTGCCAACCAATCGTTATTATAACACCGTGGTCATTTCAAAGTAGTTTATACTTCAAAACCAAAATATCATTATCATTTCAAAACCCAATTTAAATCGATATCATTTCGTTTCAAATATATCCATTTTCAAATCATATTACTTTCCAAAGTTATAATGCTTTCGAAATCATAGTCTGGAAATCACAGTATTTTGGAAATCATAACACTTTCCTTTTTAAAAGTTTAGATATAAAAATTTCGTTATAAAATAAATTAATTTCCTCAAATTCCACAAATCGATTCAAATTAACTCGAATTCCAAAAATTTAATTTAATCAAATCTCAAATCATTAGTTTCAACTCGATTCAGCTTCTAAATAAACCATTTCAATTTATCGATTTCAAATACATATCTGAACCATAAATAAGTCATTTCAATTTTAATATATTTCAAAGCTTTAAATACTCATCATTTCAAAACTAAATTCGATAAATTTATATACATATCAGATTCCCTTTACAATTATTTAGTTTTGAAATATTAACTTAATCATTTCCATAACATTTAAATTCAATTTCAATTTACAATTTAAATAAACAAAATATCTCATTCAAATATTTATACGTTTGAAATATCCATTTAAGTCACCTTTTCAAATTTCAAGTTGTAGATCACTTCTTTAAATTTCAAATTCAATACATTTCAAATCAAACTTATTTAAGTATAATTCTTAAATAAATATAATTTCAATCAAATTTCAAATCATTATAAATTCTATATTTGAAAATATAGATATTAAATAAATACTTAAACATATTATTTATCAACTTAATTAAATCAACTTTAATAAATCCTTAAAATCAATATTTATCAAAACCATATATTTCTTTTCAAAACCAAAGAAATCATTTTTCAAAACATTTATATATAGACCAACGGTGTCTGTATATAATTTTCTACCCTATGGTCAAGTGATACGGATATTTATCATTTCAATCCGCAATTTAAAAATATATATACGGGTATATATCTTTTCAACCCGCAATCCCAAATTCAATTCAATGAAAATCGCTTGGGTTTATCATTTCAACCCATAACGATTTTCTCCTATTCTACAGATCGTTCGGGTATGTATCATTTCAACCCATAGTGATTCTATACTAACAGGGAACTTGCAGAGTGATAACAGGTATGATAATAAAATAACAATAGTAACAGGCATATATCAACAATAATAAATAACAGATAATGGTGTCAGATGTCACAGGTGAACAGATACAGAAAATGACATATATAACAATGTAAATAACTAACAGCAGCATATTTCAATTTACGTTTCAATTGAAATCAAATTTAATAAATATAAGAACATTAATCGTGAGTGATTGCTCACCTTTCGAGGTTAGAGATGAACGCAAATGAGATGAGTTACGAATCCAAGCACGAGGTCCAAATCAAATCAAGATTGGCATGGATTTTTGGCGACAGAACTGATAAATAAGAATGGACGAAATCGAATCAGAACAGAATTGAATCAACACATTTTAAACATAACGGTTTATCATAAACGGAAACAAAATAAATATTATATTTATATAAATCTTTCTAAAAATCAAAGTAAAGTTTTAACTAATAATATATATTCAATATTTTATTACAACCAAAAATCTGTTTAAAATAACATATATGTGTATCAAAACCGAAATATATATATATATGTATATATATATATCTCATAAAATAAAACATTTTGAATATCATAAATATACTCCATATATATATGGACAGCACGGTAAACAAATATATATACATATAAGACCAAACTCTAAGATATAAACAAGTTTAATATATACACACACGTTATATTGTTTCACAGAAAAACCCAAGACATGTAATTTTACATAAACAAACTCTATATAAGACAAATATACTTTCAAATTAAAATTTTAAAAGTGTATATATTTTACAGTATTTACAAATCTATATTAAAGTGATGTCATAAGTTTAAGTAAGTACCATAGTATACTATCACTATACCCATAAACATGCTATATATTAAATCTGAACACATAAAATATCTCATATAAACATATACATAAATATATATATATATATAGTAGTTACCCAAATTATGTATATACTGACCCACCCTAAACTTTCCTTCTAGCAATGCAAAAACAGAAAGCAAAACAAATATAGGTCTCTACTCAAGCTTACAGTATATATATAATATTCAAACCCAATAACTTACAAAATGATAATACATATAAACTTACATAATGATAATACATATAAACTTACTGACCCATATAACAGTACCTATACCAAAGATTATTTGTATTAAAAAAAACTGGCAATATAATAAAATTTAATATACTGTATATAACTTAATATATATTAACATCTATAAACCCCGGAACAAACAAAGTTATAAATATATGCACCGGTCAAAAATTTAATATATATAATACTTTGAAATCAACAGCATATTATAACCATAATATATAACATTTACTTTATTGTAAACTTACCAAAACCAATATATATAGACTAATATAAGTACACTTTCATAAACACATATATATAAACTAGTATAGACAGTATAGACTAACATATATACGACTAACAGTAAATAAAGATTTATATACACATACACTTATACATACTAACAGATATATATACTTAAAATTGTAACCAACTATTATATATCTTGGAATCATATCAACAAATATAGGGGCTGGTATATATATAAACATAGGCAACTTCTCATACTTCATAATATATAATAGAATATATAATAGCTTGATAGGTGTAAACTATATACACTCTTTATACTTTAAACTCGTAAACTGTAGCATACATACAAATTTATATATAGTCACATTATAAAATTTACTATGCGAATTATATATGTTAATATAAACAACTTACATATCAGATAAAGATGGAGGCACAACTTACATATCAGATAAAGATGGAGGCACAAAACTGGTTGCAAATGAAACACGCAAGGCACAGATGGCTGATGCGAAGAGACAAAGCAAGGAGATTCTAGCGGAGAAGGTGGTTGCGCTATCTGGTGGTGAGGTGTTTGCCCGGTTGCCGAGGCCATGGGCGGCTGCAAAGTAGGCGACGTGGGCCAAGGCTTCTGGTTGGAGGAGGGAACGCCGGCGACATAGGGTCTGGGCTCAGTCGGATCATGCGAGACGGTGGCTGTGAAGGTGTTGCGTGGTGATGGGCTCGGAGAGGAAGACTCGGGTTCAAGGCTGTTGGGGGAATGGGTTGCTATCGGGTGGCGAGGCCGTGGTAGAGGGAGGCTGTCGTACGATGAGAAAAAGGAGGCTCAGGTGCTGTCGGAGACGGTGGTGGATGCGAAGGTGATGCCGAGGCAGGGTCGGGTTTGCAGGTCTCGGCATGGGGTTGGAGGAGTTTCGGTGATGGGGATAGCTGCGTGCGTCTTTGATTTGCTAGGCAGGTGAATAGGGGGGTGAGAACAAATGGAGGAGTGGAGAATGAAACATGTAGCTTTTCTTTGATTATTATTGGGAACGCATCGAGTAGAGAAATGGCAAACGAACAGATATAATTGAAATGGGAATAGACAACGAAAGAACAGGTCCACAAAACTAAACAGTAGGAATAGAATTGGTGACCCCTTGATTTCTGGAAATTTATTAAACCAATTAATTGTTGTTGGGCTGCACGTTATAGATTTGAAGTCTAAGGGAAAATGTAAAGTCAAAATTTCGGTACCGTTACGGTGAACTGTTTATTCTTTTCGACGCGTACCGGATCTCAAATTGCAGAGTTGAATATACCGTGGAGATCAGCACGACGAGACGATTAAAACGGTACACAGATATTAGTGGCACGATCATCCGGTCAAAAGTCGATAATCGGTACCGAAAATGCTGCTATTTTGTCAGAAATAAGATCGACGGAGCAATAGATGTCCAAATTTGACGAAACGAAAGATGACGTCTTACTCAGAAGATGATTTACAAATTTTCTATGTAAAAATATTTAGGTTTGGAAAACATTTTATCATCATCAATTTTAACTGATTAAATTGAAGTAAATTTACGCGCGAAATAAATTTTCATATTTTCGGATGAAAATTTACTAGTTGCTATCTTTAATTAGACGCATTCCAAATATCAAATTTATATTTCAAAATTTTATTGTTTAAACTTTCACAAAATTTAACTAATTACGTTATTTAACAGTTAAAATTTATGGGTCGTTACATCGCCTAACCATCATCATCCATCTCACTGAACCCATCATCACCCACCACGTCATCGATCACCTCACTTCTCCCATCCGCCTCTGCCCTAACCGTTACCCCCTTCGCAACCAAACCCAGTCGTGTCCCAGGCCTCCAATCCGAGCAGAGTTTCCCGACCTACCCGAACATCCACTACCGAAGCACCGCATCTCCCATCTCCACGCGTGTGACTACCGATCACATCAACCAATTCTAGGCATGCTGATCGCCATCTATTCTTTCTAGTTCCCCTACCTGAGCCATCAATGGTAGCTCGCAGTCAGGCCTTCACCACCAAAGCCCGCCTCCCTCCACGACCTTCAGTTTCCAGTGTGTCAGCCTCCTATCACCGAGGCCATGACCTCCACAAACCGACCATGTTATCAACCAAACCCACCACCATCTCAAGGACCGCGTCCCCAAGCCCGGCGCCGAACTCAAATCATTTGTGCATCCCCTCTTTGTATATTAAGGTATTATTATATATATATATATATATTATATCATGTCAGATTGTGTATATATATGTGTGCTTTACAGCTTGCATTAATTTGTTTATCAGAAAAAAATTATATATATAAAATATTAAAGTAATGTGGTTGTGTATATATTAGCTTTTATATATATATAAGTATTCTGTTGAGTTTCATTTTGGTTATAATAGTACAGTGCTATATATTGGTTACAGTTATATGTGTTAGTTATATTATATATGTTTCAATCGGCTGTTATTTTTATGCATAGACGTACTTTATAATATATATTATCTATTACATATAAGAGCATTTAAAACTATATGTTTTATATGTATATACAGATTTTAAGTATAAGGTATACTGGTTTGAAAATGTAAGTTGCATAAACCTGGTTTGTGTACAAAAGTCATAATAATATTCTATGTTTTTTTTTGTTCGTGTAAAATTTATACCAGTATATATATATATATATATATATATATCTTACTTTGTATGTTTATAAGCTGCTTCACTATGTTAGTTTGTAAAGTGTTAGTTATTAAATATGTTGTTATGAATATATATATACTCTGTTGCACTAGTTTACATAAAGTGGAACTATTTATAAATATAATTGTTATGGATAATATGATATTTTCCTTTGTACCTTCATAGTATTTTATAATAGAATATTTGAACCGTTGTATAAAATAATGTCAAAAGTATATTAGTTGTTTATTTGTGTGCCGTGTATATATATAAAGTAATATTGGTTCATATGGGTCGCTGTATAGTTGTATGCATATAAGATATTGGTTTTGGAAAAATGATTTCATGTACTATATATATGTATACATGAGTTAGATATATACATATTAGACTGGCATATTTTGTACAGTGTCTGGGTTATATATATGTATATTTGTCAAGTATTTTACATTTACATGTATTATTTCAAAATATAAATATATAATGAGTATATATATATATATTTAATTTAATAAGTGTTTAAAATTTAGAATATGATTTTTATATATAGTTATATATATATAAGTTCTCTGATACCATTTACCATCATTGATCCGGTTCTGATTCGTTTTGTAAATTCCTTGTTATCAGCTTTGTTCGTCAAATTCGTGCCAACCTTACTTTGCTTTGGGATTCGTATTTGGATTCGTAACTCAATTTCAATGTCTATTCTCTCTAGCCTCGAAAGGTGAGCAATCACTCACGATTAATGTTGTTATATTTATTAAATTTGATTTCAATTGAAACGTCAATTGAAATATACCGTTGCTAGTTATTTACATTGATATATACACTGTTATCTGTATTTGTTCACCTGTGACATCTGACACTATTATCTGTTATTTATATTGTTGATATATGCCTGTTACTATTGTTATTTTATTATCATATCTGCTATCACTCTGCAATTTCCCTGTTAGTATAGAATCACTATGAGTTGAAATGATACATACCCGAACGATCTGTAGAATAGGAGAAAATCGTTATGGGTTGAAATGATAAACCCAAGCGATTTTCATTGAATTGAATTTGGGATTGCGGGTTGAAAAGATATATACCCGTATATATAATTTAAATTGCGGATTGAAATGATAAATATCTGTATCACTTGACCATAGGGTAGAAAATTTTATAAAGACACCGTTGGTCTATATATATAAATGTTTTGAAAATGATTTCTATGGTTTTGAAAAGAAATATATGGTTTTGATAAATATTGATTTTAAAGATTTATTAAAGTTGATTTAATAAAGTTGATAAATAAGTTGATTCGAAATGTATTGAATTTGAAATTTAAAAAGGTGATTTACAACTTGAAAGTTGAAAAGGTGACTTAAATGGATATTTCAAACGTATAAATATTTAAATGAGATATTTTGGTTATTTAAATTGTAAAATTGAAATCGTATTCAAATATTATGGAAATGTTAAGTTAATATTTCAAAACTAAATAATTGTAAAGGGAATTTGATATGTATATAAATTTATCAAATTTAGTTTTGAAATGTTGAATATTTAAAGCTTTGAAATATATTAAAATTGAAATGGCTTATCTTATGGTTCAGATATGTATTTGAAATCGATAATTTGAAATGGTTTATTTAGAAGCTGAATCGAGTTGAAACTGATAATGTGAGATTTGATTAAATTAAATTTTTGGAATTCGAGTTATTTGAATCGATTTGTGAAATTTGAGGAAACTAATTTATTTTATAACGAAATTTTAATGTCTAAACTGTTTAAAAGGAAAGTGTTATGATTTCGAAAGCATTATAACTTTGGAAAGTAATATGATTTTGAAAATGGGTATATTTGAAATGAAATGATATCGTATTAAATTGGGTTTTGAAATGATAATGATATTTTGGTTTTGAAGTATAAACTATTTTGAAATGACCACGGTGTTATAATAACGATTGGTTGGCAAAGAGACCGGGATCGGATATGGACATACTCTCTGTCGATACCGAAAACCACTTTGACAACCGTGTACGCTGTGGAGATTCTAGAATGAAGTAGGATGGTGGTGGCGTTCTTAAGGTATGTTACGTGGACCCAACTCCCGTGAGTTGGCATAAGGTGGCTAAAACAGGAGCGATCTCGGACCAGTGAGGTAGCACCTCTTCTCGGACGCATTTCTTCGATATTATACTCTTACTTGTGATTTGACTAGATGGCCATCCTCCGATTTGGGAGTGTTGTTCGAGGTGGAACGGTAGTGGCTGCTATGCGTATCCATCAGTCCGTGTGCGTAATTGGTATATCTACCCTGGCATTGCCTAGTTGTGCCGTGTCACCTACCATATCGAGCTTTACTACGATTATGATTTTAAGATCCGACCGCGTTAAGGTTCTCCATCCCCTTAACGCTATTTTCCGATATGATTATACTTTACTTATTTAGACACTATTATAATAGCGAATATTACTACATAGTAAATAGTTTAACGGATCCTTAGGGGATGGTTATCCCAAACATCCTTTAAGTTACTTGTATTTCAGTTGATATTTCACTTGAGTTGGATTTATTAATATAAGAATGTTAATCCTGACTCGAGTGTTTTGTGTTTTGCTTTACGCTCGGGTCAGACTGAGTGATACAGCATTGGAGACTCACCTTTGGAGTTGGAGCTTCGCTTGGAGATCCAGCTATTTATCGATCCTGCTTTCAGTTATTCCGTTGATCCAGTGATGTATTCAGATCTGGTATTTGATTATTGTATTGAGACATCTATTGTATTTGGGACCTCTGTTGTATCTTGTTTAACTCTGTTATATATATATAGTAGCTTCATGAACTACTATCCTTTGTTTCCGCTGCAGTATTGTTATATTACTCTGTGTCTGTGATCTGTAATTATTTTATTTACTGTATATGCTGAGTTTTGCCAAATTTTATTTACAACGCAGTATTTTGAGCAATTCAACTCCGGCATGAGTGTCTACCTATACACTTATAATGGATGCGAATGGTCCAAAATACTGGGTCGTTACAGAAGCAATGGCTATACGATCCAGAAATAGAGTTCAGACAGTTATACGAAACCCGTATTGGATGGAGTTGACAAATAGACAACGTAAGTTGTCAGAAATATGAAAATTAGCTTGGATGGCATAGGGATCGGCATAGTCATTTGTCAACATAGATGGAATACTAGAGGGGTTGGCATAGCAACTGAGTATTATGAAAAAGGGATCGGCATTGGTGGTGTTGTAAAAGGTTCAACGTGACTTGTTAATGATTGAGGGATCGACATAGTATCCTAAAACAGGAGGGATCGGCGTAACGTTCTGACACGAAAGGGATTGATGTAGTGTTGTGACATAGGAGGGATCGACATGTTATGATGAAGACTGAGGGTTATATGCGAATGACTAGGGATCGGCATAATATCCTAAAGCAAGAGGGGTCGGCATCATGTGATGAAGTTTGGAGAATACAAATGGATGGCATATCGAAGGGTCCGACAAAGCATTATGGAACCAGAGGGATCAACACAGCCTATTGGAGGGATCGGTAGAGATAACTTAAGTGTAAATTCAAACCCAAGATCAAGTGAGAGCTTGAGCTTCATACATCCAATCATCATGACATTTGAGATACCATCATATTCGAGCATGAGGAGGCTACCATAGGAATCACTGCCCCGAATTCAACATATGGAGCGATCGGTATCGATCCCTCTCTATTGAGATTTGGGTCTAGCACTCCCTATGGTGGGCCTATATGGATGAGGAGATCCTGTTGCCGAAGTTCCAGTCAGATTTGTGGTCGCCTTCACCTATAAATACAGGCCTAGGGGTCATTTTGAGGATCTTTACGCTGCTGGTTAAATAGCACTATTATTGTAATCAAGATTATTCTCTTGTTTCTTGTTGTTTCTTACTGTAATCAAGATTATTGTGAATCGATAAAGAGAATATTCAAAGTGGACGTAGGCAATCAACGCCGAACCATTATAAATCTTGTTGTTCTTGTTTTCTGCTGTGATTTTCTTGTTAATTTGACATTTTCCTCTGTTTTAATTTAGTTTCTTCATTTATTTCACTACACAAATCTGTTCTTGGGTGTTTGTAGCCAATTTGGTTGCAAACAGAATCTTATTCCAACTTCTCCAATCGATTTTCTCAAAACCAATTAGGTCAGTCCCTTTTGTGAACGGGTATGCAATTATGTTTTAATTATCTACTCTGTTAATCAACTCTCTTCGACGATGATAAACTGTTTTATCATGTGGAACAATTCAAAGTATGTCTCTCGACTTCAAGTGAGCTCTAAATTCTGTTGCAAAGTATATTACGACATTGTATCATATAACTATGTCATGAGATTCTCAACATTTGGAATCGGCTCGGTTATAAATTTATGCACTTATATTTTTGTATACATTGTTTTTATTACGGCGCTATTCAAGGCGACGTACCTAGCCATTTTCATTGAATTAGCCACGGTCTTTCATTTGGAACATTTCCAACTAAAGATTTATTATTGGCATATTTATACTCAATATTGTGAAAGTTTGAGTCTGAACATTCCTTCATAAGGAATTTTTTGTTTCTGCAAACAATTCCTTAGTATTTCATAAATACATGAGAAAATTTCAAACGATCATTTAGTGATATCAATTTGGATTTGATATTTTTTACATGTATCAAATACATAAACAAATCATGATATCGTAGACAACATAACATGTATGATAATTCCTATTGCCAATGCAAAGGAGTCGATCTTACATGTTCCGTATTAAACATTTTAATAAGGTGTCCTTGCTTATCATTTTGGACATTACCGACATCTTTTATACTTACTAAAAAAACATCATTTATTAATCCAATGTTGAGTATTAAAACAATTAAGGCTGATTTTGACACAAGTACGTCATTAAAATCAACAACGTACTGTTTACTTATAGTTTAGAAATATCAGTGTATCTTTTAAAGTTCTTTCTTATGAACACACGCGTTCTCTGCACTTTGATTGAAAATCAAACTATTTAATATTTCTATCAAAGTATTTATTCAAACTTGATGCTTATAAAATGATACTTTCGTATCATTTCTTGGATCATATCTAAAGAACAAACTCAATATCGCTCCCACTGACTTTGAGACAATTTTGGTTAATATATGTAAACAGCTTACTCTAAATCATTATTTAGAATTTTATGTTTCAATACATATGTACCAAAACACTAGGACTTATCAAGTGATAATTTTGTGAGTAAATCCGAACTGACTTGAACATGTTGAATATCGAATCTATTACGCTAATTTAAATAATTGAAAATTGTGATATTATTCTTATCAACATTGCTCATTTAATTTCAACTGCATTAGTCTTACTCATAAAGACACAGTCGTGGTCGATGGATCATATCCCTTCAGCTACGACCACCAAAATCTATATTTTGATAGCGTACTTGGAATTCTTTCGGATTTGCGCATCATACCATATAGAGTCAACACTCTCAATGGTTTAATTAAACAATCTATGATTATATATTTTCGACATTAATAAGAAACTCATAGTTTCTCTTCAATGTGCGAGAATACTTATTAGACACTCAAATGCATTATGTTCATTTAGGTTAGTTAATTTCATTTCATCTCATCTAATCGGTATTTTCTATGGATCGTATCCAATCCCATTTTACCACCAATAATTCCTCAAATAAAATTTTCACAATGAAGTTGGTATTTCTTAAAACAACAATTATTTCTCAGTGCAACAGAATAGGTATTCATAAATGTTTTATGAATTTCTTTATTTATAAAATTGATTTGGTTTTAGTTTACAAAACATATGTTCAAAACATAAATATGTCATCCAATGACAGCCTTCCAAAAACTATTTTGGGGAGATTCATACAATATCCCATACGAACAATTATTACGTGCAATCTTTCGACTCGCACAACATGCCAACTCCTTGGTCTAGGATATGTTGGAGTTTCTTATAAACTCTTATGCTGTAAAATTTTGTAAGCTGTTATTCATATGAAATAATATTAAACTTCTGTACTGCCCTTAAGTACATTACCTTATAGAAAGAAACTAACTCAACTTCACTCGCAATTAATTGTACATTGTCTAACAAAGTTCGATTACTCCATATCAATGCGTCATTATGTATCACATGGAGGAGTAATTTTGAGATCGAATCTTTATTCATTTTAGGTATGTTCAGAACATTTTCCAATATACTCACTCATTCGATCAAATCAAATCATTTCTATCGCATGATATTTTATTTACTTTTGTTTTATATTCTATAAGTTTACCATAGACATGCTACATGTGTATCAAATACACATGTCCATGTCGATGATAACTCATCGGTTAATATGACGAAGTACGTGAAACCGTTTTGGTATTTATAGAATTACGATTGCATACATCTGTATGTATCAATCCGAAGAGTTCACAACACTTATAATACTCCCACTAAATGGGTGCATAGCCCTTTATTGTTTAAGATATAATTAACAAGTGTCATATGATTCAAAATCTTACTATAAAATTATTTCTCAAAACTACGGCTTAGTCTATAATTCCAAAGCAACTGTAAATAATATTAAATACTTTTGTATTTTCCAATGCCACACTTTGGTTAAAAAAAGTACAACATTATAGTTTTATTCACAAAGAATATTCATATTGAAATATAGCTATGTTTGTTTTTTTAGTCGATACGGAAAAATTATCATTATTTTACAAATAATATATGGTAAGTTTTACGAAAAATAATTTTCATACTATGATGCAATTAATAAGTGCTATATGGCATGCTCCCACTATTTCCACCATTACTATAATAGCGTACTAAATTCGAAGGTCCATCATTCACTTAATATGGTTTGTTTATTTCATACACTGTAATTATTTTCAGCGGAGAGTTTGTTATTCAAATATCTTGAGCTCAATGAAATAAATCTCATAGAAAACAATTTTCTATATGAAATACAATTCGTAACATAAATCATATTTCTTATTCCAATATTAAGTATATATTATTATTACAATTCACATTTCCAATGTTTCTCTATGAAGCAGAAGTGACTATTCATTTTCTTCATCCCAACTATACCTTAAATTACATCTATTCTTGTACATTCGTTTTCCTTTCAAATGGTCAAACTATTCAAAAGAAAACCTTACTACAATATCATAACAAACTCTTTACAAAAGCACATTCGATTATCCTTAACATTTAAGGATATCAAATATGTTGCACTTTACGTAAACCGATCAAAATGACATTTCAGCGATCGAGTTCTTAGATCTACCTTGTAGTTTTTGGTCTTGTGTTACATTAACACAATACGATCCCTATTTTAATCAATCAGATTGAATACTCGATCTCGCACTAAGGTTTATTTGTTTTTTCGGATGAAAAACTTTGACCGTTCACAATATAACATTTATATGCAATTGTATATGGATCAAATATCCATAGTCTTGTATTGCTTTTAGAGTTCAAAACTCATAGAATGCAATACATGGTCTTGACTAAATAAATGCGCAAGTGACCAAACCACGAATGTATTCAGTAGTTGTAAAATCAGGAACTTGCATGGATGTTGAAACGTTAACATGAAATAGGGATATAATAGTGGGTATTATATTTCTATTTGTCAACTTTTAATTCAGTTCGTTTGTATATGTTAATTGATAAATATTTATCAATCATATTAAATGCACAAATTCATCATTATAGATAATTATAACATTATTTAGCATATGTTCTTACAATATTAGATAGGTTAAATGTTACCATTTCATTTTTCTAATAAGGCTCCCACTAGTCTTTTATGTTTCTCCAAACCTTAAGGTTAAACACAGAAGTCTCTCAGACTTCACTAGCGGGTGTTAGGACTCATCTGTAACCACCCGCAAATTTTGAAAATATTTCAAATTAAAATTTATTTGAGTATAATTATTTTAAAATTGATAAATTGGGAAATTTAATGTAATATTTTTGAGTTTTGATGTGAAATGTTCTTCCAAATTTAATAAAATAAAGATTTTTCCTTAAAATGCAAATTTTGGTCAAATTTGGTCAAAGTTTGACTTTCTGTGAAAATTTTAAAATTTGAACTTTTACTTTTTTTAAGATTGATTTAATTCTAACATTTTCCTGGTTTTTCGTTTTGTTAAATTTTGATTTCTACTTCTCCAAATTTGTTGTTTTCAGCGTATTACACGCAGTTGTTTTCTCTTAACCTCTATCTTATTTATATTTTGATGTGGGCTTGTACTAATGGGCTGAGAACCCCTGCAGTAGATGAGAAGCCACCTGTTGAATAACCTATATAACATCTCCTAGGGTTTTAGTTAGCATCCTCATCCCTCATTTGTGCCTCCACAGAGAATTATGTAAGTCTTCTTCTTCTTCATCCTTCTCCTCCAAACCCTAGACCTTCTTCCTCTTCTCCTCTACAATTTTCCTCCTCCTCTTCTTAGAAATTTCGGCCACACCTATTCCATCACCTTCCCATCACCAAACTACAACCAAAACCCATTTTCCTCCTTCCTTTCCCCCTCTCCTCTTCACCAATTTCGGCCTCCATTCCCCCTTCTCTATTTTCGGCCACCACTTCACCAAAACCCTACCAAAGCCGAGCCTTGCCACCACTAACCCTACACAAACCCGAGCCTCCACCTCTCCAAAACTCCAGCCTTTGCACCACAAAACCAAGTCCAAAAGCCCTAGGCCAAGCCTAACCCTAACCCAAACTCCTATGGCTGAGCCTAACCTAACCCAAACCACCTCTAAACCCTAGCCTATGCACACCCCAGACAAGCCTCTTCTATTGTATTTTGCAAAATTTTATTTATTTTTATTTATTTATTTTCTATGTGAATTATTTATTTACGTATGGAATTTATTTTATTTTTCAAAGCGTCAGATTTGGATTCTCCTCTCACTCAAGTTTGTCCCTAATTTGTCATGCTTGTTGCGCTTGGATTCACTTTGCCAACCAAAGAAAGTTGAGTAATCACTCTTGACAACGTACTTATATTTTGGTGAATTGATGACAATGGAATTGTATGGATTTGTATATGCAAGTTAAGAAATTTCACTATTGAATACTATTATGTTATTTCATACCATATTTTACCTGTTATCATCATATGCCATGATATATTGAATATTGTTATGTTATTTCATACCATATTTTACCTGTTATAATCATATGTCATGATATGTTGTATATTGTTATGTTTATTTAATATTCTGAAATCATACTGCAAGTTCTTTCACTATGGGTTGAAATGATACATACCCGATGATTTTTAGATTAAGGAAAACTATTATGTGCTGAAATGATAGGCCTGAGCAATTTTATTTGACTTGGGATTGCAGGTTTGAAATGATATAAAACCCGGAAAATTTACAAATTGTGGATTGAAATGATATATGTCTGTATTTACTTGACCATAGGGTAGATAATTTTATACAGACTCCGTGGTTGATTTAAAATTATTTTCTGAAAATTATTAAGTATTTTGGTTTCTATATATGAATCTCAACTAAATTTTAATTTAATAATTTCTGTGAATTGGTTTACATGAGTTAAAATTTGTATAAGAAAAATGAATAGTTGGAAATGTAAATTTTGGAATCTAATTTACAGAATGAAGGTTAATTGAAATTTAATAATCCGATTTGACTTAATAATGATATTTTATTCTAACCTATAAATTGTAAGTTTAAATTCATATAATAGTGATTAAAATGATAAATGGTTTTTTTTTGTGAAAAAAAATGTAAGTTATAACGTACATTTGACATGTAAGTTTTAACTAATGTAAATGGTATAACTTGGGTAATAAAAATGATTAATGTTATTTACTGAAAGGAAACTAAAGTGTAAGTTAATAATGTACTTTTAACTTAGCATAAGGATTTCAGCTTTAAAATTTGACATTATAGTAATAAAGTTATTTTACTAAAGGTGTAGTTTCTTTAATGACCAAATAGCTAAATTTGAGTAATATAATAGGAATGATAGAATGACTATGATAAAACTGAAAATATATATACTGTTTGATCATATAAACTATTGTAGTAAGAAGTATTACAGTAATAATTCAAAACTGCTGCGATTTCTTACGGTAGCAATTCAAAACTGCTACAGTTTCTTACTGTAATATTTCTGCACTGCTGCGGATTCTTACAGTAGCACTTCTGCACTGCTGCGAATTATTACCGTAACAGTTCTGCACTACTGCGAATTCTTACAGTAGCACTTCTGCGCTGCTACGTTTCTTAAAAATAACATTTTCAGAATGTTACAAATTTTCTAAAAGGGCTATAGTTCCGAATGTATGGTTTTAAAGGTTACATTTTTAGGGTGCTGTGATTTCTAAATTTTTACGTTCAAAATGGGTTATAATTAAATGAATTTGGAAGTGTTACAACTTTGGAAAAATGAATAATATTTTAAAAGAATAATGACATGGAATTTATATGGTTTTGAAAGAAATATGTTTGATTTGAAAAATAAACCATTTGAAATTGAAATAACCACGGGTTATAATAACGTTTGGTTATTAAAGAGACCGGGATCGGATATGGGCATACTCTATGTCGATACTGAAAACCACTTTAACAACTGTGTACGCGGTGGAGATTTCAGAATGAAGTAGGATGGTGGCGAATATCCTAAAGGTATATTTACATGGACCTAACTCCCGTGAGTTAGCATAAGGTGGCAAAAACAGGAGCAATTGACGGGCCAAGAAGGTAGCTCCTCTAATCGGACACACTTCATCGTTAGCCATTCTATTACTTCGTGATTAATTTGGTGCGCACCTTTGATTCGGGAGTGTGGATCGAGTTGGTCGGTAGTTGCGGCAATGTGTTACCAACAGTCCGGAAGTGTAATTGGTATATCTACCCTGGTAGTGCCTAGTTGTGCCGTGTCACCTACCCTAGCGCGCCTTCTACGAGTTTGGTTTGTACCATACCTATGGAGTGCCCTTTGATGGCACCCAGTACGGGTGGGATTACTGTACTGTATAGACTATGGGAAATAAAAATGTGTTACGGGGGAAAATGTAACGCCTTAATGCTATTTTAATAGTTTACTTTACTTTAGACATTATTATAATAGCGTATATTACTACATAGTAGATAGTTTAACGGATCCTTAAAGGATGGGCGATCCTAAGCATTCATTATGTTATTGATGCATTTCCTTTACAGTTCACTTGAGTTGATTTACATTTTATAAGTATGTATGTCCTGACTCGAGTGTTTTGTATTTTTTGCTTTACGCTCGGGTCAGCCTGAGTTTTACAGCTTTGGTTTCATCTTTTGGAGCTTGAGATCCGCCGGAGATTTAGCCGTCTACCTGATATTTCTATTCCAGTTATTTCCACTCAGCTTTTGCTTTTGTAGTAGAGTACTTATGTACCTTGAATTTCCAAATATATTGGATTCAGACTTTGGTATTATGTATTAGTTTTGAGACTTTGTATCTAGTAGCTTCATGAACTACTATGTTTATTTTATTCCGCTGCGAGTTATTCTGATATTCTGAGTCTGTGATTCTGTGATTGATTTTATTTGCCCCAAATTTTATTAACAATCTGTTGTTTTGAATTATTCAAGTCTGACATGTGTGGTTTTATTGTCGATTTGAATGGTCCAAAATGGTGGGATGTTATAGTTGGTATCAGAGCTAGGTTTTAGGCAAACCTTAGCCTACGGGGCAAAAACTCATTAGAGATAGGGTAGAAATACCCTAGAATGAGTAAAATCAACCTTAGAATCATTCTTTGCGAGAGAACGTATTTTCAAGTATAAAATGGTTTTCAAATGATTTTTAAAGGATTTTAAAGGACTATTTTAGATATAAAAATTTTCTTGTTTTAAAATCTAATTTTCCTTAGAATTTCCCTACTTTTTGAATCCACCTTGTTTAATAGAATTCTTTGATTAGGATTTCTGTGGAGTCTTTGCCATGACTTCTTCCACTCATGCTCCGCCTACTCCACCTGCTCCTAGTGATACCCAAGGTACTCTCCGGAGCACCTTTACTTTGTTTGATTTTCCGGTTTGTGTTCTATTTGACACTGGAGCTTTACATAGTTTCATTTCTGTAGACCTTTGTGATAAGTTTGAGCATATCCTTTCACCTAAGTTTGCAACCGAACCTTTCTGTGTTACTAATCCTATTGGTTGTCCCGCAAACCATAGTAGGATTTGTAACAATGTGAAACTCTTCCATTCTGACCATCGCTTTTCTGGTGATTTCTATGTTCTAGGTTTCGATGCTTTTGACATGTTGCTTGGAGTAGATTGGTTGAAGATGCATGAAGTTGTTATCTCTTATAAAACCCAAACTGTTTCTCTTGTTGATGATTTTGGTAAGCCTTTGGTGATTCAGTGTCGTGTGCCTCAGGAGTATGAAGGCAGTTTTATATATTCTCTTGATTCTTCCCCTAGTGATCTTGATTCTACTCCTGTGGTCAAACTCTATTCCGATGTATTTTGTGAAGTCACTTCTTTACCTCCTAAACGGGAAATCAAATTTCGTATTGATCTTATTCCTGGAGCTCGACCTGTAGTTCTTCCTCCCAGAAGAATTTCACCCTGTGAGAAGGTTGAGTTGAGGAAGCAAATCGAAGACTTGTTCTCCAAAGGTTTGATCAGACCCAGTCATTCTGAATGGGGAGCAGTGGTGGTTTTTGTCACTAAATCTGATGGTTCTTTGAGGATGTGTGTTGATTATAGGGAGCTGAACAAGCTCATTATGAAAAAAAGATATGCAATGCCTCGTATTAATAATATGTTCGATCAGCCTTATGGAGCTACTGTATTCTCTCAGCCTGATCTTGCCACCGGTTTCAGCAGCTCATAATTGTTGAGGAAAGTATTCCCAAAACTGCTTTCCGTTCTGAGGATGGTTTCTTTGAATGGTTAGTTATGCCTTTTTGTTTAACTAATGCCCCAACCTTCTTTGTTGACTTTATGAACCGGGTTTTCCATGATGTTCTTAATAAGTTTGTTCTAGTCTTCGTCGATGATATTCTTTTTTTCTCTAAGTCTAAGGTGGAACATGAAACCCATTTGAATTTTGTTCTGAAGACCCTTAGGAGTCATCAGTTGAAAGCCAAATTCTCAAAATGCCATTTCTGGAAAGATGAAGTCCGATTTCTTGGACATATAGTTTCTGGTGATGGAGTTTCTGTTGATCCAGTTAAGATCGCTGCAATCAATATAGGTCTATCTTCTCTTCTTTCTTTTGTGAAGTTAATTATTCTATCACTTTCTCTGTAGTTCTTATTCTTCCCTATTCTATTTCAGTATTGGGAAATTCCTAGGACTCCATCTGATATCCGTAGTTTTCTGGGCCTTGCCGGTTATTATTGGAGATTCATTGAGAATTTTGCTTGGATCGCTGCACCTCTCGCCACTTTAACTTGTAAAAATGCTAAGTTTAGATGGAATGATAAGTGTGAAGCTGCATTCAATGAGTTGAAGCGCAAGCTTAATTCCACGCCAGTTCTTACTGTTCCAAATGGAAATGAGGGATTAACGGTATACACCGATGCCAGTCGTGAAGGTTTGGGAGCCGTTCTAATGTAGGATGGGAAGGTTATCGCTTATGCTAGTCAACAGTTGAAGACTCATGAAGCCAATTATGCAGCCCATGATTTGGAATTGCTTGCCGTAGTTTTTGCTTTGAAGCTTTGGAGACATCATCTATTGGGAACTAAGTTTGAGCTCTTTACGGATCATAAGTCTTTGAAATATATTTTCACCCAGAAGGACTTGAATCTGAGGCAAGTTAGGTGGCTTGAGTTTCTAGCTTCTTATGACCTCGACATCAATTATACCCCTAGGAAAGCTAATGTTGCAGCCGATGCTTTGAGTCGAAAGAAGGCGATGTTATGTCAGCTTGTTGTTTCTTCTCCTCTTATGGATCATATTGTTGCTAAGCAGGATGAGGATAGGATAATTAGGCTTATTAAGGAAAATGTTCGTAGCAGGGTTGGTGGTAGTAGCCTAGATGGAAGTGGAGCTCAGATCGATGATAAAGGGATTTTAAGGATTAATAATAGGATTTGTGTTCCGAACGTCGATGGATTGAGACAAGAGTTACTTTGGGAGAATCATCGGTCCAGAATTTCTATTCATCCAGGTGTGACGAAGATGTACCATGATATGAAGAAGCTGTATTGGTGGAGTGGTATGAAGTGTGATATCTCTCCTTTTGTTAGTAGTTGTGCTACTTGTCAGCAGGTTAAGGCTGACCATAAGAAGACCGCTGGATTATTGCAGTCTCCCAATTGGAAATGGGAACGGGTTTCTATGGATTTTATTGATGGATTACCGAGAACTAGGAGAGGTAATGAGAGTATTTGGGTAATTGTGGATAGATTGACCAAGTCAGCTCATTTCATTCCGATTAGGTCTAACCGTTCTGCTTCTAGTTTAGCTGAGATTTATATGAGAGAGATAGTTCGTCTTCATGGTGTTCCTGTTAGCATTGTTTGCGATAGAGACCCCATCTTTACCAGTCAGTTTTGGAAAGCTTTTCAAGAATCTTTAGGTACTCGTCTGAATCTGAGCACTGCTTACCATCCGCAGGCCGACGGTCAAACGGAAAGGGTAAATCAGATTTTAGAAGATCTTCTTCGTGCCTATGTCCTTGATTATGGAGGATCTTGGGAAGATCATCTCCATCTCGTTGAATTCACCTATAACAATAGTTATCAGGTATAATCTCAAATATCTGTTTAAGGTTGTCTTAAACATTTATTTATCTTATTCCATCTCTTAAAATTCAGGCTAGTATCGAAATGGCTCCATTTGCTGCTCTTTATGGACGACCTTGCAAATCTCCATCTTGTTGGATTGAATCCGGTAATCGTTTGGTTCTTGGTCCGGATATGATTCTAGAAGCATCTGATAAAGTTGAGGAGATTAGGAGAAAGATGAGGATTGCTCGGGATAGACAGAAGAAGTATGCTGATAGGCGTAGGAGGAGTTTGGAATTTTCTGTTGGTGATCAGGTTTTCCTTAAGGTCTCTCCATTAAGAAATGTGATTTGGTTTGGTCGGAGAGGGAAACTCGCTCCTAGGTTTATTGGTCATTTTCGCATCTTAGAGAGAATTGGTTCCTTAGCTTATCGTTTGGAATTGCCTGAGAAACTTTCTGGAGTTCAGAATGTGTTCCATGTTTCGCATCTTCGTCGGTATCTTCATGATCCATCTTTGATTGTCCAGCCTTCTGCTCTCGAGAGTTTGGATGTCGATCCAAACCTTACTGTCGAGAGGAAGCCACTTCGTATTATCGATAGAGGTACGAAGCAGCTTCGAAGAAAATCTGTCAACCTAGTCAAAGTGCAATGGAGCACTGATGATCAGGATTGTACTTGGGAAACGGAAGAGAGCATTCGTGCTTCGAATCCGGAATTGTTTGTTCCAGGTATTATTCGTTATCCTACCTTATCCTTCTTTATTTTCTGTGTCTCGTTCCTTTTTTAGGACGAAAATTTTTGAGTGGGGGAGAGTGTAACAACCCGTAAATTTGGAAATATTTTAAATGAAAATTTATTTCAAATTTTGAGTATAATTATTTTAAAATTGATAAATTGGGAAGTTTAATGTAATATTTTGAGTTTTGATGTGAAATGTTATTCCAAATTTAATAAAATAAAGATTTTTCCTTAAAATGCAAATTTTGGTCAAATTTGGTCAAAGTTTGACTTTCTGTGAAAATTTTAAATTTTGAATTTTTAACTTTTACTTTTTTTGAAGATGGATTTAATTCTAACATTTTTCTGGTTTTTCATTTTGTTAAATTTTGATTTCTACTTCTCCAAATTTGTTGTTTTCAGCGTATTACACGAAGTTGTTTTCTCTTAACCTCTATCTTATTTATATTTTGATGTGGGCTTGTACTAATGGGCTGAGAACCCCTACAGTAGATGAGAAGACACTTATTGAATAGCTTATATAACATCTCCTAGGGTTTTAGTTAGCCTCCTCATCCCTCATTTGTGCCTCCATGGAGAATTATGTCAGTCTTCTTCTTCTTCATCCTTCTCCTCCAAACCCTAGACATTCCTCTTCTCCTCTACAATTTTCCTCCTCCTCTCCTTAGAAATTTCGGCCACACCTATTCCATCACCTTCCATCACCAAACTCCAACCCAAACCCCTTTTTCCTCCTTCCTTTCCCCCTCTCCTCTTCACCAATTTCGGCCTCCATTCCCCCTTCTCTATTTTCGGCCACCACTTCACCAAAACCCTACCAAAGCCGAGCCTTGCCACCACTAACCCTACACAAACCCGAGCCTCCACCTCTCCAAAACCCCAGCCTTTGCACCACAAAACCAAGTCCAAAAGCCGTAGGCCGAGCCTAACCCAAACTCCTATGGTCGAGCCTAACCTAACCCAAACCACCTCTAAACCCTAGCCTATGCACCCCCTAGACAAGCCTCTTCTATTGTATTTTGCAAAATTATATTTTTTTTTATTTTTTTCTATGTGAATTATTTGTTTATGTATGGAATTTATTTTATTTTTCAAAGCGTCGGATTTGGATTCTCCTCTCACTCAAGTTTGTCCATAATTTGTCATGCTTGTTGCGCTTTGAATCACTTTGCCAACCAAAGAAAGTTGAGTAATCACTCTTGACAACGTACTTATATTTTGGTGAATTGATGACAATGGAATTGTATGGATTTGTATATGCAAGTTAAGAAATTTCACTATTGAATACTATTATGTTATTTCATACCATATTTTACCTGTTATCATCATATGCCATGATATATTGAATATTATTATGTTATTTAATACCATATTTTACCTGTTATGATCATATGCCATGATATGTTGTATATTGTTATGTTTATTTAATATTCTGAAATCATACTGCAAGTTCCTTCACTATGGGTTGAAATGATACATACCCGAATGATTTTTAGATTAAGGAAAATTGTTATGGGTTGAAATGAGGCCTGAGAAATTTTATTTGACTTGGGATTGCGGGTTTAAAATGATATAAAACCCGGAAAATTTATAAATTGCAGATTGAAATGATATATGTCCATATTTACTTGACCCTAGGGTAGATAATTTTATACAGACTCCGTGGTTGATTTAAAATGATTTTCTAAAAATTATTAAGTATTTTGGATTTCTATATATGAATCTCAACTAAAATTTAATGTAATAATTTCTGTGAATTTGTTTACATGAGTTAAAATTTGTATAAGAAAAATGAATAGTTGGAAATGTAAATTTTGGAATCTAATTTACAGAATGAAGGTTAATTGAAATTAATCCGATTTGACTTAATAATGATATTTTATTCTAACCTATAAATTGTAAGTTTAAATTCATATAATAGTGATTAAAATGATAAATGGTTTTTTTTTGTGAAAAAAAAATGTAAGTTAAAACGTACATTTGACATGTAAGTTTTAACTAATGTAAATTGTATAACTTGGGTAATAAAAATGATAAATGTTATTTACTGAAAGGAAAATAAAGTGTAAGTTAATAACGTATTTTTAACTTAGCATAAGGATTTCAGCTTTAAAATTTGACATTATAGTAACAAAGTTATTTTACTAAAGGTGTAGTTTCTTTAATGACCAAATAGCTAAATTTGAGTAATATAATAGGAATGATAGAATGACTATGATAAAACCGAAAATATATATACTATTTGATCATATAAACTATTGTAGTAAGAAGTATTACAGTAACAATTCAAAACTGCTGCAATTTCTTACGGTAGCAATTCAAAACTGCTGCAGTTTCTTACTGTAACAATTCTGCACTACTTCGGATTCTTACAGTAGCAATTCTGCACTACTACGGATTCTTACAGTAGCACTTCTGCACTGCTGTGAATTATTACCGTAACAGTTCTACACTACTGCGAATTCTTACAGTAGCACTTCTGCGCTGCTGCGTTTCTTAAAAATATCATTTTCAGAATGTTACAAATTTTCTAAAAGGGCTATAGTTCCGAATGTATGGTTCTAAAGGTTACATTTTTATGGTGCTGTGATTTCTAAATTTTTACGTTCAAAAGGGGTTATAATTAAAGGAATTTTGAAGTGTTACAACTTTGGAAAAATGAATAATATTTCAAAAGAATAATGACATGGAATTTATATGGTTTTGAAAGAAATATGTTTGATTTGAAAAATAAACCATTTGAAATTGAAATAACCACGGGTTATAATAACGTTTGGTTATTAAAGAGACCGGGATCGGATATGGGCATACTCTATGTCGATACCGAAAACCACTTTAACAACTGTGTACGCGGTGGAGATTTCAGAATGAAGTAGGATGGTGGCAAATATCCTAAAGGTATATTTACATGGACCTAACTCCCGTGAGTTAGCATAAGGTGGCTAAAACAGGAGCAATTGACCGCCCAAGAAGGTAGCTCTTCTAATCGGACACACTTCATCGTTAGCCATTCTATTACTTCGTAATTGATTTGGTGCGCACCTTTGATTCGGGAGTGTGGATCGAGTTGGGCGGTAGTTGCGGCTATGCGTTACCAACAGTCCGGAAGTGTAATTGGTATATCTACCCTGGCATTTCCTAGTTGTGCCGTGTCACCTACCCTAGCGCGCCTTCTACAAGTTTGGTTTGTACCATACCTATGGAGTGCCCTCTGACGGCACCCAGTACGGGTGGGATTATGGTACTGTATAGGCTATGGGAAATAAAAATGTGTTAAAAGGGAAAATGTAACGCCTTAACGCTATTTTAATAGTTTACTTTACTTTAAACATTATTATAATATCGTATATTACTACATAGTAGATAGTTTAACGGATCCTTAAAGGATGGGCGATCCCAAGCATTCTTTAAGTTACTGATGCATTTCCTTACAGTTCACTTGAGTTGATTTACATTTTATAAGTATGTATGTCCTAACTCGAGTGTTTTGTGTTTTTTGCTTTACGCTCGGGTCAGTTTGAGTTTCACAGCTTTGGTTTCATCTTTTGGAGCTAGAGATCCGCCAGAGATTTAGCCGTCTGCTTGATATTTCTGTTCCAGTTATTTCCACTCAGCTTTTACTTTTGTAGTAGAGAACTTATGTACCTTGAATTTCCAAATATATTGGATTCAGACTTTGGTATTATGTATTAGTTTTGAGACTCTGTATCTAGTAGCTTCATGAACTACTATGTTTATTTTATTCCGCTGCGAGTTATTCTGATATTCTGTGTCTGTGATTTTGTGATTGATTTTATTTGCCCCAATTTTTTTTATCAATCTGTTGTTCTGAATTATTCAAGTCTAACATGTGTGGTTTTATTGTCGATTTGAATGGTCCAAAATGGCGGGATGTAACATCATCTTTCTTGGTATTCTGACCTTGAGTTTGCTCATCAAATCATAGCCCCACAAACGATGGATAACTCCTTATCGGTTGTATCACATACAACTCCTAACCCATGTTTCCTTGTCCTAATTTCATTTTAACCTTGAGTTTGCTCAACAAATCGAAAGGGATTATTCACTCATACCTACCATATCGCGACGACCTAAGTACAGTATATGTACCTTGAGTTTGATCAACAAATACATATAATTATCTTACATCGTCTATTCAATATATTAATAATAATACTACACATAACATCCCTACCTTGAGTTTGCTCAAAAACTAAGGAGTATGCAAGTAATTTATTAATATATATATATATATGGTAAAGGACAACATTATATTGAAGATTCATAATCTTCAATATATTATATTAAGTGATATCAACTTATGGACTAATACATTTCTTGGGAAATACCCTCCTAATTCAAGTGTTAGACACATTAGAAATCATGGTATACGTACATTTACGTATGTATTTATTCCTTAAGTCTATTTGGATTTTTTTAATGTTCCATCTTTAATTTATACATTCATATCATATAAGTTTTATTATTATATAACTTTTATATTTCATATTGCTTATATGATAGTCTTATGTATGATATTTTATTTAATTAATTTGAATTAATTAACTCTCTAATTAATTTTATATTAGTATTTCAATACAACATTTATATTGAACATATCTACTATAACCTTTATAGCATATACTATAACCTTTATAGTGTAACATATATGTCTTATATATGTGTATTTTTATTTAATTAATTAGCCTTTAATTAATTTTATTTAATTAAACAATTTTAATTAAATATATAAATTTCAAAATTTATCTTACATACATGTATACTTATGTTATCTTAACACTTTAAAATAACATAACATATTCAACATATATAATACATGCATATAAGTATTAAATAATTAACTCATTTAATTAATTTAAATTATTAATCTTATTAATAAATTTTAAATTTCAAAATTAATATTTAAACAGTTTCAAATATTTTGAAATTTTCATTACCTTTTCAAACATTTTGAAAATTTATGTCAATTTAATAACCTTTTATAATAAACAAGTTTTTATTTTAAATTTAACTTTTAAATTTAAAATCTTGTCTTAATTTTCAAAACTATTTTGAAAATTAGCCCAAGGCCCATTTCAAATTGGGCATTTTCTATCAGGGGCAACCTTTGGGCTTACTTCACCTTTTAAGCCAGGCTGGTAACCAGGTAGGACAGGTGTAACAACCCGGAATTTTCGAACTCGAAAATTCTGGATAGTTAGGAGAAAAAGAAAAGAGATAGAAGAAAGAAACAGAACAAGACACATATTCTCACATTCGCAGCGGATCAAAATACAATATCAAATAATAATATCAGTTATACAAAGAAACTGTATCTGTTAATTTATATTCGATACATCAGAGTTACAACCATTTACAGTTAGACTAGACAGTTATATTAACCTGCCCATACTACTATCAATATAACTCTCAAATACACAGCGGAATACACTCCATACGTTCCTGCCATCCAGCTCGCCTCCTGAGCTCCAGAACGTCCTTACCTGGAAATCTGTAATACTCGGTCTGACCCGAGCATTACATCAAAGTAACACCCGGGTCAGGCTGGAAACCAGCGTGAGTAAACTCATCTAACATGAAATTTCAATCTATAGAACTTATTTAAACCCGGGGTAACTCGTACTTTACCACAAGTAAACAACTTATATAGTCAGTACTTATTTCACAAAACAATATCTAAGTATCCAACTTAGTTTAAATAGTCCACATTATTCCAAACCGGCCTATTGATTTCACATACCAAATCTATAAAGAATTATTGTAGATTACAAATCGAAGTGGTTTCGGGTATTTACTGATACCCGACCCCGGTTGTAATAGCCCGCTTTTCTGTACCCCTTGAATAGACACTAATCTCCATCTATTTACTCAAGGTGAACGAAAAACCGAACCATTAGGGTTTTTAAAAGAAGAGGTAGAAGAAAAGATAGAAGAAAAGAGAAAGAAGAAACAAAAGAACAACATCAGAAACAGAAACAATATCAGAATCTCACATATCGCAGCGGAACAATATATAATAGATAATTGCATAATCTTTAAAACAAAGAATTATATCTGTTATTACATTACATCACATCATATCATCAGAGTCAATAAACAACAATGGACAGTTATATAAACTTGTCCTCATACAGAATACACAGCGGAATAAATATATCAGATACAAATACTACGTCTCGCCATCCAGCTTGCTTCCAAAGCTCCAGAATATCCAGCATATCCTGATAATATAACTCTAGGCTGCCCGTGTGGAAATTGGTGGGCACCCAGAGTTTAGAAGGGAACAATAAACTCCGAGTCAGTCATGGTGACTGGTGTGAGATCGTAAAACAGTTATTCTTTAAAATAAACAACAGGATAATTTTAAAGTCAATTCGAAATGCTTTTGGAAAATGAAACTACCATAAGACCTCCCGCCACACACACAATGCAAACGCAGAATTGGAGGAGATTTCTTCTTATGATAGTCAAAGATGCTTACTACGCAAAATCAAATCATTTTTGATATTATTATTAGTGCATAGTGTAGAAAACATTTCGAAAGTATAGTATTAATCTTAGCCAGCATAGGTACCATGATACTATGCCTACTATAGCTGCTATATTAGATAGCAGGTTCTACAACTAAAACCGTACAAATTTCGTATTTGGGAAATGGATTTCCAACAAATGGTCAGGCTAAGGAACTTCCTTTCCTCCTGCCGAATAGGATCGCCTCTGGCTGGACGTCCCGAGAGACAAACTGCTCTCTGCCAAACAAGGCCGGGTTACCCCTGTAACAGGTAACTCACGAATATGTCATCACCCGGTCCTTTGGGACCTTTATCCGAGCACTCGATATCCAACATCACACATCATAAAGAAAGTGTATCCACATGAGTAAGTATCTGGGCTCCATACCATGATACCACCCCTTTCCAGAAGGAAATGACATACCCTAAAGGGCGCGACCCTCATAACCTTGCCGCAACATTCCTGTTTCGACCATTTCCGGGTTGTTGAGGCTCGATGAAGTCTCGTCCACAAAGCTATGCTTTCTCAAAAAGCCCTGCTTCGGGTCCAACAAAATGATCAACCTATGATCACAAAGAAATAAGATCAAATAAATGATCATATCACAAATGATCAAACACTGATCATTTCACAGCAACACTCAGTATGCCACGTTACCAAATTGGGATATATCGCTGATAAATTTCAACTACATAACCTCTGAGCTCGTACGTCTCAGAGAAGGGTGTTAAGCTAAGAGAATAAATTCTCCGCCACCAACAGATATGTATTTGAAAGAAATCAGCTTTATATCTCAAAGTGTAATGTCAGACACACAATCCATACAAGTCTGTTCCGGGATCGAACAGAACCGAAGGCACTTCTCACGAAGCCCTTGCATTTCCGGATAGTTTTCAATCACGTCAGGACTTCCCGTCACTAAGGGTGATAAAACCTCTAAACCGAGGATCAGTCGGTGTAGAGTAACTCGACGGTAATCCTTCCGTTTTCAAAAATATCCGGTCTTCAACACCGGTCTTCGAATGCAATTCATAACGACGTATCACATATTCGGAATGGGTTATACGACCCCGTGGTCCTTTCCCGGTTAACCCGAATAGTGAGCGTTTATTCAAAAATAAGTGTGGCATTCAAATTCATCCAATTCACCATAAATACCTATCTAAAGGTAATTATTGATAGTCGGTTATTTAACTATCAATAAAGATGCGCGACATCATCAGATCCCAAATTATTTTCCCAAATTATTTTATCTTCCAAAATATCTTTTACTAGATATAAAATTTCCACACTTAATCATTTGAAAACAATTTCAAATCAATTTCCACATTTCATTTTATCTTTGAAGATAAAATCTCAAAACAGTTCATTTCATATTGGAAAAGCAATTCCATACTTATTAAATAATAAGTATTTCACAAATCTATTCATTTTCAACATTTGAAAATATTCGATATACTTAAATCAATATTAAGTATATATTCATTCTTTAAGGAAATCATTCTCTTTAAACACATTTATTTGAGTCAAAACGAATGTTACGTAAAACATCGTTACGACGACTCAAAATCACTAGTATAGGGATTCGGAATTTAGGTAGATATATGAATCCCAATACTAGATAAAAACATTTCCTTTCGGAAATCATTTACTATAACAACAGTGTTATAGTCCACCATTTCCTTATATTTCTCGAAAACGTCTATTTCAACAATAAATGTTGAAATCTATGATTTCGATAGTTCACACGTTTTAAAACATCTTTTAAAACAATCACTTCATTTCAAATATCGCTTCTCCAAAACAAGTTCATTTTACTTAACAATATATTCACTGTCCAAAATCGTGAATATATTCCCTTAATAATCTCTATATTTAAAATCAATCAAATTTGATTTATTTTCGAATTTATAAAAACAACGTTCATAAATTCGATTTCCATTTTCTAACAACTTTGATTTATACATCTTCTTTATTAACAAATTCGAATTATACTTGATATAAATATCACAAGTTCATATTATAAGTTAATAACTTATCATTCATTTTCAACTTCACAATTTATAAATCTATAAATTTCATTCACTTACGGATTCCATAATATTTCATTTTTATCACTTATAAAAACTCATTTTATAATTCCAACATTCTTAATTTTGTAGATATCAATTTCATAAATCTTTTATATGAACCGTTACAGAAATTCAAAAATCTCAATTTAAACCATTTCATAAATCTGTCAACTATTTATCCCAAAAATCACTTTTCGGTTATATTTCACAAATCTATAAATTTTTGTAACTTTAAAATCTGAACGTTTATTTATTTAAAATAAATCACTTCAGAAATTTAATAAACGTATAATTTCAAAGATCACTTTAAAAACCCTTTTAAAGTAAAAGTCGTTATTATTTTTTTTTTAAAACTTCAAAACTGAATCCGATGATGCAACAACACCAATCAGTCCATCACAACAGTCAATATCATATATCATCATATGATAACAGAATATATCACAATATCTGTAAATAAATAAATACTGTTGAGGAATCCAGTTGGATCCCTCCAACCTGTTTCCCTGCATCCACAGATGTTAGCACAATACCAATTCCGCTCCAGTACGGAATTATCGCGGTATATAGGTTTTTATAAATCCGCTTACTAACGGCGCAATAGGGTCTCATCCGCTATACGAGGCGGGAAATCAACAATCCAATATATACATATGCCAATATGTATATACTGCTATATATATATAGATATATCCTATCATATCTAATATCACATCCAAACAGTCAATCATCAATCAATAACTGTAAATAATTCCACATTCAAATTTTGAGTGAGAAGATCTCACCGAGATTTTAATTCCGTTCCAGCGTTTATTTCGAATAAAATTAAACACGCGTTTAATTTTACCCGAAATTCCAACATCCAGATCTGGCCGCTGCTACCTTTCTTCCTATTCACGTTCAAAATCGCGAACGAGAAACCCATCACGTCGCCGTCATCCCCTATTTAATTCACCTCCATCGTCGACATATACCACGATCAGGACCCTCCCCCGCCTCCGCAAGCACGTGCGCCACCCACAGCCAGAGAGCGGTTGAGCTCGGTCACCCCTCCTCCTCTATTTTCGTGCACGAATGGCAGGAAGTCGCGGCTCCACCTCGACTTCAAACGACAATGATCACTCAATTCCACCGTTGGATCTATAGCTTACGCGATGCTCTTCAAGTTTGCTTTAGAGAGTTTTTGATGATGGTCGATGGATTTAGAGATAAACGAGGGGGAAGATGAGTGTATTTCGGCCATTGAAATTGTAGGAGGCGGCTGCTGAACAAAAAACCCTAGCTAGGTTTATCTCGTTTGCAAAGTGAAGATGTTGAGGTGCTTTTATAGAAAATTTAACGATTTACTATTCATCGAATTTTTCGAACTCCGATTCGAGCGTGCCGGCTGACGTTCGTAAGGTTTACCCCACGTTCCGAACGCAATGGAACGTGTTTCGGAAGCTAATTCGATCGTCTGTGCGAGATACGGAGAAAAACGATCAATTTAAATTAAACCGATTTAAATCGATTTCGAGGCGTTTTGGCTTGCCCCGGACAAACGATAAATCCAAAAATTACGAAATTTGAAATCTTACAATAATATCACATTACGGATCCGATGAAACTGGTTTCGTCGAAATCCGAGACCTTTCGAAAAATGACTATTTTAACTCGACGATTTAAAATTAAAACGATATCGATGCGTTTCGAGTTGCCACGGTCAATCGACAACTCCGATTGATACGAAAATTGAAATCCGATAATAACTAACTATTACGGATCCAATGGAACTGGTCTCGTTCAATTCTGAGACTGTTCGAAAATTGACTATTTTTACAGTCGATAATTAAATATTAAAATATTCAATTTTCACAGATTAACTCCAAATTCAATTTTAAAAGTTCTATAACATCTCTATAACTCCAGTATGATTAAATAAAATTTTACAAATCATTTTCAATCATTTTAAACTCGATTTTCAATTATCTCTGGAATTTCAATCATTAAATTATCGATTTAATTGACCAAATTAAATCCAATATTCGAAAAATAAATCATTCGACTTCTAAGTTCCATTTATTAATATTTAAAATCAATTAAATATTCGAATTTAAATTATCAAAAATTCTGGGTCGTTACAGACTTCCCCCCTTAAAAGAATTTCGTCCTCGAAATTACAAGTTAGGAAGAAAGAGTCCTTAACACGTCTACTATTTTTCACAATTCAATAGTTTTCTCAAATTTTCAAAACAAATCTTTCTAATAAAGATTCGTTATCATTCAACTAGCTTTCTAACTTCAATTATAAGTTTCAAAACATCATTGTTTACTTCAAAATTCAAATTCAAATTTTAAACTTTCAAATTTTCCCAAAATTTTTCTAACGCCCTAAATTTCCGAAAAATTTCGCCAGCGTCTCCTTTGCGCGGCTCGATCTGGAAAAAAAATGACAGTGTATATATATCACAAATATACATCCCATCAAGTGATGAGGCATCCCGTAGGGAAAAAGTGTAAAAGTACGATATTTAATCCGAGATATGTACCTTATTATATTTTTAGCGAGCGTATACAGCTAATATAGCGCGAAAGCGAGCTCCAAATGCGAAGCAACGCCATCCGCACCTACTAAACACTCAACAAACCATATGAGAACATGTAGATATGAAAATATAGTCAATATACATCATATAGCAACATAATACTACATATGTCAATATAGCAAATGCAACAAAACAACAAATGCAACCATCATCCAATAAACATTCAACAACTTTATAACCAAATCAATATAGATTCACTTCTTATTAACATTCATTGAATTGGTTTTCAATTTTAAATCATATTCGATTCATTTACATTGGATTTAATCAACATTCTCTTTCAATTCAATTAGTTTACATTCACTAATTTACATTCATGTTGGTTCATTTTCAATTTGAATCAAATTCATTTCTATTCAAATTTACATATTATCAATTTGAATTTAATCACTTTGCTTCCAATTTGTCGATTCAATTTCATTAACCCTTAATGAATTACACGAAATCAACTAACAATCAATCTAACAACCAATGTATAACCAATCATAACCAAATTTATTCAATTTACATTTCTTTACATTCAATTTGGTTCAACACTTTAAGTTTCAATTTGTTGATATTAAATTGATTTCCATTCAATTATTCAATTCCTTTAGCTTCTAATGAATTAACACTTATATTCATTGCTTCATATCAATTATTTATATTCAATTGATTGACATTCAATCCATTTATTAATTCAATTGCTAATTCATTTTAACAAATACAATTGAATTTTATATAACTCAAGTTCACATTCACTTAATAAATTCACTTTATTAATTTCTTTGATATCAAAATCAACTTCGTTCAACATTACTTAAGTTATATTCCAATTAAACATCATTTGTTTAACTTAACTTAAGTTTCCACTTATTAATCCAATTCAGATTTTGTTTTTCTTAACAAAATTCATTTAACCTTTTACCAAAATCAAATTTCATCAATCATTCAAATTTATATCACATTTGACTTTCTTTTAGTTAAATTTCGCATCATATTTCATTATGCTACTCAAATTCATTAACTTTACCCAAGTTAAATCTATTATCTCATATCATAAGTATAAATCTTATTTCACTTATATTTACCATATTTAAATTTGGACTTAAATTTTCAAATTTGTTTATCACAACAAAACCTCAATTTCCAATTTACTATGGTAGCAAATCAATCACACAGAAACTCGAAAATGATACTGATGATGCTGCAGTCATCACCCTTATTATTTCCCAGCAACAATAGTGAAATCAGTGCTTAAATTCTTTCAAAAATTTCCTTGATTTATAAATCTCATTACAAATCTTTTTACTTATAAAATTTCTCTATTTATATATAAGATTAATTTACCATTGTAAATCATATTAATTATAACTCCATATTTATAATTCATTCTCTTATATATTTTTCTCTTTCACAATTGTTGTTTTAATTCAACTTATTCAAACAATCTTAACAATCAATTCATATACACTTTAATAATTCTTAAAAAATTATTTCTTTATATACAAAATATAATCAAGGTAAAATTATTTCATTTACCCAATTTTAAAACAATATCGTGCCGAATTGTTCTATATAAGTGTTTAGAGATCCCTATCGATAGAGTTGTACGGACAATACCGACCAGAATCCATATACCACTCAACAAACCACTCATCACAATATAAAACAATTTTATATTAACTAACAAATACGCACTCATATCTATTATTACACTCAAACTCATTCTAGAGTACTACTGACCCTATCTCTAATGAGTAACACCCAACAGAGCAGGGTTGTCGCTTAACCATATGCTCTGATACCAAATGTAATAGCCCGCTTTTCTGTACCCCTTGAATAGACACTAATCTCCATCTATTTACTCAAGGTGAACGAAAAACCGAACCATTAGGGTTTTTAAAAGAAGAGGTAGAAGAAAAGATAGAAGAAAAGAGAAAGAAGAAACAAAAGAACAACATCAGAAACAGAAACAATATCAGAATCTCACATATCGCAGCGGAACAATATATAATAGATAATTGCATAATCTTTAAAACAAAGAATTATATCTGTTATTACATTACATCACATCATATCATCAGAGTCAATAAACAACAATGGACAGTTATATAAACTTGTCCTCATACAGAATACACAGCGGAATAAATATATCAGATACAAATACTACGTCTCGCCATCCAGCTTGCTTCCAAAGCTCCAGAATATCCAGCATATCCTGATAATATAACTCTAGGCTGCCCGTGTGGAAATTGGTGGGCACCCAGAGTTTAGAAGGGAACAATAAACTCCGAGTCAGTCATGGTGACTGGTGTGAGATCGTAAAACAGTTATTCTTTAAAATAAACAACAGGATAATTTTAAAGTCAATTCGAAATGCTTTTGGAAAATGAAACTACCATAAGACCTCCCGCCACACACACAATGCAAACGCAGAAGTGGAGGAGATTTCTTCTTATGATAGACAAAGATGCTTACTACGCAAAATCAAATCATTTTTGATATTATTATTAGTGCATAGTGTAGAAAACATTTCGAAAGTATAGTATTAATCTTAGCCAGCATAGGTACCATGATACTATGCCTACTATAGCTGCTATATTAGATAGCAGGTTCTACAACTAAAACCGTACAAATTTCGTATTTGGGAAATGGATTTCCAACAAATGGTCAGGCTAAGGAACTTCCTTTCCTCCTGCCGAATAGGATCGCCTCTGGCTGGACGTCCCGAGAGACAAACTGCTCTCTGCCAAACAAGGCCGGGTTACCCCTGTAACAGGTAACTCACGAATATGTCATCACCCGGTCCTTTGGGACCTTTATCCGAGCGCTCGATATCCAACATCACACATCATAAAGAAAGTGTATCCACATGAGTAAGTATCTGGGCTCCATACCATGATACCACCCCTTTCCAGAAGGAAATGACATACCCTAAAGGGCGCGACCCTCATAACCTTGCCGCAACATTCCTGTTTCGACCATTTCCGGGTTGTTGAGGCTCGATGAAGTCTCGTCCACAAAGCTATGCTTTCTCAAAAAGCCCTGCTTCGGGTCCAACAAAATGATCAACCTATGATCACAAAGATATAAGATCAAATAAATGATCATATCACAAATGATCAAACACTGATCATTTCACAGCAACACTCAGTATGCCACGTTACCAAATTGGGATATATCGCTGATAAATTTCAACTACATAACCTCTGAGCTCGTACGTCTCAGAGAAGGGTGTTAAGCTAAGAGAATAAATTCTCCGCCACCAACAGATATGTATTTGAAAGAAATCAGCTTTATATCTCAAAGTGTAATGTCAGACACACAATCCATACAAGTCTGTTCCGGGATCGAACAGAACCGAAGGCACTTCTCACGAAGCCCTTGCATTTCCGGATAGTTTTCAATCACGTCAGGACTTCCCGTCACTAAGGGTGATAAAACCTCTAAACCGAGGATCAGTCGGTGTAGAGTAACTCGACGGTAATCCTTCCGTTTTCAAAAATATCCGGTCTTCAACACCGGTCTTCGAATGCAATTCATAACGACGTATCACATATTCGGAATGGGTTATACGACCCCGTGGTCCTTTCCCGGTTAACCCGAATAGTGAGCGTTTATTCAAAAATAAGTGTGGCATTCAAATTCATCCAATTCACCACAAATACCTATCTAAAGGTAATTATTGATAGTCGGTTATTTAACTATCAATAAAGATGCGCGACATCATCAGATCCCAAATTATTTTCCCAAATTATTTTATCTTCCAAAATATCTTTTACTAGATATAAAATTTCCACACTTAATCATTTGAAAACAATTTCAAATCAATTTCCACATTTCATTTTATCTTTGAAGATAAAATCTCAAAACAGTTCATTTCATATTGGAAAAGCAATTCCATACTTATTAAATAATAAGTATTTCACAAATCTATTCATTTTCAACATTTGAAAATATTCGATATACTTAAATCAATATTAAGTATATATTCATTCTTTAAGGAAATCATTCTCTTTAAACACATTTATTTGAGTCAAAACGAATGTTACGTAAAACATCGTTACGACGACTCAAAATCACTAGTATAGGGATTCGGAATTTAGGTAGATATATGAATCCCAATACTAGATAAAAACATTTCCTTTCGGAAATCATTTACTATAACAACAGTGTTATAGTCCACCATTTCCTTATATTTCTCGAAAACGTCTATTTCAACAATAAATGTTGAAATCTATGATTTCGATAGTTCACACGTTTTAAAACATCTTTTAAAACAATCACTTCATTTCAAATATCGCTTCTCCAAAACAAGTTCATTTTACTTAACAATATATTCACTGTCCAAAATCGTGAATATATTCCCTTAATAATCTCTATATTTAAAATCAATCAAATTTGATTTATTTTCGAATTTATAAAAACAACGTTCATAAATTCGATTTCCATTTTCTAACAACTTTGATTTATACATCTTCTTTATTAACAAATTCGAATTATACTTGATATAAATATCACAAGTTCATATTATAAGTTAATAACTTATCATTCATTTTCAACTTCACAATTTATAAATCTATAAATTTCATTCACTTACGGATTCCATAATATTTCATTTTTATCACTTATAAAAACTCATTTTATAATTCCAACATTCTTAATTTTGTAGATATCAATTTCATAAATCTTTTATATGAACCGTTACAGAAATTCAAAAATCTCAATTTAAACCATTTCATAAATCTGTCAACTATTTATCCCAAAAATCACTTTTCGGTTATATTTCACAAATCTATAAATTTTTGTAACTTTAAAATCTGAACGTTTATTTATTTAAAATAAATCACTTCAGAAATTTAATAAACGTATAATTTCAAAGATCACTTTAAAAACCCTTTTAAAGTAAAAGTCGTTATTATTTTTTTTTTTTTAAACTTCAAAACTGAATCCGATGATGCAACAACACCAATCAGTCCATCACAACAGTCGATATCATATATCATCATATGATAACAGAATATATCACAATATCTGTAAATAAATAAATACTGTTGAGGAATCCAGTTGGATCCCTCCAACCTGTTTCCCTGCATCCACAGATGTTAGCACAATACCAATTCCGCTCCAGTACGGAATTATCGCGGTATATAGGTTTTTATAAATCCGCTTACTAACGGCGCAATAGGGTCTCATCCGCTATACGAGGCGGGAAATCAACAATCCAATATATACATATGCCAATATGTATATACTGCTATATATATATATATCCTATCATATCTAATATCACATCCAAACAGTCAATCATCAATCAATAACTGTAAATAATTCCACATTCAAATTTTGAGTGAGAAGATCTCACCGAGATTTTAATTCCGTTCCAGCGTTTATTTCGAATAAAATTAAACACGCGTTTAATTTTACCCGAAATTCCAACATCCAGATCTGGCCGCTGCTACCTTTCTTCCTATTCACGTTCAAAATCGCGAACGAGAAACCCATCACGCCGCCGTCATCCCCTATTTAATTCACCTCCATCGTCGACATATACCACGATCAGGACCCTCCCCCGCCTCCGCAAGCACGTGCGCCACCCACAGCCAGAGAGCGGTTGAGCTCGGTCACCCCTCCTCCTCTATTTTCGTGCACGAATGGCAGGAAGTCGCGGCTCCACCTCGACTTCAAACGACAATGATCACTCAATTCCACCGTTGGATCTATAGCTTACGCGATGCTCTTCAAGTTTGCTTTAGAGAGTTTTTGATAATGGTCGATGGATTTAGAGATAAACGAGGGGGAAGATGAGTGTATTTCGGCCATTGAAATTGTAGGAGGCGGCTGCTGAACAAAAAACCCTAGCTAGGTTTATCTCGTTTGCAAAGTGAAGATGTTGAGGTGCTTTTATAGAAAATTTAACGATTTACTATTCATCGAATTTTTCGAACTCCGATTCGAGCGTGCCGGCTGACGTTCGTAAGGTTTACCCCACGTTCCGAACGCAATGGAACGTGTTTCGGAAGCTAATTCGATCGTCTGTGCGAGATACGGAGAAAAACGATCAATTTAAATTAAACCGATTTAAATCGATTTCGAGGCGTTTTGGCTTGCCCCGGACAAACGATAAATCCAAAAATTACGAAATTTGAAATCTTACAATAATATCACATTACGGATCCGATGAAACTGGTTTCGTCGAAATCCGAGACCTTTCGAAAAATGACTATTTTAACTCGACGATTTAAAATTAAAACGATATCGATGCGTTTCGAGTTGCCACGGTCAATCGACAACTCCGATTGATACGAAAATTGAAATCCGATAATAACTAACTATTACGGATCCAATGGAACTGGTCTCGTTCAATTCTGAGACTGTTCGAAAATTGGCTATTTTTACAGTCGATAATTAAATATTAAAATATTCAATTTTCACAGATTAACTCCAAATTCAATTTTAAAAGTTCTATAACATCTCTATAACTCCAGTATGATTAAATAAAATTTTACAAATCATTTTCAATCATTTTAAACTCGATTTTCAATTATCTCTGGAATTTCAATCATTAAATTATCGATTTAATTGACCAAATTAAATCCAATATTCGAAAAATAAATCATTCGACTTCTAAGTTCCATTTATTAATATTTAAAATCAATTAAATATTCGAATTTAAATTATCAAAAATTCTGGGTCGTTACACCGGTCTCTTCGAATCAAATGTTATCATAACCCAAGTTATCCAAGTGAAATACAATTCAAACTTAAATACAGGATGTCACTGTTTTAACCCAAACATATTATATCACATAACACTTTATATCAGAAATGTCAATCAATTCAAGGTATTTAATCATTAATCAATCATTCATAAGCAAGATTAATCACTTCCAAAAATTAATTCAATTTATCTCTAATTAAATTAATTACTAATCTTTAATCACTTAGATTATCCTTACTTAACATTAATTAATCACAAACCAATTGATTTATTATCTTTAATTATTCATCTTAATTAATCATTTTTGATTAATTATCTCTTAATTACAATAAGTAATTAACTCTTAATTAATCACACAAATTAATTATTCTTTACCCATTCACATTAATCACATTTATTAATTTACTAACCCTTAATAAATTTTCTTAATTATTTAATCAACCCTTTCATTAATTACACCAAGTAATTAAACCTTAATTTCTTCCTTTAAGTAATTTACCTTTAATTACTTAATTAATTAATCTCTAATTACAAATACTTTAATCACTAATCATTAATTAATCAATCTCTAATCACTTAATTAATAATACTTAATTACAATTATCCTTAAATTAATTAATTATAATCAAATTTATTTAATTAATTTAATTAATCTCACTTATTAAACCTTAATTATCTTAAGATAAAACCATTATCTTAAAAATACCTTAATTAATATTAACATTTAACCATTTTATCTTAATTGACTTTATTTAATTAAAACATTAATTTAGTCTTAAAATACTCGTTTAACTTGATAAATTAAAATTACCAAATCATAACTTCTTTCAATCAATAACTTAAACATTTATCAAGTAATAAGTTTAAACTAATTTCAATTTAAATTTAAAACCTTGCTTATATAAAAACCTTTAAATAACTTTACTTTACAACATTTAAATTAGACAAAATTTAAAACTTCATAACCAATGTTTCAAGAAAACAATTATTAATTTATATATGAAAGTTTAAACTAATTTTATACTTAAATTTCAAAATCTTATTTTTAAAACCCTGTTTAAAACTAGTTTAAACCTGCTTCGGGTCAAACCCGAAGATCACTCGGGTCTAACCCGAGTTTTCCCTTCTTCTTACCCTTTTTTTACAAACAAACTTATATAAATTTTTAAGTTTTAAAAACTGTACGCAAGTACACTCACAAACCCGAGTCCCTCCTCGAGTCCTTCTTCCAAAATCACGAGAGCTTCTTCGAGCCAATCCTTCTTCTTCCCGAGCTTCTACCGAGACAATCCTCTCCTTCCTCTCGAATACAACTACTGACACACCCTAACACATGTGCACATGCACAGACCACCGGCGATGCTCCGACCATCTCTGACCACCCTCGCACCTCGACGATCGCCAACCTATCTGATTCCGACAACCCAACCACCCAAACAAATCCAATATCGAAATCGAGGTAACTCGATAAATTCCTAGAACCACTTGAACGATCAACCTCCTTCGCCGACAACTACCTCGTCCACCGGAGCTCACGTGCCTCCAGCCAAAAACACTCCGACCACTCACGAACCCATCCCCCAGTCGCGATCGATTGAATCGACGCAAATGCCACGCAAATTGCCACTAACCAAATGCAGGACTAAACCCTAGATCCACGTCGTTCATCCACCACGATGAACCAGAAAATTTCTGGCTATTTTTCCCATGATCTCCACCATCCGAGCTTCCTCCAACTTCGACCCCAACAACCAACACCTCGTCGATCATCGGTATTCGATGAAACTCCAAAAACAATCAACTCGAGATAACTCGACATTCACATACTTAAAAATCATGATTTTCACATCAAAAATCACCATTTGCAAATTCAAAACAGTTAATATAATTAAAACTCGAAATTACATCATTCGATTTTCTGCCTTATGTTGATTATCACTGATATTTCTAGATTCCAGAAATTCTACTAGTTAACTTTAATAAAAATTATTTTTAAGACTTGAATCTGACTATTTTAACAATTTTCCTTTAAAGATTTTAACTCAAAAATTGCTTGCATATTGAGATATGAATTTTTGAAAGTAATTCTTGGGTCTGGGAAAAACAGAGACCAGTCTATAATCAGACATGCACACATACAAACAGAGTAGTTCAAAATACATTCCAGATAAAAACAATCATGCAAACTATAATACAACATTTCTATACAAATTTATCACATGCATCCATAAAATCATAGATTAAAACTGTTTTTAATAGGAAAGTTTACTCACCTGTTTTGTTTAAGCAGAGTAACATGAAACAGTCGAGATTTTTGAAAACTTGAATAGCTTAAATCTGAAAGTTGAATCTTTGGCTTGAAACTAATCTTGAATTTGTTTTCAACTTGAATTTGTTTCAGGTTGATGTTACCTTTGCTTCAGATTGAAACTGTGACTCCTAATCTTGCTTGAAGTTGAATTTTTCTTAGCTTGCTTGTTTGATTGCTTTGAATTGAATTAGTTGCTACAGGTTTTGAAATTTGTTTCGATCTGATCTATACTTGAAACTGGAACTTGGTTTGATCCTGTCTTTGATTTACTTTGATCTGATACTTGGTTTTAAATTTGATGAAGATTGTTTTGAGTTGAATCAAAATCAGGATCTTGCTTATGTTATATATATTTTTTCTGGTTTACCGTTTTGAAAATGAACCAAAGAAATTTGAGAAGCCTGGTTTCTCCTTTTAAAACATGTTGTTTAATTTTTATTAATCTTAAATTAAATCAATTGACACTTGTTCAATTTGCTTCCATTTGTCATTTAGGCTTGTTAATCTAATTACACATGTTATTTAGAGAGGTTTAAATCTTAACATATGTAACTTACATGCATAAATATTTTAAATGTTTTTTTTTAAAGCTTTTTATAATTAATTTTCCCAATTAATAAATACATATATAAATAAATAAATAAAATTAAAAAGAAAATAATATAAAACAATCTATATTCTAAATATAATATATTCTCAAATCCAAAATATATTTAAGATATATCTCTATCTTTTGTATTTCAATATCCTAATCCAAATTCAAATTCGATTTAAAAATCCAATTTAAAATCGACCCAAATATATACATTTAAACAAACACAAATTTAATTTGTTTGAAAATAATAATTTTTTCCCATTCTAAATAATTATATTAGGAGGTTATCCAATTAATATCTATCCTGACATAAGTATTTATTATCAAATTTTTATCTGTTCAATTGATTAAAACGGTTAATTATCCAATTATCTAATGTCTCAAAATCCAGGTTATCACATTCCTCCCCCCTTTAAATCTTTTCGTCCTCGAAAAGAAAAGATTTAAAGGGGGGAGGAATGTGATAACCCGGATTTTGAGACATTAGATAATTGGATAATTAACCGTTTTAATCAATTGAACAGATAAAAATTTGATAATAAATACTTATGTCAGGATAGATATTAATTGGATAACCTCCTAATATAATTATTTAGAATGGGAAAAAATTATTATTTTCAAACAAATTAAATTTGTGTTTGTTTAAATGTATATATTTGGGTCGATTTTAAATTGGATTTTTAAATCGAATTTGAATTTGGATTAGGATATTGAAATACAAAAGATAGAGATATATCTTAAATATATTTTGGATTTGAGAATATATTATATTTAGAATATAGATTGTTTTATATTATTTTCTTTTTAAATTTTTTTATTTATTTATATATGTATTTATTAATTGGGAAAATTAATTATAAAAAGCTTTAAAAAAAATAATATAAAACAATCTATATTCTAAATATAATATATTCTCAAATCCAAAATATATTTAAGATATATCTCTATCTTTTGTATTTCAATATCCTAATCCAAATTCAAATTCGATTTAAAAATCCAATTTAAAATCGACCCAAATATATACATTTAAACAAACACAAATTTAATTTGTTTGAAAATAATAATTTTTTCCCATTCTAAATAATTATATTAGGAGGTTATCCAATTAATATCTATCCTGACATAAGTATTTATTATCAAATTTTTATCTTTTCAATTGATTAAAACGGTTAATTATCCAATTATCTAATGTCTCAAAATCCGGGTTATCACAACAGGTACTTGATTAACCAAATTCAATCCTAGACATTACCTTTCTAGAAACCATACTAAGTGGGAAAACTTAATTAGTTAGCCATAACAAGACTAATTTAGACCGCATAGGATATTGGGCTCTGATACCATTGAAGGAACTGGACCAGCCCACAGCGGAAGAAATGGGTGAGTTTCAAAAAAATTAACCATTTTGGATCTTTAATGGGCCTATGAAGTCTAAATTCATTTGGAACTTTTCTAAGTTTCTTTTAAATAAAATCAATATTTTATTTAACTTCATAAATAATTTCACTTTAATTTAATGTGCATATAAGTTAGAATATATCAAATATACTCTTATATACAAATTTGTGTGTATCGTTTACTTTTCAAATTTATTTAGAGAAGGAAATATTTCATTTTGTTTCTCTTAACTTATCCAATTAATGAGGGGGCATAAATTTATTTAGGGAAAAACATTTCATTTCCTTTCTCTCAACTTATTCAATTAATAAGGGGGCATAAATTTATTTAGAGAATGAAACTTTTCATTTCCTTTCTCTTAAATTATTCAATTAATGAGGGATCATAAATTTAGTTAGAGAAGGAAGCTTTTCATTTCCTTCTCTTAATTAAATTAAATAATTGATTAATAAAATAACATTAATAACTAATTTAAATATGACATGAATTGTAAATGTATTCACAGTAAATATTGTGCAGGTGCAACATACAAGAAGTGTGCATAGTCAGTGGTAATTGATATGTATACATAAAATAAACAATAATAATTTGAATGGTTATTACATAGGAATTGAAATGGAAATAAATAAGGGATGACAATGGTAATTGATATAGTTTCCCTTTTAGTAAACTTAATTAATGCAACATATTAATGACAATCAATGGGTACCATAATGTAAGAATATGGAAGGTAAACAATGAATTGTATGTATACATTATTGTCTTAATTAAAAAAGAGAATGATTTCATACTATGACAATATATGTAAATAAAAATAAATTTTATATGAACACATACAAGTAAATCCAAATATGTATATATGGAATTCAATCAAAGCTTTCTAATAATACAAATTAGATAGTTATTACAGTCAATTTCAAAACTTTGATTTGTTGTTAAAATTCCTTTTATTTATATATAAATATCTAATGCAATAAAAATAGCAAGTAATACATGCAAACATACATACATACATAGTACATACATCTATTAAAATTCAAAACTAAAATTACACTTTGTTATGAAAGATTAAAACATAAATCTACAATTGAAACATTGTATTGATTCCATACAAATTTCATTTTTAACTTTAACTATAATTCAATTAATCAATATAAAAATGTAAATTTCTAGATTTAAAGAAATGAAATTTAAATTAAATGTTAAAACATAGAACTAAAATAAAACATTGTATTTTAAAATATATAGATTTAGTTTCAATTTAACAAAGTAAAAAAAACAGCTAATCAATTCAGACATGTAAACATTCAAATCTGAAGAATTACAATTCAATTAGAATGTTTAAAAAAATAGATCTACACTTAAATGTAGTTTTAAAACATAAAAAAATTTAATTTTGATCTATCAAATGAAAACTCAATCATATCATTCAACAAATAATTTCAATCTTCATAAAAAAATTTAATTAAGCAAGACAGTAATACATCATACAAATTATGAAAGTCAAATTAAATTTCCATCAAACATTGCAAAATCACTATCTATATATCAAAAATTACATACCTTGCTACCCAATCTTTAAAACACACCTTGTTATGTTACCTTTGATTTGCACCTTGAACGAAGAATGCTTCTAGATTCGGTTGAATTACCATAGGATGTTGCCTAGAAATCACACCTTGAATGATGATATCTCCTTAGATCTTCAAGATCCACATCCTATCCTTGCAAGAGATGAATGAACCACTTTTGTTTTATTTTATTTTATCTTTTTATTTGGAGTTGAAAGATGTTAGAAATTTGTTTCTTTGTTTTGTTTCTGCCATGAAAAGTTAGGAGTAGAGAAAGAGAAAGAATGAATGAGAAGGAAAATGAATTGTACGTACAGAATGAACTAGAGAATATGTTTTATTTGAAAGAATGAAACTTTTCTCATTCTTTAATTAAAACTTCCCTAATTAATTCCCTTGATTGTTTCTCTCTCTCCAATCCTTTCTTTACATATATGTCATCAAATGACATAAAATTTCCACAAATCATGTCATCAAATGACATAAAAATTTCATAAATCATTTCATGCAATTGCCTTTAAATTACATCGATATCATATATCAATGCGTGCAAATATAACTTTTATAAATGCATTAAAATAATTACGAAAAAACTTTCAAACATCAAATAAATAATAACTAATATTTCTCAAATATCAATTAATTTACAACACTTTATAAATTAATTAAACCATGTGGTTTTCAGAGAATTCATCACTACGGTTGTGCGACTCATAAGTGTAAATTCGGTCAGCGATTAATATCGAACTATTCGAATATTAACGTTCACATGCCACTTAGCAGGTGGTGTGACATTTTGACCGAATTTATCGCTTACACATCTTTTGGTAAAAAACCAATTTTACTTATTATAAGCGGTACCTAATGGTGACAATTATTTACACCAATTCTCTTTGTCAAAACTATATCACTTTGGATTTATGGAATTTGGTAATGGCCAAAATTCCAATATTATCCACATTCAACTTTATAATCCAAACACAACGTCTTTGGTTCAATAATAACAATTATTATTAACTGAAATGCTCTGGCCGGAGACTTTGACTTTGAGTTGACTCTAATTGACCGTGATACCAACCTCATATAACTGAGGAGACGAATTCTCTCATGAATAATGTTTCACTTCCAATGCTTCCACTTGACCCAACTATAGTCGTTCAATGGACACCGTGCCACGATTTAACTATAATCAAGGCGAAGCTTCCACATTGAAGATCAACGGTATTTTCAAGTCGAGAGAACTGTGTAAATTAGTCACAGCGATATTCTCTGCTTGACCTTAGTTATATTAACCAACAGAAAACTATCTAGAGAGTCATTACATAGTTATCCAATAACTATCAGTATGTAACTCCTTGGTGCCCTCAGTAGTCATGAGTAATACACTGCCCAACATTTGGAGAGCGTTACGTACTCTAATCTCAATGGATACATCAATATCCAGTTTCGATGCATCTTGACTAGGAACATTTAAAATGGTATATTTGTTTCATTATGTTAAATTACTCACGGTTACAACACTTTGTAACTACTATCACAAAACATATCATTTGTGGATTTTCTATTAAATATACTTTTAATTAAATTGATTAATTAATACAACCACATTATATCAAGCATATAATAGAAAGAAAATACCTTTATTTCGAACAAGATTGGTCAACGAGTTAGATATATGTAACAAATTACATAATTGCCCCTAGGGCATACCCCTAACTCTATCACCAACGTTGGTCAAGCTTTGGAGCATGCTTCGTCACATGTCATTGCTCAGCCCAGGGATGGGACTGACAGCGCCAACGACCGTGTTACCATTAGTTTCATGCTCATTAGAGTTAGTGAGCTCTCACTAGTAGGATTCACATGGTGAAACGTGAGAAGAGTGTGTAGAGAAGAAAAGGTGATGAAATATGAGAGCTTTTAGGGGAGGCCCTCCTTCTAGCACCAAAATGTTGAATAATAAATTAGCCAACCTCGAAATTAGACTAATGCGTTCATGAAAGCAAAGTTTACTTGCTAATCACTAAGCTTAAAAAACGTAAAATGAGGAAGTAAACAAGCAAATTAAAGTAAATGACATAAAGATGTGGAGTGGTTCGGCAAGCTTGTCTACGTTCACTATGAAAATCCCTTACTATGTTTCTCTTACAATTACAAGAGAATAATAAGAAATAAATCATTTATGACTAAGAAGTTACTAATCTTAAAAGCTTAGAGATTTGATTTGCAGTGAAAGAATTTCTGAGTAGAAGATTATATTTTAAACCTCTTTGAAGTAGCATGACAACGGGTATTTATAGCGGTTGTAGTAGATGATGGATGGCTGAGACCGCACAGTAAAATAGACGGGAAGCAAGAATGGTCATCTATCTGGTCGTATGGGCTAATGGAAAAAAGTTGCAAATGTGGAATGGAATGTGTGGTTGAGAGATACGCTAATTGTCCTTCATACTAGGTGCATGCATTGCATTTAATGCCGATAGTATGCTACAAGGGTAGGTTTGCTTTTAGTCGACTTGATACAATACCTAGTAAAATTGGTCGTACGGCTTGTTTTTGCTTGTTTATATGGCACGGCAAATGAGTGGCTTTCTCCAGGTTGTGCTGGCCGGTCAATTGTTGATGACATTTGAAGAAAACTGAACATTGTTAAGGACCAAGTTACAAGGAACGTGTCGGGCCGACTGTAGGATAGCAGGAAGTACTGCTTAGGACCAATCGAAGGGGGGATGTGATAATGTCGGACCAAAGATAGGTCACGCTTGAGCCGCTCTTGTCCAAGAAGTTGGCGGTTGAAGCCGTCTTAAGTTGTGTTGGCCGACAATAGACTTGGAGTGTTTTTGATTGGAATGGATGTCCTGGATCTAGATTGGATGTAGGCTGCCATGAGTGGGCCATTCGTAGATGTGCTGGGCCCGCTTGGACCGGGTCGGGTTGTGCTTAATTGGCCTGCTAATTACGTCTGCGAGAATCTTCTAATGCATTGTAGTGGTCGGTCGCTTGTTGCTGAAGATTACTGAGTGAAGTTGAATATTGCTAAGGATCAAGGCGCAAGGAATGTGCAGAGACGGTCTTGGGATGGCGAGATTGGGCTGCTTGGGAACGGTTGAAGGCGGACTTAGATAGAGTCGGGCTGAAGATGGGGTGCATTCAAACTAGGTCTGGTCAGATGAATTTTCTATTAAAGACGTCTTAAGTTGTGCTAGCCAGTGGTTGTCATGGAGTTTTGTTGAGTAGACGGGTTGATGTAGGGTCAGATCGAGTGCAGACTGACATGAAATTGATCGGTTTAGAAGTGTTGGACCAACTTATTATACTTGCAAGAAATCTAATAGAAATGCTCGGCCGACTTATTGTACTTGCAACAAATCTAAGCAACAAATACATATAAGTGTACAAGCATCACTTCCATGGAGTATTAATTCCATAATCTTTACTAATAATTGAAATAGAAACACAATTTTTGATCCAACCGTAAACTTCTGAAATTGCCCTTCTAAGCAAAAAGGTTGTCAAAATTTCAAATCCCGCTTTAAACAAAAGTTAATATTTAATTTCAAATGGAAAATTCGACACAAGTTCAAATCTCAATATCAAAAGGGAAAAAGTTCATATTCTTCTTTTTCTTCATATTACTTAGTTTATTCAAATTAAAACTACATATAAAATTGAATTTTTAATTTCAAATTATTATACAAAAGTATTTTTACGTGCACACTAAAAATCTCTCATTTATATGGCACATCTACATAAGATTTACAATAGAAAAATGCACTTAAACTATAAAAAAATAATCAACTAGAGACTCTTTTATTTTGTCTGTAAACAAAAGATTTTGTCTCTAATTTATACTTGAGACCCTCTTAAGACAAATAATGTTGTCTTTGAAAACATATCTCTAAATAAATAGAGACAACAAATATTTGTCTCTAAAATAGCAAAGACCTTATGAAGGTCTCAACTAAGTCTCTGGATTAGAAAAACAATAGGTCCCTTGTATAACAATAGAGACCATATTTAGGGTTTCAAATTAGTCATTAGTATAATTGTTATCATAAAGCAATTGGAAACAACAAATGCATTCGTAATACTATATTAGTTTCATCACAGCAATGAAAAAATTAAATATAATAGCATATTGAACATATAGCTTGAGAATGGACACATTTTCAATACATGTAGGAAATAACCAATTGTCATTGGTTATAAAAACAAAATATATAACATCCAAATTGCACGTCATGACTAAAAATGCATGTTTGGCTCATACAGCGAAGTCAGGAAGTACCCAAACTAGTCATAAAAAATTGCAAACAAAAGAAAACCTATAAGAAAATTTTGAAAGATAGGTCATACAACAAGTGTTCCCAATATTGCATGCCTTGATATTTTGAGAAGCAAGCATATAACATTCATGCATCATCTTCATTTCGTGATAGAACGTTTCCACAAGGGTTCAATGCTTGATAATTTCCAAGATGATTTAGATCAGGTTGATCTTGTGTTATAGGTCTCAATAGTTGCATGAAAGATCCAACTTATTGTAGAATCCAAAAGTCGATTGAAGAGGCACATGCATTGTTTGATATAGCGAAATCCTTGCTTGGCTTTTGATATGCAACAATGTTTGTGGAAATAAATATAAAATAGAATAAAAAGAGTAGAAATTATTGTTCATCTATAGGAAAAAACACTAGAAACTTTGATTGAAAGCGTCGTATCTTATATAAATTAAATCGGATATTTCCTTATTTATAGCAGTACATTTGGAATATTCTTTAGTTCAAGAACACTTTGACATAACTTCTAGAAAATACATTATAAAAATAAATAGGCTTGATATTTTATTTGGATTGGGCCATCTTTCCGCTTATACTATCAGTGAACATATATTAACAGAATGGTATTTTATCTAACCATCACAGCAATAATTATAGCAATCATACATCTCCATGCATAACCATCATTGCTACCATTTTGTAAAATAAATATAAATGTTGTTTACAACTGAAGTCAGTGGAGCTCAAGGAAACAAAAAATAACCAGAATTGGTACGGATATACGGGGAACTCATTAAGTACAATGGGTAGGTCATTTGTTGCTTACTACCTGTACAATGCAGTTGATTGGCTGCAAAGAATCCTACATATTGATTCCAATCCACACCTTGTCCTTCACTCCACCACCAGCCTTAAACCATCCCCATTCTGGACTGGAGTCCTCGCCACCCTCCCCTGTGTTAAATCACTCTTCCATGTCAATTTGGGTAATGGGGCAAACTGCCTCTTCTGGTTAGATTTCTGGCACGGCCAACTACCCCTTTCCTCTATCCTCCCCAACCTATATTCTCACTCAGCCACAATCCATGCTACCACATCCGACTCCTTTAGCTTGGGCACTGACCACCTCTTTCCATCCACCTACTTTAACCTTGCCACCTTAGCCGAGCTTCACCAAGCAGCCTCCATCCTCCAATCCATTCAATTCCACCCCTTGCCAGATAAGTTCATCTGGGCCCCAAATCCCACAGCTGGCTTCTCCGTCGCCTCCTGCTATGCTCACCTAAACAACCCTGGACGCCTCTTCAACTTCCCCAGACTTTGGAAATGTCAGCTCCAACCTCGCATCGCCTTCTTCCAATGGTGCCTTATCCACGGCCGCATCAACACCAGAGAGAGACTCATTCGTAATAACATCGCGGTGGACCCAAACTGTGCCTTATGCTCTAACGCAACCGAAAGTATCCAACATCTATTTATAGAATGTGATTTTTCTTTTAGGGTTTGGGTTGCAACGTCCGTTCACATACTCGGCTATATCCCAACAATCACTTCATTTTTTGAATATTGGCAGCATAACCCCCCCCCCCCCAACAAGCACTTAGATCCCTTTGTGGCTATATTCAGTTGGTGCATTTGGGCCGAGCGAAATGCACACGTGTTCAGTAGGCCCAAATCTCACTTCGATGGAACATGTAGGCGTATTATTTACTATTTCTCATCTTTATCAGGCCACAGTTTCTCAGCTCCATTCAGGCTTAGACTGCCATTCTCCAGATCATCGCCAGCTAAATCGGCAGGCAGCTCTTGCGCAATTCCTACCAGAAGGCAACCTGGACACCACCGCTGAACATTCTGCAGTACTTATCTACTTTATATACTGATATATGTATTAAGCTGTTATGTATCTATGACTTTGGTATGTAGTTGACTGTCTGTGTGACTGTTGTGCAGTCTTCTCCCATTTTGGCCAGCGATCAGGCTTGTTGATCGTACTATTTACATATTATTATGCTATATAACTGGCTGTGTAGTGACATGCTACACAACCGTCTTGCTCTAAAAAAAACTGAGTATAAACTATTTTTTAGTTTGTTCACAAAATAACTTCATCCATAGTCTAAAACACTGACTATGCGAGTTAGATAAATATAGATGATTAGATGTTAACTTTACCTACCAGTTCCTATTTGTGGGATTTATGATTGAAGTTTTTACCGTCTGCAGGAACAGATTGAAGATCCAAATAATGCTCATATAGAGTTAGCTAAAGTTAAAAATAAATATAACTGCAAAAAAGGAGGTTTCAGGTATTGATTGTTTTCCTTTTCGCCACAAAAAGGATAGTACAATATACATCAGTAGTATACTAATTTACATTTGTTTTATCATTTCTTTTTATTATGAAGAAAAATATTGGGCAAGCTGGTTAACATTCAACCTTTTCGGCTTTTCCTTTAATGACCCTTCCAAATATTGATGTGACTTTTATTCTGGTCATGTAATTATCAACGGGATTAAAATTTAGACACTTCCATATATAGTTTTATTTTGATGCATTTTGGCATGAAATCCCAGTTTCAAGTTCATGAATTTTATTTTATGATGCATGCTTTAAACATGTATCCATACAATAGCATGTTCAAATAAATTTGCTCATTTTATTGCACTGAAATTGATGCAAAAAATGTAGATGTTAGGTAGATTTTCGTCCATTCTTTGTATTATGTGTGGCAGCATTTATTTTCAAATTACATTTTGTTACAATATATGTAAATCATGAAATGAATATGCTTTCTGTTGTTTTGTTTAGTCCCACATCGTGGAATAAGTTAAATCCTTAGCTCTGAAGCCTTTATATAAAGGAGGTTATGTAATGTAAATAAATGTCTATTTTTAGAAATGAATAATATATCTTTTGCCTCTCTCTTTAATGGCTTCTACTTTCTTCATTTTATAACACGTTATCAGCACAAAGCTCTTATAAATCTTCAAAACGGTAAGCTATCTTTTTGATCTGATTGATCAAATATTTCAGATCTCATTTTATTAATTTTATTTCTTTTAGATCTCATTGTATCATTGATCTAATTATTTAGATCTGATTCTATTTGTACATCTTTTTTTTTGCCCATGTATTTTAGATCTTGTTTTGTTGTAGATCTTGTTTTTTTTTAATTCTAATTTTTCAGATCTCTTGTAGATTTTACTATCATGTTCAAATGATATATTTTTTATATCTGTAGATTTTAATCATCGGATCTCTTATTTAATTTTTATTCTTGTATACCCATTTTTTTGTGATAATTTTGAATTTGATCTGAAAATAAAATTGTTTTATAAACTAAAATGTAATTTCAGACCTTATTCTGTTAGTTTTCTATTTAGGTCTTATCTATCATAGATCTAATGTTTCAGATTTCGTTCCACCCTCCTCCTTCCGCTCCACCCTCCTCTCCTTCATCTTCGAACCCAAGTTCTGATCCAGGCGGCCACTCTGACATCGCGACTCGACTTCTCATCTACATCAGGTACGATTTTTCAGACCCCAAAATCTAGAAGTGGTGAGGATAATTTTTGAATCTAAGGGTATTATGTTATTATGACTAAGATTTGATGGATTAATTGCATGCATTCATTCAATCTATCTCTAGATTAATTGCATGCAATCAGTTTGACCTATTGTTCTAATTTTCGTTCGTCCATATCTCTATTGTTCTGATTTTGAATAAGCAACACTCTGTTGCTTTATTCCGTTCATGCCCTGTAGCCTTGAAGGTTGGTCATGCAATCAATTTTTATTGCATTGAAACTTTCTTGTGTGCAATTGTACATATTTGGTTGGACTTAAGTGCAAACATTCCCTTTGTGAATAGTGAATTCCTTCTTTTGTTGTTTTATTTTTGTACATACTATGCCTATGCTTTGAAAACATTGCTCACGCAAGTACCTGATGCTTTGGTTTCGTTCTTTATATGTTTGATGCTTTAAATTGTTGCCACGTCCATATGTGAAATAATGCACGTTCATTTGATTGCAAAATCTCTCTTAAGTGAATATTTGCAAACATATTTACTTGGATATTTGATCACACAAGTAGCCTGCACTCTATGCCTTGCTTTGTGCGTCCTTGCTTGCTCAAACTAGATGGCTGTTCTTTTAGTAACTTTTATGATTATTATTTTATATGTGCAGCCTTTTTAAAATATGTTTCATTGTTTAGCTTGTTTCCTTATTATGTTTCTTTGTTTAGATTTGAAGTCTGACTAGTTTGATAGCTAATATACTCACATTTTGTTAAAGACAGGTTTTGTAATAAAATATATACAATATAGTTTGAAATTTTACATGCTTTAGTTATGGCGAGGTTTCGAAAATTTCCATACATAATAATATATATACATATATATGTGAATTGTTTAACTTAGTACAAGTCCTATATTTCATAAATACTTAGAGGGCTTACTGTCCATGTTTTTTTTTAAGTCTACTATCCTAATTGCTTTTGTCTAAATAATAGAACCTGACACATTTTGCCTTCTTTATAAATAGAAGTCTTGACTTTGCATGTGTACTAGTATGTCTATTCCTTAGTTTAGAGTAGGTATAGCATCTATACAATTATAGAAGTAGTTTGAAAAATTACAATAGGTTTCCTTCCTTGATTATTACAGTCATTGTTCATTTATGAAAGCTACCTTTAGTAATACATTCATAAGCTCATAAATTCACATAATGGTTATAACTTTACATCTTCAATTCGTTTTCATTTCTGCAAGTGAATAGGTGTTTGAAAACATAAATTCTCATATTTCCCTTCTTTTTTCCCCTATATATCTTGGTTTGTTTTCCATATCTATCAATCATATGAACATTTCAGTAGATAGAACTACCTTTTTGACGTAGAATATATTTGACGGCAATACTTTTGAAAAATGTGTAACAAACACACAATGGTTGCGTCAAAAACCATTAAACGATTAGTTGTCTGTTCTTTTTTTTTGCTATATGGGAAACTGTGCAAATTTGTTTTTCATACCCAAGGGAAGGGAAATGTTGGCCTTTCTTCAATATTCCTTTTCTTACCACTTAGGCGTATGTTTATATCTCCAAATAATTAGTTTATGCGTCTGAAATACTATTAGGAAATAAAACCATTTTCTCGTTGCCTTTTTTTCTTCCTAAGGTTTCCTAAGCTTTCTGCAAAATCACCAAAAATCGACCGAAGTTCAAAGGGCAAGGATCAGAGTGCACAGCTGACCGAACCTGATCGACCAACCAGTAAAATTACAACTTGAATTTGCGAAAATGGTCCAAAATTTCCAAGTGCAAACAAAGGTGAGAAGAAAATGAATGCAAAAATGTAACTCACTATTTCGTCAGCAAATTTAATTTTCTTCATTTTACACGTAGTCATGTTGAAGATCAAAAAGTCACTACAATCACTTCACAATTTAAGATTGAGTATGAAGTTTGATACACACTTCACAATTTAAGATTGAGTATGAAGTTTGATACAGCAGAGCACTGATTGATTTTATATACTGGGAAATCATATTATGGTTTTCTTTGGATTGTAGTCATCAAATATCTGGTTTGCGATTACAATACCATTCAAATAATCTCGATCAAATAACAGTGTAATTGAATATTCATTGATCAACTGTCGCTTGTAGTGCTGCCTTTGAAATAATAAATTAAAATTGGCATCTTAATTAAGTGCGTTTAGAGTCATCGATCGGGACGATGTGTGCACTGTAATCTACTGTCTAAAGGCTAGCTTAAACTTAAGTTTAGAACATGAAGAAATATGCTACCATACAATTTCTGTGTAAAAAGACTGTTTTGTTGTAGTGTGTGTAGGGTTCATACTTGAATTTTCATTCGAGAAGCATGCTGCATAAAAAAACCACTTGCGAAAATTTCAAAAGAAAAACTTAATGTTTTATTGTTGTTTCTCAATTTAGTATTCTATTATCCAAGTCCTTGTAATCTATACTAGTTCTGCATAAATTTTGAACCACTACTCCTTTAATGCAGTTACCCATGTTTATTTTGCAGATGGAAACCTCAGAGTGTTTATATGCTAAATGCACAAGGACAATTGCAGATAAAAGACAATGCCCAGTTTTCAGATTCAATTTATTGCAATGTTCCAGCTGAAAAATACTCCAGGTAAGTTAGCCCTATTGATTCACTTTTTGTCAAGTAATTTTGGTATCCAAGCTAGTTGTTGCGCAGATGAATTAGTCCACTCGTGCTATATTTAAAGTTATGCGATATTACAGATTTTGGATATGCCAATATTGCATCTAGAACATACGATACTAAAGAAAGTTCCCAGTCTATAAAGAAATGTAATAACGTCACAGCTTGCCCTATGCTGTAATTGGGTTAAAAGTCTACCTTTTAGATGTATTGTTTGAAAATTTAAATTCAAAACACTGAAATGCTTCCTAGGTACAAATATATAAAGTGAACTACATGACGGTAAGTTGGAAAACTAAATCGGTTCATGAATGATTTTGGATATGCCAATTTTGGTTTGTGCTTTTAGGTTTAAGTAATATATTAGAACTTCCTAAGCTCTGCTCCCTCCTGCCATTTTTCACTGAAATTTTAATTAGGTGTTGCCCCGTGTATTCTGATCTCAATCTACGTGTTGATTCCCCTAAATCGATTCTTCATTTCGTCCTCTTGCAAAGCCCTATTCACATTGGTCACTGTTTCAATTGATCTGGTTAGGTGTCTGATGGTTACTGCCTTTGTACTTTGTATGGTTGTTGAATCGCATAATTCACCTTTTGATTATAGGAATGTGATGACTTCCGTTTTCTGCTATGCATTAATGGATATTTCTTTTTTAATTCTTATATTTTTTTGAAACATGCGAGTGGAGGCAAAAAAATAATAGAACTGTTTATATTAACCGTGCTTGTGAACGTGGCTATTGACTCATTAAATTGTTTAACCTTCCCTGCGATTGAAAGCTTATCATATATTGATATCTGTAATCATATTTTGTGTTTATTGACTCATGTCAATGTCACTTATATTTTTTGGAGTTAATATAAACAGTTTAACCCATTTAATTCATACATCAGTACCGGCCCTACTACATTTGCTTTCACTTGTGTTTATTGCACTGTCAAAATTGTTGTGGGTACGTTGGAAAACAGAGCTCTGGTGTGAAGGTTGAATGATAGGAGAGGCAGAGTTTGTACAGAGGTCAATGATGAATTTGGAAGTGGATGCAGTTGTAATGTATTTGGTAGTGGCAGAAGTTCAGGGTATTGCAAGGGAATTTTGTGATGATGGCAGAAATAAAGTGGGGCTGCAAGTTTCGATGGGGGTAGGCAGCAAGGATGATGGAGGAAGGATGTGTAGTATGTATGAATGGTGAAGTGGGATGTTGATATGGAAGTTGCTATGTGCACAGTGTATTTGCAGTGTTGAAGTAATGCATAGTTTTGAAGTAATGTGCACAGTTTTGAAGTAATGCAGTGGTGTGCATAATGTTTATGTGATTGTAACTGTTCTTTTTTATTTTTTATAAAGAAATGTACAGTGCACAAAGAAAATGTAAATGAAATGCAAACACACTTGAAATGAAATGATTTTGGTTGTTTTATGATAATATTTATTACTCGTTAAATTATTCATTATTGGTATGGATGTACTGCATGGATGCTGTTGTACTTTTTTTTTAAATTTGCATTTATTTTGCAACGGTCAGAAACCGTTGCAATATCATGTATTACAACGGGCTATGCCAGTTGTATTATAGTCTTTTACAATGGGCGTCAATTGTTGTCATAGAGCCTATTGCAAGGGCCAATGACCGTTGTAAAAAGGTGTATTACAACGTTCATTGCCCGTTGTAAAATACGGTCGACCTATTACAATGAGGCCTAATACAACGGGTGCATGCCCGTTGCGAAAGCCATATTACAACGGGCATTGCCCATTGAAAAATGGCTGTTTTGTTATACGAATATGTGCGAAGGTGAAAGATTAAAGTTTTCATAAGCTGAAATAAAGCCTTGAAGAAAATAAGCGAGCAATTCCAGAAGAAGATGTTTGTAACAACCCGGGGTTTCATATCGATTAATCATCGTCATTAGACAATTAAATCGTTTGTCAACTTGCTATTGGAATTTGAATCAAATTGAAATTCTTTATAAATCTGTAAAATTGTTATGCGGGCTTAAAAATTTAGTTTGGCCCATGTCTTCAATTGGTTGCTTTATGCAGTGTTACCTATCAAGGAAAAATACCCGACCCCTTTCATTCTTTTTCAGTTGGTAACCCTAAATCAAATAAACGAAAAAAAATGGCGACCACGATTTCCTTTGTTCGTTCGCTTCTCCAAAATAGGGCTTGCTCGTTCGTCCCCTCCGACGAAGATTTGGGGCTTTTGATTGCTGTAGGCTTCGGTTCACTGTCTCGATCGAATGAAAGGTGAGTAATTTTATTACTCACATCTAATTCGATTTCATTTATATGTGATTTGTGATTTCCACGGCTTTGAATTCTTGGGTTTTCGTTTGTATACAATGTCGAGTTCGTCTTGATTATCTTGACCATTCTGATTTGTTTGAATACTTGAGATGATTTCTCTGACTTTAGCAGTTTGTACAAATTAATGCCGATACTCACTGAGTCGATTCTTGTTTGAATTTCCGGCTTTAATGATTTTTGATTTGATTTTGTGATGTCGATCTTGTTCGACTTTTGCCATATTACTCACTGTCTCTGGTAGCACTTTCGTCCGTGTTCATTTGAGTCTATAATTATGTAGCATTAGCTGTTCATGTTATAGACCATTTTCCTTGCATCACCACTGACTATTGACACTCTGTACATTTGTTTTCACTGCTTATCAGTGACATTTGCTTCTACACTGGGCACTTATATCATTTTGAAGTTCCTGATGCACTTTTGACCTGATGCTTGTGTACATATATGCATATGCCTCTGTTGACTTTGATTTTGTGAAAATAGGAACTGGTCGATTTTCTTGGTTATTAATTTTGAATTGTTCCATGACTTGCATCGTTCATGGTTAATTTCAATTCTCTGTTGTATTTCTTGAAGTCTTCATTGCACACTGGTGGTCTGAGTATTTCTTTTGACATGTATTTCAAACTTGATTATACGAGGTAGAATTTGTATAACATTCGTTTTGTTCGATTTTACTTGTTGTTTTCGGCCATTATGTTTGGTTCGATTCCTTGATACTTTCAACTTGTTTGTTTTTATTTGCCATTCCATGTAGATATCCGCGATTTAGTGATACTGTAGTGTCGACTTGCATCTATTTGTAACTGTCGTCCAGTTTGGTTTTGCTAACAATACTTGTATTCACTTGAGCTTGAGTTCATAGGGTAGCCTGGTTGACTTTTGTAGTTCACTGGTCTTGTGTCACTGCTTACTGTCTACATGAACCTGAAAATCATGTCTGCAGTTTGATATCATCTCAAGTGTATTTCATAGTTCACCATTCTCGAGTATCATTGCATATTATGTTGCCCTTGTCCTCGAGTATGATACTTGCACTTGTCCTGTTTGCTTCACTGTGTTGTTCACTACCGCATACCACTGCATTTTCATCACTGCCTATTGGTTGTACATGTTACTTGTTGGTCTGTAACTTCATGTTGCATTGACCGGTTTTGCTTGCATTTATATCTTTCAATGGTTTAAACTTGTACATTTGGGTTTCACTGTGCACTGTTGGGTTGTATATGCAGTTCTTTAGTGTTGTGCACTTTGATACTTGAGTTGTGTTGCCTCTGACCTTTTGGCACACAGACTTAATTTCATGTTAGTCTTCACTGTACCATATTGTGCCGTGTTGCCTTATCTTGGGCACACATACTTGCATCACTTGTAGTTGTCCATGTTCATGCTCTATGTTGTGCACATGTGCATTTATACCACCTGATGTTGCACTTGCATGATTCTGTTTAGTAGTTGTACACTTGCTATACACATTTCCTGTCATTCCCTTAGCACTGTGCATTCACGTGCACCTCGTTTAGTTGCTTTTGCTTCGCACTGAACATGGCAAGTGTTCATGCATCATTACTGTCATATACGCATGTTGGTCTATTCTTGTTGTCCAAGACTGACCTGGTCTGATTTCTTTGCATTGCGGTTAGCTCTGAGTTTTATTGACCACTCTTGTTGTACAGTGTATAACTTGTTCTGTCATTTTGCTATCTGCTTAGATACTTCATGTGTACATCTGATTTTGGCAAGGCAATACACGCGAGCGTGTATTGCAGTTAAATCAGATTTGATGTTATAATTGATGATTTCAATTGTTGGTATTTTTTTGTTGCCAAGTTAAAATATTTTGAGTTGTATTCTGATTTGGTTTAAGCTGATGATTTTGTTGATATCTAATTATCTTATAGATAATTAGATTATATGTTTTCTAATTATCGTATCGATAATTAGATTTTTGTTGTTTATGCTGTTTTGTTGGCTTGGGTTTCTCTTTGACCTCTGCAGTTTTGATTGTTGTTAGTATTCACTATTGTGATGATTTCACGTACTGTTGTGGCGAGGCAGTGCACGCGTGTGTGTACTGCAGCCACATAGAGTTTGGTTTGATTTAACCATTTTGAGATTTTCTAATTATTTAATTAATAATTGGATTTTGTTGTTAAATTGCTGTTTAGGCAATTCTGTTGTTTTCTAAATTATCTGCATTGGTAATCTTTTATCTATCTTTGCTGGTGATTTGGATTAGCTGATTTGTTGTTTAACACTGTTTAGTGTTATATATGTCGTTATCTGATTCTCTTATCGAGGAGTCGGATATATGAGATTTTTGTGACCGTCGTCTATTTGGTATTGATTATTATTGCTTCTGTGCATTAATAACTGAGTTTGAATTAGACTGACCCGTGTATTATTTTCTTTTGAATGTAATACTCGGGTCAAACCCGAGTTATTTCAGGTTGTAGATTTCCTGCTTTGAGTTGCTGTTTGAGCTATGAAGACTTTTCACATCTTTTGGAGTAGTCGTGTCATAGTATAGGTGGATATGTATTCATGTATATTAGTTGATAATGTACGTGTATATATAACTTCCAGAGTTGACAGTTGTAGTTGTATCATATGTATTGTGTCATATGTATTGTAACTGACATCAGTTATTATATATATGAGACCCTTTGTTTTATCTGCGTTCCGCATTTATATTATCTGTGTTATTATTATATTTATTGTCCTAAACTATTATGAACCATCGTAGTTCGTTTTATACTGGAAATTGGGTATGACGATGGGAGTAAATAAATAAGCGATGAAAAATGAAAAATATATACCACTCCTATCGAGGTAACCAATACTAGTGTAAGGCCAACTACGGATGGCCGCTCCTATCCAGCCTTATTCTTCGTAATAACAGACAGTATTCCTTTTAATACTCTTTGTTATTGTGAGCATAGAGGCGGGGCGTTACAGTTGGTATGAGAGCTTGGGGTTTATGGACATAATATAAAACATAACTTAGATGGAACATATGTTACAACTATTGGTCGGTGTTTTTATTTGTGCTTTGAGTCAAAACTAAAGTTTTGAAATTTTGATGAAATTTTTAAATATCATTATTTAAAATAAAAGTGAAACTGTGTTTTGTTGTTTGATTAAATTGGGTACTGTTTATCAGAGTGCGCAGCGGAAATAGTGAAACTGTCTTCGCTGAGTACAACTGATAATCTTTTTGGTTTAAAAATCGAAATATGAAATTGAAATAAATTTCATTTGTTGTTTACATAGCTGTGTTTAATTTGTTTTTTTTTGTGAATTTCGAATCCGAATTGAGGATTCGAAATGATTGCAGTTATGTGATTTTTGTTGAGATCTTTGCTGGTTTTCTTTTATGCTAATCATTATTGATTAGATTTTTCTGTTTTGAATTATCTTCATTGAAGATACATTTGAATGATTTCTTTGTTCATTTTGTAGTACGTGCAAATTTGAGTTGCACGTTACTGCATTAATTTTACGTTGAACCGATGCTTGGTTATGAAACGTATTTTGTTGTCGTTACTTTTATAACGGGATTTTTACATCGGTGTTAAATTTTTGAAGCACGGTGTTTTGTTGACAATTTTAATGAATGAAAATTCACTGGTGTTACATTTTGATGTGAATTATTTTGATGAGATTTTGACGTTTAAAAAAAATTACTGTCGCTTTGACTTCAGTAACCGTCAAATTTTAAAAGTGGATTTTCAAGCGGTTATACCGCAATGCTGATTTGTGACCCGTTTTTACGGTATTTTGAGAAGTACAATTTCCTTATCGAAATTGTTACTGATTTGCTGTTTTAATCACGTGTTCTGAAAATCGTTTTAAAATGAAAATTGTTTTATAAAAATTTTAACAGTTTGTGCTTTCAAAAGAATGAGGAAGCGACTTAAACGTTTCAGCAAAATCGAGGACTATGACCCCTTTCTTTTACTGATTCACTTAACTCCGGACTTGTCCAGTTGAGAATGTGAATTGTTAAATTTTTTTAAAAATAAATAAAATTGTTTTCAGAAATTTTATAGTTTGCGCTTTCAAAAGAATGAGGAAGCGATTTAAACGTTTCAGCAAAATCAAGGACTATGACCCCTTTCTTTTACTGATTCGCTTAATTCCGGACTTGTTCGTTTGAGAATGTAAAATGTATTTTTACAAAATACACATTTGCACTTTCAAGGAAACGATGAAGAGAATCAAACGATTTAGTAAAACACGTGGTATGGGAGATGTGCGTTTTCTATTTCGGTTAATTCCGGACTCGTTAATTGAAATATTTGATGTTTTGATGATTCTGATGATTTGTGTGCTTTCGAGCCACTATGTTGGACCTTCGGGTCATTTGTTGGGCTTTCGGGCCACTCTGATGGATCTTCGGGTCAAATACCAGTACTAGACCTTCGGGTCACTCTGCGGACCTTCGGGTCAATCTGATGGGCACCAAAATTATGTTGAGTACTTGGTAGGTTTCGGCCACTCTGAGATGCACGTGCGGCGAACTAAAAACTCGCCATCTGATGGGATCGATCCAAGCTTTTATGTTGATTTTCTAGTCTTCTTAATTGATTTCTAGATATTTGTTATTTCTAATTATCTGCAGGTAATAAGATATTTGATGTTATGAGATTTAATTATCGTATCGATAATTAAATATTTTTTGTTTCTAATTATCGCTTGTGATAATTAGATATTTGTTGATTCTGATTATCGTTTTTGATAATCGGATATTTGTTGTTTCTAATTATCGCTTGTGATAATAAGATATTTGTTGATTCTGATTATCGTTTTTGATAATCGGATATTTGTTGTTTCTAATTATCTCTTGTGATAATTAGATATTTGTTGATTCTGATTATCATTTTTGATAATCGGATATTTGTTGTTTCTAATTATCGCTTGTGATAATTACATATTTGTTGATTCTGATTATCGTTTTTAATAATCGGATATTTGTTGTTTCTAATTATCGCTTGTGATAATTAGATATTTGTTGATTCTGATTATCGTTTTTGATACTCGGATATTTGTTGTTTCTAATTATCGCTTGTGATAATTAGATATTTGTTGTTTCTGATTATCGTTTTTGATAATCGGATATTTGTTGTTTCTAATTATCGCTTGTGATAATTAGATATTTGTTGATTCTGATTATCGTTTTTGATAATCGGATATTTGTTGTTTCTAATTATCGCTTGTGATAATTAGATATTTGTTGATTCTGATTATCGTTTTTGATAATCAGATATTTGTTGTTTCTAATTATCGCTCATGATAATTAGATATTTGTTGATTCTGATTATCGTTTTTGATAATCGGATATTTGTTGTTCCTAATTATCGCTCGTGATAATTAGATATTTATTGATTCTGATTATCGTTTTTGATAATCAGATATTTGTTGTTTCTAATTATCGCTTGTGATAATTAGATATTTGTTGATTCTGATTATCGTTTTTGATAATCGGATATTTGTTGTTTCTAATTATCGCTCGTGATAATTAGATATTTGTTTTTTCTGATTATCGTTTTTGATAATCGGATATTTGTTGTTTCTAATTATTGCTTGTGATAATTAGATATTTGTTGATTTGAAATTTGATTATCGTTTTTGATAATTAAATATTTGTTGATTTGAAATTTGATTATCGTTTTTGATAATTAAATATTTGTTGATTTGAAATTTGATTATCGTTTTTGATAATTAAATATTTGTTGATTTGAAATTTGATTATCGTTTTTGATAATTAAATATTTGTTGATTTGAGATTTGATTATCGTTTTTGATAATTAAATATTTGTTGATTTGAAATTTGATTATCGTTTTTGATAATTAAATATTTGTTGATTTGAAATTTGATTATCATTTTTGATAATTAAATATTTGCTGATTTGAGATTTCTAATTATCGTTTTTGATAATTAGATATTTGTTGATTTGAAATTTCTGATTATCGTTTTTGAAAATTAGATTTTGTTGTTTTCTAACTATCGTTTCAATAGTTAGATGTTGCTGTTTTGTGATTTCTGTATTTCAGATTATCTAATTGATAATTGAATATTGTCGATAATTGTGTTTATCCAGTTTAGCTGTTTTCTGATTATCTATTGATAATTAGATTTTGTTGAGAATTTATGAATTTCTTTTATGAAATTGAAGGATTTCTTTGGTGTTTGTGTTTTGATGTTTATTTTTCTGGCTTAACCAGTTTATGTTAGAAAAATAATTGTTATTGATGACTTTAATTATGAAAATTGCGGGGACGCAATTTTTATAAGGAGGGGAGTCTGTAACAACCCGGGGTTTCATATCGATTAATCATCGTCATTAGATGATTAAATCGTTTGTCAACTTGCTATTGGAATTTGAATCAAATTGAAATTCTTTATAAATCTGTAAAATTGTTATGTGGGCTTAAAAATTTAGTTTGGCCCATGTCTTCAATTGGTTGCTTTATGCAGTGTTAACTATCAAGGAAAAATACCCGACCCCTTTCATTCTTTTTCAGTTGGTAACCCTAAATCAAATAAATGAAAAAAAATGGCGACCACGATTTCCTTTGTTCGTTCGCTTCTCCAAAATAGGGCTTGCTCGTTCGTCCCCTTCGACGAAGATTTGGGGCTTTTGATTGCTGTAGGCTTCGGTTCACTGTCTTGATCGAATGAAAGGTGAGTAATTTTATTACTCACATCTAATTCGATTTCATATATATGTGATTTGTGATTTCCACGGCTTTGAACTCTTGGGTTTTCGTTTGTATACAATGTCGAGTTCGTCTTGATTATCTTGACCATTCTGATTTGTTTGAATACTTGAGATGATTTCTCTGACTTTAGCAGTTTGTTCAAATTAATGCCGATACTCTCTGAGTCGATTCTTGTTTGAATTTCCGGCTTTAATGATTTTTGATTTGATTTTGTGATGTCGATCTTGTTTGACTTTTTCCATATTACTCACTATCTCTGGTAGCACTTTCTTCCGTGTTCATTTGAGTCTATAATTATGTAGCATTGGCTTTTCATGCTGTAGACCATTTGCCTTGCATCACCACTGACTATTGACACTCTGTACATTTGTTTTCACTGCTTATCAGTGACATTTTCTTCTACACTGGGCACTTATATCATTTTGAAGTTCCTGATGAACTTTTGACCTGATGCTTGTGTACATATATGCATATGCCACTGTTGACTTTGATTTTGTGAAAATAGGAACTGGTCGATTTTCTTGGTTATTGATTTTGAATTGTTCCATGACTTGCATCGTTCATGGTTAATTTCAATTCTCTGTTGTATTTCTTGAAGTCTTCATTGCACACTGGTGGTCTGAGTATTTCTTTTGACCTGTATTTCAAACTTGATTATACGAGGTAGAATTTGTATAACATTCGTTTTGTTTGATTTTACTTGTTGTTTCCGGCCATTATATTTGGTTCGATTCCTTGATACTTTCGACTTGTTTTTTTATTTGCCATTCCTTGTAGATATCCACGATTTAGTGATACTGTAGTGTCGACTTGCATCTATTTGTAACTGCCGTCCAGTTTGGTTTTGCTAACAGTACTTGTATTCACTTGAGCTTGAGTTCATAGGGTAGCCTGGTTGACTTTTGTAGTTCACTGGTCTTGTGTCACTGCTTACCGTCTACATGAACCTGAAAATCATGTTTGCAGTTTGATATCATCTCAAGTGTAATTCATAGTTCACCATTCTCGAGTATCACTGCATATTATGTTGCCCTTGTCCTCGAGTATGATACATGCACTTGTCCTGTAACGATATGGATTTTTCGCGTTTGAAAATCGACATCCGTACTTCACATTGTACTAGAATGCCGCAGATTCGACCGTTCAAATCTGATTCGCCGGAGCTTATAACACCATTAAGTATAACAACACAGCGGAAGAAAAAGAAAACAATGATATCATATACAACTCCAATGAATACAATATCCAGAATGATATACAACAATGATATCAATATGATACAACAATATCAGAGATAAATAATGATACAGCGGAAATAATAGAACAGAAGAGATCACTCCAAATGATCTACAAAAGAGAATGACTCCAACAACTCCAACGTCAAGCTTGAACCACCATCACGATGCACAAAGATAAGCAAGTACAGTCCTGAACTCCAAGAACTGAACCAGCTCCAGATAATCTACTAAACCTGAATATCTGAGAAACCCAACTCTAGACTGCCCGTATGGAAAATGGTGGGCACCCAGAGTTTAGGAAGGGAACAATAAACTCCGGATCAGTCATGGGACTGGTGTGAGCAACAAAAACAGTTTATCTTTAAACAACACAAAAGGCTTTTAAACATTAAAACCCGCAATGTTTTTGGAAAATGAAACTACCATAAGACCTCCCACCACACACACAATGCAAACGCAGAATTGGAGGAGATTTCTTCTTATGATAGTCAAAAATGCTTACTACGCAAAAGAAATTCTTTTGATATTATTACTAGTGCATAGTGTGAAAACAGTTCGAAAGTACAATATTAATCTTAGCCAGCATACAACCATTATTGTATGCCTACTATAGCTACCATGTTCAATAGCAGGTTACCGCCACATTCCATAGTAGGTAATACAACTAAAACCGTACAGAGTTCGTATTGTTTCTTTGGATTTCCAACAAATGATCAGGCTAAGGAACTTCCTTACCGAAATGGAAACGCCTCTGGAAAGACGCCCTGAGAACCTAACCGGATCTCTGCAAACGAAAGGTCGACGCTACCTCATGCTGTACAGCTGTAACTAGGTAACTAACACACTGACGCTACCTCACGCTGTACAGCTGTAACTAGGTAACTAACACACGAGTTATGTCATCCCTCGGTCGTTACCGACCTTTATCCGAGGATCCTCAATCATAAAGCAACAGCCACAAAGTATAATCAACATAGGTAAAATATATGGGCTCCATACCATGATATCACCTTTTATCCAGAAGGAAATGACATACCCTAGGGGCGCTACCCCTACAAACCTTTGTCGCAACATTCCTGTTTCGACCATTACCGGGTTGTGAGGCTCGACGAAGTCTCGTCCACAAAGCCACGCTTTTTCACAAAGCCACGCTTTTTCACAAAGCCACGCTTTTTCACAAAGCCACGCTTTTTCACAAAGCCACGCTTTTTCACAAAGCCACGCTTTTTCACAAAGCCACGCTTTTTCACAAAGCAACGCTTTGACCAACAAATGATCAACAGCACTTCGTATGCCACATTACCAAATTGGGAATGTATCACTAGTAACCATCAACTACATAACCTCTGAGCTCGTACGTCTCAGAGAAGGGTGTTAAGCTAAGAGAATAAATTCTCCGCTACCAATAGAAATGTATTTGATAGAAACCAGCTTTACATCTCAAAGTGTAATGTCAGACACACATCCATACAAGTCTGTTCCGGGTTCGAACAGAACCGAAGGCACTTCCAAAGAAGCCCTTGCAAATCCAGAAAATTTCTAATCACGTTCGGACTTCTCATCACTTAGGGTAATAAAAATCTCTATACCGGGAATCAGCCGATGCAGAGACAATCGATGGTAATCCTTTCGTTTTCGAAAGTATCCGGTCTTCACCACCGGTCTTCAAATGCTATCCATATACGTCGTATCATTATTCGGAATGGGTTATATGACACAAAGGTCCTTTCCCGGGTAAACCGAATAACGAGCGCAATTAAAAATCATATGGATACTGGGGTCTCAGTTAAATCACAGCTTAAAGCCCAAAACTTTTCATTCGAATGGTTAAAACAAATTACCATTTCCAATCTTTTAAACAAAAAGATTCATTTCAAAAACCTTCAATGGTTTAAACAATTTCCACACTTTTAATCTTTTAAACAAAAAGATTCAATTCACTAGGTTTACCCCGTTCACAAAGATTCATTCATAGATTTCAAAATAATTTCCATTTCAATTGGATTAACTCGTTAAATCTTTAAATCAAGATTTAACTTATAGCTTTCAAACTAGTTTCCAAAGATTCATTCATAGCCTTTCAAAAACAATTCTATTTCAAGTTGGATTAACTTAATCGGTCTTTGAATCAAAGCCGTATTTCATAGTTTTCAATTTCATTTCAAACTTGAAACCTTTCAACACAATTTAGAAATCCTTTCTTAAAATGAAAGCTATTATTATCTGAAAACAAGTAGTTTTCGTTTCGGAAAAATCCAGTTATATTTACACGAGTTAAAACCCTTGAATTAAATTCAAATTCCCAAATCAATACCTTTAAAATGGTTTAACCCATATATAACTTGTACAGCATCTTTAATCCCTAGTTTCAAATCATAGAATTCAATTTCAAACTTGAATTCAAATTTAAATCAAATTATTTAAATTTCAAAACTTAATCAAGTTATTCGAAATAACTTTTATCTTTGAAATTCCATTTCAAAAGCTTTTCACTTTAAACCCAAATTTCCAATTTCAAAATCAATTGAAATTAAAATTTCAATTTCAAAAACATCAAATTTAAATCATCTGTGACTTAACCGATTTCCACGTGAAATCCATATTTGTGTGTGTATGGTGTAGTCCAGGGGTTTCACACAATAGTGCAACATCATCAATCATCACAGATATATCAATATCGATAAGCGGTATAATCCACAACGCTTATCTTCATTTACAATTTCACAAATAAAATAAATTTATCAATCACAAGGGTTCATCATTACAATTCGATGTGGGTTTCGGATAACCAACTGGAATCCGACTCCCTGTCGCATCGAAGTTTAAATGTCGTTTTACGGGCAACTGGGTTTCCACATAAACATAGAGATAAATCACAAATCACAGTACAGTACAAAGCAATACGCATCACACAGTATCACAATCACAACAGAAATAACAATCCAGTGCGCAACAATAGTTAATTATTTTCTAATCAAGGTGAATGTGATTTAATAAATTAACCAATTTGAAATTACTATTATAAATCATTCTTAATTATTCTCCAAAACAATTAATTAATAGTAACCATTTACCTTAATTAACATTTCAAATCTTCCTTACAATTTGAAATCAATTTATTACAATTACAAAAGGCTTTAATGCTAATTAACTTTAACACTTATCTTAAATTAATCATTTATATTGATTAACTAAAAAAACATTTCCTTTTGTCAATTAAATTTCTTTTCTTTTTTTTTAACTTTAAGATTCAAAATTCCATTTGAATCTAACTTCACACTAGTTTAACTTTGGTTATAACTAGCTTACCATTTAAAATTTATTTAAATTTGCTTTAAATTAAAAGCTACAGGCAATTTTATAAAAACCTGTAACCAAACCATTTCAACCCGAGATTAAAGCAAATTTGCTGTGATATCCCGGGATTTCAGGGAATTTAAAATGTGATAATCTTGTAAGTTAATTATTTAAAATTGGTAAAATTGTTATTTTCAAACAATTAAATAATGAGTTGTTTTTAAATATAAATATAAATAGATTTTAAATAGACTTATTATTTTCAAATTTAATAAGGGTTGTTTAAAATGTATATATATATATGTATATTGATTTTAAATAGGATAATTATTGATAAGTAATAATATGTTTGTTTGAAATGGATATCTATATTTATTTAAATTGATTTTAAATTGGACTTTAAATTGACTTTGAATTTGAATGTAAGAATTGAATTTGAAAAAAATATATATATCTTGGAAATGAAAATAATAATATAGTTTGGATTTAAATCATATGGATAAGTTTTTATTTAAAAATAGATTTGTTTTATATTATTCTTTTTATAGAAATTTGGATATGTATTTATTTAATAAGAATAAATACAAAGACTTTTGAAATAGTATTTAAAAAAAAAAATGATTTTTGCAATATTATATATATTTTATTTAAAATATAATTGGTTTTATTTTATTTTCTTTTAAAGATTGTATTTATATAAATTTTTAAATGTGTTTGTTTATTAGGAATTTAATTAGAAAAGTATTTATAAATTAAGAAAACATATTAGTTAATTAGGAAATCATATTTAAAAAGTTTTTAAAATTCTTTTAGGATAAAAATAAATAAATATTGACAAGTGTTAAGTTATAAATCACTTTGATAACAAGTGTTAAAACATTAATATAAGATAGAGACATGTGTCATTTTATTTGTATTTTCTTTTAATATTAATAAAATCTAAATTTACTTATAAACATTCCTAATCTTCTTTCACATTTTTCTTTTTATATCTTCTTCTCAAAAGATAAGCAAACTATGGCAGAATCGAATCTGAATTTTCCCTCAAATTCAAATCTAAAACCAAAGTGCAAATCAAAGCTGCAATGTTTATTTTCCTGTAATCTCTTTATACCAAAACCATTCTGTTATCAAAAGCCTGAAAAGTTCCTCAAAAATCAAAATCTGAAACCATTGTTCAAGTTTAAAAACCTGAGATTTTCCTCAAAAATTCAAATCTGCAAAATTTATTTCCCTGTAACTCAATTTCCCAAACCAAATACCATAACCAGAAATCAAGTGCAAATAGAAACTGCAACCTGTAGTATGTTTTCAAAAGTTCAAAACAAATTTTCAATCCAGTTCTAAGCTCTGCATTTCCCATATCTGCATCATCTTTCAAGTGCATGCAAATGAATAATTTGGGTCAAGAGCAAACCTGAAGCATTTCTGTTTAAAGCAAGAATCAAACTTCAACTTCAGATTCGAATTCAAAGCTTCAGTTTTTCAAATTCCAGAAATCAAGCAAATTCAGTTTTCAAAGTTTTAAGGCAATTCAAAGTCTTCAGCTCCATTTCCATTCAAGTTTTCAAAGCTTCATCTCAGTTTAAATCACCTCTGCACTTCATTAAAAAGGTGAGTAAACATCAACTTAAAAATCTTAAGTAATAATGAGCTGTTGATTGTTAGATTTTTGAAATGTTTTATGTTTGCATGTGTATGTATATATATGTATTAGCTGTGTATATGAATGTGTTGTATATGTATATGTATCTGGTTGAAAGCATGCATGACTGTTGTTCTTGAATATCCCTGTTCTTAGTTCAGGTTTAAATTTGTTTATCTAAATTCAAAATCATCTCCTTTGATCTCTGTTAGACTTTAGTTCCAAAACAAATTTAGTTTGTTTAAAACTTGAACTTGAATTTAAACATAGTTTAAACATGTTTATGTATATATAGTAACTGGAAATTAAAATTTACAGTAAGAATTTATAAAGATGTTAAAATCAATTATTACAACTATCTGATTCAAATACATAACCTAAATTGGTCTAGATAAACATGATTTTTAAAATAAAAATTATGATTTTTAGATTTGAATTGGATATGAATTTGGGAATTTTCTAGAAATTGTGTTTGGGCCAATTTCTGGCGATCGGAGGGTGATGGAGTCTCGTGTTCATTACTGGAGCATGCTGGAAGGTAGGGGGTCTTGACAAAATTGATCGGTGAATTTTCTGATCATCATGGTGGCGGCATGGCAACGTTGTAGGGTTTAAGGACATATTTTTGTCTGAGTCGTTTTTGGAATAATTTCATTTGTCAATAGATGATCGGGGGTGACCGGACCTATGGGGGACGAAGCTAGGGGTTCTGGCGAAGGTTCAGGCAGAAGGTCGTGGCCTCTGGTGGTAGTGGATCGCGATACGAGGTGGTTTTGGTTGTTCGTTTGGGTTCCTGTTTTGGATCGAACTGTTCGATTTCGATTTTGTGTCTGTGGTGATCTATGGGTGATCGGAATCGAAGTGATGGACCATTTACGACTTGTCGAGGGTAGTGTAGTTGGTCGGAGCTCTGACGAGCTAGCGTGCACGTGCACAGCGACGTTGTGATGTCTGGGAGGATGGGTTCGTGGCGACTCGAAGGGAGACTCGGGAATTTGGGAGATAAACTCGAGTTTGGCATCGTGTTCGTGAGTGTTACTATTTTGGTTTTTAACAGTTTTAAGATTTAAACTAAATACTGTTTTTTTTTTAGAAGAAGGTGGAGAAAACTCGGGTTGGACTCGAGCAGGGTAAAGGTTTTACCCGAAGCAAGATTAGTTAAGGAATGATAGGCATGTTAAAAGTTTTTATAAAGTAAATTTAATTTTTGAAATTTAGAAACAAATTTAGTTTAAAGTTCCTTAGATAAATTCATAAATAAATGTTCTCCTTAACATTTGATTAAGAAGTTTGAAATTTGTTTAAATTAAATTTTATTAAGTAAATTTTAAAGTTATTTTAAACTTAAGTTAAAAATGCAATTTTAAAGGTTTTATAAAAACAAGTTTTAAAGTTTAAATTGAAAACTAGTTTAAACCATTACTTGTAGATGTTTAAGGCATTTAAGGGAGGTTATGTTTTATTAACTTTAATTTATCAAATTAAATGATTATTTATTTTAAACCTTAATTAATGAGTGAATTGAGAAAAGTTAGTTATTAAGATAAGATGGTTTAATCTTAAGATAATTAAAGTTTTAATGTCTTGATATTAAATTAAGTTAATTAAGAAATTAGGTATAATTAATTAATTTAATTAATAATGATTAAGGATTAGTTAAGGAATTGATTAAGCATAATTAATTAACTCAATGATGAAGGTTGATTTAATTAATGACTAAAGATTAATTAATTTGTATTTAATTAATTAAGTAATTAGAGGTTAATTAATTTGTAATTAAGAAATACTTAATTAAGTTTTATTAATTGATAATTAAGGTTTATTAATTAATAATTAAAAAAAAAATATAATTAATCTGTAATTAATAATTAATTAAATGGTTTAAGAGTAATTAAGGATGAATTACTCAAGTATAATTAATGATATGAATGTGATTGATTTAAGTTAATTAATTTGTAAATTAATTAAAGATAATCACTTGATAAAGACATTAAGTATGAATACTTAATAAGATTGATAAGTATAATTACATAGTGTAGGTAATTAATGTATAATTACAGGATGTAATTAATTAAAGGAAATTACTTAATGGGAAGTAATGGAAGTATAATTACTTTACAAAAAGTAATTAAGGATTAATTATTTGGTAATTAATTAAAGGATTAAAGAAATTAATTAAGAAGTTAATTAATTAAGGTAAGTAATCATAGGATGATAATTACTGTATATGATTAATTACGGTGGATTAATAGAAAGGATTAATTAAAGTTTAATAAATTAAAGTAATTAATTAAGGATAATTAATCAATGCAATTAATAAAAGTAATTAATGGTTAATTACTGTTAATGGTTAAGAATAATTAATTTGTGAAATTAATTAAGGATAATTACTTTATGTAATAAATAATTAATCAAGAGTGATTAATATTTAATGATTAATTAATTAAATGGATTGTAATTAATTAATGTTGATTAAGCAAAGAATAGGAATTAATTCTTAAGTAATTAATTTAATTTAAGTTGATTAAATTAATTATAATAGAGATTAATAAATGGTTGCTTATGAATGATGGTTGAGTAGAATGTCTGATTTGGTTGATATCTATTAAATGATATGCTATGATATTCTGTGATATGATATTGGATATATCTGTGATAAATGTGATATTTATCTGTGTTAAATGCTGTGTGAATTCAAGTATTGAATATAGATAAGTTAAATTGTTTAAACCTTTAAACAACTTGGCCTTAAAAGATACGTTTTGGATTTCGATGAGACCGGGATCGGGTTTCCGTATACCGGTATTCCAGGTCTGGAGACCCGAATACCACATCGATCCAAATTAACGATAGGTCGTGAATCTCAAGTGAAGATGAAGATTCAGAGTGCAAGGGTTATTGTCGTTAACTCTGAGGGTGATTCCAAAATGAGTGTAACGAGATAATGCCTTCGGTTTCGTTCGAACCCGGAACGAACTTGTATGGATTGAATGCTTTCAGCACATCGTCAGGTGGACGATGAGCATTCTAAGTGATGTGTTCTGATTTAAAGGTAATCGTAGCCTCAAGCCTCATCAAACCGGGAATGGCTAAAACAGGGGAGGTGCAGCAAGGTTAGTGGGTAGCACCCAAGTAGTATGAGATTCCTCTGTCTAGAGGTCCCTTCTTTTTATTCGGCTGTGTGGGCGGTTGAATAGCTACAACCGCTGGGGTTTCTTATGCGGGAATTATCCAGTAAGGGATGTTCCGGCCTTGTGTTGCAGGGGATTGGGAGCGATCCTCGGTACGTTGATCTAGGCCACGTACTGTGACGGGCGGTACCCCGGTAGCCCTGCCATTGATGGAAATCCATTCTTCCTACGAGACCCTACGGACTTGATTGTATACCTATGTATGCTGGAATTTAATGAATGTAACAATTTCGGCTATTTCATATTTATTTGAAAACCCTAGACCCTATTGTAATAAAACTGAATTTCCTATCAATGTTTTGGTTAGCGTAAGGTAAAAACTTTTCCGTGTTTATGTGCGGGAAGTTTTACGTGATACTTTTTGTTTTCAAAAGGTTTTGAAGTTAAACAACTTTAACCCGTTTACTCACACCAGACCCATGTCTGACCCAAGTGTTTATTTTCTGTTTTATTAAACTCTTGGGTACTCAATATTGTATTGAGTAGTCGAGGGATTCAGGTTAGTCTTGACGAATACTGGAGGAGCTGTGGAGCAGGAGGCTTCAGCGTGTAGATATATAGAGTTTCCGCTGTGTTTAATGTATTGTATTGATGTAGTTGTGTTGTATAATAGACAGAAGTTTATAACTGTCTATATTGTGATGTTTAAGTTGTGTAACTCTGATGATGTAAAGACTATGTAATAGTTATGTGATATATTATATTTTATTCTGTTTCCGCTGTTGAGATTCTGTTGTTGTTCTTTCTTCTTCTCTTCTTTTCTCTTTTCTATCACTTTCTTTCTTCATGATGATACGACTTTTTTGGAGAAAAAGTCGGGTCGTCACAGTTGGTATCAGAGCGCTAGGTTGAGTGAATACCTAGGCTTTGGAGTGATTTCTTTCTTGAGAGAGCGTATTTGTAATTTTTAACTATATATATTTTTTTATTCTACCTATTTGTTGGGTTACCTGTTCGGGTTTTCCAATATTAGATATAAAGGTAGATAAGGTAGTGGTGTGTGTGTAACACAACTACCAATGGTTGGAGTTTGGACGGTTAAGGTTGGAAGTGTATCTGACGAGACTGTAGACCTAATACCGTCTCGAGTGAGTTTTGTTTGATATAAAGATTTCATTGATCTCTGAAGGAACTGTTAAGGTTCGGAGTCCATCTTTGAAGTGGGATGAGTGGAGTTTGGATCTGTCGAATGAGCAGAAGCAAGTGATGGTATCTGGGTAACTCAGGAAGTAGTAGTTGCGTGATGAGGCGCAGTAACTGGATGTTTCTAAAGATGTTTTCTTTTGAAACAAGTTAAGGAAGTGTGTCTACTTCGGTGTTGTGGCTGAGTTCAGCATGATGATTCTGTTTGGTTTGGAGTCCGAGTTCTCGAAGAGCTTTGGATAGGAAGTCTTGGCATCTGGGTCAGCAGTGCAGCTCGGAGTGTTTCGTGTGCCGGCAGGAAGATCTTTTGGCTTTGCAGTTTTCTAGAGGTGGAATTCAGAAGCAGCAGAAGGGATCTATTTCTTCGATGGATTGGTTAAATAGCATAAGTTGTTCTGATTAGTTAAGAAAGTAGTATCTTTGGATATTGGATTGGATAGGATCGCAAAAGTGACTTGCGATTGCTGAGTATTCTCTTGAGTTATCAGAGTTTTTCTGGATGTCTTCAGCGAAGTCAGAAGTTTGTCTGCATTTGAGATTGAGTTCTATATCGACTTAATTTCAAGAGTAGTACCGGTGGTTCAGCTAGTTGAAGGTTGATTCCTAGAGAAAGGATTTGGTGAAGCAGCTCAGTATTTCTTAGAACTTCTGAGTTTTCTTTTATGGATCTATTGAACCATATTTCCGGGATGTGTTGTCTAGTTTGTGCTCGAGTTCATCGACGGCATTCTTATCTACTCCAAATCAGAGTTGTGCAGCGGAAGCAAGATGGCAGCTGTTCTAGAGTGAAAGCAACTGGAAGTTGCAGTGTTGGGATTAAAAGTTTCTACAGAAAATTTTTATGGATCTAAAGGTCAGATTGGCAGTACATCTGTATATCTTTTCCGGATAGGAGAAGTAAATTATAGCCTACTGATGGTAGTAGAGTTTGTGTACTGGATTTCTGTAAATCTTGAAAGGATCCGTTTGTTGGATTGTTTCTATCCAGTTTGTTTTTATAAACATCAGCAAAGGTTGAGCTGATCGGAATAGATGTAGGCAGTCCGGAATTGTCAGAAGAGTTCTGAAGATTAGAGATGGAGGAATTTGGAATTCGAAGTTGGAGACTTCGTTATTATTGAAGTTTTCTCTGGTAAAAGGGAGCTATAAGATTGGGTAAGTCTGTGAAGTCAGCTCCGAGTTGTTTTGGATCTCTTCTGTATTCTGATTTGGATAAGTGTTTGATCTACAGGATTGAATTGCCAGTTTGGATAACTGAGATTCGGAGTATATCGCGTATCTTTGAGGAAGTACGTGTTTGATCTATCTCTGGTTTTGGAACTAGTAGTTCGGAAAGATTTGGTTGTTGAGTCAGACTCGTCTGTAGTCTGATATCCTGTTTATGGTTGTAAATCTAGATGAGTAGGAGCTCTGTAGCTTCGTAGTTTAGATTGTCTGTAGAACGAGTATCCCGGTATATATATATACTTGGGGAAACTCGTGGAAATTTAGGAAGCTTATCCGGATCTGTGTCCGGATAACGAATATTGATTGTTAGATTTGAATTGTTTGTTTGGATAAAATTGGTTGTTTATTTGTATGGCTGATATGTATGCCTAAATTGATTGAAATAAAATAAAACTTTGGATTATCTTTTGTTTTAAATTTCGAGGACGAAATTCTTTTAAGAGGGAAGGAATGTGATATCCCGGGATTTCAGGGAATTTAAAATGTGATAATCTTGTAAGTTAATTATTTAAAATTGGTAAAATTGTTATTTTCAAACAATTAAATAATGAGTTGTTTTTAAATATAAATATAAATAGATTTTAAATAGACTTATTATTTTCAAATTTAATAAGGGTTGTTTAAAATGTATATATATATATGTATATTGATTTTAAATAGGATAATTATTGATAAGTAATAATATGTTTGTTTGAAATGGATATCTATATTTATTTAAATTGATTTTAAATTGGACTTTAAATTGACTTTGAATTTGAATGTAAGAATTGAATTTGAAAAAAATATATATATCTTGGAAATGAAAATAATAATATAGTTTGGATTTAAATCATATGGATAAGTTTTTATTTAAAAATAGATTTGTTTTATATTATTCTTTTTATAGAAATTTGGATATGTATTTATTTAATAAGAATAAATACAAAGACTTTTGAAATAGTATTTAAAAAAAAATGATTTTTGCAATATTATATATATTTTATTTAAAATATAATTGGTTTTATTTTATTTTCTTTTAAAGATTGTATTTATATAAATTTTTAAATGTGTTTGTTTATTAGGAATTTAATTAGAAAAGTATTTATAAATTAAGAAAACATATTAGTTAATTAGGAAATCATATTTAAAAAGTTTTTAAAATTCTTTTAGGATAAAAATAAATAAATATTGACAAGTGTTAAGTTATAAATCACTTTGATAACAAGTGTTAAAACATTAATATAAGATAGAGACATGTGTCATTTTATTTGTATTTTCTTTTAATATTAATAAAATCTAAATTTACTTATAAACATTCCTAATCTTCTTTCACATTTTTCTTTTTATATCTTCTTCTCAAAAGATAAGCAAACTATGGCAGAATCGAATCTGAATTTTCCCTCAAATTCAAATCTAAAACCAAAGTGCAAATCAAAGCTGCAATGTTTATTTTCCTGTAATCTCTTTATACCAAAACCATTCTGTTATCAAAAGCCTGAAAAGTTCCTCAAAAATCAAAATCTGAAACCATTGTTCAAGTTTAAAAACCTGAGATTTTCCTCAAAAATTCAAATCTGCAAAATTTATTTCCCTGTAACTCAATTTCCCAAACCAAATACCATAACCAGAAATCAAGTGCAAATAGAAACTGCAACCTGTAGTATGTTTTCAAAAGTTCAAAACAAATTTTCAATCCAGTTCTAAGCTCTGCATTTCCCATATCTGCATCATCTTTCAAGTGCATGCAAATGAATAATTTGGGTCAAGAGCAAACCTGAAGCATTTCTGTTTAAAGCAAGAATCAAACTTCAACTTCAGATTCGAATTCAAAGCTTCAGTTTTTCAAATTCCAGAAATCAAGCAAATTCAGTTTTCAAAGTTTTAAGGCAATTCAAAGTCTTCAGCTCCATTTCCATTCAAGTTTTCAAAGCTTCATCTCAGTTTAAATCACCTCTGCACTTCATTAAAAAGGTGAGTAAACATCAACTTAAAAATCTTAAGTAATAATGAGCTGTTGATTGTTAGATTTTTGAAATGTTTTATGTTTGCATGTGTATGTATATATATGTATTAGCTGTGTATATGAATGTGTTGTATATGTATATGTATCTGGTTGAAAGCATGCATGACTGTTGTTCTTGAATATCCCTGTTCTTAGTTCAGGTTTAAATTTGTTTATCTAAATTCAAAATCATCTCCTTTGATCTCTGTTAGACTTTAGTTCCAAAACAAATTTAGTTTGTTTAAAACTTGAACTTGAATTTAAACATAGTTTAAACATGTTTATGTATATATAGTAACTGGAAATTAAAATTTACAGTAAGAATTTATAAAGATGTTAAAATCAATTATTACAACTATCTGATTCAAATACATAACCTAAATTGGTCTGGATAAACATGATTTTTAAAATAAAAATTATGATTTTTAGATTTGAATTGGATATGAATTTGGGAATTTTCTAGAAATTGTGTTTGGGCCAATTTCTGGCGATCGGAGGGTGATGGAGTCTCGTGTTCATTACTGGAGCATGCTGGAAGGTAGGGGGTCTTGACAAAATTGATCGGTGAATTTTCTGATCATCATGGTGGCGGCATGGCAACGTTGTAGGGTTTAAGGACATATTTTTGTCTGAGTCGTTTTTGGAATAATTTCATTTGTCAATAGATGATCGGGGGTGACCGGACCTATGGGGGACGAAGCTAGGGGTTCTGGCGAAGGTTCAGGCAGAAGGTCGTGGCCTCTGGTGGTAGTGGATCGCGATACGAGGTGGTTTTGGTTGTTCGTTTGGGTTCCTGTTTTGGATCGAACTGTTCGATTTCGATTTTGTGTCTGTGGTGATCTATGGGTGATCGGAATCGAAGTGATGGACCATTTACGACTTGTCGAGGGTAGTGTAGTTGGTCGGAGCTCTGACGAGCTAGCGTGCACGTGCACAGCGACGTTGTGATGTCTGGGAGGATGGGTTCGTGGCGACTCGAAGGGAGACTCGGGAATTTGGGAGATAAACTCGAGTTTGGCATCGTGTTCGTGAGTGTTACTATTTTGGTTTTTAACAGTTTTAAGATTTAAACTAAATACTGTTTTTTTTTTAGAAGAAGGTGGAGAAAACTCGGGTTGGACTCGAGCAGGGTAAAGGTTTTACCCGAAGCAAGATTAGTTAAGGAATGATAGGCATGTTAAAAGTTTTTATAAAGTAAATTTAATTTTTGAAATTTAGAAACAAATTTAGTTTAAAGTTCCTTAGATAAATTCATAAATAAATGTTCTCCTTAACATTTGATTAAGAAGTTTGAAATTTGTTTAAATTAAATTTTATTAAGTAAATTTTAAAGTTATTTTAAACTTAAGTTAAAAATGCAATTTTAAAGGTTTTATAAAAACAAGTTTTAAAGTTTAAATTGAAAACTAGTTTAAACCATTACTTGTAGATGTTTAAGGCATTTAAGGGAGGTTATGTTTTATTAACTTTAATTTATCAAATTAAATGATTATTTATTTTAAACCTTAATTAATGAGTGAATTGAGAAAAGTTAGTTATTAAGATAAGATGGTTTAATCTTAAGATAATTAAAGTTTTAATGTCTTGATATTAAATTAAGTTAATTAAGAAATTAGGTATAATTAATTAATTTAATTAATAATGATTAAGGATTAGTTAAGGAATTGATTAAGCATAATTAATTAACTCAATGATGAAGGTTGATTTAATTAATGACTAAAGATTAATTAATTTGTATTTAATTAATTAAGTAATTAGAGGTTAATTAATTTGTAATTAAGAAATACTTAATTAAGTTTTATTAATTGATAATTAAGGTTTATTAATTAATAATTAAAAAAAAAAATATAATTAATCTGTAATTAATAATTAATTAAATGGTTTAAGAGTAATTAAGGATGAATTACTCAAGTATAATTAATGATATGAATGTGATTGATTTAAGTTAATTAATTTGTAAATTAATTAAAGATAATCACTTGATAAAGACATTAAGTATGAATACTTAATAAGATTGATAAGTATAATTACATAGTGTAGGTAATTAATGTATAATTACAGGATGTAATTAATTAAAGGAAATTACTTAATGGGAAGTAATGGAAGTATAATTACTTTACAAAAAGTAATTAAGGATTAATTATTTGGTAATTAATTAAAGGATTAAAGAAATTAATTAAGAAGTTAATTAATTAAGGTAAGTAATCATAGGATGATAATTACTGTATATGATTAATTACGGTGGATTAATAGAAAGGATTAATTAAAGTTTAATAAATTAAAGTAATTAATTAAGGATAATTAATCAATGCAATTAATAAAAGTAATTAATGGTTAATTACTGTTAATGGTTAAGAATAATTAATTTGTGAAATTAATTAAGGATAATTACTTTATGTAATAAATAATTAATCAAGAGTGATTAATATTTAATGATTAATTAATTAAATGGATTGTAATTAATTAATGTTGATTAAGCAAAGAATAGGAATTAATTCTTAAGTAATTAATTTAATTTAAGTTGATTAAATTAATTATAATAGAGATTAATAAATGGTTGCTTATGAATGATGGTTGAGTAGAATGTCTGATTTGGTTGATATCTATTAAATGATATGCTATGATATTCTGTGATATGATATTGGATATATCTGTGATAAATGTGATATTTATCTGTGTTAAATGCTGTGTGAATTCAAGTATTGAATATAGATAAGTTAAATTGTTTAAACCTTTAAACAACTTGGCCTTAAAAGATACGTTTTGGATTTCGATGAGACCGGGATCGGGTTTCCGTATACCGGTATTCCAGGTCTGGAGACCCGAATACCACATCGATCCAAATTAACGATAGGTCGTGAATCTCAAGTGAAGATGAAGATTCAGAGTGCAAGGGTTATTGTCGTTAACTCTGAGGGTGATTCCAAAATGAGTGTAACGAGATAATGCCTTCGGTTTCGTTCGAACCCGGAACGAACTTGTATGGATTGAATGCTTTCAGCACATCGTCAGGTGGACGATGAGCATTCTAAGTGATGTGTTCTGATTTAAAGGTAATCGTAGCCTCAAGCCTCATCAAACCGGGAATGGCTAAAACAGGGGAGGTGCAGCAAGGTTAGTGGGTAGCACCCAAGTAGTATGAGATTCCTCTGTCTAGAGGTCCCTTCTTTTTATTCGGCTGTGTGGGCGGTTGAATAGCTACAACCGCTGGGGTTTCTTATGCGGGAATTATCCAGTAAGGGATGTTCCGGCCTTGTGTTGCAGGGGATTGGGAGCGATCCTCGGTACGTTGATCTAGGCCACGTACTGTGACGGGCGGTACCCCGGTAGCCCTGCCATTGATGGAAATCCATTCTTCCTACGAGACCCTACGGACTTGATTGTATACCTATGTATGCTGGAATTTAATGAATGTAACAATTTCGGCTATTTCATATTTATTTGAAAACCCTAGACCCTATTGTAATAAAACTGAATTTCCTATCAATGTTTTGGTTAGCGTAAGGTAAAAACTTTTCCGTGTTTATGTGCGGGAAGTCTTACGTGATACTTTTTGTTTTCAAAAGGTTTTGAAGTTAAACAACTTTAACCCGTTTACTCACACCAGACCCATGTCTGACCCAAGTGTTTATTTTCTGTTTTATTAAACTCTTGGGTACTCAATATTGTATTGAGTAGTCGAGGGATTCAGGTTAGTCTTGACGAATACTGGAGGAGCTGTGGAGCAGGAGGCTTCAGCGTGTAGATATATAGAGTTTCCGCTGTGTTTAATGTATTGTATTGATGTAGTTGTGTTGTATAATAGACAGAAGTTTATAACTGTCTATATTGTGATGTTTAAGTTGTGTAACTCTGATGATGTAAAGACTATGTAATAGTTATGTGATATATTATATTTTATTCTGTTTCCGCTGTTGAGATTCTGTTGTTGTTCTTTCTTCTTCTCTTCTTTTCTCTTTTCTATCACTTTCTTTCTTCATGATGATACGACTTTTTTGGAGAAAAAGTCGGGTCGTCACATTTGCTTCAAGTCGCACACTCCCCTACTCCGAGTAACCACTCGAATGACCCGAGCGTATTCCCACCAAACCCAAAATTCCTCAGCGCCAACACGAGAACCTCGCTCCTCCATCCCTTCGAGAAAATCCATGCAAAAACTCGAGAAAACCAAACAAGCAACTCGGCAAAAACTCTCTTCCACGAAGCCTCCTTCTCTTCCAGATCGATGCACACGTGTGCACGGTGCACACGAACTCGACCGCCTCTGATCAACTTCCCGACCATAGACAGACCCAAAATGACCACGCCTACCCCCTTGACCACCTGCCTCGACGATTCCTCCAACCAATTGAAATCGAGTGATTCGAACCCACCTGGAAAACTACCATTGATCAGAAAAATGCTACCGGTCACCATCTCCGATCATTGGAACATTCACCGACCTCCCCAAAGTCACTTCACTCTCCGGCGAACCCAACTCCCCCTCGCGATTCACTCCGGTGATCGATTGCCACTACACAAAGCTCACGAAAACCCCTGACCCAAAACATCCATCGAACCCTAGTTGGCCGTGCTCTGGCCACCACGGCCATTGGAAAAATACAAAACTATTTTTCTCGAGATCCTCAACACTCCAGCCTCTTCCAACTTCGATCACGTCGAACATCACTTCGTCGTTCGCCAGAAAAAGCCCAAAATCACATTTTCGTTCAACTCGCCATACCCCAAAAATTACACCCTTAAAAATCTCGAAATAACTTTCAAAAATCATATTTTGTAAACACCCTTCTATTTATATAACTAAAACTTGGAAATAAAATCATTAAATTTTCAAGTTTGAAAAGATCTCACTGTAATACCCAAACTACTAAATATTTTCAAGATATAAAGGTTTGAAACCATTTTTAATTCAAAAATCTTGTTGATTTAAACATTTTTCATTCATATATCCAGGCTTATAAGTGAAAGATTTAGGAGATTTTGATTTTTTTAATTTGTTTCTAGCCTGTAACAGAGAGACGGGTACATATACCTATGTTCACATATTTAAGCTACAGATATACATATATATATGGACATACAAATATGATTTTATTCTCTACCACATCATTCCATAACATATATCCAATATAGATCATACGCAAACAGCTCATATATATGTAAGGGTTGAAAAGTTTGCTCGCCATTGAAAGGGAAGAACAGAGGATACTTGTTGTCTAGAAACTACAGTTGAGTCCTGTTTTAAACTTGCTTGGTTTCCTTTGAAAAATGTTTTAAGTTGCCTTTGCTTTTTGATCTTCCTGCTTCTAGGTTAAAGCTTTAATTTTCAAACTGAAAATGTTTCTTGTTTCTAGTTCTTTGATTTGTTTTCTGTTTTGATGTTGGTTTTGGTTTGAATCAAACGAAAATGGGATGAAGTTGATATATATAAAATTGTTGTACAAGTTGATAGGTATTATTTTGTACAAGTTAATATATTATTTTGTTGTATAGGGTGATATTATAGTTTGTACAACATACCAGAGATTCCTTTGCTTTTGGAGGCTGATAGGATATGTTTTGGTGCTTGCATTAATTGGTTTGTACAAAACTATATATTTATTTATCTTCCTTTGCCAGCCTATGCATATTTTTTTACTCTGTTTGTTAACTCGGCTGAAGACAATTTGGTAGCTGATGGATACATTTTGTATGCTAAGGTACCTTGCATTAATTAACTTTGTACAAATTCATTTTTCTTTCTTTCATTTCGGCTATGTACAAATGAAGATAGTTGTGAGGCTGAAATGATATTGATATGGCATTAGTTATCATTGTGTTGTTTAAGTGTACATAGATAGATATATATATTTGCTTACACTTGAATATATGCTTTCTTTTGCAAGTGTATATACATAGCTATGTATATTTTATTCACACTTGAATCTACTTGAATGTATTTTAATTTTTATTCCTATCTTCATTATTTATTTCTAACTCAAATTATAATTATTTTATATTCATTTGGTAATATAAGTGAATTTCTAAATTTAGTTTGTTATTAGATTTTTATCCAATCTATTTATTCTATACTTTATATCTTATATATTTCATTTTTATTTTTAACCCATTTATTTACAATATTTAAATTTTAAATGATTTAACATAGAATTTATTTTAATCCGGGGAAACTCGCATCACTTTACAATAAATTTTACAATTATAATTCAAAAATCCAATTAATTATCAATTTAAATTTTATATAAAATTCGGGGTCGTTACAGACTTTCCCCCTTAAAAGAATTTCGTCCTCGAAATTTGCTAAGGAGACACAAAGATAGATGAAGAATGTTTCATCAAATCAAACTGAATATCTATTCTGTATTCGGCTTACCAAATCAGAACATAAATAACAGATATGAGAACGAATCTATTTAACAATCAACAAAATACTCGGGTTATCCAGATCTACGAAGTATGCAGGGGCATCGGTTAGTCCAAAGGGATAACTAACCATTCGTAGAACATATCCGGACCCAAAGAATAGATAGATATATGGATACGATTTCAGAACTTTCAGTTTAAAACTAAAGTATACCTATCAACCATAGCAACCAAATCAACCAATACATCCAACAAACAATTTTGGCCTATTCTGGAGTTATGTCCCATATTAATATATCGAATTTCCTTTTTGGATCGACCAGAAATTATCGAAGAATTGAGAAGAGATGACGAACAAAATAGATTGATAGAGAAAGGATTATTTCCTTGTTGTTACAGAGTATCGACCATTTATAGTCGTACTCCCATGTCCCCTATCTCGTCCCCTTCTTACACTCATACTCACTATCAGTGGATAGCAAGAGAATTTATTGAGGCATTCAAACGGATATCTGAGGAATACTCACTCTAGGGTATACTTCACCCTATCTCTAATGAGCTACTTAATGTGTTATACTCCTGAGCTAAAGTTCGACCTTAGCTCTGATACCAAATGTAACGATACGGATTTTTCACGTTCGAAAATCGACATCCGTACTTCACATTGTACTAGAATGCCGCAGATTCGACCATTCAAATCCAATTCGCCGAAGCTTACAACACCATTAAATATAACAACACAGCGGAAGAAAAAGAAAACAATGATATCATATACAACTCCAATGAATACAATATCCAGAATGATATACAACAATGATATCAATATGATACAACAATATTAGAGATAAATAATGATACAGTGGAAATAATAGAACAGAAGAGATCACTCCAAATGATCTACAAAAGAGAATGACTCCAACAACTCCAACGTCAAGCTCGAACCACCATCATGATGCACAAAGATAAGCAAGTACAGTCCTGAACTCCAAGAACTGAACCAGCTCCAGATAATCTACTAAACCTGAATATCTGAGAAACCCAACTCTAGACTGCCCGTGTGGAAAATGGTGGGAACCCAGAGTTTAGGAAGGGAACAATAAACTCCGAATTAGTCATGGGACTGGTGTGAGCAACAAAAACAGTTTATCTTTAAACAACACAAAAGGCTTTTAAACATTGAAACCCACAATGTTTTTGGAAAATGAAACTACCATAAGACCTCCCACCACACACACAATGCAAACGCAGAATTGGAGAAGATTTCTTCTTATGATAGTCAAAAATGCTTACTACGCAAAAGAAATTCTTTTGATATTATTACTAGTGCATAGTGTGAAAACAGTTCGAAAATACAATATTAATCTTATCCAGCATACAACCATTATTGTATGCCTATTATAGCTACCATGTTCAATAGCAGGTTACCGCCACATTCCATAGCAGGTAATACAACTAAAACCGTACAGAGTTCGTATTGTTTCTTTGGATTTCCAACAAATGATCAGGCTAAGGAACTTCCGTACCGAAATGGAAACGCCTCTGGAAAGACGCCCCGAGAACCTAACCGGATCTCTGCAAACAAAAGGTCGATGCTACCTCACGCTGTACAGCTGTAACTAGGTAAATAACACACTGACGCTACCTCACGCTGTACAGCTGTAACTAGGTAACTAACACACGAGTTATGTCATCCCTCGGTCATTACCGACCTTTATCTGAGGATCCTTAATCATAAAGCAACAGCCACAAAGTATAATCAACATAGGTAAAATATCTGGGCTCCATATCATGATATCACCTTTTATCCAGAAGGAAATGACATACCCTAGGGGCGCTACCCCTACAAACCTTTGTCGCAACATTCCTGTTTCGACCATTACCGGGTCGTGAGGCTCGACGAAGTCTCGTCCACAAAGCTACGCTTTTTCACAAAGCCACGCTTTTTCACAAAGCCACGCTTTTTCACAAAGCCACGCTTTTTCACAAAGCCACGCTTTTTCACAAAGCCACGCTTTTTCACAAAGCCACGCTTTTTCACAAAGCCACGCTTTTTCACAAAGCCACGCTTTTTCACAAAGCCACGCTTTTTCACAAAGCAACGCTTTGACCAACAAATGATCAACAGCACTTCGTATGCCACATTACCAAATTGGGAATGTATCACTAGTAACCATCAACTACATAACCTCTGAGCTCGTACGTCTCAGAGAAGGGTGTTAAGCTAAGAGAATAAATTCTCCGCCACCAACAGAAATGTATTTGATAGAAACCAGCTTTACATCTCAATGTGTAATGTCAGACACATATCCATACAAGTCTGTTCCGGGTTTGAACAGAACCGAAGGCACTTCCAAAGAAGCCCTTGCAAATCCGGAAAATTTCTAATCACATCCGGACTTCCCATCACTTAGGGTAAAAAAATCTCTATACCGAGGATCAGCCGATGCAGAGACAATCGATGGTAATCCTTTCGTTTTCGAAAGTATCCGGTCTTCACCACCGGTCTTCAAATGCTATCCATATACGTCGTATCATTATTCGGAATGGGTTATATGACACAAAGGTCCTTTCCCGGCTAAACCGAATAACGAGCGCAATTAAAAATCATATGGATACTGGGGTCTCAGTTAAATCACAGCTTAAAGCCCAAAACTTTTCATTCGAATGGTTAAAACAAATTACCATTTCCAATCTTTTAAACAAAAAGATTCATTTCAAAAACCTTCAATGGTTTAAACAATTTCCACACTTTTAATCTTTTAAACAAAAAGATTCAATTCACTAGGTTTACCCCGTTCACAAAGATTCATTCATAGATTTCAAAATAATTTCCATTTCAATTGGATTAACTCGTTAAATCTTTAAATCAAGATTTAACTTATAACTTTCAAACTAGTTTCCAAAGATTCATTCATAGCCTTTCAAAAACAATTCTATTTCAAGTTGGATTAACTTAATCGGTCTTTGAATCAAAGACTTATTTCATAGTTTTCAATTTCATTTCAAACTTGAAACCTTTCAACACAATTTAGAAATCCCTTCTAAAAATGATAGCTATTACTATTTGAAAACAAGTAGTTTCGTTTCGGAAAAATCCAGTTATATTTACACGAGTTAAAACCCTTGAATTAAATTCAAATTCCCAAATCAATACCTTTAAAATGGTTTAACCCATATATAACTTGTACAGCATCTTTAATCCCTAGTTTCAAATCATAGAATTCAATTTCAAACTTGAATTCAAATTTAAATCAAATTATTTAAATTTCAAAACTTAATCAAGTTATTCGAAATAACTTTTATCTTTGAAATTCCATTTCAAAAGCTTTTCACTTTAAACCCAAATTTCCAATTTCAAAATCAATTGAAATTAAAATTTCAATTTCAAAAACATCAAATTTAAATCATCTGTGACTTAACCGATTTCCACGTGAAATCCATATTTGTGTGTGTATGGTGTAGTCCAGGGGTTTCACACAATAGTGCAACATCATCAATCATCACAGATATATCAATATCGATAAGCGGTATAATCCACAATGCTTATCTTCATTTACAATTTCACAAATAAAATAAATTTATCAATCACAAGGGTTCATCATTACAATTCAATGTGGGTTTCGAATAACCAACTGGAATCTGACTCCCTGTCGCATCGAAGTTTAAATGCCATTTTACGGGCAACAGGGTTTCCACATAAACACAGAGATAAATCACAAATCACAAATCATAGTACAGTACAAAGCAATACGCATCACACAGTATCACAATCACAACAGAAATAACAATCCAGTGCGCAACGATAGTTAATTATTTTCTAATCAAGGTGAATGTAATTTAATAAATTAACCAATTTGAAATTACTATTATAAATCATTCTTAATTATTTTCCAAAACAATTAATTAATAGTAACTATTTATCTTAATTAACATTTCAAATCTTCCTTACAATTTGAAATCAATTTATTACAATTACAAAAGGCTTTAATGCTAATTAACTTTAACACTTATCTTAAATTAATCATTTATATTGATTAACTAAAAAAACATTTCCTTTTGTCAATTAAATTTCTTTTCTTTTCTTTTTTAAACTTTAAGATTCAAAATTCCATTTGAATCTAACTTCACACTAGTTTAACTTTGGTTATAACTAGCTTACCATTTAAAATTTATTTAAATTTGCTTTAAATTAAAAGCTACAGGCAATTTCATAAAAACCTGTAACCAAACCATTTCAACCCGAGATTAAAGCAAATTTGCTTCGAGTCGCACACTCCCCTACTCCGAGTAACCACTCGAATGACCCGAGCGTATTCCCACCAAACCCAAAATTCCTCAGCGCCAATACGAGAACCTCGCTCCTCCATCCCTTCGAGAAAATCCACGCAAAAACTCGAGAAAACCAAACAAGCAACTCGGCAAAAACTCTCTTCCACGAAGCCTCCTTCTCTTCCAGATCGATGCACACGTGTGCACGGTGCACACGAACTCGACCGCCTTTGATCAACTTCCCGACCATAGACAGACCCAAAATGACCTCGCCTACCCCCTTGACCACCTGCCTCGACGATTCCTCCAACCAATCGAAATCGAGTGATTCGAACCCACCTGGAAAACTACCATTGATCAGAAAAATGCCACCGGTCACCATCTCCAATCACTGGAACATTCACCGACCTCCCCAAAGTCACTTCACTCTCCGGCGAACCCAACTCCCCCTCGCGATCCACTCCGGTGATCGATTGCCACTGCACAAAGCTCACGAAAACCCCTGACCCAAAACATCCATCGAACCCTAGTTGGCCGTGCTCTGGCCACCACGGCTATTGGAAAAATACGAAACTATTTTTCCCGAGATCCTCAACACTCCAGCCTCTTCCAACTTCGATCACGTCGAACATCACTTCGTCGTTCGCCAGAAAAAGCCCAAAATTACATTTCCGTTCAACTCGCCATACCCCAAAAATTACACCCTTAAAAATCTCGAAATAACTTTCAAAAATCATATTTTTTAAAAACCCTTCTATTTATATAACTAAAACTTGGAAATAAAATCATTAAATTTTCAAGTTTGAAAAGATCTCACTGTAATACCCAAACTACTAAATATTTTCTAGATATAAAGGTTTGAAACCATTTTTAATTCAAAAATCTTGTTGATTTAAACATTTTTCATTCATATATCCAGGTTTATAAGTGAAAGATTAAGGAGATTTTGATTTTCTTTATTTGTTTCTAGCCTGTAACAGAGAGACAGGTACATATACCTATGTTCACATATTTAAGCTACAGATATACATATATATATGGACATACAAATATGATTTTATTCTCTACCACATCATTCCCTAACATATATCCAATATAGATCATATGCAAACAGCTCGTATATATGTAAGGGTTGAAAAGTTTGCTCACCTTTGAAAGGGAAGAACAGAGGATACTTGTTGTCTAGAAACTACAGTTGAGTCCTGTTTTAAACTTGCTTGGTTTCCTTTGAAAAATGTTTTAAGTTGCCTTTGCTTTTTGATCTTCCTGCTTCCAGGTTAAAGCTTTAATTTTCAAATTGAAAATGTTTCTTGTTTCTAGTTCTTTGATTTGTTTTCTGTTTTGATGTTGGTTTTGGTTTGAATCAAACGAAAATGGGATGAAGTTGATATATATAAAATTGTTGTACAGGTTGATAGGTATTATTTTGTACAAGTTAATATATTATTTTGTTGTATAGGGTGATATTATAGTTTGTACAACATACCAGAGATTCTTTTGCTTTTGGAGGCTGATAGGATATGTTTTGGTGCTTGCATTAATTGGTTTGTACAAAACTATATATTTATTTATCTTCCTTTGCCAGCCTATGCATATTTGTTTACTCTGTTTGTTAACTCGGCTAAAGACAATTTGGTAGCTGATGGATACATTTTGTATGCTAAGGTACCTTGCATTAATTAACTTTGTACAAATTCATTTTTCTTTCTTTCATTTCGGCTGTGTACAAATGAAGATAGTTGTGTGGCTGAAATGATATTGATATGGCATTAGTTATCATTGTGTTGTTTAAGTGTACATAGATAGATATATATATTTGCTTACAGTTGAATATATGCTTTCTTTTGCAAGTGTATATACATAGCTATGTATATTTTATTCACACTTGAATCTACTTGAATGTATTTTTATTTTTATTCCTATCTTCATTATTTATTTCTAACTCAAATTCTAATTATTTTATATTCATTTGGTAATATAAGTGAATTTCTAAATTTAGTTTGTTATTAGATTTTTATCCAATCTATTTATTCTATACTTTATATCTTATATATTTCATTTTTATTTTTAACCCATTTATTTACAATATTTAAATTTTAAATGATTTAACATAGAATTTATTTTAATCCGGGGAAACTCGCATCACTTTATAATAAATTTTACAATTATAATTCAAAAATCCAATTAATTATCAATTTAAATTTTATATAAAATTCGAGGTCGTTACATGTCCTGTTTGCTTCACTATGTTGTTCACTACCGCATACCACTGCATTTTCATCACTGCCTATTGGTTGTACATGTTACTTGTTGGTCTGTAACTTCATGTTGCATTGACCGATTTTGCTTGCATTTATATCTTTCAATGGTTTAAACTTGTACATTTGGGTTTCACTGTGCACTGTTGGGTTGTATATGCAGTTCTTTAGTGTTGTGCACTTTGATACTTGAGTTGTGTTGCCTCTGACCTTTTGGCACACGGACTTCATTTCATGTTAGTCTTCACTGTACCATATTGTGCTGTGTTGCCTTATCTTGGGCACACATACTTGCATCACTTGTAGTTGTCGCTGTTCATGCTCTATGTTGTGCACATGTGCATTTATACCACCTGATGTTGCACTTGCATGATTTTGTTTAGTAGTTGTACACTTGTTGTACACATTTCCTGTCATTCCCTTAGCACTGTGCATTCACGTGCACCTCGTTCAGTTGCTTTTGCTTCGCACTGAACATGACAAGTGTTCGTGCATCATTACTGTCACATACGCATGTTGGTCTATTCTTGTTGTCCAAGACTAACCTGGTCTGATTCCTTTGCATTGCGGTTAGCTCTGAGTTTTATTGACCACTCTTGTTGTACAGTGTATAACTTGTTCTGTCATTTTGCTATCTACTTAGATACTTCATGTGTACATCTGATTTTGGCGAGGCAGTACACGCAAGCTTGTACTGCAGCCAAATCAGATTTGATGTTATAATTGATGATTTCAATTGTTGGTATTTTTTTATTGCCAAGTTAAAATATTTTGAGTTGTATTCTGATTTGGTTTAAGCTGATGATTTTGTTGATATCTAATTATCTTATAGATAATTAGATTATATGTTTTCTAATTATCGTATCGATAATTAGATTTTTGTTGTTTACGCTGTTTTGTTGGCTTGGGTTTCTCTTTGACCTCTGCAGTTTTGATTGCTGTTAGTAGTCACTATTGTGATGATTTCACGTACTGTTGTGGCGAGGCAGTGCACGCGTGCGTGTACTGCAGCCACACAGAGTTTGGTTTGATTTAACCATTTTGAGATTTTCTAATTATTTAATTAATAATTGGATTTTGTTGTTAAATTGATGTTTAGGAAATTCTGTTGTTTTCTAAATTATCTGCATTGGTAATCTTTTATCTATCTTTGCTGGTGATTTAGATTAGCTGATTTATTGTTTAACACTGTTTAGTGTTATATATGTCGTTATCCGATTCTCTTATCGAGGAGTTGGATATACGAGATTTTTGTGACCGTCATCTATTTGGTATTGATTATTATTGCTTCTGTGCATTAATAACTGAGTTTGAATTAGACTGACCCGTGTATTATTTTCTTTTGAATGTAGTACTCGGGTCAGACCCGAGTTATTTCAGGTTGTAGATTTCCTGCTTTGAGTTGCTGTTTGAGCTATGAAGACTTTTCACATCTTTTAGAGTAGTCGTGTCATAGTATAGGTGGATATGTATTCATGTATATTAGTTGATAATGTACGTGTATATATAACTTCCAGAGTTGACAGTTGTAGTTGTATCATATGTATTGTGTCAAATGTATTGTAACTGACATCGGTTATTATATATATGAGACCCTTTGTTTTATCTGCGTTCCGCATTTATATTATCTGTGTTATTATTATATTTATTGTCCTAAACTATTATGAACCATCGTAGTTCGTTTTATACTGGAAATTGGGTATGTCGATGGGAATAAATAAATAAGCGATGAAAAATGAAAAATATATACCACTCCTATCGAGGTAACCAATACTAGTGTAAGGCCAACTACGGATGGCCGCTCCTATCCAGCCTTATTCTTCGTAATACCAAACAGTATTCCTTTTAATACTCTTTGTTATTGTGAGCGTAGAGGTGGGGCGTTACAATGTTGATATGTCCAGAAGACATAACATAAAAACAATATGCTGGAATAACATTACAAATGTGGTAAATACTATTTCCTCGAAGAGAAATAGTATTATGATTCTTATGTTCGAATACGATTATAAAGAGTCATCTTGTTTCATTGTGTTTATTTAACATTAGAGACCTGAAGTTCTCAAATAAAAATTATGCATATGTGTTTGCATTTCTAAAAAAAAGGAGGATTATATATCAAAACTCAAACATATGAATTTGAGATGTGAAGCGTTGAATTATTAGAAAAGCTAATTCAGATTATGGTAAATTCCAACCGTGTTTGCAATCAAACCTGAAGTTTGATAATGAAAATCAAGTTGTACCATTTAGGATCTAAAGTACTAAACAAAGACTTTATTTTAAAGTAAAATTAGAACCTGAAGTTCTAAAAATATCTGCTAATAGTATTAACTACTAAACCAAATAAATGTATAGAAATTTACTGTAACGACCCGGAAATTTCGAACCCGAAATTTCCAGATAGTTAGAAGAAAAAGAAAAGAGATAGAAGAAAGAACAGAACAAGGCACAGATTCTCACATTCGCAGCGGATCAAAATACAATATCAAATAATAATATCAGTTATACAAAGAAAACTGTATCAGTCAATTATATTTTTATACATCCGAGTTACAACATTTCACAATCACTATACAGTTAAAATAACTCGTCCCAATAATTAACAATATATCACACTCCATACGTTCCTGCCATCCAGCTCGCCTCCTGAGCTCCAGAACGTCCTTACCTGAAATCTGTAATACTCGGTCTGACCCGAGCATTACATCAAAGTAACACCCGGGTCAGGCTGGAAACCAGCGTGAGTAAACTCATCTAACAAGAAATTCCAATTCATAGAACTTATTTAAAACCCGGGGTAACTCGTACTTACTATACGTAAACAACTTATATAGTCATCACTTATTTTTCACAAAACAATATCTAAGTATCCAACTTAGTTTTAAATGGTCCATATTATCCCAAACCGGCCTATTGATATTACATATAAATTTATAAAGAGTTATAGAAGATTTCAAATCGAAGTGGTTTCGGGTATTTATTGATACCCGACCCCGGTCTCTTCGAAACCAATGTCATCTTAAATCCAAGTTGTTTAAGTGAAAACAAATCAATTTATATTCATAGTAACATATTCACACTAGCAATTCCATTACAGATAGATAATCCATGGATGTCAAAAGATCACATCCACAAAGTAATACATCACAGATGTCACAGCACAATCCAAGGCAATTCATATCACAGAGCATCACAAATCACATATTAAGGGTATCAAAATAATTCAAGGTATTTAATATAATCCTATCATCCATAAGCAAGATTAATTGATCACTTAATTTATAATTAGTTTAATTAACTTAAAATTAATTAATTACTTATGGATTAATTTCCTAACCCTTCTTAATTAACATTAAGTAATTACAAACCATTTTAATTAATTATTTAATTAATTGATCACATAATTACTTTCATTAATTATCCTTTAATTACTGATTAATTATCCTTAATTATTAATTAATTAATCCTTAATTATTAATTAATTAACCTTTAATCATTATTTAATTAACCTTAATCATTAAATTAATTAACCTTAATCATTAAATTAATTAACCTCTAATCAATCTTTAATTACCTACATTAAGTATTTATCCTTTAATTACTTTCATTAATTAATAAATCTTTAATTACTTAAGACTTCAATTAATTAAAAGATAAACCATTTTTCTTAATTAATTACTTTAAATATTATTTAATCTTATTAATACCCTTTGGAATTAATTATCATTAACCAATTAACTTAGACCTTTAAGTTAATTAACCTTTAAAAACATATTATCGTCTTAATTAATTCCTTAATTTCATTATTAAGTTTATTTAAAATAAACTTTTAAAATAAAAGTTATATAAATATTAAACACTTTAAACTTAGTTTATTTAAAATAATTTTATTTTAAAACCTTGAGCTAATTCCAAACTTGGATAAACATTTATTATTTAAAAGAATAAATTAAGAAGTTATTTAACTTTTAAAACTTGTTTAATTTAAAAACTTAAAAACTGCAACAACATCAACCCGAGACAACTCGAGATCCTACCCGAGCCAAATACCAGATTACCCGAGCAAAATCCTGAGTCAAAACCCTCTTTTTTTTCTGTTTTGATTTAAGTTTGAAAACTGGAAACACAATCGCGTACGACCCGAATGCACACTCGAGCCATTCCTTCTCTTTCCCGAGTACAAACCTAAGACCACCATCTTCTTCCCCAAATCCAAACTACCGATACTCCCTGATACATGTGCACGTGCACAGATGCTCCGACCACTTCCGGTCGATGCTGCGACCATCAACATGACGACAACAACCTACTCAAGCCCTCAGACCACCCAAATCGACGAACTCACATGCAAATCGAATTCGAGCAACTCGACTACCCACTGGAACAAACTGGATCACCCAAAAATGCCTCGACCCGCCGCCTCAGGCCACTAGAGGCCTTGCAACTCCGTCCAGAGCTTCGCCGATCAACCACGCATCGATCCCCACCGGTCCGATCATCTCTAGTTCATCCACGACGATGCAGCAGCTCGATTTTCGACCTCATCCAAAACTTGGGTTTAAACCCTAAATCGACATCGTACCGCCGCCTCGGTGAATTATAAATTCACCGAGTATTTTTCTGATGATCCCCGACCACCAAGCATGCTTCAGCTACGATCACGAGATCCATCTCCTCTCCGATCGCCGTAAATTGCCAAAAACCCAATTCATGTTCAACCTCGAATTCCTCAATCGATACGACACTAAAAATCTTGATTCTTCTTTTAAAATTCATGATTTATGAAGACGAACAAGATGATGTAGGTGAATCAAGAAATTATGGGCTTCGAATTTGACATGTTTTAAAGTTTTCACTGTATATTTAAATTTTCCTGATAAACTCAAACTAATTATTCTTAAAAATATTTTTTTTAAACTTAGATCTTGATTATACAAACATGTTTCATTTAGATCTTAAAGCCTAACAAGAATCAAAGGAAGAGATTTTGATTCTTGAGTTTGGTTTAAACATTGTAAACCTGGAACAAAACAAAAATTCTTGTATCCAAACATGCACACAACATTTACATGTAAATATACATGCAGGCATATTTATATCTATACAAATACTTTTCACAACATTATCATCATATGAAATCAAGATTCAACAGATTTTAAGCCTTAATAAAGTAGTTTACTCACAGATTTTAAATATGCAGAGCAGAGCTTTTAGTTTGAAAAACCCTTTTTGAACATCATTTGCAATTCTGCTTGAATGCTTTTAAGACTTGAGTTGTTTGATGCTTTTAAAATGCCTTTGCCCATGCTTTTCAAAAGCTTGAATGTTGCTTGCTGAAAGATTGAGTTGCTAATGTCTTCTTGCTTTTGATTTTTGATGTAATATTGGGTTGGTCTTACTGCATGCTTTAATTCAGGTTGAAGATGAATATAGATGAAGTTGTGACATTTGCTTTAGAACAGGATTTTAGTTTCAGGTTTGGAAATGAATTACAGGGTTTTAAGTTTTGATCTGAGATTTTCTTTATAGGAATCGATTAGTTTTCTTTTCTTTTAGAAATTGTGAAGATAGGAAAAGAAATGAAGAAGGTAGATGTTTGTTTATATAATGTACATTAGGATTTATTAAAATTAGAAAAAAAATAAAAATAAAAGGAATGACACTTGTCTCTACCATTGTTTATTATGTTAACACATGTTACTTAAGAGGTTTAGAACTTAACACTTGTCCTAATTCATTTTTATATTATTTTTAAATGATTTTAAAAGCTTTTAAATTAAATTTCCTAATTAGATAAATACATATCTTATTTAATAAATACTTCCCAAAAAAAAAATATAAAACAAATCTTATTTAAATAAAAACCTTATCCATATATTTTATCGAAAATATTTTAAAGATATATATATCCTTTAAATTCAAGTTTAAATCCAAATTCAAATGCAATTTAAAAATCCAATTTAAAATCAACTCAAACATATATATATTTAAACACACATAAATTAAATTTGCAAACAATAATTCTATTAAAAATCTATTTATATTTGTATTTAAAAACATCATATTATTATTCTTGTTTGAAAACAACAAATTTACCAATTTTAAATAATTTATAAAGGAGATTATCACATTTAAATTGCTTGAAATTCCAGGATATCACATTCCTCCCCCCTTAGAATCTTTTCGTCCTCGAAAAGGAACGAAGCAAGAATTTTATTACAATGTTGATTATCAGTTAAATTATTCCTTAGACATCTAAATTCTTAACTCTTTTTATTTAAAAAAAAAAATTCAAAACATTTTAAAAATCTATATAATATTATCAAAATAGTTTTTATAAAAAAATACTTTTTATAACTCGATGTTTCAACAAGTCCATCCTTGTTCTTACAGAAATTCGGTCATACGTTGATCAGACGTAAGACTGAAAATCTATCAGTACTTGTTAAACCCGTTTTCAACACCCAGTGAAAATAATTGGAAAATAATTTATGAAAATATAGAAACAGTTTTGAAAATAGAGGAAATATCTTTGGTGAGAATGCTCTGGAAATCATCACCCCCATCTATGGTCACAGTTACATCACGGGTTACGTTGCCATCGCAGCAAAAGTCCATGTAACTGATAACAGCATGGAACCCACAACAGATCGCAGTTACATCCCAAGGTTACGTTGCCGTCGCAGCAAAAGTCCATGTAACTGTTGGCTCTCAGCGGCACACACGATTTCGCTGTCAAAATGAAACTTCTCCCACATAGGTCGCAGTCTACCGATATAAAATCAAACGCAGACTGTTGGCTCTCAGCGGCACAAACGACTTTCGCTATGTTACCATAGTGTCACAGTCTACCGATATAAAATCAAACGTAGACAGTTGGCTCTCAGCGGCACACATGACTTTCGCTATGGTCTGCAGTAGATCGCAGTGACATTGAGTTAAATTGTTGTCACAGCATAACTCAAATGCCTCTGTGGGCACCAGCCCCTCGACTTTCGCTACACAAATAATCCTCAGGAACTAGTTTTGTCCGGACTCCTCACAGGATCAACTTTAGAAACCCCCCTTGGGGCTCAAGGCAGTACCACCCAGTGGTACTCCTGAGAAGTTCATTTTAAGGAAGCGCCTTTTTCCCCAGATCTATTCTCAAAACACTTTATACTATATACTTATAGTATCTTCAAATCATACCCTTTATGATTTATCAAAATCTCCTTTACACAAAATCGATTACCAAAATCGATAATTCTCAAACTAGGCTTTTCAAAATCCAAAATTGATTTTCCAAAAATCAAAAGCCTTTTCCAAATTATATAGGTTCCCAAAACCTTTTCCAAAATCATTCTCATAAGATCCTTTATATATATATAGATATAGATATATATAACTTTGAAAATCTTTGGATCATTTCAAACTTTGTATAAAACCTCTTTTATACTTCAAATATTTCAAAAATCTTTTCTTTTAGCAATAGATTCAACAAGGGAAGATTTACCTTATATAACAAGGATATATAACTTTATTTTATTCTAAATCAAATATTCACATTTGATAAATCTTTTATAAAGTTATTAACCATATTTCTTTTCAAAAACCATTTTACAGTTCTTATCCACAACTTCAATATCAATTTCATTCAAACCCGTACGATATACACATATCATCCGTACGCAATATCAGTCTGATCGCTCAATCGATCACAAAATTTCACTTCCGAACTAGTATCGTCCACCCGACTTCCTAGTGCGGACTCAGATCTGGTTTCTTGACCAGAATCCGTCATTCTCCTTGCATAGTCGTAGCTATGATAGAGAATATCCAGAACCAATCAAAAATCCATATCCAGGTTCGCCGTCGAAAATCGAGCGAAAAATCCCAACTCGGATCGATAATACTATCTCGAAATTCTGTGTTCGAATCTGGATCAAATCACTATGCGAATAGAATAATATACGTACATCCTTCGTATTTATCTTTATTGATTATTAGCTAAATCAATTTCTCCTTTCTATCCACATTTCCTTTAATTCTATTCTCTTATTCTCAATTGCTTCCATTTACCATTGAGTTATTACTTCAATTACAAACAGTTTGAACTCTGACCTATTTAAATTTAAAAATAGCTTGAAAAAGTTTAAAATATATAAGTAGTTGAAAAATAGTTATTAGTTTGTAAAATAGCTGTAAAATAGTTAAGTAGGTATAAAATTTATAAAATAGTTAGATAATTGCAAAATAGTTTTTAAAATAGTGATTAGGTATAAGTAACTGAAAAATAGTAATTAGTTTATAAGACAGTTTCAAAATAGTTAAATAGTTCCAAAATAATTGTAAAATAAGTATAAGATAGTTTGGGTTTAAGAAGAAAGATTGTATAGTAAATAGTTTGGAAAAATATAATTGTATTAAAACAATTTATTTTGAAACATAATCCAGAGCCAAACTGTTTAAATTTCCAATCTCCATTTCCAATTAATTTCCCATCAATTCAATTTAAATTTCCACTTCCTTTAAATTGACTCAATACTTCAATTTTCATTGAAATTGATTTAATCCCAATTCAAGTTGAATTAACCTTAATTCCTTTCCAAATTCAAATCAAATTCCATTTGATTTTTAATCTTATTCAACTTTAATCACAATTTCAATTAATTCATATAAATTTCAAATTGAACCAATTTTATTTATTTCAATTCCAGTTTGAATTAATCCCAATTCCCATTTGAATTTGAACTCATTCAACTTAAATTTTATTTCAAATTATTTCAATTCAAATTTTCCATTTAAACTTATGTTTATCCATCTTCAATCACAATTCTAATTAATTCAAATCAAACTCAATTTGAACTAATTCTATTCAAATCTCAAATTAAAACCATCTCGAATTATATAAATTCGAGTTAAAATTTTTTAAATGTTGATTTAATCCTTTAAATCAAATTAACCTTTACTTTTTAATTTAACAACTTAAATCTTTAAACCATTTAATTTTAAATCCAAATTCCAAAATTCTATTTTAAAATTATCTTTACTTAACTTATTATAAAGTTCAAATAAGAATTCAAAAACAATTAAATTTCAGATTCTAATTAATTATCCATTTTCAATTTCCAGATCTCAAACCCATTTTGAGATCACTCATAACTCCCATTTCAAATCAACCATTTAACTTTCCAAGTTAAATTTAAATTTCATCTTGAAATTTCCAATTCAAGTTATTTATTCAACTTATTTAACTTCCTTCAAGTTAAATTTACTTAATCCGGTCAACTTTTCACAATTTGAATTCCCATTCAAATTTTAAACTTCAGATTAATAGTCTTTCCCTTTTTAAGTTTAAAAACTTACTTTACTTTGGGTTTTACATCACATTCCAATTTAAAACTCAACACTAAGTGTTTATTTCAAATCATCATTGGTATTATGTATATTCCTCATATATACATTTTCTTTACACACCAAGTTATACTTTAAATTTTAAACCATTCTTGGTTTTTAATTTCAAAACAAATTTCTTTAAAACAATCTCAAGTTTTCTGGACTTAGATTTAAAACTTCACAATTTTAAATTATCTTCAATTCCAATTTATAAGTTATACTCACTTAAATGTTTACTTCCCTAAACATTTCATTTTGCTAAATCATTAACAACATTCATTATTAAACACAATTACTATTTATGATAATAACCAAGATTATCATATCTGGAAACCAATTCATTATTACCTTTATTCTTGATAACATTTCTACAAATTCAAGATTTTAATTTTAGTTTGAATTCATTTCAAACTTGTCTTTATTCAATTTTAATTTGGCTTTATTTCTATTACCACTTAATTTAATTCCAATATTTTAACAACCAATTACCTTAATATTTATTAGAAAGAAATATCATTTTATATATCAAAATATATTCTTATATAAAATCATTTAAAATCCTTATATAAGAAAATAACAATTACGCTCTCATATATATATATATACACTCAACTCGTTCTAGGGTACCATTGACCCTATCCTTAACGAGTAATCCCAACAGAGCCAAGGTTCTCGCTTAACCTTTGCTCTGATACCAACTGTAACGACCCGGAAATTTCGAACCCGAAATTTCCAGATAGTTAGAAGAAAAAGAAAAGAGATAGAAGAAAGAACAGAACAAGGCACAGATTCTCACATTCGCAGCGGATCAAAATACAATATCAAATAATAATATCAGTTATACAAAGAAAACTGTATCAGTCAATTATATTTTTATACATCCGAGTTACAACATTTCACAATCACTATACAGTTAAAATAACTCGTCCCAATAATTAACAATATATCACACTCCATACGTTCCTGCCATCCAGCTCGCCTCCTGAGCTCCAGAACGTCCTTACCTGAAATCTGTAATACTCGGTCTGACCCGAGCATTACATCAAAGTAACACCCGGGTCAGGCTGGAAACCAGCGTGAGTAAACTCATCTAACAAGAAATTCCAATTCATAGAACTTATTTAAAACCCGGGGTAACTCGTACTTACTATACGTAAACAACTTATATAGTCATCACTTATTTTTCACAAAACAATATCTAAGTATCCAACTTAGTTTTAAATGGTCCATATTATCCCAAACCGGCCTATTGATATTACATATAAATTTATAAAGAGTTATAGAAGATTTCAAATCGAAGTGGTTTCGGGTATTTATTGATACCCGACCCCGGTCTCTTCGAAACCAATGTCATCTTAAATCCAAGTTGTTTAAGTGAAAACAAATCAATTTATATTCATAGTAACATATTCACACTAGCAATTCCATTACAGATAGATAATCCATGGATGTCAAAAGATCACATCCACAAAGTAATACATCACAGATGTCACAGCACAATCCAAGGCAATTCATATCACAGAGCATCACAAATCACATATTAAGGGTATCAAAATAATTCAAGGTATTTAATATAATCCTATCATCCATAAGCAAGATTAATTGATCACTTAATTTATAATTAGTTTAATTAACTTAAAATTAATTAATTACTTATGGATTAATTTCCTAACCCTTCTTAATTAACATTAAGTAATTACAAACCATTTTAATTAATTATTTAATTAATTGATCACATAATTACTTTCATTAATTATCCTTTAATTACTGATTAATTATCCTTAATTATTAATTAATTAATCCTTAATTATTAATTAATTAACCTTTAATCATTATTTAATTAACCTTAATCATTAAATTAATTAACCTTAATCATTAAATTAATTAACCTCTAATCAATCTTTAATTACCTACATTAAGTATTTATCCTTTAATTACTTTCATTAATTAATAAATCTTTAATTACTTAAGACTTCAATTAATTAAAAGATAAACCATTTTTCTTAATTAATTACTTTAAATATTATTTAATCTTATTAATACCCTTTGGAATTAATTATCATTAACCAATTAACTTAGACCTTTAAGTTAATTAACCTTTAAAAACATATTATCGTCTTAATTAATTCCTTAATTTCATTATTAAGTTTATTTAAAATAAACTTTTAAAATAAAAGTTATATAAATATTAAACACTTTAAACTTAGTTTATTTAAAATAATTTTATTTTAAAACCTTGAGCTAATTCCAAACTTGGATAAACATTTATTATTTAAAAGAATAAATTAAGAAGTTATTTAACTTTTAAAACTTGTTTAATTTAAAAACTTAAAAACTGCAACAACATCAACCCGAGACAACTCGAGATCCTACCCGAGCCAAATACCAGATTACCCGAGCAAAATCCTGAGTCAAAACCCTCTTTTTTTTCTGTTTTGATTTAAGTTTGAAAACTGGAAACACAATCGCGTACGACCCGAATGCACACTCGAGCCATTCCTTCTCTTTCCCGAGTACAAACCTAAGACCACCATCTTCTTCCCCAAATCCAAACTACCGATACTCCCTGATACATGTGCACGTGCACAGATGCTCCGACCACTTCCGGTCGATGCTGCGACCATCAACATGACGACAACAACCTACTCAAGCCCTCAGACCACCCAAATCGACGAACTCACATGCAAATCGAATTCGAGCAACTCGACTACCCACTGGAACAAACTGGATCACCCAAAAATGCCTCGACCCGCCGCCTCAGGCCACTAGAGGCCTTGCAACTCCGTCCAGAGCTTCGCCGATCAACCACGCATCGATCCCCACCGGTCCGATCATCTCTAGTTCATCCACGACGATGCAGCAGCTCGATTTTCGACCTCATCCAAAACTTGGGTTTAAACCCTAAATCGACATCGTACCGCCGCCTCGGTGAATTATAAATTCACCGAGTATTTTTCTGATGATCCCCGACCACCAAGCATGCTTCAGCTACGATCACGAGATCCATCTCCTCTCCGATCGCCGTAAATTGCCAAAAACCCAATTCATGTTCAACCTCGAATTCCTCAATCGATACGACACTAAAAATCTTGATTCTTCTTTTAAAATTCATGATTTATGAAGACGAACAAGATGATGTAGGTGAATCAAGAAATTATGGGCTTCGAATTTGACATGTTTTAAAGTTTTCACTGTATATTTAAATTTTCCTGATAAACTCAAACTAATTATTCTTAAAAATATTTTTTTTAAACTTAGATCTTGATTATACAAACATGTTTCATTTAGATCTTAAAGCCTAACAAGAATCAAAGGAAGAGATTTTGATTCTTGAGTTTGGTTTAAACATTGTAAACCTGGAACAAAACAAAAATTCTTGTATCCAGACATGCACACAACATTTACATGTAAATATACATGCAGGCATATTTATATCTATACAAATACTTTTCACAACATTATCATCATATGAAATCAAGATTCAACAGATTTTAAGCCTTAATAAAGTAGTTTACTCACAGATTTTAAATATGCAGAGCAGAGCTTTTAGTTTGAAAAACCCTTTTTGAACATCATTTGCAATTCTGCTTGAATGCTTTTAAGACTTGAGTTGTTTGATGCTTTTAAAATGCCTTTGCCCATGCTTTTCAAAAGCTTGAATGTTGCTTGCTGAAAGATTGAGTTGCTAATGTCTTCTTGCTTTTGATTTTTGATGTAATATTGGGTTGGTCTTACTGCATGCTTTAATTCAGGTTGAAGATGAATATAGATGAAGTTGTGACATTTGCTTTAGAACAGGATTTTAGTTTCAGGTTTGGAAATGAATTACAGGGTTTTAAGTTTTGATCTGAGATTTTCTTTATAGGAATCGATTAGTTTTCTTTTCTTTTAGAAATTGTGAAGATAGGAAAAGAAATGAAGAAGGTAGATGTTTGTTTATATAATGTACATTAGGATTTATTAAAATTAGAAAAAAAATAAAAATAAAAGGAATGACACTTGTCTCTACCATTGTTTATTATGTTAACACATGTTACTTAAGAGGTTTAGAACTTAACACTTGTCCTAATTCATTTTTATATTATTTTTAAATGATTTTAAAAGCTTTTAAATTAAATTTCCTAATTAGATAAATACATATCTTATTTAATAAATACTTCCCAAAAAAACAATATAAAACAAATCTTATTTAAATAAAAACCTTATCCATATATTTTATCGAAAATATTTTAAAGATATATATATCCTTTAAATTCAAGTTTAAATCCAAATTCAAATGCAATTTAAAAATCCAATTTAAAATCAACTCAAACATATATATATTTAAACACACATAAATTAAATTTGCAAACAATAATTCTATTAAAAATCTATTTATATTTGTATTTAAAAACATCATATTATTATTCTTGTTTGAAAACAACAAATTTACCAATTTTAAATAATTTATAAAGGAGATTATCACATTTAAATTGCTTGAAATTCCAGGATATCACATTTGTTCGCTCCAGAAGCGGTGATATGAAAAAAAATCTCCATAAGAGATTTGTTGATATATTTGGTGCTTTTACTAAACCAAATAAATGCATAGAAATATATCTACTTTCCTACTCTCCTTCTTCCATGCATCCAATCATGCCTTTCAAAAGGTATAATAGATCAAGTTTCCTTCCTTTGGCTCATCAAGTAAGTATTTTGGATTCTTCATAAAATGAATGTTAATATTTATACACCCATCAATTCTGTTATATTATATATATAACTCATTCATCTTTCCTCTTTCAGCAAAGAGGTATTCCAATGTTTACTATTTTATATGCTTAATCTTTTACCTATTATTGTCATGTCACAAGAATATACTTATTGGTTGTTATCAATAGCTGTAACTCATACAACATACTTTTTAGTTGCCAAGTCAAGCTATTTTGTTTTTCATGATATTATTCATACACTATGTGATGTACAAATTTCCTCTCTCTGTTTAGCTTACAATATGTAAATAGCCACATATATTAATTCATATATTAATCAGTAGCAATTAATAAATCATTAAATAAAATTAATTGATTAATGAGAATGGTCCAACGAAGATGCGTATGAATACTTCATACATTTATTCTTTTTTATATATCTCTTATTGATGACAAGGAACATAACGTATACATGATATATATTTATGATTCTCACTATTGCAGTTGTTATGAATTAATAAATGATATTTAATACTACCTATTCATATTCTTAAATCTGCCTATATTATGAATGTAAACACAATAAAGTCACCACAATTTTTGATTATAATTCATCCGTTCTCCACCAATCAATCCATATAAAGACCTTTCCATATTTTCAATGGTGGTTTTGCATTTTCAAGGAAATTTATGAATGCAATTAATGAGATTGGATCTAGAGCTATCAAAAGGATGTAAATAAGATGTTATAGTCGCTTTTATAGATTATATTTGGTTGTGTTTTACTATTTTGCAGTAATGTTTTTTTTCTTTCACTATAACTACTATCAGATATGGGTTCTTATTTTATGAAATGCATCGATTATATACCCATGAACAATGTTTTGATGCTTATGCATTTTTATTTTCACTTATAGTTGGTAATATGATAAACATAGCCAAGCTTGAATTTAAAACTTTGGACTTATTAGGAGATAACCTTTTGTCATATATATTGGATGTTGACATTCAATTACAATCTCAATGCTTAGAAAATGCCATTAAAAATGATAATAATATTTCCTGGTAGGATAAAACAAATGCTCTTATATTTTTAAGGTTTCATATCCACGGCAATCTTAAAATAAGACATTTAATTGAAAAAGGTCATCTTTACTTATGGAACTCCCTGAAGGAGTGTTATGACCACTAGAAGATGGTCACACTTCCAAACACTAGACACGAGTGGTTGAACCTGAAGTTTCAAGACTTTAAATCTGTAAGGAAATAAAATTCCTCTATATTTAGAATTACTTCTAAACTGAAATTGTGTTAAATAATTGTCCGGTAATACTAACCTGAAGTTAGATCATTTCTTCAAAGGTAATGATGGAAACTTCATTAATACTGAAAATCTAAGTGCAATAATAAATGATATGGTTGAATTGATCAACTAGTAGCAGCTTGAAGTCTGCTATGTGGATTTTATTTTATTTTATTTCAGTTTAATAAATCAGTTGGAAGTTGGTGCTTGTATGGTTTTCCTTTCAAAACTAATTAAAATGGGGCTTTACACGAAAGGTCCCTATTTCTGATGGTGTTACAAGAAAAGTCCCTGTAGAAATAAGTACGTAAATTTAGTCCCTGTTTTTTTCTAATCAGAAAACGCAAGTTAGCTTGCGCTTTTTAAAATTTCAAAATTTTCAAAATCAGAAAGCATAAACCAGCTTGCGTTTTCCTAATAGAAAGCGCAAGTTACCTTGCGCATTTCAAAAATTTCAAAATTTTTAAAATTTTCAAAAAAATTTCAAAATTAGAAAGCGCAAGTTACCTTACGCTTTTCAAAAATTTCAAAATTAGAAAGCGCAAACTAGCTTGCACTTTTCTGATAGAAAGTGCAAGTTAACTTGCGTTTTTTCAAAATTTTCAAATTTTAGAAAATTTCAAAAATTTCGAAAAATATTTTGAAATTAGATAAGTGCAAGACGCTTTGCATTTTTTTTATTTTTGAAAAATAGGGACCAAATTTACAAATTCATTTCTACAGGGACTTTTTGTATAATAACATCAAAAACAGGGATATCTGACCCTTATCTTGAATTAAAATAATGTACCGATGAATGTTGTGTTTTAATCAGTAGTCCATTTTAAATTTTTTTTTAGAAAGTATTAGCATTTATTTAATGCTTACAAATTTTAATAGTTGACTAACTATATTGTCTTTAATTCTTAAGTTATGGACCATCAATATTTGAGTGATAATATATGCCTACTAGATAGTGCAACTACTCATATGATTTTGAAAAACCAGAAGTTTTTCTCTGAACTATTTGAAAATATTTTAGCTAAAAATTTCAACCATAGCAAATCTGCTAATATAATTGAAGGGTCCGGAAAAGCTCATATAATATTACCAAATGGTACATATATCTTAATTCAAAATACATTATACTCAAGCAAATTTAAAAGAAATTTGTTGAGTTTTGAGGATATATAAATGAATGGCTACCATATTGGAACTATAATGAAAACGTCAAAGAATATCTTTGCGTTATTTCTAAAATTGAAAGCCAGAAGCTTATTTTTAAAAAAAAATGGTATAATTTCAACTGGATTATATTTCATGAAATTTGGCATAATTGAATCCCATATTTAAACATGAGCCAGAAGTTCACAAATATCACTTGAATGCATATTATCAATTGATAAAAGAATTATCCTCCTATTATTAATATATATGGTGTATTTGCTAGTAACAATATGATAATGGATGAAAATGAGAATCCAAAGATGATTATTATTTAATGTGACAATGTTTGTCAACATTGAGGAGGAGGATAAAGGGATACAAGTTCATTTTGATCATCAGTGTCAAATATTTATTAACATGTATAATGATGCAAAATATTAAGCAACTTGAATAAATTATTAATAATATCCCTAGTAGACTTTCTCCAATATATATTTGAATTCATGAAGGATCAAAATGTGTAAACCACATCTGAAATATGGTACAAAAGTCAGTTTGGAATACTTTTGGAGTAAGTAATAAAGATGCCAAATAAAAAAGGTGAGTGTTCTTGAAGAAACACTTAAGGGTGCTCATGAAGAGACTTAATGACATGATTGTCAAACTACCCTAGAAGTGGTTTAGGTACCTAAAACATGATAATTAAAGAGATCTCAATAAATCATGTCTAGAACTGATAAGAAATAATCATCGATGATAAATTTGTAAATGGGGTTCTTTGTAAATAATAAAGCGCTTATGTTTATAAATTGATTAAGGATCTTGAATTAGGGGAAAACATGACTGGCCATCATGAATTCTTTACTAATAGAGAAATATGGACATGTAGTCCACAAAGTAGCGGAAGTACTTGAAATGCTTAATATACCCCGAAGGTGTAAATATGGTTTAAATCATATTAAATGAAGAAAGTATACAAATTCCTGAAGAATATAAATAACTTTCGTGATTATAAAGAACGCAAGAACAAGGAGCGTAGATTACAATCTATTTTTAAGTATTTTTGTAATGAAAATCTTGATATAATTCATGATGAGTAGATTACTTCCTATTTTGAAGTATTATTGTAATGAAACTCTTAATATCCATTGAAGTGGTAGTTGCGATATGCAAATACTTATTAAAGTATACAAATTCCTGAAGAATATATATAACTTTTATAGTTCTAAAGAATGCAAAAGACATGAAGTGTATATTACAACCTTCTTCTAAGTATTGTTGTAATGAAAATCTTGATATACTTCAAGATGGGTAGATTACTTCCTGCTTTTTAGTAATGTTGTAATAAAATTATTAATATTCATGAAAGATGTATAGTTGCAATACGCAAAACTGATTTGAAGCACAAAAATGAAAGCACATGAAGTGTTTTTCTTAAAAGTAGCATACAAAATGCATAAAATGCAAATCATATTTGGAAGAAGCAATCTTAGAAAATTTGATTGTATCGAATGAAACTATTAATAAATTGTATTATCAATGGGATTCATATTTATGGATCTAGAAGTATCTATAACCAATTTGAGTTATTGAAAGATGAATATGAATTCAGAGGAAAATTTTGAATCAGGGGGAGCATCCATAAGTATTTTATAATGCACTCTTTTTCCTTAACTAAGATTTTTCCCACTGGGTTTTTATTAGTAAGGTTTTAATGAGGCATTATCTTGATCCAGAAGTATCAACTCCCCAGCAACATTTGAAAATAAGTTACAATGTACTCTTTTCCCTTATTTAAGTTTTTCCCACTGGGTTTTTCTTACTAAGGTTTTAACGAGGCATTATCTTGATCTAGAAGAATCAAACGTCTTTTCAAGAAATAACATCTCAAATATGTTATTTAAGTTAAATTGTATTTTTATCCTTGATTAAAGTTTTTCCCATCAGGTTTTCCTTTGTAAGGTTTTTAATGAAGTATCATATTGATCCAAAAGTATCAAACTCTATTTGATTCCGTAAATTATTGAAATATGTTGTACTATATTGTACTCTTTTCCTTCACTAATATTTTTCCCATAGGGTTTTTCTTAGTAAGGTTTTAACGAGACATTAGTTTGATCCAGAAGTATCAAACTTTATTTGAAGAAATAAGAAAATAAAATACGTCATTGTACTCTTTTTCCTTCACTAAGATTTTTCCCATTGGGTTTTTCTTAGTAAGGTTTTAATGAGACATTATTTTGATCCCGAAGTATCAAACCCTTTAGAAAGAATATCATTTTTAATATGATTTTACAAGTTGCACTCTTTTCCTCGTTCAAGGTTTTTCCCACTGGGTTTTCCTAATACAGGTTTTTAATGAGGCAACAGACAATATCTATATCGACTGAATGGATAAATGCAAGCAAGATAATAATGAGGGGGAGCAATCATCATACACATTTCGAAAGGGAAATTTTCAAGTTATCAGAGCATTCAAGATTTTGAAGACGCATATTCAAGGGGGAGTGTTACAATATATGTAAATCATGAAATGAATATGCTTTCTGTTGTTTTGTTTAGTCCCACATCGTGGAATAAGTTAAATCCTTAGCTCTGAAGCCTTTATATAAAGGAGGCTATGTAATTTAAATAAATGTCTATTTTTAGAAATGAATAATATATCTTCTGCCTCTCTCTTTAATGGCTTCTACTTTCTTCATTTTATAACACATTTAAATTTTTTGATTTTATTGCACTTGTGCTTTGTTATCATTTATATGATTTCCATTCAAATCTTTTTCCTTCCGATACATATATTTTAAAAGTGAAAAACTAATTATGCTATCAAAAATGTATAGCCGCTTTATACATACTATTATCTATTCATAACTATTAGTATGTTTAGTCCAATTTTTATCTTATGCCTTTTATTGAATTAGTGGTAGGTAATTAGCATCTACCTTAAATATATATTAGCAATAGGTATGACTTTTAGCATGAGATGAATGTACTATGTAGTACCATTTAGGTATGACCATAAAATAATTTAGCAATCTTGATAATATATAATACCATTTAAGTATGGCCATAAAAGCATATAGCATCCAGAAATTAATACATTTATGTTAAATGCACATTTACTAATATAGCAATAACTAAACAGTACATTCATCTTATGGTATATGTTTTTATGGTCATACTTAAATGGTATTATATATTTTCAAGATGCTAAATTATTTGATGGTCATACCTAGATGGTATTATATATTTTGTAGTAGGAATAACTATTATAGTACCAGTTACTATGTTAGTAAAGGTACATGCTTATTACCCAAAGCCATATTTGTTGCTTATTATGACTGTATATTTATTGTTCATAAACATATTAAGTCAAAACGTTTATCATAAAAATGTTGATTATAGATATATTTATTAAAATTAAGATAACTTGGACAGAAACATGGTAATACAATATTATAAGTGAATTCCTTTTGGTCAAGTATCTATCTTTAAATGTTATTTTGTAATATTTCTTGCTATTTTGTACATATGTTGTAACGACCCGACTTTCCAGACCCGGAAAATCGAACCATTTATGTTAAGAAGAAGAGGTAGAAGAAGAAAAATAGAAAACAACATCAGAATCTAACCATCGCAGCGGAATAAAATATAATATATATCAACAGATCTTTACACAAATCAAAAACTATATCTGTTTATACAATACATCATCAGAGTACATCATCATCCATAACATACAACTGAATACACAGCGGAAAAATAATAGCAAGTACGAGAGTACGTATCGTCATCCAGCTCGTCTCCTGAGATCCACAGCATCATATCCTGAACCTGTTTATCTCGGTCTGACCCGAGCATCATATAAAACAATACCCGAGTCAGTCTGGAATACCAGCGTGAGAAAATCACACTCAATTGATTATTAAATTTTCAAAAATCCTTTTGAAAATAAAAGCATCTCGTAAGACCACGCCACAAATAAACATGTCGGGGTTTTACCTTACGATAGCTAAAACACTTTTTATAAAAATCCTCTGATATTATAATAGTGTCTATTCACAAATACTTATTAAAATAGCTGAAATTGTTACATGATTAAATTCCAGCATACTAGGTATACAAACAAATACCGTACAAGGCACGTAGGGAGAATGGATTTCCAATGAATGACTAGGCACTGGGGTACCACCTGTCACAGTACGTGGCCTAGATCACAGTACCGAGGAGTACGCCCGCTCCCCTGCAACACAAGGCCGGAATCATCCCTTACTGGATAATTCCAAATAAAATCACCCCACGGTTGGGATCAGCAAAGGGACATCTAGACAGGGATGACCTTACTCTCAAGTGGGGGCTACCCACGAAGCCTTGCTGCATAACCCCTGATTTTCAGTCATTCCCGGTTGATGAGGCTTGAGGCTAAACGATACCTTTTTCAGAACATATCCCTTAGAATGCCCATCGTCCACCTGACGATGTTTCGTAAGCATTCGTCCATACAAGTCCGTCCCGGGTTCGAACGGAACCGAAGACACTATTCCTACTACATCCATTTTGGAAATATCCTCAGGATTAGTAGCGACTAGCCCTTGCACTTCACAGCTCCATCTTCGACTCCGAACACGTTACACGAAACGTACAAACCGGATCGAAGTGGTATTCGAGTCTCCAGACCTAGAATCCCGGTATACGGAAACTCGATCCCGGTCTCTTTGAAACGATCAGCGCATTTGGCCAATATTGATAGTCGGTTATTTAACTATCAATTAACATCCACAAGCAACCATCACACAATAAATAATTTCCCACATTATTTATTTGCCCAAATATCTTTCCAAGATATATTTCCAAATTTTCAAAGCTCATTTGAAAACAAATTTCAAACAGTTTCCGCTTACGGAATACATTTCCCAAATAATTATTTCCACTGAATCACCAAGTACAAAATACTTTTAATTTTAAAATAATTTAAAAACACTTTATTTTTAAATATATTTTATAACATTGAAATCAAACTACTTTAATACTTTATTAAAAATATATACTTTAAAATAAAACCATTTATAAATACAAACTAAATTTCCCTCTTTAAAAACATAATACCAAATCACTTTTATATAATTACTACAATAATAGATTTTTGAAAATACTTACTTTAGACTTTAACATTCAGAAAAAATCAATTTTCTAAAATATGCTCTTTAAAACATATCAAAACTTTTAACTTATATTTAAAATTGCCTTGGAAAAACGTACTTGGCTATCCAGAGAAATACACTTCTCATTTCCATCTTTTAAAAATAAATCAACATTTATTTTTAAACCAATTCATATTCTTTTATAAATTCCCACCTTGAATTTATATTTCAAATATCCACTGATATTCCATTTCACTTTATAAACCCAGTTTATCTCTCCAAAATCTCGTTTCTCTTTAAATTTCAAATCCCAAAGTATTTAAATCAATTTATAATTGATTTCCCAATTTATTTTACTTTGAAATAAATTTCCTTACTTAATCCATTTATTTCCAAATTCATTAACTTCCAGATTTTATTTCTCATTATGATTTAAAATCTTTAAATCGAAACACAAGTTTCAGATTTCCCAAATTCCTTCTTTCTTTTTAATTACATTTAAACATTGAATTAAAATAAATTATTTATTCCTTTAAATAATATCACATAAGTTTTTAAATTCAATATTTCTCGGTTTATTCAAAATTCCTATTTTCCATATTTATTAGAATTTTGGAAATCACTTTTATTCTTAATCAGATTTATTCTCAAATTTATTCCAAACTCTTTATAATTATTTTACTTAAAAATTTACTCTTTTATTTCTTTTCAAAAATTCCATTCTAGAGATTTTGATAATTCAGCACATCCAAATCGATCCAACCAAACCATAACATCCAATTATCCATATAATTCATCACAGGATATCAAAAATCATATCACAGAATATTTAAACAAAATTAAATATTTTGAGGAATCCAGTTGGATCCCTCCAACCTGTTTCCCTGCATCCACAGACGTTAGCACAATACCAATTTCACTTCAAAGTGGAATATCGCGGTATATGGGTTTTATAAAATCATCCGCTATTATGCGGCGCATAGGGTCTCATCCGCTATACAATGCGGGAATATCAACTCCAATATATACATATGCCAATATATATATATTGGTATATACTACTATATATATCACATCAATCAAATCAACCATTCATCAATATTTAAATTTAACCAATTAAATTTAAATTATAATTTAACTGAGTGAGATTAACTCACCTTTGGTTTTGTTTGGCAATCCATTTCCATCTCGCCAATTTCACCAAAAATTTTAGACCTTGAACAACATTATATAATTTATTAATATTTAAATTAACCCAAACAGTTTATTTTCATTTAACAAAAATTTAATTTACTAATAATTCAATCCTAACTAGTAGTTTAAAACCAATTTCCTTTTAACAAATATGTTTAGGGACAAAATAATTAAATAAGCTTGTTAACCAAATGGTTTAATTTAACCCATTCTTTTTAATAACTTATTATTATTATTACTTAGTGATAAAGATAATTTAATAGGTTAGTTAAACAATTAAATCTCCACAATTCATCATTTTTTTAAATAACTACAGCAGTTATTTTACTGAGAATTAAATTGAGAGAACAAAAATGAATATGAATACCTTACCACCAAAGCCGACGATGTCACTGCCCCCGACGCAACTGCCTCCTCCATTCGTGAGCACGGTCAACTCGAAAATCCTAATCGCGAGCCATAGCTTCGCTGTTGTGCTCCCCAGAACGAGAATCATCTCGCGATCCATCCCAAATCGAACACGTCGAGCCCAGACAATCGAACGAGTTCTACTGTCGTGCCTATCAATCTCGAGACTTGACCCATTCGAACGACTCGCTCCGAGCCCCTCATCGCTCGAACCCGCCTCGTGACTACACTCCAGATTTCATCATCCCTGGCGAGCTCATACTCACCACAGCGACCACGACGGCATCGAGTTCGCCTCCCACTCGACCTTCCCACACGACAAGAACTACTCGCGATCACCACCTCACCAGCCCTAATTCGACAGCCCACGAAGTCGCCGCCCTGATCGCATCCCCCTCGCGAAACGATAACCCTCTAATGACCCTGGTCGCCACGCGATTCGTCGCGATTTCGATTTGGAAAGAGACCCGGGTCTCGTTGATTTTTTTTTTAGAATGATATGATTTTTTCCCGAAATGAACTGATTTTATTCTGGTATAATTTGACGAGGCTGCGGCCATGATTCTCGAATTTGATTGTGGATTAACTGAGGGAAAGGATTTTGTATCGGCCATTTTAAATGAGGAAAGGGAAAGTTCGATTTAATTTGAATTCGTTTTGGGAATGGGTGAAAGGTAGGAAACGAACGTGATAAAATAGAGCATAGCTTCCTTCAGAAGGTAAGCGACAATGAAAAGACGTTAGCACCCAAAATTATTTCTACGTACGCTTGCTCAGAAGGAAGGTGGCTGAAGTAAAAGAACGATGGCTACTGAAAAGAAATCTCTCTCTGCTGACTAAATATATAATTTTATTAATTTAATTAAATTCCTGATATAAGATTTCAACGCGTTTACATATCGTACGCTCACACACTAACTCCGACCAATACGAAATTTGAAATCCGATAATAATTCAATATTACGGATCCAATGGAACTGGTTTCGTCGAATTCCGAGACTGTGCCCCGGAAGGCTATTTTTTAAAATTCAATTTAAACGATATATTTTTAAAACTGAACAAAACACTTCCAAATTCAATTTTAAAAGTTTCATCACTTTCAATATTAACAATATAAATTTTCTGAACCTTTAAATTATTTTTAACAGGCTCAAAACTCAGGATTCTCTAATTTACCCTATTTTCGATTGTTTAATTCAATAATCTATCAACCAATAAATACTGTATATTTGAAAATAAAGTTAAAATTTAACCTTCGAATATTTAAAATAAATTAAATATTCCCATTTCAAATATACAAAAATTCCGGGTCGTCACATATGCAATTTGACATATATTTGCGATTTATACCTAGTATATTGTTTTGTTGATACATACCTAATTCATGTTTTAATACTTTTCCTATTCGAGTTTCAGTACTTCATTTTTGCAACAAATCTCAAGCTATTGTGAGAATTTAATTTCCTTCCTTCTATAAGTTTGAATCATTTATTTTGATTAATTTATTGTAATCATATGGTTAGAGGTATGTGCTTATCTTGTGCAAAATGAATGTGTGTTAATGTTGATTGGGGGACAAGCAAAAAGTTACATAGTTGATGAATGAACCTCCAGGAATTAATTGGACATTAATACCATATTTTTTTGATTAAGAACTATAAACATGCAAAATTACGATGTATCATCTTTTTTTATATTGCATTATAGCTGTCTCATTTTGTTGTTTCAATTTTTATTTACCGTGTGGTAATAAATACTACGAACAACTCTTATTGATACTAATGTATTTCACCATTAATTTTGCAACAAAACAAGTCTGCATAAATATCAATGGTGTCGCATTGCATAAATTTCACCATATATTTTCCAAGTTTTGCATAAATAAGAATTTGTATACTATGTTTGGTTTCTATTAATTTCCATTTTTAATATATAATTTAGACATTAGAATAAACATCTTATCATGAAAAATATCAAATACATGTTGATTTATGTTGTAACCATCCAATTTCACCTATTTGTGCATGCTAAATCAAAGATGTGTTATCATTAATATAAATCATTTGTTAATTAATAGTATGACTATGAATACTTTTGTATTCGTTTTAATACGATTAATTAAATAGATTTTTGTTGACAAACTAATATCACTAAAGGTATAAATAACTTTACTTATAACAACAAAATTCGGTTGTATATGATCATAGTAGAACCAATAGACTTTCATCTACTGTCTTCTTTTTCCGATATAATTTCAAAATAACAATTGTGTGAATCACAGTGGATGATTTCATGTTCTGATTTACCATGTAAACACTTAGTGGTGTTTGGGTTAAAAATTGAGTTTGTACTCAGTTTTAAAACCAAGAAACTGAGCTTAGTTTAAAACTGAGCTCAATTTAGAACCGAGTACACCTTTAAAACTGAGTATAGTTTTAAAACTGAGTTTTTAACTCAATTTTAACCGAGTTTAAACTCAGTTTAAACTGAGTTCAAAACTCGGTGTAAAACCCAATTGAACCCAGTCTAAAAAAATCGAGTTTTTTAAGTGATTCATAAGCACAACATCTAATTTATAATGTCCATAAGCGCGAAAGCCGGAAATTTTTACTGTCATAATAAGAAAAGCATGGATTGTACTGCCATGTTAAGTCCAACAAAGAAGAATATAACTTTGTTTAGATTTCTAATAAAAAGAACATAACAAGATTAATAAAGTTTAAAATAACTCACATGGACTTTTCGCAACTTGTCAACAAATTCATAGGTTAATACAGAAACACGCTTTGCTTTCCCCTTTTCCTTCCCTTTTTCTCTTTTAGTATGCCAAGCCACAGAACTTTCTTGGAAACTCAATGGTTTACCCATCTTAAGTTCCTGTAAATAATAAAGGATATACTAGATCGGTATAAATATTGCTAGAGAAAATGTTAGCATTTAAAATTGTAGTAAAGCAATAATAAACCATTTATTATAATAATTTCTATCTTTATATGGAACATCTAATATGATGCTGAATGTGAAATTCATGAATAGGTGGTAATTTTAAATGTTAAACTACTCTAAATCTCCTAAAATTTTTGGTTTATAGATGATTAGAAGTTAACTTTGGGAAGGTTTAAGTTTGTGAATTTAGTTTGTGAATTTATACTCAAATTATGAATATATATGCTAAGTTCATCATTTGCCTATTGCTATGAATATATTAGACTTAATTTTTAGATCGATGCAACAATGTTTTAACTTAGTTTGGCAAATTTCACCCAATTTGCGTACTTCTGATATATGGTTTATTACTTTGTTTTCTTTCCTAATTTTTTTAATAGAAAAGAAAGTTTTTTTGTAGCTTACTAGGGACAAATTTTGAATTTCAAAGCAACAAATGTAATTTAAATTTAAATATGAGTTTGAGAAAACACAAAGAAACTCACAAAAATATAAAGTTATTTTGTTACCTTTAATGAAACACATACCACTTGTTCGTCGTGTGAACAATGGACACAACAATGGACACGGAACCAGTGGTCTGATGTGTATGTGTCCCTTCTTTTGGTGTCAACTGATTGGCTCTCATCTTCTTACATTTGTCATCATATGTGCTTTTGTTCCATTCGATATCATAAATAATATCATAACTGTATGCTCTATGAACAAAAATGCAAGATAATTAAAAATACATTTATTACTATTATAATTAATCAACTCAAACATATACAAAATATCCAGATACTTTTATGCTTTGACTGATGATTTATAGGTACAAATATTATGCAGTAAAGCTATAAAGCTCACCATTGTATTCATGTGAGATTGTATTATAATGTCAATTTTGATTTTCTTGCATCGCTCATTATGTCTTAAAACCATTTCATGCTATGTATACAAAAGGTTTATGTTTTTTTATGAAAAAATACATAACTAAGTGGAGTTTAAGTTCATTATTATTATTATTATTTATGAAAGAGTGGTCCTCAACTTAAGGAGAGGATTCCTAAAAATTTAATACTTTAAGAAACAAAATACTACTAGCAAATGTGGTAGTTATCAGTACAAAATTAGTTTAGGTGTCAAACATGCTCAATGGTGAAGCTAAACAAAAATATGATCAAACAAGAAATATCAACGCAGACCGGTGGTTAAGTGATTCGACTTTGGTGCGAGAGGTCACAAGTTCGAAACTTGCGTTGCGTGATTCGAACATATATTGACATGTGATTTGTGTTATGCTGTCCTAGTGATATGTTGTATCTAAGTACCATCTATGTATACAACAAAGTGAAAATTAAAATATATAGATAATGCAGTAAAAGTGAGGCAATTAGGCAAGGCATCAAAGCACTATAATATTATGAACATGACTGGGAAAATTTTTGGACCGAGGTAGTGAATCAATGATGGCTGAAGAAGTAGAAGGTGGCAAGATTGAAGCAACAGTATGTGGCATTGGATCAGAACTGAATTGAAATTTTGAGAACTAAAGTAACAATAGGTGGCATTTGTCTAGATTAAAGTAAATAGACAATGAAGCTGAAGCCTGATGCGTTAACATTATTTAAACTGAAGAAAGGAAGTCTGGACAAAAGCACTAAATTGTGGCAAGCAGGCATTGAAGCTGCATCTGTGGATATAAGTAAAGCATGTGAGACTAGAAGAGGAACATGACTGAGGCAACAGTTGCCTGAAAGGCTGAAGTACTACGCTGAAGCAATAGATGAAGATTGTAACAGTGAAGCTTAAGCTGAAGGCCTAACAACAAAGCATGGCAATACTGAAGCAATTGTGCATAGAAAAACGCTAAGACGGAAGCAAACAACTTAGGGAGAAACAGTGAGGATTACATTCACCTACGTCATTGCGCTTTATCAAAGCTGTCAAGTATGTTTCCCATATTGGTTCATCGGGTCTCTTGCAGTATTTTTGGATACCACTATTTTCTTTAAAATGAATTTTCACCATTAGATGCTTAAACAATTATAATGACGCCAATCATTAATAAAAATAGTTAGCAACAAATTACATTACCAATTATCATTAAGGTGGTAAGGAAAAAGGATTTAGCAATAAAACTTTTGAATGTATAAAATTTACATAATCAAGTTAGAACAAAAGAGAAGCACAAAAATAATCACCTCGAGGGACTATTCTTTCAAGTACCTAACCAATGCAAATAGATTCAATCTGCAAAACCAACAAATAAATTCTTTTAGATAAATTCAAACCACAAAACCCAACAGACTTAAATTATCTTAAATCAATAGATTCAATATGTAAAACCCAACAAACAAATTATTTTAAATAGATTCAGTCTACAAAAAATTGAACAAACAAATTCATGTAGTATATGAGAAATGGTTATTAAATATTAATTTAACATACGACAAAAGAAATTTTGGTGTAAAATTATAGATAACTATGTAGGTTATAAAACCAAAAATATATGATATATAACAAATTTTCTTTAAATATGAGAAAGAATTATCATTCGATAACTTCCACTATAACCAGCACAACCTAGCATGACACAAAAATATGTATATACCATTTTCATGAAACATGTTAATGAAAACTAGAAATATAATAAATTGTACCTTATAACTCCAAAGCAAGTTGCATAATCACTTCCAAACTTATATTTCATACTATTATTATACATTAATCACTACAAAAAAACAAACTAACCACGCATCAATATGCAAATAAAAGCTTTATTTAAACCTTCATTTTTGCAGCACCCCTTTAGTCCCATGATTTCCACCATAAGTTACAAATTAAATAATATGTATAGTGGAAAGAGGAAGAAAGTACTATTATTTAAACCAAAATGCATGGTGAAAATTAGAGGGCTAGAGGGATGCTTCAAAATAGGGGTGCCATTGAACGTTTCTCATACACACACTCTTTACCATATCCAAAATCAATTTACCATTTAAAATAATAATGATAACCCAAACCAGTAACCAATACGATATACAAAGCAAAAATACAACAGATCATAATATTACAATGTGTTCTAAGGTAGAGCAAAAAATAAAAACCAGCGGTATATATTACAGTTTCTTCTCATACATCAAACAAAATCATAACATGGTTGAAACAATTTAGCAAAATCTTATGCACTAATAGCCGAGTCTGCACTTTAAAGCAATACTTTGTGAATAACTCCATATTAATTAAAACAACTTCCCATTTACTAGAAAATCTACTAACTTTGTCTTCACATTTGCTGGAAAAGCTTCGGCAAATTTCTCTAGAGAAATTGAAGAACCTTGTCACGCAATCAACCAACTTGGAATTAGTTTGAAAGCATATGAACATTCTATCCGAGAAATACTTAAAACCTTGAATCTAATAGGGCAGTTAGTCACCAAAAGATGGCACATCACCCTTAATCAATCAGAAACAAGATTGGATCCAAATAATACAAACAAAACAGTAAGAACATAACAAATTTTATAGTGGTTCAACCAAAATTCGTATCTATGTGCACTTTAATATTATTAGATTTGGATTTGTCACAAGTACAAGAGCTTTACAACTGATTTCTGACCTTGAAAAGTAAGAGTCCATCCCATAAAGACAAAGATATGTAGAGTATGGAGGCACAAAAAAACTTCTTCATTTGTTGCTCTAGTGCTTCTATTTATAGCAAAATCGTCCATCATAGTAACCAGATCATGGAAGATTAGGTAAGAATCCATATCCGAAATAATAGGGAGGAAGAACATGTTAATCTGGGAAGGAAATTTATGTCGGTATCGACCACAATGCCCTTCATAGCAATGTGGATTACCCATGTTTTTACAAGCTTCGAATCTTCAAGTTTCATTCACAACTTTTCCATTACTTCATGTCGGTGCCAATATGAGTTGTCTTATATGGGATTTGCCTTTTCTACAAAGCTTTAGAGTTGTTCACCTACCCTTTTAAAAGTAGACTCTTCAATTACACATCAACTCGATACCAATGTGACTGCTTTACCACTCCACTCCTTGATCTCGTGACAAGCCCTCAAAATTTCTCTTGAACATCATGTCGGTATTGACCAGAATTGTGGTCGGTACTGATCACAATGTTCATGCACATTTCAACTCCTAGTTTCTAAAGTCACCTCCCATAGCCATTTCAAGCTTGCCCCAAAGTTCTCGAACCATTTCGTCTTCGTCTCGATGTCTATATTCACTTAGAAGATGCTTGATTCAAATACTAGATAACACTTGCCCTCTAAAGTATTCTTTTATGAAAGAAAAGTATGATTTGGATCAAGACAAGTGATATCATCTTAGTTGCCCAAGCGTTTCCGGGTAGCTAACAGTCATCTTTGAAGCATCGTATCTGTTCTAAAGATATTTATTCATTACTTCAAATAGTTAGCGTACCATCTCTTTTCTAACAATCACGTGGAAGCTCTTATCACTCTGAGAACTACGTCTTGTCTACCCAGGTAAGCTTCCCTCATTCCATCCCTTCTTCTCTTTTTTTCTTTTTAAGAAAATGAATCATATCGGTTCAGACAAAAACATGTCAGTACCGAGATGAACTTTTGAGTAATATAAGCACTTTGTACTTAGCAAAATTTCTGGCCACTCAGATCATTTCTATGCATACCTTCCCTTTGAAATTTTCTCGATCCAACCATTGCGACTTCGTGAACATCACTACCGACATCCCCAAAGCCTACTATTGCTGTCAACTCCACCTGCAACGTCATAGCCGCCAATTTTAAGACCTCACATCTCAACTTATCACCAAATTCGCTCCCTTCGACCATGCCTTTTTCAGTTCTAGATTGGATTCGAAGATGGGTTCTTTGTTTAGGATCTTAGTGTCGAGGGATAGTGATGCTACCGCCATTTCCATGCCGTGGCTAAGGGCATGGTCAGTGTCGATCCATCAATAACCACAAGCCAAAAATTCACGTCATAGGATCAACTTCGGGCAAGGGTCATGGAGATAGGTTGAGTTTTATTGGGCCGGCACTAAATGATCTTGAGAATTCTTCCAAGTCTTATCGAATTTCCCATGCTTGGAGCCGGCTCCGAGCTTCCATGGCTTTTGCTTTGGTATCCTTTGTGTCTGAGTTTTTTACTCTGTACAAATGGTATTCTTGTGCAAATGGCTATGGTGTTGGTCGATTTTGTCGAACTTTGGTCGAATTTGGATCTGTGCAATTAAAGCGCTCGGCAGATTCAATGCGGTGGAGGTGCAAAAAGTCTTAGCGGGGATACAGCGAAGATATAGCGGGATATAGCGGATGACTCTAAAATAGCATATAAAACTCATACTTATTGTTTTTACAAATATATAAATGGTAATTAAATGAAAAATTAACATTCAATTGAATTATAATTAATACATAAATAATTTTAAATAAAAACATGTGCGGATATACTGTAAATAAACGTAGAACTGTTATATAACATAATTCAATTTAGTATAATATTAGAGTATTTTCATTTCTAAAAATATATTAAAATTCAATCAAATTAATTAATTTCGTAGTTTTTATAATGTATAAATGTCATTTTTCAATTCATTTCTTTTAAAGAAGATATAGCGGAAATAGCGAAATATAGATGGAATAACGAGATATAGCGGAAATAGCGAGGCTTAAAGCGGAAAGGCTATATTTGGGGCTATATGGAAAAATCATAGCGATAGAAATCCGCTATGAGATATAGTAGGGTTATAACGGGGTAATAGCGTGGCATTAACAGCACAGATTTAGATCGATGGCTTGAATTCGGTGGGACGGATCTAAGGAACCGTCACGTCAAACACATTCCAATGCCCACATTGGATATCCCAATCAATATTTCAAATCACAACACGATACCATATTCCTACAAAGGAAGCTTCATGTCGCCGATTCCGTTATCATTCACTCTGTGATAACGGGTAAAATCTAACACACAGTTCCATCGTGTGACAGAGCTTGTTTGCCAGCGCGAACGGACTATCTACATATAGTGTTCCGTACACTGTGCTTCGAACATAGGATGCACATTAGAACAAAACTTCACACTACCCCGGTCGATGTCCAGAATCCAATTGATCAACACACGTCGGCATCTGTTGGATTCTACACATCGATTAGATGGGTTTTAAATAAAGTAAATTTCAAAATAAAACATACCAAGACCGAGTTAGTTATCAAGCTTTTCAGTTCATAATGACTCGACAATCTCTTCGTCTCAAAGTCAGTTCCGATCCTTCTGCTCCTCCTGAGGTTGGTTGCTCTACCGCTTAAGCATCGACCTTTACTTCATCCATAGCAAGGCGTTCAATAATAGCTGAGCTTCGTAGACAAATTGTTCTAGTGGTTTCACTTTAAAATCAGCCTTCTCCATTTAACGAGCAACGTGCCCCAAAGGTCTTGGATAACCCTCTGGACCAGACACCGTCTTTGCTAACTACAGAATCACTTCAAACTATCTACTTCCATCATAGAATCCCAGAAAGTGATGTTCTATTATTGACGATTGACCAATGGAAATATAATCCACCTTAAGGATATAATGCTTGCAATAAATATATAAGCTTGGGTAGAGTCGTTCCACCCTTAGATGAATTCTTCAAATTCTTTCTACAAGTGATCAGGTTGTCTTTAACTTAGGTGCATCCCAATGGATACGCTTTACTCAATTCTTATACATCCTCTTCATGATGAGATTGAATCATCCCCCAAACTTTAGGAAACTCGCATATCTTCTAATCTTCAAAAAGCGAACATAATCACCTTCCTTGCTCATCGTCAAAGCTTGGAACCATTGCAAAGTAATCGAGGCACTTCATGTTAAGCGCAATTATTTCAAAAGCGAATACATTTTCATTCACTGTACTTATAGCTTCAACCGTCTCTGATTATCTGGACGTAAGTTGTAACGACCCAGAATTTTGACCAAATTAAATTTGGAATATTCAATTTATTTTAAATATTTGAACGACAATTTAATTTGAATCCCCGATTTAAATTTGAATTTGGCGATTAAATTATGAAATTTAATCGATTGAAAGTTGGATAAAAATTTGAATCTTCAATTTAAAGTTGAAGAAAAATATTTCGAAAGCTTTTTAAATTCATATTGATAATACTGAAGATAATAGAAGCTTCAGAAATTGATTTAGAAACAATTTGTTCAGTTTTGAAAATTATCGTTCGTAGCGATATTTAAAAATAGTCATTTTTCAAACAGTCTCGGAATTCGACGAAACCAGTTCCAATAGATCCGTAATATTGTATTATTATCGGATTTCAAATTTCGTAATATTTGGAATTGTCGTGTGATCGTACGACAAGCAAACGCACTGAAATTTAAATTGAAATTTGTTTGATTTAAAATGCGATCTTCTCCATGCGATTGAATTTGGACTCGAAACCTTTTCCAACGCGTTCGGAATAGGGGATAAACATTATAGAGGCCGGGCGGCACATTGAAATCGGAGTTCAATATTGTAAGTTATATAATGCGGAGTGATTTTAGAAATTTGAAAAATTAAAAAATAAAGAAAAGAAAAAAAACAATAAAAATAACCAGCCCATACCTTAACCCATGCTTCCCTCCACGATCTCTCTGCAAACCCTTACCATCCCCCTTCTCTTCAAAATTCAATCGAGAAAAAAAAAGAAACTAAACTAAAATGACCGAGCTTTCTTCTCAAAAACAACCATCACCCTCCCATTTTCGTTCTGCATTCACAAAAGAAAAATAAATAAATCGATTTGTTCCTCTTCTTAGCGAAAACAAGAGGCTCGACTCGATCGAAAAGAGGACGGGCGAAATCGAATTCGAGCTCGCGCTCAAGCACGTGGGAGTTCGATCGAAAAAGGGGTCTCGTGTGGGCATGGCGTCGCGATACGGTGAAGCAAACGGCGGCGGCAAGCGCGAGCGATGGGGCAGTGCGATCTGACGTGGCTCGCGCGCAGGAGGATGCGGCGGCGTCAACGGCAAGAAGGTAGAAGAAGTGATGTCGCTGTTGGGATTCGCGATGGAGGAGCATGGGTTCGTTGATGCTCGACTGGGTGCGGCAGGAGGAAGAGGTGCGCCTGCGAGCAAGCAGTGAACGGCAAACTAGGGTTCGACTCGAAGCGTTGGTTGCGGGTTCGTACAAGTAGTGAAGGTAATGAATTGCAGTTATTTAAATTAAAAATAAAATTTATATGTTTTAATCTGTTATATATATGTATGGATATGTACAGGAAAATAAATAAATAATAGATATGGTGAATTATTTGTTTTACTAATCTATTTAATTATTTTAGTTACCAAAAATAATTTATTAAAAGAAGTTGGTCTTACATTTAATTTGTTTAGTTAAATAAAATTATTAAAGGAGAAATTTAATAATTAGTTTGAAATAAATCAAGGGTTAAATTATTTTGTTTAGGAGAAATTAGTTTAAAAGTAAAGTATAAATGTATTGTTCAATTGATTTATTTAAAACTATTTAGATTACTAGAGGAAAATATATATAAAGGAGATTTATTTTTAAATATAAAATTTTGAGTTAAATAAAGTTATTTATTGATTTGGTATCAAAATAAAATGACCGGCGAATCGAAATTATCAAATGAAAATTTATTATTCGATTTGTTCAAATATTAATAAATTTATATAAATTGTTATACAAGGTATAAATCAAGGAAAACAAGTCGGAAAGGAAAATGGATGGCAAATAAAAAAGCTAAGGTGAGATTTTTCTAACTCAAATTGAATGTGGAATTTTTGCAGTTGATGATTGCTATTTGGATGTGGTATTAGATATAGTAGGTTATATCTATATATATATAGCAATATATACATATTGGCATATGTATATATTGGATTGATGATTTCCCGCCTCGTATAGCGGATGAGACCCTATTGCGCCGTTAGTAAGCGGATTTTTATAAAACCTATATACCGCGATATTCCACCTCGAAGTGGAATTGGTATTGTGCTAACGTCTTTGGATGCAGGGAAACAGGTTGGAGGGATCCAACTGGATTCCTCACCAATATTATTATTTGCAGATATTTGTTGTATATGCTGTTATCATATTGATATATGATATTGAATGTTGTGATGGACTAATTGGTGCGTTGCATCATTGGGTTCAATTTTTAAGTTTAAAAATAAACGATTTTTACTTTAAAAGGGATTTTGAAGTGATTTTTGGAAAGTATACGATTTATTAAATTTTGAATTTATTTATCTTAAATAAATAAATGCTATAAATTTAAAGTTATGAAAATTTTAAATTGTGAAATATAACTGAAAGGTGATTTTGAAATAAATAGTCAAGTAATTTATAAAATAGTTTAAGTTTGGATTTCTTTTGAATTATTAAAAATGATGTATATAAAAGATGTACAGAATTGATATTTATCAATTAAAAGTATTGGAATTTTAAAACGAGTTTTTATAAGTGTTAGAAATTTATAGAATTATAAATTGTGAAAATATGAAGTTTATAGATTTATAAAGTATGAAGTTATAAAATGAATGAAATTGTATTATAAAAGATTTATAAGAAATTCACTTATAAATTTGATTTTTTTTGCCTTTAAGTGGAATATTGATCGAACTGTTAATAAAGAAGATTTATAAGTCAAAGTAGTTATAAAAGAGAAATAGAATTTATGAACGTGTTTGTAAATTCGAAATAGATTGAATTGGATAAATTAAATATAGAAGATTCTTAAAGAAGATATATTCGCGATTTTGGATAGCGAATCCCTATTGAAGTTAAAACGTGTAGAAAATAGTGAAATGAAATTAGTGAAGTATATTCACGATTTTGGACAGTGAATATATTGTTAAGTAAAATAGATATGGTTTTGGAAAAGCGATATTATAAATGAAGTTAATTGTTTTAAAAGATGTTTTAAAACGTGTGAACTATCGAAATCATAGATTTCAACATTCATTGTTGAAATAGACGTTTTCGAGAAATATAAGGAAATGGTGGACTATAACACTGTTGTTATAGTAAATGATTTCCGAAAGGAAATGTTTTATATAGTATTGGGATTTATATATCTATCTAAATTCCGAATCCCTATACTAGTGATTTTGAGTCGTCGTAACAATGTTTTACGTAACATTCGTTTTGACTCAATTAGATGTTGTTATAGTAAATGTTTTCCTTAAAGAATGAATATATACTTAATATTGATTTTAAGTATATCGAATATTTTCCAAGTTTTGAAAATAAATGATTTGTGAAATACTTATTTTTAAATAAGTATGGAAACGCTTTTCCATTATGAAATGAAACGTTTTGAGATTCTATCTTTGTAAAGATAAAATGAAATTGAATATTTGAAATCGATTTGAGAATCGTATATCAGTAGATATTTTGAAAGATATAAATTCAATATGGAATTTATAAAAGAAAGGGGAGTTGTTTAAAAATAAATATTGATTTATTTTTGAAGTGTGGAAATTATATATCTAGTAAAGATATTTTTGAAGATAAAATAATTTGGGAAAATTATTTGGAATCTGATGATGTTGCGCATCTTTATTGATAGTTAAATAACCGACTATCAATAATTACCTTGAATGGATATTTGTTGTGATTGGATGAATTTGAATGCCACACTTATTTTTGAATTTTTCGCTCACTATTCGGGTTAACCGGGAAAGGACCATGGGGTCGTATAACCCATTCCGAATATGTGATACGTCGTTATGAATTGCATTCGAAGACCGGTGTTGAAGACCGGATATTTTTGAAAACGGAAGGATTACCGTCGAGTTACTCTACATCGGCTGATCTCCGGTTTAGAGGTTTTTATCACCCTTAGTGACGGGAAGTCCGGACGTGATTAGAAATTTATCCGGATATTGCAAGGGCTTCGTGAGAAGTGCCTTCGGTTCTGTTCGATCCCGGAACAGACTTGTATGGATTGTGTGTCTGACGTTACAATTTGAGATATAAAGCTGATTTCTTTCAAATACATTTCTGTTGGTGGCGGAGAATTTATTCTCTTAGCTTAACACCCTTCTCTGAGACGTACGAGCTCAGAGGTTATGTAGTTGAAATTTATCAGCGATATATCCCAATTTGGTAACGTGGCATACTGAGTGTTGCTGTGAAATGATCAGTGTTTGATCATTTGTGATATGATCATTTATTTGATCTTATATCTTTGTGATCATAGGTTGATCATTTTTGTTTGACCCGAAGCAGGGCTTTGTAGAAAGCGTAGCTTTGTGGACGAGACTTCATCGAGCCTCACACCCCGGAAATGGTCGAAACAGGAAGGATGCGGCAAGGTTCTAGGGAGTAGCGCCCCTTAGTGTATGTCATTCCTTCTGGATAAAGGTGGTATCATGGTATGGAGCCCAGATACTTAACCTCTGTGGTTGCTGCAAATTTATTACTTTGTGGTTGTTGCGAATCGGGGATCCTCGGGAAGATCGGTGACGATCGGGGGATGGCATACGCGTGTCAGTAGTTACCTATTTTTGCAGAGGTAACCCGGCCTTGTGTTGGCAGAGATCCGGTTAGGTTCTCGGGTCGTCTATTCCAGGGACGTACCCATCGTGGATAGGAAGTTCCTTAGCCTGACCATTTGTTGGAAATCCAAAGAAACAATACGAGCCTTTACGATTTCAATTGTATAACCTGTCTCCTCAGGAGGCAGCTATAGCAGGCATAATATAATGGTACCTATGCTGGCTAAGATTTATATTCTACTTTCGAAATGTTTTCCACTATGCACTAATAATAATATCCAAAATGATTTGATTTTGCGTAGTAAGCATCTTTGACTAACATAAGAAGAAATCTCCTCCAAGTCTGCGTTTGCATTGTGTGTGTGGTGGGAGGTCTTATGGTAGTTTCATTTTCCAAAAGCATTTCGAATTGACTTGAAAATTATTTTGTTGTTTTAAAGAATAACTGTTTTACGATCTCACACCAGTCACCATGACTGACTCGGAGTTTATTGTTCCCTTCTAAACTCTGGGTGCCCACCAATTTCCACACGGGCAGCCTAGAGTTATGTTATCAGGATATTCTGGATATTCTGGAGCTTGGAGATAAGCTGGAGGACGAGACGTAGTATTTGTATCTGATAGTATTTATTCCGCTGTGTATTCTGTATGAGGACAGGTTATATAACCGTCCATTGTTGTATTGAGTTGTATATTGACTCTGATGATTGATGTATGTATAAAATGATATAGTTCTTTGTTTAAAGACTAGTAATTATCTATTATATATTGTTCCGCTGCGAATGTGAGATTCTGATATTGTTTTTCTGTTCTGCTCTTGTTCTCTGTTGTTTCTTCTTTCTCTTTTCTTCTTTTCTTCTTCTTCTACCTTTTTCTTTTTCTTAAAACCCTCACTATTGGAGTTTCCGGCACTCGATTGCTCGGCAGTCGATAAAGTGAGTATCGATGTCGAATTTTCGAAAGTCGAAAATTTCGGTCTGTGACAAAGTGGTATCAGAGCGTATGGTTAAGCGACAACCCTGCTCTGTTGGGTGTTACTCATTAGAGATAGAGTCAGTAGTACTCTAGAATGAGTTTGAGTGTAATAATAGATATGAGCGCGTATTTGTTATTGAATATAAAAAAAATTGTTTATATTGTGATGATTGGTTTGTTGAGTGGTATATGGATTCTGGTCGGTATTGTCCGTACAACTCTATCGATCGGGATCTCTAAACACTTGTATAGAACAATTCGGCACAGTATTGTTTTAAATAGGGTAAATGAGATAATTTTGCCCAAAACTATTTTTGTATATAAAAGAAATACTTTTATATGAATTATCATAGTATTTGGATGTTTGGTTGTTAGGAAATAATAATATTAAACTATTATCATTGAAATTGAATAAGAAATTGAAATCGTAACTCCAAAGTTAAGAGATAAATCCATGTACAAATGAAATTTGAGAATATAAATTATAAAAGTGATTTGTAAATTGAAACGGAATTCCAGAGAAGTTTTGGAAATGTTTTGAAAAGAATTTGAAAATTTTGGAGATTTGGAAAGTTTAAATTTCTTTTTGATTTGAAAATGAATTTCAAAGGTTTTGAAAAGTATTTTGAAGAGATGAAAAGCTCTAAACTCTTTTCGGTCGCTGGAAAATAATTCCGATGATGATCGCGACATCACCGGTGTTCATTTTCGGGTTTCCAAAAGAGAAATTGCTGCCGATTGTTTTAAATGGAAGTTGTTTGAAAAATTTGGATTTTGTTTTTGAAATTCAAAGGATAATTTGAATTGTTTTCAATATGGCTTTGAAATGTTGGTAAACTCTGGAATGCTATATAAAGATATTTATGAAATATTACTAAGTTGATAACTTATACCAATTGAATTTTGGTAGAATAAATTTAACTTAAAAGAATGAAGTTAAATCAAAGCAAGTATAAGTGAATCAGTTAAATGAAAATGAAATTGAAGGTTGAAATTCATTTTGAATTTATAAGTGAATAAAACTGGAATTGAAACTGAATGTTGAAAACAAATGTGAATTGTGCGAAATAAAATGAAGTTTCAAGATTAGTTTGAAGTGAACTAAAGATAATCGATAAAATTCAATATTCAGAAGATAAGTTGAATCCAAATTGGAATTGTGAATTGAATTCAAATGAATTTGAAATGTGAAATTGAACGAAACTGAATGATGTAACTTCAATAGTGAATTCAAAAATGATATAAGAAGTAAGTATCGAAATTTTGTAATAAAATTTGCAAAATGGTTTGAATGTGTAACTAGATATTATGGCTAGTAGGACATACAGGTGTTATAAAAGGAATTGGAATTTTGATTTCAAAGATAAATTTGAATTGCTCGAAAAAGGTATGTATTTAAATTTGAATATGAGATTTGATGACTTATTTCTCTAGCCGCTTGGCTTTTTCTTTTTCTTTTTGAAATCTGAGAGTCCGTAGGGACGTTTTGTAGTCGTACCGTATTAGCCGCGCAAAGGAGACGCTGGCGAAATTTTTCGAAAATTTAGGGCGTTAGAAAATTTTTGAGAAAATTTTGGAAGTTTAAATTTGAATTTGAATTGAATTTTAATTTTGAAGGAAAACAATGATGTTGAAAGCTATGAAAGGTTTATAAAGTTAATTGAATTGATAACGAATCTTTAGCAGAGAGATTTGTTTTGATGAATTGATAAAACTATTGGATTGTGAAAAATAGTAGACGAGTTAAGGACTTTTTTTCCTAACTTGTAATTTCGAGGACGAAATTCTTTTAAGGGGGGAAGTCTGTAACGACCCAGAATTTTGACCAAATTAAATTTAGAATATTCAATTTATTTTAAATATTTGAACGACAATTTAATTTGAATCCCCGATTTAAATTTGAATTTGGCGATTAAATTATGAAATTTAATCGATTGAAAGTTGGATACAAATTTGAATCTTCAATTTAAAGTTGAAGAAAAATATTTCGAAAGCTTTTTAAATTCATATCGATAATACTGAAGATAATAGAAGCTTCAGAAATTGATTTGGAAACAATTTGTTCAGTTTTGAAAATTATCGTTCGTAGCGATATTTAAAAATAGTCATTTTTCAAACAGTCTCGGAATTCGACGAAACCAGTTCCAATAGATCCGTAATATTGTATTATTATCGGATTTCAAATTTCGTAATATTTGGAATTGTCGTGTGATCGTACGACAAGCAAACGCACTGAAATTTAAATTGAAATTTGTTTGATTTAAAATGCTATCTTCTCCATGCGATCGAATTTGGACTCGAAACCTTTTCCAACGCGTTCGGAATAGGGGATAAACATTATAGAGGCCGGGCGGCACATTGAAATCGGAGTTCAATATTGTAAGTTATATAATGCGGAGTGATTTTAGAAATTTGAAAAATAAAAAAATAAAGAAAAGAAAAAAAAACAATAAAAATAACCAGCCCATACCTTAACCCATGCTTCCCTCCACGATCTCTCTGCAAACCCTTACCATCCCCCTTCTCTTCAAAATTCAACCGAGAAAAAAAAAGAAACTAAACTAAAATGACCGAGCTTTCTTCTCAAAAACAACCATCACCCTCCCATTTTCGTTCTGCATTCACAAAAGAAAAATAAATAAATCGATTTGTTCCTCTTCTCAGCGAAAACAAGAGGCTCGACTCGATCGAAAAGAGGACGGGCGAAATCGAATTCGAGCTCGCGCTCAAGCACGTGGGAGTTCGATCGAAAAAGGGGTCTCGTGTGGGCATGGCGTCGCGATACGGTGAAGCAAACGGCGGCGGCAAGCGCGAGCGATGGGGCAGTGCGATCTGACGTGGCTCGCGCGCAGGAGGATGCGGCGGCGTCAACGGCAAGAAGGTAGAAGAAGTGATGTCGCTGTTGGGATTCGCGATGGAGGAGCATGGGTTCGTTGATGCTCGACTGGGTGCGGCAGGAGGAAGAGGTGCGCCTGCGAGCAAGCAGTGAACGGCAAACTAGGGTTCGACTCGAAGCGTTGGTTGCGGGTTCGTACAAGTAGTGAAGGTAATGAATTGCAGTTATTTAAATTAAAAATAAAATTTATATGTTTTAATCTGTTATATATATGTATGGATATGTACAGGAAAATAAATAAATAATAGATATGGTGAATTATTTGTTTTACTAATCTATTTAATTATTTTAGTTACCAAAAATAATTTATTAAAAGAAGTTGGTCTTACATTTAATTTGTTTAGTTAAATAAAATTATTAAAGGAGAAATTTAATAATTAGTTTGAAATAAATCAAGGGTTAAATTATTTTGTTTAGGAGAAATTAGTTTAAAAGTAAAGTATAAATGTATTGTTCAATTGATTTATTTAAAACTATTTAAATTACTAGAGGAAAATATATATAAAGGAGATTTATTTTTAAATATAAAATTTTGAGTTAAATAAAGTTATTTATTGATTTGGTATCAAAATAAAATGACCGGCGAATCGAAATTATCAAATGAAAATTTATTATTCGATTTGTTCAAATATTAATAAATTTATATAAATTGTTATACAAGGTATAAATCAAGGAAAACAAGCCGGAAAGTAAAATGGATGGCAAATAAAAAAGCTAAGGTGAGATTTTTCTCACTCAAATTGAATGTGGAATTTTTGCAGTTGATGATTGCTATTTGGATTTGGTATTAGATATAGTAGGTTATATCTATATATATATATAGCAATATATACATATTGGCATATGTATATATTGGATTGATGATTTCCCGCCTCGTATAGCGGATGAGACCCTATTGCGCCGTTAGTAAGCGGATTTTTATAAAACCTATATACCACGATATTCCACCTCGAAGTGGAATTGGTATTGTGCTAACGTCTTTGGATGTAGGGAAACAGGTTGGAGGGATCCAACTGGATTCCTCACCAATATTATTATTTGCAGATATTTGTTGTATATGCTGTTATCATATTGATATATGATATTGAATGTTGTGATGGACTAATTGGTGCGTTGCATCATCGGGTTCAATTTTTAAGTTTAAAAATAAACGATTTTTACTTTAAAAGGGATTTTGAAGTGATTTTTGGAAAGTATACGATTTATTAAATTTTTGAATTTATTTATCTTAAATAAATAAATGCTATAAATTTAAAGTTATGAAAATTTTAAATTGTGAAATATAACTGAAAGGTGATTTTGAAATAAATAGTCAAGTAATTTATAAAATAGTTTAAGTTTGGATTTCTTTTGAATTATTAAAAATGATGTATATAAAAGATGTACAGAATTGATATTTATCAATTAAAAGTATTGGAATTTTAAAACGAGTTTTTATAAGTGTTAGAAATTTATAGAATTATAAATTGTGAAAATATGAAGTTTATAGATTTATAAAGTATGAAGTTATAAAATGAATGAAATTGTATTATAAAAGATTTATAAGAAATTCACTTATAAATTTGATTTTTTTTGCCTTTAAGTGGAATATTGATCGAATTGTTAATAAAGAAGATTTATAAGTCAAAGTAGTTATAAAAGAGAAATAGAATTTATGAACGTGTTTGTAAATTCGAAATAGATTGAATTGGATAAATTAAATATAGAAGATTCTTAAAGAAGATATATTCGCGATTTTGGATAGCGAATCCCTATTGAAGTTAAAACGTGTAGAAAATAGTGAAATGAAATTAGTGAAGTATATTCACGATTTTGGACAGTGAATATATTGTTAAGTAAAATAGATATGGTTTTGGAAAAGCGATATTATAAATGAAGTTAATTGTTTTAAAAGATGTTTTAAAACGTGTGAACTATCGAAATCATAGATTTCAACATTCATTGTTGAAATAGACGTTTTCGAGAAATATAAGGAAATGGTGGACTATAACACTGTTGTTATAGTAAATGATTTCCGAAAGGAAATGTTTTATATAGTATTGGGATTTATATATCTATCTAAATTCCGAATCCCTATACTAGTGATTTTGAGTCGTCGTAACAATGTTTTACGTAACATTCATTTTGACTCAATTAGATGTTGTTATAGTAAATGTTTTCCTTAAAGAATGAATATATACTTAATATTGATTTTAAGTATATCGAATATTTTCCAAGTGTTGAAAATAAATGACTTGTGAAATACTTATTTTTAAATAAGTATGGAAACGCTTTTCCATTATGAAATGAAACGTTTTGAGATTCTATCTTTGTAAAGATAAAATGAAATTGAATATTTGAAATCGATTTGAGAATCGTATATCAGTAGATATTTTGAAAGATATAAATTCAATATGGAATTTATAAAAGAAAGGGGAGTTGTTTAAAAATAAATATTGATTTATTTTTGAAGTGTGGAAATTATATATCTAGTAAAGATATTTTTGAAGATAAAATAATTTGGGAAAATTATTTGGAATCTGATGATGTTGCACATCTTTATTGATAGTTAAATAACCGACTATCAATAATTACCTTGAATGGATATTTGTTGTGATTGGATGAATTTGAATGCCACACTTATTTTTGAATTTTTCGCTCACTATTCAGGTTAACCGGGAAAGGACCATGGGGTCGTATAACCCATTCCGAATATGTGATACGTCGTTATGAATTGCATTCGAAGACCGGTGTTGAAGACCGGATATTTTTGAAAATGGAAGGATTACCGTCGAGTTACTCTACATCGGCTGATCTCCGGTTTAGAGGTTTTTATCACCCTTAGTGACGGGAAGTCCGGACGTGATTAGAAATTTATCCGGATATTGGAAGGGCTTCGTGAGAAGTGCCTTCGGTTCTGTTCGATCCCGGAACAGACTTGTATGGATTGTGTGTCTGACGTTACAATTTGAGATATAAAGCTGATTTCTTTCAAATACATTTCTGTTGGTGGCGGAGAATTTATTCTCTTAGCTTAACACCCTTCTCTGAGACGTACGAGCTCAGAGGTTATGTAGTTGAAATTTATCAGCGATATATCCCAATTTGGTAACGTGGCATACTGAGTGTTGCTGTGAAATGATCAGTGTTTGATCATTTGTGATATGATCATTTGTTTGATCTTATATCTTTGTGATCATAGGTTGATCATTTTTGTTTGACCCGAAGCAGGGCTTTGTAGAAAGCGTAGCTTTGTGGACGAGACTTCATCGAGCCTCACACCCCGGAAATGGTCGAAACAGGAAGGATGCGGCAAGGTTCTAGGGAGTAGCGCCCCTTAGTGTATGTCATTCCTTCTGGATAAAGGTGGTATCATGGTATGGAGCCCAGATACTTAACCTCTGTGGTTGCTGCAAATTTATTACTTTGTGGTTGTTGCGAATCGGGGATCCTCGGGAAGATCGGTGACGATCGGGGGATGACATACGCGTGTCAGTAGTTACCTATTTTTGCAGAGGTAACCCGGCCTTGTGTTGGCAGAGATCCGGTTAGGTTCTCGGGTCGTCTATTCCAGGGACGTACCCATCGTGGATAGGAAGTTCCTTAGCCTGACCATTTGTTGGAAATACAAAGAAACAATACGAGCCTTTACGATTTCAATTGTATAACCTGTCTCCTCAGGAGGCAGCTATAGCAGGCATAATATAATGGTACCTATGCTGGCTAAGATTTATATTCTACTTTCGAAATGTTTTCCACTATGCACTAATAATAATATCCAAAATGATTTGATTTTGCGTAGTAAGCATCTTTGACTAACATAAGAAGAAATCTCCTCCAAGTCTGCGTTTGCATTGTGTGTGTGGTGGGAGGTCTTATGGTAGTTTCATTTTCCAAAAGCATTTCGAATTGACTTGAAAATTATTTTGTTGTTTTAAAGAATAACTGTTTTACGATCTCACACCAGTCACCATGACTGACTCGGAGTTTATTGTTCCCTTCTAAACTCTGGGTGCCCACCAATTTCCACACGGGCAGCCTAGAGTTATGTTATCAGGATATTCTGGATATTCTGGAGCTTGGAGATAAGCTGGAGGACGAGACGTAGTATTTGTATCTGATAGTATTTATTCCGCTGTGTATTCTGTATGAGGACAGGTTATATAACCGTCCATTGTTGTATTGAGTTGTATATTGACTCTGATGATTGATGTATGTATAAAATGATATAGTTCTTTGTTTAAAGACTAGTAATTATCTATTATATATTGTTCCGCTGCGAATGTGAGATTTTGATATTGTTTTTCTGTTCTGCTCTTGTTCTCTGTTGTTTCTTCTTTCTCTTTTCTTCTTTTCTTCTTCTTCTACCTTTTTCTTTTTCTTAAAACCCTCACTATTGGAGTTTCCGGCACTCGATTGCTCGGCAGTCGATAAAGTGAGTATCGATGTCGAATTTTCGAAAGTCGAAAATTTCGGTCTGTGACATAAGTCTCCTCTTCTACCATTTTCCCTTCATTTATATTCTCCTTATTCAAATGCTTAACTTTTTTCCTGTGCCCTTTACAGAACTTCCCGATCGAGACAACAACGGAGTATATAACAATACTCTAGCGCTTCTAAAAGAAGTGGAATACCAGCTCCGCACTACCTCCTCTTGCTACCAATGAAAGGCTTTGCCAATATGGCCTTCTGTATCCCGACAGACAAGCTATTCCTCTTCCATTCCTGTCCAAGAAATCTTGAGCAAATGTCGGGCCTTCTTCCCTCGTAAATGATTCTAATAATGACAATCAAGGGGATGGTGAAGACCATGGTGGCGAATCGAATGTCGATGAAGGAGAGAAAGAATAGTGGAAGGGAATGTGGTGAGGGAAGGAGATGAAGGAAGAGGAGACGAAGAAGGGAGAGCGAAAGAAGAAGGAGAAGGAGAGAAAGAAAGAGAAGGAGAAGAAGTAAAAGAAGGAGAGTAAGAGAGATAAGAAGAAGAGGACGCATGTGATGGAGACGACGATGAAGAAGACTACGACTTTGGCGAGGATGAGTCATATGGGGAGACATCCCCTGAAGGTGATACAGTTCCCATCCTATCTGGCCAACATGATTGGTTACCAAGTCTTCTCAATAGGCTCCCGGTCCAAGTCTAACACCAATTAGGGAGGTCACACCACCTGCGAGCTCTTCAGAGAACAACTTTAGGTCATTAAGTGATACTAGCATTCTTTTGGTCTTTAGTAGCAGAAGCGCTACTATCAAAGATATTTTGAATGAAAAATCTAGTGAATTTACCTTCCCATCTTGGGATACCCTTACCGAAGGTTACAAAACCCCATCCATGCAACTCTCCGAACATGATCCGTAGAATACTTAGAGAAAAATCGACACTTCACACACTTCTAGGATCACGAAAACCAACACTATGCATTTAACCTTAATTTAGTGCATTAGTCCTGATATACCTTCTTATGCTTTTTAGATACATTGGCAAGATCATATGATCGCTCGGGCATCAGCCACCACCATTCATCGACTCATGACCTTTACACACATCGCTCCAGCTCACATCGGGAGTCGGAAGAGGAGAACGAAAGATAAAGAACATTAGGATGAAGAAAGAAAAGGCACCAGACATAAGAAAAGGAGCTCTATGATTTGGTAAAGAAAGCATGCGATTCCCATGATCATTTCGGGCATGTCACTAATGCTTCTTAGTTACAAACTTCATCCTAGATTCCCCAATAGCAAATTCTAACAACTCAACCTCTGATTACTACTGTCTTAAGCTCTCACAAATCCAAAGAAGCTAAATTCAAACTACTTCACCTCTACCTCCTTTAGGCCTATCCACAGCTACCAATACTACGATGCAGAAAACTTTTCCTAATTAGTGCCTGACGAGGGTCATGTTCAACTACAACATTAAAGACATTTCTTGCCAAAAGGCCAACCATAGGGTTGAAGGAGTCAAGGAAATAGTAGATCAATTCTTCAAGTGGAAGAAACTCACTAAAGACCTCTATGACATTAACATAATCAATCAGACTACCATCCACTCATTTGAGATCGAGAGGAAAGATAATGATAGGATAGTGGCTAGTTACAAAACTAAACTGGCCGACATCACCAAAGAGAGGGATGAAGCTCTAAAATCCACCAAGCATGAAAAGAGGTAAATGAGGAGATGTCGAAATTCCATACCCAAGCCACTAACATAATGGAAGATCGGCTCAAAATGGCTCACCAAGAGAATGGCAAACTTATGGCATAAATCAAGGCTAAAGAGGAGAAGTTATAGGCTAGGGAGTTAGAGCCGAAGGCACTTCAGGATGAAGTTGATGGCTTGAAGGTCAATTAAAATGCTGAAATTGACTCTAAGGCCCAGATTCATATCGACCTCACTCTGGCTGCAGACGAAATCACAAAGCTTAAGGCTCAAGCTACTAAGAATAACAAGGAGATGAATGCTACCCTCCAGTAGTAATTATTTAACGTCGTCAAAAACAAGAATTTGAAATGGTTGGGGGATAGCTATCCTGTCACATTGGCCGATGCCTGGGAGGAAATTCTTCGTCAAGTGGCTTAGATCGGCGAAGGCATGACCGAGGAAGAACTGAAGGCGAAACTCTTGGATGAGGAAGATATTGCACTTTGAGGAAAGCAGAGCCATTCTGGCTACCCAGGACGTAGTTGCGGGGAAAATAACTATTGATGCTCCTGCCGATTCCACTGCATTGGATTGGGCAGAATCATCCATCTTAAAATTCAAAGAGCCTACAATAAAAACTAGAACTTCCATGGTGGCCATCTTTGAGGCCGCCCACACTGAAATCCCGATCTCTGCTGTAACAATTATTGGTGAACCTTACATTCCTCTTCCCATCGCTCATCTTGCTCGGTCATCTACTGAAGAGGGTGAAATTACCAAGTCTCTAACTAAAGGAGCTTCACCTAGTCAAGGTATTTCTCTCATCTCCCAATGCGTGAGAAGCTTCAGTTCTCACCTGAGATAGTCTTTAATCTTTATTTCGCTGTCTGTCAACTTATGGGTAATCGTCGCTTCCTCCTCCGCCATAAAAAACTCATTGCTTGGGTCATAGTACCATATCTACCATGTCAACCTCTGTTACTATAGATCCGATCATCGAAGTCCCTCCTTCCAACTCTGGCCTTGATCTAGATTCATAGAAAATTAAGGCTTTGCAAGGGCTTGAAGGCGTCAATCAATCATAGGAGGAAGAGATTACTATCACCAGTGCAAAGGATCTTAGCGATCATATTACTATGGTAGAGAGGTTAATGCTTACTTGTAGAAAATCAAAGTTAAGAATGAGCCAGGAACCAAAAAGCCCACCGGCTTGGAAAACCAAGCCCTATCCTAAAGCTTCCCTTACTCAAATTTAAGCCTCCAAAAGGTCATGCTGCTGGTGGTTCTTCAAAATCCTCTGACCCTGCCATTGAAAAACCCTAGGAGCTCATTAACTTGACCATTGAAGGAGAAACTACATCCTTCGAGGGAAGCACTCCAGAAAAGGGGAAGGCTAAGGATGGAAAGGGTACAAAGAAGCATTGCGTCAAGTCTGACACTAGAAGCAGTAAGCGAGGGAAAAGGAGTACGTTCTCCGCATAGGTTTTTGTGAAAGCAATTTCTTCTGCCTTTTCCATGTATTTTGTTTCTTTATGTACATAGGCCGATATTGTGCGGGAGCGGCCCCCACCATGCTTGTATAAAAGTGAATGTAAATAAAAGACTATTATTTATGTACAGTCTTGTCGTATTTACATTTCTGCACTTTTTACTTTATCTGCTTATATACCATTGCCTGCATATATAATATAATCATCTATGATGCAATTCCATTTATATTATATATGCTTGTGTCTATGCAAGCCATTACTTATTGCAGCTCTGTACATATAAGTAAATTTCTACGATTGCTTGGTATTATTTTGTTATTCGGTTCTGTTTATTATTGCCAAAGTATTTCTTTCCTGGCTAAACAAAACTTGTTATTCATTCAGCCAACTTTGTGGCCAGCCTTGTTTACTCTAGGTTGTGTTCTGTCCAACCGTAAATAAGGTTGTGGTTGGGGAAGCACTCAACTTCGCATCGTTTCCTGCCTATAGGAAGCAACTTTCTAAGTGTCTATCTCTGGATATCGAACTTCAATTTCGCCTATCTTCGGACGTTGATCGAATTAATTTTTTGACCTTCATCGCTTATCATTGGTAAGGCATGGTTTACCGGTACGTAAGTGTGGTCATAGTTATAGATAGCTCAATCATTCATCGAACCCTATCTCCAGGTATCTATATTTCTAACACTTAACTCTGAGCATCAATTTTCGCCCTTGCCAATTTTCGAGCATTGGTTGAAATCACTCATCGTCTATCTAAGTTTTTCTTTAGCCGAGCTTGTTTTGCCAAGCCATAAATGTAGCTGTGAAAGCTTCGATTACACACCAGTTCCTATCTTCAACAATCAGTGCTGCGGTTGCCTAACTCTGGGAATCCCTCATTGAATTTTCTTATATCCAGGCATTAGTCCAAGATCGGAGGGATAAGATTGAATTCTTCAATCGACCTATATATGATTATACTCTTATGTCCTGACCATGGATCAAAGGAGTTAGCTGGTATGTGTCTCCGAGTACCTGATTGCGATGCTGCTCACGTAGTACGAAGTTTAGCTTACAAGAACAATATTACATTTGTTTTGAAAGCTAGCTTTATTTATAAACGAAGGGTATGGAAAGTCCTGCCTTATTACATTGCCACATTCACTAGGTTGGCTTATTTGTAGGAAATAAAATAAATAAATAAAAGTGAAATAGCATCATAAGTGCTTGCTATTCCACCCCTAGGAATTGAGATCTCATCAACAATCGATAGCTTGAAAGTCCCATCTCAAAGGTTCTGTTTGCATAAGGATCTTCCTAATTCGGATCAAGTACCCTCATACCAGGGAGGACTCGTTTCAAAATGAGATCTCGTACCTTAAATATATGGTTTCTGACCTTGGCATTGGAATGTCGTGCTACTCTTTTTCGGTGAGCAGCTACCCTCAGTTCATCCTCTTTATGTTTCTCGTCGACCGAGTCGATGGACTCGAGTAAGTGTTCCTCTTTTATCTTGGGATCATAGTGTTTTCTTCGATGGGAAGGTTTATAGTTATATCGAAATCATGACCTTGGCTCTTTAGGCCAAAGTGAATGGAGTATGCCCAATCGTGGACTTATGGGTCATTCTATAAGCCAACAATGCTAGTGGTAACTCATCAACCTAGTTGCCCTTGGCCATCGTTGGTCGTTTCTTCATGATGGATTTGATGATCTTGTCCACCGCCTCCACTTGTCCATTCGCTTTTCCAATGTGCTACTATCGAGAAGCTCTTCATAATTCGATACCGATCAAAAAAGTCTTTGAACTTTTGCATTCTCAAATTGTGTTCCATTATCAATAATGATCTTCTATGGGACTCCAAATCTACATATGATTTTCTTCACCACAAAGTTGATTCTTAGTTGTGATCGTGGCTAGCGGTACTGCTTCAGCCCACATTGTGAAGTAGTCCATAACTACAGTAGCATACTTTACTCCATCTTTCGACATTAGTAGCACACCGATTATATCTATCCTCCAAACCACAAATAGCCATGGGCTAACCATTTGCATAAGATTTGTGGATGGGGCTCTCGGTATTTTCGCAAACCTTTGGCATCTATCACACCGTCTAGTATAATCAGATGCATCTCGACTAATCTTTGGAAAAAAATATCCATAGCAAAGTATCTTCCTGGCCAAACTTTGCCCCTAGTGTGATCACCACAGCTTCCTTTGTGTAAATCAAAAGGATTTTCTTTTGAATCGTCTTTGGTGACACGCCACAACACTCCTTCTTGCATTACGAAGCTTGACACTTTACGAAGGACTTTTCATCATTCATTTTTGCCATCTGGGAGAGTTCCCTTCAACTGGAGTCATCCATAACTCATTTTCTTCCTTGGCTTCCAAGATCTAATAGACATCCATTCGGTCGATGCTTGGACCAATAAAACTTCCATTAGAACAAGTCCCATAAGCTGTGCATCTCTAGAGATAAGTAATTTAGCCAATGAATCAGCTTTTGTATTCACTTCCCTGGGGATGTGAATGATTGTATAGTATTCGAGATGGAGAAGAGGAAGATGGTATGGTTAGAGTTTCCTAATGGAACATGAAATCAGTCAATTCCTATCCTTGTATTGCCTTTTTAGGATGGTAGGTTATCAAATTGGCTTAGCTCGATATTCCACTTCAATAGTCTCCCCGAGGTTTCGGGTCGATGCAGTACTTGCCTTAGCGACTGATCAATCAGAACCTTTATCGGGTGAGCCTGGAAGTATGGTCGTAGCTTCCTCGAGAAAATCAACAAGCAATATGCCAGCTTCTCCAACTTCAGATAGTACTTTTCTACTCTGGTAAACCGCTTGCTAATATAGTATACATGCCTTTGGATCTTTGATTCCTCACATAACATGGCCGCACTTAGTGCATGAGCAGATATTTCCAAATAGATGAATAGATCTTCTCCTTCCAAAGGCTTTGATAAGATCGGTGGTATCTTCATATGCTCTAACAATTTCTGGGAAGCTTTCTGGCATTCCTTGGTCCACACAAACTTTCCTTTTTCTTTCTTAAGGGCATCAAAGAACTGTATACACTTACTTGTCACCTTCAAAATAAATCAGCTCGGCCCAGTGACTTTCCCGTCAAGCTCTGGATTTCCCTCCTCATTTTTGGGGCAGCAACATCTATCAATGCTTAAATCTTCTCTAGATTAGCTTTGATGCCCCTTGAGATCATGATGAAACCCAGAAATTTTCTGACGTGACTCCACATGAACATCAATGAATTGAGCTTTATTTCATACTTTCGAAGTACAATGAACATCTCGGTGAGGTCATCCAAGTGATTCATTGATCACCACGACTTCACTAGCATATCATCCACATAAACCTCCATCGTCCATCCGATTTGATCTTCAAACATCTTATTTACCAATCACTGGTAAGTAGCTCCACCATTCTTCAAACCGAATGGCATCACTCAATAGCAATACAAGCCCAAATCAATGGTGAAACTTGTGTATTCCTAATTTGTAACATGCATTACTATTTGATTGTAGCAAGAATATGCATCATAAAGGATAATAATTCATGTTCGGCTGTTGAGTCCACAAGTTGTGTTTTCTTCGATAGAAGGAAGTTGTCTTTTGGGCATGCTTTATTCAAGTCTAATAATCGATGCATGTCCACCATTTTCAATTTGGCTTCTTGACCAACACAGGATTTGATACCATTCATGGCGTAAGGCATCACAAACAAAGCCATTTGCCTTCAGATTATATGCTTCTTCTTTCAATGAAGTGGATCGCTTCGAATCCAAAATGCGTCTCTTCTATTTTATAGGAGAGCATATTGGGTTCACATTCAATGCTTGGCATGCTATCTCTAGTGATATTTCACACAATCAAAATGTATCCAAGCAAAGACATCTAGGTTTGCCGAAAGAAACTCGACCAATTCCTTTCTCATCTTTATGCCGAGCCGAGATTCGACTTTGAGGACCCTAGTAGGATCATCCTCATCGATCGGGGAGTTCATCGTTAGCTCCACTGGTGCTATCCTCGCATCCTCTGGCTCATTTCGAGGGTTTATAGGGTTGTATAACTTTCTATGGGACCCGAATTAGGGCTAGGGCGGTAATTACTATGCGTCCGCAGTCTTGATGCAGAAAGCTTACTCTATACCTTTCCCTTTCTTACATCGTTTTTCTTCTTTGAGATTGGCGACATAGCATTCACAACTAATGCTTTGGTCGCCCTAAATAGTTTTAACCCCATTTTCAGTAGGGAACTTCATTATCAAGCACCATACGGCTAGTGCTATTCTGAAACTGGCAAGGGTTGGTCAGCCCAGAGAAGCATTATAAACAGAAAACTAATCAACAATCACGAAGGTTTGCACCCGTACAATCTTGCGGCACATTCACCAATTTCTAGTCAACTTCTAGTAAGCTCTAAGTCCTTTTGTGAACTGTATCAAAACATTGTTATCATATAATAATATCGTGGGATTCTCAACATTTGGAATCACCTCTAGCTCAGTTATGAATTTATGCATTTATTTATACTTCTTTTATTGCAGTGTTGAACCGCTACTATTTATTGTTTGGAACATTTCAAACTTTAAGTTCTTAACTTAAGATTAAACATGGATTTAATACTGTCATACTATAGTCGATATCACTTTTGAAGTTCGAGTCCTCATACTCCTTCATAAGGGGTTTATTGTTTCTATAAAAAATTCTCTAATATTTCACAAATACTCGAGAACACTCTTAATTTTCATATTGTATTTTTAATTTGGATTTGTTATATGCTCTATGTACCAAATACATAAGCAAAATGTGATATTGCAGACAATATAACATGTATGATGATTCCTATTTCCAATGCATAAGGAACCCATCTTACATGCTCCATATTAAATAATTTAATATAGTGTCTGTGTATATCGTTTTGGGACATTCCCAGCATCCTTTTATACTGACTATAAAAGATGTCTTTTCAAATCCTATATCGAGAATCAAACAACCAAATTAAAATGATTTTAATATGAGTACATTGGTTCCAATCATAAGTTTGTTGTTTACTATAAGAAATACTTTCGTACCTTTAACGTTCTTTCTTATAAACACACACCTCCTTTGCATTTTGACTGAAATTCAAACTATTTGATTTCTCTATTAGAATACTTGCTTCACTCTGATGATTATTAAATAAAAATTTCATATCATCTCTTGAATCAAATCAAATACTCATAAATTCAGTCATCCCTCTAACTTATTTCGAGACATCTTGGCTGTTATGTGCAACTGATCTATTCTAAATCATTATTTAAAATTTCAATATCAATATTTATTCACCAAAACTCAAAGTCATACTGAGCGATAAATTTTGAGTAAATTCCGAATTAATTAAAGCCGTTGAATGACGAATATGTTCTATTAGTTTCAACAGTTTAAATTTTCCACAAAAATGTTTTCAAGAAGAAGATTAATGCAGTTGTAATAAAATCCACATTGATAAGAATAATATCATAAATGGATTATATCCTTTCGAGTACCACTATTAAAATCATATTTTGATAATGTACTTGGAATCAATTTCAGATTTGCGCATCATGTTACATGGTAGAGTCAGTACTCTTAGCGGCTTATTTGAAACTGAGGAAGATCTTTTTTCAACATGAATAAAGTCCATAATTTCTCTTTAACGTGAGAGATTTATTATTAGACATTTTAATGTATCGTGTATATTTACTTCAATTTATTTAATTCCATCTTTCGTTATTAGTTTTTTCTTTAAACCGTATCCAAATTCATTTTACTACCAATAATTTTTTAAAGAAATTTCTCTGTCTTGAAGTTGGTGTTTCTTGAAACATTAATTCTTTCTCTGTGCAATGGTATAGGTATTCGTAAACATTTTATGAATTGCCTATATATATAATTGATTTGGTTTTAAGTTTATGAAACTTAAGTTCATAACATAAACTGGTCAACAAATATTGATTGTTTAACAACCTGCAACTCCAGACACACCGATCCAAAGTCCAAAACGACATTTGAACTCAGGTCGTGCCAAAAATTATGAGTCGTTGGTTTTCTTTAGAGTTACATGACCCAGAGACCAATACAAATTTTAAACTTTCTATAGTTGCATATCTCATAGTGGAAGGAATAAAATATAAGTATTGAAAATAACCAAATTAGATAATAGTCTTGACATAAATGTGATCCATACAACAACGTCTCCAAATGTCAATACATAATAGTCCGACCGATAGAAATAATATAATATGAACTACATAGAGGATTAACTATAAGTAAAATAAATCTCTAATGCGCCAAGTCACCTCCTCCGTGTACCTTGTCTTGCTCACTTCACCTGCTACTCTAACCTCCTGAAATAGGGATAAGATAGGAGAAATGGTTGTGGTTAGACAATGTCTGGGGAGTGAATTATGTCACTAGTGGTAAGGTGTGGACAAGCAGTTAAAGTTTAGTTATAACCTACACCAAGGGTATTCTTTAGTGTGCGTGTTCTATATATGTAAGGGGTGTGACTAAATCCAAATTTGATTTCAAAGGTTTCCACTCACGGGTAAAACATACCAATTGAATAATTACTAGAAACATTTATAATGTATAACCTTCTATCTATATGTTAAGTTAAAAATCTCAATGGCAATCATTTGAGTGGCACCTAATCGATATAGCTCACCATGCTAAACTAATATATCTGGGTTAACAATCCTAATATAATTATTTAGGTGAACAATCCCAATAATAACTAGTTACTTAAATGTTGGATAACCTTTTCGTTAGTGGTCATATCATACGCTCTATACCATTACACAAGTAGCAATCAAGGGTGGAATTAACAGATCCAACTCCTTTATAGGATTAACATATCCTACTATGATGAATTTCTTTGCCTACTCTTTCCAGCTTCCATAATAGGTGGCTAGGATGGGCGACAAATGATAATTGTGATGTAATCCTTGCCACGTTGATTGTTACGTTTAACAACTTCATGATGTGAGAGCCTAGGATGTCACCAAGTGTGATACTCTTCCAGCTTACTGCATCACTCCATTCAGCTATGTGAACTCCCAAAAGACAAGGAAGTAGGAATAAGTTTCCCTAATCCATCCTACTTGGTCTGTACCAAGTCCAAATTAAACCTGGGCTTGCTGTAGTAATTCAGATGTCTGATCCTCTATATAAAATTTTTGTTATAGGGATTTAGACGTCTAGTTCCTTATTCAGATGTCTGGCTTTGATTTCAAGCGTCTGAATAAGGGTTTAAATATCTAAATCAGGTTAGATTTGAACTATTTTTTCTTTGTTTTGTGCTCTTTGATATTTAAATGTCTAAAACTAAATTCAAACGTTTGATTACATATTTAGATGTCTGAATATATAATTTCAGGCAAGATAGCTTTTTTTCATTTTAATTTATTTATTGTATTCTTCACGGATTCAAGTATACACACTATAACAAAAATACCCTTTTACAACGGGCAATGCCCGTTGTAATAGGAGTTTCGCAACGGGCCAGCGCTCGTCTTATTAGGTGATGTTGTAATAGATTTAGAAGATTTTACAACGGGCAATGCCCATTGTAAAATCCCGTTGTAGCAGACTTTTTTACAACAGTCCCTAGCCGTTGCAATAGCATCATTCACAACACATTTTTCCCGTTGTTAAAAATGCAAATTAAAAAAAATTGCATTGCTGTGACATGCACCTATAGATTTAATGAAATTTCACAATTGAAACCAATACTGTACTAACAACAATTAAAATCATTCATATTCATTAAAAATAACATGATAGATTCACACTCTAAAAGACTAAAACAAATCATATATTCATATCATTCATAAAGTATTAACATAATTACAAATCATCATATTTCATGCTTAAACTAATACAAAAAAATAATACAACACAACTGCATTATAACAACTATACAATGATATTAATTGTCTTGTTTTCTAGTCTTTAAGCAAACCTCATATTCAAGTTTGATACCCGTTTCTTGAGATACACGAGCAACAACACTCATAACAACTCTTCTTGAGATACCTAAAAAAGGTATTAAACATCACAAATGAATTCACCATTAGTTTCATAAAAGAAAAAATAGAAATTGGGATAAAACGGTACATTGAAGAATTTTGTTTAATGTGATGAAACAGTACCGCTGAACATTAAGTTAGTAATTAAGACCCAAAAATACTTTTGCGCGTTATTTTTTGGTTTAGTCAGGGATTAATGAGCTTAATATAGGGAGATAATTTTCTATGGGTCTTTAGCAAGTGCTGGAGCAATGAGATGTATATGTATGTGTGTCTAGATGTGTGTACTAACAAGTATGATCCTCATAGTGTGTGTGTTTGTGTGTATATATATTCTCTATGTCTATAATGACTTCTTTTCATTTAGAAAATAAAACTAAAGAATGTAAATGTAGTAACTTACCTCTTTTCTACAGCACATCATGTGCCGTGTACAATACCCATAACAGGCAGCACATTCACAAATCAGTTGAAGAGTAAAAAAGAAGCAATATGGTTTGATTTAATCAAATTTATTCGTTAGATTAATTCGATTTAAAGCTGGAGGATTAAATATTTAAAAGAAAAACGCAACGAGAGGCAAATACATATGGATTTAATAAACTGAGTGCTGCCACACAATCACATCGTGAAGACGTGTTATGTTTTACTAACTACTGTGTGTGAATAAAGTATAATTTGTAGTTGGTGGGCTATGGTGACAATCTAACAATAGAAATACATACCTTTTATATCAAGAAAAATACATTCGTTCGTTAATCCAGTCAAGCTCATATGACAAAACACATGCTTGTTGAAACATCAATAAAAATGCATATCTCAATCAAGTCTCCTCTTATGATCAAAACACAGACGGATCGAAATACAAACACAGCTAAAGACTTAAATGCAATATGAAAACGTCAAACGCAACATGGACAGTACGTCTTTTTTCTAATTATTGTTGGAGCATCACTGTTGGTCACTTTATACTTAAATAATATAGCATACTAAATCACTTCCACCCACCCTCAATACACACCAAAATAACACATAGGATTGTTAAAGCAACGCGTAACGACCAACCCCCTATTGACACAACTTGAAGAAAGTATCATAAACAATGGCGATATGCATCAAACTTCTTTTTTTGCATACGGTTATTTACTCACAAGAAATATCAGTGATTTATAAGTCAAACATAAACATAGAAATACCTTAATAAGCCTACTAATTGTGACAACGTCCAGCAAACTTGGGTTCAGTCAACAATGTCAGCAATTATAAGTCAACATGATTGGTCTCTCAATAATATTCAAGCACACTCGGCACAACCTGATTATATTTCATAAACATGATAAAGTAATACTCATTCTTACTTAAAGAGTCTTAAACAGAAAAGGTTTACTCACTGGACAGTGTAAAAGAGATAGGTAGCAAATCTTACCATAATAGCTCTGAAATCTTAAGCAAATATTTGAAATACAGGAAGAATCAACTGGTTGATTAGAGGAATAATCAATGGTGCAGCTGAAACCCCCACTTCCTGCCTTCTCCTGCATCGTACTCCCTTTGTTATAATTTGTACAGCGAAAATTGTGCCTTGATTAACACCAATTTTAAAATTATAAAATTGGAAGATAAATGCGTAAATAACTATACCTATGTTACAGCTGCCAGAGCAAATAAAAAGGTGGAAATCGTACCCAGGCAAGGAGCTAACTGTTGCTCTTTGTTCAATATCATGAATCTGTATTCTGTACGCATATACTTCTTAATTTGACATAGAAGAGTGAAACTGATACGATTTGTACCATATCGTGAATTAGGATAAAGAAGCTTTCCAATTCCATGCAGCCAACGTCAGAATTTGTTATCCATTAATTCTCTTTGCCTTCACATATGGTAGGGTTGCTCTAAAACAATTTATTAATGGGAGTGTCAGAAAGTATTTAATACAACTTAATCCACAGACCAAAATAACTCCAAATAAATTTGTTGAAAACAACAGACATTCAACAAATGTAAACTCAATTAGATCTTTCGCAAACAGCAAATATAAAAATTGGCAAGTGGAATTCCCACACGGTATGTATTCTGTTCAATATGAAATGCACCTTATTTTCATTTAGTAAGAGTTGGTTGGATCCCAAAGTCAAAATCAAAGCTGTATGCAGGATCCGCCATTAAAATAACGAAACTAGAAAAGGCAACCATAGCCGTATGTAGGAATGATTTGTGATCTTAATTGGTACGTTTTCTTATTTAAACGAACGGTATTTTTAATTGGTATAATTTCTTGTTTAAGGTTGATTGCTGATTGAACAATTACATATCAATGATACAGCTTTACCTTTTAACAGTACCAAACATTAAAATATGGTTGCTAGTTGGTATCCATCAAAATAAACAAGAAGTGTTTTATGAGATAGTAGCTGACATTTATGTCTTTTAGAAAACATGGTAAGTATCTGGTTGAATCTACTCTTTATTTAATTTTGTGTGCTAAACGTACATATGATCGGGTCATTTGAATTGTTATAGTCATCTATGTTGGGGCCACTTTCATTAATAAGCACCTGATATAGAAAGATGTTTCTTCTAACCCCATTCACATTGAAAACACAATTATTTAACATAAAATTGATATTTGATGCATGGCAAAAGTAAAAAAACTCATGTACTTTGCCCATCTAAGAAAATAGGATGGTGTTTTTACGAAGAATATCTGCTTAGCAACAAAATCCCACGTAAAAGAAGCTGACTGATTTCTCATAAAATTTGGATGACATTTGAAATGGAAATGTGTTAGTTTGAATTGTGCATCCTATTAATCACAGTATTTATATTGACCATTTCAGACTATCCAAACATTTTTAAACAAAAAAAATGATAACAAAGCATATTACTGTTGTATTTTCAAAACATATAATTTAATTATCTCATTATGAAAAATTATTTTCCTGTCTACTAAATTCTTTTGTTAAAGCGCACATCATGTTAGTACTAACAAACATAATCCAAAAACTTAGGTCTAGATTCTTTTTTCTTCCCAAACATCATAAGAATATAAAAATACCAAAATTTTGAATTGTATCTTTCATGTCTAAAAATTAATCCGACTACTTGATTCTTCTGTTGAATAGCACTGTGGAAATAAATATGTGAAGAAGAATTTTTTTTTTGAAAAGATAAAAGGCCCAAGGCCTGCTTTGATTAAAAATACCGTTTACATAACAGCTAACACCCTAACACAGATGACAAAATGAAAACACCAGAAACCCTAACCGCAATTTATCTCTAGAGAAAAGCTTGTTTCGCTCCAAACCAGGTGAACATATATCATTATCACCAACAACTTTACCACCAACATCAAAATCATCACCCAAACCAACTAAAGACTCAATCCAACAAATAGATTTACTTATAGATGATAATAGAGGAGTTAAGGGGTGCTTACCTAAATCAGATCGGCAATCCATAATAGGGGCAGCCAAGATTGACGAATCAATTTCATTGAGTAAGGCAAAGAAAGGACTAGCTCGCAAAGGTGGATCATTTTCAAGGGCAGATGCCAAGACAGCCTCGGAACAAGCAATAGCAATACCATCTATTAGAGCCAAAACATGGCGCATCACACCAGAAGCAGACAGCTGAGCAACGATGGGCGGAGGCTCTGACACACTGACCAAAGGAGATGAACAGTTGAAAAGCCAACCAGAACATGTTAGAGACTCACAATCTGATTCAAGATCTAGGGCAAACTTGGTCTTCTTCTTCATCAGTATTAGAAGAGCCTAGGTGATGTAGGGAGACAGAGGGAAGGTGGAGGAATATCAGGCAGAGATGAAGTTAGACGAACGAGGAAGAAGAGGAAAGTGATGCCGATTCCAAATTTGTACCTATCGCCATTTGGGGAAAGTGGATCTGGCGAAGGAATAGTGAATGGGTGAGGAGATGGTAAAGACGAAAATGGGGGAAGAGGAATATAAAATAATGGAATGGAGCGATTTGGATTGGAGCCAAAATTTAGAGGAACGGAGCCAAAAATTTTAAGGAGCGTGGCCAAAAAAATTTAAAGAGCCGAGCGAAAAAATAGTTAACCAGAAGAAAAAAATCCTTTATGTATATCTAGACTTTTAATTGATTAAATATAAAATTATTAAGTATAAAATTAAAAGAAAACCTTTATAGTAAATTATTAAGTAATAATTATTAAAATTATAAATTGATTAAATATAAAATATTAAACTTTGATTATTAAGTATTAATTATTAAAAGTTAATTATTAATTATTAATTATTTAATAGTAACTTTTAATATTAATTATTAATTATTTAATAGTAACTTTTAAGATTAATTATAAATTATTTAATAGTAACTTTTAATATAAAATATTAATTAACGTAAAATTGGCATCGGTTAAAACGGGCATTTTATGACCGTTGTAAAATTGACACCTATTACAACGGGCATTTTTAGCCCGTTGTAAAATTGGCACCTATTACAATGGGCGTTTTGAGCGTTGTAAAATTGCACCTCTTACAATGGGCATTTTGTGACCGTTGTAAAATTGGCATCTATTACAACGGGCATTTTGTGAACGTTGTAAAATCGGCATCTATTACAACGGGCATGAAAGAACCGTTGTAATAACATTCTATTACAACGGGCAGTCATTGCACGTTGTAAAAAGGGCGTTGTACAGGGCATCTATTACAATGGTCCGAAATCGACCGTTGTAATAGTCATCTATTACAACAGGCAGCAAATGCCCGTTGTAAAATGGGCGTTGTAATAGGGTATTTTTGTTGCAGTTACATTTCCTTTTTAACAAGTATTTAGCTACGGTTTCCACTTTGTTTATACATAACTCTAGATAATTTATCTCAATAATTGTATATAACATTTTAATCATTATCTACACATTTTTCAGTCGACTATTTATGTGTATTTATTTAATCAATTTTCTACGTATATTCAAGGTTAATAGAATCAAGTATAGGTAAATTCAAAAGGATGTGCACATTTACCTTTTTTTATTAAAATCAATACAAATTTGTTACATAAAGTCGGCTCTATATAATTAGGGGTATATTCAATCCGATTTTACCCTTCCCTCCCAAATTACAATAATTAGGGGTTTTTAATCATTTTGATTCATAAGTATTTTAAATAAAAACATTGGTTCAAGTTTAAAAAAATATATCATATTTTTAGTTCTAAAAAGGTATATAAATGAAAATTAACTACTTATCTATAAAATAATCATCTCGAAGATAAACCCGTTCACCTTAATGGGTTGTACGAAAAAATCCCTTTTTCCTAACCTGATTCGAATTGTTGTCCATGTTCATCTATTCCTTGATTTGTTCATGCTTCTCCTTCTCTTTCTCTTCCAATTTGACTCTATTCCTCTCTCTCTCTTTTAATTTGATTTATCTTCGTTTATTTTTAATTTAGAAATTTAGAAAAGAGAATAGAAAATGATATCAAGATTTGAGAAATTTTGAGGAGGACAAAAAAGAAAATAAAGTATAGAATTAGAGAGGCGACAACTAGGGTTTAGAATGAAAAAAGTGAGGGCTACGACTTTATTATACTTGAAAACTAGGGTTATTAGGCTAAATTCCAAAATTAACATTTGCGGAAATGCCCCTAGGTCTAATTTATGCAAATTTTGACTCGTTTTATCAATTTTGATAAATTATATATGTTTTCTAACTGTAAATGACATTCTGAATGCAATGGAATATGAGGATTGATTCCAACATTTGTGGAACTTTATTATTTTATTCTTTTATGTAAAATTACATTTTTACTCTTATTAGTGTTTTAATTTATTGTTAAAATTTCCAAGGTGTTACATTCTCCCCTTCTAAAAGGATTTCATCCCTGAAATCTTCAAAGATATAAAAAAGTAAATCGCTCATACAACCAATATCTACAGCCATCTACTCAACTATCTACTTGCAAACATTGTCCTTAAATTTGAAATTTCTAACACAATGTGTAAATATAGGTATAAAATTCATATGAAAATATAGATAAGATAAAATTAGGCAGTCTCGTGAACTAGTTGATCTCTAGAAATGTAAGTGGTTATGCCATCTATCCAAAATGTATGCAATGCCCTATATACTTGCAATTCTTTATGGTGAGCAACCACTCAATATATATGAAAAAATACGACAACTATTATACATATAACTTATGCAATGAAATAGACAAGGTGATGTAAGTCATAACCCAACAAGAATATATTAGCCTATATGTGCAACATAATTAATAAAATACATCCATAGCAACCATCATACAAAACATAACCTAATGTCACATTCACATCCATGCCTAGCATCCAAACACACCTACCTATGGAATTTACTAAGCTAAATACTATGTGTACAAGTAATCATACTGGTTTAAATAGAAATGTATCAGAAAAGAGGTATAAATAGGTAGCTCGAATTTTCTCCTTGGGCGCCCAAGTACTGTTTGCTAGACCGTCACCCCACTGGAATCTTGCCTATCTAATTACTTTATTATGGAGTCTCTTTGTCCTATTGTTAATAATGCGGGTAGGTGCACGATGAATAAGAAACTTTTCTCCACTTTGACTTCTTCAAACTGACTAGGCTCGACCACACTAGCCGAATCATGTAGACACTTCCGCAAGTGTGACACATGGAAGACATTGTGAACTCTCGCTAGTTTTTTTAGGAAGCTCCACTCTATAATCTAATTTCGCTACTCTCTCCTAGATCGGAAAAGGCCTTACAAACCTCGACGCTAGCTTTCCCGAACAACCAAACCTTATAACATGTCTAAGTGGTGAGACCTTCATAAAAACAGTATCGCCCATTGCGAATTCCAACTCTGTGCGTCTCCTGTCAACATATGATTTCTGTCTATCCTATGCAGTTTTCATCCTTCTATGGATCAACTCTACTTCTTTAGAAGTCTCACTAATTATGTCAAGTCCAAGAATAATCCTATCCACTGTGTCCCACTAACATATGATGGAGATCTACGTAGCCTACCATAAAATACCTCGAACAGTGCTATCCCAGTACTTGCTTGATAGCTATTATTATGTACAAACTCTACTAACGACAAGTGATCCTCCCAAGAACCTCCAAAATCGAAGGTATATATATGCACTACTCTTCCAACACTCGACTCACCATTTCAGTCTGCCCGTTCATTTGTAGGTGATAGACGGTGCTCAAATTTAGTTCAGTGCCTAAGGTCTCCTGAAGACTCCTCCAAAACTCACTAGTGAAAAGTGGATCTCGGTCATTGATAATGCTAAAAGGAACTCCATACAAACGAACCATCTTCCTCATGTATAAGGCCTCCAAAGATACAAGTGTGTCCTTGTACTCCTATCCATAATAAAATGAGCTCATTTGGTCAGTCGATTGATTATAAGCCAAACACTCTCATTCTCCTTCTAGTCCTAGGTGGTCCGTCAATGAAATCCATAGAGATGTCTCCCATTTCCACTATTGTAATATCCCTAATTTTTATTGCATATTCTTTAAATATTTAGTTATGCGATAATTAAATGGGAAGTTGAAAATATGGGATTTGCTAAATTAATTAAGTAATAAATGTGAGTTGGCCTTAATAAATGTAATGAAGAGAACGATTTAAACTAACTAAAACATAAATACAAATATAAATGGGTAAAAGAGGAAGAGAAGATATACCACCCTCTCCTCTTTCCCTTATTCATTTAATTTCATTTACATTTACCAAACTAGAAACACAAAGAAGAGGTTGGACACCATTAATCATCATTTTCAACTAAGAATAAGGAGAAAGTTAGGGACAAAAGAAGTTAAGGCAAATTTCAACATTTCAACAAGATCAAGATGAATAATATGCATCCGTCTCTTTATGTTTTGATGTGTTTGGTTCCAACTTAATGTAGATCTGAATTTTGATTGATTGTTTATCATGCACGTTAAATGAATAATCATGTATGTGAATGAATGATTATTATTTGAGAATTTATGGAATTTTCCTAAAGGGTTTTAATATGAAAAACTAAGTTTTTGATCTCCAAATGTTCTAAAATTTTGATATGATGTTTATAATATTAAGTTTGAGATGGGTATTTAATTTCATAATTTTTGGAATTATTATGAAATTTCTAAGGAAAAAATGGTTGATTTTAGTATTTAATCATTTAAAATTTGTGGAATAATTATTTTAACCTAAAATTTTAATATATCGGTGAAAAAATAATTATTGATTTTTTGGAATATTTGGGGTTTTTTTCCAAGTAATTACAATCATATATAAATTATTTTGTGTAAAAAGGGCTTATGTGTAAAATGTAATAAATGATATAATTTAAGGAAAATTATTTTTGGAAAATATAAATAAGTTTTCATTTTCGAAATTCTGCAAGAGTTCTAAAAAGATTTATATTGGCCAATAAAATATTGAAAATAATCTTGGTTTGGTAAAATGTTCATACTTTCATAGGCAAAGAATCAGTTTTTGGAAAGAATTATAAAAATGCCATTATAACTCATGAAAGCCATCACTTTAACCCATGATAGTTATTACTCATGATAGTTATCTTTTTCTAGCCTTTAGAAGCTTACTTTGATAACACACAACGACTATTGCTTTAACATGCGATGACTATCTATTTTAAAATATGATGACCATTGTTTTGCCAACCCACAAAAGCTATGTATTTTGACCTACAATAGCTTTGTTTTGTTAACTCGCGAAGGCTATAATATTATTTACTCATAAAAGCTTTGTTCCATCTACCCTCGATGTCTTTGTTTAACCAATTCATGAAGACTACGTTTCTAAAAGGCATGATGACTATACTTTTCAAGGCGTGATGACTAAGTTATTTTATAAAGGTATAATGGCTTTATTTTGTTAAGTCACAATGACTATATTTTGTTAAGGCATGATGGCTACATGGAAGTCAAATGAGAGCTATTTCCAAGACTTAATAGCTATGTTTTTACTTTCATAAGCTATACATATGTTAAGATACGAAAGCTATGATTTTTAGCATGCAAGGGCCTATATTTTTAACGTATGAAAGTATGTAATTTATCAAGGCGCGATACACTATATTTTGTTTTCATTCAAAAGCATGAGATAATACACGATATAGAAAGGAAAGATAGCTATTTTATAATACTCGGAAGGTTTTCAACTTTATGTCGGGTTAAGATTTGCTGAAACAAAAATGAAGATTTCGTTTAATATTTTACGGGTATTCAAAGGAAAGAAAGAATGTTTAACCTATTTTTAAAGGAGTTTTATAGGGAGGGTTATTACTTGGAATAAGTAATTTTTTATATAAATAGGTTATCCCATTGAACATATATTTTGATGATTGCAAATGTATTATATGTTAATCTTTGTGTCTTGATCAGTTACCATTGCATATGATAAATTGTTGACATACTCACCTTTATGTTAACTACTTCACCCATTTTGACCTTAGGGACCTGGGAACTGATGACCAGTTAGGGTTGTTCCAATAGTGGATATGGTCAGACTTAAACTCATGAGTAAGTGGAATTGCATTAAGGAGATTGAGAAGATAAAATTGTGTTAGGATATGTAACGACCCGCCTTTTCGACTCCCAAATGTCGATACTAATATATCCACATTATTCAGGTGTCGACCACCCAAGTGCCAGAAAGACAAATTGTTAGGGTAAATAAAAAAAGAATAAGGAAGAAAGAACATAATATCAGAATCTCATAGGAGAACGATAACATATAATATCAAAAAACAATATAAACTATCACTCTAAGATACATAGCATTTCAGAGTTACAATCCTACGTACTATCACCAGCCTAGACAGTTGTAATAACCTGTCCTTACAAATGTTGATATATACTAGTGTAGTGGAAATAAAATATTGCAGTAGGCAAATGTAAGCATTCAACTCGTGTCTCGAAGCTTCAAAGAATATCAACGAAAACCTAACTTTCTCAAACTGCTTGAAAGAGCACCCGAAGAATTAAGGGAAACATAAAACCACGAGTCAGACATAAGTCTAGTATAAGAAACTTAAGAAATATGTGGTCAGCATATAATAGTACATTCAGGACCACCCAGACCACCAGAACGGTTTTCCCCTTAGAAGAACCAAACCCATCTAATAAGTACATATGGTGATATAATAAATAATGTCTAGGGTATAGAATATAAACTAGAAAATAGTTGTGCTGCTTGCATCTCGCAACACAACAATCTTAGAAGTATGACTAAAACTGCTAAGGTACGTTCGTATATGGATTTCTGTTCGAGGTGCCCTTAGTACATCGAGGCGTACCTACTGACAACGGTCAGAATCTACCTTCCAAAACCACGTATATCTCTGGATAAAATATACCACTAAGAAAACAAAGATGGTCGCCCGAACACATGATACCGAATACCATCAACTTCCGCTAGCAACAATTGAATGCTTCCCTAGATACGTGGGGTTAATGTACCCTTCTAGGTTCGCTAAACCCACCGGCTACGAGGCATACTCTAGTTTCTGTCATTTTAGATGGTGAAGTCACGTTCAACATCTCTCACACTAGTCTTCATCACTCGAATAGATCACGAATCTCTCTATGGATTCCGGCATAAGTCATACGACGAATGCTAACGCTGACTTCTCCCTTGGACTTAACCTTAGGAAAGATAGTTCAACTACATGGCATCCCATTCCACAAGCAATTCCAAAACATAGAACTTGTATATCAATTTTGAAATTGTTTTTGGTAATTAGTACACATATTCGATCTCGGACACTTCAAAACTAAATCAATGAAAATCACTATTCAAATCTGGTTCTTTAAGAAGTAAATGAATGATACTAATGAGTCCTTCCTGGGGATCTCGGATATATACATTCGATTCTATGAATGAGTCCTCCCAGGGGGATCTCAAACCGTATCAATATGTGATGCTTACATATACTTCAAAGTATAATTGGTCAAATTTGATAGTCGATTAATCGACTATTAAATACAAAATGAAAATAATCACATAGGAAACCAAGTCTCGTATACTTATCACATTTTTGACTTTCTCAACTTATACTACCCCTCGGTCAAGAGTGCCAGTAGGTTAGAGCACCGTTTGCTTCTAAACCCTACTTGAACATCATTCTTAACTCTCACAGACAGAACAAGTCTACTTTTTCAGCTACTAGTGCTAAGTATATGATTAAAATAAACAAGTAAACACACAAAGCATGATTATGTCATATAAGCGATTTCTATCACCTTTTTATTTAGTTTAATTCTTTTATTAATTAAAACCTCTTCGTAAATACTTGTATATATATATATATATATTTAATACACCTTTCCAGAAGATGTATGCACATATACTACTACTTCACTATTTATTTCTACTCTTTCACTATTAATTTCTACTCTTTCACTATTCATTTCTACTCGTTTCAATACTGAGAAATGTATCCATATTCTTATTCCAAATGGTACAAGAATATTCACAACTCTTAAACAAGATTTTGCATTTCCAAAAGTATAATTAAGTGTGTTTAAAAATGTTATTAAAACATTGTTAATATAAATCGAAAACCATTTTATACTTAACATATCTTTTAAACCATTCTTCTTAAAGATCTAGTTATTTTCAAAAGTATATTTAAATGGGTTAAAAATAAATGTTGCTTAAACATCGTTACTCTGAACACAAAACCACTTTACACTTAGTATTACCTGTAAAACATCATTTTTAAAGATCTAAGTATACTTATTAACACGATAATGTACTTTTGATTAACTTCTCAAAACCATTTATTATAACCAAGTGTTATAATCAAAACCACCTTTATTCTTTTATAAATACTTTACTTAACTTTTCTAAACTTATATATATAGACACACTTTAAAAATACTTATAAATAGGTTTTAAATACCCTTATAAAATATTACATAAAAATAACTAACTTATAATTTACTAAAAACCTTTTATTTTAAATTCTACAAAAGAAACCTTTTTCTCTAAAAAATCATATTTAATTATAAAAAAAATATTTAAAATTCTGACTTTTTTTCATACTCTAATCCATGTTATTATACTTCCCTAAAAAGATTCCACAGATATAATGAATACTAAACCATTTAAATCATGAAAACTAATTAAAATGTCACATTAAAACAAAACAATGCAACAAACCCAGAAATGCCAGTAGATCAAAGACATCATTTATAAGTGTTGTAGATAGTTCTAGACAGAGAACACTTAAGAAAAGCATCGAAAGTTTGATCAGTTTTTTCTATCCAAACGATTGATTCAAGGTCTAATTATTTTATAATAAGAAGTATACTTATAGTAGATAATAACCATGTAAAGAAATTTCAGTACCTTCGGTATTGGTTTTGATGACAACAACCGTATGACATTATATAAAATATAGATACTAATGTTTTTATCAAGTATATATTGTATATACTGCAATATATTAGACAGGTGTTGATTAAGAAGACTATACAATATCAAGAGCAGATTCAAGAGACTGATATAGAGATTCAAGAGTTAGAAATTGAATACTCATGAGTATTGAAGAAATCAAGATATTTAGATAAGTTATAGAGTCGTAGATCAATTTTAAAACCTTGATAGCACTTCTTTGATCTCTCTCTCTTCATTTTTCTTTTCAATAGTTTTCGAATATTCTTAATTTCAAAAATGATTTTTAAGAATCTTTGTTTCCAGAATGATCTTTCAAAAAATAATAAGCTTTCAAATTATTTCTTATTTCTTATTTTTGATTTTATTTTACTGTATTTTGAGTAAATTAAGTTTTTAAATATTTTATATTTTGACATATACTTTTAAATCTACTATATCTTGTTATAGTTTAAATTTGATACTTTCTAAATGTTTATAACATTTATTATGACTTTAATTTTAAATATATGTTTACTTATATTTTATTTATTATTTTGTTTCAAATGAAATTTATATTTAAATTCTTTATATACTAAAAAATATTTCAAAATAATTTGAACAAAGTTTTCTTAAATTTTAATATGATTAGAGTATGTATAAACCATGTTTAAATGATTGTACAAAGTATCAAAATATTTTACAAAACCTAATATATTCAAAACAAAATTTAAAAGAGTTTTCAAATTTTCAAAGAGTATGTTGAAATACTCTAACCTAATATGTCGACATATGGACCGTACCTTTCAAAATTTTAAATGGAAGCGTCTTTTCGTCGTATCTCTTCGTGAATGGATATGACTGTCGTTTCTCTATGAATTAGGGTTAAACCAACAAAATTTGACTGACTACTCTCTTATATTTCTCTCCTATATTTACTCTCTTGTTTTATGAATTAAATTATACTCAAACTCTTCTCAAATTTAATCAAAATCAAATCCAAACTCCATTAATTTAATTCTCTATTGATTACTCTCTGATCTCTATAATCTCTCTCACTCAAATCATGATCAAAGTGCTATTCAAAAGGTTATATGATCATTTGTACTCAAGATCAAGAAACTGAGTTTGTAAAATCTATCAAATCATAATTTTATACTTTATGGTGTGCTTGGTGTCCTTGAAATCCGAGTGGGTGTGCTTGTCTCTGGTCTGAATCAAGTGTGTGCGTGCTTGATGTCCTGAAATCCAAGTGGGTATGCTGATGTCCCATCCGAATTTAATGAGTGTACCCAGAGCTCGTAAAATCTGGAGGGTGTGTCTCATAGCCTTGAAATCAAGGTTGTATTGACTTTGATATTTGAAAAGAAATCTGTACAGGACTGGATGTAGGGTAACTCCAAACCAGTATAAAAATTCCTACTCTTTACTCTTTACTTTTTAATTTTACTGCATTTATATATGACTGTGTTTGCATATATGGTTGTTGATTCTGCATTGTTTAATTATAATCTTAAAAGAATTTAAAGAAGATTTATAAAAATCAGTAAACACTATTCACCCCCCTCTATTGTTAAATTAGCCTTAAGATTCATCTTTCGCAATCGTACATTTGGTATCAAAGCATTGGTTTCCAAAGTATTCATAATCTTGATTTTTTAAAAGTTTTAATGGCTAACAACACTGTTAGTAATACTACTAATAACACTATTAGTTCACTTGTTAGTAACTCATTTATTGAAGGACTAGACCACCATTTTTTAGTGGCAGTAATTACATATATTGGTCATGTAGAATGAAAATATAGCTACAATCAATTGGTCTGAATATTTGGAATATCACACCAGAATGAATACATTGAGCCCCAGACCGATTTTTCACAATGGGCTGCTGACCAAATGGCATTTGCACAAAGTAATTCTAAAGCCATGAATATTTTGTTCCGTTCATTATATAGGAATGAGTTCAATAGAGTGTTTATTTGTAAGTCTGGATTTGAAATATGGAGTACACTGCAAGTTACACATGAGTGCACTAGTAAAGTTAAACAAAGCAAAATTTATATACTAACCATTCAGTTTAGATTATTTAAAATGAGTCCAAATGAGTCTATTTTTGATATGTGTAGTAGATTTCAAGATATAGTACATTCACTGGTTGCATTGGGTAAAAGTTTTTCTGAAGAGGATCAAGTTAGAAAAATCCTCAATTCACGTACTCCTGAATGTGGTCAAAAGATCTTGCGATTGAAGATGCTAATGGCATTAGCACTCTAAAAATTGAAGAGTTAATTGGTAATTTAATGTCATTTGAAGCATAAATGCAAGGCAGGAGAGAAAGCAAGGCAATAGAGAAGAAATCCATCGCTTTCAATGCCACAACGAATGATCTGGATTTTGACAATGACGATGAAGAGGAAACCACCTTCATGACAATAAATTTCTGAAAATTTCTAAAATACAGAAAAATGAATAATCTCAGGAGAAATGATAATTAAAATCCAAGAAGTGGAAGGGGAAGTCAAAATGCTATTAGATGTTTTAATTGCAATGAACTTGGCCATATGGAAAGCGACTGTCCACATCTAGAGAAACCGAAAAACTCACCAAATACTGATTTGTCCAAAAAAAGTAGAAGGGCTTATACTGTTACGTTGAATGATTCAAACAATTCCTCAAGTGATAATGAACCAGATATAGAGAATGTCAATATGTGCTTCACAATAATAATAAATTCGGAATAGTTCGAAGAAATGGATCAAAAATAGGTACATGTTTAAAATTTAAAATTTTAATTTTTTAATAGAATTTTTGATTGCTTTTGATTGTTAGGAATAACCTATAGATTAATAGTAATATTTGATGAATATAGTATGGATGTGTGTGTGTGTATTAATATTTTATATTTTAATTTTGAATTAAAATAGTATAATATATATTTAAAATAACTTTTAAATCCTTTGCTGTGTATATATATTAGTAATAATTATAGAATAATTATATATATAGGAATCTCTAATTCAATCCCTCCTTTTGAAAATCACATGATGTACGTCGACATACTTAATATGTTTATGTCGACATATGCACTCAGATTTTTAAATTCAAATTAAAAATTTGAATTTTCCTCCACCTTTTCACCAACCCCAATGTCCTGAAAAGGTGTCTCTTTACCAGAGAACATGTCCATTAATTATCTATTTAATTATACTATCTCCATCCATTCATTTCACTTTCATTTTCACATTCAAAAATTCATTATCTTTCTTATCTCCTCAAACTATCCTTCAATGGCTTCCTCAAGCAACACTCCATCAACCATAAGGCTTTCTAAAAAAACAAAAGGCTTTGTTTTTCATGGCAAAGAAGCCATACAAGCCTAAGTATATGTGTTTTGGAAAATTCTCTTCCGAAATATTTGCTATTTTTGATGATTTTCCCACTTATGATCTTTATAATCTTTGTTTGAAAAGTGGATTCTTGGTTTAATAGATGCTTCCAAAAATGATTTTGTATGTTATCCAAATTTGGTAAAAATGTTTTCTGCAAACTTAAAAGGAAATTTTATGAGGGAAATGGCAAAGAAGTGTGGAGTAGAGTCAAAGGGGCACAAATTATTTTAAATTGCAAAATTTTCGGTCAAATTCTTGGATGTAAATCAAGTGGAATGGATCTTTCTTATTTTAAAATTGATATTCAAAATCGTGAAGTTTTTTATGATATTTTTGAAAGTGATGATGATTTTGAGTTCAAAAACAAAAATTTGTGTCCTAAACAAGAATTTTAAGTCTTCTTTTACAACAAAGTATAACTCTGAGAAGCAGAAATTATACTAACCCGACTCAAAAAGTTTTCAAATCTCTTTTTGCCATTTATGGTCACTACGACATAAATTGGTCACAATTTATTTTAGATGAACTTTTTCCTAAGAATCTCTCTAGGCATGAGAACACACTATTTCATAGTGTGCATCTTACTAGAGTATTCACATATTTTGGTGCTGACCTAAAAGGAGAGGAAATCATTCCTCGAGAACTTTTCAACAAGGCTAACATCTCTCTCATGCATCCATATTCGAGCCTTATGGAACATTTGTGGAAAAGGAACAAGGATTGGCTTGGAAAGAGGCACATGAAATAAGGGAAGAGGAGGAAGAGGAAAAAATAAATGGAAGTCAAGGAGGAAGAACAAGAAGAGGAAGAAGATACTTCATTGGAAAGTATCGAATGCCATCTCATCCTTCCAACTCAGATCTTCTCAAAAATCAAGAGAAGATTGTCTTCAACCAAAAGAAGCTTAAGTGATCTTTTTCTAAGAAATTCACTTCTCTTTCCAACAAAGTAGACAAATGCTTTGGAAAGATCATTCGAAAGTTTAGTGGAAAAGCTTTATCTACTTCTTCCTAGTTGTTTCTCTAAGTTTTTCTAGTTTCTAGTTTGGATTGTTCTAGTTTCTACTCTATGTATCGTTTATGTTTATCTTTGAATTTCATGTAATCTTACTTTATTATCAATGAAATCTTATTTCTTGCTATTAAACATTGTTATTTGTCTCTGGAAAGTCATACAAGTATAATAGTGTACTCAAATACAATAGTATAACAAAATAAGATAGTTTCGAAATTATGGAACATATGTCGACATACGCCTACCATGTATGTCGACACGCAATGGCCAAATTTCAAAAAAAAAATTAAATTTAAAAATAAAATAACTACCAAACATCTATTCATTTTAAACGACATCTTACCCCTATATATACCCATTCACTCCAGAAAATCATTATTTTCAACCTCTTTTCTTCTCCCTTTTCACTTATAAACATTTTTTTTAAATTGGCTTCTTCACACCAGAAATTGTGTGAAAATATTGAATAAACTCTACAATCGTTCAAGAATATACTTACTTTCATTCTTAGAAATCAAAGGCACTTAGAACTGAGTCAAATGCAGATGATTAAAGAGCAAGAAAAACATTTTGACGTCATTCAAGGGATGATTTCTTCTGTTATCAAAGATGAATAAACCAACAATCCTGATACTACCATAAACAAAGACAATGAAGATTGGAATGCCATCAAAGTGGATCCAATTTGCAGTTTTGATGGTTAGATAAAAGTTCCTAGGGATGTCTAAAATTAATTGGTTAGTCTTAATATATGTATATATAAATCTAAATATTAATATACTACATAGTATGGATTGGTGTGTATAAACTTATTGGCTTGGATTAATGTGTTTGATTGGATTGCTTTGTTTGATTTGTTTGATTTATATTGGTTTGAATTAACTGAATGTATGTAATGGATTTGTGTGATTAATAAAAATGGTTTGTGTTATCACTTATTACTTTTATATATCATATAGTACCTTAGGTAGGGGGAGTTTTTTTGGTTAGATTTTTGTTGATGACAAAGGGGGAGAAATATATAAATTCTAAGCACAGATTAAAAGGGAGTTTAGTAACTTAGTGGGAGTTATAACATATTTTATTACATGGTTGTCATCATCAAAAGGGAGAGATTGTTGGTACATTAGGCATTTGGTTTTGATGACAACAACCATATGGCATTATATACAATGTAGATACTAATGTTTTTATCAAGTTATATATAGCATATATTGAAGAATATTAGATAATTGTTGATTAAGAACACTGTACAGTATCAAGAGCAGATTCAGAAGACTGATATAGAGATTCAAGAGTTAAAAATTGAAGACTCATGAGTATTGAAGAAATCAAGATATCCTAAAAAGTTATAGAGCCATGGATTATTGTCAAAGCCCCTATATCACTTCTTTAATCTATCTCTTCATTTTTCTTTGTAACAGTTTTCAAATATTCTGAATTTCAAAATTGATTTTTAAGATTCTTTGTTTTAAAAATGATCTTTCAAAAAATAATAAGCTTTTAAATGATTTCTTATTTTTGATTTTATTTTATTGTATTTTGAGTAAATTAAGTCTTTAAATATTTTATATTTTTAAATATACTTTTAAATCTATTATTACTATAGTTTAAGTTTTATACTTTCTAAATGTTTATAACATTTATTATGACTTTAATTTTAAATATATGTTTACTTATATTTTATATATTATTTTGTTTCAAAAGAAATTTATATTTAAATTCTTTATATGTTAAAAAGTACTTCAAAATAATTTTAATAAAGTTTTCTTAAGTTTTAATATGATTAAAATATGTATAAACTATGTTTAAATGATTGCACAAAGTATCAAAATAATTTACAAAACTTAATATATTCAAAAAAAATATTTAGAAAGAGCTTTTTAAATTTTCAAAGAGCATGTCGACATACTCAAACCTCATATGTCGACATATTGACAGTAGATTTCAAAAAATCAAATTTTAAATGGAAGTGTCTTTTCGTTGTATTTCTTTATGAATGGATGTGATTGTTGTTTCTCTATAAATAGGAGTTAAACCAATGGAATTTGGTTAACTACTTTCTTATATTTCTCTCCTCTTTTTATTCTCTTGTTTTCTAAAATAAATCATACTCAAACTCTTCTCAAACTCAATCAGAATCAAATCCAAACTACATTGATTTGGTTCTCTATTGATTACTCTTTGATGTCTACCATCTCTCTCACTCAAACCACGATCAAAGTGCTATTCAAAAGGTTATAGGATCATTTGTACTCAAGATCAAGAAACTAAGTCTGTAAAATCTATCAAACCATACTCTTATACTTTTTGGTATGCTTGGTGTCCCTAAAATCCAAGTGGATTTTCTTATGTCTTGTCTGAATCAAGTGGGTGTACCTGGTGTCCTAGAAATCCAAGTGGGTGTGCTAGTGTCTCGTCTGAATCCAGTGAGTGTACCCTGAGCTCGGAAAATATGAAGTGTGTGTCTCATAGCCTTTAAATCGATATTGTATTGACTTTAGTATTTGAAAAAAAATCCGTGTAAGAAATTATACAGGACTGGACGTAGGGTAACTCTGAACCAATATAAAAATTCCTGGTGTGATCTCTCCAACTCTTTACTTTTTACTTTTATTGCATTTATATATGTTTGTGTTTGCATCTGTGGTCGTCGATTCTGCATTGTTTAATTATAATCTTAAAAGAATTTATAAAAGATTTATAAAAATCAATAAACACTATTCATCCCCCTACTAGTGTTAAATTAGCCTTAAAATCCATCTTTCGCAATCCTGTATGAAACCCTAAGAATGTCTCTCATATTAACTTTAAAAATCGCCAAATACAAGGCATTTTCAAAGTGCATCCGTAGCGACTGATTCTCTTCTAACTGTAAACTTCGTTCAACCAGTTCTATAATTTTTTAAACTTGATATTCTTAAAGTACATATATTTTACATGTTAAAACAACAACGAAACCCTGAGGATGTCTTCCAAAATTAACTTTACAAATCGTCGAACATAAGGCATTTTCAAAGTGCATCAAAATGACCTTTTCGCTTCTAACTTTCACGACTTTGTTTCACAAATTATAAAACTTTCCAAACCAATTCCTTATTGTCCCATACACTATTATAATTGTAAATAACAACCAAAATATATACATTTCCAATCTATTCACAAATAAACAATTTGAACAAGTTTAAACACAAAGGGATTCAAAGTGCTTTCATAGTGATTATATTATCGCTATATGGACCATTCTATATCCATTTCAATTTCAACACACAATCCAAACAACCATATCCATCACAAATCCCATAGTTTTCCTAGGATGACTATTAAACTTTCATTATTCTCATAGAGACTATTCATCTCCAACATGATGTAGACTATCGATCTCACATCCCATAGTTTTCCTAGGATGACTATGAACCCTTACTTGGCCTTTTAGTTCATTTTACCCACATGTATCTATTTAACTCATGTTACCCATATGTTTCTCTTTAATCCAGTATCCACATGTTTAACCTATATCTATTGGTGTCCCTAATTAAATATTTCCCCTTATAATTTAACATTTCAAAGTGACATACATTGGTATCCCCTAATGTTCCATGTCAAAGTTTATACTTATTAGTATCCCCAATGATAGTGTTGGAGACATAATTTAAATTAATATTGGTAACCCCAAAAATTTAAAGTCGAAACATATAACATATAGCTCTTTGCCATTCAAAATTTTTGTATAGGGTAATGTTAAATTTCATAATTTAAGATGGTATTGGTATCCTCAATGATGTCGTCGATGTGGAAAACATAAGGCTCTCCACCTTTAATAAAATTTACACACATGGGTTTAAACGACGTCGACCTCTACCTAAAGTCGAAGACATAACTTAAATTTCCTTTAAGTAAAAATCATTTCAAAAGTAATAACATTGATTCTCATAAAAATAGATGGCTCTCTGCAAAAACATAGGGTCTTCGACCCGCTTAAATATAGGTTTCTTTAATCCTTTTAAAATAGTTTGGATTTGCATTGATGTAGGTCTCTTCGACACTAAAGATAAATGGCGATATCCTTACCGAATAACATGAGGTTATTGACCTTGTTGAACAGCAACGACAAGGACCTCATCGCCCTTAAACCAATTTAGGAAATTCACTTCGGCTATCATGCCGCTAAACACACACACACACACATATGGTCGAAGTCATAACAATGAGCTTCGAAGACATCAAAATTAACAGCATGCGGCGTCATTTTAAAAACATGGACGACGTCTTCGACCTTAGTGAATTACGTAGATACCATACCGCCAATCTCGGGTTGCCGCTATGGTCCACTTCGACAAAGTCGAAGACATTACATAACTACTTATGTAGTTATCCTATGCTTACAACTTGGTCGATGTCGATGCTTACAAAGACCTTAGGCGCGACACCATTATAGATGCGAAGAGATCATAGGCGGTGTGGCATCAACGTAATTAATCAAAAAATTGATTTCTTACCAATTAAAGTAATTGCTTTTTACCTAATCCAATTTCATGTCCAATTCTCATTGGATAAAAAAAATTAACATGTTCTTTTCAAAGAAAAACTACCGCATGAGATTTGCAAGTTCCCAAAACAATTTTAAAATAATTAATCAATACCCTTAATTAATTAATCTTTTATACGCTTATCTAGCATAATAAATTCACAATAAATTGAAATCACTTGGAAAAAATCCCAAAAGTTCACGGAAATACGTGAATATCCTTCTCTTTACTATATAAAAAAAATTTGGGGCCAAAAACTATATTTAATCATTTTAAATATTAAAAACCCGAATTTAGCACATTTCCTCTCTAGGAAAATTCGTATAATATCCAAATAAATTTGAAAAATTATAATATTTAAAACCCATCTTCAAAATATTGTTTTACACCACATATCAAAAATTCAAGTTGTTTGGAGGATGAAAACCACAGATTTAACCCTAAACCCGATTAAAAAATTATTATAAAAATTCCAATAATATATCGTTCTATCCAAACAATATTAACTCAATCAACCATGGCATACATTATCAAAATTAACTCGAGTATTACCCATAATCAAGTTCAAGATTAACTATAAAGGTATTCATCTTAGATTTTTAGATGTAGGAGTTAAGATTGGTGTTGCTTTGATTTCCTAAGCTTGTTCTCTCTTGGAACCCTAGATTTTTCAACTTCCTATTGCTTGTTTAATGGCCAGCCTCTCTTTTCATTCCTTTGATTGTTTTGTTATGAATGATAAAAATGAGAATGAAAATGAGGGAAGAGGGTTTAAGGCAAAAGGTTTGGTCTATTCCTAAATTGCCTCTCTCATTCATTCTCTTAAATGTTTAGTCTTTAAAACAATTTTACTTAGTTTATTAAGGCACGACCTTATTAATTACCCAAATCTCATTTTTCTTAATTATTTACATTATTCTATTTAATCTATCTAATTAAATATCCTAAATAATGTTAAACAAAATTTAGGGGTGTTACAGCTCCCTTCTTAAAGAATTTCGTCCTCGAAATTCAATAAGGACTACATGACAAGCATATTAAACATGCAAACAATGCTAGTATATCCTACCAGCTATAAAGTCTGTATACCACAAATATAGAATGTACCCTCATAACAACTCAGGATAAGTATCCCTAATCTTGTCCTCTATCTTCCAAGTACAGTCTTTCTCGTTATCGTTCCACCGAACTTTCAACAACTTGACTATCTTGTTCCTTAACTTCTTCTCATCTCTCGCTATAACTCTAACTGGTTTCTTAACAAAAGTCAGATTCGGTTCTACTACTAAATCTTCCAATGCGGTCGGAGCAAAAGTAGCATCTGGATCATGCATATACTTCCAAAGATGAGAAACATGAAATACATTATGGCCACCTACCAAACTGCTCGGTAACTCTACTCGATACACAAGCTTTATGATCCTCTCTATAACTGGGAACGGTCCAACGTACCTAGGTGCCAATTTCCCTAACTTTCCAAAACGTACCACAACCTTCATCGGTGATACTTTAATAAAAACATGGTCTCCATCTGAGAATTCTAGATCCTTACGCCTCTTATATGCGTAACTTTTCTACCTTGACCGAGCTTCTCTCATCCTGTCCTCAATTAACTCAATCTTCTCAGTGGCTTCTCTCACCATATAAGGACTAATCCGTCTCCAGTCTCCAACCAACATGCTGGTGATCTACACGACCTTCCATACAAAGCTTCGAAAGACGAAATTCCTATACTAGTTTGATAACTATTGTTATAGGAAAACTCAACCAAGTGCAAATGGTCTTCCTACGACCTACCAAAATCTAGTACACAAGCTCTCAACAAATCCTCAAGTACCTTATTGACTCTCTCTGTCTGCCCGTCTATCTGAGGGTGATAATCAGTACTTGTCTTAAGCTTGGTACCTAGTACTTCCTGTAGACTCTTCCAGAATTCACTAGCAAACAATGCATCCATGTCATTGACTATACTAATAGGAATCCCATGCAGTCTAACTATATTCTTAATAAAAAAAACTCAGCCAATACAGGTGCCATCCTGGTAGACTTAACAGGAATAAAAAAGCACTCTTGGTCAATCTATCCACCACAACCCATGTACTTTTATTTCCTGTGTTTGACTTTGACAACCCATCAATAAAATCCATGGATATCGAATCTCGCCTCCAAACTGGTATATTTAAAGTCTGAAGCAATCCACTTGGCTTCTGATGTTCGGCTTTCACTTGCTGGCAATTTGTAGTTTTGCACACTGCTTTACCCACAAGCCTACATCCATTTTCATACCTTCCCAGAAGAAACTCCTCTTCATATCTTGATACATCATCTTTCCTCTAGGATGAATCGCAAACTTTGATCGATGACATTCCCTAAGAAGTTCTCTCCTTAGGTCTTCAACATTCGGAGCACACAACTATTCCTTCTTTCTCAACCATCCCTTCTGGTCAAGACTAAAATCTTTTAGATCATCAACCTCGGTTCCACTTTCTAACCTTCTAATATTCTCGGCTAATAATGGATCATCTCTTTGCTTCGAAGAAATTCTTTCAATCAACGTTGGTCGAACCTCCAAGCAAGATAACATGGCACTACTTTGACTGGAACTAGCAGTCGATCTTAACTTCACACTGCAAGTAGTCAATACCTCCAGATCCTTCCATTCTACCAACATAGTTAACACCACATTTTGATGTTTTTCGCTACGGCGTCTGTAACTTTATTTCCTTTCCTCGGTGTATACTCAATACCAAAATCACAAGCTGCTCAAAAATCCAGCCACCTCTGCTCTCTCATATTCAACTCTTTTTGAGAGTACAAATACTTCAAAGACTTATGATCCGCATATAACTACAATCTTTCTCCCAAAAGATAATGTCTCCACACTTTCAATGCAAAGATCACCTTTTCCAATTCCAAACCATGAGTCGAATACCTCACTTCATGCAGTCTGAGCTGTTGGGAAGCATAGGCAATTACTTTACCCCTTTGCATCAACACAACTCCTAATCCAGTTTCACACGCATTTGTATACGCCGCTAGATCATGATGCCCATTGGAACAACTAACATGGGCTCAATGGTCAACAAATCTTCAACTCAAGGAATACTTTCTCACATTTATCAGACTAAATAAACTTCACGTCATTTCTGGGTAGCTTAATCAAAGGCGCTACTATCCATGAGAAATCCTTGATAAATCTCCAGTACTAGCTTACTAGTCTAAGAAAACTTCTTATCTCGGGTCTTTTCCAACTGTTAATAACTTTAATCATGACTGGATCGACTGATAACCCTATCTCTAAAACTATATAACCAAGAAACTTCACTTCCTTCTTCCATAAATGATATTTTGAAAACTTCGCTTTAAGTTGATGTGCCTCAATGTCTCAAGCACTATTCTAAGATGAACTTCATGGTCTCTTTGATCCTGATAATATATCAAAATGTCACCAATGAACACCAACACGAACCTATCCAAGTGCTCTTGGAAAATCTGGTTCATCATATCCATGAGAAAATAGGCTCATTAGCCAATACAAATTGCATTACTAACCACTTATATGAACCATATCTCGTTCGAAACGTCGTCAACGAAATTCTATCCTCCGCCACTCTCAATTGATGGAACCCTATCATCAAATCCAACTGGGAAAATACTTGGCTCCACTCAAGTGGTTAAATAAATCATCAATTCTCGGTAAAGGATATCGATTATTTATCGTCTTTTCATTCAACTTACGATATTCGATGCACAATCTTAACAACTCATCCAGTTTCTTCACGAACACCGCTGCCGCTCCCGAACGCAAACTACTTGGTCTAATAAAATTCTTTTGTTCTAAGTCCACTAGTTGCACCTTTAACTCCTTCACCTCGGCAGGTGTCATTCTGCTGGGTGGTCTACTTACGTATTCATCTCTTGATACAAGATCTATTCGAAACTCGATAACTCGTTTCGATGGTTGTCTTGTAACCAAATCAAAGACATCTACAAATTCTCTTACAATTAAAACCCAATTCAATCTGTCTTCCACTCCCGTGGCACCCAATAAAGCACAAATTTCTGGACTTGAATTCTCAACTGAGTATACTATTCGGTCACTACTATCAGGATGTCCCAAAGATATTTTCCTATCCTGGGAAATATCCTAGCATCATATCTGCTCAACCAATCCATACCCAAAATAATCACAAAACCAACGAAATCAAATACAGATAAATTGCAGGAAAAAGTATAACCCAACAACTCAAACTCCAAATGGTCACATCTCATCCCCAGAGTTGCATGCCCCCTATCGGATTAGCTACCCTTAAGGAAGTAACTAGGTATGATGGTCTTAAATCTAATTTATCTACCAAACACTGAGAGATAAAAGAATGTGATGCACCAGTATCAAACAATACTTTAAGTAGTATTCTATAGATCAAAAGCGTACCAACCATCTCAGCTTTATCCTTCTCCTCCGCTGTTGGCTTAGATGATGATGGCTCTAAAGAAAAGACCTGTTCTTATAATGCCCCACTTGGTCGCATTTAAAACATTTCACATTCTACTTTCCCACAACCACCTTGCCATCACCGGATCGACTCTCATAAACATAGTGTCCCTTCTTACCACACTTGTAACAAACTATATCAGCTTTCCCCTTTTTGGCAACCCCACCTTTCTGAGTTCCCTTCTTCTTAAAGAACTTACTCTTCTTATTTTGTGAATTATGGTTATCCACCATCTTCTCCTTCCTAAAGCTGTAAGAATTTCTTTTTTTCCTAATAGCCATCTCTACCACTACATTCGATGGGTCTCTAAGATGTGGCATAGTCACCCTAACAATCTCCGGCATCAACCCATGGATAAACTTCTCGTTCCTCTTGATAACCGTGTCAATAGTGGCATATCCATAACTGGACAGCTCATCAAATTTAGCAAAGTACTCCAACACTGACATTTCCCCATGCTCCAACTCTATATATTTCTTGAGCAAGGCTAACTTGCCTACTTCAGACAAAAACCTTTCTTCGAATCTCCTTCAAAAATTGCCCCAAGTCAATTCCTCTTCCAATACCCCTATGGTCATCCCATTCCACCAGAACAAAGCAGCTCCGTGCAACTGCCTCGAAACCAATCTCCTTTTCTTCTCATCATTTAGATCCAAATCAGCAAAAATCTTTCCACGGTGTAACAACCAGTTTTCTACTTCTACTACATCCTCATTTCCTAGAAAAGACTTCCTACCCAAACTGGTGTAATCTCGACTCAGCTTAGCATAGTCATTTCCAACCAGTGATATGGGATTGACTCCTTCCGCATTAGCAACGTTTCCTCCAGCTACCCCTGTAGCTGCTCCAGATTGCATCAGATTGACCAAGAACTGATATATAGTCCCCATATCTACTGGTGGGTTCATAGCAGCTACATTAGCTTTTGCATTTTGATTAGCATTTGCCTGTCGAGCCCGGTTCCTCCTAGTGTTGGGCCGAGCATTTCCATTGGTTGTGGTGCTTCCTCCAGCTAGATTCACTCTTCTGTTTCCTGCCTCCATTCTTTTTCTCTTGTAAATCTACATACGATTCTTAGTAAGATATAGAAGAACGATCTAAGAGAGAGAGGTGAATAGAGATGGAATACATACTTATGTATAGAAAATACAAGTATGTTACTATATCATTATCCCATACCCCGATCTTATTCTCTGATTCATTAGGATTATGTTTTCAGAAACTTTTTAAGTTTAAAATTCATTTAATCATAAACTTATGCTCTGATACCAACTTGTAAGCATCCCCAATTTTATGATCCAAAACTAACTAATACGGATGCTACAGTCATCGATAATTATTAATTCTCAGTGACAAAATGTGGCTACGTTAATCATATCAATAATCGTAGCACATGAATATGAAAAAATTTCAAATGCTATTTAATAGAAAATTTTCATATCTCATTTCACAAATGATATTTCATATTCATTATATAATCCCTTTCGTAATCCCATGTACAGAGAAATTATAATTATTACAAAATATTCCAAGAGCGATATACGAAGATGCCCCCTTGGTTGATCAGAGTTAGATACTTGGCGATTATACAACTTTGCCTTTACATCCAAATAGACAAAACTAAGCTACACAGTGGAAATAGATAAAGCTACTAATAGCTAGATTGTCTTCTACACATCTCCAAAAGCTTATTCATTTAACTGGAACCTGAAAGCTCTTACTCTCGACGTATTCAAACGAGTACCTGAAAGTTTAATGGAAAAAAAACTTTGGGTTAGACAATAGTCTGGTGTGAATAATAACCTACCATCTTGAACCAAATAGATATCTAGTGAGACCACACCGTTGAGCCGAACGGGTTTTCCCTTCACTGGTATCTTATCAAAACATAACAACCGTATACTATGCTCCTGCAACTACAATGGTTAGAATATAGAAAATAGCATTTATAATCATCCAATACATATTGGATTACCCATCCCAATTCATTAGATTATCCATCTTAATTTCAAATGACTACCTGTCATAATTTAAACTGATTATCCATCTATTTTAATCTGACTACCCATCTTATAATTATGTAGACTACCCATCTCACTTTTTAACATATTTAGAATTTTGCGGACTATCCATCTCACATGTATTTATTACTTGGATTACCCATCCTCTACCATAATGACTACCCATCAAATACGGTTTAATCATTTAAAATTTTATGGACTATCCATCACACATATTCCATTTAACTTAAAATGATGTGGACTATCCATCACTTATCCTATAGTTTTCCTAGGATGACTACGAACCTTTCATTATTCTCATAGAGAATATCCATCTCCAGCATGATGTAGACTATCCATCTCAAATCCCATAGTTTTCCTAGGATGACTACGAACCCTTTACTTGGTCTTTTAATTCATGTTACCCACATGTATCTATTTAACTCATGTTACCCACATGTTTCTCTTTAATCCATGCTACCCAAATGTTTAACCCATATCTATTGGTGTCCCTAATTAGGTTATTTCCTCTTATAATTTAACATTTCAAAGTGACACACATTGGTATCTCCTAATGTTCCATGTTGAAGTTTATACTTATTGGTATCCCCAATTCTAGTGTTGGTGTCATAATTTAAATTAATATCGATATTCCCAAGAATTTAAAATCAAAACATATAGCATATGGCTCTTCGCCATTCAACATTTTAGTATAGGATAATGTGAAAGTTCATAATTTAAAATGGCGTTGGTATCCCCAATGATGTCGTCGAAGTGGATAACATAAGGCTCTCTGCCTTTAATAAAATTTACACACATAGGTTTAAACGATGTCAACCTCTACCCAGGGTCGAAGTCGTAACTTAAATTTCCTTTAAGTAAAAAATCACTTCGAAAGTAATAGCATTGATTCTCATGAAAACAGATGGCTCTCCCCCAAAACAGGGGGTCTTCGAGTCTCTTAAATATAGGTTTCTTAGCCCATTTTAAAATAGTTTGGATTTGCATTGAAGTGAGTCTCTTCGACGCTAAAGAAAAATGGCAATATCCTTACCGAATAATATAAGGTCATTGACCTTGTTGAACATCAACGACAAGGATCTCGTCGCCCTTAAAACAATTTAGGAAATTCATTTCGGATATTATGCCGCCAAACACACACACACAGATACACACACACACACACATATATATATATAGTCGAACTCATAACAATGAGCTTCGGAGACATTAAAATTAATAGCATGCGGCGTCATTTTAAAAACATGGATGAAGAGATGTCTTCGACCTTAGTAATTACGTAGATACTATACTACCAATCTTGGGTTGCCGCTATGGTTCACTTCAACGAAGTCAAAGACATTACATTACAACTTATGTAGTTATCCTATGCTTACAACCTTGTCGATGCTTATAAAGACCTTAGGAATGACACCATTATAGATGCAAAGAGAACATAGGCGGTGTGGCATCAGTGTAATTAATCAAAAACCGATTTCTTACCAATTAAAGTAATTGCTTTTTACCTAATCCAATTTCATGTCCAATTCTCATTGGATAAAAACAACTTTTAACTTGTTCTTTTTAGAGAAAAGTATTGCATGTATTTGCAAGTTCCTAAAACATTTTTAAAATAATTAATTAATACTCTAATTAATCAATCTTTTATATGCTTATCTAGAATAATAAATTCACAATAAATCAAAATCATTTGGAAAAAATGTCAAAGATTCATGGAAATTAAAGAATATCCTTCTCTTTACTATATAAAAAATTTAGGGCAAAAACTGTATTTAATCATTTTAAATATTTAAAATCAGAATTTAGCCCATTTCCTCTCTAGGAAAATTCATATAATACCAAAATAAATTTAGAAATTATAAAATTTAAAACTCGTCTTCAAAATATTATTTTACACCATATATAAAAAATTCAGGTAGTTTGGAGGAAGAAAACCTTGGATTTAACCCTAAACCCGATTAAACAATTATTATAAAAATTCCTATAATATATTGTTCTATCCAAACAATATTAACTTAACTAACCATGGCATACTTTATCAAAATTAAATCGGGTATTACCCATAACCGAGTTCAAGATTAACCATAGAGATGGAAACATATTATTTACCCTAGATTTTTCCACACTTTATCCCAATGAATCAAAATACTACTTAAATCCTATATCCATTTAATAATTACTTCCACTTTGTGTTTACTAATCCATATCAATTATCCAACAATTTACCATGATGACAAATTTTACATTTTTACTTCCTTAAATGATTTGAGTCTACCAATCAAAGCTATTACATAACCTATAAGTTCCAAAAACTATTACTTTCCATTATTTTCCATTCTCAAGTATATGGAACATTCAATTCTACAATTCCAAGATTCACATCTAGGCATCCATGGAACACAACTACTATGATTTAAATCCAATAACATGTATTGTAACACCCCTAACTTTTAGTTAACATTATTCAGGACATTTAATCAGATAGACTAAATAGAATAATGTGAATAATTAAGGAGAATGAGATATGGTCAATTTAATTTGGTCGTGCCTTGATGAATTAAGATACGTGTTTAAAAATTTAACATATAAGAGAATGATTAACAAAGGTATCTTAGGAAATAGACCTAAACCCTTTGCCTTAAAAACTCATCCCTCATTCCATTCTTAATTTCCATCATTTACAAAACAACTAAAGAAAACTAAGGGAGGTTGGCCATAAAAGGAAGTCAAAATATAAAGATTCAAGGGAAAAAGCTTAGGAAATCAAAGCAACACCAAATCTCAAACTCCAACCATTAATCTAAGGTGAATAATAACACTTATCATCTTTTTAATCTTTGTTTTGATTCGGTTATTTGTAACTCCTGAATCTCATGTGTTTGATTGATTAGGTTATGACCTAATAATCATTGTTTGGATAGAATAATGGTTAGCGAGAATTTTTTTGAATTTATTAGAAATTGTTTAATTCAGTTTTGGGGTTAAATCTGAATTTTTTATCCTCCAAATGATTTGAAATTTAGATATGTGATGTAAAACAACATTTTGGAGATGAGTTTTCAATTTTATAATTTTCTAAAGTGATATGAATTTATTATGAATTTCATAAGGTTAAATAAGCATAAATTCGGTTTTAATTTATTAATGATAATTAAATGTAGATTTTGGACCCGAATATTCTATATGTCAAAAGAAATATAATTTTGGAATTAATGTGAATTTTTTGGATTTTTCCCATGTATTTTTGGATTAAGGAGAATTATTTATGCTAGAGTAAGCATATAAGAGTTTAATTAATTATGATTAGTAATTATTTATTTGAAATAATGTTTTGGATCTTGGAAATAGGGTGCGGAAGTTTTTTAGTAAAGAAAATTGATAAAGTATTGCTAGCTAATAAGCTTTTGACAAATTATAGAAGTTTGGTGAAAAGAAACTTTTTATAGCAATATTATAGTTTTTAAGTTATTTCCAACTCTGCTATGTCGACATCGGCCATGTAGACCCACATCTCACCACACTTCATCGTCATCGATGTGGCACAAAACAATGTCACATGATGTCAACGAGCTTGACATGAAGTGGATTGGGTTTGAGCCTCGTCAAGGCCAAGGTAATAAAGGTAAAGAAAAAGGACTCGACATGGGCATGTCGATGCTTAAACATGCCACATTTTATATAAAGAGGCATATAGTCGTGTTTTATATTAAGAAGCATCCATGTCGTATATACTATTTCAATCCTTCTGCCTTGTCGACCCGATGGTCATCGAGCCTAATACTTTAAATTGTCATCAGGCCTAACCTTTATCATTTTAAAATTGTTATCGAGCCTTATCAATGCCGCTTTTAACTTATCGTCAAGTTTATCCTATGACGCTTTAAATATTGCTATCGAGCTTTGTCAAAGCCTTTAACCAGTCTTCAAGTTTTTAAATAGATGGATAGCCTATGTATCATGAGGATCGATGACTTCATTATCATCGTAGCTCATGATGCCGCATATTTAGTATTCGAGTTTTAATAGGCGGAAATCCTTATGATTTTACATCAACATGACATGATGTCGACGTTGATTAAAGTAAGATGTTTTGAAAGCAATAAACCATATATCATTTTTAGTCATGTATATGGCAATATAAAAAGGGTTTTACAAATGGAATTAGACTTTGAAAATACTAAGAGATTATTTCCGTGTTTAAACTATGGGTTAAGGGCATTAATTATACATCATTAAGAAAATGATTACAAGGACTTTAATTATGGATGTTGACATTAATGCATATTGAGCTCAAAAACGGCGGAGAGCCATTTGTTACCTGATTTTAACCTCAAACCTTAGGGACACTAAGGTATATCTTAATGGGTTTGACATGAAATCTTTTGGTGTTACCAAAGTATGTCGCCATGAAATTTAAATAACTAAGGGGAAATAACTTAATTGGGGACACCAATAGAAATATGTTAAAAATGTGGATAGCATGGATTAATGCTAAATATATGGGTAGCTTGGAGTAAAGTAAAACATGTGGGTAACATGGGACAAATAGAAACTTGTGGATAACATGAACTAAATGACCAAGTAATGGGTTCATAGTCATCCTAGGAAAACTATGGGATGTATAATGGATAGTCTACATCATATTGGAGATGGGTAGTCTCTAATTGGTTAAGTAAGGTTCATAGTCTTTCTAGGAGAACTATGAGATGTGAGATGAATAGTCCACATCAGTTTAAATGATAAAATGTGAGATGGATAGTCCACATTAGTTTAAGTAAAATAAATTGAGGGATGGTAGTCCACAAAAATATAAGATTCAATGAGAACTTAGATGGGTAGTCTAGTAAATGAGGGATGGGTAATCCGGTATATATGAAATGTTTACATATGATCATTATATTTTGTTATAACCATTGTGGATGTAGGAGCACAATATATGGTTAAGATGTTTAATTAGGTACTAGCGAAGGGAAACCCGTTTCGTACAACAGCGTGGACTCACTAAATATCTATTGGTTTTAGATGGTAGATTATTTTTCACACTAAACTTTTTGTCTAACCTGAAGTTTTGTTTTCCCCTTAAACTCTCATTACTAATTTAAGTAGGTTGAGAGTAAGGGCTTTTCAGGTTCTCTTTAGAAGAATAAGCTTTCGGAGACGTGAAGGAGGCAATCTAGCTAGTAGGAGCTATATATCTATTTTCCACTGTGTTTTGATTCTGGTTTTGTGTTGTAATGGCAAGTTGTATTAGATGCCAGATATTTGACTTTGATCATCTAAGGGGGCATCTACATATGTCGCTCTTGGAATATGTTGTAATAATTATATTTTCTCTGAACGTGGGTTGTGAATTGGGATTTTGTAATGAAATTGAAATCATATTGTGAAATGAAAAAAAATTATCTTAAGAATTGTGTTGAATTTCCATATTCATATGTTTCTGGTATTATCAAAATGATTAAGATAGCCGCATTTTGTCATCGGAAATTAATAACCATGGATGACTGCAGCATCCGTAGCACTTAGTTTTGGGCCTTAAAATGGGGGATGTTACATGTATAAAGTAGATACTTGCCCTTCTGCTCTGCCCACAACATATAGGGGATAACACGATACCTAGACTGGTCGTAGCCTATAAGTATCTTATTCTATCTATATGGTACCAACTAATATCTTGCTGCTATAGTGCCCAAACCTATACCTATTGTTCCATTTAAGATTACAAATGTAATCAAGGAAATGCCTATATGTTGCTTAACACTCTTAATACAGATTAAAGTAGACCCTATTTGTCCCTTTTACACTTCAAACTGAGAAACTTCTTTGCATCCACAGTATTCTTTAATATAATTAAAACATCGTAAATTACTCTTTCCTTATTCTAAAATAGATTTAGTAAAATCATACATTTCAATCTTACATAAAAGATTCTATAGTTTAAACTATACTTAGGTGGAGAAACATAAGGTGGTGTTCACCTTTCACTACTACAGGAAGTTTGTCTAAGTATTATGTCCTTCCAAGTCAATTATTGCTTGGAAAAGTCACTAAATTCACATGTTACTACTTATCTCGATCCCAACCATTCTAATGCTTCCAAATTCCATAATCACTTTTGTCCTAGTGGGCTGTTTAATCCCATTTATCTAACCCCAATCTATTTCTTTTCTTTTAAGTTTTAAGTGATAGTCATGTATTTTCATTTTACCTTTGTAAATCAAATCTTTGTTTTTTTACCATTACTACGAAACTAGTAAGTTTTTAAAATTGTAAAACCCTTCTTTTATTTTTAACTAACATTTCCTTTTCCTAGAGCCATAACTTTTTCTTTAATTAGATTATCAAAAACAATTAACTTAGCCAAGTAAAAATGTGCATAAAAACACACCTTTGTAAAATCTCTTTTATAAACATAACGGATTTTTGCAAAAGCATATTTTTTAAAGATAATGCAGTAATTTTAACTTATTATTATTATTATTTTAGAATATAACAAAACATTTATAAAACATTTTCGAATAAATAACCATTTCTCAATTACAAAAGGAATTTAAAAGTTGGGTCTTACAAACTTCCTAAATTCTTTTTTTTAAGTTCTATTATTAAAAGCCAAATACACATTGGGGTAAGTGCAACAATGTGCCTAAAAGACAAAACAAAAGTTACAAAACATTTATTGAGAGATTACTTTTTATCAAATTCTCCACTCTTCACTTTTTAAATAATTTCCATAAAGTTTGTCTAACTATTATATATAACTTCATAAACCAACTCTTCTTTTTTTTCAAAAAACATTTTCATTATTTTATCACTAAAATTGGAGTAGACAATAGCAAACTAATTACACCAGCCTATATATACCTAACAATGCTTTAAGTGCAATAGGTTTATGTCTTCCTTTTTCAAAAATGGTTAACTCAAGTTCACTATTCAATTTGGTGTCTAACTTCGATATGAAAATACTTCAGCCATATCTTTAAGTAAATATGAGCCCTTGCACTATTACCAATATGAAAATATGGTTTTTATTTTAACTAGAGAAATTTGCCTTAAGCTTGTAAAGTCCTCCTTCATACCCCCCTTATGCTATCAATATCATATTCGTTTTATATGGGTCTCGTTATCTTTTTTACTCACCCTTAAATCGATAATTTACTTGCTACTGCTAGTTGGTATCGAAAACCTCTACTAGCTTTTCTTGAGTCATTCCTTTCAAACTTGTATGCATTCTTACTATCTATGATTGGGAATTATTTTCAACTTTTCCAAAGGTACTATAAACAAGGATAAAGAGAAGTAGGATATATAGATAAAATCTTTGGAAAGCTTTTTGAAAACTTTTACATACATACACACATACATATACATACATATATATATATATGTATGTATGTATGTATGTATAAGTATATTTTCAAAACCCATTTTTGAAAACTTTGTGAAAACATTTTGGAAAATCTTTTGAAAGTCTAATTTTTTTACAAAAGAACCTTTAAAGTACGTTCTCTAAATATGTGCCTAATCCCTAGGAATCCTAAACTTAAGCTTTGATACCCAATGTGACAACTCACACTTCCCGACACACTGATCCAAAGCTTAGTGTGGCTTTCGGCCTCGTGTCGTGTTGGAAAAAACGAGCTGTTGGGATTTTAAACATTATAGAGCATAATTATAAGGGTAAATTCTAAGACATTCTACGCTTTTAGATCTCACAGCCGAAGAAATTAAAATATAAGTACACAAAATAGATACCTTAGAAAAATAGTCTCTAAAATACTTGTTTTACATATACACTATTTTCAAAGTACAATATAAGCATCACAGACATTTAATACATAAGTGACTATAAGAGGAACGATGAATAATATGAGAACTCCAATGTGAAGCTCCTTTCTCCATGTACTATGCCCAATCAATTACAACCTGCCATCCCGTGGTGAAGAAAAATGGAAATAATGGAGTGGGTCAGACAAAAGTCCAGTGAATGAGTATAACTTTGATATGTGATGATCATGTGCAGATAAATTCAAAACTGTTCTAAATGACAGGATGTACTACAAGTGTCCGTGAATTCTTATGGTCCATTTCCCGAGGTTCTCTAATACATACCTACACTACTCCTTATGTAGGCTACTACAAGGGTCAAACTATGGTTCGAACCTCACAGTAATGATTGACTAATGTCCTTTAAATTATCCAAAACTACCTATCATCATTAAGCTGAAGAGGAGAACCCTGAAATGAAAACTCGTATTGCAAACCAATAATGCGACTCATTGTATGCACCCACTATCCACCTCCCGATCATAGTGCCAAACGTCTCTTATCGTAGCCTCTTATTGTCTTATTCTGATGTCCACATGTACCACGTCGCGCTAGAGCCGCCCATTAGGACCAGGCTCACTCACATATCTCTGTAGGTGTTGTGCGCTACCACAATGGAATAACCCCTGAGTTTCTTTGAAATACATCATCCTATCCAACTCTTAACTCTTATTTGGTTATTTAACTGTTATCCAAACCGTAATGACCTATTGTCCTTTGATAAAGGATTTACGGTCCTACCATCTCTTTATAAGGGATTTACAACCTTACAATCTCTTGATGGGGGATTTATGGCCCTACCATCTCTTCATTGGGGATTTATGGGCCTAAAATCTCTTGATAGGGGATTTACAGCCCTACCATTTCTAGCATGTTTACTTAGCTCAAAAATAGGATCAAACAATCAAGTTTCCATTTATATAATCTTTTACAAAATTATATAAATTTTAGTATAAACCAAGGCCTCAGGATCGACAAGGTTCAAATTTGACATTTTACATGTTGAACGGTCGACCACTAGTCCTCTACGGTCGACTGATACTGGTCGACCGTTGGGAATTCTAGGTCGACCAATTGTAGTTTGAAATTGAGGTTCCGTTATGTTTTCGATGTCATTTTATTTTTATAGTTTAATTTATGTCTTTAGCAGTAATCAAGCTACTAAATGACCAGTTAACATTCCACCAATTTCATATATTTGTACAATTTAAATTTAAATTGTTTAATCTTGGATTCACGAGTTTTGGGGTTTGCAATTGAATTATAAAAAGGTATTCAAACATTAGATTTTCCCATTTACATTTATTTTATTGCTAGCCTAGATTATAGGATCTAAATTAGAGTTTTACAATATGATTATAAAAGGAGTATATTAGCATCAAATGAGGTTTAATAATTTATAGATTTGAGTTCTAATCTAGTTTACATATTTCAGTTTAGAGTTTTACCTATTTCAAATCAGGTTTAATAATTAGGGTTATAATTTACTATTTTAAATTACCAACGTCCTAGATGAGATAAAATAGATTTAATTTAACTGTAATAATTATTTAATTAAAATTTTCCTACTTACCTTTAGCCTAAGCTCTTAATCTTGAGAAATTGGCCCCCAAACGAAATCTCCTTTCCATAGATCGCCTTAGTTCCCCTTGATTGCTTGCTCTCATCTCTTTAGATTGACTAGGGTTTAATTTTGATTTTTGGGTTTTAAGAAAATTAGGGTTTTAAAGAGAAAAATTGATAGAGTTTAGTTACTATATGTTCAACTAAAGAATTTGTTAGCTCCAAAATTGGTCACTAACACCCAAATGTCATTGAAAGCACCAATTCACAGTCATAGATGACAGATAGAGTGCATGTAGAGAGTATAAATATGAAGAACAATCAAAATTAAAAAGAAAGCAGTAATAACAGAGGATTTATAGTGGTTCGGCTGACTTTGGCCTACGTCACTCCAGAAATTTCCTTTTTATTGATCTAAGAATCAATTTCAGTTACAATCCGGAGTTTTTAAAACAATAATGGCAGAGTAGCCTTAATGAAGAAGATGAAGGGAAACAGAATGAAGATCCCTTTTCTGAAACCCTGTATGCTGTATTTATAGGCAAAATCCGGGTTACTGGGCTTCCTGAGTGATCCGGGCCCACCAAGACCATAGTCGGGCCCTGGGAATGACTCAAAGTAAACGTATATATGACCCGGAGCAAACCCGCTTGCGACCCGAAGTAACCTATGCCAGAACTCGAAGTAAGAAACATGCCAACCCCATAGCCTTGTTGCCGATCTGACCTTCAACTGCCGACCCAAGGATACACTACAGCCAAACCGAAGCACATAGCTCACCGACCCAAAGCTCTTCGAATGCATCGACCCCATATATACAATTCCCAAAACTAAGCTGCCGACCCGAAGTACATGACTCACCGACCTGAAGCAAGTGGAAGCGTGCTGATCCCTTGAAGCAAAAAATGTCGATCCCTTAATTCCTGCCGACCCGGAGCTTTTATCATACCGACCCGAAGCCAAGGGGTTGCCGACCTAAAGTAACACCGACCCCATGGAAAACTCACCGATCCAATGCTGACTCAAAGCACATCCTATCCTGACCCGAAGCAGCTCTCTTGAAAACCCGAAGCAAGCCCAAGTGCGACTCGAAGTAAACTCCAAACATCCCGAATCACCTTGACTTTTCTCGAAACTCATATTTCGAGTATCCCGCGTCTTTTGCCCATCGACTACGCCAAATCTCGGCTTCCTAATCATGTTTATCATCCGTGATTGTTCGTCTATCCATCCAGTCGACTCAAACCTATCGTATTCCAGCCTCGATAACCGAGCAATCGATTTAGTTAAATCTGCCTTTCTATGGCCTTGCCCAAAGGCGGGTTAACATAATTAGCATTTAGTTTACTATCTTATTTATGGAGTTAGGTTAACGCTTAGGACCATTGGATCAATCTCAGCTATCATCTTAACCACTCATCAACTACTTCAGATGCAAGCAAACAATCTTTGCCATTAATTCACGTCTCTCTAGATTGCAAATCACTCGAAAAATTTCATATCAGGTCGATCGTCCATTCCCTTCGATCGATCGCTACCTTTCGACCCAAGGCTTTGTCAATTTTAAAATTTAAGTTTTAAATTTTTAAATCTGTTCTGACGCCTATAACTCTTTCATACTAACTCCGATTACAAAGTGTTATATATAAAAATCATCCAGGAAATTGCTACGAATGCAGTCGTGTAAGTTTCGTAACTAAATTTGGACGTTTGTGGAAATTTTCTTTTAAGTCATTGTTTGATTTTAATTTAATTTCCTTATTAAATTTTTGGAGTGTTACATTAGTACTATGGGTATATAGGTGGGATGTTACATAGATTATGGTCGGATTTGAGTTGCGACATTTGTATTTCGAAGAGAAAACATAAGATAATAATATTAAAGTGGACGTAGACCGAGGAATTTGCCGAACCACTATAAAAATCATGTTCTTTCTTTTATAACTTTGATAAATCTATATTATCGGTGCTTTCAACTGATATTGGGGTATTGCGTTAACTTTTGGCACAACATTTTGGCGCTTTCTTTGAGAATACACTTGGATATGAAGTTTGGAAGAGATGTAGAGGCCTACCACCATAGTTATTATCAGAGGAAGTCAACCAGAGCATAGGGCAGCCATGAGGTATCCTCAAGTTTAAATCCATCAGTCTATGTGATTAGAGAAGAGATGAAACAGATGATGAAAGAGATGCAAGAAGGAATGCTAGAGGGATTTTTCAGAATAATAGGACAACAAGGAATAGCCGACGCAGCTGAAACTCAAAACTAAAGGTTACAAAAAATGTAGGAGCATTTAGAGCAGGAGTGGAGCAAAGTGGAATAGATCCACTATGACCAGATCAAATTGGTACCGACCTGAATCAGGTTAACACCGACATTAATTTACAAGGGGCACTGTTGATTTGGGCTTAGGACGAACTAGTATGTTGGAGGCGATGATTCTAGAGCCATAAATGTAGATCGGGATGCGAATGCACATCAATAGGAGTTGGTACCATAAGCTTACCATAAGTGCAAGGGAAAGAATAGAGCTATGGATCAGAGACCTCGATTAGATGACAACGCCCGAATAGCTGAAATGATCAGGAGAATAGCGAGAGGTGGACCTCTATACCATAGTTTGGAGGATGTGAACAAAAATCCATTCACTCCTAAAATTCAATACGCGAGGAATTCACATGATTTCAGGCTACCGACGCTGGAAATGTACAACGAGAGGACATATCCGACCGTTCATCTAATGAGATACATCTGGCATATGGAGGTGTTAAATGCATCTGAAGAGGTAAGGAGATGGTGCTTCCTATTGTACTTGAAAAAGTTGGCTACAATGTGGTTCAGACAGTTAGAGAACGGGTCCATGAACAGTTGAAATGAGCCAGTGTTCAGTCCTTGAGTTTCGGATTTGATTGATATAACCCTATCTTTTGGAATTGATGTAGTGATTTGTTAGTGATTTCCAACTTTTGGATTGAAAATATGATTTATTCGACTATTTTGAAGGTTCGAGCACTTCCAAATCAAGGTTAACTTTTCAAAGCTAAGTCATTTTGAAAGGTATAAAGTATATAAGTTTGGTATGTATGGTTAAAGTATGTAGTAATATGATTTAAATAAGTTGAAACTGTTTTGTTAAGTAAATGAATATGACTATTTTGAATTATACTAATATGAAATTTAGTTTTTAAAAAAATATATTGAATAAAATTTAATTTAAATGTTTTAACTTAGTAACATCTTTATGAAACTATATATTTAACAAGTTGGAATAGATACATAAGTTGTATGTATGTTGTTTTATTCGCATAATTAATTTGATCCAGGTTTGAGTACACAAGTTCGAGGTGAATTACACCATTTCGTGTTAGGATTTTTCATTCGATTCTTGATGGCGAATATTTGATATGGATTTTGGGCTTGATTGTAGAATTCTCTATCATGGTATATGGCTATGCAAGGAGACTGATGGCTTCTAGTCGAGAAACCATATCGAAGTCCGCATTAGGGAAGTCGAATGGACAACACTAGTTCGAAAGCGAACTTGTGTGATCGAGCGAGCGATCAAATGTAATGTTGCGAAATAATGACATATGTACATCTTATATTCTAATATCATTGATATACCTGACGCTGAAATTGGAAGTTGTTGGGTTAGATATCTTTGTAATTTAATTGGAATTTTTCTTTTATGAAAAACTTCTATCAATTTAAAACCATTTTTTTAACTATTTTCTTTTACTTTTCTTAAACAAACTATTTTATTCTATTTTACATACAAAACTATTTTACAAAACTATTTTACAAACTATTTTATTTACAAAACTATTTTGTATACAAAACTATTCTAAATTCAAAACCTTTTATAAAGCAAAGATGTTCAATCCCATATGGCTCTTCATGCAGCGTAATTGATTTTGGAAAATTTTGATCCTGATATAAGATGGACCTTATGTAAGTATAAGATGATTTTGAAAGCCATTGATTTTGGAAATGAATTGGTTGACTTAAATTATATTGATTTAGAAACTTGGATTATTTTCTAAATTTATTATTTTGGAAACTTTGAAACTGAAGATATTTGATTTGGAAGAATAATTTGGTGAAAACATATATGATTTTAAAAATTGTATTGATATTGAAACAAATTGAAGTTTGAGAACCTTGTGTTACTAAATACTTGATTTCGAAGTTATCGAACTTATATAAAATTGATTTGTAAGTATGAAGTTGATTTGAAAACTATTGATTTTGGAAAGTATTTGATTTGAAAATGAAATCTTATATATAATGGACTTTATATAAGTATGATATTTGAAAGTGATTTGAAAAAGTACTATATGATACATATTTTCGAAGTAAAGATATGGAAAGTGCCTTCTGCTTGATATCCGATTTGTGGCCACATTGTGGATTCATTCTATCGATATTATTCTCTGATTTGGTTTTTCGAATATGATACTCGAGTTTCCATCGAATTCCATGGCGATCTCCATGGTCTTACGAGCGCGACTGCATAGCGTAATTCACCTGGCTGGATGGCCTAGGGGTACGGATTGTTTCCTGGGGGATCTAGGCGTAATCATTGTGTATCTTGTGATCTATGTAGGTCTTATTAGTAGCGAAATCCACAGGGCTAAGATAGCTTACGGATATAGATTGTTTCCTAGGGGATCCAGGCGTAACCATTGTGTATTTGCGGTCTACTAGTCATCATGGCGTAATTCGCAGGGCTGAGAAAGCTTACGGATATGGATTGTTTCCTGTGGGATCCAGGCGTAATAGGTCTACTAAGTACCTGTTTTTAAAAGTTTTCATGGTTAGACAATGTTTTGGTTGTTTTGTTTGGATTGTACTTTCCATATCTGTTTTTAAAAGTTTTTCCAGTATTTTCACTGGGTGTTGAAACAGGTCTACTAAGTACCTGGAGAATTCTAGCATTGCGCCTGATCAACGCACTGCCAGAGTCTACAGGAACGAGGATAAACTTGTTAAGACATCGAGTTATAAAAGTATTTTGGTAAAGTATTATATAAAGGATATTTTGATCAGTTATTTTCCTTTCTAAAGATTTTCAAAGTGTTTTAAATATTGTTTACCTTTTTACTGACAAATTGAATTTAAAAGACTTTTATGGATATAATAAAATGGATTTAACCAAGTTACTAAATATTAAAGAATTCCAATTGAATTTATATGGTTTTAAATTAATGGCTCATCCTTGTCTTTCGACCTATTTTCACTCCTAGCTATCCTGACTCACCATTTTTCCTACTACTATTCATATTTCTCTTATTTTTCCTGCTAGCTATTCCTATTCTCTTGTCTTCTTCCTTTTCGAGGATGAAAAGATTTGAGTGGGGGAGAGTGTAACAACCCATAATTTTTAATAAATATTTTAATTAATTTTTATTTTGAAACTTTGATCTTTACATAATTTTAAATTGAAGTTTGGAATTTTTCCAGGGTACTTTGGATTTTGTCTCTATTTTATTTTTCCAAATATAATTATATATTGATTTCTGGAAATGTTATATTTTGTCAAACTTTGACTTTATTTGAAATTAATTGAAATTTTAAAATTTCAAAATTTTAATCTTTTCCTTTGAAACAGTAATTGGTTTTGATATCTGTTTTGTTTTCGTTTCATCGAATTCCGTTTTAAAACTTTTAAAAATTTGATAAATTCAGCATTTTATACACAGAATTTCATCTGCACTTTATTTTTCATTTTCTATTTTATCTGCCATCTTTTATTTTGTTTTGGGTTTTGAATTAAATTGTGTGAATTTTATTGTGTTTGGAATTTTCCTATATTAGCTGTATTTTGTTTACAATTTTTAATTCTAGTTTCAATATAATAAACTATTTTCTTTATTTACTTTTTTATTTTTCCTAAGAATATTTGTTAATTTTCATTTTCACTTTATTTTTGTTTGTCTTTTATTCACTTTACTTGATATTTTATTTGTTTATTTTGAATTAAAAAGAATTGGAAATTTAAAGAGGCAAAGTCTTTTCATTTGCTTATGACTTTTCATTTCTAGTCTTTTCATTGCTTGGCCTTTCATTTCCTCTTGTTTTAGCCGTGCATTTCAATTGCTTTGCACGTGAAAAACTTCTCACTACTTTCATTTTTCACGGCCATTTCTTATTCCTGCAAATTTTGTAAGTCATGGCTTCATTTTTTTCTACTTTTCTCTTCATCTTTCATTGTTTTGCCTTGCCTCTTCAAGCTTTGCTCGGCCATAACCCACCACCATCTTCATCGACCACCACCATCACCTCCCCCATCATCCACGGCAACAACATCTCCACCCCTTCTGATCAGATCAGGCCGTGACCACCCCTTAAAGCCAACACCACAAAAACTTTGCAAAACTCCAAAATACACTACATAGCCGAGCCTAGTTTCACCATCCCCTTCATTTCTAACCTCGGCCACCACCACTAGCTCCACCACCAGCAAGTGCCATCACCATTAGCCTTGTTTTAGACCTGACCTGACCTGTAGAAGACCATGGCCGAGCCCCGCTTGGCATAGGCCGAGCCTAGATGTTGAACCAAACCCTTCTTGCTTTGACCTTTAGCATTCCATACATTTGTAACTCCAAACTCGTCCACATTCTTGTGTTGCCGTGCCTTTGTGTTGCCAAACCCGAGCCTTACCATCCATTAAAACATGTTGTGGCCGAGCATATGTTGAGTTATGGTCAAGCAATCTTGTTTTCAAAGCTTGGTGATGTCTTTGTTAAATTCTATTTCCATTTTTGTTTCAACTTATTTTGTGTTGAAAATATATTTATATTTGCTTGTTTAAATTTTATATACAAGATCAATATCTTGGCACTCTCTCCCCACTTGAATCTAAGTCGTGCTATATCGTGCCTTCTGGATTTATCTGTGTGTTTTGTTTTGCGAACTCCAGCTTAAAAAGGTGAGTATTCACTCATGACATTTATACTTATATAATTTGTGAAGTGACAACAAGTGAATGTGTAGAATTTTTATATCATGTTATATCTGCCTGTGATGTGAATTATATGATGTTAAACCCTGTTATAAACTTGTCACATCATCTTCTATGTTATTTTCTATTATACTGTTTATTTATTTCTGTTTCTCACACTGCAAGTTCCCTGTAGAATAGAATCACTATGGATTGAAATGATACATACCCGAACGGACTTTAAAATAGGGAAAATCATTATGGGCTGAAATGATAGGCTTGAGCGATTTTTATTTATTTTATTTAACTTAGGATTACGGGTTTGAAATGATAGAACCTGAATTTTTCTTTGTAAATTACGGATTGAAATGATATATTATCCATATCACTTGACAGGTTAGAAAATAGTATACAAACCCATGGTTATTTTACATATTTTTCTGGATATTTTTAAGTATTTTAAAAATGTAAATTACGACAGTTGATTAAATTTGAATTTAAAATGATTTATTAAAGTGTTATTGATTTTTCTATGAATATAAAATGTTAAACAAATGAATGCTTAAATGGTAATTTGGAATTTAACTTGACTTGGAATTTGTGAGATTTGGTTTTAAAAATGGAAGTTTAAGTTAATTAAATAAAAATGAAAATTAAGTTTTATTTATGAAATGGAAATTTAAATTAAAGTGTTAAGTGAATGCAAAGAATAGGAAAATTGTACACTTGAATTTAATAAGTGAAGTAATGAAAATTTGATATTTATTTGTGAAATTTACTTTATAAAAATCATAAGTTAAAGGGTATTTAAATGACTATTTTAAAGTGGGAAAAATATGATTTTTATACAATTAAAATGGTTTAAATTGAAGTTTAATTGTTTCTGAAATTTTAGTGTAAATCTGGAAATTTAATTAGTAGCACTTCAGAAATGCTATCGTTTCTGAATAATAACTAAATCTGAACTAAAGTGAATCTGTAGCACTTTGTAAGTGCTGTAGTTGCAGAAATGAACTAAAAGGCTAAAATGAACTAAAGGCTATTACAGCACTTTTTAAGTGCTGAAACTAAATTTAAAAACCTGAAACTAATAACAGAGCTATTGTAGCACTTGTTAAGTGCTGCAGTTGGCTGAAATGTGACTTTGAATGTAATTGAACTAGTACAACGGTTTGTAAAAGCTGTCTTTGCTGAATTGAACTATTTTGCAACTAAAACTGAACTATTACAGCAGTTTGTGAATGTTATCTTTGCTGAATTGAATTGTTTTCAAATGTAACTAACCACAGTTTTTCTAAGTGCTGCGGAAGCTGAAATTTAAATGTTTAAAGTATTTAAATAAGCTCATAAAAGGTTAAAATTCGAGAATTTAATATTTAATTTGAAGGTGTAATGACTTCATCTTTTAATGGTTTAAATGAATGATTTTTATTCAAATTTATAAACCATTTTGAAATCTATAACCACGGGTACACTTCTCTGTATGCCATTTTATTTCCTTGTGATTTATTTGGATGCACACCTTTAATTTGAGAGTGTGGCTAGAGGTGAGTGATTACTGCAACTCTGCGCCACTCTAGTCACATTAACACTGTTATTTGCATTGTTTACTTTAATATGGACATTTCTATGATAGCATTTATTTCGGCTTAATTGATGGTTTAACAAATCCTTAAAGGATGGGCGATCCCAAGCATCCTTTAAGTTATTGTGCATTGCTATTACAGTTCACTTGAGTTGGTTTACATTGTATAAGTATGTATGTCCTGACTCGAGTGTTTGTGTTTTACTTTACGCTCGAGTCAGCCTGAGAATCACAGCTTTGGATTTCATCTTCTGGAGCTAGAGATTTGTTGGAGCTTATTTGTCTATCGGTTCATCAATTCTATTCCAGTTATTTCCTATTCAGTTATGTCATTGTATTATTGACTTATGTATCCTGGCTTCTATTGTATCTGTTTGACTATGAGATTTTGTATATGTTTTAAGAGTATGTTTCTAGTAGCTTCATGAACTACTATGGTATTTTATTTCCGCTGCGAGTTATTCTGATATTCTGTGTTTGTGATTCTGTATTTGGTTTTATTTGCTCCAAATTTTCTTGACAATCCACTGTTTTGATGTATTCAAGTCTGACATGTGTGGATTTATTGTCGATTTGAATGGTCCAAAATAGTGGGATGTTACACCACCCGAAGAGAGATCAAGTTTAAAATCGATCTTGTTAAAGACGCTAGGCCTATAGTTTTATCACCGAGGCATATGGCTCCGAATGAAAGGTGAGAATTAGATAAACAAATCCTTGAGTTATTGAAGAAAGGATTATAAGAAGAAGTATTTCAGAGTGGAGAGCACTAGTCATCTTTGTCACTAAAGCTGACGGTTCCCTCGCGCTTTGCGTTGATTACAGGGAGCTGAATAAAATGACGAGGAAGAATCGATATCCCTTGCCTCACATCAATAACCTCTTTGATCAGTTGTCGAGGCTAAAATTTTCTCTCTACTTGATTTGGCGACTGGATTCCATCAGTTACGATTAGTAGAAGATAGTATTTCAAAGATTTCATTTAAAGCTCCTGATGGATTGTTTAAATGGGTAGTCATGTCGTTCAATTTGACTAATGCTCCTACTTATTTTGTGAACTTAATGAGTAAAGTTTTCCGTAGTAGTTGAATAAATTTGTTATGGTGTTTGTGGACAATATCTTTGTATTCTCCAAATGTGAAGAAGAACACAGACATCATTTAAGGGAAATGTTATAAATTTTAGGAAATAACCAGTTAAGGGGAAAATCTTCAAAATGTCATATTTGGAAGAAGGAAGTCAAATTCCTTGGACATATTATATTTCGAGAAGGCTTGGCTATAGATCTAGAGTAAGTGGAAGTAGTGAAGAGTCGGAAAACTCAAAAGAATGCTTTTGCGGTTTGTAGCTTCTTAGGATTGGCTGGTTTCTATAGGAAGTTTATCAAGGATTTTGCAAAGGTCTCAGCACATCTGACTAAGCTTACTCAGAAGAATTTGGTTTTTGCTTGGAACCCAGATTGTGAGAAGGCGTTCATTAGGTCAAAGGAGTGGTTGACGAGTGCACCTGTCTTGTCCCTTTCCAATGGTACCGAACCCTTTACCATCTACACTGATTCTTGCGGAACCGAACTTGGTGCAGTCTTGATGCAAGAAAGAAAATTGATAGTGTATGCTAGTTAACAGCTTAGGGGTATATGCGAAGAATTATTCGACTCATGACCTTGAGTTAGATGTCATAGTGTTTGCATTGAAATCTTGGAGGCATTATTTATTAAGAGAGAGATTTGAGGTATTTATAGGATCACAAATCCCTTAAATATCTTTTTTCGCAGAAGGACCTGAATTTGAGGCAACAAAGGTGGATGTAGTTTAATTCACCGTATGATTTTGGGATTTTATGTACTCCGGGAAAAGGGAACATGGTTGCAGATGCATTGAGTAGGAAGCATGCCACGATGAATTATATGCTATTGGAGTGGAAAATTTTAGAGTTTATTTTTTATTTCGATTTTCGACCCTCATCAGAATATACACCAGGTTTACTGACTGTGATGGGAGTTAGACCTACATTAATGGATAAAATTGAGTTGAATCAAAGAAAAGATATGGAATTGATTGAAATGTTAGAGAATTGCAACGAGATGAACGATCGATTCACTTAGACCGTTACTCTAAATATCATAAAGGATACCCTAGGGGTGATGGAAGGTTATGTATACCTCAAGTCAAGGAGTTGATAGAGGACATCTTAAGAGAGTGTCACCATTCCAGGATGACCATTCATTTGGGTGGAGACAAAATATATCGGGATACGAAGAGTACTTCCTATTAGTCAGGAATGAAGAGACACATAATGGAATTTATGGCTAAGTGTTTGACATGCTAAAGGGTAAAACCCGAATGAAAGAAGTTGAGTGGGCTATTACTTCCATTGGACACTCCATAGTGGAACTGGGAGAATATATCTAAGGACTTTATTGACAGTTTGCATCGAAGGAAGAGAGGCAATGAAAGTATTTGGGTAGTTATGGATCGATTGACCATGAATGCATACTCCATTCCAGTGAGGAGCACAAGGACAGTGGCGTCGTTGGTAATGTTGTACATAAAAGAGATAGTACGGATTACATGGAATTTTGGTTATTATAGCAAGTGATCGGGATCCTCTTTTTAGAATGAGTTTTGGAGAAGTCTATAGGGAGCTTTAGGAATAGAACTGAACCTGAGTACGACATATCGCCCTAAGATGGATGGACAGACGGAAAGAGTGAATAGAGTTCTAGAGGATCTACTCTGGGCTTGTGTACTTGATTTTGGAGGAACTTCGGAAGACCATCTGCTATTGGTTGGATTTGCATGTAATAACAGTCTAGCAATGGAATGACACCATATGAAGCATTGTATGGAAGGCTGTGTAAATTACCCTCATGTTCGTAGGAGTTGATGGATAAGATAATTCTTTGGCTGGAAATGATAAAGGATACTTCTGAAAAGGTGGAGCTGATAAGGAAGAGAATAAAGCCCACACATGATCGACAAAAGTCATATGCCAATAGGAGTTTGCGATTGGAGATTTGGTATTTGTAAAAGTTTTAGCGTTAAAGAGAGTAATGAGATTTGAAAGTTCGGGAAAATTAGCATCGAGATTTGTTGGACCTTTCCCCATATTGGAGCATATTGGAAGTCAAGCCTACAGAGTAGAACTCCGAGCGAAGATGGCAGGAGCCATAATGTGTTCCATGTGTCGCATTTGTGGAAATGTGTACATGATTAAGCCACATTATCAAGCCTAGTCAGTTGGAGCATGTAGAGTTAGAACCTATGCCAAGTTCATCCCATGGTCCAATTTGTATCATAGAGAATAAAGTGAAATGGCTTAGAAACAAGGTGGTGAAGTTGGTGAGAGTGTATTAGGGGAATGACTCGACAGAGAAAACATGGGAGCCTGAAGAGAAGCTGAAGGCTTGTGATCCTAATCTCTTTATTAGTATGTTCCTTACTTTGGTTTGTTTCTTTAGGTTTAGGTTTGGATGTTAGATTTTGGATGCTTAGGAATTGGTTGGTTTGTGGTAGATATAGAATAGTATACTAGAATGTTTGAACCTTTGACTCATGATATGGTATAAATAGTTGCATTCGTGTAGATTTCATTTATGCTGCTATACTAGGATTATATTGTATCATACCTATATGCCCTCTATATTGCACTAGTTCAGGATGCCGACTAGCGAATTGCATTTTTACATTTAGTTAAGTACTATAGGGCCCTATTTGTCATCTATGTGACATATATTTATATATACACACACACACACACACATATTAACATGATTTTAATTAAATTGGTGTGAATTGATTGGCCCGGATGGTGTGTTAGTAATTTCAGGGATGAAATTCCATTTAAGGAGGGAGATTATAACAACCTGTATTTTTCGATAATTTAAGATAATAAAATAAATTGAATAATTTTGGCTGAAGGGAAAAATCATCATTTTTCATACTTTTGAATTTGAAAATGAAACTAGAGGCATTACAACCATCTCATTTTTTATGTGCGTCGTATATTCATTTGTCCGGATCGGAGTCTGAATATGAGAGATATCGTAGTTTTTGTGTGTTAAAAATTTGAAATTTAAAATGATGCCGACACAAAAATTTTTACCGGACACTCAATCTTATTAATATATATTGGTTAGTTATTCCATTCAAAAATTCTAAAACTTTTTTTCTATGTACGTATTCTACTTCTCCTTATTCCTCTTAGAGAATAGAAAACCGTCTTTAAGTCAAATAGGAAATTCTACCCAAATTCTTCATTAAAATCAACAATTCATATACCGGATCGAAGGGCATATCAAGTATTCTCTAATACCAATTAGAGTCATGAATTCTCCGATTCGTAAGCTAATTCAATTCCGGACAGTGATCAATTTAGAGGCTTTAGAATTATTGTAGTGGTTTCCGTTAAATTTACAATATACTCTCCTCTAACTTGAATAGTTATAAGTAATTATGGTTTAGGATTAGGGAATTTGGATTATGGATATAATTATCGAAAATATAATAGAGAATGAAGAGTAGTATAATATGAAATTAAATGGAATTTTGTTATGAAGTTACTACAAAAAGATAATTAGTTGATGTCTGGCCAAATAATACAAAACAATGTAAATTTGAGATTGTATATTAATTTTATATAATCAATAATCATTTTTAAATGCACAAAATATTATAAGATTGGGTTTATGATAAATAACCTTATAGACTTGAGAATTAAATTTTAAATTTTGATGAATATATATTATATATAAATATTATAAAGAGGATGTTGGAAATCAAGTTTTGGAAAATATATGTATATAGTTCATTTAAATTTCTTGTCTAAATCATGATAAAACTTTAGAAAATAATTTCAGAATGATGTTTTTAAGTTTCCAAAAATATATAAACTAAAAATTTGTTTTTATATGATTTATTGTGGAATATTTAAAATATATGCAAGAATTTCACTTTTTGCACTAGAAATGGAATATATTGATATATATATATATATATTGATATATATATATATATTATATAAAAAAATTAGTGAAGTGCCAAATGTTATCTCAGGTCATAAAATGATTTTTAATATGAATTTACATTGAATTTAAAGTATATTTTGATATACAGACACACACACAAAAGAAGGTGTATTTATAAAACTTGAAAAAACTAGTTTTGTACTCACAGACTTTAAGAGGAATTTTTGAAATAATTTCAACTTGAACTCCTAGTGAATGTGAAGTAGATAGATAATAGAGACTATAACTTGAATATAGAATAAATCAGATTCAAAATCGAGGGAAAGACGAAGAAGCTATGATCGTTACAAAAACTAGAAATAAATATGTAACGTTTTGGAAATTGTCATGATTTCCAAATTTTCACGTACGCTGATCCACAGTGTGTAGTATACTGATGCACCAGTATAAACAAAAATAGCACAATAAACCTAGGCCAATAGGCTAAGTTTAATAACTTAAATCGATTCGAGGCTTTTCCTATGGGTTTTGGACATCGACTGTGATGTGTTGAAGTGCCTTTTTGACCTTATTCAATTGGAATGTTTTGGATGTATATATGGATGAATGTGTATGTATATCTGTGACATACATGAATACATATGTATGAATAGTTGACCGTTATTGAATTTTTTGTTTGACTATTGATTCTGAGACCTCTATTGGTTATCATAGTAACACATCGCTTAGTATGTGTAGAAAATCCAAGGTGTGTTCATTGTATGGACATGGGTCTGTAAGCGGTATATGGAATTGTCCCCATTTAGTGATTCAGCCATGTGTTAATGCAATAGGATGGACTTGGCTTTGAGGGGTTAGACCACACCGTCGACCATTATAATGTACTGAATTGAGTATGGGTTAGATCACACCATCAACCATTGTAAATGTTTTGGATTGAGACCTTGTCTCATGAAGTTAGCCATGTACCATTGTATTGTTTGACTAACTTGTTGTATGTGGGTGAAGAGGATTAAGGTATTGGTTACCACGATTATCTTGTATTATTTGGGAATGTCTAGAGTATGTTGTAGAGTGGGCGTATTATTTTGGAATGACTAACTTTGGGAACTTGTTGTATGCGGGTGAACAGGATTAAGGTATGATAGTGTCACGACCCGCCCTTCTCTCCACAGAAAGACGTATCATGAATTAAGAAAGAAAGGGATAGAAGAAGAAAAGATAGAAAAGAAGAAACTCAACAATATCAGAAACTCACAACGGAACGAATGAAATATAATATATCATATAAAATATTACATAGTATCATATACATCAGAGTTACACAACTTATACAACACATATTAGACAGTTATAAACATCTGTCTAATTCATACAACTCAAGTATCACAGATACAGACACAACATATACACAGCGGAATCATCATATATCTACACGGTGAAGCCTCCTGCTCCAAATCTCCTCCAGAATTCGTCAAAGCTAACCTGAATCCCTCGACTACTCAATACAATATTGAGTACCCAAGAGTTTAATAAAACAGAAAATAAACACTTGGGTCAGACATGGGTCTGGTGTGAGTAAACGGTTAGATTGCTTAACTTTGAAAACTTTTGAAAGAAAAGGTATCTCGTAAGACTTCCCGCACATAAACACGGAAAAGTTTTTACCTTACGATAACCAAAACATTTGATAGGAAATCCAGTTATATTATAATAGGGTCTAGGGTTTTCAAGTAAAATACAGAAATAGCTGGAATGCTTACATCTCACGTTCCAACATAGTTGGGCACAACTAATACGTACGGCACTTATTGGATTTTGGATTCCATACAATGGCAGGGCTACTGGGGTACCGCCCGTCACAGTACGTGGCCTAGATCACCGTACCGAGGAGTACGCCCGCTCCCCTGCAACACAAAGCCGGAACCATCCCTTACTGGATAATTCCGAACAAGACAACCCCGTAGTTGGCGCGACCAACCACACACTAAGCCGAATGAAAAGAAAAGGGACCTCTAGACAGGGATCTATCTTGCTCTCAGTGGGTGCTACCCACGAAGCCTTGCTGCACCTCCCCTGTTTTAGCCATTCCCGGTTGATGAGGCTTGAGGTTACGATTACCTTTAATCAGAACATATCACTTAGAATGCTCATCGTCCGCCTGACGATGTGCCGAAAGCATTCAATCCATACAAGTTCGTTCCGGGTTCGAACGAAACCGAAGGCATTATCTCGTTACACTCGTTTTGGAATCACCCTCAGAGTTAACGACAATAACCCTTGCACTCTGAATCTTTATCTTCACTTGAGATTCACGACCTATCGTTAATTTGGATCGATGTGGTATTCGGGTCTCCAGACCTGGAATACCGGTATACGGAAACCCGATCCCGGTCTCATCGAAATCCAAAACGTATCTTTTAAGGCCAAGTTGTTTAAAGATTTTAAACATTTAAACTTGTATTCAGAATGATATAAACAGATAGATAGATAACATTATCACAATAGATAATTCATATCAACATTCATCTCACAAAGCAGCATATATCATATACATCAGAGATATCCAAATCATCTAATATCAACCAATTACCCAATATCAATCATCCAATATTAATCAATCATCTAAAACAGAATTGATTAACTCTAATCAAATTTAATTAATCTTTAATTAAATTAATTACTATCCTTTAATCACTTGGATTATCTTAATCTTGCTTCATTTATTTATTACATATCAATTTATTAATCATCTCTTAATGATCTTCCTTAATTAATCTTCCTTGATTAATTATACTTTAATTACATTCAAGTAATTACCCTTTAATTAATTAATTATAGAAATTAATTATCCTTAACCATATACAGTAATTAACCTTTAATTACTATCATTAAATTACAATAATTAATGATCCTTCATTTGCTTCCATTAATTAATTAACTATAATTATTTGCATTAATCCTCAATTAATTACAATCGATTAATCATACTTTAATTAATTACTTTTATTAATCAACCTTGATTAATTCTATTAATTAAATAATCCTTATTAATTAATTAACCTTTTAATAAATTAAATAATTAATTTTAAATCAACTACTTAATTTATTAATTAGTTTTAATTACATAAACAGTAATTAACAATTTGTAATTACTTATCCTAATTAATTACTTCTTAATTAATTATATTAACCTTGATTTATTTATTTAATTAATAAATCTTTAATTACTTCATTAAGTAATTATTAATCAATTAAATTAACAAATAATCCTTACTTTATTAATTAATTACTTTTTAATTACTTACACTTAGTAATTAATCTTAAATTAAACATATTTAATTGATCACATTAATTAATTAACTAAATTAATTAAGTAATTAACTTTTAAATACTTACATAAGTAATTATCTTCTAATTACTTCATTAATTAATTACCTTCTAGTTAATTAAATAATTAATCTTTAATTAACTATATTCATTAATTAACCTTAATTAACCATAAACAGTCATTAACAATTTGTAATTACTTATCTTAATTAATTACTTTTTAATTAATTATATTAATTAATTATTCTTTAATCACTTATTATTGATTAATTAATCTTAATTAATTAACCCTTAATTAGTTACTTCCTTAATTAATTACTCTCTTTTAATTAATTACCTTAACTAGTAATTAATCATATTTTTAATTAACCTTAACCTTTTAATTAATTAATTACTCTTTAATTAATTTACTTTAAATTAATTATATTAATTAATCCTTTAATTAATAACATCAAGTGATTAACTCTTAATCAATTCCATTTAATTACTTCCATAAGTAATTTTCTCTTCTCTTAATTACATTCAGTAATTATCCATTTATTTACTTTACTAAGTAATTATACTTAATTAATCATAAATGATTATCTAAATTAATTACTAATTAATTTCTTAAATCTTATATTTAAAAGATCTTAACTAAGAAAACATTTATCTTAATTACATTATTAACATTAACCATTTACTCTTTAATTAATAATAATTGAATTACCCTTATTATTTTCTCATATTAATTATCTTTAATTAGTCAAACTCTTAATTACTTAAGATAAACTCCTTATTATAATTGATTACTAAATTCTTATCATTAACTTTATTAAGAAAACAAAACATTTTAGAAAACCAATTATAATTTTAAAATAATTTCAACATCTAATTTAACCTTTAAAATCTTTAAAACTTTTCAAAATTTTTAAATAAAATTGTAATACAAAAATTATTTTGAAAATCTACTTTTCTATCCTTTAAGAACTTATTCATTTTAAACATATTTAAGACTTGTTAAAACATTTATTCTTGAAAACCAGATTATTTCCATAACTTAACTCGTTTACTTTACTTTTAAACTCGAAACAATTGTAAAATCAAGCTTTTAGTTTAAAACCAGAACAGCCCGAGTAAACCTCACCAAAAACCCGAGTAAAATCACTAAATTCCCGAGCTAGCTTCGAGTCACTCACGACTTCATCTACTTCGAGAAATACTGCAAATTACACGAGACAGCCCCGAGTTCAACTCGTCTTCCCCAATCACAATCGTACCCAGATGCCCAAACGTGCATACGTGCACGTGGTGCACTTGCACCATCGCTGCCGACTACAGATGATTGTCGCGACCATCCTCACTGACCACTCGAACCACCTCGATCATGAATCCAAACCCAGAAATCAAAATTCAACTGCGAATCGAAATCGAGTCGATCTCGACAAAAACTGAAACCATCATAGCCAGAAAACTTCACCGTTACGACGCCTCCCACCTCGAGATCGCCTGCCCACCTCACCGAAGCTTCGTCACGACTTCCAGCAACCATCCCCACCATCGCGATCGATTCCAGTCCCCTGTCCATGTCGAAATTGCTTCGACAACCATGAAGAGCAAAACTCCTGCCTAAACCCTAGTTTTCCTCAGCACGACCACCACGGCGAACAATAAAATCTTCGATCATTTTTCCAGTGATCATCAACCTATAAGCTACCTTCGATATCAAGCACGAACTTCAATTCATCGTTGATCGACGCAGATTGACGATAAACCCAAATTAGTCCAACCCAGATTATCTCAACCAATGCAAAACTAAAAATCAAGACTTTTATCTCTAAATTCATTATTGGCAATAATAAATCAGATTATAAATTAAACTCAGGAAATTAAGATGTTTTATTTTTCTGGTTAAATTGATTTCTACTGTAAAAACAAATTTTCAAACTATAAACTAAATAATTTCACCTGAAAACTATTTTGTTAAACAAATTTGCATTGTAAAATCATTTTCTATTTTATGTTCAAAGCCAGACACAGATTGAGAAGAAAGATATTTGTTTTTTTTTTGAACTTGGTTCCTAGTCTGTTAATCAAAACAGAGAAATGAATATCCTTTTACAGGCATGCATCCGGATATATACACATCACATCATATATATACATGCATTCATACATATAAACATAAGCATCCATATTCCTATACAATCCATCACAAACATCTATATATAATCACAGATTTTAAACTGTTTTTAAAAGAGATTACTCACCTTTTTATTTCCAGAGAACAAAACAGAGCAGTGTTTTCCAGGCTTCTACATTTGATTTGCGAAAATGTTGAATTTGAAATCCTACTGCATGCTTTCAATTTGATGTTGAAACTGAAACTGATGTTGATTCTTGTTTGATATTAATTTCTCCTCAGGTTGATCTTTGAAACGGTTGTTTGATTTAGTTGCTTGATCCTCTTCTTAATTGTAGATTTGAATTTCAGGTTTCTGTTTTGCTTTGAGAATTTTATACGGTTTGATTTTAGTTTGAGGATTTGTTTTCAGGTTGGAATTCTTTGTTTAGAGTTTCTTGATTTTGAACTGAGAATAGAGAAGAATAGGAAAAGAAAAATGAAGAAGAAGGAATGTATGTTTCTTTTATAAATTTAGTTATGATTTATTAAAAAGAAAATAAAATTTTAAATGAATGACACTTGTTAACTTGAAATGTCCCTATGCTTACAATTGTAAATATATGTTGTAATAATCTTACACATGTCCTAAGTAATTTAAATAAATTTTTATTTAATTTAAATGTTAATATAAAGATTTTCATACTTACTTTATTAATAAATAACACTTATCTTAATATATGTATATATAAACTATTTTAAAGAAACATATTATAAAACAAATAAAATCTTATATATTTTTAAATCCAATTTAATTATCTTTTAAGAGATATAAATTAAAATACCAAATACCCTTTGAAAAAAATATTATATTAAATTATACTTTCCAAATTATACTTTATATATATATATATAAATTTGAAACACTTTTATTAAATTCAAACCAAAATCCCAATATATACAAATAAACATATATATTTAAATAGAAATATTTTTAACACAAATTTGAGAATTATTATATTAAATTTCAATACAACTTCAAATCATAACATATACATACATATATATTACAATTTGAAAATACATCTTTTATTTAAACATAAGATTTCTATTCACAATATATATAGCAAAATATATATTATAAATAGATTAAAACTTTATTAGCTTTGAAAATAAATCTTATTAATTTTAAATCAATATTTCCAGATTAAATATTTCCAGACTATTAAATTTATATTGCGCAAAAACCCGGGATATCACAGATAGGTTAAGGTCGCCATGATTAATATAAGTCTATCCATCTTTCCTCTTTTGTAATTTAATTATCTTATCTTCCTTTCGAGCCTATCTTCTTAGTTAGAATTCTCTTTGATTAGGGTTCCTCTAGCTTTGAATCTCTATCCTTGTCTAAATTCATCCTCGAACCATCTTGTGAGGGAGTGTATTTGTAATTTATATAAAAATGTTTTATATTGTGTTGTTTGAATTGTTAAGTTTGATTTGGAGTTTCGACCAATTCGTCTGGCCAATGTTATCGATAGGAATTCCAAAACACTTGAACAGAGCAAACTGACACAATATTGTTTTCAAATTGGTAAATGAAATAATTTTATATATGATTATATTTTATATATAAAAGTATATTTTATGAAATTAGATAGTTAATGAATTGGTTGTTAGAAATTATAATACTAGATTATCATTTATTGCTTTGTCAACATCCCCAAACCATTAACTATTGTTATATATAAAAGATGAAATTTTAAACATGGTATAAATCTAATTTACAAATGAAATGAATTTAAATTAAGGATTTGAGAAATTAATTTCCGGTGCTTTTCTAAATTTGGTTTTCAATGTTTTGAAAAATATATCGTTTGAAAGTATTTTCGAATGGAAATTTGTTTCAAAGAATTTTAAAAGAAGCAAGTCAGTACTCTCCTCTTTTGTCGTTGGAAAATAATTTCGGTGATGACTGAAGCATCATCGGCATTCATTTTTGGGTCTTAGAGTGAAAAGACCACTTAGTATCTTTGCTAAATTTTTGTTTTGGAAAATGGATTTGATTTGTATTTCTTGAGTATGATTTGATTGACAAAATATATATTAATTTATATATTTATTTCAAAATGATTTGAAGTGAAACTGAAAATTTAAACTCTTAGGTTTTATGTTAAGTAATGGTTTTCAATTATTAAAATTAAGCAAAATTTTGAATAATTTAAGTGTTTAAAATAAGAAATGGAATTTGAAACAACTTGAAACGGTAGAACTAGTATAAAATTTAATTTGTATAATACTCAATTGCATTCCATAACATATATAGGTTACCTGAAATATTCAAAAGTTAAAATGTTTGTGTGAATATGTAATTGAAGTTTATCCAAGAGAAAACTTAAGTAATAAATTGTTCAAACTAAATTTTCTTAATAAAAATATTGTAAATAAAAGGTAAAATTGTATAATACTCAATTACATTTGAAACGTTAATAAAACATACCTGGAAAAAAGTTGGAATGCAATGAGAATATGTAATTGAATAATATACAAAATAAATGTAAGTAATAAGATGTTCAAAAATGATAATTTGTTTAGGGAATTAACAAATAAAATTTGGAATGATTATAATAGGTGTTTTACAATTAACCTATGTTGCAACATATGTTAAGTGAAATAATTGAATAATAAATAGAGGATGTTATTTAAGTAAATAAATATGAACTTAAGAACAGTTGAAATTGAATTTCAAGAGGAATTAACTTAAGGAAAGTTAAATGAATTGAATAAATGAGTTAAATAAAATAAACTTTGTTTTGAAAGAAATTTTTTGTAACAAATGTTAATAAATTGAAAGCAAATCAATTGAATTAAAATCAACCAAATGTTACTACAATGAATATTTATTGATTGAATAAAATGAATTGAAATGAAATTAGTTAAATATAAACAATTTAAAACTAATGAAATATATATGGTTTTGAATAAATTGTTGTATTTTGTATTTCGAATCTATCTTTCTTTTCTATTTGCTTTTATTCTCCTTTCTCGTTCCATTTCGGGGACGAAAAGTTCTGAGTGGGGGAGAGTGTAACGACCCGGTAATTTTAACGATTTTTATAACGTAATTAACTGAATTTTTCTTGAGAATAAAACAATTGAATTTAATAATGAGAATTTGATATTTGGAATGCGTCTATTTAAACGTAGCAAATGTCAAGTTTTCACCTGAAAATATGGAAGTTAGTTCTGTAGTGTAATTTTCAATTTCAGTTTAAAATCAGTAAATTTGATGAAAATAAATTATTTTTGAAATTTGAATATTTTTATATAATAAAAATTTGAACCATTTTCTAAGTGAGACGTCATATTTCGTTTCGCCTAATTTGGACTGCTCTAGCTCCATTTATCTGATTTTCGACGTTTTTGCAGTATTTTCTGCAACGAATATCGTATTTTGATAGGATGATCGTATCGCTGATATATGTGTACCATTTTATTAGTCTCATCGTGCTGATCTCCACAATATATTCAATTATGCATTTCGGCATCCGGTACGCGGCGAAATCGTCGAAACGATTAGCCGTAACGGTTCCGCATTTGAGCTATTTGGTTTCCATATGACCTTTTGTTTATCCCCCGTATAATACCAATAGCCACTCGTTATTTTTGTTCCTAGAATTCAATGTTGTGACCTTCACTATTCCTCATTGCAATATACTATTTTGGTCCTTCCTTTCACTTTCATGGTTGAGAAAAATAAATTATATTAATATAATATAAAAGCTTATATATAATTGTTGCATTTGGCCTGCTCGGTTGCTCTTCCCAACGCACCCTACCTCCAGCTGATCATCACCATTTTCCCATGGCCAACCCGAACGTCACACACACCAAACCACCCTCGTCCTCGCTCAAGCACACAAACCACGCGGCCCATCTCCCAAAGCTGCTGCACAACCACCTCACTTCATCCCTTCCCCTTCCTCCTTGCTTGCTGTCGAAGCTCCAACAACCGAGAACAGCCTCCTTTAGCCGCATCATCCTCCAACTTTCACCATACCGTACACCACATGGTTGATCACCCTCTGTCCCACCCGACCTCCATGATCCACCGCCCCATCACCATAACACCATCGTGCTCCAATTCCGTCTCCACCATCCGCCTCAGTTCATCCGAGCTCTGCCACCCAAACACAGCACTTCAGCCATACTCGCTTCCAAGTCCGTCAGTGCCCGCTTCCGCAGCCTCAACCTGACCCAGAGACCCATCCTCTTCCCTCGCAACTCACCGACCACCTCCCTAGCTCCTTTCACAGCCTCCATGAGCCTAGCACCATGTCAACCCACTAAGCCAATCCACGCCCATCCTCCCATGGTCGTAGACCTATCTGACTGCTACCTACACCGATCCACATTCCAACTGCCGAACATGAATGCCTACCAACCACTACCTCGCTTTATATCCTACCATTGCCGCATGAACCTTCGCCCGTAGCCACGACCTCGCCCACCACCCGACTGCTCCCCTCCAGTCAGCCTCTGGCCAGCAACCACTCCACCTTGTACTCCGGCAACTCTGCACTCCACCTAGCAAGCTGCAGCTCTTGTCATCTCTTGTATATATATGAAGGTATATATTATATATATGTTAAAGTATATTATATTGTAAAAGAAGTATTATATATGTTTACAGTACATTATATTATAAAAGAAGTATTATATATATATATATATATTGTATACATATTTGTTATTCTCTATCCAGACATATATTTGAGTTTTCTTATATGTTTGCATATATATTACCTATATATATTATAATTTACACTTGATATTTTAAATACAATTGATTACATATATATTTCATATATAAATTATATTTGATATTTAGTATTTGTCTGAAGGGTATTTATGTTAATATTTGGAAATAGTTTGTTGTAATAGATTTATTATATATTATGTTTAAATATTCATTTGGAATTTTAAGAAAGTATATGTTTTGATTTTAAATTAAAATATAATAGATATGGTATTTAAATATGTATTTTTAAAATTTAATATTGGTTTTAAAGAAAATAAAATATAATAAACATTTCGTTTCAGTTTATATCAAGCTGATTTTGATTTGTTTTCATCGATTCCTAATTATCAGCTTTGTACGTCGAATCCGTGTTCACCCTGTTTTGCTTCGAGGTTTTTATTTGGATTGGTTGATTGTCTAGTTCGTGATTCAATTCGTAGCTTGTCGTGTTCATTTCTCATGTTCCTCTAGCCTCGAAAGGTGAGCGATCACTCACGATTAACATTCTTATATTTAGTAAATTTAATTCACATGAAATGACATTTGAAATATGCTATTAAATTTGAATTGTTAAGTTATTTAATTGCTAAATATGATATGTGATTATTTGCCATTGTTTACCTATGACGTATGACACCATAACCTGTTGTATATATTATATTTAAATTTGTTACTGATGATATATGCCTGTTGTTGATATGTTATATTATTATCATATTTGTTCTTACTCTCCAAGTTCCCTATTAGTTTAGAAATCCCTATGGGTTGAAATGATACATACCCGAACAATATTTTAGAATAGGGAAAAATTATTATGGGTTGAAATGATAAACCCAAGCGATTTTTATTGCTTTTGAATTTTGGGATTGCGAGTTGAAATGACATATACCCGTAAATATTAAATTTAAATTGCGGATTGAAATGATAAATATCTGTATCACTTAACCATAGGATAGAAAATCTGTGCCCGTCCTCACCGAATCAGTCATGTTGATTATTATTTGTATAATAGAAACTATTATAATATAACATGATTTGATATGAAAAGGTTTTGGTTATCGTAAGGGAAAACCCGTCCGTGTTTATGCGTGGGCGTGTATTACGAGATACCTTTCTTTTGATAAAAGAACGTCTTTATAACTTTAAAATAAATTCAGTTGAGATGTGTTTATCTCACGCTGGTTTACCAGACTGAACCAGGCGTTCTTCCCTTTCAATGCTCGGGTCAGACTGAGTATATTTACAAGCTCAGATTTGGTGCTTTTGGAGCTTCAGCAGACGAGCTGGAGATCTTCATGTTGTATACACGTATCTGTTTATTTTCTGCTGTATTGTTGTTGTAAATTATCAGCATTTGTGAGGACAGGTTGTCATAACTGTCCAAGCTGATAATTATTTATTTGTGTACTCTGATTGATGTATGTATATTACAGTGTCTCTTTTATAAAGATTATTCATCTATATTATATGTTATTCCGCTGCGATGTGAGAATCTGTATTGTTTTGGTTCTATTTCTCTCTTCTTCTTCTCTTCTCTTCTTCTCACTTTTTTCTTTCTTCTCACCCTCTCTCTTATTTCTCATGACTTTCCGTCATTCTGTGCTTTTTGGGTCGGACATGTGTGGTTTATTGTCGATTCAAAGGGTACGGATTTGCGGGTCGTCATATATATTTTATTAAAAAAAAACTTTACAGTTGAAATTAATAAATTTTTTAAATACATAAACTATTTAAAAATCGCATAAATTAAATGTATGTTTTTTGTAATAAAATAAATTTTAAAATAATATATATATATGTATCTTTTTGAAAATCTAAAAAAAATTATTTAAAATTTAAGAATTATTTTATTATTATTTTTAGATAATTGTAAATATATATACATCAATAGTAATATCATCACTCTATGACTTCATATTTGAATTAGTTATTATTTAACCAACATGAAACTCTCGGATGAGTCATTCCATACTTATCCAATAACTCTTGGTATGTAACCTCTTGGTGCTCTCAGTAGCCATGGTAATACACTGTCCAATATTTAGAGAGCGTTATGTACTTTCTCAACGATGTATCGATATCCTTGCAAAACATCTAGACCAGGGATATTTAAAATAATATGTTATTTTACATTGTGATAATTTTCTCATGATTATAACCCCTTGTAATATTTATCACATGACATATCAATTAAGGATTTACTCTTTAATATACTTAAATGAATTACTTAATTAATATATCATAGTATAACAGCTATATAATAGAAAATGAACACCTTTATCACGAACAGGATTGGTTATTGAGTTAGATATATGTAACAAATTACATAATTTCCCTTAGGGCATACTCCGGACTCTCTCACTATCAATGGTCCTATCAGCTTGAATAAGGGATACATCCTCCTTTCAATGTGCTCTTAGTGTTATCAAGTATAACTGTTAAGTATTTTTCCGGTGGGTACTTAATGCTAGTTGTTACCATTAGTTGTGTTACTATCGTTTGTTGTTTAATAGTGTAACTACTGAAACTAGTGATGGTAATATTCATTTTGAAAATTTACCAAGTGTTAAACCTTTATAAAAATTGTACTTATTGGTATGAGATAGGGTCATCATTTTTTTGGAAAGGCAAGACAATTTTTAAGTGGTTTGTCCGCTTTCGATATATCACTTAAAATACATGTGTGGGGCTACAGCACCTCAGCAACTACAACTCTCATAAATCACAAATTTCACCCAAGACTTCACTAATATACGACACTCATTATGAAAAAACGTAGACTTAACAAAAATAGCATAAGGCATAACAAAAAATCCTTATAACACAATGCAATACCAAGTAGAACAAAGTGTACTGACACATACCCCTTGAAGCAAAAAAGACGAAGCATGCCGGCAAAAAATTGACAACCATATGCTATATATATCTCATGAAGAGTGACTTGTGACACTAAACAACACAAATCACTTAGCTACACCGAGGCAGTCCTATGGTGTCAAATCAATGAAAAGTTAAAGAGGCAAAGATACAAGAAAGAAAGTTCATCGACATGGAGACTACACCGTTATACCAAAGGAACACAATATGTCATGCCCAAAGATGGGGTCATTATTAGTCGGTGATAGGTACAACTATCACATTGGAGATAAAGACACGTTGAAAAATATGTAAAAAGATAGGTGTTAAACTGATTTATTACCTAATAAAGTAATCCTTTTTCACTAAGTGTTAACACTTTTCATGTTCTCTTTTGTTATTTTCAAATTATAACAGTAAAGACCTATCATGGTTAGTTTTTGTCTTTATTGATTTCTCACTAAGTTAATCAATTTCTTAATTAATTTTTATTTAAGACGATTCATTTCCTTACCTTTTAGTTCATATTAAGTACAAATTTATAGGATAATTTCAAATTATTCACGAATACTCTTAAACGTATTTTTCTATCTCTAGGAAAAGTTTTAATGTTAAACTATTAGTGTTTTATATTTACTAATATTACTTTAGAACTAAAAATACCCTATTTACACCTTAGAAAAATTCATGAATCCATATATGAGAAAATAATGAAACTCAAAACACACTCTGATTTAACATCATAAACCCCATTTAAAAAAATTTAACCAATTAAAGAGGATTTAGTCATAAGCTTGACCATTTATCATCAAATCTCATCCAGATTCGTTCAAGTATCGATAAAAATATATTTTTCATCATTAAAAACACTATATGATAATCAAATCCGAACTAGATGAAGAAAGTTGATAATTTCTATGATATCCCGGATTTTCGGGCATCAGATAATTGGATAATTATCTGATTTAACTTTTAAAAAAAAAATACTGATTTATAAATTGAACAAATTTAGATGTGATAATCTCCAGTAAATTATTTAAAATTTGGCAAAAATTGTTAATTTCAAATCAATAACAATAATGTGTTGTGTGTGTATATATATATATATATTAAATAGAATTATTATTACAAATTTGAAAATAGACATATGCAAACTTTATAATATTGGGAATTTTAAGTGTGTACTTATACATATATACAAGTGTATATATATTTATATTATGATTAGGAAGCTATTGTTTTGAGTTCAACTTGATGATTTTCAAAAGCTATTTAAGAAAACATGATTCATAAGTTAATAAAATGAAAGAGGTTAAGTATAAAAATTTAATAAAATTTAAGTAAGGGTTTAAAACAAGTTATAAAAATATTAATTTAAACAAGGACTTAAACACAATTTAAATAACAAATGACATTTGGAAAACTATGAATATGAGAAATAAACACATGTAAGCTATGATAACAAGTGGCATCTCACAAAATTCTTTTAATTTGGAAATCGTATAAAAATGTATAAGAGAAAATAACCAGGCTTCTCTTCTCATTTCTTTTCTTTCATATATTCCAAACCAAACCTGAAAACAAACCAGAGAATAAAATCAAAATTTAACAACTCTTTCAAACTTTCAAAACTGAAGCAACATAGGATTCAAGATTTAATTCAACTTAAAGAAGATCTGATTAAATTCAAGAATCAGATTCGTTTCAACTCAGCAATTCAACATCAAGTAGTAGAAAAATTCAAAAGCAACACAACCAAGTTTCAGATTTAAAATGATTTTCCAGTTTCCAGTTCAAAGATCTAAGGCATTCCAGTTCAAAGCTCTATTCAAGCATTTTATAACTGTGAGTAAACTACTTTTATTTAGGCTTAAAACTGTTAAATCTTGGTTTGCATGTGATAGATATTTGAAATGATATTGTGAAAATTGTTTGCATGGATGTTACTATCTGGAATATAGTATGAAATGCTCTGTAATTTATGTGTGTCTGTAAAATGCATATATGTATGCTTTGTTGTATCACAGGCTCAACCCACTCAAGTTAATTTAATATCTCCTCATACAATCGATTTTAGGCTATGATTTGTAAATGAAAAATGATTATAACAGGATAATATCAATTTTAAAAATAGTTTCAAGTATTTAAATTTAGTAATTATTTCAAGGATAGGAAATTACAGGGAAAAATAAATTAAGGTCAGAGATCAATCATTTTAATTATATACTTTGATTATCTTAATAGAATCGTATTAGTAAAGGGGGATTTTTAAAATTAATGTTGTGATTTTTAAGTAAGTATATGGTGAGAAATCTCGAGATGAACGGAAAGCACATTTTCGTCCATTGCCGTCAATCGACAATGAATTGTTTGTCAGGCATGGAGCTGAAGGTAGCCGGAAGAAGGGCGATTGCAGGGAAAATAATCAGGAGGTTTCTAGATGGCCATGGTAGTCAGAGGAGGCCGGAGTAGGGTTTAAGTGCTTGGTTTAGTCGACATGATTTTCGAGGCTGGATCGTCGTCATCAGGGGATCGAGTGGAACGGGCCCTAGGGAATTAGACGCAGCGTGTCGTGGTGCGGCTCTGAGTGGAGTGGCACGATCTCTGGTGATCTGGGTTGTCATCGGCGAGGTATTTTTGTCAGAGATATGGGTTCCAGGGAGAGGTGATTAGTTAAATTTTTAATTCGAGAAGACGACGTCGATCTGGGTGCTCATCTGTGGTGGAGTGGTCAGCGATGATGAGTCGGAGGTCCTAGAGATGGTCCGCGACGATCCGATTGGGTGTGCACGTGCACAGGGTCCTTCGTAGCTGATGTCGATGCCGTGATGGGTTGAACTCAGGAATGGGTGTGAGTAGAACGAAGCTTGACTCGAGTTTTGGAAGAGAAGGGAGGCCTCGGGTTTGATCACGTGTTCTGCTAGTTTTTGCTCGGGATGATTTGTTAAACTCTGGGTTTTAAGCTAACAGTTTTTTTTTAGAAAACAAACTTTTATACTGGTTTAAACTAGAAAGGGAAGTTTGATCAGAAATAAAAAGTAAGTAAATTAGTGAATAAGTTTCTTAGGTTAATATCAACAAGTTTTCAAAATATATAGTTTTTAAATGCAAATGTTTATTATTTGCTTGGATAATTATATGTTAGGTTAATTAATTAAATCTCTAATTATTTAGAATACAAGAATGTGATTAAATAGATAATTAAGAAATAAGGTATTGAACTTTAAGGTTCAAGTGATTTTGTATATATTAATTTCAAACTTTTGGGTTAAATAAGATTTAAGTGTTAATTAAGTAATTAAATTAAAGATAGTCACTTAATGTAACGGATTAAGTATAATTACTTAGTAAAGTAATTATTGGATAATTAATGTATGTAATAAAGGAAAAATCACTTAATGGAAGTAATTAGGGATTAATTACTTAGTGTAATTAATAAAAGAATTAATTAATGTGATTAATTTAATAGTTAATTAATTTATATAAGTAATTAAGGGTTAATTAATTAACTTGAGTAATTATAATAAAATTAATTAATGTAATTAAAAGGGTAATTGATTAATGAAATTAATTAAAGGATAATTCATTAATTAAAGTAATTAGAGGATCATTAATTAATGTAATAAATGAGAGTAATTAAGGGTTAATTAATATGAATGGTTAAAGGATAATTAATTCATGTAATAAATTAAAAGCTAATTACTAATGTAATTAAGAAATAATTAATTTACAATAATTAATTAAGATGAATAATTAAAGGATGATTAATTAATTGGTTTGTATTAATTAATGTTAAGTAAGCATGATTTAAAAGAAATTAAAGTAATTAATTAAATTTATTTGGAGATTAAGTTATATTAATAGTGTGACTGATTAATCTTGCTTATGAATGATGGAATAATATTGAATGCTTTGATATGTGATTGTGATGCTCTATGACATGAGATGCTTTGGATAAATTGAAATAATGTAAGTTATTTATATGTGATAGAATTGCTATGTGAATATGATATCCTGTATTTAAATTAAATTGTTTAATTTAAACATCTTGGTTTAAAAAGAATGACATTTGAATTCGAAGAGACCGGAGTCGGGTATTAGTTAATACCCGAAACCACTTCGCTTTGAAATCTTCTAGAACTCTTTAGAAATTAATATGTGATATAAATAGGCTGGTTTGGGATAATATGGACCATTTAAACTAAGTTGGATACTTAGATATTGTTTTGGTGAAAAATAGTGATGATTATATAAGTTGTTTACGTATAGTAAGTACGAGTTACCCCGGGTTTTTCTTTTATGATTTGAACTTAGTATTTTCAAATTATATGGGTTTACTCACGCTGGTTTCCAGCCTGACCCGGGTGTTACTTTGATGTAATGCTCGGGTCAGACCGAGTATTACAGATTTTCAGGTAAGGACGTTCTGGAGCTCAGGAGTCGAGCTGGATGGCAGGAACGTATGGAGTGTTTCTACTGTGTTATATTATTGTATATCTGAGACTTGATAATTGTGTATATCCAGTGTCTGTATAAATATGTAACTCTGATGTATTAAAATGTAATCGACAGATATAATATTGTTTTGTATAACTGATATTATTTGATATTATACTTTATCCGCTGCGAATGTGAGATGTCGTGTTTCTGTTCTTCTTTCTTCTTTCTGTTCTTTCTTCTATCTCTTTTCTTTTTCTCCTAATTATCTGGAATTTTCGGGTTCGAAAATTCCGGGTCGTTACAATTTCATCTATTTTTTGTAAAATTAAAGCTTTGATTGTATTTTGACTTTCTCAACTCCTTACCTTGCGAAAATGGAAACCTCTAGGGTTTATGCTAGTTATTGTTTTGTAAATAGAATGAAGAGAGTAGAACTATTTTAAGAAATATAACGGTTGACATTAAGCATTTTGGGCCAAAATATTTTTTATAAAAATTACATTCCATTTCATAAAAGTTACACTATACGACAGAAATATTTATTATTCTCGGTATTTTTATTTCATTACATCTTTATTAGTTATTCAATATTCAATTTAATTAAATATCAAAGTGTCATTCACTTCTTTAATCAAAGTTAGATTAACCAGTTAATTTACTCTTCTAATTGAATTAATTATTTACACTATTAGAAAAAGGATAATTTACCTAATTGGAATTGTCGATGCTGCATCAATGCCAATTTTGTAGCATCAACACGACGACAGTATGTCATAGGTAAATAATTACCTAAGACATATACCACCATCTATCTAATAGGATATAATTGGCGTCGGTATGGTGTCGGGAAATCATCGCCCCCATCCCCAAAATAAAGCTGACATCTCTCAATTCTTCCCCATATTGTTTTGGTTTTTTAAATCCCCTATTGTCGTCGACGCTCCTGACCCGACCTGTCGTCGTCGTAGCTTAGCTGCTTCCTCCCCCACCATCTGCTGCCTAGCACTCACCTGCCTGCCACGCTGCATGACCTCCTAGCACTCCATAGGCCAACATGACTGCCAGAGCCTTCATCCCCGCCATCCATGCACGACCGTTGAAGCCTCATGCCGTAGTCGAAGCATCTCATGCCCCCATCCCCACTGCTAGCTTTCACCATTCCCCCTAAATTTAATTTGTAACGACCCGTTATTTTGGACCATTCAAATCGACAATAAATCCACACATGTCTGACTTGAATAATTCAAAACAATAGATTGTTAATTAAAAGTTGGCAAAACTCAACTTATACAGTAAATAAATCAATCACATAATCACAGACACAGAGTAATACAATAATACGCAGCGGAATAGATAAAATAGTAGTTCATGAAGCTACTATAAAACATCAGAGTTAAAAATAAAATACAATAGAATATCTCAAATACAGTGAAGTCTTCAGTACGAATAGATGACCTCTTTGAACAAATCAACTGGAAAAGCTGAAAGCTGAATCAATAGTTGGATCTCCAAATGAAGCTCCAAACTCCAAAGGTGAGTTTCAAATGCTGTATCACTCGGTCTGACCCGAGCGTAAAGCAAAACACAAAACACTCGAGTCAGGATTAACATTCTTATATCAATAAATCCAACTCAAGTGAAATATCAACTGAAATACAATTAACTTAAAGGATGTTTGGGATAACCATCCTCTAAGGATCTGCGGAACTATCTACAAGGTGGAATTATACACTATAACACCGTGGTCATTCCAAATTAATTTATACTTCAAAACCAAAATATCATTTCATTTCAAATATATCTATTTTCCAAAATAGTATATATATATAGGTTAAATAATTTAAAAGTAAAGTATTTATAATTTCCTCAAGTCTCACAAATTGCTTCACCTCAACTTCAAATTCCAAATTCAAATTTATTCAAAGCTCAATTCATCAATTCAATTTAGTTCTAATTATACCATTTAAATTTTCAATATATTTCAAAGCTTTAATATTAAACATTTCAAAGTTAAATTTTACAGTTTCATATAGCTCTTGATTTAACTTTATTATTATTTAACCAGGGAATATTCACTTAATAAATTCAATATCATTTAACTAGCCTTAAATTTCATTTTTTTACTAAATATTTCCTTAAATTTATTTAAACAAGAAATATTCATTAAATTATTTAAATCACACTCAAGTTATAAATCATATCTTAAATCCCAATTTCAATAAGTTTTAAATCGGTTTAATTAAATAAAATTCTTTACTAAATTCAAATTATCTTCCCAACCTTAACTTATTCAAATTATTACTGAAATCTATTTTGAAACATAAATTTAAATACTCAACCATATTATATGTATTTAATCAATCATTCCCATTTATATATAATAATTTAAGGCTCAACATTAATTAAAACTATATATTTCTTTCCAAACCATAGAATTCATTTTCAAAATATTTATATATATATATGGACCAACGGTGTCTGTATATATATTTATCATATGGTTAAGTGATACAGATATTTATCATTTCAATCCGAAATTTAAATATATACGGGTAGATATCATTTCGACCCGTAATCCCAATTTCAATTCAAATGAAAATCATTTGGGTTTATCATTTCAACCCTTAACGATTTTCTCCTATTCTAATGTCCGTTCGGGTATGTATCATTTCAACCCATAGTGATTTCTATACTAACAGGGAACTTGCAGAGTGATAACAGATATAGAAATAATATAACAGGCATAGATATATCATCAATAACAATATAATATAAACAGCAGGGTATGGTGTCATATCCCATAGGTGAACAGTTACAGATAATAGCATATATAACAATTTAAATAACTACAACAGCATATTTCAATTGTCGTTTCAATTGAAATCAAATTTAATAAATAAAAGAACGTTAATCGTGAGTGATTGCTCACCTTTCGAGGCTAAGATAGATTTGACGAAGAGATGAGCTACGAATCCAAGCACGAATTTCGAAGCAAAGCACGACGGACTCGAGTTCGATGACTAGAGCTGATAGATAAGGAATCGATGAGGACAAGATGGTCAGTTTTGATATAACCTTATTAATAACTTATTATATAAAAACTGTAACAGGAGTGAATAACTTTAGAACTTTATAAACTATATATATAAAAAAAATCCAAAACAGGACTCATATGCTCCCACTATCAAATAGGATATATATAAATACCACGACATACAGCTTTTGCGCGTAACTTAAAATACCATACAGACCTATGACTTTGAGTCTATCCAACAAACATATATACTTAACTAAAATATACTGTCACCTATACAAGTAGATAATCTATACGTTATATATACTTTAAGATCTTGTACCTTCTGACATAAACTCACATCATAGGGTATACTTATATAAAGTATTATGTAGGACCAATATAACTTTACATACGTATTGAAATTTAAACTCAAATGTTTAATAAAAAAATTCAATATCAAATTTAAAACATCTGTGTGATGAAGGCCTGGAACCACTTATACTTTATACGTTCAATTTAAAACTGTTGATACTGCAAATAAAAAAAAATTATTTTAACCAAGCAAGCTATAATATAACAGTTTTTTTACCCAATATTAAAATAGCAAAGCATGCAAATTATAACATATTATACTTACAAATGTATATATATATATGTACTTATACGTTATATATATAAACAAACCAAATATATATACCCATTGCAAAAGTTAATATATATGAAAGTATATAAAATTGTACAAATCTGTATAGCTTTTATTTCTGATAACCATACACACACTAACATATATTAACTGTTAATATTTATATACAAACATTGTATTATACAAAACAATATATATAGTAGCCTAAGTAAATTTCTCAATACCTTATGAAAATAAAGAAGGTTGCAGTTGCAAGCAGGGCAAGGAGGATGTGAGAGCTTGGGCGCTGAGGCCGTTCAGGAGGGGTTGCGCTCGAAGATGCTTGGAGATGGGGTGTTGAGGCTCGGATATGGTGGAGGCGGGTACAGGAGATGCGGCCAGGGGTGTCGCAAGATTGTGCGAGGGGATGATGGAGGGAGGCAACACTCGGCGAACTGAAGATGGTGGTGCAAGGGTGGAAAAATGATGGTGGTTGTTCAGTGGGTTATCAGGTGGAGATGGCTGGCTATGGGGAGAGGAGATGGGGTCCGGTGTTGTTGATCGACTGTGGTGCCCGGGTTAAGGTCTCGTGAAGGGATGCGGAGGCTATGGCAACGTGGTCGGAAGCAAGGGAGAAGAGGAGAGAAAAAGAGCGGGGTGGAGTTGCGGTGGTTGAAAGGTGGGAGAGGTGGAATGCAAATTTCGTGGAGGAAAAATAATGCGAGCAGAGAGAAAAATATAAATGGGGGAGATGAGCTACAGAGGTGAAGATAATATATTTTCTTTTTGACCGAGATGTTTGCAAATGAACCAGCGAAAACGTGGCGAGGAAATAAATAAAAAAATAAGAGTAACGGTTACCCTGGATTGAGTTGATTAATCAAAGCAAAATTGATGGTACAGCAACAAATTTTAAACCAAAGAAAGTAACGTTAACGATAGAGTAAATTCCGGAAAAGCATAGGTCACGTTGAAAATAAATGCTAATTGCAGTTACACATCAGGCGTTTTGAAATAAAAGGGAAAGTACAAATATTCAATATTATCAGGCAAAAATTTTCCAGTTGCTATATTTAGATAGACGTATTCCAAAAATAAATTTTTATTTCAATTTCAATTATTCAAAATTTCCACAAAATTTCCAGTTAAATGTATTTTAAAACTATTAAAAATTTACCGATCGTTACACTCTCCCCCATTCAAAACTTTTCGTCCCCGAAAAGGAAGGAGGTAGGGGAATAGAAACAACCAGAAAAGAAGATAGATTGAAAGGCAAGGATAACCATTAATTTGAACTATATAAATTTTACTTAAAATTTGAAAACTTCATTTGCAATTCAATTATCTTATATACTTTAAAACTTTTCAAAAATCCATTTGTAAAATTTCTTGCTTCCTTTATAAATACCATTTATATGTTTAAATGACACCTTTAAAAATATATGAAAACCATTAGAAAACAATTATTTACATTATTACTTATATTTACAAAGAAGCTATTTGAAAACATTAAATCCATAATTCATAAATTTATTAATTCTATCTAAAATACTTTTCAAATATTATTAATAAATCAATAATCATTTACTTTAAATATGTTTTATTTAATTAATAACTTCTAAAATATTTATAACACTAAAAAAATTTCTATTAAACCAATATATAAATAAACAATATTTAAAAGGATATAGTCAACAAGGAAAAGAAGGAGGACTTGGAAAAACAGAATATAGGTGAATAAATAAAGTTGAGCAGATAAGGTCGATTCAAAAGGATAGTATCGGGCATGAAAAATTAATTCAAACCATAAGGATTTCAATTTCAAATATTAATACAAAATTTCCTTGTTGGAAATACTTTTATAATAAAATACTTTTATAACTCGATGTTTCAACAAGTTTATCCTCGTTCCTACAGACTCTGGCAGTGCGTTGATCAGGCGCAAAGCTAGAATTCTCCAGGTACTTAGTAGACTTGTTTCAACACCCAGTGAAAATACTGGAAAAACTTTTAAAAACAGATATGGAAAGTACAATCCAAACAAAAAACAAACAAAACATGGATCGCAGATACACAATGGTTACGCCTGGGTCCCCCAGGAAACATCCGTACCTTTTAAGCATTCACTGCCTTGCGAATTTCGCCATGATAACAAAACTATGGACCGCAGGATACATAACAATGGTTACGCCTGGATCCCCCAGGAAACATCCATAACCTTTAAGCAATCTCTGCCTTGCGGATTACGCCACTAACACGACCATAGATCGCAGATACACAATGGTTACGCCTGGATCCCCCAGGAAACATCCGTACCTTTTAAGCAATCACTGCCTTGCGAATTACGCTATGCAGTCGAGTTCGTAAGACCATGGGTAACACCATGGAATTCGAAGGACACTCGAGTATCATATCCGGAAAACCAAAAATCAGAGAAATATCGATAGAATGAATCCACAATGTGGCCACAAAGCGGATATCAAGCAGAAGGCACTTTCCATATCTTTACTTCGAAAATATGTATCATATAGTACCTTTTCAAATCACTTTCAAATATCATACTTATATAAAGTCCATTATATATAAGATTTCATTTTCAAATCAAATACTTTCCAAAATCAATAGTATATCAAATCACACTTATATAGGCTTCAATTATATAAGATTTCACTTTTCAAATTGAGTACCTTTTCAAATCCATAGTTTTTGAATCAACATCATACTTATACAAACCAACTTTTATATAAGTTCGATAACTCCCAAATCAAGTATTTAGTAACACAAGGTTCTCAAATTTCAATTTGTCTTAATATCAATACAATTTTCAAAATCATATACGCTTTCACCAAATTATTCTTCCAAATCAAATATCTTCAGTTCCAAAGTTTCCAACATAATAAATTTAGAAAATAAATCCAAATTTCCAAATCAATATAATTTAAGTTGACCAATTCATTTCCAAAATCATCTTATACTTACATAAGGTCCATCTAATATAAGAATCAAATTTTCAAAAATAAATTTCACTGTATGAAAAGCCATATGGGATTTAATATCTTTGCTTTTATGGGTTATATATCTTTGTAATTTAAATTGGAAAATTTCTTTTAGTAAGCAAAGATATTCTAACCCGACAGCTTTCAATTTCAACGTCAAAATATATTAATGATTTTAGAGTATAAGATGTACATACGTCATCATTTCGCAAAATCACATTTGATCGCTCACTCAATCACACAAGTTCGCATTCGAACTAGTATTGTCCATTCGACTTCCCTAATGCGGATTTCGATATGGTTTCTTGACTAGAAGCCATCAGTCTCCTTGCATAGCCAAATACTATGATAGAGAATTCTAGAATCAAGCCCAAAATCCACATCAAATATTCGCCATCAAGGATCAATTGAAAATTCCTAACACGAAATGGTTTAATTCACCTCGAACTTGTGTACTCAAACTTGGATCAATTTAATTATGCGAATAAAACAGCACATGCACAACTTATGTATCTATTCCAACTTGTTCAATATATAGTTTCATAAAGATGTTACCCAGTTAAAACATTTAAACTAAATTTTATTCAAAAATAATTTTGAAGACCAAATTCTTTTCAAAACATTTCAAATCTAAATTTCATATTAGAAAATTCAAAATAGCCTTATTATTTACTTAACAAAACAGTTTCAACTTATTTAAATCATATTACTTCATACTTAAACATTCAAAAAAAAACTTATATACTTTATGAAATAATTCATGCTTTTCAAAATTACTTGGCTTTGAAAATTAAACCTTGATTTGGAAGTGCTCGAACCTTCAAAATAGTCGAAGAAATCAAATTTCCAATCCAAGAGTTGGAAATCAGAAATAAATCAGTAAATCAATTTCAAAAGATAGGGTTATATCAAATCAGATCCAAAACTCAAGGACTGAACACCGGCTTACTTCAAATCATTTCAAATATATATATACATATATCTTTCGAATATCAAATCTTACTTCAGAATTTGAAATCAAAATGGTTTCACAAAATCACTCGCATAGCAAATCTACCGAAGTGGCCTATCCCCCACTCTGAAACTCGAAAATCAATGTCGATGATGCGTGCACTCATCATCGAAATTATTTTCCAGTGACATAAGTGAGTTATGGACTTCTATTTTCTCAAACTTCTTTTGAATTTTCTTCGAAACCATTCGAAACTCATTAAAATCATTTAAAACATTTCTTATTCGAAAAATACTTTTAAATCATATTATTATTATATATTTCAAAATCTTAAAACCAATTTCAAAATACCGGAGTTCAATTCTCGAATTTCAAATTTAAAATCCTTCAGTTATAAATCATTTTTTAGATAAATCAAATTTCTTATATAATTTTTTTCAAAATTACAAATCCTTTCTAAACCTCAAATTCTCATTTTTAAAAAGGGTATATAATCTTTGTCGAAAACATTTCACTTTTATATAAAGAATATAATCATACTTATCAAAATAATAATTTCGATATATAAAACACTTTCTAAAATACAAACAAACCCGATTTTCAAAGGATGATTCCAGAATGAATCTCGGAACGAGATAAAGGTCGAAGTCAAATTCAAAAGGGATCCTACTTAATGAGAATCCTAACCAAGATTTCGAGGTATATTAACCTATATCAATTCAAGGGAATTTATTCCATTAGTGAAAGAAAAAAAAACAACAAATTCTCATCAAACGAAATGGTAAAGCATCATTATAAATCTTAAGTTCGACACATCGACTTTTACTAGGTAAAGGATATAATAGAGTTTACTTAATACAACTTAACATATACCACTGATGACAAACAGATTTCATTGATCCATACTTCTATACGAATAATGCATCGGTATTAATCCTGCCGGGTGGTGCTTCAATGGGTCCAGTACACTCCACATCAAGGTGCCCCCAACTATGACATTTCTTGCATGAGTACACTATTCTCCCATCTTCCCTAGTGAACTTTGGGAAGGCAGCAGCTTGAGCAGGACGTAACACAACTTGCCTTCCGCGCTGTCTCTCAGAACAATCTCTGGCTATATGTCCAGTCTGCCTATAGTGGTAGCAAATGGTTGACTGGTCGGTTGATGCAGTGAGTGCCGATTTCACTTTCTTCACTTCCAGGCAGCGACTTGGGAAGTATCCCTTCTCACGACACTTAAAACAGAAAATCTCGGATCGAAAGCGCTTGCCCTCCTTCTTTTTTCCTTTCCATCTCTTTCCGCACATGGCTGCATAATGCCCCTTTTCCCGACACCGATAACAAATGACATGGTCATAAGGACCCGGTTCTGCCCTTTCTCTCCACAGCCTCTCTTGTTCCTCGATTGCTTCCTCCCATTCCTTACGAGCCAGTGCTCTTCGTGCCCGACGGGCTGCTTTCTGCTCTTCTGATTTTGCCATTTACGAAATGGTTTCCTATCATTCAATGAGTCCAAAATCAACAAGATAGAAGTTTAAAATTTAAGGGGAAATTAAATCAAAGGGAGTTTCAAAACAAAAGGGAAAGGACTCGAACGAAGATGAGATAATTAAAATTCAAAAAGAGAAGATGGATATACTCATATAAGAATATAATTAGGGAGAGGCCAGAATGAATTTCAGAACAAAGATAGCAATTCAAATTAGAGGAACTCTAATCAAATAGAATTCTGATTCGAAGATAGGCTCGAACGAAAGTGATTCCGCAAATCAATTTACCATATATGTTAAGTTTTGCCTAGAACCAAAGCTCCGATACCAACTGTAACGACCCGTTATTTTGGACCATTCAAATCGACAATAAATCCACACATGTTTGACTTGAATAATTCAAAACAATAGATTGTTAATTAAAAGTTGGCAAAACTCAACTTATACAGTAAATAAATCAATCACATAATCACAGACACAGAGTAATACAATAATACGCAACGGAATAGATAAAATAGTAGTTCATGAAGCTACTATAAAACATCAGAGTTAAAAATAAAATACAATAGAATATCTCAAATACAGTGAAGTCTTCAGTACGAATAGATGACCTCTTTGAACAAATCAACTGGAAAAGCTGAAAGCTGAATCGATAGTTGGATCTCCAAATGAAGCTCCAAACTCCAAAGGTGAGTCTCAAATGCTGTATCACTCGGTCTGACCCGAGCGTAAAGCAAAACACAAAACACTCGAGTCAGGATTAACGTTCTTATATCAATAAATCCAACTCAAGTGAAATATCAACTGAAATACAATTAACTTAAAGGATGTTTGGGATAACCATCCTCTAAGGATCTGCGGAACTATCTACAAGGTGGAATTATACACTATAACACCGTGGTCATTCCAAATTAATTTATACTTCAAAACCAAAATATCATTTCATTTCAAATATATCTATTTTCCAAAATAGTATATATATATATAGGTTAAATAATTTAAAAGTAAAGTATTTATAATTTCCTCAAGTCTCACAAATTGCTTCACCCCAACTTCAAATTCCAAATTCAAATTTATTCAAAGCTCAATTCATCAATTCAATTCAGTTCTAATTATACCATTTAAATTTTCAATATATTTCAAAGCTTTAATATTCAACATTTCAAAGTTAAATTTTATAGTTTCATATAGCTCTTGATTTAACTTTATTATTATTTAACCAGGGAATATTCACTTAATAAATTCAATATCATTTAACTAGCCTTAAATTTCATTTTTTTACTAAATATTTCCTTAAATTTATTTAAACAAGAAATATTCATTAAATTATTTAAATCACACTCAAGTTATAAATCATATCTTAAATCCCAATTTCAATAAGTTTTAAATCGGTTTAATTAAATAAAATTCTTTACTAAATTCAAATTATCTTCCCAACCTTAACTTATTCAAATTATTACTGAAATCTATTTTGAAACATAAATTTAAATACTCAACCATATTATATGTATTTAATCAATCATTCCCATTTATATACAATAATTTAAGGCTCAACATTAATTAAAACCATATATTTCTTTCCAAACCATAGAATTCATTTTCAAAATATTTATATATATATATATATGGACCAACGGTGTATGTATATATATTTATCATATGGTTAAGTGATACAGATATTTATCATTTCAATCCGAAATTTAAATATATACGGGTAGATATCATTTCGACCCGTAATCCCAATTTCAATTCAAATGAAAATCGTTTGGGTTTATCATTTCAACCCATAACGATTTTCTCCTATTCTAAAGTTCGTTCGGGTATGTATCATTTCAACCCATAGTGATTTCTATACTAACAGGAAACTTGCAGAGTGATAACAGATATAGAAATAATATAACAGGCATAGAAATATCATCAATAACAATATAATATAAACAGCAGGGTATGGTGTCATATCCCATAGGTGAACAGTTACAGATAATAACATATATAACAATTTAAATAACTACAACAGCATATTTCAATTGTCGTTTCAATTGAAATCAAATTTAATAAATAAAAGAATGTTAATCGTGGGTGATTGCTCACCTTTCGAGGCTAAGATAGATTTGACGAAGAGATGAGCTACGAATCCAAGCACGAATTTCGAAGCAAAGCACGACGGACTCGAGTTCGATGACTAGAGCTGATAGATAAGGAATCGATGAGGACAAGATGGTCAGTTTTGATATAACCTTATTAATAACTTATTATATAAATACTGTAACAGGAGTGAATAACTTTAGAACTTTATAAACTATATATATAAAAAAAATTCCAAAACAGGACTCATATGCTCCCACTATCAAATAGGATATATATAAATACCACGACATACAACTTTTGCGCGTAACTTAAAATACCATACAGACCTATGACTTTGAGTCTATCCAACAAACATATATACTTAACTAAAATATACTGTCACCTATACAAGTAGATAATCTATACGTTATATATACTTTAAGATCTTGTACCTTCTGACATAAACTCACATCACAGGGTATACTTATATAAAGTATTATGTAGGACCAATATAACTTTACATACGTATTGAAATTTAAACTCAAATGTTTAATAAAAAAATCAATATCAAATTTAAAACATATGTGTGATGAAGGCCTGGAACCACTTATACTTTATACGTTCAATTTAAAACTGTTGATACTGCAAATAAAAAAAAATTATTTTAACCAAGCAAGCTATAATATAACAGTTTTTTTTACCCAATATTAAAATAGCAAAGCATGCAAATTATAACATATTATACTTACAAATGTATATATATATATATATATATGTACTTACACGTTATATATATAAACAAACCAAATATATATACCCACTGCAAAAGTTAATATATATGAAAGTATATAAAATTGTACAAATCTGTATAGCTTTTATTTCTGATAACCATACACACACTAACATATATTAACTGTTAATATTTATATACAAACATTGTATTATACAAAACAATATATATAGTAGCCTAAGTAAATTTCTCAATACCTTATGAAAATAAAGAAGGTTGCAGTTGCAAGCAGGGCAAGGAGGATGTGAGAGCTTGGGCGCTGAGGCCGTTCAGGAGGGGTTGCGCTCGAAGATGCTTGGAGATGGGGTGTTGAGGCTCGGATATGGTGGAGGCGGGTACAGGAGATGCGGCCAGGGGTGTCGCAAGATTGTGCGAGGGGATGATGGAGGGAGGAAGCACTCGGCGAACTAAAGATGGTGGTGCAAGGGTGGAAAAATGATGGTGGTTGTTCGGTGGGTTATCAGGTGGAGATGGCTGGCTATGGGGAGAGGAGATGGGGTCCGGTGTTGTTGATCGACTGTGGTGCTCGGGTTAAGGTCTCGTGAAGGGATGCGGAGGCTATGGCGACGTGGTCGGAAGCAAGGGAGAAGAGGAGAGAAAAAGAGCGGGGCGGAGTTGCGGTGGTTGAAAGGTGGGAGAGGTGGAACGCAAATTTCGTGGAGGAAAAATAATGCGAGCAGAGAGAAAAATATAAATGGGGGAGATGAGCTACAAAGGTGAAGATAATATATTTTCTTTTTGACCGAGATGTTTGCAAATGAAGCAGCGAAAACGTGGTGAGGAAATAAATAAAAAAATAAGAGTAACGGTTACCCTGGATTGAGCTGATTAATCAAAGCAAAATTGATGGTACAGCAACAAATTTTAAACCAAAGAAAGTAACGTTAACGATAGAGTAAATTCCGGAAAAGCATAGGTCACGTTGAAATAAATGCTAATTGCAGTTACACATCAGGCGTTTTGAAATAAAAGGGAAAGTACAAATATTCAATATTATCAGGCAAAAAATTTCCAGTTGCTATATTTAGATAGACGTATTCCAAAAATAATTTTTTATTTCAATTTCAATTATTCAAAATTTCCACAAAATTTCCAGTTAAATGTATTTTAAAACTATTAAAAATTTACCGATCGTTACATAATTAAGTTATCCCTAATTATAATTATCCTTTTGATATTATTTAGCTAGGTAATTATACGTTAAAATTATAACTTTGATTAGGTAATTATAGGTTTAATGTCCCTAATGCCCTTAATAATATAACTAATTATAAACCCAAGATATATAAATGTAAAATTAAAATTAGTAATAAATTATATATACATACACATATATGTATGTATATATGTTATTAATATTTAAACATAAATATAAATAATTTTATATATGCATATATAGTTACATTAAATGAATTACATAAATGCCAAATATGCCATTCAAAATTCTAATATTTAATATCTCTAGTTTTGAAGTGTTTTAAAATTTGAATTTGTATTACAAAAAATTTGAATGTTTACAACTTAAATGCATAATATATGACAGTATTTATATATGGTATTGTAAATGAAACACCTTAGGTGTTTAATTTGGCCATATTTGACAAGTACTATATATGATCGTTATATATATATATTCATTTTTTAAATTAAACAAAAATTGATATTCATCTGATACGTTATTTTTAGCATTTGTCAAGGTTATGGAAAAGTTATAAGCGTGGTGATATTTATGTTTTATAAATTAATATTTCAAATCAAACAGTTAACCAAATTTAGATAAAACTTCCTTCTTGTTCTCATGCACGCTCTTTTGTGTATGATACAGGGAATAAGGGGAAGTACTACTAATTTTTTTATTAATTTCTAGATTTGAAATGATTTACTAAACGTAAATTTCATTGCATTTATAATGGACGTTGAATTGTCATCTATTTAATAATTAAAAGTGCAGAAATCTCTAGGTTATATTACTTTGAAGTAATCCATGAATTCAATTTTTTATAATTGTTTTATAATGAAATTAATACTACAATTGAAATCAATAATAGAATTAATAATTTTGTTTAAAGTAATTATAAAATTAATAATATTATTTAAATTAATAATAAAATTAATATTATTATTAAATATTATAATAATAATAATAAAAATAATAGAATGTTATTGAAACTAAGAATTAATAATGTTATTTACAGCAATAATAAAAGTAATAATGTTATTTAAATTCATAATAAAAATAACAATGTTATTAAAATTTATGAAATAATAATAATAATGTTATTTAAAGTAATAATAAAATTAATAATGTTATTTAAATTAACAGTAAAATTAATAATTTTATTAAAGTTAATAATAATGTTATTATTCATGTATGGTATAACTAAATAGATGATAGTAATGTTATTATTGATGTTACATTTACTAGAAAATTAAAAATTAAATATTATTTTGTGAAAAATAATGTAATTTATGTGTAGAGTATTAAAGATGGATTATTTGAAACATTGAACTTGCACAAGAGGAAACTATAAATATGTATGTAGACTACGATGAACCCGCTATTAAAGAAAATATAGATCAAGAAAATAGAATGGCTGAAATGGATCAGGATATTGCTGGTCTGAGTATGTGGACCAATGACCATATTTGGAGGAAGGTCTTGACTCCGAAGCAAAAAAGTTTTTCAACTTGTTAGAAACATCAAAACGACCACTCTATAAAGGATGTAAAATGATGCATTTGTCAAGGACATCTAGGTTAATCACTATAAAATACAATGGAATGAAAAACCTAATGAGCGTAATTCTTAGCCTGTGTAAAGAAATGCTTCCATCTAAAAATGTGTTGACAACGAACTTTTACTCACTTAAAAGAGAGGTCTCTGCCTTAAGATTGTTGCATGAAAAAATTAACACATGTCTAGGTGGATGTTTGATTTATTGGAAGGAAAGATAAAATACGACGTTGTGTAAATTCTATAAACAATATATATATAAGTCGATGAAATCCAATGGTAAATATGTACCTTTCATAAGAATTCGCTATTTTCCTATTACAACTAGATTGCAAAGGTTATATGCATTTGTTGCTACTGCGAAGCACATACGATGACGAGATGAAGGTGTTTTATGTCATCCTTCGGATGGTGAAGATTGGAAACATTTCAATGTTGCATATCTTGATTTTGCTAAAGAAGCACATAATGTTAGACTTGGTATGCATACAGATGGTTTTACGCCATTTGCTTTCTTTGGCAAGCTTTATTCAATGTTGATAGTTATTCTAACCCTTTTAAATCTTCCACCTTAGATGTGTATGAAGAATCCATATGGGTTTCTAATTGTGATTGTTCTCGGACCTAAAAATTCAAAAAGGGGGTCGACATGTACTTGTAGCCTTTAGGTTGATGAGTTGAAAAAATTGTAGACAGAGGGTATTGTTACATATGATGTTTTAAAAAAAGAACTTTAGAATGTTTTCTTTATTGTTGTGAACAATAAGCGGTTTTCCTGCCTATGAGATACTTTCTAGATGGTGTACGAGTGGCAAATTTGCTTATTATGTTTGCATAGATTCAACAGAATCATTTTGACTTACAAATGCTGGTAAACAGTGTTGGCGAGATCAACATCGTTGATTTTTGCACATAAAAAATCCTTTTAGATTTGATAAGAAAATTTTCAGATGAAATATAGTTATTATTTTGAGGCCACCTTCCATTTTGAGTAGCGAGCTCATTCAAGATTATCCCAAAATACACGAGATAAGAAAGAGCCAAAAATTCCTACTAAAGGGGAGTATCACAATTGATGTAAACAAAATATATCTTTGGAGTTACCATTTTGGAAAAATCATAAACTTCGACACAATGTAGATGTAATGCATAAAGAAAAAATATGTTCGAAAACTTATTTAATACGATAGTGAATGTGAATGGAAAAACAAAGGATGATTTGAAGTCAAGAAAGGATATTGTGTCATATTGTAATCGTCCTGAGCTTAAAATTGATAGTGAATGACCGAATATCAAATGTCTTGTTGTTATGAATTAGAAAATAAGCATTGACAAAATCTTTTATCATGGGTTCAAAATTTGAGGTTTCCATGGAATTTCTTCTAGCATAAAAGGATGTGTCGATATGAAGACCTTTAAATGTCGGGTATAAAGAGTCATGATTGACATGTATTTTTAGAGACACTTTTCCCCATAGTATCGAAGGAGCTATTGCAACCAAAGGTGTGGATGCCTAATACTGGGCTTTATTTGGTATACATAGAATTGTGCTCAACCACACTTAATAAAAGTAATTTGGAAAAACTAGAAATAAATATACCCAAATTAACGTGTAAATTGGAGGAATTCCATCTGGAGTATTCAATTGGATGAAACATCTATCCGTGCATACCAATTGAAGCTTTAATGCGAGGACCAGTGCAATACACATGTAACTTTTTAAGAAGTACGTAAAATACTAGCAGGATTTATATTCTTTTTCAAAATTAACATAGTAAAGGTATAATGATAACATTTTCATATGAAGGTATTTGCGTTACCTCAGAAAAAGGTGAAACAAAAAGCATGCATTGAAAGTTCAATATGTCATAATATATTATTGAAGAAGCATCTGCATTTTTCAGTTATTATTTCGAAGACCATGTTAAGATAAATTCTAATAGTGGTGCTCATAATGATGATGCTATGAATGAGCCATATGACATTTTTCTTTTCATTTTTCAAAGATGTGTACGTCCTTTTGTTAAGTAGAAGGATGGAAGTTTCCAAACACTTAAACAGTTTTTCATAGCATGAACAATGGTGCTTCTCAATTATGAAGAATTATTAGATCTTATTAAGTAAAACTATATTTTCTTATTTTGTAACGTCTCAGATTTTCGCGTTCGAAAATCGACATCCATACTTCATATCGTATTCGAATGTCATAGATTCGACCGTTCAAATCCGATTCGCCGGAGCTTATAACACAGTAAGTATAACAACACAGCGGAAAAAAAAGAAAACAATGATATCATATACAACTCCAATGAATACAATATCCAGAATGATATACAACTATGATATCAATATGATACACCAATATCAGAGATATGGTACAAGAAATAGCAGCGGAAAGAAAATAGATAACACCAGCAGCGGATAGAACGTCTCCAATAGAATGCTCCAAGATAAGCAATGTCGGTCCATGAACTCCAAGAACTGAACTAGCTCCAGATAATCTACTAAACCTGAATATCTGAAAATCCCAACTCTAGACTGCCCGTGTGGAAAATAGTGGGCACCCAGAGTTTAGGAAGGGAACAATAAACTCCGGATCAGTCATAGGACTGGTGTGAGCAACAAAAACAGTTTATCTTTAAGCAAACACAAAAGGCTGTTTAACATTGAAATCCGCAATGCTTTTCGAAAATGAAACTACCATAAGGCCTCCCGCCACACACACAATGCAATCGCAGAATTGGAGGAGATTTCTCCTTATGATAGTCAAACATGCTTACTACGCAAAACTCTTTTGATATTATTACTAGTGCATAGTGTAGAAAAAACATTTCGAAAATATAATATAAATCTTAGCCAGCATACAACCATTATTGTACGCCTACTATGGCTACTACGTTCAATAGCAGGTTATCGCCACATTCCATAACAGGTAATACAACTAAAACCGTACAAGGTTCGTATTGTTTCTTTGGATTTCCAACAAATGGTCAGGCAAAGGAACTTCCTTACCGAAATGGAAATGCCTCTGGAAAGACGCCCCGAGAACCTAACCGGATCTCTGCAAACACAAGGCCGACGCTACCTCACTCTATACAACTGTAACTAGGTAACTAACACACTGACGCTACCTCACGCTGTACAGCTGTAACTAGGTAACTAACACACGAGTCATGTCATCCCCCGGTCGTCACCGACCTTTATCCGAGGATCCTCAATCATAAAGCAACAACCACAAAGTATAATCAACATAGGTAAAATATATGGGCTCCATACCATGATATCACCTTTTATCCAGAAGGAAATGACATACCCTAGGGGCGCTACCCCTACAAACCTTTGCCGCAACATTCCTGTTTCGACCATTACCGGGTTGTGAGGCTCGATGAAGTCTCGTCCACAAAGCTACGCTTTTTCACAAAGCAACGCTTTGATCCACAAATGATCAACAGCACTTCGTATGCCACATTACCAAATTGGGAATGTATCACTAGTAACCATCAACTACATAACCTCTGAGCTCGTACGTCTCAGAGAAGGGTGTTAAGCTAAGAGAATAAATTCTCCGCCACCAACAAAAATGTATTTGATAGAAACCAGCTTTACATCTCAAAGTGTAATGTCATACACACATCCATACAAGTCCGTTCCGGAATCGAACGGAACCGAAGGCACTTCCAAAGAAGCCCTTGCAAATCCGGATAATTTCTAATCACGTCCGGACTTCCCATCACAAAGGGTGATAAAATCTCTATACCGGGGACCAGTCGGTGCAGAGACATTCGAGGAGTTGTCCTTTCATTTTCAAAAATATCCGGTCTTCACCACCGGTCTTCAAATGCTATCCATATACGTCGTATCACTATTCGGAATGGGTTATACGACACAAAGGTCCTTTCCCGGCTAAACCGAATAACGAGCGCAATTAAAAATCATATGGATACTGGGGTCTCACTTAAATCACAGCTTAAAGCCCAAAACTTTTCGTTCGAATGGTAAAACAAATTACCATTTCCAAATCTTTTAAACAAAAAGATTCATTTCAAAAACCTTCAATGGTTTAAACAATTTCCACACTTTTAATCTTTTAAACAAAAAGGTCCAATTCACAAAGTTTACCCCATTCATAAAGATTCATTCATAGATTTTCAAATCGATTTCCATTTCAATTTGATTAACTCGTTAAATCTTTAAATCAAGATTTAAATTATAGCTTTCAAAACTCGTTTTCAAAGATTCATTCATAGTCTTTCAAAACATTTCAATTCATTTTCAAATTGGATTAACTCGTCTGGTCTTTGAATTAAAGACTCATTTCATAGTTTTCAACACAATTTAGAAATCCCTTCTAAAAATGAAAGCTATTACTATTTGAAAACAAGTAGTTTCGTTTCGGAAAAATCCAGTTATATTTACACGAGTTAAAACCCTTGAATTAAATTCAAAATCCCAAATAAATACCTTTAAAATGGTTTAACCCATATATAACTTGTACAGCATCTTTAATCCCTAGTTTCAAATCATAGAATTCAATTTCAAACTTGAATTCAAATTTAAATCAAATTATTTAAATTTCAAGATATCCAAAATATCTTAAAAACTCCTTTCAAAAGTTTTTCATATTAAACCCCAATTTCCAATTCAAAATCAATTGAAATTAAAATTTCAATTTCAAAAACATTAAATTTAAATCATCTGTGACTTAACCGATTTCCACGTGAAATCCATATTTGTGTGTGTATGGTGTAGTCCAGGGGTTTCACACAGTAGTGCAACATCAATCATCACAGATATATCGATAAGCGGTATAACCCATAACGCTTATCTTCATTCATAGATTCATAGATAAAATAAATTTATCAGTCACAAAGATTCACTATTACAATTCGATGTGGGTTTCAGATAACCAACTGGAATCCGACTCCCTGTCGCATTGAAATTCAAGTGCCATTTGCCAAGGGTTTCATATTCACATAGTAATATATCACAGAAATAGAAATCGCAGCTCAGCACATATCACACAACATCATAGATCAGGGATGTCAAACAATTCAATTATTCAGTCAAGTCCAAACATTCACAAGTAGGATTAATTAATATCTGATCATAATAAATTTATACCTGATTAATTACTTATGAATAATTACAAATCTTGGTTAATTAATCATTAATTAATGATAAACCATTTTAATTAATTGTCCTTTAATCATTTATTAATTAACCTTTAAACCAATTACATAATTAATTGACCCCTTAATTGCTTTCATAAAGTAATTAACAATTTATAATTGATTATCTCAATTAATTAATCTAATTATTTATCAAAATTTATCACATAAATTTGATTACTTGATAATTTCTAGTTAATTAACTTTATTAACTAATAACATTACTTCAATTGCCTTCTTGAGAAATTATCTTAGATTAATTCATTATTAATCATTTCCAATTATAAGTTAATCTAAATTATTTATTTATAAATTAAATAAATCATTCTTTAATTACTTTATTTCATTAATCCAAATCATAAATCACATTCACTAATTTCCTCCCAGAGATTATCATTTATTACTTCCCTAAGTAATTATCTCCTTTAATTACACTAAGTAATTATACTTATCAAATTTTCAATTGATTAATTAAACTGAATTAATTAATTAACTTAAATTAATCATATTACCAAAATTAATTACTATTTAAAACCACTTAAAAAAAATACTTTATCTTTCAAACTTAATTACAACTTTTAAATTTATAACTTTCAGTATAAATTCAAACTCAAATACTTTTATACTTAAAAGTTTTAAACCCAATTCAGATTCCAAAATTTAAATTATTTCAAACCTCAGATTTCAACTACTTTGAATTCATATTCAATTTCAGAGTTTAAACTTAGTTTAATTTTCCAGTTAGCATTTAAACTTTACTTTAAATTTAAAAACAACAGAACATGTTTCTGTTTTTATTAAAACCTGAAACAACATCAATACTCAAGCAACTTGAATTTTACTTCGAGACAAAGCCTTAGCTGCTTCGAGCTAATCACAAAAATACCCGAGTCGAACCCCAGCCTTCTTCTTCTTCTCCTTCCTCCATTCCATCTACACCCCAGACATATCAGAATCCACGTGCACGTGCACGACTACCTTCGCCGCCGTTGGACGGTGCTGCGGCCATCCACGAGTCGTCCTCCATCCCCCAAAACAATACGAACATCCATAATCTTGAATTAAACTCGAGAGCAAAATCGAGTTGTCTCGACCAAACGAACCCAACACCACATCACCTGAAAACAACCCCGCGCCACCTCCCTAGGCCATTATCGGCCACCAACTTTGGACCCAAGCCTCATCATCGTGCAACGCCGCGATTGGTACTGGTTACTCGAAGTCCGATCACGCGTAGGTGGCGCAGCACCATCATTCTCGAGCTCGACAGAAATGGGTTCTTATACCCTAAATCGCTCTTGACTCATCAAATTACGCAATAGAAATTTTTTTCAACAAAGTTCCAATCCCAGTTTCAACATTTATCATTAAATCAATCACTGGAAATTCAAAAAAAATGCAATTTTTTGTTCAAAAACTAACTACTCTGTGAATACTAAAATAAAAACCTCTATTTTTGGTTTAAAAATCATAACTTGCAGTAGAGATTCGAGCTATGAATTTAAATTTACTTTTTGTGACAATCGAATTTATCGAGTTTTTACTTGATTCACTGTAAATCAAGATGACGGTGGTAATTTCCTTCTAATCATGTTGAACAGGTTTTAAAAACCTTGATTACAGGTTAAACTTCATGTTTGATTGAAGACTTTAATACTTAACAATGACCAAACGAAAATAAATTAATTTTTTGAATCAGTGGTCAACTCTGTAGTCAATAACAGGGAAGAGCAGTATGCAGAGTAATCTATGTATATACAGAATGTTATTCAAAAACAAAACATATACAATACTATATGATCAATAGATTATCTTACTATTAACTTAAAGTTTTTAAAGTTGATGTTTACTCACAGATTCTCAAACATTGGATTCAAAGAAATGGTTTTAAAGATTAGAGTTGCTCACCTTGTAAAGAAGAACAGAGGAGAACTTGAAATGATGTTGAACTGGAATTTGAAACTTGCATATTTTTGTTGACTTGATTCTTGAAAATTTTGAAATAGCTTTAAAACATTAACCATGAATTGCTGGAAAGCTTGTTGTAGTTGATTTTCAGGGTTGTATATTTGTTTAAATGAATCGAAGATGAAAGGAAGCTTTGCTAAATGGAATAAGTATGCAGAGTTTTGATAGTTGCATTTGTACACAAATAATCCTAGCTAGTACAAATGAATCAGAGATTTTTATTTTCTTTGGGGGTTGAAAGCATTTTCGAACAGGCTTTGTTTTGTGCTATGATGGAAAGCATTAAATGCTAATGTACCTTATGTATCATACTTTCCTTCTTTGTACATAGATGTTTTATATTTTACTTTGTTTATACACTTGGATTCTTACCTGCATTTCGACTGCGATGATCTTTAACATACTTGCATTAATTAGCTAAGTACTCTATGTTTCATATGCCATACTTACCATACTTACCTTTGTTTTTCTTGTTTTGTGGCTGCAGCTTTGTCTTGTTTTCTATTTTATAAATCTACATACTTTGTTTTCTTTTATAAGTGTTCATATGTGAATGTATTTTATTTACTTTGTTTATTTGCAAACTTGTCTTTATATTTTGAGTGTATATCTAACTTAAATATTCATTGTCTTGTATTTTATTCTACATATATATTTTCATATATACACCGTATTTATAATATTTTTAAATTTAAATGATTTATATAAAATTTATTTTAGTTCGGGGAAACTCGCTTCCATTTATAATTAATTACACAATTTAAATTCAAAAATTCAACAAATTATTAATTTAAATTAAATTAAAATCTGGGGTCGTTACATATTTACTATCAGTACTGTGTTATATATCATAATCATTTTTATCTTAACAATATTAATTATTTAATAGTCAATTTGACCAATAAGATCCAAGGGTTCAACCCAGTAAAGGAATTGAGGCTTGGTTTCAGAAATATTTAAGCATATATAATTATTGAATAAACTTAGTATGAAATAGTTTGTTACATATATTTATGTGTATTAATTTAATTCAATAGGCTGCGGATATTAAAATGAAAGATATTTGCTTTAATTTTCTTGCATTTGGTCCACTGACAAAATACAAAAAATGCCTAATCATGTACGTAAATGGTTTTAAATTTCACATAATGGAGTTTGGATCTAGTAAAACAACTTACAATAGTGGGTTCATTAAGGCCGATGAACATGGTGATGATTTACAAAATTATTATTGAATGTTACAGGAAATAACTGAACTCGCTTATACTGCAATACTAGAGCTTAACACATTTTTATTCAAGTGTGATTGGTTTGATACTACTTCTGATGTAGGAGTACGTCGTATACATAAAGATTATCCACTTGTTGAGGTAAACCATAAAGGCGATAAAAAAGAAACGACCCATTTGTGCTAGCGGCACAAGCAACATAAGTTTATTATGCACCTTATCCTGCCATGAACAACAATGACGATGGTTGGTGGGCTGTCTTTAAAAGAAAACAAAGAGGTTTTCAATAGGGATATGATTAAAACCGACGATCGGCGGTACCAAAATGACCCCGAGGACAACATAATACTCCAAACAACAGAAGGTACCAATGATATAGGACCAGTTAACAATGAAGTATTTGAAGGAGCTGAATTTGATGAAGATGTTGAGGTTGATGATGATTATGTCGAAGTTAATGAACATGAGTATGATGTTAATACTATAAATGATGATATTGATAATGATGCTGACAATTAGTAGCTTATGTATAATTTATTGAAAGACTATTTTTATATGTGCATGTTATTTTTATTTGTCTCTGTTTTTCATGACAACTAAATATACAATCCTTGTATTTTAGGCTTATACACATTGAAATCAAATCTACTACATTTTCGATTTTATAGGTGAAGTTCCTGATCACATTGTCATATTTACTCATTTATGGTGCAGTGTAATTCAAACTTATTCTCATTGCAACTTTGGCTGCATGTCATTGTAAAACATAAGTTACATATCCATTATTATATTGTATACATATATACATATGTATTATTATAATAGATATGTATAGTCGATGCCATAGAGTACAAAGTTATGGTGGCTCATCATGATGTCAGGGTGGCTCCTCATCTAGTCAAGGTGGCTCTTCATCAGGTCATGATGGATCTTATTCATTAGAGCATGGTGGAACCCACTTATCTAACGTCGATGCATATATGATGTCTCTATTTATTCAGATCGATGCTTCTATTGATGCTACCGGTCCATCCACTTATGCGTTTGAGATAGACTCTTCTCTGTTCAACGAGCTTATGTCTTCCAAAAAGAATGATGATCAGGGTGAGTAATTACTTATTTGAATATAGTTGAAATTGTACATCCGCTAACGTTAATACATATACACTCTCATACACATACATACATACATACACACACGCATATACAATAATTTTATAATTAAATATTCTTGCATACTTATGTATAGTTATGATTTCACCAGCAGTGCCACATCTGATGCCATCTGTGAAGGCTTGCTTGCATTGGTCATAGCATTTTGGCCCACATTTATTGATATTCCCATTGATGTCAATACACCCATGTTTTAGGAATTTATAGTAAAATATAATTTAATAAACAACACGCTATATAAATATGTATGTCAGTTGATTTATAATATATTCAGTTTGCATTTGCAAAGGAAATTTGCTTAGATGGATGGCATTTCTGTAGAAATCATAAGAAAGCTTGGGCGTCCACAACGTCCAAAAAATACCAAGAATGGTCGTATAGTATGTGCAAATATGGAAAAAGCATCCATTCCTTACCCAAGAGATATATGAGTAGCTATTGCAGTATTGAGAGATAGAGGACTTCACAAAGGAAACGTGGTAGAATGCCAAAATTTGAAGTAAAAATCTTAGGTTGCATAGCGGTGGTTCCAAATCAAACGTAGATCATCATACCGATCTGGTATATATTTATTTGTTAGATTTATTTAACATTTAAATAAATTAAAGTACGCATATATGATAGTGTACCTAATTAAAATTTCAGTATTAAGAGAATCATAGTGAGCTTACATCTTAGCAAGTATTATACGACTAATAAGATTGAGTTATTAGATGGGTCCATCGCTAATAGCTGGGTAGATGATGCTTCCATATAATTTGCAATAAGTTAACTATAAAACCTCATTTAAATAAGATTTACACACATATGTTGATACACATACATATGTATAAAATTATAACAAATACGCCAAATGCAAAGTAAGTGAAATATCAGGCTAGAATTGAGGAGCTTCAGAGTAAAGGTGTTAAGGTAACAAGAGAAGTGAATGAAAAGGTAGCCAATGCACTCAGTAGAGCTACTGCTAGAAGGTCAGATTGTAAGCCCAACTACGATGATATTCCGAAGTAATAGCTTGAACATTCATTATCTAATTATTATATTAGGTATATACACACACACACAAAACTAAATACATATATATCTCTATAGTATACGATATGTATTTATACAATGTTTATAAATCCCAATCACCATATGTGCATGTATGTATGTATTTTATAAGCATGCTTTGCATAATTATTTAGCTTAATCCTTATTTTCTACTAGATGTTATAAATCATCATTTTAAAAATAAATTGGGTTTAAGAAAAAAATGTGATTAAATTAAACAAATATATAAGTTAAATCACTTGATAAATAAAATTAAATAAATAAGTTAAATTACACATTTGGTTATGGTAAATTAAATAAATTTGCATTAGTTAAAATATAGATTTTATTAAATCGTCCATTAAATTAAACAAATATATAAACTAAATCACTCAATAAATTTAATGAATACATAATAAATTCAAATTATACATTTTGTTTCAGTAAATTAAACAAATCTATTTGAGTTAAAATACAGATTTTGTTAAATCACTTAATAAATTAAACAAATATGTAAGTTAAATTATACATTTTGTTTCAATAAATTAAACAAAATTATTTGAATTAAAATATACATTTTGTTAAATCACCCTATAAATTAACAAACATATAGGTTAAATCACTCAATAAATTAATAAAATATATAACTTAAATTATACATTTTGTTTCAATAAATTAAAAAAATTATATTAGTTCAAATATAAATTTGGTTAATCACTCAATAAGTTAAACAAATATATAAATCATACATTTTGTTTCTACAAATAAAATAAATTTATTTGAATTTGATTTTGTTAAATCGCCAAATAAATTCAACAAATATATAAGTTAAATGACTCAATAAATAAAACAAATACATAATTAAGTTAAATTATACATTTTGTTTTATTAAATTGAACAAATTTATTTGAGTTAAAATATAGATTTTGTTGGACTACCAAATTTGTTAAACAAATATATATATGTTAAATCAATAATAAATTAAACAAATATATAATTAAGTAAAATTATACATTTTATTTCAGTAAACTGAATAAAATTTATTTGATTTAAAATATAGATTAATTAAATGATTTTGCATTTTCTTTGATGGAAAAGAAAAATAAAAACAAAGTCTTACAAATTTCATTAAGACAATTCTAATACACAAATACAATAGTTAAAATAAAATTTTACTTATTATAAAAAAACAAATCTGGTTAAAATGTAGAGACCATCATTAGAGAGGATTGCTAAATTAACAGATGTAGAAGAAGAAAACTGATGCTTGAAGTCACATGTTAGTAAACTGGAGAAGGAGCTCAGTAAGCTCACGGATGCATTTGTGTAACATTTTTCAATGTGGACATTTCTTCTTTTAATAATGATGATGCTAATTAATGTGTGATAGAGTGGTTAGTATTTATATTATTTGTATATTTATGTTTGGATAATGTTTGGATGTTTATGTAGACATTCATGTATGTTGGATATTTTTGATGTTGGATAGTATATTTGCATTGACAGATATTGTGTATGTTGGATATTTGTGATATTGGATTGTAACGAAAATTTCGGACACCTCATATTTAAATATCTGAATTATTTAAATATTTGAATTTTGGATTTAATGTAATTAAATTGATTTACTAACCTTGTTATCCCCCTTTTAATTAATAAATAACGATGTTTAAACTAGTTTTTGAAATATGTTTACAAAAATAAACAGTTCGAAGAAATATCGGTATTGTGACCAAAAATCGTTTTATCGAGAAACGGCTTTTTATTCAATATAATTTGTTCGAACTCTTTTGTATGTATCTAATTAGCATATGATGACATTATTAATTAAGTAAGGCACTTTGTTTCATGAATTAATTAACTAGTTCTAGAAGCTTATAGAAGGAGACAAGGAGGAGTAATCAAGGGATTGATTTAAGGAGGGATTAAGGAGGGAATCAAAGAAGACTTTCACAAAGGCATGGTGGGTGGGGGGAGCTTTCTTAGCCATGAATTTTAGAGGATGGTATGGGTGAGCTAACCTCTTGAAGCCTATATAAGTGCACCCTTGGCTTTTGAATCATTTTCACAATTTTTGTGCAAAAATACTAGTTCTAAAACAAAACCAAAGAATATTAATCCAATTGTAATGGCCCGAGATTTTCGACCCTCAAAAGTCGACATTAATACATTCACAGTATAACATGACGAGCAATCGAGTGCCGAAATACCAGATCATTAGGGTGACAGGGACGCGGAAGATGATCTTAAGGCTATTTAACACTAGAGGGGGGGTGAATAGTGTTTTAAGAATTTCTTTAAAACTTCTTTGATTTAAATTGATTTAACTAACTTAATGCAAATACACAATCACAGATCAAATCACAGAATCACAAACAGATGCAAATATAAATAAAAAGCAAGTAAAGGAAAGAACACACCAGGAATTTTATACTGGTTCGGTGTTACCCTACATCCAGTCCCGCACAACTCGTACGGCTTTCTATTCAATAATAATCTAGATTACAATCCCTCGATTCCAAGGCAACGAGGTACACCCTCCAGATTCTCAGGTCTCTGGGTAGAACCACTTGATTCACAGGACACAAGTTCACCCGATCGATTTCCAAGGACACGATCACACCTTTATAACCCTAAACAAGTTTCTTTGAGTACAAATGTATCTATAACTCTGATAAGCACTGAGATTCTTTGAAGAGAGTGGCAGAGAATCAAACTAGAGATATTCTGGTTTGATTCACTTAAGATTTCGGCAGAATGTGGATAGGATGATTAGAAAATAAGATAAGAGAGTAAAGAGGAGAGAAAATAAAGAAAGTAGTTACTGGAAAACGTCCATAACAGTCTCTATTTATAGAGAATGAATGGATGTGTCCATTCAAAGAGATTTAAACGAATAGACACTTCTTTTGAAAACAACCTTTGCTATAACGGGAAGCATGTCGACATGACGAGTAACTATGATGTCGACATGGTCTATTAAAAATGATGATTTGCTTTTCTTTGAAAATGATGATTTAAAACATATGCAACTTTATTCAAATGGACTCTATGTATTTGTATAAGGTATTTAGAAGTAGAAATACTTATGAATATATATATGTATATATACTAAAATATATTTAAAATCAAGGTAAATAAACTAAAGTAAATATAATATTAAAATAGATTTTGAGGCTAAAATATCAAGGACAATTTTGAAATCAAAATATAACAAAATGATAAATATGATTTTGAGGCTAAAACATTTTTGGAAATACGAACGAAGGTTTTTCTTTTGAAAAGGAATATTTGAAAATCATTTTATGAAACAAGAGATAATTTTGAAAATCATTTTGAATCAAAATTAGTGGATAACAAAATAGGGCTACTATCCGTTCCACTAGATATTTCATGAGTTCCATCTCACTAGGGTTCCATCCCTTTAACAAGAACGAAGTGGATTCCATTCCACGAGTAAATTGGATAAAAAAGAATGATAGTGCTTTCAAGGAGTTTTAACAAATTTCTAACCTAACTATATTATTTGTCTTGAACTCTTGAATATCTTGAATCTCATGAGTCTTCAATCTTGAACTCTTGATCTTTGTCTTCTTTACTGTACAGTCTTCTTTTGTTGATACCTGCATATAGATTTCCTGCACATATATATTTTATAACACTTCTATAGTTGTTGTCATCAAAACCACTATCCTATGGACTAACATTCTCCCCCTTTTTGATGATGACAACCTTTGTTTATAAAATATTTATATTCTCCTTATAACTTCCCCTAAATCTAATAACTCCCCCTTAATCTATGCCTAACTAACCTATTTTATACTTCTCCCCCTTTGTCATCAACAAAAAAATGACATTAACTCCCCCTAAATCTATGATATTAATGATAGTGTTATCATTAATAATACTGAAACTAGATATAAAAATGCTAAATATTGTATACTCAGAATGATATATATGAGTAATATAAGAATGAGAATAATACGTGTAACCACAGATTATTTTATTCATATTACTATATACATAACTGTTAAATGAAAAGAAAATGCAAACAATAAGTAGACAAATCAATCAAACATAAGCACACCTATTTATGTCTTATTACATAATCAATATAGTAAGTTATCATAAATCAACCATGTTTAAAACCAAATCAAGTATTTCAAATCAAATCAATTTTAAACCAAATCAAACAAGTTAAATGTTACGTGGAACTTCAACCCATCCCTCTTTTCCAAAGATGGGATCCGCTTTGATTACTTCCCAATCTTCATCGTCCTGGAGCAATGTCTTCGGTGGATTTACTTGGAGATCCTCTTTGTTGAGAGCGGAGATCATCCATCGTAGTGCATCGAAATGCCTTTCTTGTTCCTTTATCATCTGCATTTGACTCAGTTCTAAGTGCCTCTGATTTCGTAGAATAAAAGTAAGAATGTCTTTGAAGGATTTGAGAGTCTCTTCAAGATTATCACTTAGATTTGAAGAGGATGAAGCCATTTTGACGATAAGTAAGAAGGAAATAAGTAGATAAGAGTAGAGAGAAGTTATGAGAAGTTTTCTGGAAGAAAATAGGACTTAAATAGACAGGAAAGTCGTTTGAAATGAATAGACATAAGGAGTTATTTTGAATTTCAAATTGAAATGTCCATTCAGAATATTACCAGTATATGTCGACATGACCTCTATACAGTATGTCGACATACATAGCAGATTTTGCACATCTTATTTTTGAATTTTCAGTGTATATACATATGATTTATATATATATATTACTTGATATAAATAAGAGTGACAGTAAGATAAACAGAGAATAAGCTTCATTTCATACTAGAACAGAGAAGTACATGAATCTCATAGAGAAAACATAAAGATACAACTTTCAATATACCAAATTTCATTGATATACAAAAAGTAAACTCTAGAAACTAGTAGATGAGGGTGAAGATGATGAGATATTAAGCTTCTTGTTGACTTTGGAGAAGAACTTGTTCATAGTATTGGACATTTTGTCCAATTTTTTGTTTACGGAGTGTTTGAGAGCTTTTTGATTTTTCACAATCACTCGTTGATTGTGAAGGAGAGTCTTGTTTGATGGTCGTGTGGGAAAATCAATACTCTCTAAGGAAGTTTCTTCACTTTCTTCCTCTTCTTCTTCCTCACCTTCTTCTTCTTCACCTTCTTCTTCCTCCTCTTCCTCTTCTTCTTCTTCCTCCTCATCTTCTTGCATTTCCTCATACCCCAATCGTGCTTCTTTTTCCGTTAGTGTTTCGTATGGTTGAAACACGTGCGGAATTTTCATAAGTGAAATATTGGAATGATTAAAAACCTTTCTTGGAAAGAATTCTTCACCTCTCATATCCACTCCAAAGTAATTAAAAATTCTAGTGAGGTATATTCCATGATATAATGCATTCTCTCCCGAATCCAAGTTTTTGTGATGAAATTCATCCAAGATAACTTGTGCCCAATTAATATCATAATTTCCAAAAATTGCAAAAAGAGCCTTACACACTTTTTGAGTTGGGTTATTGTAATTTCCCGATCTCGGAGTAATAGTGCGTTGAAGGAGAAGATTAACAATACGAGCTTTTGGTCGAAAAAATTTGTTTTTGAAATCCATTTCTTCCTAAAAAATATTGTGAAAAGTTTCACGATCGGTTTCCTCGATTTCAAAAGAAGAAAGATTGGAACCGGTACTTTTACACTCAAGTATGGTTCCTAAAACATCGGTATCCAAAACAATTTGTGTCCCCTTGACACTACTCCACACTTCATCATCCCTTCCATTATAAAAACCACGATTTAAATTTGCATAAAACATTTTGACAAGGTTTGGATAGCAAACAAAATCATTTTGGTTATTGTTAACCAAGCTTAGAATACCATTGTTTTGAAAAAGAGCATCAATTTCATAAGAAGCGAAGTCATTAAAAATAGCAAAACTACTCGAATGAACTTTTCCATAAGTTGCATAATTAATGTATGCAAGTATGGCATCTCTATTATTGTAGAGATGATCTTTGGTGGCTTTTGACAGCCTCATTCCGGCTACGTTGCTAGTGGATGCCATTTTTGAAGAGATAAGAGTGTTTGAAGATAAAAGTTGTTTTGAATTTGAATTGAAGATGAAGATAAGTGTTGATAGAAGATAGATATAAAGAGGTTGAATAGGTGGATTCTCTGGTCAAAGAGTCATAACTATTCAGAACATAGGAGTTAGTGAAAAGGTGGAGGGAAATTTGAATTTTGAATTCAAATTTAGAAATCTGATTTGCTACAGGTATGTCGACATTACCAATAAGTGCCATGTCGACATGCACATCAGATTTTGCAAAAATGATTTCAAGCATGTACAAGATTTATATATATATATATATACTTATATATATTATGACTATTGTCTGAATATATTTTGAAAATATATTATACAGAAAATATATAAAAATAATATTTTATAAATTTTTAAAAGATATTTGAAAAATTTTAAGTTAATAAAATCAATTATATACTTAATTAATAAACTATTCTAAGCAACCAATTTTCAACCAATTAAAATAGTAAACGTGTACCTTGTTTGAGTTCCATATCATCCTGATTATCTGAATTCTGAGTTGTCATAAAACACATATTTGCCAATTCTGTTTTCTGTTCATCATCACTTGAGGACGTATCTGAATCATCCAGTGTTGCTGCAAATGCTTTCTTTCTTTTCTTTGAATATTCTTTGTTTGATTGAGGAGTTTGCTTTTCTTGATGTGGACAGTCTCTTTGATAATGACCAAACTCATTGCAATTGAAGCATTTGATGTTGTTGAGTGATTCAGTGTTATTTCCAAAACTTTTTCTCTTGTGATTATTCATTTTTCGATACTTCAAGAATTTTCGAAAGTTTCTTGTCATGAAGGCTATTTCTTCATCATCATCACTAGAGTCTGATTCACCAGTTAGTGCTTTAAAGGCAATGGACTTTTTTTCTGATGACTTATTCTCCCTTCTTTCCTGAATTTGAACTTCATATGACATCAGATTTCCAATTAATTCATCAATCTTTAAGGTACTGATGTTATTTGCTTCTTCAATCGCCAGTGTCTTCAGATCCCATTCTGGAGTGAGTGAATTCAGAATTTTCCTGACTTGATCTTCTTCGGAGATTGCTTTTCCCAGAGATACTAGTGAATGAACAATATCCTGAAAACGACTATACATATCTGGAATAGATTCACTAGGCAACATCTTAAATAATTGAAATTGATTAGTAAGAATAGAAATTTTGGTCTGTTTAACTTTGCTTGTTCCTTCATGAGTAACTTGCAGAGTTTTCCAGATTTCATATGCAGTTTTACAAACAGATACCCTATTAAATTCATTTCTATCTAGTGAACAAAATAAAATATTCATGGCTTTTGAATTGTTTTGAGCCACTTCTCTTTGAACGGTCGTCCATTGAGAAAAATCAGTTGTGGGCTCAGTGTATTCAGTTTGTGTCATATTCCATGTTTCTAAACTAATGGATTGTAAATATATCTTCATTCTACATGCCCAATATGCATAGTTACTGCCATTGAAAAGTGGTGGTCTGGCAGTGGACTGACCCTCTACAAATGAACTAGAAATACCAGTGTAGCCATTGTTACTTTTCAAAAATCAGGTTATGAATACTTTGAAAAACTTGCTCTAATACCAAATGACAGGGACGCGGAAGATGATCTTAAGGCTATTTAACACTAGAGGGGGGGTGAATAGTGTTTTAAGAATTTCTTTAAAACTTCTTTGATTTAAATTGATTTAACTAACTTAATGCAAATACACAATCACAGATCAAATCACAGAATCACAAACAGATGCAAATATAAATAAAAAGCAAGTAAAGGAAAGAACACACCAGGAATTTTATACTGGTTCGGTGTTACCCTACATCCAGTCCCGCACAACTCGTACGGCTTTCTATTCAATAATAATCTAGATTACAATCCCTCGATTCCAAGGCAACGAGGTACACCCTCCAGATTCTCAGGTCTCTGGGTAGAACCACTTGATTCACAGGACACAAGTTCACCCGATCGATTTCCAAGGACACGATCACACCTTTATAACCCTAAACAAGTTTCTTTGAGTACAAATGTATCTATAACTCTGATAAGCACTGAGATTCTTTGAAGAGAGTGGCAGAGAATCAAACTAGAGATATTCTGGTTTGATTCACTTAAGATTTCGGCAGAATGTGGATAGGATGATTAGAAAATAAGATAAGAGAGTAAAGAGGAGAGAAAATAAAGAAAGTAGTTACTGGAAAACGTCCATAACAGTCTCTATTTATAGAGAATGAATGGATGTGTCCATTCAAAGAGATTTAAACGAATAGACACTTCTTTTGAAAACAACCTTTGCTATAACGGGAAGCATGTCGACATGACGAGTAACTATGATGTCGACATGGTCTATTAAAAATGATGATTTGCTTTTCTTTGAAAATGATGATTTAAAACATATGCAACTTTATTCAAATGGACTCTATGTATTTGTATAAGGTATTTAGAAGTAGAAATACTTATGAATATATATATGTATATATACTAAAATATATTTAAAATCAAGGTAAATAAACTAAAGTAAATATAATATTAAAATAGATTTTGAGGCTAAAATATCAAGGACAATTTTGAAATCAAAATATAACAAAATGATAAATATGATTTTGAGGCTAAAACATTTTTGGAAATACGAACGAAGGATTTTCTTTTGAAAAGGAATATTTGAAAATCATTTTATGAAACAAGAGATAATTTTGAAAATCATTTTGAATCAAAATTAGTGGATAACAAAATAGGGCTACTATCCGTTCCACTAGATATTTCGTGAGTTCCATCTCACTAGGGTTCCATCCCTTTAACAAGAACGAAGTGGATTCCATTCCACGAGTAAATTGGATAAAAAAGAATGATAGTGCTTTCAAGGAGTTTTAACAAATTTCTAACCTAACTATATTATTTGTCTTGAACTCTTGAATATCTTGAATCTCATGAGTCTTCAATCTTGAACTCTTGATCTTTGTCTTCTTTACTGTACAGTCTTCTTTTGTTGATACCTGCATATAGATTTTCTGCACATATATATTTTATAACACTTCTATAGTTGTTGTCATCAAAACCACTATCCTATGGACTAACATAGGGGTGAAAAAGAAAGGGATAGAAGAAAATAGAAACAACATCACAGAATCTCACAATCGCAGTGGAACAAAATATAATATATAATAACAGATTTTTATACAAAAGAATCGGTAGCTGTTAATATACACAAAACCATCAGAGTACAACAATCAACAAATCAATCTGGACAGTTATAATAACTTGTCCTCACAAGTGCTGACTATACAGTCTACACACACAGTGGAATATAAATTAAGTACGTGGAATACGTCTCTGTCATCCAGCTCGTCTCCTGAGCTCCCTAGCATCCTAACCTGAATCTGTAATACTCGATCTGACCCGAGCATTATAATAAAATAACACCCGAGTCAGTCTGGAAAAACAGCGTGAGAAAACACACTCAATTTGAATTATTATGATTATCAAAATCCTTTGAAAAAACAAATGAATCTTGTAAGACCATGTCACACATAAATACGACGAGTTTTTACCTTACGATAACCAAAGCATTTTATATCAAAATCTTCTGATATTATAATAGTGCCTATAGAAAATAAACTAGAAAATAGCTAAAATGCTTGCATCTCACGTTTCAGCATAGTTGGGAACAATCAAAACCGTACAGGCTCGTAGGGGATATTGGATTCCATACAATGACTGGGCTACTGGGGTACCTCCCATCACAATACACTTCTAAAAAAATGTACCGAGATCATACCTGTGACGACCGCCCATGACCCCTGCAACGAACCTAGAGATAGTGCGCTGTAAAGTGTGCCAGGCGACCATGGACGATTGCCAGGGTAAATTTAAACAACAGAATATATCGTATTACTCACAGCGCATGGACAAAATACAATAGAATATATATATAGTGAAGCTTCACAGAATAGAATCTCATCAATAAAACTTCATAATAGTTGAATACAAACATCTGAACAGTCAATACATCAAGCCTCACTACATAACACTCAGAGAATATACAAGCAGTGGAACATCCAGTACATATAGTAAGAAGATAATATGCAATCCTCCAGCTCGTCTTCGACATTAGCACCATGGGAAGCAAGAACAACACCTGTCACCTGCTACCTAGTCTGCCCGTCCCAAAATGGACGAACAGCCCAAGGCAATAAGAGTTAAAACATAAAGCCTTGAGTCAGACAACAGTCTTAGTGAGCGGTAAATTAACTAACAACATACCAAAAGAGCATAAAGGAAAAGGAATAGGAATACAACCCTCCCACTCCACCTCTTTCTACAGTGATAGCCCCCAGACACACACTAAGCAGAAGCAAACATAGCAAAGCATACAATTTAAAGTAAAGCAATTATCACTCGAGTCAAGGGCGATGTTTTCCAAGTACAAACCCCCAAGGCCTAAACCAAGATCAGATAAGCACCCAGAAAATACCGCTCTTGAGACCGAATGATGATACAACCAAACATCCATGACTCTAGCTATCACTGTTATCATTGCTTCGATATCATCGTTAATTGAATGACCGGCTCTTTATTTCATCCGTCCGTCAAGGGCTAATGGAAACCCCGGTTCTAGACATAACTCCGCACGTCATCGTGACCCGTGCCTAGGACTATCGAATCTGCCCAGAGTACTTGACTACCAATCAGTAGCCTTCAGGGACTATCGAATCTGCCCAACGTACTCTTGCTTTGAGCATGCTAGAATCTTCAACAACGATGAGATCTCAGCCTTCTAGTCATCCTCCTCGACGACTATTTCCATTCTAGCTCAAGCGCCTCTCGAGCAAACCATTATCCTCAAACTCGAACCATTTCACCGAGTTGTCAACATGCTTGGAATGATCCCGTCTGGACTAGACCAAGGCTATCTCATACTATGCTTTGCCTCATCATCATCATAGCAAAGCTTCATCTCAACATCATCATCAAATCTATCCATATGAGCTTCCTCATCCGCCACATATGCCACGAGCAGCTTTTCCAATTCAAGAGCCTTTCCCTTAGCTTTTGAATCATCTTCGGTCTAAATCAAATCATCAATCATCTAATTCATAGCAATCAATCAAGTCACATTAATCCAAGTAAACAAGCATTCAAATATGACCTAAATAGACAATTATAACAATAATGGCAATTTCGTAATTAAAGAGTCAAAAGTCTAATAAGCATGAAAACATGAGAAATATCTCTATAATCTTGATGAATGAACTTGCATAGGTTAACATGTAGTAAAATGGATGCCAAATCATTATGAACAATGGATCTATATGGATCTATACTTAGGATTAGGAAAATGCATGGAAATCACTACTTTAACACAAAATCAAGTCAACGATCCGATATACTCCTTTGGATCCGTGTGAGAGATAATCACCACTCACCAAATCACCTAAACACCTTAAAAGAAACCCACTTCAGATCTGGACAGCGAAGGATCTAACTCGATCTATCACCAATCCGCTTCAAACGATGAAATCTCTCTTCGATGGATGAAGATCTTCAATCTAAGCTCTTGGATCTTCGATTTGGATGGAAGGAATCACAAGATTAGAGTGGAGAAAAGAAGTGAAGAAGTGTAGAAGTCGAGCTCTCAAAATGGCAGCACTTCGTCGCTTCGAAATCCGGATCCCAAAAAAATGAAGAAGAACTCTCCTATTTATAGGCTGAAATCCACCTTAGGTCGTTCACTCGAAGTTAGGTCGTCCACGACCTAAAAACCCCACGACCTAACAAATGCGCCTCTACGACCTACGACCTAACACACGCTCTTCTACGACCTAACAGATGCGCATCCACGCGACCTAACGCTTAAGCGCATCCATACGACCTAACAGATCCAACGACCCACGCGCATCCGCGACCTACGACCTAACAAACCTGCGACCTAACTATCTTAGCCAGGATACGATCTAACACCTTAGGTCGTCTAACGACCTAACTGCTCCACTACCAAACTTAGGTCTCTCACGACCTAACTACACTAACTTGCTAACTCTAGGTCGCTAAATACTGAAGGTTACTAACCCTTAGGTCGCTAACTCCTATAGGTCGCTAACTCCTATAGGTCGCTAACTCCTATAGGTCGCTAACTACTATAGGTCACTACTCACTAGCTCTCTTAGGTCGCTGCAAACCTTTATGTCGCTCAAAACCTTAGGTCGCTAACACCCTATAGGTTGCCAAATTCTATAGGTCGCTAACTCTCTTAGGTCGCTCCAATCTCCTAGGTCGCTCACTCGACCTAACCTACCCCACGACCTAAGCCAGCACACGACCTATCTTCTATACGACCTAACTATTACACGACCTAACTCCTTAGGTCGTTCCAACCCTTAGGTCGCTCCACAACACTAAGCCGCCTACCCCTTAACTCGCCAACTTCCCTAGGTCGTTCCAAACCCTCATACGACCTAAGACTTAGACTCTGGACGACTTATCAACAATGCGACCAAATGTCAACTGTTTTACGATGTTTCGATCCGTAAAAATATGGGTCGTTACATTCTTCCCCCCTTAGGAATTTCGCCCCCGAAATTCCAAACAACCAGAGCAATCAAAGACTATTCTGCATGCCTACCATCCATAGCAATCAACAAACCATGCATCCAATTCTAGCTTAGCATGCAGAATTCTAAAACTTAGAACAAGTTACAATGTCGTTAGATGACACGACACCTTAGGGCTATACCTTGAAGAGTTCAGGATGAGCTGCTTTCATCCTCTCTTCCACCTCCCATGTACAGTCGTTATCATCATCACTCCATTGTATCTTGAGCAACTTAACTATCTTCCTCCTAAGCTGTTTCGTGTCGGTTTCCACAACACGAAGCGGCTTACGAGGTCTCCTATCGACTGGATCAACTTCGAAATCTTCACAGCTATCAGCAGAAACCACTGTATTCGAGTCGTGTACATACTTCCGTAGATATGATACGTGAAAAACATTGTGCACACCCGACATCTTCTCTGGTAACTCCAATCTATAGGCGAGCTTTCCAATTCGCTCGGTGATTGGGAATGGTCCAACAAATCTCGGAGTCAATTTTCCTTTCTTCCCGAATCGAATAACATTCTTCAGAGGAGAAATCTTCACAAAAACCATATCACCTACGTCGAATTCCAAATCCTTTCGACGCTTATCAGCATAACTTTTCTGACGGTCTTGGGCTGCCTTCATTTGTCGCCGAATGATCTCTATACAATCTGAAGTTTGTCAAATCATCTCTGGCCCAAGCATCAGATTTTCTCCTGTCTCTAACCAACATGTCGGAGAGTTACACGGTCTTCCATACAATGCTTCATACGGTGCCATACCAATGCTTGACTGGTAACTGTTATTATACGAAAATTCTACCAAATGAAGGTGATCTTCCCATGATCCTCCGAAATCCAAAACACAAGCTCTGAGGAGATCTTCCAAAACTCGGTTGACTCTCTCGGTCTGACCATCTGTTTGAGGGTGATAAGCTGTACTCAAACACAACTCGGTTCCCAAAACTTCCTGGAAGCTCTTCCAAAATCCACTAGTGAACAATGGGTCTCGACCGCTCACTATACTCTTCGGAATACCATGGAATCGAACTATCCACTTAACATATAACTCAGCCAACTTTGATGCAGTCCTAGTCGATCGAACAGGAATGAATCTTGCACTCTTAGTCAGACGATCTACAATGACCCAAATCCCTTCATTTCCCGTTCTTGTTCTAGGTAACCCATCAATAAAATCCATCGATACTTGCTCCCACTTCCATGTAGGAACTTCTAACGGCTGAAGCAATCCACTTGGCTTCTTCTGTTCGGCTTTTACCAACTGGCAGTTCATGCACTTGGAAATAAAATTTCCTACATCCTTCTTCATACCTTCCCAGTAATAGGTTCTCTTCATATCCCGATACATCTTATTTCCACCTGGATGAATTGTCAGCTTCGAGTGATGACTTTCCCTCAGAACTTCATTCCTCAATTCATCGATATCGGGAACAACTAGTCGTCCTTGCTTCCGAAGCCAACCCTCTCGATCGACCTCGAATCCTTTATCCTTTTCTGGATCCAATCCAGATTCCAAATCACGGATAATCCTGACAAGCTTATCGTCTCGCTTTTGGCTCTAGCCAATCCTTTCCACAAGAGTAGGTCTTATCGATAAGTTTGCCAACATATCAGGTTCGAATTCACATCTAGGCCTGAAGTCAAATCCAGCTAAATACTCGAGATTCTTCCATTCTGAAAACATGGCTCCCAATTCTGCATGTTTTCGACTTAACGCATCTGCCACTGCGTTACCCTTTCCCGGAGTATAAGCTATACCAAAATCATATGATGCCAAAAACTCTAGCCATCGTTGCTGCCGAAGATTCAAATCCTTTTGGGAGAAAAGATACTTCAACGACTTATGATCTGTAAACAACTCAAATCGAACTCCCAATAGATAATGTCTCCACATCTTCAGAGCAAAAACAATCGCCGCTAACTCCAAATCATGAGTCGGATAATTCCTTTCATGCGGCTTCAGTTGTCGACTGGCATACGCAACAACTTTATCCCTCTACATTAGCACTGCTCCAAGTCCAGTACCACATGCGTCGGTGTAAACCACCATCTCATCATCCCCACTTAGAATAGTCAAAACAGGAGCGCTTGTCAGTCGCTCTTTCAGGATTCCGAAAGCTTGCTCACACTTAGCATCCCATTTGAATACTTGATTCTTTTTCGTCAATCCTGTCAATGGTGCAGCCACCTTGGAAAAGTCCTTGATAAATCGACGATAATATCCTGCTAATCCAAGAAAACTTCTCACATCAGATGCATTCTTAGGTCTGACCCAATCCTGGATCGCTGCCACCTTAGCGGGATCAACCGCTATTCCATTTCCAAAAATAATATGGCCTAAGAACCTCACTTCGCTCTTCCAGAAGTGACACTTTGAAAACTTAGCCTTCAGCTGATGTTTTCGTAAGATTTCAAAAACAATACGCAAGTGCATCTTGTGCTCTTCTTCAGTTCTGGAATAAATCAGAATATCATCCACGAACACTAGCACGAACTTGCTCAACTGATCTCTGAACACTCTATTCATAAGATCCACAAAATATGCTGGCGCATTAGTCAATCCAAACGGCATTACCAGCCACTCAAAGAAACCGAATGGTGTCCTAAAAGCAGTCTTTGGCACACTATCTTTAGCCACTCTTAACTGGTGAAATCCCGTTTCCAAATCCATCTGAGAAAACACCTTAGCTTCGTAAAGCTGATCAAACAAGTCATCTATTCTCGGCAATGGATACTTGTTCTTCTTAGTCACTTTATTCAGCTCACGATAATCCACACACAACCTCAACGATCCATCTGCTTTGGTTGCGAACACCACTGGTGCACCCCATTCGGACACACTACGCCGAATGAATCCTTTCTGCAAAATGTCATCAACCTGCACCCTCAACTCTTACTGCTCCCTAGGCGCCATCCGCCTAAGAGGCATCACAGCAGGTCTGGCTCCTTCAAATAGATCTATACGAAACTCGATCTCTCTATGCGGCGGTAACCCTTTGACCTCGTCAAAGACATCCTCAAATCCATTAGCGATTGGCAGAGATGACAGTCCATCCCGTGGAACAACCAGCTAATACATGAAGCTCATGAAGACGCCTTCTTCATGCTTACATCGTATCACAATCTTTCACCCCTCCACATTCTCGACTGTCACCTCCAACCTCTCACAATCAACCTTTGCCGCATACTTCCTAAGCCAGTCCATACCCAAAATAATTCCGAACCCCGCAAAGTTCAGAACAAAACAATCACAAACAAAAGAGCAATCATGACTCGATACAATCAGACCATGGCATAGCATACACAAACAAGACGAATCCCCAACTGGATTAGTCACAACCAATGGCCTATCAACAATATCCGGTTCTAAACCCAACCGGCCTACAAGTTCGCTACAAACAAAAGAATGCGACGCCCCAGTATCAAATAGAACTCTAACTGGAACACCACATAGGAAAAGAGTACCTTGAACCACTACACTCTTTCCTTTCTCTTCAGCGGTAGGAGCTTTCGAAGATGATGGAACAGCCCCCAAAGCCTAAGCTTGCACAATCTGCTTGTCCTTCCGCGGTTCTGGACAATTCCTCTTAACATGCCCCAGCTTGTCACAATTGTGGCACTTCACCGGCACCTTCAGATTCTTGCAATCCCTGGAGAAATGGCCCTTCTGCTGACAATTGAAGCAAGTCACTTCGCCCTTCGGCTTCTTCTGGCCATCCTTACCCTTTTGTTGCTGCTGCTTCCTCTTCTTGTTTCCACCCTGCTGTGGTTTAGATTCTTCCTTGGTCACAGCAACAACAGTCCTTTCCTTAGGAAACAAATTCTCATGCCTGAGAGCTTTCTCCACAATCTTCTCAAATGGATCGTCCAAATGATCCACCAACTGCCTCCCAAGATAACTGTCCAAGCCTGTCACAAACTTCTCATTCTTCTGATACGAAGATTCAATATACGACCGGGCATACTTGGACAAAGCTTCAAACTCAGAAACATACTCAAGAACTGGTCTTCCACCTTGCTTGAGCTCCACAAACTTCTTGAACAGAACATACTTCTGAGCCGTAGAAATGAACTTAGCTTCAAATCTGGCTTGGAATTGCTCCCAAGTAATCTCTTCCTCCGGAGTATCAATGGTGATAGAATTCCACCAATCAGAAGCTCTTCCTTGAAGCTGTCTTGATGCTAACTTCCTCTTAGTTGCATCCTCAATTCCCAAATCACTAAAGATCCTTCTACAAGCATCTATCCATCTCTGGACTTCAATGATTGATTCTGTTCCCAAGAAAACCTTTCCTCCAAGAGCAGAAAAGTCCTTACACAACTTAGCAAAATCCACCGGTTTTGGAGTTTGAACTTGAACTCCAACATCCACCGATGGCCCCAGAGCTGGCATCCTTCTCATGATCGAAGTCATCATAGCTTCGAACATAGCAGCATAATCAGCAGCCCCTTCAGTAGCACGGCCTTCCCTAACAGCTGGTCTCCCTCTTCGACTCATTCTCAATATCTATAAAAAGAAATGATTAATACACCTAGAGAAACAACTGCATAAGGAATCCAAATCATTCTAAGCTACTATATTATATATACTAATCATCCATCAAAATACAATTACGTCTCTCATACATAGTTACGTCAGCGAGCGTTGGGTAAAATCGATTTACCAAAGCTCTGATACCAAATGTGACGACCGCCCATGACCCCTGCACCGAACCTAGAGATAGTGCGCTGTAAAGTGTGCCAGGCGACCATGGACGATTGCCAGGGTAAATTTAAACAACAGAATCTATCGTATTACTCACAGCGCATGGACAAAATACAATAGAATATATATATAGTGAAGCTTCACAGAATAGAATCTCATCAATAAAACTTCATAATAGTTGAATACAAACATCTGAACAGTCAATACATCAAGCCTCACTACATAACACTCAGAGAATATACAAGAAGCGGAACATCCAGTACATATAGTGAGAAGATAATATGCAATCCTCCAGCTCGTCTTCGACATCAGCACCGTGGGAAGCAAGAACAGCACCTGTCACCTGCTACCTAGTCTGCCCGTCCCAAAATGGACAAACAGCCCAAGGCAATAAGAGTTAAAACATAAAGCCTTGAGTCAGACAACAGTCTTAGTGAGCGGTAAATTAACTAACAACATACCAAAAGAGCATAAAGGAAAAGGAATAGGAATACAACCCTCCCACTCCACCTCTTTCTACAGTGATAGCCCCCAGACACACACTAAGCAGAAGCAAACATAGCAAAGCATACAATTTAAAGTAAAGCAATTATCACTCGAGTCAAGGGCGATGTTTTCCAAGTACAAACCCCCAAGGCCTAAACCAAGATCAGATAAGCACCCAGAAAATACCGCTCTTGAGACCGAATGATGATACAACCAAACATCCATGACTCTGGCTATCACTGTTATCATTGCTTCGATATCATCGTTAATTGAATGACCGGCTCTTTATTTCATCCGTCCGTCAAGGGCTAATGGAAACCCCGGTTCTAGACATAACTCCGCACATCATCGTGACCCGTGCCTAGGACTATCGAATCTGCCCAGAGTACTTGACTACCAATCAGTAGCCTTCAGGGACTATCGAATCTGCCCAACGTACTCTTGCTTTGAGCATGCTAGAACCTTCAACAACGATGAGATCTCAGCCTTCTAGTCATCCTCCTCGACGACTATTTCCATTCTAGCTCAAGCGCCTCTTGAGCAAACCATTATCCTCAAACTCGAACCATTTCACCGAGTTGTCAACATGCTTGGAATGATCCCGTCTGGACTAGACCAAGGCTATCTCATACTATGCTTCGCCTCATCATCATCATAGCAAAGCTTCATCTCAACATCATCATCAAATCTATCCATATGAGCTTCCTCATCCGCCACATATGCCACGAGCAGCTTTTCCAATTCAAGAGCCTTTCCCTTAGATTTTGAATCATCTTCGGTCTAAATCAAATCATCAATCATCTAATTCATAGCAATCAATCAAGTCAAACATTAATCCAAGTAAACAAGCATTCAAATATGACCTAAATAGACAATTATAACAATAATGGCAATTTCGTAATTAAAGAGTCAAAAGTCTAATAAGCATGAAAACATGAGCAATATCTCTATAATCTTGATGAATGAACTTGCATAGGTTAACATGTAGTAAAATGGATGCCAAATCATTATGAACAATGGATCTATATGGATCTATACTTAGGATTAGGAAAATGCATGGAAATCACTACTTTAACACAAAATCAAGTCAACAATCCGATATACTCCTTTGGATCCGTGTGAGAGATAATCACCACTCACCAAATCACCTAAACACCTTAAAAGAAACCCACTTCAGATCTGGACAGCGAAGGATCTAACTCGATCTATCACCAATCCGCTTCAAACGATGAAATCTCTCTTCGATGGATGAAGATCTTCAATCTAAGCTCTTGGATCTTCGATTTGGATGGAAGGAATCACAAGATTAGAGTGGAGAAAAGAAGTGAAGAAGTGTAGAAGTCGAGCTCTCAAAATGGCAGCACTTCGTCACTTCGAAATCCGGATCCCAAAAAAATGAAGAAGAACCCTCCTATTTATAGGCTGAAATCCACCTTAGGTCGTTCACTCGGAGTTAGGTCGTCCACGACCTAAAAACCCTACGACCTAAAAACCCCACGACCTAACAAATGCGCCTCTACGACCTACGACCTAACACACGCTCTTCTACGACCTAACAGATGCGCATCCACGCGACCTAACGCTTAAGCGCATCCATACGACCTAACAGATCCAACGACCCACGCGCATCCGCGACCTACGACCTAACAAACCTGCGACCTAACTATCTTAGCCAGGATATGACCTAACACCTTAGGTCGTCTAACGACCTAACTGCTCCACTACCAAACTTAGGTCGCTCACGACCTAACTACGCTAACTCGCTAACTCTAGGTCGCTAAATACTGAAGGTTACTAACCCTTAGGTCGCTAACTCCTATAGGTCGCTAACTCCTATAGGTCGCTAACTCCTATAGGTCGCTAACTACTATAGGTCGCTACTCACTAGCTCTCTTAGGTCGCTGCAAACCTTTAAGTCGCTCAAAACCTTAGGTCGCTAACACCTTATAGGTTGCCAAATTCTATAGGTCGCTAACTCTCTTAGGTCGCTCCAATCTCATAGGTCGCTCACTCGACCTAACCTACCCCATGACCTAAGCCAGCACACGACCTATCTTCTATACGACCTAACTATTACACGACCTAACTCCTTAGGTCGTTCCAACCCTTAGGTCGCTCCACAACACTAAGCCGCCTACCCCTTAACTCGCCAACTTCCCTAGGTCGTTCCAAACCCTCATACGACCTAAGACTTAGACTCTGGACGACTTATCAACAATGCGACCAAATGTCAACTGTTTTACGATGTTTCGATCCGTAAAAATACGGGTCGTTACAGTACCTAACGATCCCTTCCAACACAGGACCGGCCTACCCCTTGCTGGATAGTACTGAATATGTTATCACCCCGGGTGTTCCCACCCTAATCGAGCACTCTCTTTTCCATGCACAACCATATCCATAATTATAATATATCTGAGGGTATCTAAAAGAATGATAACATACCCTACTTGGGTGTGACCCACTTAGCCCTGTTGCATCTCCCCTATTTTAGTCATTCCTGGTTGATGAGGCTTGAGGCTACGTTTTACCTTTAGAATAGCATTCATACTTGGAATGCTAACACTGCCTTCCAGGCAATGATGCAATGATAGCATTCATTCATACAAGTTGTTATGGGTCTGAACAAACCGAATCTCCTTCAATATCACCATCTCCATTATCTTCGAGATATCATAATTCGTAATGCACAAACCAAATCGAAGTGGTTTTTGGATAATTAAATCCGATCCTGGTCTCTTCGAAACGATCAACAAATTTGGCCAAATTTGATAGTCAGTTATTTAACAATCAAATAACATCCATAAGCAATCACTAGGCCCATATTAATTTTTTTCCAAAATATTTATTCAAAATAACTTTACACAGATATATATTCAAATCTCTTTCAGTATATTCAATACTTGAAAACAATTCCAATTCTTATGTCCATAGTAGGATATTTAAATCCATATCAACACTTATAATATTTCTTTCAATCCCATTTATAATTCAACCCTTTGAGAAATATTTCTAAAATAATAATCTCGTAGTTAAATATTTCAAATCCTCCCAGTTCAATATTTAGAAAATATTTATAAGTATATTTTCCTAAAATCGCTTTATTTCCAATACTTAGGAAATGCTCCCTTTTATTTCATACTTCTCAAAATCCTTATAATCCACTTGAAATTTCCTTAACCCATTTATAACGGATTCGATAAGTTTTTGGAATTCATTAATTAATCCCCTTTTAAAATTTCCAAAATCGATTATACTCGTCTATAATCTCAACTACCCATTTCTAACTTCCTTTTTATGAATTTTAATTCATTCCCGAAGTTCTATATTTAAAAACTTTGGAAATTTCCTTAAGTCTCCAAAATTTCACTGTCTAACTCAAACCATTCAAAAAGGCAGATTATCAATGGGATTTAACAAGAAAAATAAGAGAAAAGAAGGAAAGCAATACACAGAATCCCACAACGGAATGTCAAAGTATAATAATCAAATAAACAGTTCATAAAGCTATTTTACAATATATATTTGATTTTAATTTTTACAACATAATCAGAGTAAAATCAACAGACATACTAAAATAATGCAGCGGTATAATAATAGTAAATACGGTCTAGCAAACTCCATCTTCATCTTCAAGGAATAATGTCTTCAAACACTGAAATACTCAGGCTGACCCGAGCGTAATGAAAAGACAAAACACTCGAGTCAGAACACAAAGTTCTTATGTAAGTTAAATCAATAACAAGTAAATATGAGTGTAATAGCTTCAGAGATGTTTATGGGATTTTCCATCTCCTATCAACTGTACAACATGAGCGCAATAACGTAAGTGATGTACAGGATTTTCCATCTCCTAAGAATATGTTAATCTATTTATATTTAGTAAGATACGCTATATATGTAGTGTCTATCAGTAAAGTAAAGTATTAAAATAGTACTAAGGCTTTACATTGATCCCCTTTAACACATTTTTAAGAATTGTCCTACAGTTTGCCTTAGTAGCATCACTGATAACGTCGGCAGCCAAGGAGGCGCCATGATAAGACAACACTAGAACAAAATCGTAGTGTATAAGGGTAAAAGTATGACAAGGCACATGAGGCAATGCCGAAGGTAGGATTTTACCAGTTTACCCTTTCTGGCTGGTCGTAACACATCGTTGCAACGACTGCCGACCGAGTCCACCACCACCAAAATCAAATAAATGTGCACCGATCAAGTTAAAAATCAATATAATAATACGAAGGGGTGATGGCCCCTAAAGATAGCTAACCCATTGACCAGATATATGCTCATGTTTTAGTCATTTCAAATTGACACAAGTGTCAGGGTCATCCACCATCATTCTTTTTCTTCATTCTAGTAAACGTCGCCAATTCAACCTCTACATTCTGGATAACATCCACCTTATACATAGTTATTAAAGTTGTTCTGGTAGAATAACTGGGAGTATGCCATTCATCCGACCCCTGTCTCTTTAATTACCAAACGTCAATTTACACACCGGTTGGTTCTTTTAAATTTTAAGACAAATCATATATCATATTAAAATATCATATTCACTTCAAAATCATTTCGAACTCAAAATAGGTTATACCTTTATATCAAAACATTTATATTTAAATCATTGATTTAAATCTGAATAATTCCCTTTTTAAAACAGTTTGAATATTCAAAATGGTTTGGATAATTAAAATAGCTTTAATATTGAAAAATAGTTTGGATAATTAAAATAGTTTTAATATTGAAAAATAGTTTGGAGTAATTTAAATATTTTTAAAGATTGAAAGTACTTTGAATAATTAAAATAATTTATATATTAAGATAATTTTGATTATTAAAATAGTTTATATATTAAAATAGTTTATATTAAAACTGTTTCTTCCTTTCACAACAATTTGGACTCATGTTCCAATTCCAAATCACAACGAACTCAATTTTTCGACTTCTAATTCAGATCAACTTCATATTCAATTTCATTAAATCAGCCTTAATTCAAAACGATTTCAAACTTATCTTCAAATTCAATTTAAATGGTTCTATTCAAATGGCTAAAAGTTTCAATTCAAATTCTCATTTTAAACAGTTTAGTTTAAAACCATTTCACATCCCAAATTTGAAATACCAATTTAAACCACTTAAATTAAAGTAAATTCTATGTTTAAATTAAAATTTAAACCTTAAAAATAATTCACTTCCAATAAATTCAAATCATATCACAATTTCAACTTTAAGATTCTAAATTAAATCCTTAATCAATTTGATTTAAACGATTTCAATTTCAACATTTCAAATATCGAATTAGAAAATAATTCAATTCATATAAATCAAAATTTTATTCTCTTTAAAACAATATAGTTTAAGCAAGTCTAAATTTAAGATTTAAAACCATTTAATTTAACCAAATCCAGTGTCCATATATAATTTCTACCCTATGGCCAAGTAATCAGTTATTTCAATTTTAATTACATGGATGGATATATATCATTTCAACCCATATTTAAATGACATAGGTTTATATCATTTCAACCTATTCCTTAGTTAATTTCAAATAATCCAAATGATAATTTATAGGATATCAAATAATAAATAGGGTAATAACAGGGATATGTCAAAATAAATAAATAATCATACATCCAACATATCAATCAATAGGCATCCAATGGCAATCAACATCCAAATCAACCAATACATCACAACAGTTACTAGTTATCAATTGTCAATGTTTAACTAGCAATTAATTTTCAATATTAGTTTAAATGTCAATTTAATTCAATATCAGATTCAATTTAAATGTCAATTTAAATTACCAAACAACAATCAATAAAGTTTTATCACTTCATAATTCTAATTCAACTAACATAAGAAAGTTTAGTATTGCGTGAATGAGTTTAATCATTCACCTTTGGTTTATAGCCCAGTAAAAATCCAACAAAAGCCCAAAATCTCAATAGTCTCCAAAGTCAACCAAACTAGTTTCATTGTCCGGAATTCCAATACGAGTCCAACGGAAGAAACCGCGCGTGAATTGTAGTTCGTATGCAAAAGTTATTCATGTTATAAGAAATATTATTGAAATAATAATTGGTACATATTAAATAAAACAAACAAAGTTTAATACTCACGTTTTCTCAAGATGAGGCTCCAGGCAAAGATGGAAGAACAAACTAAGACGAGTGCAGGACGTGTAGGAAAAATGAAAATTGAAACTCATGTTTCATAAAAGAAAGCTTTTGAATTTGCAAAAATGAGTGCTTTTGAATTTGCAAGCTCACATTAAAATGATTCGAGGAAAGGAAGATTTGAAATGGGATCTAAACATAGGAAATGAGGTGGCGACAAGAAAAAATAAAGGGACAAGTTTAAAAACATGAACAATTTGTTGATGAGAATATAGCTTCAACAAAGAATAATTTGAGCTAAATGAATATGAGGTGTCAGGAGAAACAAAACGCAAAAGAAGAAATAAAGTGGCAGGTTATTTAATTACAAGAAAATTAATATGGAAAAACAAAAATGAATGTCACGTTTAGTTTTGAAAGCTTCAAGCATTAATAAAGCATAAATAAATGTACGTAGGAATGAGAAAGTTTGCAAACCAAAGGAAAGTGAAATTTTGTACAACCGGAAAGAAGGTGCAAGAATTAAATACAACCTAAAAGTTTGGTCTCAGGTATTAAACAAAAGGAAAATTGAACATATTAAGTATTAATAATGAGGTAACTATTTCAAAACGTACATGCAACAATTAATAACAAAAGAAATGAAGGGACCATGTACATCGCACTACCTTTTGAAATTCAATTTTTGAAACGTATTCTTCTTAACCAAATTAATTTCATTAACTCAAATAATACTCAAATTTGTACACATTTAATTTTTTCTCAACACACACTAAATAAAATTATACTTAACTTAAAAATTAAAACGTTCAACTTTTTTTTCCCCAAAATGATCTTTTATTTCCATTAAAACGCCCTTTCGGTTTAACACAAAACATGCGTTTCTTTTATTAAATCTATTAATTGCAATCAAAATTTCCTTTCCTTATAATTGAAATATTTCAATTACATTTATTGCAATTAATTACAAAGTTAAATTTCAAAACAGACAAACTAAAATGGATGAGAAACAGAACAATTGTTTCCTTTAGTCATTTAAACACGTTTATAAATTTGTTGTTTATAGACCGGAGTAATAAATAACTTACTTAAATAAATGATTTTCCTATTCTTGTAATCAATATGTATGCTAAAACACAGTTCAAATAAACATATGTTTCTTCCTTTAATCAAATCATTCTATTCTTTATTTTAATGAAATTAAACTTATATTCACAAATGAAACATTCATTTATTTGATACAAATGTTCTTTCCATTAAATCAAACTTTTCCTTTTATTTTCTCAAAAGGGGAATTTCAAAACCGACAAGATAAATGTTGTAACAACCCTGGTTTTGGTGATTACCTATGAAATTAAATGAAAACAGTGATTATAATTTAATAAAGAAATAAAAATAAATTGGAAATGTAAAATTTGTTAAAATTGTTTATTTTAAATAAACAATGGACTTTGGTGAAATAAAATAGAATTAAGATAGTTTGGTTGGTAATAAATTGTGAACGAAAGAAATATGTGATTTGGCCATAAATTGAATTAAATAAAAGATAAAAAGAGTTTAATTCAATATCATTGTTGTAAATAAATAAATAATGTTGGAAATAAAGTTTTAAAAACTATATTATGTTAGTTTATGATAAAAATGAGCATTTTATGGTTTTAATTTGATAAAATGCAATAATTTTGGAAATTATTGCCTAATGGTGAATTTTTTTAATTTTGATAAAGTATTAAGAATTTAAATGGATAATATTGTAAAGAAAAATGTGGAATATTGGTTAAAAATAATATTCAGATGTAAAATTAATGCTAATAAGGTTTGTTACATTTAATTAAACAAGAGGAATGATTTTATGTAATTTTGGTTGATAAAATGATGATTTATTTAAATAAAATAGTGTTTTATGTAAATAATAGTGTAAAATAATGTATTTAAGTAAAAATAAGAATTTTAATGATAGAAATTGATTTTTAATGGCTAAAATAATTTTTGTATGTTGATAAAACAATTTTGTTAAACATAAAGTATGTTAGTGTAATTTTATAAAGTTGAAATCATGTAAATATAAGTTGTTTTGTTTAAAATGTAAGTGTTTTGGAGTATTAGTGATAATTAATGTGTTAATCTAATTATTTTTCTTATTTGGTTAAGCCATATTACAGTTTTAACTAAGAAGAGAAGTTATCTTCTTCTTTGAACTGTACGTACACAAAGTTCAGGGCCGTAAAACAAAAGAAACCAGAAAACTCTTTTTCTCTTTGAAACCTAGAATCCAAATCTCCAATTCCTTTTAGTTCTTTGCAAATTAATTAATTAAGCTAATTATTTCAAATAATCAATCCAAAACCCAAAATCATTTTCATCAATTTCAATTTTTCTGAGTTGTGTTGTCTGTAATCTTTATTTCCTTTGCTGCATGTCTGTATATCTCCTTCCTATAGGTTCCTAGAGCTAAATCAAAGGCAAAGCTCCCATCTTCTTCAAGTTTACTCAACCTTGCTCAATATTTTGCTAAGGTGAGTTATCAACTCACAAATTCTAGCTTAAAGTAAGTCTGTATGCTGGAAATTCTGGGTCTTGCTTATTGTAAACGAAATTCTGTTGCTTGAAATTTATAGTGAAAATTGTTCTAGAGTGCTTCTTCTTATGTTCATATATCTCTATCCTTTTCATGAATTCATGCCGGAATTTTTCCGGATTGTTGTCCATGTGTAGTAGTTTGTGCATGTCAAATTTTACCGTCTAAATCAAACTGGAAGTGATTGGAAACATTGCTCAAAAACTGGTACGAAGCAGGCAAAAATTGCCTGTAAGAATTGCAACCTTCAGGTCCACCAAGGACCATGGGGGTCGACCTTAGGGTCGACCCAGACAATGCATATGTCGACCTTAGGGTCAAACTAGGCAATACAAAGGTCGACCTGAGTATATTTGTTTTTTCACCTTGTTTCCTTTTGTTCTGGGCTTTGTTTTGTGTTCTCCTGCTTATTCCAGTGAATATTGTGATTGATTCTTGCAATATTTTAGAGTTTTTTGAAGGGCTTTAACTTATCATTAGGTAAGCCAACATTATAATTAATTCATATTTTAGATTGACATGTTTTTGAGATGAATTCTTATGATCGATTTTATGGCGTTTTCGATGATTTCTGTTGTTTCCGGGCACGGGTTTTCTAAAACAATTTTGAAATGATTTTTCTAATAAAATTGCTTTTGAAATAAATATTTTACAATATTTATAATTATTTTTAAAGCTATTAAAAATTATATATTCTCTATAACAAAGATAATTTCAAAGCTATGATTTCCAAACGATTTCCAAAAATTGTTTTAAAAATTAGTTTTCTCGAACAAAGTATTTTTTATATAAAATTACACGTTTTTGCACTCTTCAAGCGAATGAGGAAGTGATTTAAATGATTTTGTAAAACATGTGGTATGGGAAACATGGGTTTACTTTTTCGGTTAATTTCGGACTTGTTTGATTGAGGTCACACACAAGAGGGAAATTAACTACCTTATAGTAAACAGTTAAGTGAGAACGTGTGGTATGGGACACACTTTTAACACTGATTTGGTTACTATCTGGAAGTTGGTGACACTTTATTTTGGACCTTTGGGTTGATTGCCAGTACTGGACCTACGGGTCATTTTGGCTTTTATAGCCGTTTTTCCTTCGGGATGTTTGTCCTTTGGATGTTTGTCCTTCGGGATATTGTCCTTAGGGATGTTTGTCCTTTGGGATGTATTTGGCGTCTTATTTGAGATACAGTACTTGGTGGGCTTCGGCTATTTTATTAAGCACGTGCTATCTTTTGTGATATTTCATGATTTATTTATGATTTCCAAATGTTTTCGCCATTTCGAGATTATTAGGCCTTTTGAGAAATTATTATATGATAATTACATTTTGGAGTTTTTGAACTCTTAATCGAGTTCTACATATATTGATTTGTGGTTGCTATCTTTTGGCGTATTTTTGAGATTTATGATCTCCTTTTAAGGAGCTATTTGTGATTTCCATTCTTTGGCATATTTTTGAGATTTGTGATTTCCTATTTAGGAGTTATGGTTAATGAAAGCCATTATATTGGCTATTGTACATGCCGATGATATGAGGTGATTATTTGTGAATAATTGATATTGTCATTGAATTTGCCTCTTTCGAGATATCCTCTTATGATATATTTTAGTAATATTCTCTCACATAAAGTAGTTGACATATGTTTGTGTTACTTCTTCTCTTTTGAGAAGAAATGTTATCCTTTATCCCTTTATTTCACTTATCGTATGCTAATCAGATAATTTAAGCTAGACTGACCCATGTATTTTATGTACTCGGGTCAGACCGAATTATTTCAGCAGTCACCTGCTGTAGATTTCTGCTTTGCTGCTTCTGCTTTGGATTATCTATTAGTCATCTTTTGTGTTGTCTTGTACTCATTTTGTGAACTCTGATATGTACTTATTCTTTTTGACTCGATGTATTTTTTGTGGTCTATGTACCACCATTGTTGTATCAATATGTTGTGTACTATGATGTATATGTATATACATATATATATGTGTGATTGTTGTTCTGTGATCTGTTGTATTTTTTGTTGTTATATTTTGCTCGGATAGATCCGTTAGCCACCGTAGTTTTGTGTTTAAACATTTATTGAGTATGTTGATCCACTTGAGAAAGGTAAAAGAATTTTTTTAGAGAACCCAATCGATGTATTCAATACTTGTTTAAGACAAAGCTTACAGATGGTCGCTCCTAACCAGCCTGTTCTCTACATTAACAAACAATATTACTCCATTATGCTCTTTGTTAATGTGGGTCTCGGAGTGGGGCGTCACAGCTTGGTATCAGAGCAAAGTTCAGAACAAAATATGACAAACAAAGAACATATATATATATTACAGTACATCAGAGTACAGTATGAGCGTTACATATTCCTTAATCATCGTGTCTTAACCTTTTCGTGTCCTTGGGGTAGATAAAAGTTGGGAATATGTCTAGGAATGCATTTTAATTCCGTAGTATTCCGTAATTGAATTAATGATATCTACTCAATGAATAATCCTTATCGCGATCGTTCTATTCAAGTTCTCTTCGATATGGGTGCTTCACACACATTCGTATACCGTTGGATGTTTCTTGCCTTGTCACTTCTTTGAGGATTATGAATCCTATCGAGGATCCGCAACCCTTAGCATGTTGTGTGAGAATGTTGAGATTATTCTTTGTAGTTTTTGTTTTCGTGTGAATTTGCACGTTATTCACTATTTTGGATTTGATATGATTTTGGGGATGGATTGGCTTGCTTGTTATCAAGCCCGAATCCAATATTCTGAAAGGATCCTTTACCTTAGGCATCCTAATTCGGCTGATTTGTAATCTGTTGCTCTTTGGAATGTTGATGGTGATTCCGAAGCATCTTTATTTGCTCTTGAGTCTCGAGAAGACGATGATGTATCTCGAATTCCAGTCATTTGTGATTTTGCTTATGTATTTGAGTCTGTTTCGGGTTTGCCACCCAAGCGGGCAATTGAGTTCCGTATTGACCTCATTCCTGGTGCTCAGCCTGTTAGTCATCCTCCCACGAGGATGTCCACTAAGGAAAATTAGGAACTCAAAAAGCATTTGTTGGAGTTTGAAGCCAAGCAATTCAATCAGTCTAGTTCTTCACCGTGGGGTGCCGCGATAGTCTTTGTTAAGAAATCTGATGGTACTCTTAGGCTTTGCATCGATTACCACAATCTTAATGAGTTAACCGTTAAGAAAAAGTATCCATAGCCTAGGATCAATGACATGTTCGATTAATTGAGTGGTGTTAGGGTCTTTTCTCAGCTTGACCTTACCACCAATTTTCATCAGCAACGAGTTGCGGAGGATAGCATTCCTCTTATCGCATTCCGCACTCGTTATGGTTCTTATGAGTGGCTCGTTATGCCGTTCGGTTTGATGAACGCTCCAGCTTATTTCGTCGATCTTATGAATCGAGTATTCTGGGAATATCTCGATGAGTTCGTCCTTGTATTCATTAATGATGAGTGAAAGCAACAATTTAAATCACAAATCTTTCTAATAGAAGATATACTTATAAGTATAACTGGATTCTGCTTATTGAGACAAGCAAAGAATATTTTGAAAAAGTATATAAGAGGCATGTTTATCATATAGAAAATGATTTTGTGTTTAATTGTCCATTGAGTTCTCTAAGAATTCTGGTCGATGCACCTGATCAACGTTATCGATAGGAATTTCCTAAACGCTATGATGAAATAGTCAGACATAGTAAATTGAGTTGTAATAAGTAAAAGTTTGGAAATAAAGTTATATGGGAGTGAGTATTAATTTTTATTTTATATGACAAATGCAGCCATTGAACCATAGTGATTGTTGGATAAGTGGCGAGGCTGTTTAATCATTTGGTCAACTCTGCAGCCAATTGATGGTGGTATTCACTATAAATCAATGGCGAGGCAATGCCATTATATTATTTGAAATTTGTGAAATTAAATATGGTTATGCTTTTAATTGGTTATGTAAGTATAACCTATAGGAATCTAAATAATGATATCATATGGTAATTTTAATAAGTAGAGTAAATAATTCTAATTAAGGAGATATCTTAATTGGAAGAAAATATCATGTGATGCATTGATTAATAAAATGATGTATTCAAGGTAAGAAAATACATTGGTTAGAAAATTAAAATATCAATTGAATATTTTAGTACAAAGCTATAAATGATGACTATGAAAATTTGTTTTGACACTTGGTTATTTGAATAATAATAGAGGGTAAGATATAAAACTCGATCTTAAAGAAAATAAAGAAATGCTAATTTTAGACTTTTAGCATGAATTTGTGAGCAAGCTTTTGTTTTAAATTTTGATAGTATTAAAAAATTTGTTGGAATGAATTTGTAAAATTCTTTTGAAAACAAGTTTAAGTTAATTATCAACTTTAGCTAGTTATATGTAGATAATAAGATGGAAATTTAATTTGTGACAAGAGGAAATATGAATTTGAATGGTTCATTTATTATAAAATGCTATATTAAAGAAGTGCCAGGTATGATAAATAAATAAGGCATGAGATGCAATCATTTTAAAATTGTGAGAACAATTTAAAAATTATTATGTAAATAAAAAATTTATTTTGGATGGATAATTATCTTTTGATAAAGAAAGAGATTAGTTATCTCTTTCAAAATGAGTCTTCAAAGCTAATTATTTGAAAAACTTGATTGTGTGAAGTGATGAAAGTGTTTCCAATTAGTGAATTGTTCTTTTAAAAGACGATTACATGAAGTTAATTATAATTATTAATGTCTTAGCTTTTTGGAAAAAAGGTTCATGTAAGAAATGATTTAGCATAAAAAGCTTGTTTAGAAAATATAGTTTGGAATTAAATGGTTTGGGAATTTCAAATTTTAAATTGATTTTAAAAGCTGAAATTTCATTTTGGAGAAGTGTTGTACTAAAATTGCGATAACTTGAGATTTATAACTCCGAATGAGCTCAATCTTTTTGTAAATGAAAGTACTTTCAGTAAGATATAAATCTACTTTATACCACTTTGGAAGATTTTGCATTTTATTTAGTCTAAAATGGGTTTGAAAGTAGATGGACATTTCTGTCCTATTATAAAATTTCTAAGATTTAAGCTGAAAGTAAATTTAGCATAACTTTCAAACCGTGAGTCCGATGTTGATGATCTTTATATTGATGGAAAGCTTAGAATTAGTAGAACAACTTTCATTTTATAAGTTTTCTCAGTTTTTAAAGTTTGCTGTGTCAAAACCTGAGTTCTTTACAGAATATCTAAAGTAGAATAAAATGATTTGTTTCCTTTAATAGAAAATGGGCGAGGGAGATAGCAATGTGTTAATAGCCATCAATGAAGGGTATAATAATAAGTGTTTTTCAAGTCTTTATTAAATTATTTTGAAATTGATAATCAGTGTGGAAAAATATGTTACAAACTATAGTATATTTATGGTAGAAATTAAAGGATGAAACCACTCAAATTTTATTCACTTTAAATAAAAAGTAATGAGATTAAATTGAAATTTAAGTAAGAAGCTTTGAAAACTTTCAAGTGTTGAAATTTGAGATTAGTTTATGAGGATAATGGATTTGAAAACTCTAAGAACATCTGATTAGTAAAAGAAAGTATAAAATCCATTCTTTGTATTTGACTTGCCCTAGTGCAATTATTTAGTGACTTGCATTTTTGTAGTCATATGATTTAGGTGGTATTTGGAAGACCACCTAGCTCTTGTTGAGTTTTCTTGCCATAATTATTGTCAATCCAATATCGATATGGCTCCTTTCATAGCGCTATACGGAAGGTCAAGTCGATCACTATCTTGTTGGTTGGAGTCCGGGGTAAAGTTGTGCTAAGTCCCGACTCTATTCGTGAAGCTTCTGAAAGATCGATCTCACCTGATTTATCTATTATGCAACATCTTGGTCGTGTTCTTGATTCGAAGGTGAAACGCCTTCGAAATGAGGATGTACCGCTCGTAAAGATTCAATGGTCCACTAATCCAAATGACCGCACTTGAGAAACCATAGAATTTATCGAGCGATCTTATCCTAGTTTTCTATCTTCTTGTGTTGAGGGTGGGAATTTTAAACTCAAGCTTATTTATTTTCTTTTGATAAATCATGTTGAATACATCTCTTCTCTAGAAATTGCGAGGACGCAATTTTTATAGGGGTGGAGTCTGTAGCTACCCTGGTTTTGGTTATTACTTGTGAAATTAAATTATAACGGTGGTTATAATTTAATAAAGAAATAAAAATAAATTGGAAATGTAAAATTTGTTAAAATTGTTTATTTTAAATAAACAATGGAATTTGGTGAAATAAAATAGAATTAAGATAGCTTGGTTGGTAATAAATTGTGAATAAAAGAAATATGTGATTTGGTGATAAATTGAATTAAATAAAAGATAAAAAGAGTTTAATTCAATTTCATTGTTGTAAATAAATAATTAATGTTGGAAATAAATTTTTAAAAGTTTTATTATGTGTTATCCCGCCTTTTGGCAAAGCCATGACACCAAGAACTTGACTAGAGACCAAAGGTAGTTCGTCCCGGAGATCGGTTATACACTGCTTCGCTATGGATATCGATGAATTTTGTCCGAGTCCGGATCGAGCTTAAATTGATATAACACGACAAGCAAGACTATGAGAGTCAACGTTCCAAATTTCAAGTAAATCCGAGTTTGTATGCTCAAGTTATGAACAATACAAAATTGGATGAAAACCAACCACCGGTCGAATCGCTCAGATTCGACTCGATTCACAACCTTCGACTCGCTTTGCAGAAGCTATCTTCGACTCACTCAGTTCGCATCGATCATGGAAGCCCACTTCGACTCGCTCCACTTCAACTCCACTTCAGAAAACCATTGTTCGACTCCATCCACTTCGCCTCCATCAGAAAGCACTAGTTCGACTCGCTCCACATCCTTCGGAGAAAAGCGGTTCGACTCCATCGATACGAAACCACAGTTCATAACAATCACCTTCGACTCTGTCTCCTATACAGTTCGTATCCATCGTTGATCTTCTGATTGAATCCATCGTGTTGCCATATTCAAATAAATCGACCAGGGTTGAGCTTCTACTAATACGAACAAGGCAAGGTCCAGGCGCCACGTCATCGAGTCGAGCAGCGACTCGAACAAGACCGAGTCGAACAGCGATGCAGGCGAGAGCGAGTCGAATAAGAGCGAGTCGAAGGAAACAGCTTACCGAAAACCCCATTTCGTATCGATCATATCTCCCAATCAACAAGTCCAAATGCTATGAAATTTTCACCGAAGACTACGTGCATGCTAAAGAATGTCCACGCCAAATTTCGACTCCATTGGATGAAATCTTGATCGAGTCGAAATCTGTTCGTGTCGATCACGGATCGGACCGAAACTTCACAGGCTTGGGCGTGCGGGCCTGGTCACGTGCCAGAGAGGGTCTCCCGAGATCTGAGCGAAATATCAGCCTTCTACACCTATAAATAGACCCCCAAAGCCAACAGAAAAGGGGTTCTTCTTCTTCTTTGAGATCTCCAACGTCCAGACTCTGCCAGATTAAGATCCAAACTCCGTTGCTGCTGCTACCAACGAATTCCACTACTGCAAACCATAATTATCTGCTGTAATTCATTGAATTCACTTGTAAACATCAAAGAAAGATCAATAAAGCAAACTACTTCAGAGGGGACGTAGGCAAGATCGCCAAACCACTATGAATCTTGTGTCTCTGTCTATTTCTTTCTGTTTTAAGTTTATTATTCTTCATTTTTATCCTCTACAATACTTAGATCTGAGATCTGTGATTATATATCGCTGTTTTGTGTTCATACACTGGCGCTTTCACGAAATTTGGGGTTTGTGCCCATTTTTGGGGCAAGCATTATGTTAGTTTGTGATGCAGCGCGATCTGCTTCTGATGTAAGTCGTTCCAGAATTTTAGGTCGTTCACGACCTAGTGAAGTTTTAGGTCGTTCACGACCTAAGGAACCAATAGGTCGCTTATGAGTCAACTGCAAAGTTAAGGCATGCAAACGAGTCGACGAGTTAAAGGAACAGACGCACGAACGACCTAGCGAGTCAGGAGAAAAGGAGTTACGGCTTATCAAAGGTTTAGGTCGGTCACGACCTAAGGGGAAAGATTTAGGTCGACCACGACCTAACAGGGGAACAGAGGATGCGAGTTATGCGGGAGAAGGTGGATCAGCGACCTATGATAATTCGTGACTCATAGCTAACGAGTTACGACTTAACTGCTTAGGTCGCAAGATCTTAAGTCGTTCCAGATCGTTAGGTCGGCTACGACCTAACTCATGCGCTTCAATAGGTCGCGAACAACCTAACTTACACCGACCACTTTTCTTAAGTCGCTCAAGAGTTAACTCGGTAAGTCGCGTGCCACATTGTCTTAAAGTCGCGTGAAGATTCCTATTGCTGTGAAGTGATAAGTCGTTCGTGTCTAGGTCGTATGTCGTTGATATTATGTTGTAATGTGTTTGTATTTTGTTTTTTCCTCTTTAAGTCGTAGGTCGGCACGAGTGTTAAGTCGGCTAAGGCGGGTGTGTGTTGTAAGTCGTAAGTCGTTAGATCGTGCCCGACCTAGGTGTTATACAGATTTTAGTGTTGAGTTGTAACTTCTATAAATAGGCCGGTGGTGCCATTTGTAATGGTTGTTGATTTTGAATAAAAAAACTTTTGTTTTGTTAGCTTTGTGCTTTCACCCAATTGGTAGTTGAGTGTGATCTCCTATCTCCACTTTCGGATAATCGAGTGCGCTCGATTCAACGACTGCTGAAGCCGATTCACGTGTTTGGGATAGCTAGAATTCGGTATCTTCGGATCAACGAATTTGGGCCATTCAGTATTCTTCATTCCATCGATCGCTACTTTCACAGAATCATCATTTTATTATTCCACTGCTGCATCATTTGGTATCAGAGCTGGACTTAGCCAATCATAGCTAAGCCGAGTCTTGGAGCCAATTATTATTTGAAGAGTTTGAGGAGTTGGTTGTTCATCATCAAGAGCAACAAGTTTGGAGTTTTCGATCCTTTTCATTTCGGATCAAAGGTTGAAAAGTGTTTGAATTTTACAGGGAAGCTTTGCGTGCCAAAGATTGAAGTAGAAGGCTGTGCATCATTTAGTATATTGAAGTATTTGACATTTTGAATCATGCCGCCAAGAAGAGCTAATCGACATCAAAATATTGAAGCTTTGTATAGAAGAGAAGAAGCTGATGAGATGGAACAAAGAATAAACGAAATTTTTAGTGAAAAGCATAATGAAGGGATTGGTCGATTAGAGAAGATGATGTTGGAGATGAATCAAAATCGGAGAAGGGTTTCACCTGAATCGGTCGATTAGAGAAGATGATGTTGGAGATGAATCAAAATCGGAGAAGGGTTTCACCTGAATCTAACCATGGAGGAAGTAGAGTCTCACCACATTCCAATCGAGAAAAAAGTGTTGATAATGATCATAGAAGTATGAGTCGAGATTGTTATAGAAATGATGATGATCAAAGACGTGATAGGAATGTGAATGATCGTGAATGGAGGAATGTAGAGAGAAGGGATGTTGGTGGAAGACGGGATGGTAGTAGAGATGTTGGTGGTCAGGATCGACATCGATATACATCAGATTTCGAGGAGGAGTTTGATGGTGGTAGTGTTCATGGACGAGGACAAGGAAGGAATCAGTCGGAGTATGATCACAAGTGGGAATCTGGGATGAAGACTGAAATACCAGAATTTAAGGGTGGTATGCAAGCTGAGGAATTTCTTGATTGGTTAGCATATGTTGAAGAAATATTTGACTTCAAGGAGGTTCTGGAGGATCGTAAAGTAAAGTTGGTTGCTACTAGGTTGAGGGGGAGAGCTATGGCATGGTGGCAGCAAACCAAACTTACTAGAGAGCGGATGGGGAAGTCAAGGATTGTAGCTTGGGAAAAGATGAAGAAATTGATGAAGGCTACTTTCTTACCTTACAATTACCAATCACTAATGTATCAGAGACTACAAAACCTAAGGCAAGGGACGAAGGCTGTTACTGATTATGCAGATGAGTTCTACCAGTTGATTGCTCAAAATGACATTATGGAGACAGAAGAACAATTGACCGCTAGATTTGTGGGTGGACTTAGAACACAAATCCAGGATATGGTGAACATGTTCGACCCTAGATTTGTGGCAGAAGCACATCAAAAGGCGTTGGCTTGGGAGAAACAAGGACGACGTGGGGGAGGTGTGTTTCCAAGTTTTACAGGGCAGAACAAAGGAGCGGGTAGTAGTTCTAATGTTCCTAAGGCATCAAGTAAGACGGTTGTTCATGAAGTGGCTAAGCCAAAGGTCAACACTAATTTCAAATGCTATAATTGTCAAGAAGTGGGACACAAGAGCAGCGAATGTCCAAAACCGAAGAAGAGAACTATGATTGCTGAGGCAGAAGAAGATGAGGTAGAGGCTGAATGTTTTAATTCATTACATGATGAGGAAGAAGAGAATGTGTCGGGAGACGAAGGGTATTCATTGATGATGAAGAGGTCGTGTTTAACACCAAAACAGGAGGAGGAAACTAGCTGGTTAAGGAGTAACATCTTTCAATCAACATGCACTATCTTAGGAAGGGTTTGCAAGTTTGTCATCGCTGCGGGAAGCTGTGATAATATTATCTCTACAGAAGCTGTGAAGAAGTTATCATTGAAGACAGAGAAGCATCCGAAACCTTACAAGTTAGCTTGGTTGAGGAAAGGTGGGGAGGTGAAAGTTGGACGAAGGGCTTGTGTTAATTTTTCAATTGGGAAGAAATACAAGGATGAAATTTGGTGTGATGTTGTGGACATGGACGTTTGTCATCTATTGCTGGGGAGACCGTGGCAGTATGATAGGGCGGTGCAACATGATGGACGTACTAACAGTAACAGTTTTATGTTTGAAGGAACTAAAATCACTTTAATTCCCAAGAAGCGACAATCCGAAGAAAACAAGTTGGAGGAGATTGAAGAATTGAAAACTTTGTTATCTTTGAAGGAGTTTGTTAAGGAGGTAGAAGAGGAGCCTGAAGTATTCTTGTTGATTGGACGTGAGAGTCATGAAGTGGTTGAGATTTCGGAAGAAGTAAAGCCAGTGCTGGGAGAATTTGACGATGTATTTCCTGAAGAGCTACCAACGGAGTTACCGCCGTTGAGAGACATTCAACATCAAATTGATCTTGTTCCAGGTGTTGTGTTGCCACATAGACCACACTACAGAATGAGTCCAAAAGAACATGAGGAGTTGAGAAGGCAAGTGGAAGAATTGCTTGAACAGGGGCGTGTGGAGGAAAGTTTAAGTCCTTGTGATGTGCCAGCATTGTTAGTACCGAAGAAGGATGGGACGTGGAGGATGTGCACTGATAGTCGGGCTTTGAATAAGATTACTGTGAGATACAGATTTCCGATGCCGAGACTTGATGATTTGTTGGATCAGTTGAGCGGGGCTACTATCTTTTCGAAGATTGACTTGAAGAGTGGTTATCATCAAATTCGAATCAGACCAGGGGACGAGTGGAAGACATCATTCAAGACGAGAGAAGGATTATATGAATGGCTGGTCATGTCGTTTGGTCTTTCGAATGCACCAAGTACATTTATGCGGGTGATGAATCAAATCTTTAGACCATTTATCGGAAAGTTCGTGGTGGTGTATTTTGATGATATACTGATATACAGCCGAAGCTCAGAGGAACACTTGCAACATTTGAGAGAAGTGTTGATGGTACTGCGACAAGAACAATTTTATGCTGCAACGAAGAAATGTGTGTTCATGACGCATAGTGTTTTATTTTTGGGGTATGTTATATCAGGAGGAGGTATACAAGTGGATCAGAATAAAGTTGAAGCAATCAGAAATTGGCCACAACCCAGGACGATAACCGAAGTTAGAAGTTTTCATGGTTTGGCATCATTCTACCGAAGATTTATTCCATACTTCAGTAGCGTGATGGCTTCAGTGACTGATTGTATGAAGGGGAAACAATTTCTATGGTCAGAGGAAGCAGGGGTTGCTTTTGAAAGAATCAAGGAGCTTTTGACGACAGCACCTATTCTAGTGTTGCCGGATTTTCAGTTATTGTTTGAATTACATACTGATGCATCAAAGGTTGGAATTGGAGGGGTGTTAAGTCAGAAAGGTCGTCCTATTGCATATTTCAGTGAGAAGCTATCGGGAGCAAAGATGAGATATAGTACATATGATATGGAATTTTATGCTATCGTGCAAGCCATCAAACATTGGAGAAATTATTTGTTTCATAAATAATTTGTGTTATATACCGATCATGAGGCATTGAAGCATATGCAGGGACAGGACAAGATTACTGCTAGGCATGCTTCGTGGATTGCATACTTACAACCATTTACATTTGTGGTGAAGCATAAATCGGGAATTACGAACAGAGTGGCAGATGCATTAAGCAGAAGGAATCATGTGTTGACTACAATGAAGGTTGAGGTGACAGGGTTTGATGTATTGCCAGAATTGTTTGTTGACGATCCTTACTTTGCAAAGTATGTAGATGAAGTCAAGGAGGGAAAGACGGATGAGTCTGTAATGGTGGATGGTTTTCTTTTTAAAGGAAATCGATTATGTATACCGGAGTGCAGCTTGCGAATGAAGATTGTGAAGGAGTTACATGAGGAAGGTCATGTGGGGAGAGACCGTACATTACAGTTGGTTTCACAATCATATTTCTGGCCTACTATAAGAAGAGAAGTTGAAAGAATGGTGGAGAGATGTCATATCTGTCAAATTTCAAAGGGAACAACGACGAATGCAGGATTGTATATGCCATTACCTGTGCCTATTAAACCATGGATTGATATCAGCATGGATTTTGTTTTGGGTTTGCCTAGAACTCAAAGGGGAAATGATTCTATATTCATTGTGGTGGATAGATTTTCCAAAATGGCACATTTTATCGCTTGTAAGAAGACAGCTGATGCCGTCCATGTTGCCGAATTGTTCTTTAAAGAGGTGTATCGATTACATGGGCTACCTGAATCTATTGTTTCAGATCGGGATACTAGATTCCTAAGCCATTTCTAGTTAAGTTTGTGGAACATGGTTGGAACGAAGCTGAAATTTAGTAGTGCCTATCATCCGCAAACAGATGGGCAGACGGAAGTGGTAAACAGATCATTGGGAAATTTGTTATGATGTCTTGTGCAGGATAACTTAAAGAGTTGGGATATGAAATTATGTCAGGCAGAGTTTGCACATAATCACGCTGTTAACCGTAGTACGGGTTTCAGTTTGTTTCAAGTTGTATACTCAGTTAGTCCGAAGGGTCCGTTGGATTTGACAACAGTACCACAACCGAAGGGGACAGTTAAACGGGCTGTTTATTTCATTGATGGATTGGCAGAATGTCATAAAATCGTTCAGGAATGATTGGAGAAAGCAAATGAAAAGTATAAACGATCTGCGGATTTGAAGCGAAGAAGCGTTGAATTTAATAAAGGAGATTTAGTATATGCTGTACTAATAAAGGATCGTTTTTCAGTGGGAACGTACAATAAATTGAAAGCTCGAAAAATCGGTCGAGTGGAAATTTTGAAGAAAATCAATGAGAATGCATATCAGTTGAGATTGCCGAATGATGTTCATACGTCTGATGTTTTCAATGTCAGATATTTGATTCCGTATCATGGAGATGAGACTGTTGTGGAAGAAGAAAGTGCAAATTCGAGGTCGAATTTTTATCAACAGGGGGAGGATGATGCAGCGTGATCTGCTTCTGATGTAAGTCGTTCCAGAATTTTAGGTCGTTCACGACCTAGTGAAGTTTTAGGTCGTTCACGACCTAAGGAACCAATAGGTCGCTCACGAGTCAACTGCAAAGTTAAGGCATGCAAACGAGTCGACGAGTTAAAGGAACAGACGCACGAACGACCTAGCGAGTCAGGAGAAAAGGAGTTACGGCTTATCAAAGGTTTAGGTCGGTCACGACCTAAGGGGGAAGATTTAGGTTGACCACGACCTAACAGGGGAACAGAGGATGCGAGTTATGCGGGAGAAGGTGGATCAGCGACCTATGATAATTCGCGACTCATAGCTAACGAGTTACGACTTAACTGCTTAGGTCGCAAGATCTTAAGTCGTTCCAGATCGTTAGGTCGGCTACGACCTAACTCATGCGCTTCAATAGGTCGTGAACGACCTAACTTACACCGGCCGCTTTTCTTAAGTCGCTCAAGAGTTAACTCGGTAAGTCGCGTGCCATATTGTCTTTAAGTCGCGTGAAGATTCCTATTGATGTGAAGTGATAAGTCGTTCGTGTCTAGGTCGTATGTCGTTGATATTATGTTGTAATGTGTTTGTATTTTGTTTTTTCCTCTTTAAGTCGTAGGTCGGCACGAGTGTTAAGTCGGCTAAGGTGGGTGTGTGTTGTAAGTCGTAAGTCGTTAGATCGTTCCCGACCTAGGTGTTGTACAGATTTCAGTGTTGAGTTGTAACTTCTATAAATAGGCCGGTGGTGCCATTTGTAATGGTTGTTGATTTTGAATAAAAAAACTTTTGTTTTGTTAGCTTTGTGCTTTCACCCGATTGGTAGTTGAGTGTGATCTCCTATCTCCACTTTCGGATAATCGAGTGCGCTCGATTCAACGACTGCTGAAGCCGATTCACGGTATCTAGTGCGCTAGATCAACGTACGAAGAATCATAGATCTTTAAACACGGTATAGTGCGCTATCAGCGTGTTTGGGATAGCTAGAATTCGGTATCTTCGGATCAATGAATTTGGGCCATCCAGTATTCTTCATTCCATCGATCGCTACTTTCACAGAATCATCATTTTATTATTCCGCTGCTACATCAGTTTGTGATAAAAATGAGCATTTTATAGTTTTAATTTGATAAAATGCAGTAATTTTGGAAATTATTGCCAAACGGTGGATTTTGGTAATTTTCATGAAGTATTAAGAATTTAAATGGATAATATTGTAAATAAAAATGTGGAATATTGGTTAAAAATAATATTCAGATGTAAAATTAATGCTAATAAGTTTTGTTACATTTAATTAAACAAGAGGAATGATTTTATGTAATTTTGGTTGATAAAATGATGATTTATTTAAATAAAATAGCGTTTTATGTAAATAATAGTGTAAAATAAAGTATTTAAGTAAAAATAAGAATTTTAATGATAGAAATTGATTTTTAATGGCTAAAAGTTGTATGTTGATAAAACAATTTTGTTAAACATAAAGTATGTTAGTGTGATTTTATAAAGTTGAAATCATGTAAATATAAGTTGTTTTGTTTAAAATGTAAGTGTTTTGGAGTATTAGTGATAATTAATGTGTTAATCTAATTATTTTCTGATTGGTTAGGCCCAATTACAGTTTTAACTAAGAAGAGAAGTTATCTTCTCTGAACTGTACGTACACAAAGTTCAGGGCTGTAAAACAAAAGAAACCAGAAAATCCTTTTTCTCTTGAAACCTAGAATCCAAATCTCCAATTCCTCTTAATTCCTTGCAGATTAATCAATTTGAAGCTAATCATTTTAGGTAATCAATCCAAAACCCGAAATCATTTTCATCAATTTCAATTTTTCCGAGTTGTGTTGTCTGTAATATTTTTTCCCTTTGCTACATGTTTGTATATTTCCTTTTTCCAGGTTCCTAGAGCTAAATCAAAGGCAAAGCTCTCATCTTCTTCAAGTTTACTCAAGCTTGCTCAATAGTTTGCTAAGGTGAGTTATCAACTCACAAAGTCTAGCTTAAAGTATGTCTGTATGCTGGAAACTCTGGGTCTTGCTTACTGTAAACGAAATTATGTTGCTTGAAAATTTATAGTGCAAACTGTTCTAGAGTGCTTCTTCTTGTGTTCATATATCTCTATCCTTTTCATGAATTCATGCCGGAATTTTTTCGAATTGTTGTCCATGTGTAGTAGTTTGTACATGCCAAATTTTACTGCCTATATCAACCTAGAAGTGCTTGAAAACATTGCTCAAAAACTGGTACGAAGCAGGCAAAAATTGCATGTAAGAATCGCGACCATCAGGTCGACCAAAGACCATGGGGTCGACCATAGGGTCAACCCAGACATAGGTATAGGTCGACCTTAGGGTTGAACTAGGCAATACAAAGGTTGACCTATAGGTCGACCTGAGTATGCTTGTTTTTCCACCTTGTTTCCTTTTGTTATGTGCTTTGTTTTGTGTTCTACTGCTTATTCCAGTGAATATTGTGATCGATTCTTGCAATATTTTAGAGTGTTTTGAAAGGTTTAACCTATCAATAGGTAAGCCAACAATATAGTTGATTTGTATTTCGGATTGACATGTTTTTGAGATGATTTCTTTTGACCGATTTTATGGCGTTTTCGATGATTTCTGTTGTTTTCGAGCACGGGTTTTCTAAAACAATTTTGAAATGATTTTTCTAATAAAATAGCTTTCGAAATAAATATTTTACAATTGACATAAACAATATAATGAACAAAAATGGCGTCTGCTTCGTTCTTGAATCCAAAATATTTTCGCTCTCAATCATTTTCTCTTAAACAATTCCGCTAAGATCTATCATCTTCTTTTAGAGATCGTGATCCTCCTCCGCTGCGATCTTATGCTCAGGTTGGAAAAGGATCTAATGGCACTGCTCCTCAAGGTCTCCTTCGTTATCGTAAAAGAAAAAATTGGATCGATTTAAGACAGGGGTTAAAACATTGCTATCGCTGTGGGGATTATTCCCATATGGCTGTTGATTGTCGTGATCTAGTCCGGTGTTTTGTTTGTGGTATGTTTGGTCATAAGCAGTATTCTTGTCCGAAGAAAACTAAGTCTTCAGCTTTCGAGATAAAGAACATCGATCATGATTTTCTTGTTAATGGTTGTTCTGATCTTAAGAAGAATTCTTTCTTGATGAAATCGAAGAATATAGATTCAGGACTGCAATTCATAGATCACGGCTTTCAATTTACTTTAAAATATTTGTTGCTCAAAGGTATCCTTCTCGACAATCTATGGCAAAAGAGAAATGAGGGGATTCAACTTTTAGAAGAACTGTTTTCTCATTTTGATGTGATAAATTCTCCGAATATTGGCGAAGGTTACAGGGACAGGTTTGGCAACCCTGAAGTCTATTTTGGTAAAACTGAAATCCTGTCTAAAAAATCAGTAGATAGTGATGAGTTTTCTGATGTTTTACTGGTTTACAATGGAAATCTTATTTCTGCAAATTCTAAGGAGGAAGCGAGTACTAATTTTGATCCTATATTATTGGATTACTCTGTAGTTTAATGCTCAATGGATTCTAATGCTTCTATGATAAAAAATAAGTTGTTTACTTTGGGCTCCACCGAGAATAATCTTTCTATCGGAAATGATCTTAGAGGTTTTATTCAGGTAAAAGACAAAAGTATAAAAACCCAGAATCTGGATAGCTTTGAGATAAAGACTAATAATAGGTTTAAATGTTTGGCAGTTGATGATAAAGAAAATTATGGATTGGAACACTATGATTTAATAACAGAAAACAGCACTTCAACTTGTAATAATTTGGTTAATTCAGAAAAATTAATGGTGATTGATATTTCTGAAACTCTTGAAAAAGTGACAAAGTATCATCATGGAGAGGCTTTTGATGCAGTATTGTCTTTGATATCATCAGTTAATGTAGAAGTGATTTTGGAGAATGATCTAAGAAAGGGCAGATTGGATAAGGCTACTTTCATTAATAAGGAGAAGGTGGATTTGCTTGATATGACTAAATCTAGAATTCAAATTTCAAATAGAGTGGCTATCTCTGGTAATACAAAATCTGGTTTGAGTAATGATTATGCAAAGGACAGTTCGTATCTAAGTGGTTCTATAGTAGATAAATCTGAAAATTTCAATTCAAGTAATGGTGAGGTGACTATGTCTGAAGAAATTCATGGAGAGGTTTTTGTTAGGTTATTGTCATTGACATCACCAGTCTATGTTGAAGAGAGAATGAAGAATGATCGTAGTAACAATATGGTCTGTAGTTTGGTACCTATTGTTGTTGATATGCACACTGACAGGGAGTTAAGAATTCAGAATAAAGAAGATATTGGTGATATTCCATATAAGCCTGTTGTTGATAGTATTATATACGGTAATGGTAATTTTGACAATGTGGTTGAAATAGATTTCATGACTAGTGAGAGGATGGGCAGATTGGAAGAGATTATATTCTTAAATAAGGAGAAGGTTGATATTTTTGATTTTAATGAGTCTTCATTTAAGGAAGTAAATGAAGGGGTGTATATCCCTGATATTTCAAAATCTGACTTAAATAAAGTTTCTGTGGTGAGTCATCTAGCCGATAGTGGCATTAAGTTATCAGGTAGTTCATCAATTGGGCTAGTAGATGTGGTTTCTGGTCTTGCTCCAGAACCAAAAAAGTTAGAAAGGGTCATCAGCTTTAATTCTTATTCCTCATCTTTGAAGAAAGGAAAGTGCAAGAAATCATGTGTCTCTAGTGGAACGGTTCGTAGAAGTCAGTGTGCACGTTCTGATGTGTCATAGTGCATCGCAGTAGGAGATTTAAAGCATGGTGATGTCGTTTCTTCTATTAATGTTTTGGTTGATACTAGTTCTAGGGAATTTGTTTATTTAGAGAGGCATATGGAGCATTCTTGTCCCAATAACGTTGGTGCTGATAGAGCTGTCTATTATTGGACTGGAGGTTTCAGATTTGTTATGTATTGCTGTCTTGCATCTATAGGAAAATTTCCTCGTTATTCTGCTCATGCTAGAGAATTACTCTGTGCAGCCAAAGTAAGGAAAAGAACCAGTAAGAGCTTTCCAGCTGGTATTATTAGGAGAAGTCCTCGTTTAAATCGTAAAGCTTATAAGTAATTCAATGGAAGGATATATTTTGTTTTTTGTGGTTTTGGAGTTTGTTAGTGGTTTGTGTAGATGTATTATATTGAGATGTTTCAGCTTGGTTGTTGAGGTTGCTGTTGTGGAAGTTATTTTCAGACAGCTACATCTCTTTGGGTGTCGCTTTAGGCCATGGTTTCTGGATGGTGTTGTCTCTTTAGGATTTGTTTTTAGTTTTTTAGGAGTTTGGGTGGGTTTGATTCTTCTTTTGTATGGGGGTGTCTTTAGTTACCTGCCAGGCTTGTTGGCAGCTCCTTTACTGTTGTTGTTATATATGTGTGCATGTGTGCTCTCCTCTCCTGTAGAGGATCACACATTTTTCTCAAAAAAATATTTATAATTATTTTTAAAGCTATTAAAAATTATATATTCTCTATAATAAAGAGAATTTCAAAGCTATGATTTCCAAACGATTTCCAAAAATTGTTTTAAAAATTATTTTTCTCGAACGAAATATTTTCTATATAAAATTACATGTTTTTACACTCTTCAAGCGAATGGGTAGCGATTTAAACGATTTAGTAAAACATGTGGTATGAGACACATGCGTTTACTTTTTCGGTTAATTCCGGACTTGTTCGATTGAGGTCACATACAAGAGTGAAATTAACTACCTTATAGTAAATAGTTAAGTGAGAACGTGTGGTATGGAACACACTGTTGACACTGATTTGGTTACTATCTAGAAGTTGGTGACCCTTTATTTTGGACCTTCGGGTTGATTGCCATTACTAGTCCTTCAGGTCATTTGGGCTTTTATAGCTGTTTGTCCTTCGGGATGTTTATCCTTCAGGACGTATTTGGCGCGTTATTTGAGATACAGTACTTGGCGGGCTTCGACCATTTTATTAAGCACGTGCTATCTTTTGTGATATTTCATGATTTATTTGTGATTTCTAAATGTTTTCACCATTTCAAGATTATTGGGCCTTTTGAGCCATTTGAGAAATTATTATATGGTGATTACATTTTGGAGTTTTTGAACTCTTAATCGAGTTCTACATATATTGATTTGTGGTTGCCATCCTTTGGCGTATTTTTGAGATCTATGATCTCCTTTTTAGGAGCTATTTGTGATTGCCATTCTTTGGCGTATTTTTGAGATTTGTGATTTCCTATTTAGGAGTTATGGTTAATGAAAGCCATTATATTGGCTATTGTACATGCTGATGATATGAGGCGATTATTTGTGATTAATTAATATTGTCACTGAATTTGCCTCTTTCAATATATCCTCTTATGATATATTTTAGTAATATTCTCTCCCATGAAGTAGTTGACATATGTTTGTGACATTGTGTTACTTCTTCTCTTTTGAGGAGAAATATTATCCTTTATCCCTTTATTTCACGTATCATATGCTAATCGGTTTATTTAAGCTAGAGTGACCCGTGTATTTTATGTACTCGGGTCAGACTGAGTTATTTTAGGATAGTCACCTGTTGTAGATTTCTGCTTTGCTGCTTCCGCTATGGATTATCTATTAGTCATCTTTTGTGTTGTCTTGTACTCATTTTATGAACTCTGATATGTACTTATTCTTTTTGACTCGATATATGTTTTGTGTCTATGTACCACCATTGTTGTATCACTATGTAGTGTACTATGATGTATCTATATATATGTATATATGTGTGACTGCTATTCTATGATCTGTTGTATTTGTTGTTGTTATATTTTGTTCTGATAGATCCATTAGCCACATTAGTTTTGTGTTAAACATTTATTGAGTATGTCGATCCACTTGAGAAAGGTAAAAGAAAAACAATTTAGAGAACCCAATCGACATATTCAATACTTGTTTAAGACAAAGCTTACAGATGGTCGCTCCTAACCAGCCATATTCTCTGCATTAACACACAATATTACTCCGTAATGCTCTTTGTTAATGTGGGTCTCGTGGTGGGGCGTCACAAATGTGATGGGAAATAATCATTTGTTTCCTTTATAAATTAAAATTATTGTACACAAACAAGAGTTATAAATTCTTACTAGATAAGATCTATTACTTCTGTAATCAATATCTAAGCTGGAATGCATTTTAAATAAATAAATATGTGATTTTTACTTTAATACAAAAACATTCATTTTATTTCTTATTAAAGTAAACATTTGTTATTTCAAATCTTATTGTTAATATGCAACCCAACATTGTTTTACATCCATAAATCATAAATTTTTAATTTCTGACAATTTTGAATTTCAATGCCTTATTTAATTTAATATTTTTAATTGTCAAAAATATGGTTGTTACATGCAAGAACTTTTCCTAGTTCACCTCTATGTTTCCAATAATCGCATATAACACTTATGATCCTTATCATATATTTGTTTATGACTACCGGTTCTTGGGATAAAGGTATTAGTTATCATTCATTCAAGTAAACGTGACCTAGATTGTAAACCCTTTGAGATAGCCTTTTTTACTTGATTTCCCATAGATGATGTCCAATTTGATCCAATGTATAATGTTCAATGTCAACATCTTTCAGTTCGTTTACTTTATAACATATTCCTAAAATTTGTCCAATGTGATTTTAATGTAGTTTTATAATTTTCCCATAAACACTCATCCACAAATAATCCTTATCATTATGAAGTTTAACAAATTTCCCTCACATGTTTGCATATAATAGTTTTACGGCAAGGATACCAATTTTTACATTGTTAGAGCCAAATTCTATCAAAGAAGTGATATTTGCTCTATCCATAAGAGCTCATAAGTTATATGCAGGAAAGTCGTCAACTTTATAGAAATAACCATTAAAAATCTTAATATTACATAAAATTTTGTACCTATCCATACTCTATGGGTCGTGGTATAGCCACTCCTTCAATTGATTCCGAGTAACTACAGCCAGTTGAGTAGAGGATGATTCTTCAATTTTTTTCTTTGAGCTTTTTGACTTGGGTGGAGGTTTTGGTGTCGTTAATGTAGTTTGGGAGGAATTAGGTCTTATAAAAACTAATTTAGGAAAGTAAAAGAAAATGAGAAGGAATGAATCAGACGTCTAATTTAAGAAAGTGAGAAGGAATGAAAGTAAAACTAATTTAGGAAAGTAAAAGAAAATGAGAAGGAAAAACTAATTTAAGAAACTAATTTAGGATATAAAAACTAATTTAGGAATATAAAAACTAATTTAGGAAAGTAAAAGAAAACTAATTTACAAAAAAATTGGAATGAATCAATGTCTGACCATATCTTAGACGTCTAATTATTTATTTTTATGAAAAAACTATATTTACTTCTTAAAAGATATATATATATATATATATATATATTAAATACAATACAAATGACGATAAATATATTTACTGTAGTATTGATCAAATATCCTCCTCCAATCATGATATCCGGAAGGGGTTATTTGATCAGACCCGGACAAGGGAAATATCTGTGAATCATATATCTCAATGGTCTTATGTTCATAGAATGTTGACTAGTGATACCTTTTCTGGTTTGAGTAGTACAACACAAGGTCGATAGCATCATTTCAATGATATTCAACTTTTCTCCTTCCCGTTGTCGCTCCAATCTGATCCTCCTTAGTTTCTTTATTATTGCATCGTGTTGTCGTATCAATTTGCATTGAGTGTTTTTTTTTATATTATTAAATTTTTCATTATGCCTAATCAAGTAGCATTCAAAGGTAATAACCTTTTTATTTTTCTGTCCATTAGGATAATAATCGTTTGATTCTTCCGATGAGGAAGAAGAAAGAAGAAGTTATTCGGATAAAGGATGAAGAACTTTATCCAAAAGCCACTAAAATTTCAAATAATATATTGATTAAAAATAAATTATCCGACTCTAAATAGGATTTAGAATTTTTTTTAAATAAATAGTTGGCCTTAAATTTTTGTAATGTTAAGTTGAATAGAAACCAATTATTAAATAATTTAGTTAAATTCAGGCTGTTTTTTTAAATTATTTAGTAAAAATATTAGCAATTTGATTTTCTAAATTAACAAATACTAGTGAAGCTATACATTTTTCTACATTATCACCTAAGAAGTGATGTCGGATATCAATATGTTTTGTTCATAAATGATTGATAGGATTTTTTGATTAGTTAATAGCGCTTGTATTATCATAGTATTTGGTGAATTTCTAAGCAGAACATCGTAGCCTTGAAGCATTTATTGCATGCAAAAGACTTGTGTACATGCCAAAGCCACATAAATATATTATGCTTCACACGTTGAGAGTGAAGCATAATTTTTCTTTTTACTAAACCATGATATAAGAGATTGATCGATAAAGTGACATATGCAACTTGTACTTTTTTAATCCATTTAGCATCCTCCAAAGTCTGCATCGCTATATGATATGAGATCAAAAGGACACTTTTTGGATAAACAAGTCCATGGCCTCTTGTATTAGGTAAGTGATGAAAAATTCGTTTAACAGCTCATTCTTTGGGATATGCTTTAAATCTTATACACAAACAAAGGCTTATCATTAGGTCAGGTCTACTTGCTGTCAAATATAACAAAGAACCAATCATACTTATAAAAAGTTTTTGACCTACTTCTTTACCATTTGCATCCTTGCTAAGTGAAGACTAGTGGCCACAGGAGTTGGTTTACGAGAAACGTTTTCCATCCCAAATCTTTTTAACAAATCATTACAGTATTTTTCTTGATAGATAAAAATTCCATTACTTAATTGCTTGATTTGTAAATCAAGCAAATAATTTAGTTCATCCATATGTGACATTTCAAATTCTTATTTATGATATTTGAAAATTCATTACAAGATATTTTATTTTTAGAACCAAAAATAATATCATCTACATGTATTTGAACTATTAGAATATCATTATCTTGCTTTTCAATGAATAATGTAGAATCAGCTTTGCTAATCTTAAAATTGGGTTCTAAAATATAATTTTTAAATTGATCATTACAAGCACATGGTGCTTGTTTAAAACAATAAAGAGCTTTCGTAAGTTTAAAAACATGATTTGGAAATTTTTCATGTTCGAATAAGGGTGGTTGTTCAACAAAGACATTTTCTTTCATTAAATCCATTTAAAAGGCACTTTTAACATCCATATGAAAAAGTTTAAAATTATGGTAACAAGCAAAGGCAAGTAAAGTTCTTATAACTTCTAATCTAGTGACAGGGACAAATGTTTCTTCATAATCTATACACTCTTCTTGGTTATACCCCTAAGCTACTAGTCTTGCTTGATTTCTTATTATATCATCATTTTCATCTATGTGGTTTTTAAAGACCCAGTTTTACTAATTATGGTTTGATCGTTTGGTCTTAGAACTAGTTCCCAAATGTCATTCCATTCAAATTAATTTAATTTTTCTTGCATAGCTAAAATCCAAAAATCATCTTCAGATGCTTCTTTAATATTTTTTGGTTCTGTATTCAAAATAAATGCAACATGTCCAATTTGATTTAGTTAATTTCTAGTTTTTACTCTAATGTTAGATGTACTAATTACATTGTTGAGTGGATGATCTTTTAAAATACCATGGTGGTGATTTTAAAGAATTATCAACATTTTCATTTTGAGAGGGATTTTCAAAACTTGTAGGCTTTCATCTTCATCATTATTTATTTTGAAGTTTTCATCAAAAGATACTTATAAGGTTTCTTCTATAGTATTTGCTTATTTGTTAAAGATTCTATATGCTTTACTTCTCTCTAAATTTCTGAAAAATACACCTTCATCAGCTTTCGGATCGAATTTTTTAATTGGTCTTTTGTATTAAGTATAAAGCAATTTGAACCAAAAATTCTACAATATGAAATATTTGATTTTATGTCATTAAATATTTTGTACAATGTATGTTTTGTTAAAGGTATTATAATTATAAAAACACGGTTTAGGACATAACAAACAGTAGTTATAGCTTCTACCCAAAACATTTTTGGTAGTTGGCTAACAATAATGTTCTTCTACATTCTTGTACTATTCGATTTTTTAGTTCAACAACATCATTTTATTGTAGTGTTTTAGAAAAGGAAAAATTATGACTTATACCATTCTTATTACATAAGTTACTAAATAATTCATTATCCAATTCACCACCAATCACTTCTAATATTTTTAATTTTCAAATTTCTTAAGTTTTGAATTATTTTTTAAAAAAATTTAAAAACTTTAAAAGTATTACTTTTATGCTTTAAATATAAAGTCCATGCATGTCTAGAAAAATCGTCTATAGTGAAAAATACATATTTATTAAGGTTAAGAGACCTTACTTGAGTCGGTCCAAAAAGATCTAAATGAAGTACTTCTAAAGGTTGAAAGTAGAAATAAATTTCTTAGACTTAAATGAAGATCTTCTCAAATTTCCTAGTTGGTCTACATGGCATAAATTATTAACTTGAAATTCATTTTAGGTAAACCTTTTACCAAATCATTTTCTAAAAGTTTGTTAATATATTTAAATTTTAAGTGACAGAATCTCTCTTGTCATAGCCATGGATCATTATCATTGGTTAAGAGGCATATTATTATAATTATTAATTTTCATATTTAAAACATAGATTTTTTTTCTTATACCTTCAAAAAATAGATTTTTGTTTTGAACAAAAATGTTACATTTATCATTTTTGAAAGAAATAGTAAATCCTTTACCATTTACTTATGCTAAGTAAATTATGTTTAAATTTTTTACCAGTAGGACATTAGTGATTAAAGGAGTGTTAGATATACCCTTTTTATTGATGTTCCCCATGCTAATGACATATCCTTTAGAGTTATCGCCAAAGGTGACGGCACCTCAATTCATATATTTGACATTTGTAAGCATGTCTTGATTTCCTGTCACATGTTTCGAACATCCACTATCAAGAATCCATCTCTCCTTTTTCTTGTCAGGTACGTACAAAAACAATAGTTTGAATTTGTACCCACTTCCTATGTTAGGGTCCTAAGAGTTAGATCTTAGAAAATCATACCCAAGAGGGTTTGGTGTTCCCCTTAAAAATAAAATTAACATTATTATAGATATTGTTTAAGAAATCCTTTACATATTTATTTTTAACATTGCTATCTTTAGTCTTTGGTACCCATAGTGTTTGCACAAAAAATGGACAAACACCTCAAAGTTGTATGATTTAGTAGGTCTTATGTTGTTCTTAGTGATTTGGGTGATTTATGCAAATATATGAAAAGCAGGGGCTAAACTGTAAAAAAGACACGCAGATTTATAGCGGTTCAGCCAGAATGTGCCTACGTCCACTTTATATGTTATTTCTCTTCTCTTGTTTAGATTACAAGTACAAAGCTTTGATACAAGTAAAAGAAAGTTGTTTGAAAGTTCTCTCCATGCTTGAGCTCTCAAAACTTGTCCCCCATTGTTGTACCCCTGCCCCTCTATTTATAGAGTGAGGCTGGGGGTAGGGGTTTTGGATGTATATAATTGCTGGTGGGCCTGGGCTGGCGCGATCTGGCCTGGTATTGTTGGTCCGGAAGGAGCTTGGCTCGGAACGTCTCGGTCCAGTGGCAGCTGGTCCGGTAGGAGCATTGTCCGGTAGGGTGAAGCTGAGTTGGTTCGGTAGGATCGTGGTCCGGTAGGAGCATTGTCCGGTAGGGTGAAGCTGAGTTGGTTCGGTAGGATCGTGGTCCGGTAGGAGCATTGCCCGGTAGGGTGAAGCTGAGTTGGTTCGGTAGGATCGTGGTCCGGTAGGAGCATTGTCCGGTAGGGTGAAGCTGAGTTGGTTCGGTAGGATCATGGTCCGGTAGGAGCATTGTCCGGTAGGGTGAAGCTGAGTTGGTTCGGTAGGAGCACGGTCCGGTGGTGGTAGGAGACCGAATGGAGCCTAGGCGAGCGCGAATGAATCAAGCTTCTTGGCCTTGCGATCTTCTGGGTGAGAACACGCCCAACATTTGCCCCCAAAGTGAGGCATATGCCGTGCTTTGTTTTTTTTTAAACCAACAATGTTAGCTTGGATGCCCTCGCCGAATCAGCCGATCCGGTCATCTATGCTCGCCTATAAATAAGGGCCTAGGGCTTTCGTATCTTTTACCGAACGAGACAGCTTCAAATAACCGAATCAGATTTTATCCTATTGCCGAATCGCTTTGGCCTGCCGAATCAGGTACTTACCTTCCCTTCGCTGAATGAAACTCGTATGTCCTACGTACCGAATGAACTTTATTTGAGAATGCCGAAGGGGCTTTTGAGAATGAGAATGCCGAATGGGCCTTTGAGAATGAGAATGCCGAATGGGCCTTTGAGAATGAGAATGCCGAATGGACTTGATACACTTGATTTTTTTTTTTACTTTTCATATCACGAGCGAAATTCCGGCCTACATGTACTTGCTTGTGTGTATCCTCTATTTTAACAACATGTTTTTTTTTGACGTTGCAGATAATGTCTCGCAAAGCAGAAACTCGATCGGATAAAAAGAAGTCCCAGGGCGAAGGAGAATCTTCCGCAGTGCCCCCTGCTCAGCCAGGACCGGAACGTCACGGAATTGCCCCGGGATCACAGGTGGACGGGTACGGCCCTCAGGAGCTTCTGAACTCCCCGCCCGATTGCTTTCCCAGCTCCCTCAAGGAGGAGCAGCTTGATGCCATCTCCCGTTCTTTTGGAATTGATAGGGCGCGTATGCTGTTGCCAGGGAGAGAAGTTATGCCATATGACCCTCCCGAAGGGTACTTTGCCTACAGCAGATACCACTGTATGTGTGGTGCCATCCCGCCTCTTAATGCTTGGGTACTCAGTTTTCTTACATACCTAAAGGTGGCCCCATTCCAGCTTCAACCTAACTCTTATACTATACTGGTGAGCCTCTTCGTCATCTTTTAGAGGAAGCATGGGCGTGCTCCTTCCAACCGGGAGATCCGGTACTTATATAATCTGAGGGGCTATAAGAAGGGGTCCCCATACATCAGCTTGGAGTCAGCTGTAACCTTCAAGCCGGTCTTGGATCTGTATTCTAAGTACAGCATGTTCAAGAAGGAGTGGTTCTTTGTCAGGGACGATTCTGTTTCTATTCGGCGTTTCACCTCCGGATGTAAGTCGATGCTTTAATTATAATTTCCATCCTGGTTGCGATGCTACTTCTCATACGTTTTCATTTTTTGCTAGCGACAGGTGGCTTTGCGGTTGTGGAGACTGATCGCCTGGTTCGGATGGCGGCTGAGATAGAAGCTATCCCCGGGAGAGATAGATCGGCTGCTTACCTGATCAGAAATGCGACTCTCTTGGAGTATGATTTGATCCTTCTATAGCAGTCAGTAGTCAAGCAGAGGGAAACGGCGGAGGAGAGGGCGGCTGCTCAAGCTAAGGGAGGTGTCACAGTAGAGAGTGGCAAGAGGAAACCTTTCTCAAAATCTCCAATGGTCGGAGGTAAGAAGCTTAAGAAGTCGGATGGTCCTTCCCCCAGCACTTGTCCACTTACTCCAGGGAAGGAAGATGTGGAGGAGGAGATAGGTGAGGGTGGAGATGACCGGGAAGGTGGTGATGGTGGCGATGGCATCGGGGCCTTGCTTCCTGGGCAAGCAGGCGAGATTCAGGAGTGGACGGATGATGCATTCAACCAAGCTTTCGAGGGGCTGGGTGGAGAAACGGCTTTGGTAGAGAAATTAGGGAAGGCTGACAAGGCCGGGACCGGTGCAAGCGAGTCTTCTCAGACTATTCCAGCCAAGGTGGCTCCGACGACTCAAGGTGAACTTTTGACTCCTGCAGGCTCCATTTATGATAGGGACTTAGGAATATTTTATGATCCGCTCCCGTCCTGGAATGAAATCCAGGACTCATTGCAGTATCCTACTCCTCCCCAGGGTTTGTATAACTAATGTGTTTCCTTTCTTCTTTTAACTTTTAATTTACCGCGTTTCTCGAATTATGGATCAATGTAAGCTTGTGACACTTGTTCTTCATATCAGGGGCAGGTAAAACGGCCAAGGCCTCTGATCTTCGGCACAGGCTTGAACAATACAAGCTCTCCAAAGCTTCCGCCAAGCCAAAGACTCCGACCCACCATTCCGGGGATGTAGTCGGCTACCATCCTCTTCTCGGGGTTATTGAAGAGGGTATTTAGAAAAGAAAAAGGAGTCATCCCTTATCCGAACCTTCACTCAGTCCTCAGCCCCCAGTTCAGCCTCTTCATGATATCACGGAGGAGGATACTGAGTTCGCACTCTCTCCGCACCCGTCTGAAAATCCTACCGTTACGCAGATTAATCGTCCTGGTTTGGCTCGTAATCCATTTGCGGGTCATCCTGATCTGGATCCAGGTTCCCATGATATTACCTTCGACGAAGTTACCGGTGAGCACCTTCTTCCCCGTAATCCCATGGTACGGGTGCTTGATGAGGCTAAGTCCTTAGATCTCGATTTACTTACCACTCGGATAGTTACCATAGGAGATGAGGCCAAGGCTAATATTGATCGGGTGGCGGAGGAGACTAGGAAGCTGATGGGGCATCATGCCCGGTTGGTTAAGGCTGGAGAGGAGATTGGGAGTGCCAACATCCGATTACGATTGATGGTTTCGGACCAGGCCAAACAGCTTGTTGATCAGGCCATTCAGATTTCTCAGCATGAGGCTGCCTCCGGGCGGTTGAGGAAGACTATGGAGGAGGATAGTAAGGCGGAATTGCGGAAGATGGAGGCTGCTTGCAAGGAGCAGATAAATATGGCCATCTCGACAGTGGACGAGATTCGGAGGGCGGATCTTGAGCATGTAGAGGAGCTGTCGGGGAAGCTTGGAGCCGCAGAGCTTGCTCAGGTCAGGCTAAAGGAGGAGATGGAGGTGATGAGGAGGTCCCTTTAGGCTGACTGCTCGCGATACCGACTGGAAAGGGATGCTGTCATTGCAAGGCTGTCGGTTTCTGAGGCTCGTATGAGGGAGTTCGAGGAAAATGAGGGGATGATGGACGATATGCTGCAGGACATGTACTTTCGCACCTGGAAGCAGGGCAGCTTATCTTGGATGGACGACTACCCCCGGGTTATGGCTAGGATTTACCTCAGGGCTCTAGAGGAGGCCAAGGCTGAGGCGGATAAGGAGGGTGGAGCGGCCTTCAGGATGGATGTGGTCACCGCTCAGTTTACCAAGGAGGAGAAGACAGCGGTGAAAGAGGGGATGAGGTTGTTCGCGGTTGAGGAGGCAGGCGTGGAAGTAGGGGATGACGACCAAGACGATCAAGGGGAAGTTGCTAGTAACCTCTACTTCACTAGTTTGTTCTTTTGTTAACTTTGTTGCTTATCACTAATGATTTCTTTTTATGACCGGACAGGTGGGCAACAGGACAAGGACAAGATTCCAACGCAGCCGGCTCCCTGATTAGACCTGGAGAATTCTTTTTGTGTACTTGACATGGCTGTATATGTTAGTCTTAAAACAGTAGAGTAATGTTTAGGTTGTAATTCTTGCTACTTGTAATAAATAGCTCTATTCTTGATGTGCAATTCTTTAACTTAAGCTGATTCTGTCGTCTTTTGAATGTTTTTGCTATTTTGACATGTTGCATAAGAAATATAGCCATGCACATTCTTGTAATTAAATTGCGTTTGATGTCAGGTTCTTGCTTAAAACATAATTTCATGACTTGCAGTGTTAGCGTAAGGTGTGAACAAATTATAGGCATATATGAAAGAAGGAAATACCGTCCTTTATATTTTGCTTGTGGATGGCAGCTTTGAATATCCCGTGTGACTGAGTAAGGGATGCGATCCAGTATCTTGCTATTAGTATCCGCTTCTATTAGTGAGTGTCTCCTGTTTTGTGTCCTGCACTTCAGGGTTTGTTATAGAGGATAGGAGAAAAAGTTTCTTAAGTAAAATTGAAATATGCGAAATAGTAAAACTTCCAATCACGGAAGGCCTTCGATGTGCTTAAGTTCGTGGCAAACGGGCTTTGTAGTCACTTTCCCTAGCTGTGGGTCTTGGAGACATTTGTCACCCATCTTACGCCTCCGCGGGGAGTTAATTCTTTTTTACCACAGCCGCACTTAAGACACATCGGAGCCGAGATCGCGCACAATAACTACCTGGGCCATTATGGCCCGTATTCGTGGGTATTATTCGATTTACTGTGGCCGACTAGCGTGGGTGCCGATCGTCAACCGTGAACTGCCCCTGGCTGGCCACACCTTATGTTGGGGCTTATAGTCGGTTCACAGTTGCCGGCGAGCCGAACGCCGTAATGAGCTGCCTCGGCTATAATCGGCCTTCTCGGTGGCTTATAATCGGCTCATTACAGTTGGCTTTAAGGGCCGTCGCGAGCAATGAGTTAACCCGCAGCAGAGGGATGCTGGAGTGAAAGTGTCTCATTGGCGAGGGCATAGATTCGCATAGTACCTGTTAGGTCTTGTCCAGATGAAGTTGTGCTGTGGAGTGCCTCGAATTTAAATGCTGCATGCACAGGATTTTGTCCAACAGAAAAGGATAAAGTTAACAAGCAGCCAAGATATAAAGGAACAAGTTAAAAAAGAGACAAAGTTTTTTAAAGTGGTTCAGCATGAAAATGCCTACGTCCACTGATTCTCTTTGTTAATTCACTTCATATGGGCAATACAAGTTAAGAAAAGTATCGACGTAGGTGTTGGATGTTCCATGCCCTCTGGAACACCTCTCCGTCCACTGTTGACAAAATATAAGCTCCGTTGTGGAGATCTTTATGAATTACATATGGTCCATCCCAGATTGGGTCTAGCGCTCCGGGGCGAGGGAAGATTCGCTTGAGGACAAGATCCCCTTCTTGTAAGGTACGATGCTTGACTTTGGAGTTGTATTATGCCGCCACTTTTTGTTTGTGGGCTGCTGCTTTAAGGATTGCATCATTTCTTCTCTCTTCAACTAGATCCAAAGACATGTGAAGGAGTTCTTCGTTCTCTTCTGGGTTATAGTGGATCCTACGGTGGGAAGGCACAATGGTTTCAACTGGGAGCATAGCCTCCGATCCGTATGCCAAAGAGAAAGGAGTGTGCCCCGTCGATGTTCTGAAAGATGTGCGATATGCCTATAGTGCCGTAGGAAGTTCATCCACCCAAGCGCCCTTTGACTTTTCGAGTTTCTTTTTGATTAGAGTTTTCAGAATTTTGTTGACGGCTTCGACTTGTCCGTTTGCCTGGGGATACGCTACGGATGAGAAGCTTTTGTGAATTCCGTGCTCTTGGCACCAGTTGGCGAATTCCTCGCTGTCAAATTGAAGTCCATTGTCTGATATGATTTTGAATGGGACTCCGTACCTGCACAGAACATTTTTGATCAAAAAGTTAATAACTTTTGCTGAAGATACTTTATTCAGAGGTTCTGCTTCCACCCATTTGGTGAAATAGTCGACTGCCACTATAGCATATTTGGCCCTGCCTCGGCCCATTGGCAGTTCGCCGATTAAGTCAATTCCCCACACTGCAAAGGGCCAAGGGCTGGTCATTTGAGTAATCTTAGTCGTTGGTAGCCGCGGAATCTTAGCGAACTTCTGACACTTGTCACACTTTTTGACGAAATCCAAGCGTCCTTGCTTAAGGTGGGCCAGAAATATCCATATCGGAGTATTTTTTTTGCTAATGTTTGTCCTCCGGTGTGGTCTCCGCAGCTTCCTTGATGGATGTTGGATAAGATTTCCTTGGCTTCCCTCCCAGCGACACACCTTAATAACGGGTTAGAGAATCCGCGCCGATAGAGGATGTCTTCTTGAATTGTGTAGCGGGAAGCTTTCCTTAAGATTTTCTTGACTTCGTTACGTCCGTTGGGCAGTGTGCCGCTTTGTAGGTAGTCTCGGATGGGAGTCATCCAAGTTGCTTCTTCGATTGCAGCTATCAGATTCACTTGCTCAAAACTTGGGGCCATTTGCTTTGAGATGGTTACTGCCCCCGAAGATGGCGATGTCTCTCATACTTGCTTGTTTTGCCAATTCGTCGGCCTCTTGGTTCTCTTCCCTAGGGATGTGTTTGACTAAGTAGTGGTCCAATTGGCTAAGAAGTAACTTGGTCTTCTTTAAATATGCTATGAGTCGTTCTTCTCAAGCTTGGAATTCTCCTTGTATTTGATTAACGATAAGTTGAGAATCACTGTGATGACACAAAGAATTGGCTCCGATTTCTATGGCAAGTTCTAGTCCGGCTATCACTGCTTCATATTCTGCATCGTTGTTGGTGGCAGCGAACTCCAACCTTATAGCATAGTGCAGTTTGTTTCCCCTGGGAGTGATTATTACCACACCTGCCCCCGAGCCCTGTTCGTTCGGTGCACCATCCACAAAGAGATTCCACTTGATATCTTCTGCTATTTCCAATTGCTCCTTATCTTCGTTGGTAGTGAATTCTGCAATGAAATCATCTATGGCTTGTCCCTTGATGGCGGTGCGAGGGTGATAGGTGATATCATACTGACTTAGTTCAATGCACCATTTAAGTAGTCGTCCAGAAGTGTCAGGACGATGGAGTACCTGCCTCAGTGGTTGATCGGTCAGAACTTTGATGGAATGGGACTGGAAGTAGTGACGCAGTTTCCGTGATGTGACTAGTAAACAGTATGCCAGCTTCTCAAGTTTAGGATATCTGACTTCTGCCCCCGTAAACCTCTTACTGACGAAGTAAACTGGCCGCTGCATGCGGTTGTCTTCTCTTACCAAGGCGGCGCTCAAGGCGTGAGGTGACACATCAAGGTATAGGCATAATTCTTCGCCTTCGCTTGGAGTCGAGAGTACCGGTGGTTTCTGGAGGTGTTCGATTAAGTCAAGGAAAGCGGTTAAGCATTCGTCAGTCCATTCGAACTTTCCTTTGTCTTTCTTTAAAGCTTCGAAAAAGGGGACGCATTTGTCCGTTGCCTTGGAGATGAATCGGCTTAGGGCGGCCACTTTTCCATTCAGACTTTGCATTTCCTTTCGAGTGGAAGGTATCTTGATATCCTTTAGGGCTCGGACTTGTTCAGGGTTTGCTTCAATCCCTCTGGCATGGACGATGAATCCTAAGAACTTTCCTGATGACACTCCGAAGGAGCATTTTAGAGGATTCAACTTCATTCCATACTGGCGAAGTACTTGAAACATCTCGCCTAGGTGGCTTACGTGATCGTCGGCTTTTCTTGACTTCACCAGCATGTCATCCACGTATACTTCCATAGTTCGCCCTATTAGCCCTGCAAACATCTTGTTGATGAGGCGCTGGTAGGTGGCCCCTGCATTTTAAGTCCGAAAGGCATTACCTTATAGCAGTACAAACCCCGGTCGGTGATAAAACTAGTGTGGTCTTGGTCGGGAGCATGCATAGGAATTTGGTTATATCCTGAGTCTGCGTCCATAAAAGATAACAGCTCGTGTCCAGCTGTGCTGTCTACAAGCTGGTCGATTCGGGGAAGTGGGAAGCAATCCTTTGGGCAGGCGTCGTTTAGGTTGGAAAAGTCAATGCATGTTCGCCACTTCCCATTGGCCTTCTTTACCAGCACTGGGTTAGCGATCCATTCCGGGTAGATGGCTTCTCGTATGAAGTCATTGGCGAGCAGATTCTCTACTTCTTCATCGAGGGCTGCTGATCGCTCTGCTCCCATACTTCTCTTTCTTTGTTTTACAGGAGCCCTGGTAGGATCAATGTTTAGTGCATGGCATGCTACGTCGGGGGAGATTCCGGTCATGTCCGCGTGTGACCATGCGAATACATCCAGGTTATGGCGGAGAAAATCGATGAGCTGTTCCTTCAACTCTGCCTTTAGTTGGGATCCAATTTTCAATAGTCTACTCGAGTCATGCTTGTCTACAGATACAAACTCCATAGCCTCTGCAGGCTCGGCGGTGGCCTCCTCTTCTTTGTCCCTAGGGTCTAATTCATTGAAAGGGTCGCTGGTATATCGAAGAGGAGGGGCTTTCTTTAGTTTCTATGCTTCTAGACTTTTTGTGCAGAGGGCAACCTCTACACCCTTCCCTTTATCCTTCCTATGGTTGTTGCAAAGTTCAGTCACATAGCAGTCTCGAGCCACGTCCTGGTCTCCTTCTACTTCCCCTACTCCATTGTCCGTTGGGAATTTCATCTTTAGGCACCATGGGGCTAGGACAATTTGGAAGTCAGACAAGGCTGGCCTTCCTAAGAAGGCGTTGTAGGCCGAATGGTTTTCTATTAGCACAAACGTCTGCTTCCGTACGACGGAGCGGGGATGGCTTCCAATCTCAACAAAGAGGTCCAGTTGCCCGAGGGGCATCTTTGCATCCCCAGTGAAACCGTGTAGTGGTTTATCGCAGGGAGATACATCCTTCATTGATAGCTTCATTTTGTCGAATGCATGTTTGAACAGAATGTTTACTGAGCTTCCAGTGTCTACTAGGATTCGGTAAACCTCGGCGGGGCCGAGCCGGGCAGAGATAACCATGGGATCCATGTGAGGGTATTGCCTTCCTTCTAGGTCACGCTTACCGAATGTGATGTCATCACTTTCCTTCCGCTTCGGGTGGCGCTCTTCTATAACCGAATTGACACAGTCTTTATTGTCTCTAAGCGACTTTCCATATCTTTCCATTTCTTTCCAGCTTCTGTCAGCGATGTGCGGTCCTCCCGAGATGGTATGGACCACTATCTTCTCTTGACTAGAGCTGCTAGTGTTGCGGTTTCCTCTGCCGATCTCTGGTGAGGGTAGCCTTGGGTTCTCATTGGCAGGAGCTGGAGTCATGTCCTTACCTTTTACATAGCGTTCCAGTTTCTTCCTTCTAATGTGTTCCTCAGTCAAGTCCCGGAGATGATGGCATTCATTGGTGTCATGCCCATGAGATTCGTGGAAGCGGCAGAACTTTCCAGACTTCTACGCGTCATCTGATTCCTTCTTGTATGGTGGGAGTTTGTATCTAACTTCGCCTTGGGTGGCAAGGAAGATATTTTCGACGGTCTCATTCAAAGGAGTGTAAGTGTCAAATCTCGGTCCAGGCCGATATAGTCGTTTTTCTCCCTTCTTGCCCCCAGTATTGTCCCTGGAATCATTCCTTCGAACGTCCCTTGCTACAGCAGGGGCGTTGCTGTGAGTTGCCTTATTTTGCTGTCCTGACTGCCCCTCGACGGCAGCATCCTCAAGCCTCATATATTTCCCGGCTTCGTGGAAGAAATCGGGTAAAGTAGCTGGTTTTTCTTTCGTCAATCTTCTAGCAAATTTGGTGTCCGGATGCATACCACTACAGAGGGCCATTAGGATAAGCTTCTCATCGGCGTCTTGGACCGCGGCTGCTGCGGCATTGAATCGGGTTAGGTATTGTTGCAGTTTCTCTCCAGGTTTCTGTTTGACGCTGGATAAGGAATAAGCATCCTTAGGTTGTTCCACATTGATACGGAACTGACTGATAAACTTTTCTTTCAACATTTCCCATGAGCTGATGGATCCCTGGGGTAGATGACAGAACCAGGAGGTAGCGAGATCTGCTAAGAAGAGCGGAAAGCATTTGCACAGTACTCCCTCTATTGCTCCACTCATGAGCATATGTTGTGTGTACCTCTGTAAGTGTACAACGGGGTCGGAGGTTCCTTTGTAAGGTTCCATTGTTGGCATCTTCCATTCTCGGGGGGTGATAGCAATTTCGATATTGCGGGCGAAAGGGCTGGTTACCCTAGCGCCTATCCCTCGATCTCTTTGCTCCTGTTGGAAGCACTCTCTGAATAAGCGTGCCATCCTTTCATCAGAATTTGGAGCAGATAGAAAGGAATTTGGTTCTGTTCTGTGGGATTGATTCCGTCCAGATGACCTGTAGGGATGGTATCGTCTATCACTCCTCATATTTTCCAGCGGCTGCCTTAGATCTTCTGGGAGCATGCTAGGGTCAGCTACAGTTGGCCCTTGCCTTGATCTTCCCCTGTTGGGTTCTGATCTAAGCACTTCCTCGGGTCCAACTTCGGGCTGGATTCTAGCTCGGCCCCGTTCACCGGTGTTTCCGTGGGTAGGCAGTATGACAGGCTCAGCTACAGTTGACCTTCGTCCGGTACCTCCCCCGTTGGGTTCGGTACCAAACGTTTCCTCAGGCCTAACTTCGGGCTGTGCTCGATCTCGGCTCCTATCATGGCTACTTCTGCCGTTAGCTCCTTCGAAGAAGGAAGATCTTTGTTGTCTCTGAGATCCTCCAGACTGGGACTCGCCCCATGATTCAGTGTTGCGGTTGGATTCTTCAGCATCCCTTAAGCGTGACATGAGATGGTCCACCAAGGCTTCCTGCTGGGACGTGAAGCGGTTAGTTACTTCAACCACAACTCTGTCCAAATCTGCCCTAGTAATTGCTGCAGGCTGTTCTGTGGCAGGAGTGGTCGGGTTAGCCTGTCCTTCATTTGTTACTGCTGCTGGAGGAGGACGATTTACTTGATTTGTGACAGCTGGATCTGGAAGACTGCTGGATGCGATGTTTTTTCCTTTGTTAACATCTTTTCTTGGTTTGGGAGGCATGTTTTCCAAGTGGCGGACAAAGCTGTTAGAAAAATGTTAAATGGATGAAGCTGAAGCTTCGAGCTTCTACCCTCTCAATGAAAGCACCAAAAATGTTTGCACAAAAAATGGACAAACACCTCAAAGTTGTATGATTTAGTAGGTCTTATGTTGTTCTTAGTGATTTGGGTGATTTATGCAAATATATGAAAAGCAGGGGCTAAACTGTAAAAAAGACATGCAGATTTATAGTGGCTCAGCCAGAATGTGCCTACGTCCACTTTATATGTTATTTCTCTTCTCTTGTTTAGATTACAAGTACAAAGCTTTGATACAAGTAAAAGAAAGTTGTTTGAAAGTTCTCTCCGTGCTTGAGCTCTCAAAACTTGTCCCCCATTGTTGTACCCCTGCCCCTCTATTTATAGAGTGAGGCTGGGGGTAGGGGTCTTGGATGTATATAATTGCTGGTGGGCCTGGGCTGGCGCGATCTGGCCTGGTATTGTTGGTCCAGAAGGAGCTTGATTCGGAACGTCTCGGTCCGGTGGCAGCTGGTCCGGTAGGAGCATTGTCCGGTAGGGTGAAGCTGAGTTGGTTCGGTAGGATCGTGGTCCGGTAGGAGCATTGTCCGGTAGGGTGAAGCTGAGTTGGTTCGGTAGGATTGTGGTCCGGTAGGAGCATTGTCCGGTAGGGTGAAGCTGAGTTGGTTCGGTAGGATCATGGTCCGGTAGGAGCATTGTCCGGTAGGGTGAAGTTGAGTTGGTTCGGTAGGAGCACGGTCCGGTGGTGGTAGGAGACCGAATGGAGCCTAGGCGAGCGCGAATGAATCAAGCTTCTTGGCCTTGCGATCTTTTGGGTGAGAACACGCCCAACATTTGCCCCCCAAAGTGGGGCATATGCCGTGCTTTGTTTTTTTTTTAAACCAACAATGTTAGCTTGGATGCCCTCGCCGAATCAGCCGATCTGGTCGTCTATGCTCGCCTATAAATAAGGGCCTAGGGCTTTCGTACCTTTTACCGAACGAGACAGCTTCAAATAACCGAATCAGATTTTATCCTATTGCCGAATCGCTTTGGCCTGCCGAATCAGGTACTTACCTTCCCTTCGCCGAATGAAACTCATATGTCCTACGTACCGAATGAACTTTATTTGTGAATGCCGAAGGGGCTTTTGAGAATGAGAATGCCGAATGGGCCTTTGAGAATGAGAATGCCGAATGGGCCTTTGAGAATGAGAATGCCGAATGGACTTGATACACTTGATTTTTTTTACTTTTCATATCACGAGCGAAATTCCGGCCTACATGTACTTTCTTGTGTGTATCCTCTGTTTTAACAACATGTTTTTTTTGACGTTGCAGATAATGTCTCGCAAAGCAGAAACTCGATCGGATAAAAAGAAGTCCCAGGGCGAAGGAGAATCTTCCGCAGCGCCCCCTGCTTAGCCAAGACCGGAACGTCACGGAATTGCCCCGAGATCACTGGTGGACGGGTACGGCCCTCAGGAGCTTCTGAACTCCCCGCCCGATTATTTTCCCAGCTCCCTCAAGGAGGAGCAGCTTGATGCCATCTCCCGTTCTTTTGGAATTGATAGGGCGCGTATGCTGTTGCCAGGGAGAGAAGTTATGCCATATGACCCTCCCGAAGGGTACTTTGCCTACAGCAGATACCACTGTATGTGTGGTGCCATCCCGCCTCTTAATGCTTGGGTACTCAGTTTTCTTACATACCTAAAGGTGGCCCCATTCCAGCTTCAACCTAACTCTTATACTATACTGGTGAGCCTCTTCGTCATCTTTCAGAGGAAGCATGGGCGTGCTCCTTCCAACCGGGAGATCCGGTACTTATATAATCTGAGGGGCTATAAGAAGGGGTCCCCATACATCAGCTTGGAGTCAGCTGTAACCTTCAAGCCGGTCTTGGATCTGTATTCTAAGTACAGCATGTTCAAGAAGGAGTGGTTCTTTGTCAGGGACGATTCTGTTTCTATTCGGCGTTTCACCTTCGGATGTAAGTCGATGCTTTAATTATAATTTCCGTCCTGGTTGCGATGCTTCTTCTCATACGTTTTCATTTTTTGCTAGCGACAGGTGGCTTTGCGGTTGTGGAGACTGATCGCCTGGTTCGGATGGCGGTTGAGATAGAAGCTATCCCCGGGAGAGATAGATCGGCTGCTTACCTGATCAGAAATGCGACTCTCTTGGAGTATGATTTGATCCTTCCACAGCAGTCAGTAGTCAAGCAGAGGGAAACGACGGAGGAGAGGGCGGCTGCTCAAGCTAAGGGAGGTGTCACAGTAGAGAGTGGCAAGAGGAAACCTTTCTCAAAATCTCCAATGGTCGGAGGTAAGAAGCTTAAGAAGTCGGATGGTCCTTCCCCCAGCACTTGTCCACTTACTCCGGGGAAGGAAGATGTGGAGGAGAGGGTGGAGATGACCGGGAAGGTGGTGATGGTGGCGATGGCATCGGGGCCTTGCTTCCTGGGCAAGCAGGCGAGATTCAGGAGTGGACGGATGATGCATTCAACCAAGCTTTCGAGGGGCTAGGCGGAGAAACGGCTTTGGTAGAGAAATTCGGGAAGGCTGACAAGGCTGGGACCGGTGCAAGCGAGTCTTCTCAGACTATTCCAACCAAGGTGGCTCCGACGACTCAAGGTGAACTTTTGACTCCTGCAGGCTCCATTTATGATAGGGACTTAGGAATATTTTATGATCCGCTCCCGTCCTGGAATGAAATCCAGGACTCATTGCAGTATCCTACTCCTCCCCAGGGTTTGTATAACTAATGTGTTTCCTTTCTTCTTTTAACTTTTAATTTACCGCGTTTCTCGAATTATGGATCAATGTAAGCTTGTGACACTTGTTCTTCATATCAGGGGCAGGTAAAATGGCCAAGGCCTCTGATCTTCAGCATAGGCTTGAACAATACAAGCTCTCCAAAGCTTCCGCCAAGCCAAAGACTCCGACCCACCATTCCGGGGATGTAGTCGGCTACCGTCCTCTTCTCGGGGTTATTGAAGAGGGTATTCAGAAAAGAAAAAGGAGTCATCCCTTATCTGAACCTTCACTCAGTCCTCAGCCCCCAGTTCAGCCTCTTCATGATATCACGGAGGAGAATACTGAGTTCGCACTCTCTCCGCACCCGTCTGAAAATCCTACCGTTACGCAGATTAATCGTCCTGGTTTGGCTCGTAATCCATTTGCGGGTCATCCTGATCTGGATCCAGGTTCCCATGATATTACCTTCGACGAAGTTACCGGTGAGCACCTTCTTCCCCGTAATCCCATGGTACGGGTGCTTGATGAGGCTAAGTCCTTAGATCTCGATTTTCTTGCCACTCGGATGAATCAAGTGTCACAAGCTTACAAGTGGGTTCTTGCCCCGTAATCCCATGGTACATGCCAAATTGTTTGTTCTTTCCATACTTCAAAAACTTTTTAAAGTTTTAATCAAGGAATACAAAGTCATCTTCCTTAACGAAGGAGTAATCTTCACCTTGAAATGCGATAGCCTTTCATTCTTGAGCTTGTGTTTTAAGCCTGCAAATTTACTTCATAGACATCATATTACTAATTAAATCTTTCGGTTTGTGAAACAACCCATATTTTTTTAACTATAGGATATTTAAATAATTAATTTATATATCGAATCATTATTGAATTGAAGGTCCAAAATATGACTTTTTGCATACGATCGAATCAAAATTCAAGACCACTTCCGTTGAGTCCGGATCGACGTTGCGAATTATATTCTGTATAAATATCATTATATTTGGAATCGGGCGATCCGATGGCCAAAGCGGCATCAGGATGCGTGAAATTACCATCATGGAGCATTGTCTCGGATAGCGACAAAATCTATACCATTGGGACCAAAAATTTGAGATGATGTGCGCCGACGAGTTTCATGACGATCTAATGTCCCATGTGATCGTACAAGCTCAAAATGCGTGATGATTTATATGAGAAATCCAATTAAATTAGTGGAAATTAGCCACAAGGGCTTCTTTAGCAAGTGGAATTAGTTTCTATGACGCACAACTGAAATAATTACTTTCAAGGACAAAACGTAAAATTATTAGTTTCTAGGGCCTAAAAACCTATGAAATTATGTCCTTAAAAGTAATTGAACTACTGACTTTGTCCTTGAAAGTAATAATTCTGCTGACTTTGGCCTTGAAAGTACTTTCTTTGAATGTGTGTCCTAGAAACTAATTGGACTACACAGTTTGTCTTTCTGGTGAAATGCCCCATTAAATTATATATACTTAACTCCTCCCTAAATCCAAAATCCACTTTTCCCCTTTTTCATTTATTTTCATTTGGTCCTCCTTAAGAACAAATGAAAATAACTATGTAATGACCCGTATTTTTAACGCTTTAAAAATACTAAATTAAATAAAATTTTAATTAAAAATCCGATAGAAATAAAAAATTTCGATCTATTAAATGGAAATCTCTTTGTATATAAGTTACAAATCCAAAACCAATTTCGATAAGACCGATAATGTAATAATATATATTAAAACCTAATGTAATAATATGAAATAGTTGTAACCAATAACAGAAACCAAAATGATAATTTTAACGTAAGAAACGTGCGTTGTGCGTTAAATGTAATTTTCGTTAATAAAAATAAACATTAAAATTTCGCAACGAAAATTCGATATTTAAAATGCGTTTATTTAAACATAGGAAATTGTAAAGTTTCGTCAGAAAATAAGAAAGTAAATTTCAGTCACGTCATTTCGGTTTAAATCAGTTAAAATGTAATGAAAATAAAATGTTTTTGAAACCTAAATATTTTTACATAGAAAAATTCTAAAACATCTTCTGAGCATGACGTCATTTTTCGTTTTTCCAAATTCGGACTTCTTTAGCTCCGTCAATCTTATTTTTCTGTGTTTTTCTTGCATTTTCCGCTAGTAGAAAATTTGAATTTTTATAATTCAATCGTACCATTGATATTTATATACCGTATTGATCGTCTTGTTGTGCTAATCTCTGAAATATATTCATCCCTGTGTTTCGACTTCCGGTACCGAGCGAAATTAATAAAACGATTATCGTACCGGTACCCGTTTGGAGCTTTTGGGATTTTGGTGTCCTTTCGTTGTTTTTGATAATTCCAATAGCCACTAGCTTTGTTTTAATGCCCATAATTTATTAGTGACATTTACTATTCCCTAGTTCAAATTATAATTTGTCGGTTCAATATACGTTTCAAATTATACCTCTTCATCTTTTGTTCAAGCAGCCTGTCCTTTTGTTTTTCTTATTTTTCTCCCATGGCCAAGCTACTCTTCCTCTGCCATATCAAAGTTTCCCTCCACCGAAACCCATATCACCTTCCTCAAAACCCATGGACTCGATAGCCACCTCATCCCACGGCCTTCCCCTGAACCACCCCATACCAGATCCGCCCCCGCCACGACTAACCCAACTACCGTGAGCAGCCCCTCCCTGCAACACAGGCCGAGATCCACCTTGCCCAGACCCGAGGCCTCAGTGCTCTTCCCTCCTCATTTCTCTACCCGTTCCCTTCCGACCAAGCAACCTGCCTCACTTCTTCCTCGCTGTGCCGTAACGCCAACAACCCATCACCGTTTTCACGTCAATAGCCACACCGTTACCCCACATCTTCCACCCACACTTCGCCCAAACTGCCACGTCACACCTGTAGCCATCTCCGCCCATCACATCAGCTCGCCCTTCATTTGCAAACCACCACAGCTTCACCACCTCCTCCCCCGTAGTTCGCCGTCCAGACAACCGGGAACCGCCTCTCTCTCCTTCCCCTCAACCCCACTCACCTCAGTCCAGCAGCCGCGACTTCTCCCAATCCACCTCCTGTTCTGGCGTGAGTTATATATTATGATTTTATATATAAATCTTATAGGTTGCTTTATATATATTTTGTAGTAGTATTGATTTGTTTTTTGTATATGTCTGTGAGCATATGCTCATATCTTAGACATGTTAGTATTCATATATATTATGTCCACCTTTGAATATCTCATTGGGATGGTTCTCCGACATGAGAATGCCCATGAGATACCATTAAGGTGATGAAAGTGGAAAGCAACCAAAGTGGAAAGACCATAATACAAGGAAGATTGAGCTTGTTTGAAAGGGGAAAAGTTGGCCTAGTATGTCACTCTTGTTGCATATGGGGTCTTTCGTAATGAAATGTCATCCAGCTAAAGTGAAGCGTAAGTTCTTCAACTTTGATTGGCTTGATCACATGAAGAAAGATTGTCCTACATTTCTGAAGGGTGTGTAAGTGATGATGACTCGTGCCTGTCAGGCATTACCAAGTCCTAGCGGGCTTACGGCTCAGGAAAATTGGAAGGAGCTTATGTAGTAGGGTATGGTCTATTTTGGGAACTCGCTTCTATTCCTTTTGACACTTGAGCGGTATATTTTATATGTTGCTAGTTACTTGATAGATAGGCTAAAGTTGTCGCCTTTCATAGTAGGTAAATTCTTCAGTAAAGATAAACCTTTTGAGTCACCTTAGTTGCAAAGCTGAGGTGAAGCGACCGAGAGTTTCACCATTTGAACTTGGTGCACAAGATTTCAAATTGAATGGGTTGGTCGATGAAGCGCGACTTGGATTTATATCCAAATAGGGTTCGGTGGATGCCCAGTAATGAGCATGGACCGAGTGGATGACTTATAGACGTTTGCCTAGAGTCATTAGTGTTATAATTGTTTTTTTGTGTTAGTGAACATCGGGCAATGGGAGTAATCCTATGTGCTGAAAGGGACATTTTATAAAGATTGATCCATTCACAAGCCAGTTCTTAATCTATAATTCGAGCGTAGAGTTTTTGGGTGATTTGCACCAGTTAGGAAAAGGTTTTTCACTTGACTTTGATAGACGAGCACTTGAGTTGGATTCTAGGGATGACTAGGAGATTTCTAAACCACGGCCTAGTCATGCAAGTAGATTTCCATTATCGGATCAAGGAACCGGATCAGAGTTCGCATAGATGGAGTCGGGTAGCCAACCCTAATTTAACAAAGAAATATTGCAAGCAAATAAAGAGTTGGAACGGGCGTCGTGTCATTTAGGATGATCTTTAGTTATTGAAATTTTTTAATGTAATAAAATTATTGCGTGGGATAGTTTGGGTTAGGATTTCTCTACTAGTTTTGTGGCAATTCGGATAATCTTCTATGTGACGAGATGATGCCTGCCTAGGTAAGCGTCATAGTGCGCTTAGTATATTATCCTTATTAACATTATGCAGTCGAGGTGAGTTTGAACCTGAGCAAACCCAGGAAATTGTAGATATTCATTTTCTAATGACTTAAGTAGTATAATTATCTCTTTTGGAGAATGTGTTTTGTTTGGAAGAAAAAAAGAGTTAAGGAATTGATTGCTAGATTTATTTGAGAGTTTCGAGACTCGATGATCCTGCAGGTTTTCCTTTTTGTAGCGAGAGGTGTAATAGTCTTTCGTGCATTATATTCACGAAAAGGGTTACACCACCTAGGCATTTGGTTCATCTTCGATATCGAACAGACTCATGGGTTTATCGCTTGATATACACGATTGACTATTGATTGGTTAACATGTGTATTGGTATAAACTCTTTCTAAATAATAAAATTTTCTTATTGGTTGCTTGTTGATTTCTCTTATTGCTAGTTATTGATTGATTGTTCTTTCTTGCTATTGTTTATATGTTGATTACATGATGATTATTTATTTTTGATTGTCTATGTTCACTTGCTGCTGTTGAATGTTGTTTGTTGTTGTTGGTTGATTTTTATTGTTGTTGATTTTTATTTTTGATTACATGATGTTTGTGTAAAAACCGCTATAAAAACTTTCTATAGCGATTCTATAATCGCCATAGATCAACATGTTGTAAAAAGTTTGGTAGATACTATAGCGTGTCATACTTGCAATGGAAAACGTATTTTTCTTGCCATCTAAAATAGGCCATATTGGTGCAACTGCTTTTCTATAGCATTATGAAACGTGCTATAGAACTTTTTATGACGTATTTTAGTTGCTATAAATATGTCGACATGCTATATTATTATAGCATTTGAACGCGCTATGGAATCATCGTGTCAACCTTTTATGACACATTGAAATGCTATAGAAAATTCATTACTATCTATTATAGCACCGTCTTATTGCTATGAAACTATTTAATCTTTGCAAAATATTTTGTATAGCACTAACATTATGCTATAGTACAACAAAGCTGAACAATTTTTCTTTTTATTGCATAGTTAGAACGCTATAAAAAAATTCTATTGCACATTTTTTACTGCCATAACATTCAAAGCTTACAATTTTCAATTCTACTTATATATTATAACTCAAAAAACCACATTCATCACATTAACATAAGTACACAAATTGAGTCATAAGCCAAATCACAAAATATATATATCCATAATATTTCATACATGAAGAATTAAACATAAATATTTGTGATAAAAATTAAACATAAGTACACAAATTGAGTGTAGCATACCAAAACGATACATACTAAAAATATTTTAATGACCGTCGATAAGCATGACCGATTTAAAGGAGAAAGAGTGCGACATCATGTATCAACCTCAAAAGCATCATACAACACCTGTGAAGAAGAAACACAAACATACATATGTTAGTCAATATATACAAGTATGTATAAGTACAAAAGATGAATCACCAAAGACTAAGTTACTGAAACTAGCATAACCCCTAATGAACCCGTTATTGTGATCAATCATGCTTTAAAGAAGCACACTAAGGACAGTGGCACTGGCTTGCTATGATTCTGGGTAAAGTTGTAATCAATACAATCTGAAATCTAAGTTTTATCCACTACTTCAGAACACAACAAGAACCAAATAATGTTTATATATATACATCTACATTTATACCCTAATATGGTACATAAAAATGAACTAAATCAGTCAATCATTTACACTCCACCTGTCAATGTCTTGCACTATCTATATATTGTATTGGCGATCAGAATATTTTACAGCCCTACCATGATAGAAACAAAAGAAGTTGCCATCTATATTATAATGTCTTGCACTATCTATATATTGTATTGGCGATACTAATAAATAGAATATCTATCACAAACCCCTATTATATAATCATAATAGGCATGTTGCCATCTATGTAATTATACTATAAGATTTTTGTGATTTTAGACTTTCGGTAGCCTACCATAGCTTCCCTTTTATGTATCCCTTTATCAAATATGTAGTCTACCATGGTTCCCATTGTGTATCCCTTCATCAAATATTTTTATTTCCACGTCCAGCTAACTTCACGATATTTAAAAGATGATATAGTTTATAAAGACCACACAAATTTCATACCTTGCCAAGGTTAGCATCAGAATGAAGATATTCAACAACATCTGCTACAGAACTAAGATTGATAAACTTTTTGGGATCAACAGCCACCTAGTACAACAATTTTAAATGTGTTTAGACCTTTATATGTTTACTAAAAAATAACGATATTGCATGTAAGTACCATAAACTTATACTATGCAAGCCGTGAACAAATGACATATATGTTTATAATTGTACACACATAAGATAATAAGACATAAAAAAAGATAACATACTTTAAGCTTTCCTAAGGAGAAGAGATCAAACAGTTTATCAAGGTGTTCTTGCCATAAGTGACTGTATTGAACTAGGAAAAAACCGGCCTGTAATATCACAACCCAAATATTTAAGCCAATGGAATAAACTCATATCAACATATCAAACATACATGAACGAAAATCAACTTACCACAATTTGGCTTTTTGCTAGAATCTTCTCGCACAAGTCAGTATAATTTAATGGCTTCCATCCATGCTCTCCTTGATACTGTACAAGAACAAGAAAATGAAGATTAAGAAATGTTTACATGTTAATATACCTTGTGTTCAAAAAGAGAAAAAAATACAAAAAACACACTTTAGTGCTTCTTTGAACACAATCATTCCTTGCAATAAAGTTTAAAAGGTAAAATTTAACATTTTGACAAAGTTTAGCTCAGTGCCCAAGACTCTTCGCAGCTCCGCTATAGGTCTGAAAATAGTCATCATTGAAAACTATTCAAGTATTAGGTAACACTTCAATAAGAAGAAGAAGAATATGATCACCTGAGAGATCATTCCAATGACAATGAGACGTCTAAAAGGTGCTAGTGCATTTAAGCATAAATCAAACATTTCTCCATCGACAAATTCATAGATAATATCAATTCCTTTGGGACATTCCTTCTTCAATACCTGTAAGTATGATGAAGGTGTGTGCATGAATATCATAGAAGGAAAAAGAAATTGCACAAAAAAATATGGTAAATGTGCATTGTGTGTGCAAGTGTACCATTATAGATTAATGTGTACACGTACTTGTTTTATATCTTCTTTCTTATAATCTATGACCCGATGGACTCCAAGAGACCTCAACAACTTGGCTTTTTGCTCACCTCCACATATTGCGACCACTTCATTTCCTGCCAACTTTGCAAGCTACAAAGAAGATGCATAGAAATAATAGGTTTAAAAGATTAATCTCGGGAAAAACTTAGTCTAATGCCGAATGTAGTTTATCAAGTGGTATGTCAACATGCAAAGGTTTCTTCATTTGATTGAATTTGTAAATAAGATTGCAACATGAAGATGAAAATAATCAAATGTTCATTGGAAGAGAAGAAACACAAGCAAAATCATACACAGTACTTACAATATGAAATTTCAATTTAATTGACATACTGAAAAATATTGTAATCTTATTCAGCCATAAATTTTATACATTTTCAAGAGAGGACAAAGAATAACAACCGAAATTTGTCATGTGAGAAATATATTAAAGTTTGTGTGAAATATTGCAAACTTAAATTGCAAATTGTCCAGTACCACCAACTGCTGCCGTAACTAGAACGCTTTGTCCATAACTCATCTGACCTGTCTACAATAATGTACACATTATTCGTTATAGAATTTTGAGCTATGGGTCACCTTTACAAATTAAAATATTTAAAATGTGCTAGTTTAAATTTCAAGTTAAAACTTTTCTAGATACATACTAAAATGTTATCATATGCAACTTTTTCAAGCTATTTAAATTGAATTCACACTAACAACCTTCCACCCCCATCTCACCGATCTATGTCCCAATCGACAAGTAAAACACACTGTTTCATACACTAATGGTTTTAATTGAGGTAAAAAATTAAACTAATTGCTTTTAATCAATATATTTCTCTTCTACTGATTTTGTTCAATTTCACTAATTTATTTTTCACTTTTCACTTTCGATCATCTTCAATTTGAGTAGCGATGATAAGTCATTACCAGTGTACATTCTTTGTGCAAATATATTGAATGTATGTAGGAAAAATAAAAGGTTATCTGATATTACTAACACAAAGTTATGGGCTCTGTCAACTAAAGCCTAAGGTTAAACATGATCACAAAATTAAGTTAAAGGTAGAATTTAACATGGTAAATGTACAATCTACTACTATTTCTCTCATTGTAAGGAATTAATTTAGTACAGCCTGTTATGCTGCAAGTTATACCGATGTTCATGTTGACATCACAAATGTACTTCCTTTTTATATCAAGTACTCTTCTCTATTTATTTTCATTTTAGATAGTTACTTTCCATAGAAAAGATTTGCAACAAATCATCGTATTTGAATTTCAGTTTGCAAACCGAGTTGCAATTTGCAACTCAATTGTTTTGCAAATTGAATTGCATTTCAGTTTGCAAAACTGAGTTGCAATTTGCAACTCAGTTGTTTTGCAAACTGAATTGCATTTCAGTTTGCAAAACCGAGTTGCAAATTGCAACTCAGTTGTATTGCCAAATTGTTCAATTGTCAAACTAGATCGGGTGCATTTTGTTGCTCCAAGAAACAAATCATTGTATATGAATTTCAGTTTGCAAACTGAGTTGCAATTTGCAACTCAGTTGTTTTGCAAACTGAATTGCATTTCAGTTTGCAAAACTGAGTTGCAAATTGCAACTCAGTTGTATTGCCAAATTGTACAATTGTCAAACTAGATCGGGTGCATTTTGTTGCTCTGAGCAACAAATCATTGTATTTGAATTTCAGTTTGCAAGCTGAGTTGCAATTTGCAACTCAATTGTATTGCCAAATTGTTCAATTGTCAAACTAGATCCATCAATTTCATCGTCAATTGGTCCAGCAGTTGCATTGCTAATTTACATGGATGCACTATAGATTGATTTGCAACAAACTGAGTTGCATTTCAGTTTGCAACTAGACTAGTCTCTTAGTCACTTCTAAACTAATTGACATTCGACAATAGTTCAAGACAAAGTAACCTATGCAATGAAAGGCTCAAATTAGCAATACTGTTAATATAGCTTGGCATTTAAACATCTTATTGTGTGTGCGTGTGTGTGTATAGAGAGAATTAGGAATAAGTTGATACCTACCTAACATTTTCCACTATAGTTGTTGTAATAAATATTCTTTTTCCTAAAAGAAAAAATAGCAAGCTCTCTTTATCAGTTATTAAACCAAAACTGAGTATCAATTTTCTTTTCGCAAAATCCTAATTCAATAGTATAAAACGTAACCAAAAATCCATCAAGAAAATCTACACTAAAACAAAGCCTCGGTTGTTTTTTTCAATCATGTTTTTCTACAATAAAACACTTTTATTATTTTTAACGCAAATCCCTTCTTCACCCACCTTTCATTTTTCTCCATCTGCTTTAATTTGGCGTTAAACAATACAAATTTGTTTTGGTGGATAACATTACTAAATTAAATATTTTAATTTGAGGAAAAGACAAAATGGCTGGTTTAAAATTTTCTTTCCACAAGTCATATTTTTAATAATAAAAATAATGTTGGTCAAACATTTAGCAGATATTGGAATCAGCAGCACCAACATTCAACAAATAGCAAAATGAAGCAGAGAAACTACAATTTAGAAAAAAAAAATGGAGCGGACAAACTGCAATTCTACAAACAAGAAAAATATGAAATGTTGGCCAAATTTGAGATTGCAATTACTCAGTTTTACTGCAATTTTATCTTATGATTGTATTAATATATGCTATCATGATCAATATGTCATATTCAACAATAAAAAAATATTGTATAGATTGTATAAGACTGATTGCGACCTGAAAGATTAAGAGACGTATATCAAGCTCATACATACATCAAGCTTATGAATTTTTCTATGAAAAAGTATAAATTATAAAATTGAATTCATATATTCGCATTTAAAATTCATACAAAAATCAAACTGATAGCTTCAATTGTGAAATTCATATTACAAAAAATTGAATTCATAGTAGGAAGGTCCTATTTGAGAATATCAGTTAGGTGAGGTGCTTGGACATAAACAATTGAATAGCCACTTATTTACAAAGTTAGGCAGAAATTGAGAAAAGAAAAACAAATTGAAAAAACAATCAAGGCTCAAAAGAAAATGAACAATTATTTTGTTAAGGTCATGATATAATCATCATCTCACCCATGTGAATTTAATTATGTGTTAGCATTCAAAAAGGAAAAAAAAGCTTACACACACACATGTATGTATGTATGTATGCCTGGGGATCCAAAAAATAATTAGATTATAGAAACCAAAAGTTTTCTATTTAACCAAGTGCGCAAGGTACTTATGCGACACATGAAAATGTAACAAAAGAAATTAAGTTACGTCTATATCACTATATAAAGCAATTACTAATCCGAAATTCAAATGATATCCTCAGTTTGTTTCAAATCAATATCATGAAACCTAATTGACCGACTGTTGGCTTAACATCAGCATAAATTAGTAAGTGGAAATTAGTATGTTCTTAATTCCTATTGACATGTAAAATAAAACTGTTGACCCAAGAAAGTTTACCAATTTTAGTTTATCATCATTGAATAACTATGAAGTCTATTCATAGGATGATTCAACAAGGAATTAAAATACAAAAACTAAAAAAATATACCAACAGTCAAGTTCCTAAACGTGAAATCGCGATTCAGCTTCATTGAGGAATTGAGCTTAGTTGAGTAATCGATCACCGAATAGTGTTTAAGCTGCCTAGAAGAATCACGCTTCAGCTTCTTCAAGGATTCCCGCTTCAGCTTCATAGAGAGTTGCAGCAATTGACCGCCAAATTTGAGGGGGATTCGTGGGTTGACGATTGGATTTGAGATGGATTCGTGGGTTGCGAATTAGATTTGAGAGGAATTTGTAGGTTGAAGTGGGGATTTAGGGTTGAAGGGGGGATTTAGGTTTAAAGTGGGGTTTCCTTTGGAGAGAAGTGAAAAGCAAAATTTAGGCGGTCAAGAATAAGAAGAAGGAAATAGACCGGGAAATTAACTTTCGCTCCTAATTAATTGCGGTGAAACACGTCATCTATTGACCTAAAAAAGGGGTAAATACCAAACCATAGCAACTCAATTTTGTATGCAATCCATACTTGCTATTAAAACAACATTTTCTTGTAGCATGCATGTTTGATGCTTAGTATGCTAGTTATTGTTGCCTATCATTGTTTGTTATTGTTTAATAGTTGTTTGTTGTTTATCATCATTAATTATTATTGATTGTTGCTTGTTTTGTGTATTTGGTTGCTTGTATCTTAATTTAAATTGCCTATTAATATATTACGGGGAGAGAGATAGTAGTAGCTATCTAAAATATATCATGACATCCATGGCCATTGTAGGGGCCGAGATGAGATCTGTGCAAGTCTATTGCCTTATAATTTAACTCAGAGTCAACGATATATTTAGATATCGACTTATATGAGCTTACTCTTCAATTGATAATCACATATAGTTCTGATAGTATCAGTTACTGCACTAAATTATACATGTTTGAATTTCATGATTGTTGCATTAGAAATGCTAATTACTCGATTAGATATAGCATGTTTGTTAGAGATAATTGCTATATGTGATTTCACATACTTAAATTCAAGTTAAGGCTACAGTTATGTTTAATCCTCTTTGTTGAGTACATAAGCAGGTACATGCAGGCAGTTGTTAGCTATTTGGGTGTTTACTCGCTTATGTTCACATCTAAATGGCATGTGCTTGCTGCAAAAGAGGTATGTGTTTATGCTTAACGGGTGTGTTTGCTATGTGACGTACACACTCTATAAGGTATACCATATGTATATATTGTTGTTGTGTTGTCTCCATATACAAGAGATCCTGGATATGGGCTTATATTGTTGTTTTGGGATTTTTTGGACCTAGCCGCGCAAAGGAGGTGCTGCCGAATTTTTCTGAAATGTAAGGGGTTTTGAAAGCCTAAGGGTTGAGTGATATTTTCTTACTTCGGGAATTCCGAGGACGAAATTCTTTTAACTAGGGGGGAATGTAACAAACTATATTTTTTAACGATAGGATATTCAAATAGTTAATGTAAATATCGAATCTATATTGAATTAAAGGGCCAAAATATGACTTTTCGCATATGGATAAATCATGACTCGAGACCATTTCCATTGAGTTCAAATCGACGTAGCAAATTAAAATGTGTATAAATGTCGTTACATTTGGAATCATGCAATCCATGTCCAAAACGGTATTGGGTAGCGTGAAATTACCTTCCTGGAGTGCTATCTCGAATAGCGATGAAATTTATATCATTGGGACCCAAAAACTAAGGTGATGTCTGTCGACGAGTTTCGTGGCAATCCAATGTATGGTATGATCGTACGAGCTCGAACGCATGATGATTTATTTGAGAAATCAAATAAAACTATATCTATTATTATATATACTTAACCTTACCCCAAATCAGAAATCCACTTTTCCCCTTTTTCATCTATTTTCAATTGCTCCTTCTCCAGAACAAATGAAAATAGCTATCACCTTCCAAAAATTAATTCGAGAGCTACGGGCCACTATTCGAGGTGAGATAAGATCCGTTGAACTCGTATGGAGGAGAGCTTCAAATCCATACTGACATTATCGTGTGCGGCTCTGTTTAGGGTGAATGGCCATATTTGGGTGTGGATCTAGGGTTGGGTCTTACCATCCTTTAAGGTGGAGATAGGCCAAAGGCAGTTTGCTATTGCATTTCCCTCGACGACACGCACCTCCCCATGCCAACGACCAAGCCTCCAAGTGCCCCCTGTAATTTGTGACAATGGCAGCCATATGGAGGAGCTTCGGGTCGCATTTCACTTCGAGAATCTGAGTTGGATGAGGCGGGGTCCATCGCGAAGTGCACGCAAAGTGTGACGCGAAGGAGTTGGCGGTTCATCGATTCGTTAAGAGATGGAGGAGAAATGAGGAGAAAGGTATGCACGGTGAAGTGGGTTGTCTGTGTGCATGATTCTTATGCATGTATAGGAGGTGTTTTGGATTGGGGAAGAAAGATTAAGGGGTAATTAAGGTAATTATTTTAGTTAATTAATCTATTTAATTCTTATTCCGTATTTAATCCATATCTCTTGCATATGAGGTCCAATCGAGACGCGGTTTTCACCATTGCACCCGTAGTGAGATTATCTACGATATGTTGCAGACTTGGACTGGATTCAGAAACTAGGAATTTATGATTTATGCGAGTGGGATTATAACTTTAAATTATATTTCAGGACAAATCCCTGAAATTTATATTGTGTTCTATTCGCATAGAATAGAGCTAGATAGCGATGATATTGATTTATAGCGTTATCATAAATTAATTATACTCTAAATTATCGTTATATTAGTGATAGAAATATTATTGTATATTTTATTACTAGTCGAAAATAAGAATATGACTTTGAAAAATAGGCTAAAGGGCTAAAAATGATTTATAACCTAATTTGTATTTTATAAAATAATGGATGATTTTTATAAAATAATAGAAAAGAGATTTGAATTTCATTTAAAGGATTTAATAAATAAAAGTAGTATTCGATAGTTAAACAATTGAATTGTTTATTTAAATATTATTATATGTATACAGAAAAATCCATATGTGTATATAATCAAGTTACGAGCAATCTTACATGGCCATAGCGACCATCGGGTGCGCTAAGTTGCATGAGAGAGTATAGGATCGAGTAATCGCTCCAGTGAAGCTCAAAATGTGATTTGTGAAGTTTTACGTGTTTGCGTATATGTGTGTACATATGAGTGCACGAGCGGGCGTATAGACAAACGTGTAAGCATCACGTGAGAAAAGAAGGTCGATTGTGATTGTTTTGGAGCGTTAGAGAAGGTCGGGTCGTTATATTCTCCCGTAGAACTCTAGACGTGCAAAAAGTGGATTTTGGTATCAAAATCGGTTTTCGTATACTTATGGAATCCCCTTCCAAAACATCAATAAATGAACCCCAATAGAAGTCTGATGGGGTAGAGTCTGGCTTTGGAAGCAAGGCGACTCATCAGGCGAAACGTCGAAAGAAATGGTACTCGAATTGTCGGCTGCAAAGGAGCTTTATCCTTGTCAAAGGTTCACTACTTAGGAATATCAAGTTTCAGTCGATTGATGTTGGATGGAAATGTAACTTCGGGTAATTTCTTCCCCATTCGAGCACGGTTCTTTTTGGTGTCTTGGCATGACTTGAGGGAAGCTTTGGGATACTCAAGAAGGCGGGACGTATGGCAAAGCTCGAGACTTGAATGTGAATGTTAAGTGATTCCTTTGGAATTAATAACGACTGGGCATGATGTAACGACCCGTAAATTTCAACTGTTTTAATAACGTAATTAGTTGAAATTTTGTGAAATTTTAAACGATAAAATTTCGAAATAAAAATTTAATATCTGGAATACGTCTAGTTAAACATAGCAACTGGTAAATTTTGGTTCGAAAATATGAAAGTTTATTTCGCGCGTAAATTTACTTCAATTTAATCAGTTAAAAAGCGATGAAAATAAAATGTTTCTGAAACCTAAATATTTTTACATAGAAAAATTCTAAACCATCTTCTGAGCAAGATGTCAGTTTGTCGTTTTTCCAAATTCGGACATCTTTGGCTCCATCGATCTTATTTTTCTACGTTTTCTTGCATTTTTCGCAAGTAGAAAATTCGAATTTTTATAGTTCAATCAAACCACTGATATTTGTATACCATTTTGATCACATCATCGTGCTGATCTCAGCGGTATATTCACTTCTATGTTTTGAAGTCCGGTACGCCGCAGAAACTGCGAAACGGTTCACTGTATCGGTACCCGTTTGTGACCGTTGGTTGTTGTGACTCTTCATTTTCACCTTACAATACAAACAGCTGTGAACATTTATATTTCTTAGATTCCCGGATTGACCATTTCTATTCCCAACATTGGACTTTTGTATTTCCAACATTTCAACATATTTTCTCGGTTCATTATTATTGTTTGTTCATATTTTGGTGCGTTCTTAAACTTGAAGAAAATATACAACAAATACAAAGTCTGTTCATTTTCATTTTGTTTCACCTTCTCTCTCTACTATCCACACAAGCTGCAGATCCACCCTTCCCTTCACTCTTCAACCTTGCATCCCGATCGACCTCTCCACGGCATCATCCTCAAACGTACAACCATCCACCGCGTTTCATCTCGCGCTACAGCCTCTTCGCCGCAACAACCCACAATAGCAGCCGATCCCCATCAAGCCAACACTTCCATCGATGTTTTCCTTCCACCACAAAACACCCTAGCTCGGCCAAGCTACCCAACCGACGCACCACCCTCTTCTCGCGCCATGCAGCCCACTCCAATGACCGGCACCTTCCCTTCCTTAGCCGAACCCAAGCACCGTTCCACCATCCGCCTACCTCCCCTTGTTCCATGCGACCCGCCTGCCGCCACCAACACTTTGTCCGCCTTTCCCTGGTCTTGGCTCTTTCGTTATTTTTAATGTAAGTATATATTTATGCGTTCGTATATAGCATCTGTTGTTAAATTTCATAAGTAATTTATATAGGTAATATAATATTCAACCTTTATATATATAAGTTTGTGTAATAGAATTTTCCCAATCTGTAGTGGTATAAACTTTGGCCTGTATACGTATTCATATATTAGTTCTCTATTCATGTTATCATACTAGTTAGAGGTGGTAGTATATTTAAATACAAGCCTGTAGTTTTTAATCTGCTATAAAAACCCAAACACTGCTTGCCCTTTGTTTTGCATTTCACTGTTTCCGTACAGGAGTATTCAAGGTTGGCTATACATTTTGGTTGAGTACTGATATTTGAAAAAATATAGATTTTTATATACAACGGTTTGTTTATGTCTAGGTCCATTTGGTTTACATATACATTATAAAGTATACTATATTTCAGTACTAACAGAAGTATTTATATATATATTTTGATGTTGATATTTGTAATCTATCGACAAACAAAAGTAAATGTATCAGTATACTCGGGTTTTCTTATAAAAATACTTTGTTTTAGAATATATATATATATATATATAGTATTCATGGTTGTAGATGCATACAAGTACTGCGTATATATGATGGACTTGGTTTTGAGCATAGGCTTACTTTGTTTAATAATATGTTATTTTCTATGTATTGTTTTAGCTTACAAATTCTTTCTCTACGTATTAAAGGTTGTATATATGCATATAGAACTGTTTTTTTTCTAAAGCATTGCCTGTTGCTGACGTGTTATGTAAGTGGGTATATATATTGAGTTAGATATTAATATATCGGGTAAAAAAAACAGTTTCGTATATTATAAAGTAAAATGGGTAGTGGGGTTTGCTGTTGTTACACATGTACAATAAAGTTCAAATTGTTTGCATGTGAGTCTTTGGGCCTGTGTGTTGTATATTAAGCTATATTAGTTATATATATGTTATCTCATTTCATAAGTTTGTATATAACTAAAGTTATACCGGTTGTGTAAAATTTTTGACTTTTTTTTGTATGCAAGTCGTATAATGTAAAAGTCATATTAATACATATATATAACTGTAAATGAATTAATTCAAAATTTATTATATATATATATTTGACTTTAACACATGAATTTATTTTAAAATAATGATTTCGAACTATATATATATTTAAGGTAATATATGACTTGATATATATGGTTATTTATAAAAGAATTTCACTGATACCAACTATCGATCTAGTCTTGATTTGACTTCGTCTATTCTTATCTATCAGCTTTGTCCGTCAAAATTCGTGCCAATCTTAACTTGCTTTGGGATGCTTATTTGGATCCGTAACTCAGCCCATTCTCGTCCATCTCTAACCTCGAAAGGTGAGCAATCACTCACGATTAATGTTCTTTTATTTATTAAATTTGATTTCAATTGAAACGACAATTGAAATATTGCTGCTGTTAGTTATTTATACTGTTATTTATGTTATCACCTGTATCAGTTCACCTGTGACATCTAACACCATTATCTGTTAATTATTTATGCGATGATAATACAGTTTGGCTATTAATTGATTGATTGTCGATGTTTGCATTGGTCGTTAAATTGTAAATGTATAAGTGATAAATAACATGCAACTGAATTTGACGGAGGATAGTTAACGATTTTAAAACTGGTTTATATGTTAAATTTGATTAGTTGAATATGACCCCTTTTAATTGTTAATTTAATTGACATGTAGAATAGTGATAATTACACTTTGAACCATTGAACGTATATTTGATTAATTGTTGTAGTACAAAATTGTAATTGAATGACAAGTGAAAAACCGTATAAATAATTAGTGTAATAATATTTAATCTACATGAAATGATAGTGTAGATTCTAGAAATAATTATATTAATTTGCACAAACAACAATGTGAATTAATACGATTATTTCGGGATTATTTGAATTGATTAATTGGATTGATATTGGTTGTTGTTATTGCATGTTTATTTACTTTGACACCATCCCAGTTATCACACTGCAAGTTCCCTTTGCTATGTTTTGATTTTGAATTGAATTGGAATCGGGTTGAAATGATAAACACCCAAATGAACTTGACTTAGGATAGAGAATTAAATAAAACCCGATTGGTCAATAATTTTATTTTAAAATAAAATAAATATTTTATTTGAATAAATAACATGGTTTTGAAATTTGAATTTTAATGAAAGGAAAATGTTAATATTTAAAAATCTGAAACAAAATATTAACAATGTAATTGATGAAAGAATGTTGTTTAATTTGAGAAATGATTGAATTAAGTTTGAAATTATAATTAAGTTTGAAATTATTAAACTTTGAAATGATTTAATAATTAAGTTTGAAATTATTAAACTTTGAAATTATTTAATAATTAAGTTTTGAATTATTTAATAATTAAATAAGATTGAATGATTTAATGATCAAATTGAATTGAATTCTTTAATAAGAGAAATTGAACTTTTGAATAAGTGAATTTACTTTGTAAATAATAGAAATTGAGTTTCCTTTATTAATTAAGTTTTGGAATATTATTTAAGTAAGTAAATAAGTGAAATTGAATTTCTTTAACAAGAAATAAAATGTGATATTTTTGAAATTAATGTAAGACTTGTAATTTAAAGAATTTGATTTGATGAATTTAATTTAATTCAATTTGTAAGTTTTGATATAATGAAGTTGAATTTAAATAATGGATTTAATGAATTTGAAATTTAATAGAAATTATTTGAATGGCAAATTTACTTAATGAATGTTGAATGAAATCGATAAATGAATTTAAATTGATTTAAATGTTAAATTAAATTAATTTAAATGATTTCGTAATGAAACTTATATACGAACTTGAATCAATATTTGAATTGTTTAAATAGAAATTGAAATTGGTATTATAAGATTTTGAAATGGTAATTCGGAAGTTTTGAAACGTAAATTATGGAAATTGTTTAGAAAGACAATTGAAATGTTGGTTTGCAAATTCTAATTGAATTGAAATTGATTTGGTTTTGAAATATATTAAATGACCAATCGGTGTAATAATTACGGAAGTTATTAAAGAGACCGGAATCGGTTATGGACATACTCTCTGTCTAAACCGAAAACCACTTTAATAACTATACGCGGAGTGATGATCTAGAATGAAGTGGTTGGAATGATGTTCGTGATGACTGAAGAAAGTGAACGATAATGGATAGCCTTGACACTTGTGTCAAATTGGAAATGACTAAAACAGGAGCCGTGCCGGGCCAATGGAGGTCAGCTACCTCAAGTGAACACACTTCTTCGAACTACTCATTACTTGTTGTCGATTGGTGCACCCTTGATTTGGGAGTGTTGTTTCACGGTGTTGCGATCGCTGCGGCGATGCGTTCTCACCAGTCCGGATCAGGCAAACGGTAGTATCACTACCTTGGGTATTGCCTCATGTGCCTTGTCATACTTGTATCCCTATTCGCGACCACTACGAATTTGTTTTGTGTTATACCTATGGAGTACTCCCTGATAGCCCACTAGTTTACGGTGGAGTTTACAGTGCTGTATAGACTATGACGCTTATAAAAATGTGTTAAGGGGGATAATGGTAACGCCTTAACACTATTTTGATACCTTATATTACTGATAGTCATTATCTACTTATCGTACACTACTACATAGTAGATAGTTTAACGGATCCTTAAAGGATGGTTATTCCAAACATCCTTTGAGTTACTTGTATTTCAATTGCTATTTCACTTGAGTTGGATTTATTGATATAAGAATGTTAATCCTGACTCGAGTGTCTTGTGTTTTTGCTTTACGCTCGGGTCAGACTGAGTGTACCAGTATTCGAGACTCACCTTTGAAGTTGGAGCTTTGCTTGAAGATCCAGCCATCTATCCTGCTTTCAGTATTCGATGATTCCAGTGATGTATTCTGATTTGTATCTGATGTATTGTATTACTCTTCCGTTGTATCTGGTTTAACTCTGATGTAACTTATACATTTATATAGTAGCTTTATGAACTACTATCTCTTTTATTTCCGCTGCATTTATTACTCTGTGTCTGTGATTATTTATTTACTGTATATGTTTAGTTTTGCCTAATTTAAATTAACAACACGGTATTTTGAGCAATTCAACTCCGGCATGAGTGTCTACCTATACACTTATAATGGATGCGAATGGTCCAAAATACCGGGTCGTTACAGTTGGTATCAGAGCTTTGGTAGCTCTAGGCAAAACTTAGCATATTGGGTAAAAGTATTTACAGAATCACTCTCATTCGAGTTTCAATCTCTTCCTTTTGACTCGATTCCTTTGAACTTTGGAACGTTCCCTGCGGTTCCAAATTTCATTCGTGTCCCTCATTATTCGTCTCTTTCAATTCTAGAGTACCCAATAACTCCACTTCGAATGATCTCTATAATAACTTGGCAGTCTCGCCAATCTTCGAATGATTTGTAAAGGGGTGAAACTCCTTTACAATAGGCATTGATTTACCGGAGATTTCTGTATCCTCGGTTTACGATGCTATCTATCTCCTGCTATACCTGAATTCTATTTCTTGAGATCGAATGTCGATTTACCTCGGAATTCTACACCGATCTTATTTTTGAAGTCACGGTCGACCCGGTTATGGCTGCCCGCGATTTAAATAAACTTATCCATTGCCTTATTTTGATATTTAATTATCTCGTCTTTGTTTCAAACCTATCTTCGAATCGAAATTCTCTTTAATTTGAGTCTATAAAAAAATTTGAATCCCTATCCTTGATTTGAAATCCATTATTGTATTGTTAAGTGAGGAAGTGTGTTTGTAAATTAATTTTAAAATGTTTTTATATTGTGTTGTTTGAGTTGTTGATGTTGATTTGGGTTTTCGATCGATTCGTCTGATCAGCGCTATCGATAGGATTTCCAAAACACTTGAACATAACAAACTGACACAATATCGTTTTCAAATTTGATAAATAAAATAAAAGTTTTGTATGATTATCTTATATATAAATATAAGTTTTTTGAAATTAAATTGTTAATGAATTTGTTGTCTGAAATAATAATATTTGATTTTCATTTATTGTTTTGTAAACCATTGACTATTGCATAATATAAATAAATGAATTTATAAACTTGGTTATAAATTGATTGGAATTTGAAATGAATTTAATTCAGAAATTTGAGAATTTATTAGTTTCCGGTGATTTCGAACTTTGGTTTTTAAAATTTTAAAGTATATATTATTGAATGTTTTCGAATAGAAATCGTTTTCAAAGAATTTTTAAAATGTTGAAATCAGTGCTCTTCTCTTTGTCGCTGGAAAATAATTTCGGTGATGGCGGCCGCATCATCGACATTCATTTTCGAGTTTTGAAATGGAGATACTATTCTGTAGCCTTGCTACGGTTTTGTTTTGAAAAATATATTGATTTGAATTTCTTCAGTATAATTTGATTTATACATATAGGTATCTTATTTTAAATTTTAATTTGATTTGGTATAAATATACTATATATATCTCTAAATTGTTTAAAGTTAATCGGAAATCTAATTCTTAAATTTTGTTAAAGGATGATTTTAATTATAAATAAAACCAAAATTTGGAATAAATATTTAAACTTGAATAATTGAATTGGGAAAATTTTATTTGTATATTGTTCAACTGCATTCTAATACAACTTACCTAAATCATTCAGAAGTTGAATATGTAATTGGATAATATATAAGATAAATTGGATTTATAAATAAAATTTGATTGTTTATAATAAATGTTATACACTAAATTTTGATTATAAAGATGTTAATAGAGCTAGATAGGATAATAAGTAAACTCAGTTAATAATGAAATAAATGTGTTTTGAAAGAATTAATAAATTGAAATTTGATCAACATATGAAAATACCTTGAATTTAAAAGAAATTAATAGATGTAAATTAATTCAAATTGAAACTTTTATGTTTTAAATTAATTTATATGGGTTAAATATATGTGAGTAGATATATTAAGTAGAATAAATTTAACAGTAATTTGGAATAAAGAAAAATTTAAAATTGTTGAAGAAAATATGATTATAATAAAAGACCATTCAAATGTATGGTTTTAGAAATTGTAAATTGAAGAAAATGGGATAATAAGATAATGAATTTAGAAATAGTTGAGATTGATTTTAGTGAAATCAAATGGATTAAATCAATTATTGAATATCAATTAATTTAAATTTGAATTTATATGGTTTAAATTAATTGTTATTTTGTATTTCAAATCTGTTTTTCTTTCTGGTTGTTTCTATTCTCCTACCTCGTTCCTTTTCGGGGACGAAAAGTTTTGAGTGGGGGGGAATGTAACGACCCGTAAATTTCAACTGTTTTAATAACGTAATTAGTTGAAATTTTATGAAATTTTAAACGATAAAATTTCGAAATAAAAATTTAATATCTGGAATACGTCTAGTTAAACATAGCAACTGGTAAATTTTCGTTCGAAAATATGAAAGTTTATTTCGCGCGTAAATTTACTTCAATTTAATCAGTTAAAAAGCGATGAAAATAAAATGTTTCCGAAACCTAAATATTTTTACATAGAAAAATTCTAAACCATCTTCTGAGCAAGATGTCAGTTTGTCGTTTTTCCAAATTCGGACATCTTTGGCTCCGTCGATCTTATTTTTCTACGTTTTCTTGCATTTTTCGCAAGTAGAAAATTCGAATTTTTATAATTCAATCAAACCACTGATATTTGTATACCATTTTGATCGCATCATCGTGCTGATCTCAGCGGTATATTCACTTCTATGTTTTGAAGTCCGGTACGCCGCAGAAACTGCGAAACGGTTCACTGTATCGGTACCCGTTTGTGACCGTTGGTTGTTGTGACTCTTCATTTTCACCTTACAATACAAACAGCTGTGAACATTTATATTTCTTAGATTCTCGGATTGACCATTTCTATTCCCAACATTGGACTTTTGTATTTCCAACATTTCAACAAATTTTCTCGGTTCATTATTATTGTTTGTTCATATTTTGGTGCGTTCTTAAACTTGAAGAAAATATACAACAAATACAAAGTCTGTTCATTTTCATTTTGTTTCACCTTCTCTCTCTACTGTCCACACAAGCTGCAGATCCACCCTTCCCTTCACTCTTCAACCTTGCATCCCGATCGACCTCTCCACGGCATCATCCTCAAACGTACAACCATCCTTCGCGTTTCATCTCGCGCTACAGCCTCTTCTCCGCAACAACCCACAATAGCAGCCGATCCCCATCAAGCCAACACTTCCATCGATGTTTTCCTTCCACCACAAAACACCCTAGCTCGGCCAAGCTACCCAACCGACGCACCACCCTCTTCTCGCGCCATGCAGCCCACTCCAATGACTGGCACCTTCCCTTCCTTAGCCGAACCCAAGCACCGTTCCACCATCCGCCTACCTCCCCTTGTTCCATGCGACCCGCCTACCGCCACCAACACTTTGTCCGCCTTTCCCTGGTCTTGGCTCTTTCGTTATTTTTAATGTAAGTATATATTTATGCGTTCGTATATAGCATCTGTTGTTAAATTTCATAAGTTTATAATTTATATAGGTAATATAATATTCAACCTTTATATATATAAGTTTGTGTAATAGAATTTTCCCAATCTGTAGTGGTATAAACTTTGGCCTGTATACGTATTCATATATTAGTTCTCTATTCATGTTATCATACTAGTTAGAGGTGGTAGTATATTTAAATACAAGCCTGTAGTTTTTAATCTGCTATAAAAACCCAAACACTGCTTGCCCTTTGTTTTGCATTTCACTGTTTTCGTACAGGAGTATTCAAGGTTGGCTATACATTTTGGTTGAGTACTGATATTTGAAAAAATATAGATTTTTATATACAACGGTTTGTTTATGTCTAGGTCCATTTGGTTTACATATACATTATAAAGTATACTATATTTCAGTACTAACAGAAGTATTTATATATATATTTTGATGTTGATATTTGTAATCTATCGGCAAACAAAAGTAAATGTATCAGTATACTCGGGTTTTCTTATACAAATACTTTGTTTTAGAATATATATATATATATATATATATATAGTATTCATGGTTGTAGATGCATAAAAGTACTGCGTATATATGATGACTTGGTTTTGAGCATAGGCTTACTTTGTTTAATAATATGTTATTTTCTATGTATTGTTTTAGCTTGCAAGTTCTTTCTCTACGTATTAAAGGTTGTATATATGCATATAGAACTGTTTTTTTCTAAAGCATTGCCTGTTGCTAACGTGTTATGTAAGTGGGTATATATATTGAGTTAGATATTAATATATGGGGTTAAAAAAACAGTTTCTATTATAAAGTAAAATGGGTAGTGGGGTTTGCTGTTGTTACACATGTACAATAAAGTTCAAATTGTTTGCATGTGAGTCTTTGGGCCTGTGTGTTGTATATTAAGCTATATTAGTTATATATATGTTATCTCATTTCATAAGTTTGTATATAACTAAAGTTATACCGGTTGTGTAAAATTTTTGACTTTTTTTTTGTATGCAAGTCGTATAATGTAAAAGTCATATTAATACATATATATAACTATAAATGAATTAATTCAAAATTTATTATATATATATATTTGACTTTAACACATGAATTTTATTTAAAATAATGATTTCGAACTATATATATATTTAAGGTAATATATGACTTGATATATATGGTTATTTATAAAAGAATTTCACTGATACCAACTATCGATCTAGTCTCGATTTGACTCCGTCTATTCTTATCTATCAGCTTTTTCCGTCAAAATTCGTGCCAATCTTAACTTGCTTTGGGATGCTTATTTGGATCCGTAACTCAGCCCATTCTCGTCCATCTCTAACCTCGAAAGGTGAGCAATCACTCACGATTAATGTTCTTTTATTTATTAAATTTGATTTCAATTGAAACGACAATTGAAATATTGTTGCTGTTAGTTATTTATACTGTTATTTATGTTATTACCTGTATCAGTTCACCTGTGACATCTGACACCATTATCTGTTAATTATTTATGCGATGATAATACAGTTTGGCTATTAATTGATTGATTGTCGATGTTTGCATTGGTCGTTAAATTGTAAATGTATAAGTGATAAATAACATGCAACTGAATTTGACGGAGGATAGTTAACTATTTTAAAACTGATTTATATGTTAAATTTTATTAGTTGAATATGAGCCCTTTTAATTGTTAATTTAATTGACATGTAGAATAGTGATAATTACACTTTGAACCATTGAACGTATATTTGATTAATTGTTGTAGTATAAAATTGTAATTGAATGACAAGTGAAAAACCGTATAAATAATTAGTGTAATAATATTTAATCTACATGAAATGATAGTGTAGATTCTAGAAATAATTATATTAATTTGCACAAACAACAATGTGAATTAATACCACTACGCCATAAATGGCCTACTGCAACACAAAAAAAATGTTGGCTCAGGCCCGAAAAATGTTGCCATAGGTCTATGGCAACACTTTTAGGGTGATGCAATTTTTGCCGTTGCCTTAGACCTCAAAGGCAACATTTTGACTATCTAAGGCAACATAAGTAATATTGTTGCAATAGAACCCTATTTGGGTCTATGGCAACACCCATAGGTATCTGTAGCAACATTCCAAAATGTTTCTATAGATATGAACTTTTTGAATTTGTGGGGCCCACAATGTAGAGCATATTTGATTTTTTAATAAAAATAAATATTTATTTAATAAAATGCTATTGCACAGAATTTGATATTTAAACAGTAATTTATTTAAATAAATATTTTATTTCAACATTTGAAATAGTACAAATTCCTGACTCCACTATTTTACAATTCAATGATATATAACACTGATATTCACATATACAGATATTCCTCACTACATCACTCAGTTCACTCATTACATATGCACTTTCAATTTATACAGACACCGACACTGACAAATATATGCCGAGCCGAAGGCGAGCCGAGTGCCGAGCCGAAGGCGAGCCGAGTGCCGAGCCGAAGGCGAGCCGAGAAGCGGGTCCGGGCGCAGCGCCGGCGGGGGTCCGGGGCACCGCCCGATTCATCCGATTTCGGAAGGTCGAGCCTTCTTTGAAACGACGTAAAATGATGCACAAATGAATCAGCATGCACAAGTCCTATATGCACTGCTCCCTTGACTATAACTATGCCGAATAAAGGCAGCAAAATATAACGAACAGCTAGAACTCCAAATATGAGCGATAAGCAAAGGTTTGATCCCCTTAAACCTGAAAATCATATTATTAAAAACATAATTTTTATCACATCATTTTCTATAAAAAAGAAACATTGCTTGACTAATAAAAACTTCACCTTTGATAGGGTTTCCTCCCATTATCAGAGTGGTAGCAGGAATTGCTCCATCACTGCATTGAATAATTTGGAAAATAATCAACACCAGCTAAGTAGAAAATGCCTTAATAATGAAGCAGAGTCTTGAATTACACGAACAAGAGCACCTTCACCAATCAATGTGTTTCTGATTTGAGCACTGCCTTCATACATCACCATTCAACACTTCCTTCATCCCACCTGAAACTACCCAAACCCTCAAACCACCTCACAGCATTCACGACACCTACATTCACGGTCTACCACCACAACAGCCTTCACTCTGTCTACATCGACCATCTTCTCAGCAATCCCGACCACCAATTCAAAAAAAACAAAAAAAACACAAAAAATCCAAACGACCTGAACCAGACTCCATTAGCGACTTCATTCAAACCACAAATCATCAAGCCACAAATCGCTGATTGCATTCGCGACCAGACCCAATTCACGATCTCCAAATCTGAAACCACCTTCGTGCCCCCTCTAATTCCAGAAACTCTTAAACCGCAACCTCAAATTCTTCGAACCCTAAACCTTAAATCACCTAAGTCGCCTGAATCAAACAATTTTATTTTGATTGAGAATTTTGTCTGGGTGCGAACAAGTTTGGATTGAGTGTTTTTTATTTTGATTTGAGAAATACACGTTCTTTTCGCGATTTGAGAAATTGGGCGGCAGAAGAAGAGGGTGTTGAAAGAGGAGAGGGCTACAGATTCCATGATTTGAACGGTGATGTTTGTGATTCAAATCGATGAACACAGTGCGAGTAATCAATTTAGGATTTTCGAAATTCCATTGAAGTATTCTATTTGCTTTTTGATTTGAGAAATGAAAACCGAAAGGGATCTAATGGAGTTCAGGCGGGAAAACGAAAATTTGGGGAAAATTGTAGCGGCGATCCATTTTTACAATCAGATTAAATATAGACCGTTGGATCGTTTTCACGCGGATTACTAATTTTATTAATTTTTTAATTTGAATACATCTATAGCAACACTTTATAAAAATGTTGCATCGTGTTACACTTGTTTAGCTAGAGCAACACATTTTTATGGCTAAGGTAACACCAAAAATACAACGTTGCAGTAGGACCAAAATTTTATATCTATCGCAACATTTTAGCTGGCAACACCTTGCAAAAATGTTGCAGAAGGTCATTTATGGCGTAGTGTACGATTATTTTGGGATTATTTGAATTGATTAATTGGATTGATATTGGTTGTTGTTATTGCCTGTTTATTTACTTTGACACCATCCCAGTTATCACACTGCAAGTTCCCTTTGCTATGTTTTGATTTTGAATTGAATTGGAATCGGGTTGAAATGATAAACACCCAAATGAACTTGACTTAGGATAGAGAATTAAATAAAACCCGATTGGTCAATAATTTGATTTTAAAATAAAATAAAGATTTTATTTGAATAAATAACATGGTTTTGAAATTTGAATTTTAATGAAAGGAAAATGTTAATATTTAAAAATCTGAAACAAAATATTAACAATGTAATTGATGAAAGAATGTTGTTTAATTTGAGAAATGATTGAATTAAGTTTGAAATTATTAAACTTTGAAATGATTTAATAATTAAGTTTGAAATTATAATTAAGTTTGAAATTATTAAACTTTGAAATTATTTAATAATTAAGTTTATTTAATAATTAAATAAGATTGAATGATTTAATGATCAAATTGAATTGAATTCTTTAATAAGAGAAATTGAACTTTTGAATAAGTGAATTTACTTTGTAAATAATTGAAATTGAGTTTCCTTTATTAATTAAGTTTTGGAAAATTATTTAAGTAAGTAAATAAGTGAAATTGAATTTCTTTAACAAGAAATAAAATGTGATATTTTTGAAATTAATGTAAGACTTGTAATTTAAAGAATTTGATTTGATGAATTTAATTTAATTCAATTTGTAATTTTTGATATAATGAAGTTGAATTTAAATAATGGATTTAATGAATTTGAAATTTAATAGAAATTATTTGAATGGCAAATTTACTTAATGAATGTTGAATGAAATCGATAAATGAATTTAAATTGATTTAAATGTTAAATTAAATTAATTTAAATGATTTCGGAATGAAACTTATATACGAACTTGAATCAATATTTGAATTATTTAAATAGAAATTGAAATTGGTATTATAAGATTTTGAAATGGTAATTCGGAAGTTTTGAAACGTAAATTATGGAAATTGTTTAGAAAGACAATTGAAATGTTGGTTTGCAAATTCTAATTGAATTGAAATTGATTTGGTTTTGAAATATGTTAAATGACCAATCGGTGTAATAATTACGGAAGTTATTAAAGAGACTGGAATCGGTTATGGACATACTCTCTGTCTAAACCGAAAACCACTTTAATAACTATACGCGGAGTGATGATCCAGAATGAAGTGGTTGGAATGATGTTCGTGATGACTGAAGAAAGTGAACGATAATGGATAGCCTTGACACTTGTGTCAAATTGGAAATGACTAAAACAGGAGCCGTGCCGGGCCAATGGAGGTCAGCTACCTCAAGTGAACACACTTCTTCGAACTACTCATTACTTGTTGTCGATTGGTGCACCCTTGATTTTGGGAGTGTTGTTTCACGGTGTTGCGATCGCTGCGGCGATGCGTTCTCACCAGTCCGGATCAGGCAAACGGTAGTATCACTACCTTGGGTATTGCCTCATGTGCCTTGTCATACTTGTATCCCTATTCGCTACCACTACGAATTTGTTTTGTGTTATACCTATGGAGTACTCCATGATAGCCCACTAGTTTACGGTGGAGTTTACAGTGCTGTATAGACTATGACGCTTATAAAAATGTGTTAAGGGGGATAATGGTAACGCCTTAACACTATTTTGATACCTTATATTACTGATAGTCATTATCTACTTATCGTACACTACTACATAGTAGATAGTTTAACGGATCCTTAAAGGATGGTTATTCCAAACATCCTTTGAGTTACTTGTATTTCGATTGCTATTTCACTTGAGTTGGATTTATTGATATAAGAATGTTAATCCTGACTCGAGTGTCTTGTGTTTTTGCTTTACGCTCGGGTCAGACTGAGTGTACTAGTATTCGAGACTCACCTTTGAAGTTGGAGCTTTTCTTGAAGATCCAGCCATCTATCCTTCTTTCAGTATTCGATGATTCCAGTGATGTATTCTGATTTGTATCTGATGTATTGTATTACTCTTCCGTTGTATCTGGTTTAACTCTGATGTAACTTATACATTTATATAGTAGCTTCATGAACTACTATCTCTTTTAGTTCTGCTGCATTTATTACTCTGTGTCTGTGATCTGTGATTATTTATTTACTGTATATGTTCAGTTTTGCCTAATTTAAATTAACAACGCGGTATTTTGAGCAATTCAACTCCGGCATGAGTGTCTACCTATACACTTATAATGGATGCGAATGGTCCAAAATACCGGGTCGTTACACATGAGGTCGGTACGGCGATTGGTCACACGATCAAGTCCGACAAGCATGTATGATCGAATGGAGTAGATTCGCACCTTCGGGAGTAGACCTTGGGGTATGTATAGTTAGATAAATTGTATCGTTCTTATATTAGTGACTGTGCACAATATTGATCTTGTACTAGTGATCATGCATCGTATTGACCTTATATTAGTGGTCATTCCTATTATTAGATCTTGATAGATGTCTGGGTATGGTATTATGCTGGCTTTATTTATTATGGGATCGTGGTAGATGTATGGGTATGGTAGTGGGATGGGCTCTATTTGTTATGGGATTGTGGTAGATGTTTGGGTACATTAGTGGGCTGACTCTACTTATTATTTGATCGAGATAGATGTCTGGGTATGTTAGTGTCAAAGTCTATTTATTATTGGATCCTAATAAATGTCTGGGTATGTTAGTTTGCTAACTCTATTTATTATGGGATCATACTAGATGTCTGGGTGTGTTAGTTTGCTGACTCTACTCATTATAAGATCATGATAGATGTCTGGGTACATTAGTGTGCTAACTCTATTTATTATTGGATCGCGACAAATTTCTGGGTACGTTAGTAATGACGGTATTGATTTGTATTCCTTAGTTATCCTCCATTATTACATTGTGCATGTTATTAGTTGGCTATTGTTGCATTTGCTATTATTTTGTACTTCACGATAAACTTATATTATGATCACCCTACTTTTGGAAGTTGGGTTACTTTTATCATAGTATGATTGTTATGTTTCAGTCACATTACATTAGTTGTGTTGGCTCATTGATTACTGGAGAAGAGCAAGTTATGATATGATTTTCAATCTTTTGGATAGGTTTACTTTACTTGTTTACGGACAGTTTGGATTACCCCTGAGCCACGATTGTGGAGAGGACCGATTGTGCCTTAGTTGTTCATATTTATGTATATAGTTTTAATATATAGTAATTTAAGATAGTTCGCCTCACACTAGGCTTTATGTCTGATCCACCTTTTGTCTTTGTCTGCATATGTCATGACAACTCTTGGGTACACGATTGAGAAGTTTGGGAGTCAGGGGATTCGCTTTTAGGATAGCTGGAGCATTCTATGGAGACGAAGTCGATACTTCATGTATATACTTGATATTGTAGTGGTACATGATAGATGTTATTTATAGTGAGACTTATTGTATCAAATGTATTCTGATTTTCTATATTTATATTCATCAGTTTCTTTTTCTAGTGCAATCTCTTATATTATTATAATCATGTTTTATTCATGTATATTCAGCATATTATATATTATCATATCGTTGTGAGATTTTATTGATATGCCTTAGTATAATTTGTGATCTAAACTTTTCTTTCTCCACGATCTATATTTTTTGGTATTCGAAAGTCATACATTTTCATTTGGTGCTGACTTTAGAGTATTACGAAGGGCGGGTTGTTACTGTTTGAGTGTTGAAAGATCATTGGCCTCTTTGATGGCCAATACTTTTTTTTTCTCACTCATCTATTAATGAGTTAAGTATTTTTGATACTATATCAAAATCGATAAAATATTTCTCCTAATGCGATTATAGCATAAGTAATATCTCGAAACCAAGAACACATGTTAGCAATGGTTTCACTCGGTTTCATTCTAAAGTTTTGAAATTGATTCTTTAGCATGGAAATCTTGCTTTGGTTAACCGTATTTCTACCCTTATGTGTAACTTATAGAGTACGTCATATATCATATGTGGTTTTACATACATTGGCTCTATTAAATTCATTTTTAGCTAATGAGCAAAATAATATGTTCATAGCTTTAGCATTGTTATTAGCATCAATTTTTTGAGTATTCGACCATGTGTTATAGTCAGTGGTAGGTATAATATATTCTATTTGAGTAACATATCATATTTCAAATCCATTTTCTTGCATATATATTCACATCCTAGTTGACTAGTATGCATAGTTTGAACCAATGAAAAGTGGTGGTCATGCAATAGATTGACCTTTAGCAAATATAGTAATTTTGTCATCCATATTACTTCAAATATCAGCAACTTTGTAATGGTTTAGTGAAGACCCTGCTTTTATATCGAATGAAAGTCTATAGGATCTAGTGTAATATGAATTATACAGACACACACACATATACACACACACACGATCACACCAGGATTTTTATACAGGTTTGGACCCCCCATCCAATATGTAGTCCCTAAGCCCCTACTAGAAATTTCACTAGCAACAATCCTTACTTCATCTAGAGGAATAGGTTTGCAACTGCCTGAACATCTGACCAGGACTTCACTTTAAAGAAATAGCTTTCCTTCATGACTTCAAAGCGTTCTCAACAACAAAAATAAGCCACATTAGAGTACACCCTTCCTATAATATACTTTGGTGATTTGTGAATTGAACGTGCAAAGGTATTGGAGGCAGAGAATAGTTTTAAAGTACTTTTGATTTCAAAAGAATAATAGAAAGATTAAGAATTTGAGAGCAAGGGGTAAAAAATCAATAAGTGAATCTGGTTTATATATATAGTAGTGAAAAGTGCTAAAAGATACGATTGCTCAATAAATCATATCTTTTAATCAAGGAATATAACCTTCTAGAAAATAGATATCCACTCAAAAATATAGTTGTTTATACATTTTATGACGTCTAAGTAGAATGGTCAAATGTCTGACTTTATTATATAAAAAATATTTCAAAACATAGTCTGATGTCTGAATGATGGGGGTTGGAAGTCTGAACATATTCCAGAAAGGAATGCATTAATTTTTGACCTAGTTTAGATGTCTGGCCTTTGGGATCAGATGTCTGGCCTATGTATATTAAAAACCATTTAGTTGAAGGTCAGACGTTTAGTTAAATAGCTTAGATGTTTAGCCAATTTCTAGAGAAGAACAAGTTGAATTAATACTCGGCTCGAATGCCTTATTGGGTAGATCAGACATTTGATACCCTCATCAGACGTTTGGTGTAACCAATTAGATGTCTTAATGGCTTCAGGAAATAAAATTTTAATACCTCAGATGTTTGGAAAAATAAATCAGATGTCTGACATTTTACAAGGTCAAAACTTGAAACTTTTTAGGATAATTTTAATTTATTCAAACATTTGAGAAATTAACTCAGATGTCCGACTCCTGACAAAACTTAAAATAATTTTGAGTTAGAAATTTTTAGTTTTGATCGTATATAAAATATTTTAAAGGGCATGTAAATCATCAAAGAACATTGTACAATTTTTTTAGAGTTGGTACTACGATGATTCTTGATAGTTGATTTTCATTGCTTGATCATAGCAGCTAGTCGTCTTTTATTTTGAAATTTCCTATAAAAGAATATTATTGTATGATACTTATAGGAATATATAGTTTTGTCATCAAAACTCAAAAAAGGCTTGTTTCAACATATTGATCATGGATGCTGGGGGCACCTAGGGATTATGTACTGATAAATATTGGATAACTATATAATGACTCACTGAATAGTTTCTGTTGTTTAATATAACTAAAGTCAAATAGAAAATATCGATGTGACAATATTATACATTTCTTTCGATTTGAGAATACGGTTGAACTTCAATGTAGACACTCCACTTTGATAATAGTTAAATCGTGGCATAGCGTCCATCGAATGACTCTAACTGGGTCTAAGTTGGAACATTGAAAGTTAAACACTATTAAGTAGAGAATTCGCCTCGTCGGTTATATGAGGTTAGTATCACGATCAACTGAAGTCAACTCAAAGTCTCTGATCAGAGAAGTTCGATTAATAATAACTGTTATTGTTGAACCAAGGATTTTGTGTTTGGACCATACAAGTTGAATGTCGACAATATTAGAATTTTGACCAATACAAAATTCCATAAGTCCTAACGTGATATAGTTTTTTGTATCGAAAATGGGCACAACACTCTTCGAAAGTTTTTGAAGAGATAAAAGTGAAGAAAGAAAATTAAAACTGAGTATTATCTAACAAAACTCCAAATAACAGAAGGTAAATTGCACAGAAGACAACAATTTAGAGTGGTTCGGCGTTTCGCCTACGTCCACTATGAAGTTTGATGATTTTATTGCTCGATACTTGAAGATTACAATTTCTTATAATGTAGTACAACTGATTTTATGAGCTAAGTCTGAATCTAAGGCAGCAGTGGTGATTCTGAGTAAATCTGGCAGAGTCTGGGCGCTCTTTAGCTCTCAAAATTGTCTGACCCCTTTTCTGAATGACTAAGGGCTCTATTTATAGGTGTAGGAGGCTGATATTTCGTCTAAATTTCGGGAGACTAATTCTGGCACGTGACGGGGCCCACACACCCGTCTTCAAGAAATCTGGGCCCACTTTAGGATCGATTCGAAGTCCATTCGAATTGATCAAGAAATTGTCCAATCGTGCTGAAATTTGGTGTGGACATTCTTCAACATGTGTGCAAGCTTCTATGAAAATTTCATGGCATTTGGACTTGTAGATCTCGAGATATTGTCGATTCGAATTGGTGTTTCCTGTACTACTTGCCTCATTCGAATCGATCCGTTCGAATCGATTGCTCTGAATCGATGGCGGAGCTTGCTTCTGTGATGACGTGGAGCGCGAGCTTCGCATCGATCCGCCTTTTTTGCCAGTTTGATCGAGTCGTCCCGGAGACTTCGCCGCTTTGACTCGATGGGTTCGAAGGCTTCATTCCCAGATGGATTCGAACAAAAGTTTCATTGTATCGATTGTGACGTGCTATGGTCGATCGATACGAAACTATTGTAGTAGGATGGATTCGAACATACTGTTTCCCCTGGATTCGAAGTGAAGTGATCTGGTGGATTCGACTGTACCTTATGCTGATGGATACGAATAGATTTGTCCAGATGGATACGAAATGGGTGATGGTTAAGGACTGGATCGAGTCGAATCATGTCTCAATGATGGATGCGAATACGAAGCACGTGAATAGCTCGGCCTGTGATCGATTCGAACTTGATGGGTTCAAACAGATGGATTCGAACATACTGTTTTTTCTAACTTGTGTGGATCATAATTTGAGCATGCGAACTCGGATCGACTTGAAACTTGGAACGTTGGCTTCCCTGGCTTTGCTTGTTATGTCTTGCTAATCGTGGCTCGATCCGGACTCGGACAAAATTCACCGATATCCATGACGAGTGACTCCGGGTTCTTAGTCAGTCTCTTGATATCTTGGCCTTGCCAAAAGGCGGGATAACATTTGCCCCCCAAAGTACGTCTTGTGTAAACATGACGTGCTTTGAAAAGCTGTAGTCTTTCATGCTGAATATTTCTGTTCAACTGGTTGCTTGACGGTCATCTTTTAGTCGCCTTGTTGTAATCTTCTTTTAAACAAATGTTCCACCAGCGTGCTTTGCTTTGATAGACATAAGAATCTTTGATGGATATGAAATCCTGACTCGTATCAATCAGTTCTTGTTGCTGTGGGTCAAGTATTGATGGATTCGAACCGATGGTTTCGAATCGATGGGTGGTTTCAATCCAGGTGGGCGTAGGCGTTGGTTTCGTCTTGGTCAAATGCTCAGGTTGATGGATTCGAATAGGGCAACTCGAATCGATGCAGTCGAACAATCTCTGGATCTATTTAACATTCTTCTTCGAATCGGTTTGGTGGAGTCGAAGAGATGGATTCGAAACGCAGCTCTATGCAGGCATCTGCCTCCATTCGAATCGATCTTGGTTCTCTAGTCCATGGATTCAAATCGAATGCTTCGAATCGTCCATTAGTTCCACCGGCTACTACCGGTTTCATCTACTAGGATACGAATCGCCATAGAGTTTCTATAAATACCGGGACGCCATTCACTTTTCACTTTTTTACCTTTGCCTTCGTCTTCGTATCGCCCCAAAGACCAAGAAAGAAAACTGTTCTTCGCCTTCGAATCGAATCACCTCCTCCGATTCCTTAGATCAGTTATCAAAATCAGGTAACGGGACATCTAATCCATGTTGTAGTGATGAAATTCGAGATCAATTACAAATCTCCTTACACACGCAATCGATCCCAAAGTGTTTGTAAGATATTAGTCATACGTTCGTATCGATCGATTAAGGAAAAGGTTTTCTCCGTATCGATCTGGAGTTGATGAAATCTTGTATCGATCCGCAGTTGAGAGAATATCATGTGGAGGGATGAAACGATTTTGTATCGATGGGTAGTGGCTGGAGTTCGTGTCGATCGATATGTAATTGACTTCGACGATCGATTCGAAGTGGGTTACTTGCAATCGATACGAAATGGGCATCATAAGTTAATTTGGAGTCGCCAACGTCGATCGATATGAAACCAATGTCTATGATCGATGCAGGATTCGTTCTCTTGATCAATACGAAACACATCGACTCGAAGGATCGATACAAAATGATCGAATCGAACCCGATCGATACGAGATGTATCGATTCGAACCTGACCGGTACAAAAATGGCCCCACTTGATCGATACGAGCAGTTGCATTCTGGACTGTTATGACTTGTACCTCCAGCGATCGATCTATGTCTTAGTCCTGATGGATTCGAAATCTCACACTACCAAATACCTGACTCCGACGAGCTTCTGCTTTGCATAACCGAACTTGACTGTAGAACTGTATACATGACTTCCTTTCGAAGCTCATCGATGGAACTATAATTTGACGAAATTTTAACAAATTTTTACTTGGATCGATCCCTAACATCTGAACGACACGGTTGTGACGGTCAGCGATGACGGTCATTCCGAGTGAATTCTGAAGTCTCGTTGTTCACATGCTTTCCTTAACTCCGTGGAATTTTTCAAGTAACATACAACATTGCACCGCACGACATATTCACACACTTCACACTGCGGGATGCACGGGTTTATTGTTTCCTTAATGTTACTTTCTGATGAGTTAGTTAGTGATGGAATCTTCGAGCTCTCAACAGCAGGAGATTCAGAGTTCTCCCCCTCCGGTCCTTGTAATTCCAGACATCCCAACGGAGGTAGTAGATCCAGCTCTTGACGAGCTGCAAGAGGCTATTTTTATTGAGGACCCTATAGACTCCGTTCAGTCCAATATTTCCGAAAACTTACTAGGCAGCATATGCACGAGACATAACATTTCTTTGGATGATGCGTTATTGCCGGGACCTAGTGACAGACCTCACTGTCCGCCCGAAGGGTATACCGCCTTCTATCACCATGCTTGTGCGGCTGGAACACTCCCTCCATTCAATCAATACATTAGGGAGATGTTATCATTTCTTGGAATCGCTCCTTCTCAATTACACCCCAACGGGCACGCGCTGCTGAACAGTGCGTTCATTGTATTTATGGAACATCTCTTCCATTTTCATTAAATCATAGGCTCGTTTAAGCAAGATGTTTACAGAGCTCCCACTGTCAACCAGGATCCTCTTCATCAAAGCAGGACCTACCTGGGCAGATATGACCAGTGGGTCGATTGTTGGGGCTTCGATCTTATCAGCGTCTCTGCTTCTAAATATGATTTCATCAGACATTGTTTTCTGTTGTTTAGCCGGAGTTCCATCTTCATAATTACTGCAGCATTCGAAGTCCGCATGCTTGATAGAGCTGGCATACGACTCCATTTCCCTCCAGCTTCTTTCTGTTGGAAGGGGACCACCACTTATTGTATTTATAACTAGCCTTCCGCCCGTACGAGCGGGTTCCTCTTGTCTTTCCTGATTTTGTGCACGATTCTGATTTGACGGGCCCGCACCACCAGACTGCGGCGCCCACACAAACTGATCTAACTTTCTTTCCCTGATCAACTTCTCAATGAGGTCCTGCAAATGTCGACACTCATTGGTATTGTGGCCATAACTCTCGTGGAATCTACAGAACTTCCCTGTTTGAATCTGCCTCTCCGACGATTGCTTCGGAGCAGGCTTCTTATATTGCACAGTGTTGCAAGTTTGTAGATATACATTTTCCAATGATGTATTCAATGGCGTGTAATTATCAAACATTAGAGCCCTACGTCGTGGGCCTCGGTTCTGATCTCTCTTTTTATCCTGATCATTGTTGCCTCGCGGCTGGGTCTATTTGTTCTGTATATTCAACTGAACTTTTCCGGAACTCTCACCGGACTGCTTAACTGCTACATTACTTTGTATTCCTTCAGTTCTGGGCATCGCATCGTCCTGCTTCCTAGACTATTCCGCGTCCTCTTGCCGTAATAATTGAGCGGCTTTGGAGTAGAAACGGTCCCAGCTAACCAATTTCCAAACTCAGAATCGGGATCGATTCCTTTGGTTAATGCCATCAAGATTGAGTTATCGTTAGGATTACTAATCTCTACACATGCCGCGTGGAATCTTTCTAAATAACGTTTGAGTGTCTCTCCCTTAGCTTGGGTGACGCTAGATAGGGTGTTAACGTCTTTAGGTCTAGCGACATGCATACGGAACTGTTCGACAAATTTCTTAGCCAGTTGATCGAACGAAGAGATAGATCTAGGCGGTAACCTTGTGAACCACATTATTGCGATTCCTCCCAAAGAGATGGGGAAACTTTGGCATTTTACTGCATCATTAGCCCTTGCGGCGCTCATTGACCACTCATATTTCAAAATATGTTGATTGGGATCGGAATTTCCTTCGTACATAGGGAGAGTTGGCATTCTGAATCGCCAAGGAGGTTCAGCGTATAATATTTCGTCTGTGAAAGGAGTATGACTGCGGGAGATTCCCCAGTCGTCATTGGTAAGCCCTTGACTTTCGCGAATCATCTGGCGTATCATGGTGGAAATATCGGGCATTGTCGCATTTTGTGCATGCTGAGCTAAGGTGTGGTCGGGTTCCACATTGCGAGTTTGAACTGGACGCTGTCGATGGTCCAAATCTCGCCTCCTTGGCTCGGCATCTTCCGGGACATATGGTTCAGGAGTACGCCCACGTTGCTGATTATTCGGATCTGACAGATTTCGGGTATCAACCCTTGTTTCTACCGCGGCAGTTGTAGTGCGATTATCCGTGGTATACTACGGAACAATACCTCTTCGTGATGAGGGCCCAGTCTGGAAGCTAGTTGACGGTCCAACCCTCAATTGTCCTACGGTCAAGGTAGGTTGATATCCGGTAGCTTGTGTGTGACTTACGTCTAATCGGGGAAGTATAGATCTACCGTGATAGTCAGATGAAGCAGAACTTTCATTGGACGGGTGGGAAACATCATCTCTCCTGGTCCTCCTGCGCCTTCGGCGGTTTCATTGGTTGGTCAATTCGGCGTTAGCGCGTAGCTGTTCAGTTAACTGTTGCCGACTTTGAGTCAGTTCTTGAAGCAACACTTGAAACTCTTGTTTGGTGACTGGTCCTGACGGATCCGAGTGAGCAGTGTTGTCTTGATTGGATTGTAGCTGATGTGTAGGATTCTGTCTATCCCGACCTTCTTGATCAGCAGCCGTAGAGGTAGTTCTTGTGCTAACCATCTTGAGTGGTGGATTCCTTTCCTAGACTTTATGCAAATCTGAATAGAATGGAAGGATTCTGGATTAGAGATCTGGATCTTCCTCTTAGATTTATGCAATCCGGTATCGATGGTAGATCCAAGGAGCAGGAGAAAAAGCTGGTTCTCTCAGTGAAAGCACCAAAGTGTTTGTATCGAAAAGGGGCACAACACTCTTCGGAAGTTTTTGAAGAGATAAAAGTGAAGAAAGAAAATTAAAACTGAGTATTATCTAACAAAAACTCCAAATAACAGAAGGTAAATTGCACAGAAGACAACAATTTAGAGTGGTTCGGCGTTTCGCCTACGTCCACTATGAAGTTTGATGATTTTATTGCTCGATACTTGAAGATTACAATTTCTTATAATGTAGTACAACTGATTTTATGAGCTAAGTCTGAATCTAAGGCAGCAGTGGTGATTCTGAGTAAATCTGGCAGAGTCTGGGCGCTCTTTAGCTCTCAAAATTGTCTGACCCCTTTTCTGAATGACCAGGGGCTCTATTTATAGGTGTAGGAGGCTGATATTTCATCTAAATTTCGGGAGACTACTTCTGGCACGTGAGGGGGCCCACACACCCGCCTTCAGGAAATCTGGGCCCACGAAGTCCATTCGAATCGATCAAGAAATTGTCCAATCGAGCTGAAATTTGGTGTGGACATTCTTCAACATGTGTGCAAGCTTTTGTGAAAATTTCATGGCATTTGGACTTGTAGATCTCAAGATATTGTCGATTCGAATTGGTGTTTCATTTACTGCTTGCCTCATTCAAATCGATCCGTTCGAATCGATTGCTCCGAATCGATGGCGAAGCTTGCTTCTGTGATGACATGGAGCGCGAGCTTCGCATCGATCCGCCTTTTTCGCCAGTTTGATCGAGTCGTCCTGGAGACTTCGCCGCTTTGACTCGATGGGTTCGAAGGCTTCATTCCCAGATGGATTCGAACAGAAGTTTCATCGTATCGATTGTGACGTGCTATGGTCGATCGATACGAAACTGTTGTAGCAGGATGGATTCGAACATACTGTTTCCCCTGGATTCGAAGTGAAGTGATCTGGTGGATTCGACTGTACCTTATGCCGATGGATACGAATAGATTTGTCTAGATGGATACGAAATGGGTGATGGTTAAGGACTCGATCGAGTCGAATCATGTCTCAATGATGGATGTGAATACGAAGCACGTGAATAGCCCGGCCTATGATCGATTCGAACTTGATGGGTTCGAACAGATGGATTCGAACATACTGTTTTTTCTAACTTGTGTGGATCATAATTTGAGCATGCGAACTCGGATCGACTTGAAACTTGGAACGTTGGCTTCCCTGGCTTTGCTTGTTATGTCTTGCTAATCGTGGCTCGATCCGGACTCGGACAAAATTCACCGATATCCATGACGAGTGACTCCAGGTTCTTAGTCAGTCTCTTGATATCTTGGCCTTGCCAAAAGGCGGGATAACAATAGTTTTGACAAAGAGACTTTGTATAAATAATTGTCACTACTGGGGACAGCTTAAAATAGCAAAGTTATATTTTACCAAAACTGTGTAAGTGATAAATCTGGCCAAACTATCATTCCACTAGCTAAAGTGACGTGTGAACATTATCATTTGAATTGTTCGATACTAATTGCTGACCGAATTTACACCTAAGTTTCACATAGTGCAATGTTGAATACTCCCAGTGCCACCTCATTTAGTTAAATTGTAATTGTTATAAATAAATTAACCTATTAATATTTATGAAATATTAATTATAAAATTTTATTTGATTTAAGTTAATCAATATTAAAAATAATACGTAAAAGTTATATACGCACGTATCGATATACGATATAAACGTAAATTAACTTATACGGTTTAAAGTACCATGCATGCCCATGAGGCCCAAAGCATGGTTGGCCATAATGGTGGCGTTAAGGGGGTGATATTTGTGATATTATGAGTTTGAATGAGTGGAGAAAAGAAGGGATTTGGATCCACTTTTTCCTCTTTCTCTTCTTTCTTATTTAAACACACCAACCCCTTCCTTTTTGATGTTAATCACTCTACGCCTCCTCAACTATATAAGCCACAAGCTCCCCTTCCACTACTCCTCTTTTTTTTTGAACCAAATAAAAATCAAATTAAATTATATTGAACGGTGTGTAGATCTCTTTGATTGGTAGCTATTATTCGGCATTTTAACCAAGTTGGCGTTTACTCATTTGAACATCGAGATGAAGACGAAACGATTCGCGGACTTGGGAACATGCTTGGAAGGTTTATGGAAGTGGGCTTGAGAAGTTGCAAGGAAATTGGAGAAAATGGGACTACTCAGTATCGAGATGATTCTAATCGCTACCGACTTCTTTTCTTGCCCCCGGTAGGCCCCTTAAGCTATGGCTTATGGATAGATGGCATGTATGATCGTCTTGAAGTGCATTTCATAAGGATTAGGCAAACAACTTTAAGGAATTTCTAAAAGAAAACAAACAAAGATAGATGATATCAGAACCTTCTGCAAACAACACAATCCCAAAGGAAAAGTGCTAGGAACACACTGGATTGGGGATAGAATATTAAAGGAGGGAAGAAGGCATAGTCCTCCCACTAAAAATCAACTTGGTACCGACCACTTCTGGTTGGTACCGAGTAGATTTTACAACTTGGTGGGCCTAGTCTTCCCTTCATCCACTCTCAGACCTGGATCTGGACTTGGTATTCAGTTGGCCTCCGGTTTGCAAGATGATTTCTCTATAAATGAAGCCCCTATAGCATCTGAAAAAGGACTTTTTGCTCATTATCTTTTTCATCTTCTATCTTTCTTCCATCATATTCATTAGAGAAGCTTCTATTTGATGTTTTAGGCCTACAGATCAGTAAAACCCTTGTACTAGTGACTTTCAAATCCATAACTAATAAAAACTATAGTGGACCTAGGCCAGAGATTGTCGAACCACTTTAAAAATCTTAGTGTTCCTTTTGTTTTATATACCTTCTACTAGATTTCTATATTTCTACAGAATTTTAATGTAATGCCATTTATAGGCTCAATATTTTAATGCTTTCACTAAGAAAGGATATTCTTAGGCATAAAAGATCTAGCTTTCTATTTTGGATTAGAACGTCTATAGGTTAGATTTGGAAGATTTTCATTAAGGATTTAAGGAATTAGCATTCTGGAACTAATGGCACCTAGGAGATCTGGAAGATCATTAGAAGCAATTATTCGAGATGAAGGAAATTCTCATCACATGGAAGCTAGCAACCAGCAGGCATTTCAAGATCCATCTATTCCTTAGGAGATGGTTACCAGATTGGAGTATGAAAAAATGATGCAATAATTGAATCAGAAGATGGTTGACAGTCAAAAGGCTCTAATGGAAAAGATGGATGTTAGCATATCTCCACCAACTTAGCAGCCACAAAGGACTAGGAGGAAAAGGAGGGAAGTTTCACCTGCCGGATCTAAAGAAGAGAACTCGTCTATTTCTGATCAGAACATGCAAGATGCGGAAAAAGGGATAGGGCTACTGAAACAATTGAAAATGCTGCTGGAGGAAGTTAGGGAGCGCCCCTAAAAGAATTCAACTCAGTAACGACAAGAATCAGGTCAGTACCGAGAAGAATTCAAGCACCTCGAGGGGATGAGGATCTAAGACAATGGAAATATCTGATTTGGAAGATGATTTGTAGCATGACGATGATGATTATGAGCTTGATGCTGGAGTTCAAGATGCCAATATGCAAACAACCGCTATGGAGCTAGTTAGGAAACTGGAAAAAACCTAGAGGAGTGGTTCTCCAGTTAGTGGTTCTTCCAAAGATTGGAGAATCTAGAGGTCAACTAGAAAACCAAGATCGTTTGCAGAGTCAAACACTCGACCCAGCCCCTAATGGTTGACCTTCGGAGTTCTAGGAAAGTGAGGAGTGTATAGCAGATTTGGTTAAGTGGTTGGTAGAAGAGAATAAGTGGAGAAAGAATGAGGAATAGGGTTCTGCGCCAAGCAGAACTCCGTTCATGGAAAACATTCTAAGGGAAGAGTATCCCAGGAGGTTTACGATGCTGACAATGCTATTGTACAATGGAACCACCGATCCCAAGCAGCATTTGTTAAGTGTGAATTGCACATGGATGGTGTCATGGCAACAAATGCAGTTTTTTGTAGGTGTTTTCCTATTTTCTTGGAAGGTGTTGCATTAATGTGGTTCGCTCGGCTTAGGCCGAGATCCATATCACCTTTTGAAGAGTTGGCAAAGAAATTCTTGGAGCATTTCTAGCTCCATGCTACTCAGCCTAAGGACATGATGTCCTTGTTGAGCCTTTCTCATGGACCTAAGGAGTCATTGAAGGGGTTTTTGAATAGTTTCAATATCGCCGTTATGGAAGTGAGTTATTCGAAGGAATATATAGTTTTTATGGCTTTGGTTTGGGACATATATTCGGACACGGACTTTGGCAAATGGTTAAAGATGAAACAACCAATAGCTATTGAGGAATTTCATCGGAAGGCCAATCGGTTCTTGCATTTGGAGGAAGCAAGTCAGGTAGTTTACAGACGGTTGATGGACAGTTGAAAGAAGTAATACAAAGCAACATGGCAATCAAACAGACCAGAGAAAGCTTCGGTAATATGATGGTAAATGTTGGAAATTCAAAAAATCAAGAGAAAAGGAATCAGGGCTATGGTGATAGGTAGAATGAAGTAAAGAAGCACCTGAGGAACATGAGGCTTGATGAGTACACGCCTCTAAATGACACATTGGAGAATATATATCTTACTACATAAGAAACGGAACAATATAAAAGGCCGACTAGGAAGGAGGCAACCGAGGAGGAAAGGCGCTCAAGAAAGTACTGTTGTTTTCCATTAGACTCGTGGACACAACACGAACAAGTGCCGACATTTGAGATTTATTGAGGAATTAATAAAGAAGAAAAGGCTGCTATGGTATGTTAGAGATCCATAGGATGGCAGACAAGATGCCACACCCTAAGGGTCGAATGACCAAAGGAACCAGCCTAGACCCAAAGGAGAAATGTCTAGACGCATTGATGGAAGGTTAGTCATAAATACCATAAATGGAGGACTTCATCTGACGGAGAAAAGATGAAGGAATATGGAACGGTACAATAGCTCGTTAATGCACGTACCATAGGAGAGTTGCTATCCCTTAGAGGATAGAGCTCCGTCTAAGTAATAAAGGATAGTCATGGATGATATAGTTTTTAGGAATAGGGATGTTGATGAAGTCGAAGCACCTACTTTCGGCCACATGGTGATAACGGTTATTATTAGCCGGCAATAGTACATTGTGGCTTGTAAAACCAAGATTCAAGGATTTATAGGTGAAGCAAAGTAACCGATCGAAACGATTGACTTTCCCATGGAGTTGGGTAATGGAGATCGCAGGGTGGTTCAAATTCAAAAGTTTGCCATTATGGATTAATATTCAGCATAAAATGCCTTTTTGGGCCGATCGGTCCTAGTTGATTTTAGAATAGAACTGGCTCCTTCGAGTTTAATGTTGAAGTTCCCCATGGAAACGGGGTCGGATCAATAAGAGGAGACTATAGCTTTGGAAGGGAATGCTATGTCGTTGAGCTAAGGAAAGCAAAGCGATGGGAGAAAGGTAAGAATATGGAGAAGACTCTATGCATTAAGAATTCGAAAGCATAACAATTGATGCCCAAGCCCTGGCTTGGGAACCTATAACGATCCACTATTTTGGACCATTCAAATTGACAATAAAACCACACATGTCTGACTTGAATAATACAAAACAATAGATTGTAATAAATTTGGAGCAAATAAAACCAATCACAGAATCACAGACACAGAATATCAGAATAACTCGCAGTGGAAAATAAAATAAATAGTGGTTCATGAAGCCACTACAATATATAGTCTCAAAACAGATTCAAAATACATGGTCTGAAAACGATATAACAGAAGTCTGAATACATAAGTATAATAGAATCCCAAATACATATGTCTCTAATACAAAGCTGACATAGAAATACTGAATGGAAATAGATAGCAACTAAATAAAAGATGATCTCCAGCAGTCCTAGCTCCAGAAGGTGAAATCCAAAGCTGATACTCAGGTTGACCCGAGCATAAAGCAAAACACAAACACTCGAGTCTGGACATACATACTTATAAAATGTAAACCAACTCAAGTGAACTGTAATAAAAGGTACAAGTAACTTAAAGGATGCTTAGGACCGCCCATCCTCTAAGAATCCGTTAAACTATTTACTATTAAAATAAGCTTACTTTAAAATAGCATTAAGGAGTGACCCAATATTCCCCTTAACACGTAATAGTCCCAGTAGTCTATCCAGTATCAGCATACCCCCAGATCGGGAGCTACCCTCAATACTCCACGGGCTACGGCACAAAACCAAACTCGTAGTAAAGCTCGCTAGGGTAGGTGACACGGCACAACGAGGCAATGCCAGAGTAGATATACCAATTACGCATCCAGGCTGGTGGAAACGCATAGCAGTCACTACCGCCCACCTCGAGCCACACTCCAAAAATCAAGGGGTGCACCCAATCAATCACAAAAGTAATAGAATGGTATCGAAGAAGTGTATCCGATCAGAGGTGCTACCTCATTGGCCCGTCAATCGCTCCTGTTTTAGCCACCTTATGCCAACTCACGGGAGTCGGGTCCACGTATATACCTCAATAGGATCGTCGCCACCATCATACTTCATTCTGGAATCTCCACCGCGTGCACAGCTGTTAAAGTGGTTTTCGGTATCGACAGAGAGTATGTCCATATCCGATCCCGGTCTCTTTAACAACCAATCGTTATTATAACCCGTGGTTATACTTTTCAAATCGGTTTATATTCAAAAAAATACAAATATCATTTCTATTTCAATGTATATATATATATATATTCATTTGAATCATTTAAATATGAAGTCATTATCTTATTCAAATCAAATATTCAAGAATTTTTAGCATTTCTAAGTTCATTCATTTAATTACAACTCTTTCAAAACAATGTATTTTCAGAAAACAGCAGCACTTACAAAGTGCTAAGGTAGGTATATTAGTTTCAAAATAGTTCAGTTCAGAAAAGACAGCATTTAAAACTGCTGTAGTAGTTCACTTTCATTTGAAAATCTCTTCATTACAGCAAACAACAGCACTTATCAAGTGCTACAGTAGCCTTTTAGTTAGTTTCTGATTTTAGTTTTCTTTCAGCAACAGTAGAACTTACCAAGTGCTACAGTAGCCCTTTAGTTAATTTCTGAATTTAGTTTTCTTTCAGCAACCACAGCACTTATCAAGTGCTGCAGTATCATTTACTTCAGGTTTTAATTAGTTTCAGCAACGACGACATTTCTGAAGTGCTACCAATTCTAATTCCAGATTTATTACAGAATTTCAGAAACAAATAAACTTCGATTTTTAACCATTTTAACTTATAAAATCATATATTTTTTCTCTCTTCAAAAATGGTCATTTGGATAACCTTTTACTTATGATTTTATAAAATAAAATTTCATTAATAAATATCCAAATTTTAACAATAATTCACTTATTAAATCAAAGTGCACTATTTTCTTATTATTTGTATTTTTAACAATTAACTTAACAATTTATTTTAAAATACCATTTCATAAATAAAACTTAATTTCCATTTATTTACTAAACTTAAACTTCCATTTCAAACCAAATCTCAAATTTTCAAGTTAAGTTATATTTTCAAATTATAGTTTAACCATTTATTTACTTACACATTTTAACTCATAGAAAAATCACTACACTTTATTTAAATCAAAAAAATCCAAATTTAAGTCAAAATATCATATTTTACATTTAAAAATAATTAAAATTTTCCAAAAAATATATATAATAACCACGGGTCTGAATAATATTTTCTAACCTAAGTCAAGTGATACGGATAATATATCATATCAATCTGTAATTTACAAAGAAAAATCTGGGCCCGCAATCCCAAGTAAAACAAATACAATAAAAATCACTCGAGCCTATCATTTTAGCCCATAATGATTTTCCCTTATTCTAATGTCCGTTCGGGTATGTATCATTTCAACCCATAGTGATTCTATTCTACAGGAAACTTGCAGTGTGAGAAGCAATAATTAAATGAGCAGTAAAACATATAAATTAATAACAGATGATGTAACAGGTATAAAACAACATTTATCATCATGTAAATATATCACAGGCAAGTATGAATATCATATCAATTTATACAGCTTCACTTGCCATCATTTCACAATAATATAAGTACATATGTCTAGAGTGATAAAACTCACCTCTAAAGCTAGATATCCAAATCGAAAACAAGACAAACAACTCCCGAAAGCACGATAAAGCACGAATCAAATACAAGTGGATGGAGAGCCAAGATCCGGATCTTGTAACAACCAAAATATATAACATACATAAGAATAGAATTTACAAAAGAATATAAACCAAAACAATGAACAAAACTAGATCATAAGAACAATCATTGGCTTAACTAATGCAAGTGGCTCGGCTACAACCCAAAATGGCTTGACCATGGTCTAGTAGTGCTCGGCATGGTTCAGATCTGAGGTAAATGGTTAGGCCTAGGTAAGCATATGAAGAGAGGTGGAGTTACAAAGCAAGGAATGTAAAGGGTCAAGGCAAAAGGGGAGTTTGGTTGCACCTAGGCTCGGCCCTATGTTCAAGCATGGCTAGGCCATGTATGTTTGGGTCAAGTGGTGCATAGGGTACGTGATGCAGCCCAGGTTGAAGTCTTAGGTCGTGTACGACCTAAGAAAGTGATAGGTCGCAAACAACCTAGCGACCTACGAGTTAACAAGCAAGATTTAGGTCGAGCGCGACCTAGTGAAGATCGCTTGCGAGTTAGCGAGCTAAAGCCTCAGATATTCCTACGACCTAACTCTGCAGCGCAACATGGTGAAAGTTTAAGTCGCAAATGACCTAACTTGTTTTTAGGTCGCTTACGACCTAACGAGATAAGATATAGGTCGTTGGAACGACCTAGCAAGCTACCACTGGGAAGTAGGTCGCCTGTACGACCTAACAAGGAGCTTCGACCTAACAAGTCACGACCTATGCTAGGTCGCAGAGAAAGGGAACGACCTAAGTTAGGTCGTGAGGAGATCTGGAGAGATAGGTCGCACACTATAAGTCGCGAAGCTTTAGGTCGAGAAGACTTAAGTCGCAATGTTCTGGAGCCGCTTCTTTAGGTCGCAGAAATTTGAAGCCGTAGATTCTTTATGCCGCCTTATTCTCTGCCGTTGATTCCTTAAGTCGCTGATGGATACTGATGATAAGTCGTAAAGTCTTAGGTCGTTATCGACCTATGTCATGTAAAGCGTTGTGTTGTAAATCGGTCAAGAGTTAAGTCGTGATGGTTTGTAACATGATGTGTTGTATTTTCTTATGTTGTAATCTTTTAAGTCGTGTTGTTTTAGGTCGACTACTTTAAGTCGTCTACTTTTCTTAGGTCGCACTATGTTAGGTCGTAGGTCATTCATGACCTAAGTGTTGTACTGTTTTCAGTGTTGAGTTGTAAAATGCTATAAATAGGCGTGAGTTGTACATTTGAAAGTTTAGTTGATTTGAAATAAAACTCTTGTTTTGTTAGCTTTGTGCTTTCACCCAATTGGTAGTTGAGTGTAATCTCCTATCTCCTCTTTTGGTTAATCGAGTGCGCTCGATTCAACGACTGCAGAAGCCGATTCACGAAATCTAGTGCGCTAGATCAACGTGCAAAGAATCGTAGATCTTTGAACCCGGTATCGTGCGCGATCAACGAGTTCGGGATAGCTAGAATTCGGTATCTTCGGATCAACGAATTTGGGTATTTCAGTATTCATCAATCCACCGATTGCTACTTTCATCGATCTACCTTGTTTTGTATAATCCGCTGCGTCAGTTTGGTATCAGAGCTTGTTTTAGCCAATCATAGCTAGATCGAGTCTTGGAGCCAATTCTTTGAAGAATTTCGAAGTTGAAGTGTTAGCCGAGCTTGAAGTGTGGAAGCCGAGCTAAGAAGAGTGTAGATCGAGCATCAATTAATTGTCTAGCCGAGAATTGAAGTTTTTGAGAAGCTTGTGTTCATCGAGTTCATCCTATTTTACAACAAGAGTGGAGTTTTCGATCCATTCCATTTTGGATCTAAATTCGAAAGGTGTTGGAAATTTGGAGTGGAGCCGAAAGTCAAAGTTTTGAAGAATCAATCATGCCACCAAGGAGAGCTAATCGACATCAAAACGTTGAAGCATTATATCGAAGAGAAGAAGCTGATGAGATGGAGCAAAGAATTAATGAAAACTTTAGTGAGAAGTTTAATGAAGGAATTGGTCGATTAGAGAAGATGATGTTAGAGATGAATCAAAATCAAAGAAGGGCTTCACCTGAGTCTAACCATGGGAGAAGTAGAGTCTCACCACATTCCAATCGAGAAAGAAGTGTTGATGATGATCGAAGGCGTGATAGGAATGTGAATGATCGTGAACGAAGGAATGTAAATAGAAGGGATGTTGGTGGAAGACATGATGGTAGTAGAGATGTTGGTGGTCAGGATCGACATCGATATACATCTTATTTTAAAGAGGAGTATGATGGTGGAAGTGTTCATGGACAAGGACGTGGACAAGGAAGAAATCAGTCGGAGTATGATCACAAGTGGGAATCTGGGATGAAAACTGAAATTCCAGAGTTCAAAGGAGGTATGCAAGCTGAGGAGTTTTTGGATTGGTTGTCTAATGTGGAGGAAATTTTTGACTTTAAGGAATTTCCAGAGCATCGTAGAGTGAAGTTGGTTGCTACAAGGTTGAGGGGTAGAGCTTTGGCGTGGTGGCAGCAAACCAAACTTACACGTGAACGGATGGGGAAGTCAAAGGTTGAATCATGGGAAAAGATGAGGAAAATGATGAAAATGATGAAAGCCACATTCTTACCTTATAACTATCAATCACTTATGTATCAGAGGTTGCAAAACTTGAGGCAAGGAACGAAGTCTGTTAATGACTATGCTGATGAATTCTATCAACTGATTGCAAGGAACGATATCATGGAGACAGAGGAACAGTTAACAACTAGATTTGTTGGGGGGTTGAGAATGCAGATACAGGATATGGTTAACATGTTAGATCCCATATCAGTTGCTGAAGCACACCAGAAGGCGTTAGCTTGGGAGAAACAGGGAAGACGAGGAGGTGGTGTGTTTACAAATTCCAACAATCCAGTGAAGGGTGTTAGTGGAAGTTCTAATGTTTCAAAAGCTGTTGCAAAACCAGTTGTGAATGAGGTTGGGAAGATGAAAGTCAATAATGGTTTCAAGTGTTATAATTGCCAAGAAATGGGCCACAAAAGTAGCGAATGTCCAAAGCCGAAGAAGAGAGCTATGATAGCGGAGGTTGAGGATGAGGATGAAGAAGCTGAATGTTCCAATTCACCACCTGATGGGGAGGAAGAAGAAGTGTCAGGAGACGAAGGTTGTAATCTGATGATGAGGAGGTCCTGTTTGACACCGAAGCTAGAGGAGGATTGTAGTTGGTTGACGAGCAATATATTTCAGTTGACATGTACTATTCTGGGGAAAGTTTGCAGATTTGTTATTGATGCTGGAAGCTGTGATAATATAATTTCGTCAGAGGCTGTGAGAAGTTGGCATTGAAGACTGAGAAACATCCGAAACCATACAAGTTGGCTTGGTTGAGGAAAGGCGGGGAGGTGAAGGTTGGACGAAGGGCTTGTGTGAATTTTTCAATTGGAAAGAAATACAAGGATGAAATCTGGTGCGATGTGATAGATATGGATGTCTGTCATTTGTTGCTGGGGAGACCGTGGCAGTATGATAGGGCGGTGCAGCATGATGGGCGTACCAACAGTTACAGTTTCATGTTTGAAGGCACGAAGATTACTCTAATTCCAAAAAAACGACCACAAGAAGAGAACAAACTAGAGGAGATTGAAGAGCTGAAAACCTTATTATCTTTGAAGGAGTTTGTTAAGGAGGTTGAGGAAGAACCGAAAGTATTCTTGTTAATTGGACGTGAGAGCAGTAAAGAGGTTGAAATTCCAGAAGAAGTGAAACCAATATTGAAAGAATTTGAGGATGTATTTCCAGAGGAGTTACCAAAGGAGTTACCGCCACTAAGAGACATTCAACATCAAATCGATCTTGTTCCAGGAGCAATGTTGCCGCATAGACCACATTATCGAATGAGTCCGAAGGAACATGAAGAATTGAGGAGGCAGGTGGAAGAATTGCTTGAACAGGGGCGTGTGCAGGAGAGTTTAAGTCCTTGTGCTGTACCAGCTTTATTGGTACCCAAAAAGGATGGAACGTGGAGGATGTGCACAGATAGTAGAGCATTGAATAAGATCACAGTCAGATACAGATTTCCGATGCCGAGGCTTGATGATTTATTGGATCAAATCAGTGGGTCCGTAATCTTTTCTAAGATTGACTTGAAGAGCGGTTATCATCAGATTCACATTAGACCAGGGGACAAATGGAAGACAACATTCAAGATGAGGGAAGGGTTGTATGAATGGCTGGTAATGCCGTTTGGTCTATCGAATGCACCAAGTACATTCATGAGGGTGATGAACCAAATTTTCAGGCCGTACATTGGGAAATTTGTGGTGGTTTACTTTGATGATATTCTGATCTACAGTGCTAGTACAAAAGAGCATGTTTAGCATTTGAAGAAAGTGTTAATTATTCTTCGTAAAGAACAATTCTATGCTGCTACAAAGAAGTGTGTTTTTATGGCAAGGAATGTTTTATTTCTGGGGTATGTTGTGTCAGAAGAAGGAATACAGGTTGACCAAAGTAAAGTCGAAGCTATCAGAGATTGGCCGCAACCCAAGACGATAACGGAAGTTCGTAGTTTTCACGGGTTGGCTTCATTCTATCGAAGGTTCATTCCACACTTTAGTAGTGTGATGGCGCATATGACTGATTGTATGAAGGGTAAACAGTTTGCATGGATGGAGGAAGAAGGGGTTGCGTTTGAGTGAATCAAAGAACTCTTGACGTCTGCACCAATTCTAGTATTACCAAATTTTCAGTTAGTGTTTGAACTACATACTGATGCATCCAAAGTTGGGATTGGAGGAGTGTTGAGTCAGAGGGGACGTCCTATTGCATATTTCAGTGAGAATTTATCAGGAGCGAAGATGAGATATAGTACATATGACGTGGAATTTTATGCTGTTGTGCAAGCTATTAAACACTGTAGACACTATCTATTTCAGAAAGAGTTTGTTCTGTATACTGATCATGAGGCGTTGAAGCATTTACAAGGGCAAGACAAGATTTCAGCCAGACATGCATCGTGGATTGCATATCTGCAACAGTTTACGTTTGTTGTGAAACACAAATCGGGAGTGACGAATCGTGTTGCGGATGCGTTGAGCAGAAGGAATCATTTGTTGACTACAATGAAGGTCGAAGTGACAGGGTTTGATGTGCTACCAGAATTATTTGTTGAAGATCCTTACTTTATGAAGTTTGTAGATAAAGTTAAGAATGGGGAGACGGATGAGTTCGTGATGGTGGGTGGTTTTCTGTTCAAAGGAAATCGATTGTGCATACCTGATTGTAGTTTGAGAATGAAGATTGTAAAGGAGCTACACGGAGAAGGCCACGTGGGTAGAGACCGTACACTACAGCTGATTTCTCGATCTTATTTTTGGCCATCAATGAGGAAAGAAGTGGAAAGGTTTGTAGAGCGATGTCATATCTGTCAGGTTTCGAAAGGAACTACGACTAATGCTGGATTATATATGCCGTTACCTGTACCAACTAAACCATGGGTTGATGTGAGTATGGACTTTGTGTTGGGGTTGCCGAGAACACAGCGTGGTAATGATTCCATTTATGTGGTGGTTGACCGATTTTCGAAAATGGCACATTTTATTGCTTGTAAGAAGACGGCGGATGCTGTTCATGTTGCTCAGTTGTTTTTCAAAGAGATATATCGACTTCACGGATTGCCAGAATCAATTATGTCAGATAGGATACTCGTTTTCTAAGTCATTTTTGGCTAAGTTTGTGGAAGATGGTGGGAACGAAGTTGAACTTTAGCAGCGCTTATCATCCGCAAACGGATGGACAGACCGAGGTTGTGAACAGATCATTAGGAAATTTATTACGATGTCTGGTGCAAGACAATCTGAAGAGTTGGGATGTGAAGTTATGTCAAGCAGAGTTTGCTCATAATCACGTTGTGAACCGTAGTACGGGTTTCAGTCCGTTTCAGATTGTATATTCTAGTTTACCAAAGGGTCCGTTGGAGTTAACGGTCATACCACAACCAAAGAAGACAGTCAAGCGAGCTGCTGATTTTGTTGAAGGATTGACAGAGTGTCATGGAATCGTTCAAGAACGATTGGAGAAAGCGAATGAGAAGTACAAACGATCTGCCAATTTGAAACGAAGAAGCATGGAATTTAATGAAGGAGATTTAGTATATGCTGTACTAACGAGGGATCGTTTTCCGGTGGGAACATACAATAAATTGAAAGCACGGAAGATTGGTCCAGTAAAAATTTTGAAGAAAATCAATGAAAATGCATATCAATTGGAATTGCCGGATAATGTTCATACTTCTGATGTGTTTAACGTCAAACATTTAGTTCCGTACCATGGGGGTGAGTGTGTTACGGAGGAGGAAGATGCAAATTTGAGGACGAATTCTTCTCAACCAAGGGAGGATGATGCAGACCAGGTTGAAGTCTTAGGTCGTGTACGACCTAAGAAAGTGATAGGTCGCAAACAACCTAGCGACCTACGAGTTAACAAGCAAGATTTAGGTCGAGCGCGACACAGTGAAGATCGCTTGCGAGTTAGCGAGCTAAAGCCTCAGATATTCCTACGACCTAACTCTGCAGCGCAACATGGTGAAAGTTTAAGTCGCAAACGACCTAACTTGTTTTTAGGTCGCTTACGACCTAACGAGATAAGATATAGGTCGTTGGAACGACCTAGCAAGCTACCACTGGGAAGTAGGTCGCCTGTACGACCTAACAAGGAGCTTCAACCTAACGAGTCACGACCTATGCTAGGTCGCAGAGAAAGGGAACGACCTAAGTTAGGTCGTGAGGAGATCTGGAGAGATAGGTCGCACACTATAAGTCGCGAAGCTTTAGGTCGAGAAGACTTAAGTCGCAATGTTCTGGAGCCGCTTCTTTAGGTCGCAGAAATTTGAAGCCGTAGATTCTTTATGCCGCCTTATTCTCTGCCGTTGATTCCTTAAGTCGCTGATGGATACTGATGATAAGTCATAAAGTCTTAGGTCGTTATCGACCTATGTCATGTAAATCGTTGTGTTGTAAATCGGTCAAGAGTTAAGTCGTGATGGTTTGTAACATGATGTGTTGTATTTTCTTATGTTGTAATCTTTTAAGTCGTGTTGTTTTAGGTCGACTACTTTAAGTCGTCTACTTTTCTTAGGTCGCACTATGTTAGGTCGTAGGTCGTTCACGACCTAAGTGTTGTACTGTTTTCAGTGTTGAGTTGTAAAATGCTATAAATAGGTGTGAGTTGTACATTTGAAAGTTTAGTTGATTTGAAATAAAACTCTTGATTTTTTAGCTTTGTGCTTTCACCCAATTGGTAGTTGAGTGTAATCTCCTATCTCCTCTTTCGGTTAATCGAGTGCGCTCGATTCAACGACTGCAGAAGCCGATTCACGGAATCTAGTGCGCTAGATCAACGTGCGAAGAATTGCAGATCTTTGAACCCGGTATCGTGCGCGATCAACGAGTTCGGGATAGCTAGAATTGGTATCTTCGGATCAACGAATTTGGGCATTTCAGTATTCATCAATCCACCGATTGCTACTTTCATCGATCTACCTTGTTTTGTATAATCCGCTGCGTCAGTACGTCTGGGCAAGGGTCAGGTCATGGCAAGCAAGAGGTGGTGGTGGAAATAGGTGTGTAGGCCAAGGCAAAATAAGAGATGGTGATGGTTAAAGTGGTCGGCTATGTGCTTATTTGGAATTTTTGTGGTGGAAGTTCACTTGGTGGCCACGGCAGTGACAGGCCAGAGGAGGAGGAATGTTGGCCGTGGAAGATGAGGAGGAGGAGGTGATGGTGGTTGTCGGTGGAGGAGGAGGATGGGTAGAGGCCGAGCACATGCTTTGAGACAAAGTGAAACAAAATGAAAAAGAGAATAAGAAAGGAAGAAGCCATGGAAAAAAAACTTACATTTTTCTAAAGAATGGAAATCAACGTGAGAATGAGATGTGGGAAAGTTTTTGTACGTGAATTAGTAATTGCTAGAGGAGTTTTTCATGGCTTAATCAAGTGGAAAGAAACGGCAAGTGATTAAATGTTTGAAACGGCTAGAGATTTGAAGGGATTTATTTCCTATTAAATAAAAGAACAAATGGAACAAAAAAAAAGATGAGATACTTCCTTTTTTTCACGTGAATTGTTAAGTAATAGGCGGCTATGTTTTTGAGGAATAAGTTATGAACGGCTAAGGTAGGAAATAAATAGATAGGTAAATAAAGAGGTAGGAAATAAAGAAAAGTAACGTATGCCAATTTAAAGCAAAGTAACATACGTCAATTCGATTTGTTTCCTTGCCATTAATTAAAAGGTATATACAAAGAAACATTCAATAAATAAAATAAAGTTTATAAAAACATAATAGAAAAATAAAATAAGGAGATGGATATAGAAATATATAAAATAAAACGTAGAAATTTATTGCTTTTAGAACGTTGTAGTGTTATCCTATTTACAAAGTATAAATCAGAATTTAATGAAACGAAAATCATAACGGATATTAGAATTTTATACAGCTTCAAATAAAAGATTAGAATTATAAAAAAAATTAAATTTCAAAATTTCAAATAAAAGTCAAAGTTTGACAAAATATAAACTTTCACAAAATGTTTATTTTTAATTATTTGGAAATAAAAATGGAAACAAAAATCCAAATACATTGGAAAATTCCAACTTCAATTTAAAATGATTTAAAATTCAAAGTTTTCAAATAAAAATAAATTCAAAATATTTACAAAAATTTTGGGTTGTTACACTCTCCCTCGCTCAAAACTTTTCGTCCTTGAAAAGGAACAAAATAAGGAAAACAAAGGAAAGATCGGGTAGAAAAGCAAAAGTACCTGAAACAAACAATTCCGGATTCGAAGCACGCATGCTCTCCTCCGTCTCCCAGGTACAATCTCGGTCATCAGTACTTTATTACACTTTGACCAAGTTGATAGATTTCCTTCTTTGCTGCTTCATACCTTGATTGACGGTACGAAGTGGCTTCCTCTCAACAGTCAGATTAGGCTCAATATCCAAACTATCAAGAGCAGAAGGCTGGACAATAAGAGATGGGTCATGAAGATACCGACGAAGATGTGAAACATGAAATACATTATGAACTCCAGAAAACTTCTTGGGCAAATCCAAAAGATAAGCTAAAGAACCAATCCTTTCCAAGGTACGGAAAGGCCCAACAAACCTAGGAGCAAGCTTCCCTTTACGACCAAACTGGATCACATTCCTTAAGGGAGAGACCTTAAGAAAAACCAAATCACCAACAGAAAATTCCAAACTCCTCCTACGCCGATCTGCATACTTCTTCTGCCTATCCTGAGCAATCCTCATCTTCCTCTTAATCTCCTCAACCTTCTCCGAAGCCTCTAAAATCATCTTAGGACCAAGAACCAAACGATTACCGGATTCAATCCAGCAAGAGGGAGATCTACAAGGTATTCCGTAAAGAGAAGCAAACGGAGACATCTAATACTAGCCTGAATTAAAGATAGGATGAGGTAAATAAAAGATTAGGACAAGATTCAAAATAAAAGATTGAGATTATACTTGATAACTATTATTATAGGTGAATTCGACAAGATGGAGATGATCTTCCCAAGATCCTCCATAATCTAACACACAAGCACGAAGAAGATCCTCTAGAATCTGATTCACCCTTTCCGTTTGACCGTCGGTCTGTGGATGGTAAGCAGTGCATAGATTCAGATGAGTACCCAAAGATTCCTGAAAAGCTTTCCAAAACTGACTGGTAAAGATAGGATCACTATCACAAACAATACTGATAGGAACACCATGGAGACGAACAATCTCTCTTATATAGATCTTAGACAAACTAGAAGCAGAACGAGTAGACTTGACTGGAATGAAATGAGCGGACTTGGTCAGTCTATCCACAATAACCCAGATACTCTCATTACCCCTCCTAGTCCTCGGTAGTCCATCAATAAAATCCATAGAAACTTGTTCCCATTTCCAATTGGGAACCTGAAGGGGCTACAACAAACCAGGGGTCTTCTGATGATCGGCCTTGACTTGCTGACAAGTCGCACACCTACTAACAAAGATGGAGATATCTCGCCTCATACCTCTCCACCAATATAGCTTCTTCATATCCCGATACATCTTGGTCACTCCCGGATGAATAGAAAGTCAGAATCGATGATTTTCCCAAAGTAACTCCTGCCTCAATCCATCAAAATTCAGGACACAAATCCTATTATTAATCCTCAAAATACCTCTATCATCGATCCGAGCACCACTGCCATCAAGACTACTACTACCAACACTACTACGAACATTCTCCTTCATTAATCTAAGCATCTCATCCTCATCCTGCTTAGCCATGATACGATCCAAAAGAGGAGAAGAAACAACAAGCTGACACAACATCGCCTTCTTCCGACTCAAAGCATCTGCCACAACATTAGCTTCCCCAGGGGTATAGTTGATGTTGAGGTCATAAGAAGCAAGAAACTCTAACCACCTAACTTGTCTCTAGTTCAAGTCTTTCTGGGTGAAAATATACTTCAAAGACTGATGATCAGTGAAGAGCTCAAACTTAGTACCCAAAAGATGATGCCTCCAAAGCTTCAAAGCAAAAACCAAAGCAAGCAATTCCAAATCATGAGCACCATAATTGACTTCATGGGTCTTCAACTGATGACTGGCATAAGCAATGACCTTCCCATCCTATATCAGAACAGCTCCCAAACCTTCACGACAAGCATCAATGTATACCGTTAATCCCTTATTTCCATTTGGAACGATAAGAACTGCTGCGGAAGTAGGCTTGTGCTTTAACTCATTGAATGCAGCTTTACACTCATCACTCCAAATAAACTTAGCATTCTTATGAGTCAAAGCAGTGAGAGGTGCAACAATTCGAGCAAAATTCTCAATGAATCTCCGATAATAACCGGCAAGGCCTAGAAAACTACGGATATCAGTTGGAGTCCTAGGAGTTTCCCAATCCTGCATAGAATAGGGATAAATAAGGACAACTAGAAAGATAGAATAAATTAGCAAAGAGAGAAGAGAGAAAGGCTTACATTGATCTCAGTGATCTTGACTGGATCAACAGAAACTCCATTACCAGAAACAATATGCTCGAGGAATCAGACTTCATCCTTCCAGAAATGGCATTTAGAAAATTTATCCTTCAACTGATGATTTCTAAGAGTCTCAAGAATAGATTTCAAATGTGACTCATGTTCTTCCTCAGACTTGGAGAAAATGAGGATGTCATCAACAAAGACTAGAACAAATTTATTAAGCACATCATGAAAAACACGATTCATCAAATCAACAAAGAAAGCAGGAGCATTAGTCAAACCGAAAGGCATGACTAACCATTCATAGAACCCATTCTCAATACGGAAACCAGTCTTGGGAATACTTTCCTCAGCAAATCTGAGCTGGTGAAAACCTGTGGCAAGATCAAGCTGAGAGAAAACAGTGGCGCCATAAAGCTGATCGAACATATCATTGATGCGGGGCATTGGATATCTATTTTTCATAGTGAGCTTGTTCAGCTCCCTATAATCAACACACATCCTCAAAGATCCATCGGACTTGGTGATGAAAACCACCGCTGCTCCCCATTCGGAGTGGCTAGGTCTGATCAGACCCTTGGAGAACAAGTCCTCAATTTGTTTCCTCAACTCAACCTTCTCACGGGGTGTCATTCTTCTAGGAGGAAGAACTACAGGTCGAGCTCTAGAAATAAGATCAATACAGAAATCGATTTCCCGCTTAGGAGGTAAAGTAGTGACTTCACCAAATACATCGGGATAGAGTTTGACCACACGAGTCGACTGAAAATCAACAGGAGAAGAATCCAGAGAATAAATAAAGCTGCCAGCAAAATCATAGGGCATACTACACTCAATAACCAAAGGATTACCCCGATCATCCACAAGAGAAACAATTCGGGATTTACAAGAGATATGAGCATCATGCCTCTTAAGCCAATCACCTCTAAGCAATAAATCAAAAGCATCGAAACCAAGAACATAGAAATCACCAGAAAATTTATGGCCAGAAAAGAAGAGTCTCACTTGTTTACAAATCCTATTAAGGTTCGCGGGACTACCAATAGGATTTTTAACACACAAAGACTCAACAGCATACATAGGAGAAAGAAGATGCTCAAATTTATCACAAAGATCCACAGAAATAAGACTATGCGAAGCTCCAGTATCAAATAAAACACGAACATGATGATTAAATAAAGAAAAGGTGCCCTGGAGAGTACCTTGGTCATCACTAGGAGCAGGAGCAGGTGCAGGTGGGGCAGGTGAAGAAGCAGAGGTAACAGCAAAAATACCAGACGGCTTGCCCTTCTGATATAAAGGACAATCATTCTTGAAATGACCAGGCTGCAGACATACATGACAAAGGTTGTTCCTGGTATTCTGAGGTGGAGGAACAGCAGCACCAATTGAATTAGGGCAACTACTAGCATAGTGTTCCTTCTGATCACACTTGAAACAGGTGATGGTAGATAGGTCGATAGGGTGCCTCTGAGAAGGAGAGGATGAAGATCCCAATTCTGGATGCTTGAGCCAATTCTTCTTCTGCTGATGGAAATTTGGCTTTCTCTTCTTAGAGTTAGCAGAGGAAGACTGAGATGAAGGAGCACCGGTAATAGCAGGACCCTTAGAAGTAGGGTTCTCATAACGAATAGCCATATCCATAAGCTCGGTGAAAGTGCTATGAACATGAGAAATGAGACGATCGTAGAACACTGGGCGAGCTCTAGCTATGAACTTATCATTCTTCTTAAGTTGGGTGTCAATAAGGCCAGGACCAAACTTGGAAAGTTCATTAAACTTCTGCTCATACAAGAAAAGGACATGGTACCCTGCTTGAGATCCATAAACTCACGATAAAGCTGAGATTTCCCGGCTTTGGGCATCCATTTTGCCACAAAAGCCTCCCTGGAAAAGAGATAGATAAGCTTAAGATAGATTTTAAATAGAAAAGCTGAACATAACATAAGACAACACAAGAAGATACCTAAACTGATCCCAAGAAATGTCTGCCTCTACAGTCTGAGCTGTGACAGACTCCCACCAATCCAAAGCTGCTTCCTTCAACTGCCAAGCTGCCAACTGACGCTTCTACGCATCAGTAATCTCCAAACCAGTAAAAATCCTCCCAAGACTCCTCAACCACTGTTGAGCCTCTATAATGCTCTCAGATCCAGTAAACTTGGTACCACCAAATTGAGTGAATTCCTTGCAAAGAGTAGTGAACCTGATGGGTGCAACAGGCCCCTGCCTCTAGCATTCCTACGATTCATCCTGAAAATCAAGAATGAATTTTAGGACAAAGGTAAAACAAAAAGACAAAGATAAGATTCAACTAGAAATGGAAACCCTAATCAACGAGTTTAAATAAACAAGATGGATTCGAAAGCAATAAAGTTAAGAAAATGAGATTTTAAAACAAGAAAATTTTATATCCAAAATAATCTTTTAAAAATCTTTTAAAAACATTTGAAAAACATTTTATACTTAAAAATACGTTCTCTCACAAAGAAATGATTCTTTCACTCATTCTAGGGTATTTCTACCATATCTCTAATGAGTTTTTGCTCCATAGGCTAAGGTTTGCCTAAAACCTGGCTCCGATACCAAATGTAACGACCCACTATTTTGGACCATTCAAATCGACAATAAAACCACACATGTCTGACTTGAATAATACAAAACAATAGATTGTAATAAATTTGGAGAAAATAAAACCAATCATAGACACAGAATATCAGAATAACTCGCAGCGGAAAATAAAATAAATAGTGGTTCATGAAGCCACTACAATATATAGTCTCAAAAAAGATTCAAAATACATGGTCTGAAAATGATATAACAGAAGTCTGAATACATAAGTATAGTAGAATCCCAAATACATATGTCTCTAATACAAAGCTGACATAGAAATACTGAATGGAAATAGATAGCAATTAAATAAAAGATGATCTCCAGCAGTCCTAGCTCCAGAAGGTGAAATCCAAAGCTGATACTCAGGCTGACCCGAGCGTAAAGCAAAACACAAACACTCGAGTCAGGACATACATACTTATACAATGTAAACCAACTCAAGTGAACTGTAATAAAAGGTACAAGTAACTTAAAGGATGCTTGGGACCGCCCATCCTCTAAGGATCCATTAAACTATTTACTATGTAGTAATATTCGTTATTATATTAATGTCTAATAGTAAAATAAGCTTACTTTAAAATAGCATTAAGGAGTGACCCAATATTCCCCTTAACACCTAATAGTCCCAGTAGTCTATCCAGTATCAGCATACCCCCAGATCGGGAGCTACCCTTAATACTCCACAGGCTACGGCACAAAACCAAACTCGTAGTAAAGCTTGCTAGGGTAGGTGACACGGCACAACGAGACAATGCCAGGGTAGATATACCAATTACGCATCCGGGCTGGTGGAAACGCATAGCAGCCACTACCGCCCACCTCGAGCCACACTCCAAAAATCAAGGGGTGCACCCAATCAATCACAAAAGTAATAGAATGGTATCGAAGAAGTGTGTCCGATCAGAGGTGCTACCTCATTGGCCCGTCAATCGCTCCTGTTTTAGCCACCTTATGCCAACTCACAGGGAGTCGGGTCCACGTATTTACCTCAATAGGATCGTCTCCACCATCCTACTTCATTCTGGAATCTCCACCGCGTACACAGTTGTTAAAGTGGTTTTCGGTATCGACAGAGAGTATGTCCATATCTGATCTCGGTCTTTTTAACAACCAATCGTTATTATAACCCGTGGTTATACTTTTCAAAATGGTTTATATTCAAAAAAATCAAAATATCATTTCTATTTCAATATATATATATATATATATATATTCATTTGAATCATTTAAATATGAAGTCATTATCTTATTCAAATCAAATATTCAATTTCCAGAATTTTTAACATTTCTAAGTTCATTCATTTAATTACAACTCTTTCAAAACAATGTATTTTCAGAAAACAGCAGCACTTACAAAGTGCTACGGTAGGTATATTAGTTTCAAAACAGTTCAGTTCAGAAAAGACGGCATTTAAAACTACTGCAGTAGTTCAGTGTTCATTTGAAAATCTCTTCATTTCAGCAAACAACAGCACTTATCAAGTGCTACAGTAGCCTTTTAGTTAGTTTCTAATTTTAGTTTTCTTTCAGCAACAGCAGCACTTACCAAGTGCTACAGTAGCCCTTTAGTTAATTTCCGAATTTAGTTTTCTTTCAGCAACCACAGCACTTATCAAGTGCTGCAGTATCATTTACTTCAGGTTTTTAATTAGTTTCAGCAACGACAGCGTTTCTGAAGTGCTAGCAATTCTAATTCCAGATTTATTATAAAATTTCAAAAACAAATAAACTTCGATTTTTAACCATTTTAACTTATAAAATCATGTTTTTTTTTCTCTTCAAAAATAGTCATTTGGATAACCTTTTACTTATGATTTTATAAAATAAAATTTCATTAATAAATATCCAAATTTTAACAATAATTCACTTATTAAATCAAAGTGCACTATTTTCTTATTATTTGTATTTTTAACAATTAACTTAACAATTTATTTTAAAATACCATTTCATAAATAAAACTTAATTTCCATTTATTTACTTAACTTAAACTTCCATTTCAAACCAAATCTCAAATTTTCAAGTTAAGTTATATTTTCAAATTATAGTTTAACCGTTTATTTACTTACACATTTTAACTCATAGAAAAATCACTACACTTTATTTAAATAAAAAAAATCCAAATTTAAGTCAAAATATCGTATTTTACATTTAAAAATACTTAAAATTTTCCAGAAAATATATATAATAACCACGGGTCTGTATAATATTTTCTAACCTAAGTCAAGTGATACGGATAATATATCATATCAATCTGTAATTTACAAAGAAAAATCCTGGTTCTATCATTTCAAACCCGCAATCCCAAGTAAAACAAATACAATAAAAGTCACTCGAGCCTATCATTTTAGCCCATAATGATTTTCCCTTATTCTAATGTCTGTTCGGGTATGTATCATTTCAACCCATAGTGATTCTATTCTACAGGGAACTTGCAGTGAGAGAAGCAATAATTAAATGAACAGTAAAACATATAAATTAATAACAGATGATGCAACAGGTATAAAACAGCATTCATCATCATGTAAATATATCACAGGCAAGTATGAATATCATATCAATTTATACAGCTTCACTTGCGATCATTTCACAATAATATATGTACATATGTCTAGAGTGATAAAACTCACCTCTAAAGCTAGAGATCCAAATCAAACACAAGACAAACAACTCCTGAAAGCACGATAAAGCACGAATCAAATACGAGTGGATGGAGAGCCAAGATCCGGATCTTGTAACAACCAAAATATATAACATACATAAGAATAGAATTTACAAAAGAATATAAACCAAAACAATGAACAAAACTAGATCAGAAGAACAATCATTGGCTTAACCAATGCAAGTGGCTCGGCTACAACCCAAAACGGCTTGACCATGGTCTAGTAGTGCTCGGCATGGTTTACATCTGAGGTAAATGGTTCGGCCTAGGTAAGCATATGAAGAGAGGTGGAGTTACAAAGCAAGGAATGTAAAGGGTCAAGGCAAAAGGGGAGTTTGGTTGCACCTAGGCTCGGCCCTATGTTCAAGCATGGCTCGGCCCTGTATGTTTGGGTCAAGTGGTGCATAGGGTACGGCTGGGTAAGGGTCAGGTCATGGCAAGCAAGAGGTGGTGGTGGAAATAGGTGTGTAGGCCGAGGCAAAATAAGAGATGGTGATGGTTAAAGTGGTCGGCTATGTGCTTGTTTGGAGTTTTTGTGGTGGAAGTTCACTTGGTGGCCACGGCAGTGACTGGCCAGAGGAGGAGGAATGTTGGCTGTGGAAGATGAGGAGGAGGAGGTGATGGTGGTGGTCGATGGAGGAGGAGGATGGGTAGAGGCCGAGCACATGCTTTGAGACAAAGTGAAACAAAATGAAAAAGAGAATAAGAAAGGAAGAAACCATGGAAAAAAACTTACATTTTTCTCAAAAATGGAAATGAACGTGAGAATGAGACGTGGGAAAGTTTTTGTACGTGAATTAGTAATTGCTAAAGGAGTTTTTCATGGCTTAATCAAGTGGAAAGAAACGGCAAGTGATTAAATGTTTGAAACGGCTAGAGATTTGAAGGGATTTATTTCCTATTAAATAAAAGAACAAATGGAACAAAAAAAATGAGATGAGATACTTCCTTTTTCATGTGAATTGATAGGTAATAGGCGGCTAGGGTTTTGAGGAATAAGTTATGAACGGCTAAGGTAGGAAATAAATAGATAGGTAAATAAAGAGGTAGGAAATAAAGCAAAGTAACGTATGCCAATTTAAAGCAAAGTAACATACCTCAATTCGATTTGTTTCCTTGCCATTAATTAAAAGGTATATACAAAGAAACATTCAATAAATAAAATAAAGTTTATACAAACATAATAGAAAAATAAAATAAGGAGATGGATATAGAAATATATAAAATAAAACTCAGAAATTTATTGCTTTTAGAACGCTGTATTGTTATCCTATTTACGAAGTATAAATCAGAATTTAATGAAATGAAAAGCATAACGGATATTAGAATTTTATATAGCTTCAAATAAAAGATTAGAATTATAAAAAATAATTAAATTTCAAAATTTCAAATAAAAGTCAAAGTTTGACAAAATATAAATTTTCAGAAAATGTTTATTTTTAATTATTTGGAAATAAAAATGGAAACAAAAATCCAAATACATTGGAAAAATTCCAACTTCAATTTAAAATGATTTAAAAGTCAATGTTTTCAAATAAAAACAAATTTAAAATATTTATAAAAAAATTGGGTTGTTACAGAACCATAGTAGGTTCGATAAGTGTATGGATCCTAAGAAGAAGCCTGAGGAAGTGCGGGTGGCACCGGCTAAACCAATGGTTGATGTTCCAGTCAATATGGATAATCCTTCGCGGAATCTCAAGATTGAATCTCAGCTCAATTTTGGATTAAGGAAGGAATTTGTTAATTCCTTCAAGGAAATTTGAACGTATTCACTTGGGCGCATTAAGATATTTGTGGGATATTGTGGAGGTAGTTTGTCACGCAATAAATGTGGATCTGAGTATTCCACTAGTAAAGTAGAAAAGGCATTATTTGGGTCTAGAGTGATACGCTACATTAAAAGAGGAAGTGGATAAGCTGATGGTGAATGACTTTATCCATGATGCTTTATACCCAATATGGGTATGAAATCCTATATTTGTCAACAAGTCATATGAAAAATGGTGGACATGTATTGATTATTCTGATTTGAATAAAGCATGCCCAAAGAATAGCTTTCCCTTACCAAGGATCAACTAACTAATAGATAGGACTGCAGGACATGAGTAGCTTGCATTTATGGATGCTTATTCAGATTATACCCAGATACCGATGCACGTACCGGATCAGGAGCACACCATCTTTATAAGGGATTTAGGATTGTATTGTTACCAACTAATGTTGTCCTATTTGAAAAATACAAGAGCTACGTACCAGAGGTTAGTAAATTCTATGTTCAAAAAGCAAATTGGATGAACGATTAAAGTATATGTGGATGATATGCTCATGAAGTCATGGGTACGAGGAATCAAATGGATGACCTTTTTGGAATGTTCAAAGTATTGCGAGAATATGTAATGAAGTTGATTCTGTTGAAATGCTCATTGGACTTGCATCGGGGAAATTTCCGGGTTTCATCATGAATTCGAGGGGCATTGATGCTAATCTGGAGCATATTAATGCTTAAAAGAATGTGGGAGCCCCGACTATAAAGAAGGAGTTGCAGAACTTGAAAGGTTGCCGCTTTGATTTGGTTTATCTCAGGAGTAATAAACAAATGCATATCGTTCTTCGATACCTTCAAAAAAGGTAAGAAGAATTTTGAATGAAACGAGGACTATCAAAACACTTTCAAAGAGTTACTAAGGCATATGGAAACACTACCGGTTTTATCCAAACCGCTGGACAGAGAAGACTTGTTTGTTTATTTGGTGGTCTGTGCTCACACACTAAGTGCAACACTTGTATGTGAGAAGGCGAGGATTCAAAGACTAGTCCATTGTATCAGCAAGCGGTTTACTGAAGCTGAAAAGAATTACCCGAATTTGTAGAAACTCGCCAATTTCTTGTTGATTGCATCGAGGAAATTAAGACCATATGTCTAGGCTTATCCATTTAATGTGCTGACGGATCAGCCCATGAAGCAGGTGTTTTATCGACCCTAGACCTCAGGGAGATTGCTTAAATAGAATATTGAGATAAATCAGTATGATAACATTTACCATTCAAGGAGAGCGATAAACGTGCAGGCGTTGATAGATTTCATCGTTGAGTTTACCGCACGAGATGGTGAAGAGGAGGATAATATGGTCACACTTCCTAACTGAAAACTATTTGTAGACGGAGCTTCAAATGAACATAGTTCAGGTGTAAGAGTAGTACTTGTAACTCCAAAGGAATGATCGATTTGTTATGCATTGAGATTGGAATTTCCCATAGCTAACAAAAAGGCAGAGTATGAAGTGTTGATGGCAGGGCTAAGGATAGCAAAGGAACTAGGGATAAGGATGATGTAGGTCTTAAGTGATTCCCAGTTGACGGTTTGTCAAGTAAGGAAGTAATATCTGGCTAAGGGTGCAAGACTTGCTCCTAACCTGACAAAGGCATTGGAAATATTGGATGATATTAAGAATTATACGATTACGTACATCCCTAGAGAGGATAATCCTCAAAAAGGAGAATGCAAAAGCTGATTTGTTGGCCAAGTAGGCTAGTTGTGGTGAGACACATATGTTGGGTTTTGTTTCGGTGGAAGTTTTGATGGCTCCAAGTATTGATTAGATGTAAGTCAAATGGATTTAGGAGACCATGGAGGAAAATGAGTCATGGACGACTCCAATCAAGGATTATTTGCTCAAGGGAATTCTCTTGAGAGACAGAAATGAACAAAAGAAACTCCTTTAGAAAGCACTGCGGTTCACGATGAAAGAATTAGTTGTGTACAAAAGAGAATTTTCTACCCCTTTGCTTAGGTTTGTAACCCAGGACGAGGCTCGAAAAATCCTCATAGAGATCCATAAGGGTAGCTGTGCTAACCACACCGGCGGTAGACACTAGACAAAAAATGTACTTCGCTATGGATAGTTTTAGCCAATAGCAAATCGAGATGCAGCTAATTACACTAAATGATGTGATCATTGCCAAAGGTTTTCGAAGATACCAAGGACCCCATATATAGAGCTAATGCAAATGGTTAGCCTATGGCTATTTGTGGTTTGGGGAACTGATATTATCAGTGTGCTACCGATGGCGAAAGGAGGGCCTAAGTATGCAATAGTTGCAGTGGATTATCTCATAAAGTGGTCTATAGTAGAACCGCTTGCTATGATAACAATGAAGAAGGTGATCAACTTCGTAACAAAGAACATCATCTGCATGTTCGAAGTAGCTCAAAAGATCATTAGGGATAATGGAACCCAGTTTGATAGTACCAAGTTCAAGGATTTTTGCAATCGGTACAAGATTGAGAAGAGCTTTTCAATAGTAGCACATCCACATACGAACAGACAAGTGGAGGCGTTGAAAAAAATCATCAAGTCCACCTTAAAGAAATGGTTAACAAAAGCCAAAGGCAACTAGGTCGATGAGACTGGCATTGTGGGCTTATAGGATGACCTAATGATTGGACATACATCGTTCGCTTTGGCATATGGAATAGAGGCTATGAACTTTATAGAATTGGATATCCCTTCTCATCGTAAAAGGTATTACGATCCAAAGGTAAACGAGGAACTCTAGCCTGAGTACCATGATTTGGTTGATGAGAAAAGGAAGGAAGTTGAATTAAGGGTAGCTACTCACCAGAAAAGAGTAGCATGGAATTTTAAAACCAAGATCTGGAACAGTACCTTTGAGATAGGGGATCTCATTTTGAAATGAGTTCTCCCAAGTACATGGGCACTCGATCCGAATTGGGAAGGACCTTATGCAATCGAACAAAAGCTTGGAGATGGAACATTCAAGCTTGCTACTGTTGACGGGATCCCAATCCCATGACCATGGTGTAGCGAATTACTACGGTTCTATTTTATTTAGTTTTATTGAATTTATTTTTTTTGCAAATAAGTCACCCAAGGATTCTGGGAATAATGTAAAACGATAGGACTTGTCATGTTTTCAGTTTATAAATAAAAGTTGGCTTCTTGAACCAATGAAACCGTGTTTTTGTAAGCAAAATTCTGGTGTTGCTGGATTAGCAGTACGTAAGGTACAAACTCCCTTGGTCCAGGATCAGGACCGGAGATAGTCGACATTAGGTTCGATCAGATTATTTGACCCTGGTCTTTACGTATCGACTGTTGTCTAGAATTAGGCAAAGTCAAGAAGGAATGCCAAGGATAAGGTGACTAAAGTGCTAGCTTTCAGAGACAGAAGCTAGTGCGCAGTTGGAATTCTAATGACCGTGCTAGCGGCCCGGCAGGATATGCTAAGCCAAGGTTAAGAGGATGGATTTAGTCAGGATTGAGAGTGGATGCCCAGAGAGAGGCATCCAAAGGCATAGGTTCTTTAATATATGAACATATCAACAAAATGTTTGCAAACTGTGCTTACGGCCTAGTGAGACACGCTCAACCAAAAATAAGTGAGGATAGTCGTTGAAAATGAAAAAAGGAACAAGTGGACTCCTCTGGTCCAGGATCAGGACCGGAAGAGCCAAATGGACTAGGAGGCAATTGAATAATTTTCCCTATGTGGTTAACATCTGACCAAGTCTCGAATATTGGCAAGGCCGAAAAACGATACCCGGGTTAAGGCATTTAGACGAGCCTTAGAGACAGGACTTGCTGTACGATAAGGCTGTAAAAAAGTTATGGCTTCACTCATGGCTTAGTAGAGTATGCTTTGTTGAGGTTTAACAGTGTAAACTTATGGACAATATCGATCATGCTCGGTTATCGATGAGATCGAGAATGTCAAAAAAACGTTCAAATCGCTATTCCCCGAAAATAGGTAACGACACAGAACTTAGATTGTTTATTGACAATAACCGGTCAAAGGAAACTCGACCTAACATAAACAGGAATTGCCATGGAATTAACCGAATAACAGTTTTGATTAACCAAACGGGAATGCACTAGTGGCAGTAAACAGATCTAAATGGTAATATATAGCTAAAGCAATTGCAGGAATTTAACTTACATGCATAGAGTTGCAATAAATAAAATCGTTGCACAGAAATTGACATGTATAATATGGATAAATCGCAACACAGTAATTATATTATATATGCAAGCAGTTGTATATAAGTAAGTACAAAATATAAAAGCGCAAAACAGTAAATGGGGTAAAAATTACAAAAGTGGTCTTTCATTACTTCAGCTTTTACATACAAATATTGCGCAGGGGGCTCTCGCATAAACATGGCCTTTGTACAACAAAATAGAAAGAAAAATGCACAACCAAAAGACTCGTCTTGCCCATAAGTCTAAGAAATCACCTAATTATTCTTCCCTCTCTTGGTGCCCTTGTCGCTAAACCACTGGTTGGTCTCTTATGCTTCCACCTGCCTTTATTTTCCCCTCTTCGGGAGTATCGCTTTTGGACTATGTAGTTTCTCCCTCGGTCTTAACAAGGGGTTCATCAGACTTTACGATAGGAGCATCGGTCGATTGACCTTGAGGGGCTTTAGCTTGATTGGGGAAGTTTAGTAGAGGGGCTTTTTGGTGCAGAGCTGATGGATTTTTCAGTTCCTGGCTCGTTCTTTATCTTGACCTTGGAAAGGTCAATTTTCAATCTCTCTGCCATAGTGATCTGGTCAATTGGGTCTACAACGATAGTGATAACAACATCTCCCTCTAGGGACAGAGTCATATCCTCTAGGTTCTCTAGGGTGACTATCTTCTCGAAAGTAGGCCCTGGGCTGGAACTGGAAGGAGGAACAAGGGTAATAAGTCCCATAGAGGCAGAGGTCGATCCGGTCAAGATCGCTGCAGCATTCATGCCTTGAGTGGCTGACGGTGGAGGAGGAAGATGCGAATGACCTATAAGTTGAAAAATAAAATGGTAAATATTAGAGATGGATTCAGGAAAGAACTAGAGTTCCTCGAAAACCAATAAAACAAGGGACATTCCTTCGCCCGGAGCTGATTGTGAAGTAGGAGATTTAGAAATTCACTTTCTTCAGGTAAGTGCTGGCTTGGTTGATCGATGAAGGGAAGAATTTAGGGTTCAATAGAAGTGGTCGCTGGGGATGTTGGGATAACTTTGATGGCTTTAGAGCTAGCCCCTTTGGTTATAGGAAAATCTGTTAACAGCTCTTGGGATTTTAGAGTTGGTGATTCTGCTTGACCCAATGCACTTGGGTAAGCGGAAGCTTTGACAGTAGCAATGGCGGCGACGGCATCTTTTTCAGCAAGAATAGTCTTTCTCTCTTTAAGTTTTATTATATCGTCTGCTTCAAGGTACTTGGCCTCAGTTCTTCTTCGATGAGGCCTTCACTAGTCGCCTCGACACGACGCAACACTTCTTCCCAAGCATTTGCAAGAGTTATGGCATATATTTCAAGTTCTCGTATTGAATCACATAAACGAAAATTGCTGGAGAGTATTGTTTAGTTCTTTCCTCCCTTTTTCCTTTTCCTCTCTAAGTTCCTTCAAATCCTATGCAATGATGGATGCTCTACTTCGATATCCAATTTCTCGATCTTTGCCAATAGCAGCTTGTTCGCAAGTTTCTCTTTTCTGGTGCGAAGCTTTTTTATCTAGATTACCTGTTCTTCGATAGTTTTATCCCTGGCCTGGATAGTTTCATCCTTTACGGTAAGGGCCAAGTCCTTCTCAGCAATCTTTGTTTTCAAGGCAGGATTGTCCTCGTGGGTAGTCGTCAGCATGTTCTTTATCACGATCTTTGTGTCGGTATAGGCCTTCCTCATCTCTTTCATCAGGCTTTTTGTCTTATCCTTGGATCTTAAAGTGGCATCTCTCTCTGCCTTTAATTTCTTTAAGTCTCCTTTGCTCCCCTTAATAAGGCTATCGAAGGTCTTTTTCTCGGTCTTGAACGATTGATTGTTCATATGGTTGATCTAGTTGATCTTAAAGAGGGTGTAACAGAGATTTTTCCATTCATAGTCTTGGTCGATGAGCTCTTGAACCCACCGGACCTTTTGGTGTGCTTCCTCTTTCGAGCGTTTTTGATGTCACAATCGAACATGCCACCGATTAGGAAAAGGTCCAGAAAAGCAACCTGCATTTGGGACGATAGAGCTGGAATAGAAGTTGGAGGAGCAGAGAATCCTTTGGAATGAGGAGGCACGACTGTGGTTAAAGAATGTGTGGTCGAAGTTTACTGGTCCGTAGTAATTTGAGATTCAGAGTGAGGCAAAAGAATGCCGGAAAATAAGTTGTGGTGATCATGCGAGTCCTTGTGCTGCTTGCTTTAAGCGCTAGGCTGCCTTTCTTCAGCTTTTTTTCTTTATTGATCTTTTTACACAATGATCATCTTCCACTCTTCGCTCTTTTTCTTTGCATCTAGCTCTCTCCTCTTTAGATTCGTAATCTCGATGGTAGCTAGAACAAGGCAAGTATGGATCGAGAGTGCACCCTCTTGACTTGCCAACACCATATTGGAGCTTGTTATATATGTCCCTTTCCATGCTACCTAAAATGAGAAAAAGGATCATATAAGCTCTAGAAGTTTAGGATTTAAGTAAATGCAAATGATGTGTGTGTTCATGATCCTAATAGTGCGTAGAGTGCCAGTATCCCCCCTTAAGTACTCAGTGGACTGTGTTCGGAAGCTAGTAAAGGCGGAGTCTTCCCACCTTCAGTGAGGATACCACTAAATGGGAAGTTGAAGCCCGAAGAGCTATCTCTAAGGAGATCATCAATCGGAATATCGAAATCGCTCAATGAGCCGAAGATATCGTCAAAAGAATGAGATGGAGGAGTCGCATCGCCCAATGGTGGCGTGTTCATCTCTTTGGCTTTCTTAGGAGACCTAATAATTACACATTTTGGATGACCCAAGGCATGAAGCTCAGTGCCTTTGGGCGACGTCTCACTGCATGACTCATCTCCCTCTAGACTAGCTTTGTAGTCACTGTCGCCTCCCTCGGTACTCTCTTCTTCTTCCTCTTCTTCTTCCATCTCTTCTTTTCCTTCTCTTCATCCCTCGTCTTCGCTTTCCTAATATTCTAGTTCTTTCATCCCCTTCCCCAGGGATTTCACTAGTGGAAGGGTCTTTTGCTACTCTATTTGCAGGCTCATCGACATTTGCAGTACCTGATGGATCTTCAACTTTCCATTAAAGATTATCGCCAGAGCTACGACCAAGGGCTGAAGATCAAGTAGGCATTCTAAAACTGCTTGGCAGGGTAGTTGTAGGAGCGGTGGAGTGGTTAGGATGTAATAGGCCACACCGATGAAGGTTCTTGTCCGTCAGAAGATAAGCAATGGTGTGATGTTGGAAGCTAACCCTATTGAGAGTTGTCAGAGTCTCGGCATGCTCGCCACTCGTACCTAGAGCATGGATATCTGTTAAGAAATTTGACAATAAATTAAACATTTGGATGGAAGGAATCCGAATGTTGAAAGAGTGAAGAGAAAAGAGGCTTGCTATTAGAGAACCAAGGCCCATTTAAGCATATGGGCATCAGATGAAGAAATACCTGTTCTTGAAATATGAGAATTTTTTATGAAGCTTCTCTATGACTTCACATCGACACTAGGCCTCGATTATCATATAAGATGGCGAGCCTTGCCAATGCTTGAAGCTCAGAAGGTGGGTAAACTCCTTGACGTTGGGAGGTCCCTGGAATCGATTTAGAAACAGCACGTATAAGAAGCTCATATAAGAAGCTCAGGAGTGCATAATCATTGGGATGGACCAGAGACGGAGCCAATTCGAGCTCTTGAAGGATCATGCGCAGGCATAGATTGAAAGGTGGTATGACGCTGCCTAAGCACATGTATCTATTGCAATCAGTGAAGCCTATTGGAGGATTGTGCGCTTGTTAGCCCTAAGTCAACATCGCCTTCGGGGATTCCATGTTGTCGGTAGATGTTTAGGAGCATTTTGGGTGTAAGTATTGTTGGCACCTGTTCAAGCGAATCATCCAGAACTCTTAAACTGATGTACTCGTTTAAAGGAGGAGGTGGATCTTGCATTGTTTCCGTCAATACGATCATTATTTGAAGTTCGACGGTAATTGAGTGCTTAGGTCAAGAAGGCGTAAAGGTCAAAGTTTGAGCAGTGGTAGACACAGCTTTGGGAGGAGTAGATGGCCTAGTGTCAGCATTGAAGCGAGGCAATTGACTGGTCATTCTGAACAGGAAAACTTGACATTCAACATAGTCAGGTATGTTTATTTTGGAATTTTATTTCAAAACTATACGCATGTGACCGACACCCAAAATCTAATAGATGTCCACGTATGTTGGCCTATCGAATTATGTATGTCGATCGGGGCAGGTGGAAGCGTTAACCTATGCATGTGAGTCTTGTGTCCCGTATACGATGAACATGCCATCTTGTGTAGATAACCCACCTGTGCTAGAAAGACGAGCCACATCGCACAACTGAACTGTGTATCAGATCTTACTCGTTATCGTCTAATAATCGATAACGGAACTATAATCCGGAGCAACGTGGAAGTTTTCTTTTACAGGAACACTGAAAGTAAAGAGTTGGAAATGCTTTGCAATGGAATTATTCAATAAGAATGTTATTTGGAAAAGAACCATCCTATCGACATTTGAATGGAAATGTTTGATCTGTCAAGCATTGGTCAGAGCTAACCCAAAGGACTTTGGCATGCAAAAGCCTGGATTAAATTAATCTGATGCTTCTCCTACACCCTAGGTCGAACCCGAGCACATTCTAGAACTAACCCGAGTGTACTCAAGATCAGGCTCAAGTACAAGGAGAAAACCTAGGGCTTGCTTTGGCCAAATGCTTATCGGGGTCATTCAAGCCCTCATCACCAACCATGGCGACCAAGAGAGCATCGACGACGATAAATTTCTCCACCAACTCAAGGTGAAGACCCATCTTATTTTAATTGGTTCTAGATCACGTCTTGAGGAAGTCAGTGGCAAGCACTGTGAAGGTTCGACAGCAATTGGGATGGAGAACTGGAGGTGTCAGCATTGTCAGGAGGTTGGCGGCGATGTAGAAGCGGCGGAGGCAATCAGTTTTTGACGAAGGAATGAGGTTTGCAAAGATCTTGGTGCAAAGAGGGTTCAGTAACCAAAAGCGGAAGGATGAAAAAGCGAAGAATTTCTCTAAGTACTGAGTACTTATAGTACCCGGTGATAGGCAAAAAGGGATCGGTATCGAAAAGAACCTCTCAGTATTGAGTAGAATTTTTGGACAAAGAATTGGAGAAAAAGCGAGGGAAAGGTAGAGCATACGTGGCTAAGGCATGGAACGATCTCCAATGTGTAGATTTTGTCCTTAGCATGGAGAATGGAATTCCTACTACTTAAAGCAGGGGAATCCACGGAATGGAAACAATGCTTTGACGAAACTCTCACTACACCATATTGGCAGTTTCGTAACTCCTCTATGCGGAAGAATCGCAACGGTTCTGAGCCATTGCTAAATAGCAACGGTTTTGAGCCATTGTAAAATCATTAAGAACGGCTAAATGTCGTTTTACTTTTGCAACGGCTCAAAGATGTTGTGAAGTTTTTGTTGTTTTTTTAATTCGTTGACCACTTGCGTAACCCCTCCCCCCCATTCCCAAAATAGTACGCTCCTTTCATTTCCAGAAGAACATTGTTTTCCGTAATAACACCCCCCACTCTTTTTTAATTTCATCTTCCAGACCGCCAAATTTTAATATCCGATTTCAGATCCCTGTGTGAATTCTGGGATCGGTTTTTCAATTGCAAAGGTATCGATTATCGACGCAGTTCAAAAAGAATCGGGTGATCTCATTTTGCAATCGATCCGATCAAGGTATTTAATACAAATTGATTTTTATTTTTATTCCTTATGAATGGTTCGTTATGTTTAAATCATCAATTTGGTTCGTATTTTCGAATGAATGGTTCGGTATATGATAGTTTTCGAATATAATAGTTTTCCTGGTTTGGTATATAATAGTTCGACTTTTATTCCTTGTAAATGGTTCGATTTTAATTTTTATTCCTTATGAATGGTTCGGTATATAATAGTTTTTGAATTAAATTTAAGTCTTGTTTGATTGCAGTTTGATTTTAATTCTTCAATTTGGTTCAGTTCAGTAATCTGAGTTTCCATTTGTAGTTACAACTTGCTAGTCTTATACGATTGAGCTTCCAATAAAGTCAGATTTGTGTTATGAACAAGTAATTTGTACATGCTTAATACATTTTGATTTTGTATGCTTAAATAATGTCGTACTCATGATCACTGACTTCGAAATCTTGTAGAGCATATCAGTTTAAGCAACATTTATTACAATTTCTATATCTATTAACCAATCTAGAATACCTGGTTGTATTTAATAAATCCAGAAATAACAAACTATGAATGTGTAGGAAGTTTGTTGTAGTGTCTTTTTCCTGATATTGTAGTATGTGTAGGCTTCTCAGGTTCCTCCATCAATACGAGAGGTCTTCGGGCCAACTCGTTAATCCCTCCAAGTGTTGCTTTGTCCACTCGAAGGACATGTCTCTCTCTCGTGCCTGCTGGATCGAGACTACCTCCGGGTTTAAGAAAACTTCCCTTCCTCTTCCCTATCTTGGGATTATCCTGTACCGGGGTAGGAAACTTAACGCAGTTTTCGACCCCTTGACAGACAAAGTTCGGGGGAAGATTTTAAGATGGAACTCGTCTATTCTATCCCAAGCCGGCAGACTTGTTCTTATCAAATCCGTATTAGATTCGATGGGTATTCATATCTTCGCGACTATGAACCCTACCTCTTCTTTTTTCCGATCTTACCGGTCTTTGGCCTCGTCTTTCTTCTGGGGAAACAAGGACAACGGCCGTCGTCACCACTGGGTATCTTGGGATTCGATTTGTCGACCCAAAACTGAAGGCGGCTTGGGCCTTCGTAATCCCAGAGACCTTTGTGCGGCTTTTGCTTGTAAGTTGTGGAACAGGTTTGGCGCCAACAACTCCTTATGGGCGTCTTTCCTCCATGCTAAGTACCACAGACTTGCGAGCTCGAATTTTTCAGGAACCCCTACATATGCTAGCGAGACCTGGAAGCACATGCAGTCAGTGAAGCTCTTAGCTTACTCTCATGGTGGGTTGAACGGATGGGATGGCGCTTCGTTTTCCATTCAGAAAGCCTGGTCCTCCATCAGAGCTCCTTTTCCCATTCGCAATGAATTCTCCTACATTTGGGATTCTCGCATTCCATCCAAGGTATCCCTATTAATGTGGCGCTTGTTACATGATGGATTACCATTGGACGAGAATCTGCAAAAGATCGGTATTCCTTCTGTTTCCCGCTGTAGATGCTGCGGAAACGGGGATTCGGAGTCTTTGAACCACTTGTTTTTTGCCGGTTTCACTGCCAGAGCATGCCGGAATTATTTTGGCAACCTTGTCGGTGTTCGGTGTCCGGCCATTTCTCCTCTTCATCTCCTCAATTCGTGGTGGAGTGGGAACTCTAGGAAATCCCTTCGGTTTATCGTTTTCCGGTTGATTCCTAGTCTCATCTGCTAGCACGTCTGGTGTGCGCGGAATAAGGCTACTTTCGACAGCATTTTGATGGATCCTCAGTCTATTATCCATCGGGTGAGGAATGACGTTTTCCTGGCTTTCCGGGGTAGACCATTCAGGGGCCCTTTAAGTCATCGCTCTAGACGTCTTGTTGGATTTCTGTCGATTTCTTGCTCGACTGCTGCCACTAGACTAGGCGTTGGTTAGGCCTCTGCCTTGAGGAGGTGTACTCCACTCTCCGCTCCTCTCCCTTCCCCCCCCCCCCTTTTATGTTTAATTCGGCTGCTTGTTTTTAGTTTCAGGTGCTTCTGCTGTCTCCCTGTTGCGTTTTTTCTTAGGACAGATTCGCGTCAGAATTCTAGTTTCTTCTGGCTTGAGCGCTTGGTTCTCCATAGTCGGCTTTTAGGGTTGTGAACTTTTGCTCCCTCTATGGTGATCTCCTATCACTTTTTTCTGTCTACACCTTTGGGCGGTGGCCTTGTCGGAGCTCGATGGTGTGGGCAGGAGGGCGGATGCCTAGGATCTTTCTTACTATCTTTAGCGGTTTCTGCCTGGCTGCTTGTTGGGCTTGTTTTATGGTGGTGGTATGTTGGGTGGACTGGACCTCACCTGCTGGTTGAGGCGGGAGAGTGGGCGAGTGGGTTTCTGATTTATTCCTGCTCTTTGGACTTCGTCATAGCTTCTTGGCTGCCCGGTATCTTTGAGTTGTATTATTTGTTCGTTTTCTTTCTTTTTCTGGTTTTTTCTAGAAAGGTTATGTGTTCCATAAACTTTACCTGCTGCTGTGAGCCTCTGGAGGAAAGCTTTCTCCTTCTTCTGTTATTTATATATTTCTTGAAAAAAAAAAAAGTAGTATGTGTAGGTTTGCGAAGTGTGTGTTTCTCGCTTTTCCTAAAATCGAAAGGTTCTTCGATTGATGCCATTGGAACTTGTGGTGGGCCTATTTCATCTTCTCTGTTGTTTCACTTCGGTAAACGGTCTGATCACTGTATTTCTCTTTGTTAACTAGTAGGAAATGTACGAATATGATTACCAGTTTGAAGTTCATATGTTTTTGCAGATTTCTTACTATTTCCGATTAGTTACTAATACCTACCACTATGTATAGCGTTGTATATACATGTCAATATATTAAAAACAGAAAATTTTGTTGTCCATTACTGAAGTTCATGGCAGGTTGACAGTGGACAGTCAGTACTATAGCAGAAGCGTTGTGTTCTAACATCACTTTGATTACCCATATGTTAGTCTTCTGCGTACGCGTCATAGTTTCAATTATTTGTGTTTGATTATGGTACGTCGATTGTTTGATTTTTTAACTTTGACTAGTGGGTGAACCAAAAATAATATGCTAAGTTTTTAAAAAACAAAAGGTTGATGCAAATTTACGTCTGTGGAATAACCCACTGTTTTATTATTTACTTGAACTTACTAACAAATTGCTGACAGCCTTTGCGTACTGTCTAATGTGGCGATTATGCATGCTTTTGTCTGTACTGACTCCCTTATGCCGCAAATTAGGCCATACTGGTATTTAGCATCGAAATTTTGTTATGAATTTAAATGTTATATCCACTACTTCATCATCAAGTGCCCAAACAAATGACATTACCGTGTGCTATTTCTGTTTACAGGTTTATAATAAACCTATTATAATGGCATTAATTCAATTCATTCATACAATGGTTTGAGTTTCTATTTTGTCAAAGTCGCTTTTGATTTCAATACCAAATATAATATTTGCTTCCTATAGCATCATTTTTACACAGCAAATTCAATTTTTACTATAAAGGTTCACATTTAATTTTTACCCATAGTTATTACTTTTTATGTTATATAAATAGGAGTTTGTGCACACACAATACCATCCCACCAGTTTTCTTCCGGACACAAATAGAAAAGGCGTTACAAAACACATAGTGCATTCTACCACACAATGGTGTCCCTAAGGTAAGTTTTTTATATCATTTTTATTCTTATTTTTTATATATCATCATTCTAGCCTAGTCCAGATGAACAAAAAACAATTCAACAAAATATTGTCAAATGAAATTATTTCTTCTTTTTAAATGGTGTTTCATTGAATGAATAACATTTCTTCCGGTGAAACATTGCTACATGAGTTTCCTGAGGTTAAAAATATGATTTAGTAGCTCTGTATTTAGATGTGTTACAAATAGCATAACTAATATTTTTTAGAAATGAAATCAGAAAGAGTTTACTATGGTGCTTTTAGCTGTGGCTTACTGTAAGAGTTGGTATTCTTTTACGTGTAGTTTTGATGTTATATCCATATGCACACATGACACTGTATCTCCAATTGTCCTTTGAATACCAATAGGTAAGCATTATAAAACAAACATATTTTTTATATTCATAAGATTGACTAGTAATCTTTTGTTGTCATTTTATTGTTATAACTTTTTGGTTTTCTCATTCTATTGTTATAATCCTAGTCTAATTCGTTAGATTTCACAATGTCAAATTATTGTTCAACTTGGTGCTAAAATTTAATTTATCCAAAATTTCACTACTATCTATCCCTGTTTTTGGGGATTACAACTTCCCTTCTTCAATCTAGATTGTCTAGGTTGTTCTTATATTTGTATCCAAAAATTACTGTTTTGTTTACTGTTGTACATTTTATTTTATTATTATATTTATGCTCTTTTCAATGTGTTAACCTTACATGTTTTTACTCCTTTTCCTGACTGAATATTATACAGACACACACATCAAAGGTCATAGTTTAATATGTATGCTAGGTAACAAGAATAATTGTCAAATTAAGTTCATATGCTTTAATGAAACAGGGCAGAGGTGATAATATGGGTTCATTACCAAAGGGGAAAAGTTTAAATTTAGTGATCCACTTTTCAATTGTTCAGAATGGCATTGTGTATAACAAATGATCATATATATTCCAAATGGTAAATCTTTCTTGTGTGTGTTTTTTCCTTCTTCTTGAGCATGCAATAGTGACGAGGAAGAAAACATTCCATGAAATTCACAATTAGTCTAGTGTACTAGAGAATTAAGAGTACTAATGTTTTTTTTTTCTTTTCTTTTTCTTCTTTAATACACTTTTGTTAGATTAGTTATTTTTCAGTGTCGGTTTTAACAAGCACCAGCATGTAAAGACTAAAGTTACCTATGTAGTGAAATTATATTTGTTTTGCTTATTTGATCAATTAATTATTATTATGTTGGTCTCGGTCAACATAACTGTTACGTATGTGTAAGAGTACGTAGAGAGCGACATTATTCTTCATCGGATTTTTCTTCTTTACCCTAAAATTAAAGTAAGAATTTAAGCGGGATTAATCCTTGCCATTAGATTAAAAGTGCTCCAGTATTTTCCTCCGTTTAATCTGAGATCCCTATATTCCTACACCCTACACGGTAGCGGAGCTTAGCATGTCATTCCACGTGGAGCCATAGACGATAATCAAAGAGTAAAATGGGCCAAAATTATAACTTTGATTTGACATAGATCAAAAGTTTGTTAAACAAATGTTTTATAAAAGAAAGGATCAAATTAAGGTAGGGTTACTGTCCCATCTAGCCGACACTTGATCCGTCCCTAACCGTACATGCATTCTAGCACTACTCTCTTCCACACATAGACATATCAAAATATAACTACAACATCTGCGTTTTGTTTCTAAACCTGTCAATTTCAAAACATAAAACTGTTTTAAAGACCACCCAACACAGTTCGATTGTAATTAACCTTGAATCATGAAGCGTAGCGTGCGTAATCCAACGAACTAACCTTAAACCTGTGAAAAAACATCGAGACCAACTTTTTTCAACCACACAATTCTTTAAATTTAAAAAAGAAAAACTATCGTTTTATTATTTTATTTTTTTCCACATAATCAATTTCACAAATACTTTCATAATATTAGTCACAAAATTATTTGATTACGTTTTCAATTTTGTATGATATGATACATTATCGGTGTTCATTTTATGAGTCATTGTTGAATTGAATTTTTTAATTATATTATTATTATGAAATTTTTGCTTTTTCACTAAAGAATTGTTATCAAAAATAAACTTAACTAACTATTTATAATCAATCGTTCGAAAACAGTTGTTTTTAAAAGTCAATATATTAATTATAATTAGTTAAAAAATTTCATTAATTGAAATTTCACTACTATCTATCCCCAAAAGTAGGGATACAAAAATTTCATAGTTGTGTGTATCCAAGTCTAGGCTTTTGAATGTGTTAGCTTCAACAAGTGTTTGCATGTGTTCTTGCAAGGTTCAGACTTTATGTGTCTTGAGAGAATAAACTAATTATTTATGATGTTTATTGTATGAAAATTTATTATATGCTATCATTGTTTTTTGTGCATGAATTTTGTTCTAAAACAAGGGTTGCAATAATACGCGCAAACACACCCTTATTCGTGAATGATTGTTATATCACCCAAATCATATATAAGTGAACTATACATCAAACTAGTTTGAGTTGTGTTATGTGTTTGTGTATGTCATAGGATAATATAATGAACTGATAGAAAAATAATAAACAACATATCATATATGATATAACAGGTCAGTATGTCTTCTAGTATAAACAAACAGTGGATGAAAGAATCCGACCGAAGAATTACATAATATGTGGAAGGAGTGCATAAGTTTATTGACTTTCTTGTGGAAAATGGTGGTAATAAGGAAATCTATTCTTGTCCTTGCACACATTGCAAAAATATGAAAATGAAGATTAAATTGGATGACGGTTCATTATCATCTACTTAGATAAGGAATTGTCCGTTACATTTGTTGGCCAGTAATTGTAGTACTGTATAATCTTCCTCCATCAATGTGCATGAAAAGGGAGTTTTCAATGTTGACATCGTTGATTTCTGAGCCAAAACAACCAGGGAAGGATATTGACAACCATTGATAGACGAGTTTAAGCAGTTATGGGAAGGAATCATTACATTTGACTCATTTAATAAATCTGAGTTCACAATGAGAGCTAGGGTGTTGTGGGCAATTCATGATCATCCTGCACTTCGGACTTTATCGGGGTACATAACTCATGGCTATTTTGCATGTCCTATATGTGGGGAAGACATTGTGCTTATTATCTTCCTCAAAGTAAGAAGATGTGTTAGATGGGACATCGAAGATATCTTCCTTCCAAACACAAGTTTCGAGATGAAAAAGCAAACTTTAATAACAAACAAGAATATCATCGTCCTTTATGGCCATTAAATGGTTATCAAGTTGAAGAGAAGGTAATGAATATCAAGATGAAAGTTGGTAAAAACAAACTGGAAATCGGTCGAAAACGAAAAAAGATAACCGATGAAGAACTTGCCAATGTTCATGCATGCTATAGGAGGTCCATCCTCTTTGATTTTCCATATTGGAAAGCAAATTTGGTGTGACATAATGTTGATGTTATGCATACAGAGAAGAATGTCATTGAGCATCTCATTAGCACAATTATGGGTCATAAAGACAAGTCAAAAGACGGTATCAACGCACGCAAGGATTTGAAAACCATGGGTATAAAACAAAAATTGTGGATGATGGAAGATCCTGAAACAAATAAAAAAACCATACCAGAGGCAACTTTCACCTTGAGCAAAGAAGAGAAGTTATGATTTTGCACCATTTTGAAAAGCCTGAAAGTGCCTAGCAAATTCTCTTCCAACTTCCATAACAATGTGAACATCAATCCTCCTGAACTAACAAATATGAAATCGCATGATTACCACATCATAATGCAACAATTACTTCCGGTATTGCTTCAACATTCTTATCCACAACATAAGGATCTACGTAATGTTATACATCATATAAGTCTATTCTTTAACATTTTATGCTCAAAGGTGATCAATAGGGAACATATTTTAAAAGCAAAGGCTAGTTTGGTAGAAGCAATGTGTGTGTTTGAAAAACATTTTCCACCTGTATTTTTTAATATCAGCATCCATCGTATGGTTCATTTAGCCGATTAAGCATTGATTTGCGGCCCTGTTAGATATAGGTGGATGTATCCTTTTGAATGGTAAATTACTAATTGTAGTTTTGTTCATCATCATTCGATTTAAATAGCTACTGGTTATTTATAATTGATTACCTTCATAGGTTAATGAAAACATATAAAGGATATGTGCGCAACAAAAGATATATTGAAGGATGTATTGCATAAAGATATATCGTACAAGAAGCTAGTCTTTGCTACATGGAGTATATGCCAGAAGGAGGTGATGGCACTCATAAACATACTCGTGAGGCTTTTCTAGACGAGGATGATGAGTTTGCTCGTGAGATGCCTCTAGGTGATGGCAAAGATATAACCTTAACCCAAGTGCAGTTTGAACAAGTTCGTAGATGGGTCCTTAATAAGTATGATGGATTGGATGAATGTGAGAAGTAAGTTCACGAATAACTCCTGAATTCACATTATTGTAAATCAACTCATATATATGTTTTGAAACGTGTGTGTCACAAGAGGTATAAGATCTATGTGAGATGTACTAAATCTCAACCTCAAAGTGGGATTACATCCGTGGAAGCTTGTCAAAGTTTTACTCTATGGTTACGTGGCGAGGTATATATATTACATCTTATTAAATATTTCACGTGTACTTAAGTGGATCATACACCTTCATGACCATACTTTTGGCTTATTTTGTTTTTTTTAGTTGGTGAAGACCAACGATGTTGACTCAACTATTTGGCGGCCGGTGAATGGGCCAAAGTTCAAGGCGCGTAGTTATATGAAGTACCAAGTGAATGGGTTTACATTTTCCTCGAAAAGTTACGAAGTGCGGATGGTAACACAAGATAGCGGTGTATGTATGAGAGAAATTACAAAATTTAGAGTGAGTGGAAAGGATAAAAATTATAAGGAAGCAGACACAATGTATTACGGAGTAATTCAGAAGATAATTGAGTTGGATTACATTGACTTCAAACAAACAGTTTTTTATTATGATTGGGTAAAGGACGAAGATAAGGTTAATGGTTGCAAGATTAATCCTGTTTCAAACTTGATCATAGTTAACTTAGAGAAATTAAAGACCAAAGATAGAGTGAATGATGAGCCATTTATTCTTGCATCGGAAGCGAGTTAAGTGTTCTACTCAAAAGATTTAAAAAAATAACGAATGGTTTGTGGTTTTGCACACACCGAAACGGTTGACTACAAATGTGGATGATATTGAGTTTCCTACTGCCTATCAGTCAGATTTTTAAGATAACAAAAAATTAGAAGACCTTACCAAATGCATATGTTAATATAAGATGTATTTCTTAATTGAATTGAGTTGAATTTCAAGCGTGGTTGAATTTAGAATTTTTCACTATGGATATTATTCAGCATTTTGTAATGTTTGTTTAGTGGTGGTTATTGATTTTGTTTCAAAACATTTATAAAATACTCCAGAAAAGCATGTCTACGTTTTAACTATTTGCTTGTTAGGTCGTTAAAATTTAATTAGTTGTTAGTTGTTTGTATTAAGGCTTGGAGACTATTGTGCTTTACTGTGAGCATTCGTGTGTGTTTCTCTTAGCTCGTGTGTGTGAGAACTTTGGTGTTCATGCGTGTATTCATCTTCTGATTGCTTTTCATTGATTTTCATATATCAGTATTTCGATTTTGTTTGCTGAGTACTACCAATACTTTGATATTATTTACTTTCCTATCTTACTTTTAGAAACTTGCTGATACTGTGTAATTGCTTTATTTACTGGGATTATTATTTCTGCATGGCTGTTTTGTTTTGAATACTTACCTTTTGTTCATTGAACTCTGTTGTGCTTTAGAATTCCATTGCCCAGTTTATGTATATAAGAACTTGTGAAAGCTTTAACAAATTAAACTGTCATATATATCATAACATCATTTCTTTATATTTCATGCTTGCTGAACTTGAACTTTATCACTTTCACAAGATTGTATAACTGATCCTATGAGTTGCTTATCTTATATATATATACATATATATATATATATTAGTCTGTTATAATAATTTGTTAGACAATACAACCTATTCTTATTATATACCTTATGTTTGATTATGTGTAATCTAATATAATGTGTTTACTTAACATGTTTTCTCTTCCAGAATGTCAGCGTGCATACTAACATGTATACATAGGCTACAATAGTTTAAATCATTATATATATACACATTTGGATTTTATTATATAAATATACGTTAATTATATAATGAATGTAATTGTAGTTAAAGTTTTATTATATCTTGCTTTCCTTTTCCTTTGGTTTGGATTTTTTTTGTACTTTTGTTTAATGAGCTGGCTATAGCTACAACAAGAGTTTATAATGTATCTTTGTACAAAAGAGTATATTGTATTAAGCTGAATAATTATAGCATTGCTTATGGTAGAAACCTCAGGTGTTTGACGGTTAGATTTTTTACTTCTCTTTTCTTTCAAATATGGCCACCAAACGAACTTGAATATTAATTGGTGAACTTTAATAACACTTCAGTCATTTCTATATATGCAGGGAGGTGATGATAGTGCTATAGAAGAGAGTAACAATGTCCGAAGCTGCAGAAGCGTCAATCCATTCAATTACGCAATCATCATCTACACAACTTGAGAAAGTTGAGGCAAACGCATTTGGTGCTCCAATTTCAGATAATGCTGAAAGAATAGGCAGTCTGACGCAGCGGAAATAACGAATGACGACAAATTGAAGAATTCGTGTCAAACTAATCGATGAAACGATTAGATGAAACAATATGAATCGATGGATTGATGATACCAAAATGCTCTAATCCGTTGATCTCGCGAGATGCCGGACTTTAGTTATCTTCGACACGTTGATCGCGCACGATGCCGTGAGAGAAGATCTACAATTCTTCGACGTTGATCAAGCGCACTTGATTCCGTGAATTGGCTTCAACAATCGTTGATTCGAGCGCACTCGAATGCCGAAAGTGGAGATAGGAGATAACACTCAACTACCGATTTAAAAATGGAGGCACAAAGCACATACCAAAATTTTATTCAAAGTTCAACAACCTACAAGTGACACAAACCCGCCTATTTATAGGCTTACAACACATACAATTCGACCACTACACAGTACAGTACAACGAATAAAAGAAAGACTACAAACGACTTACGACCCAACAGAACATTGCGAACTAAAAATGGTACGACTTAACATCCTTCACCATAAGCTTCGCGACCTACGACCTAATAGAACATTGCGACCTAAAAATGGTACGACTTAACATCCTTCACCATAAGCTTCGCGACCTAGAATCACCAGCGACTTAAGAAATTGGAACGACTTAGGCATCTCCAGCGATCTATCAGAGCTCGTTCGCGACTTAACTGGAGAAGGGCGACCTACGACTTGGTCGAAGGGCGACCTACGACTTGGTTGAAGCGAAGATGACCTACGACTTAGCGTTAGATCGCTCGCGACCTATGTTGGAGCACGAATTAGGGTTAGCTTGTTCGCGACCTCTGCTGGAGCGCGCAACATAGGCGGCTGGCGTGACTTCTTCCTCGCGACTTAGCAATGTCGATCCATCATCAGTTGAGGTATGTGCTGCATCATCCTCCCCTGGTTAAGAAAAATTCGTCCTCGAATTTAAAAGTTCTTCCCCATTGGGTTGTTCATCTCCATAATAAGGTATAAGATGTTTAACATTAAACACGTCAGAAGTGTAAACATCCTCTGGCAGTTTCAACCTATAAGCATTTTCATTGATCCGTTTCACAATCTTTACAGGACCAATCTTTCGGGCTTTCAACTTGTTATAAGCACCCACTGGGAAGCGATCCTTCGTTAACACAGCATACACCCAATCACCCTCGTTGAACTCCACACTTCTTCTCTTTTTATCTGCCAGTTGTTTATACTTCTCATTTGATGCAAGCAATCGTTCATGAACAGTTCTGTGGCACTCCTGCAACTCATTCACGAAATCACCAGCTCGTTTAACAACTCCCTTCTGATATGGTACTGTCCTCAACTCCAACGGCCCCTTTGGAATTGCTGAATATACAACTTGAAACGGACTGAATCCAGTACTTCGATTGACAGCATGATTATATGAAAATTCCGCCTGACACAACTTTATATCCCAACTCTTCAAATTATCCTGCACAAGACATCGCAACAAGTTTCCCAACGATCTATTCACCACTTCCGTTTGCCCATCTATTTGTGGATGATAAGCACTACTGAATTTCAGCTTCGTTCCCACCATCTTCCACAAACTCAACCAAAAATGACTTAGAAATCGAGTATCTCGGTCAGAAACAATAGATTCAGGTAACCCATGTAAACGATAGATTTCTTTAAAGAATAACTGAGCAACACGAACTGCATCAGCGGTCTTTTTACAAGCTATAAAATGCGCCATCTTGGAAAATCTATCCACCACCACATATATGGAATCATTCCCTCGCTGAGTTCTTGGTAATCCCAAAACAAAATCCATGCTGATATCAACCCATGGTTTAATAGGCACGGGTAATGGCATATACAATCCCGCATTCGTCGTTGTCCCTTTGGAAACTTGGCAAATATGACATCTCTCCACAAATCTTTCAACTTATTTTCTCATAGAAGGCCAAAAATATGATTGTGAAATCAACTGTAATGTACGATCTCTGCCCACGTGACCCTCTTCATGCAATTCTTTGACAATCTTCAACCTCAAGCTACAATCCGGAATACACAATCGATTTCCTCTAAACAAGAATCCATCTTTCATCACAAAATCATCAGAACTTCCTTCCTGCATCTGATCCAGCACTTTCGCAAAATAAGAATCTGAAGTAAGCAACTCTGGTAACAAATCAAATCCCACTACTTCCACTCGCATAGTTGTCAGCAAATGATTTCTACGGCTCAATGCATCGGTAACTCGGTTAGTAACTCCTGATTTGTGCTTCACAACGAAAGTAAACTGTTGTAAATAAGCGACCCACGAAGCATGCCTTGCTGAAATTTTATCTTGCCCCTGCAAATGTTTCAAAGCTTCATGGTCAGTGTATAGCACAAATTCTTTATGAAAAAGATAGTGTCTCCAATGTTTTATGGCTTGGACTATAGCATAGAATTCCAAGTCATAAGTACCGTATCTCGTTTTAGCTCCCGTCAGTTTCTCACTAAAATAGGAAATAGGATGACCCCTTTGACTCAACGTTCCCCCAATTCCAACTTTGGACGCATCAGTATTTAACTCAAAGAGTAACTGAAAATCTGGGTATCTAAGAATGGGCGTTGTGGTCAAGAGTGTCTTGATTCTCTGAAAAGCAGAATCAGCCTCTTCAGTCCAAACAAACTTCTTTCCTTTCATACATTCCGTAACTGGTGCCATCACGCTACTGAAGTGTGGAATGAATCTTCGGTAGAATAATGCTAAACCATGAAAACTCCTCACTTCTGTTATTGTCTTAGGCTATGGCCAATTTCGAATAGCTTCCACTTTACTCTGATCAACTTGAATACCATCCTTCGACACAATATAGCCCAAGAATAGAATACTTGTAGTCATGAAGGTACACTTCTTCGTTGCAGCATAAAATTCCTCACGTCGTAGAACCAACAACACTTCCCGCAAATGCTGTAGGTGTTCTTCAGTGCTTCCACTGTAGATCAAGATGTCATCAAAATATACCACTACGAACTTCCCGATAAATGGTCGAAAAATCTGGTTCATGACTCTCATGAATGTACTCGGAGAATTTGACAAGCCAAACGGCATCACCAACCATTCGTACAGACCCTCCCGAGTTTTAAAAGCAGTCTTCCACTCATCACCCGGTCTAATACGAATCTGATGGTATCCACTTTTCAAGTCAATCTTCGAAAACAAAGCAGCACCGCTCAACTGATCCAACAAATCATCCAGTCTCGGCATAGGAAATCGATATCTCACCGTAATCTTATTCAATATTCTACTATCTGTGCACATTCTCCACGTTCCATCCTTCTTCGGCACCAACAAAGCTGGCACTGCACAAGGACTCAAACTCTCCTGAACACGCCCTTGTTCCAATAATTCCTCTACTTGTCTTCTCAACTCCTCGTGTTCTTTTGGACTCATCCGATAGTGTGGTCTATGAGGCAATGCAGCACCTGGCACTAAGTCAATCTGATGCTGTGTGTCTCTAAGCGGTGGTAACTCTTTCGGCAGCTCCTTTGGAAACACATCTTTGAATTCCTCCAAAACTGGCTTCACTTCCTTTGGAACTTCTGTAACTTCACTGTTTTCATGCCCAATCAACATAAAAACTTCAGGACTCTCATCTACCTCTTCCACGAACTCCTTCAAGGACAACAAAGTCTTCAATTCCTCAATCTCCTCCAGCTTGTCCTCATTCTGCTGTCGCTTCTTCGGAACTAAAGTGATTTTCGTGCCCTCAAACAAGAAACTGTAGCTATTTGTTCGACCATTATGCTGTACCTCCCGATCGTACTGCCATGGCCTTCCCAACAGCAAATGGCAAACATCCATGTCAACCATGTCACACCAAATCTCATCTTTGTATTTCTTCCCAATAGAAAATGGAACATGAGCTCGCCTCTCTACCTTCACTTCTCCTCCTTTCCTCAACCAAGCAAGTTTATAAGGACTAGGATGTTTCTTTGTTTTCAACTTTAACTTTCTCACAGCTTCCATTGAAATGATATTATCACAACTCCCAGCGTCAATGACGAATTTACAGACCTTTCCCAAAATAGTGCACGTTGACTGAAAAATGTTACTCCTCAACCAACTCGACTCCTCTTCCTATTTCGGGGTTAAGCAAGATCTCTGTAGCATCAGATTACATCCCTCGTCTCCCGACACCTCTTATTCCTCCTCATCACGGTGTGAATTGAGATCTTCTTCTACATCCTCATCTTCCACTCCAACAATCATAGTTCTCTTCTTCGGTTTTGGACATTCGTTGCTCTTGTGGCCAAACTCTTGACAATTAAAGCACTTGATACTGCTGTTGACTTTGGTCTTTGCAACTTCAGTGACAACCGGCTTACTCGATGCTTTAGGAACATTATAACTACTACCCGCTCCTTTGTTATTCCCCGTAAAACTTGGAAACACACCTCTCCCATGTCTACCTTGTTTCTCCCAAGCCAACGCCTTTTGATGTGCTTCTGCCATGGATCTAGGATCGAACATGTTCACCATATCCTGGATCTGTGTTCTAAGTCCACCATCAAACCTAGCGGTCAACTGTTCTTCTGTCTCCATAATGTCATTTCGAGCAATCAACTGGTAGAACTCATCTGCATAATCAATAACAGTCTTCATCCCTTGCCTCGGGTTCTGTAATCTCTGATACATTAGTGATTGGTAATTGTAGGGTAAGAAAGTAGCCTTCATCAATTTCTTCATCTTCTCCTAAACAACAATCTTTGACTTCCCCATCCGTTCTCTAGTAAGTTTGGTTTGCTGCCACCACGACATAGCTCTTCCCCTCAACCTAGTAGCAACCAACTTCACTTTACAACTTTCCGGAACCTCCTTGAAGTCAAAAATTTCCTCAACATAAGCTAGCCAATCAAGAAATTCCTCGGCCTGCATACCTCCCTTGAATTCCGGTATTTCAGTTTTCATCCCGGACTCCCATTTGTGATCATACTCTGAATGATGTCTTCCTTGTCCTCGTCCTCGTCCATGAACACTACCACCATCAAACTCCTCTTCAAAATCTGATGCATATCGATGTCGATCCTGACCACCAACATCTCTACTACCACCATTTCTTCCATCAACATCCCTTCGATCTACATTCCTCCGATCACGATCATTCACATTTCTATCACGATTTCGATCATCAACATTTCTATCATTATCTCGATCCACGCTTCTATGATCACTATCAACACTTCTCTCTCGATTTGAATGTGGTGAAACTCTACTTCTCCCATGGCTCGATTCAGGTGAAACCCTTCTCTGATTTTAATTCATCTCCAACATCATCCTCTCTAATCGACCAATCCCTTCATTAAGCTTCTCATTAAAGTTTTCGTTAATTCTTTGCTCCATCTCATCGGCTTCTTCTCTCCTATATAAAGCATCAATGTTGCGATAACGGTTAGCTCTTCTCGGAGGCATGATCACTCTTCAACAAATTCCAACAAAAACTTCACTTCGATCTAAAAATCTTCAAATTAAAACTACCCACTTGTTGAAAACTTCAAAAATCTCCAAACGAACAAATCTCTTCAAAATCTCGATAACCCACTTCTCCAAATGATGCAAATCTTGCACAACTCCAAAAATCTACGCAAACTCCTTGCAATCTAGCTCTAATACCAAATGACGCAGCGGAAATAACGAATGATGACGAATTGAAGAATTCGTGTCAAACTAATCGATGAAACGATTAGATGAAACAATATGAATCGATGGATTGATGATACCAAAATGCTCTAATCCGTTGATCTCGCGAGATGTCGGACTTTAGCTATCTTCGACACGTTGATCACACACGATGCCGTGAGAGAAGATCTACAATTCTTCGACGTTGATCAAGCGCACTTGATTCCGTGAATTGGCTTCAACAATCGTTGATTCGAGCGCACTCGAATGCCCGAAAGTGGAGATAGGAGATAACACTCAACTACCGATTTAAAAATGGAGGCACAAAGCACAAACCAAAATTTTATTCAAAGTTCAACAACCTACAAGTGACACAAACCCGCCTATTTATAGGCTTACAACACATACAATTGGACCACTACACAGTACAGTACAACGAATAAAAGAAAGACTACAAACGACTTACGACCTAACAGAACATTACGACCTAAAAATGGTACGACTTAACATCCTTCACCATAAGCTTCGTGACCTACGACCTAACAGAACATTGCGACCTAAAAATGGTACGACTTAACATCCTTCACCATAAGCTTCGCGACCTAGAATCACCAGCGACTTAAGAAATTGGAACGACTTAGGCATCTCCAGCGATCTATCAGAGCTCGTTCGCGACTTAACTAGAGAAGGGCGACCAACGACTTGGTCGAAGGGCGACCTACGACTTGGTTGAAGCGAAGATGACCCACGACTTAGCGTTAGATCGCTTGCGACCTATGTTGGAGCACGAATTAGGGTTAGGTCGTTCGCGACCTCTGCTGGAGCGCGCGACATAGGCGGTTGGCGTGACTTCTTCCTCTTCTTCCTCGCGACTTAGCAATGTCGATCCATCATCAGTTGAGGTATGTGCTGCATCACAGTCGAGTTGGTAAATTGGTACGAATTCATGTGCCGATCTCATATGAAAGTTAGTAAATAGACGCCAGAGCAGGTATATATTATTTTTATGCTTTGGTAATTTAACATAGTGATGAACCTTTTTACAATTGTCTGCTTCTGCTCACAAAACAAGCTGAACAGTTTCCATTGCTTTAAATACCACTTGTCATTTCAAAATCGATGAATCGAATACATGTTTAATGCGATGTTACTGATTATCATTCATGCTATTGTGCGTTTGCTTATAAGCTCTATAGTTTGACACCTATACTTACAACTTTAACCATGTCCATCCTCTTGCTATCATTGTTCAGTTTAGGATAACTCTTCAAGTCTAATGTTGTTATCCTACACTTTTTACAATTTTGGAAGAGCAGCTTCCAGGCTAAGGTGGTCTAGTAGAAATCAGCATGTCTGATGCTGTAATGACTATATGCAAAAGTGAAAAATGAAAAGTAAAGCCACATCATCAGCTGAACTCCATATGATAAATTTTGATGTGTTGGGTCTTAGAATATAATTACATGACCAACTTGACTTATGTACATACTATGTAATATGATATGACACTGTCATAGACTGTTTATAACTTCATAGTTCATATTACCCACACCAACCTTCACTGCTACCTAAAAAATGAAGGGTGTGGAGAATTAATCTAATGAATGTATGACTGCGCATCAAGGTATTCACAATTGTCTAGTTAAAAAACACATGATACTTTGAGTTATATTTGTTGAGTCCTTTTACAAAAATATGCACTTTATATGGTGTAATTATGATATTTTGATTAACATAACAGGTACGGGGAAGTGATGGAATTGGAGGTTATGGTTGTAACATAGAAGGATGGATGGTGTATGTGGAAGAGACAACAAAGCCAAGTAATATGGTGACACTTTAATTGATATTTATTTTTAATTCATGCTGGATTGTTTTCATAATCTTATGGGACATAGAAATATATTCTAAAGAATTAATTATGTGATATCAAGTTATGAGATGTAAAGAGTTTGCTAATGTACATGATGATGGGAAACGGTCTCATTCCAACAGAAAACATGCTATACAAATACATCGGTAATACTTAAAGCATAACCTTTAAGTCAAAAAGTTACATGTTGAAAAGAACATAACAAGTCATTGTCTACACCGGAGCAACCAAAAAAACAATACAAAATTACAAATACAAAGCTTTTAGTTTGTATATAGTACACGATGCATAAGCTAGTGAATTTCTACTATAAGTGAAATTAGTATTCTCATATTTGATGTCTAAATTGGGCATTTGAATCGAACGTAAATTGTCAGGATTATGATGAGGATTAAGGCAACGATTATGCCTAAGACAATAAGTTTGATCTTCATATTCTCAAACCACATTTTTCTCGTCACTTTCTTTCCTTGTTGCCTGAAATCTTGTGCCTGCAAATTCAGACATACCTCTCTTTATAAAAGTTATTACTAGTTTGTAAGAGTTAAATTTTTACATGTATTGCTTGTTTAAGGATATCTAAACTGATGGTAGCTAACAAAAATAGATTGTTTGCAGAACATCATCTTTTCAATGAAATGAATAAAATCAACTCCATACAGTAATACTTTCTAGGAGGTTTTTAAAACTCACTTTATTGAATCCATCTACATGTTTGGTAAAGAAGATTGTAAGTTCATTCCAGTGATATGCTTAGGTTATTCAGTACATTAACATATCATACATGTCTTTTTACCATGTTCAGTATGCTTAGGCTATTCCGGTGATATATGACATGTCCTTTTACCTTGTCATCCAGTGATATATGACTAGTTTTGTGGCAATGATGATGGCTTTGTATTAAGTATTTATTGGATATGTCGATCCACTTGAAAAAAAATATAGAGCATTTATCGACGTATTATTTAAGACAAGGCTATAGATGGTCGCTCCTAACCAGCCCTATTCTCCGCATTGGCATACGGTATTATCCATTAATACTCTTTGTTAATGTAGGACTCGAGGTGGGGCAGGTAGTGTAACGACCCGCTATTTCAAACCATTCAAATCGACAATCATCCACACATGTCAGACTTGAATTTCTCAAAACAACAGATTGTTAAATTATATTTGGCAATACTTAGCATATATAGTAAATAAATCAATCATAGAATCACTAACACAGAGTAATACAACAATAAGCAGCGAAATAGATAAATACTAGTTCATGTAGCTACTACATAAACAACAGAGTCTAAAGCAAATACAATAGAAATCCAAATACAACAGAAATCAAAATACAAAGGAATCTCTAATACATAAGTAATGACAAGTCTGAACATAGACAACTGGAATAAACTAAAATAACTAAATAGCTGAGTAGATAAAAGATAGATCTCCAAGCATATCTCCAAGCTCCAAAGGTGGGTCTCAAATGCTGTGACACTCAATCTGACCCGAGCATAAAGCAAAACACAAAACACTCGAGTCAGGATTAACATCCTTATGCAAGTAAATTAACTCAAGTGAAATGCAAATAACTTAAAGGATGTTGGGATTCCATCCTTTAAGGATCCGTTAAACTATCTACATACATAGTACAATACGCTACGTAGATAATGTCTACAGTAAAGTAAAATATTAAAATAACATTAAGGCATTACCCATATCCCCCTTAACACATTTTTATATAAATGCCGTAGTCTATACAGTACCGTATTTCCTTCGTAAACTGGAGAACTATCAGAGGGTACTCCATAGTGTATGACACAAACTAAACTCATAGAGGGCATGATAAGGCATGTTACAAGGCACGCGAGGCAATGCCTAGGGTCGGATACTACCGTTTTTCACTCCCAGACTGGTGGTAACGCATAGCAGCTACTACCATCCACCTTGAGACACGCTCCCAAATCAAAGGTGCACCCAATCAAATCACAAAGTAATAGATATGGTTTTGAGGAAATGTGCCTAATAGAGGGAGCGACCCCACTTGGCCTGGTATAGCTCCTGTTTTAGCTACATCAAGCTGACTCGAGGGAGTCAGGGTTGCGTTCGTATCTCATACAAACGTTCGCCAAACCATCCTACTTTGTTCTGGAATCTCCACCATGTGCACAGTTGTTAAAGTGGTTTTCGGTATTGGCAGAAAGTATGCCAATATCTGATCCCGGTCTCTTTAACAACCCAATGCTTATTTCACACCATAGTCATTTTTCATTTCAAACAGTTCATACTTCATATCAAAATAACATATTCATTTCGATCATATACTTTCAAAATCATATTCACTTTCGAAATCATATCACTTTCAAAATCATATTCATTTTAAATTATATTCACTTTCGAAATTATTATTCACTTTAAATCATAACGGTTCCAACTTAAATAGTTTAAATATATAAAGTAGTTATATATAGGAATAGTTATACATTATAAATAGTTTATATTTAAAAAAATAGGTTATAGATTAAAATAGTTTATATATTAAAATAGTTTATATATTAAAATAGTTTATATATTAAAAATAGTATATATATTAAAAAGAGTTTATATCGAAAATAGTTTCAAATTAGAATTGTTTCTTCCAATTTCACAAATCAATTCAAATCAACTTTAATTCCACAATTCAATTTAAATCAATCTCAGTTCAAAATTTTCAATTAAAGGTTCAATTCAAATTCTTATTAAAACCATTTTTAATTTATATTGATTTCAAATCCAGGTTTGGACTACAAATTTAAACCACTTCCAATTCAATAGGTTTCAAAATTTAAATATTCAAACAATTTACAATAACTCAATTTGATAAATTTCATTTATATTTCAAAATTCAACTTTAATTTTATTTAAATTTTAAAATATTCATTTAATCATTTTTAACAACATTTAAATAAAATCTCAAACTACAAATTTAAATCAATATTAAATATTCAATTTCAATTTTATTTAAATTTGAAAATATTCATATAATCGCCTTTAATCAAAATCTAGTTATCAAGTTATAAAAATTATATCTTTAAATCTCAAAATTTAATTACAAATCAATTTTAATTTATCTTTCCAACCTTAATTTATTAAAGTTATTAAAAATCTATTTTAAAAATATTAATATAAATTTTAAATAAATATTTTAAATGTAATATATATACTTATCCAATTAAATTCTATTAAATTAAATTTTATTATATTAAATATTATTTTACTAAATCTATATTATTTTATATTAAACTAAATTTTATATATTTAAAAATAATAAAATTATAAGTAAAATCTTAAAATTTACCCTTTTCAAAACTTAACTTATAAATTTAAAATTTCCAAACATATAATTTAAAAATCTAAATTTTACCCATATATTAAAATTAAAATATATATATATTATATTTTAAAAATCAATATTTATTAAAACCCATCTATTTCCTTTCAAAACTTTGGAAATCATTTTCAAAAATAGACCAACGGTGTCCGTATATAATTTTCTAACATATGGTCAAGTGATATGGATATTTATCATTTCAATTCATAATAATTTAATATTTACGGGTATATATCATTTCAACCCGCAATCCCAAAATTTCCAATTCAATAAAACCGCTTGGGTTTTTCATTTCAACACATAACGATTTTCCCTAATCTATAATATCATTCGAGTATGTATCATTTCACCCCATAAGGATTCCTAAACTATCAGTGAACTTGCAGAGTGAGAACCATAAAATATTAACATACATATCAATAGCAGGCATATATCATAAATAACAATAATATATTCAACGAGTTATGGTGTCATATGTCAATTAATATAGGTAAACAATTGCAGATAATAACATATCATATTCAACGATCAAATTACTAACAAATTCAAATTTAACAACATATTTAAATCGTCATTTCATGTGAATTTAATTTACTAAACAAAAGAATGTTAATCGTGAGTGATCGTTCACCTTTCGAGGCTATGGAAACAATGATGGCGACGAAAGAGACACGGGCACGCACGCGGAAATCCCATGTTATATATACCATCCTTTGTGTGCATGTATTTATCACATTACTCTCTCATATCATAACTTTATAAGCTTCTTGCTTAACCTAAAAAAAATGGAGATAAATGCTGATATGCCTGCTATAGTCACTGAAGGTGGTAATGGACACGAAAAATGGAATAGCAAAGCCTACATAGAGCTTCCAAATACAAAACTAGAGGATGCATGGGCCCAAATAAAAGACTATGCTAACCTAGCCAAAATCATGCCTTCATTGTCGTTATGTGAATAGATAGAAGGTGAGAATGAAGTTGGTGGATGTGTTCGCTATGTTGTGGGCATAACGCACCCATCGGAACAGGAACTCTGGGCTAAGGAGAAGTTGGTGGCACCGGTTTCAGGTTGATGGTCGGAGGAACTGACTATGGGAAGTTTGGCACAAAGGGTTCGAGGCAGAGGAGGATGAGGTTGAGTTTGTTCGCCTGCGCAAGGAGGAGAAGCTTGTCATGGGTTGACTGATGTGGCTTCGGTGGAAGGGCTGCTCGGCTGAGGCGAGGGCAGGGAGGCTTACGTGATTCAGGGTCTGCCAGTGGCTAGTGGGCATTCGGTAGTGGCTATGGTGTGTGTTCGTCGACGGAAATTCTATCGGTTTAGAAAACCGTCGAACGAATTTAGAAATAAAATAACCGCAAGCGCACGGCGTACACTTTGTAGTACGTGGCGAATACGGGTCGATCCGCAGGGAATTGATGGTTTTAAAAATTCTATTCAATCAAATTAAACCAAAGTCGAGTGATTGTTAACTAGCTAAAAGAAAGTAAAAACAAACTAAAACTATGGAGAATAAAAAAATGAGATTAAAGAGAAATTTAGAGGCAAATCCCCTCTCATGATCATATAAATCAACATAATGACATTATGATTTCTTTTTGGTCATGTGTGAGTTTAGTTGATGCATTTATCATAAGCATGGCCTAATTGTGTTATTAATTAACACACTTAAATCATCAAACTTTAATGCACCCTCTAACCCACTTACTAACTTCAATGAAAATGATATGAAATCAAAAGTAGAATCTATTTTAAGCATGGTTTATTAACTATTGAATTAGAAACATAAACCATCAAATTTTGATTCTAAATCCACTTTCATTACCATGATAATATGTAGATGAAGAGGTAATTAATGATTCATATGACTAAGCATAGCCTGTTTGTTTTGAACAATATAAGCTATCAAACTCAATATTAAACACAAAACCACACAAACATCTACTTTCCATTAAGCACAAAAGAGACATAAAAGAAATTATGTTGCACCTACATGATTCAATGCGAGCTTCATTACCCCTAAATTGAAGGGATTAGCCTCTCATTTTTGTTATCAAATCAACAAATGTAGAAAGCAACATTAAACAAAAAAGAGGAAAAAGAAAGGAAAAACTAATCTACTTGCATGAAATAAGAGAGATCTACACTACAACATGAAAGTAAATAAACAAAAGAAGCATGTAAAAGAAGAGAGCACTAATTAACATTACATAAAAAAATGGAAGTTACATGAAAATAAAAATGGCTAAGTAGCCATGGAAAAGAGAAGAAAGCTTTCTTTTATTTGATCTAAAACTAACTAAGAGAGACTAAAAGAGAGAGAGAGCAAGTTACATGAAGATATGGGGTATTTATACAAGTGTTAAACCCTAATTCATATTTTTTTGGGGAATACCCAAATTGCCAATGAGGTAGTGTGGTGGCCAAGTAATCATTAACATCCACTAATCCCCACTTAAATGTACATGAAGCTTTAATGTCCTTTTATCATATGCTTAGCTACTAATTTGAAAATCAAGGTAAGTGGATGGGGTCCTCCATGATCACCACTTTGAATTATTTCCATCTTCATTTGTTCTCTTCACTCTTGTGCATACATATATTATCATGAAGCCACTTGTAAACTTCACCAAATTTCTTACAAAACAACATAGAAAATTCCAAGTAAATTTTCACAATTTAATAAATACACAAAAATGACCATTTTACCCCTATATGAAGATGGATATGTGACAATTTGAAAATAATTTGAATTTTGGTTTAAACAAGTTAAAATACCCGATATGATCATTTATTTAATTTAAATAGATTAAATATGGTGGTAAAAATGTGCATATTTACGTGCACATCAAATACCCCCACACTTATCTTTTTATTCGTCCTCGAATAAAGAAAAACTAAGATAAATCCGTTTTCGTAGGGAGCACAATTGCATTGAGCGTATGCAACAAGCCGTTAAACCTCTAGGTGTCCCCAGTAGGACGAGTGTTGTCTCGTGAGGGTTTTCAGCGGATACTACACACAAAATCCAAATGTAGGATGAAAATATTTATAAAATGCAAGATTTATTTACAAAGATGTGAATGCAAGTTTTTGAAAATATTTACGAATGAAGGATTTACTTTTAAATTAATACAAATAAGTTAAATATAGGTTTGGTCATTATCTTGAAATTTAAGTCATTTACTCATCAAAATTTCCAACAAAAATTAAGTTATCATAACAAATAGACAATAGTTTAACTCGTTGTTTCGGTTGATAACAAAGTGTAACCATGAAATAGATCCTTAGTTGATTATCAAAGTTTATCAAAGTGGTATTTTCATTTTTTTTCAATAACAAATCAAATCAAATGAGTAAAAATAATGTTATCATTTCAATTGCTTGCTCTCTCATTATTTGAAAGAAAAATTACACACCTAGCTCAGGTAAACTAAGGCCAGATATACCACCCATGCATTGCCTTTCGGGCTTATGTGAGGGGAGTACAGAGCATGGCGAGTGCACACGCTTTCGTGCATACACCTATCGACCGTAGGTGGTTTTTATTAAGTCTGTTCTTTTTTTTACATGTGTTCCATACATGCATAACCATGAGGACTTTTAAATGAGTATGAAAGCACATAATCAAAGATTCCAAGTAATTCACCCATGCATAACCATGAGGACTTTTAAATGAGAGTGAATACTTTGGATGTTGTTTTTTTTTTATTTTTTTCTTAAGAGAGAGAGAGAGAGTTTTGCAAAATCATCTTAGCACCATTTAACTCAAAAGACAAAAAAAAATGTTATATCCTTTACTTTAAATCAACCACTTTTTAAAACAAAGATTTTCAATTTGGACGTATTTCATAATTAACACGTATGAATCTTCCTATATACTAGTCAAACCATTATTATTTGTAATCAAACTTCATTTTTATTTTTGTTAAGACGAATAAATTTTCAAAAATTTCAATTTAATAAACCAAAACCATATATTTATCCTATAGTGTTTCTTTAAAAATAAATCAAAATGGTTTTAAAAAAATTCTTTTTTTTTGTTTTTTAGATTTTTTTTATTTTTGGAAAGAAAAATCGAAAAATGATGATGAGCCTCCCCCCACACTTGATTTTGACCGTGTCCCCACAGTCAACCAAAGTGGATGGAGAAAAATAAAAAAAATAAAAAGATGACCTATATTTACATGAAAACGAAAAGATTATTATTTACAAGAGTTCAGAAAGTATATCGTCAAAAAGTACATGAAACGGTCTTCCAAAGACCGATTCATTTGTCTCGTCAAATATACGAGACACAACTTAAGCTCAAAAAACCAAACCATAAATGATTTCAAAGTTGAATGTTGATTTGGGAAAACGAATGTCGTTTTATTAAAAATCTTACGAGTTGTTTCCTTTTCGATGATTTTTGGGGTCGATAAAACAATTGATTGAAATTCACGTTCATTTTCACCAATTTGAAATTCGAGCTTATCATTTAAAACTTCTTAAAAATTATTGATTTCAAAATCAAAGTGGTGATTTAAATCTTCCCCGTCGGAATTTAACAATTCGTCATCCAAAAGTCCAAAAAATTCGTGTTCATTAAATTCGTCTTCCTTTGTTGGATTATCAACAACTTCATTGCGTATCTCAAGTTCAAAATCCAAAGTTGTTGTATTCAAATTTTTGAAATCGAGAAAAGGAATATCAAATTTTAAATTTGGTTCCACACCGTCAAAAGAATTGAAATCCAACTCAATTACCGTGTTTTCAACAACTTCATTAAGATTATTATTTTCAATTTCAAAAGTTGTTATTTGAAAATCGTCGATTTGGGTAAAAGATGGATTATTACTTAACTCGTCACACGTTGGGATTTGGTTTTGTTGTTCACGTTGTTTCATATAAGCTTCAAACAACGAATCCGTGTGGTCATCGTAAATTTCGTTCATTTGTTCAACAAAATCCAATTTATAATTATTAGCATGAGGATTTTCACTTTGACATTGTTGAGAACAAAGATTTTCAATCGTAACGTGGTTAAGATTATTCCCATTGCCAAATTTGTTTGAAAAGTTGTTTCCATTTTCATTTTGATTTTGAAATTCATTTTGGAGTTCGAAATTGAATTGGCATGGGTTATAATCGAAATCGTTTGAATTTTGAAGTGAATTCCAATTTTGATTATTTTGAAAACTTTGATTTGAATCATTGCCTAAATATGAATTACACAAATCATTTATCATTTGATTTTGTTGTGTAGAGATTTCAAGTAAAGACGAAATGCTCTTTTCGAGATTCGAGGGTTGATCATCGTTTTGAAAATTTTGTTGTTCAAAATTCGAATTGATTAAAGAATAGTTGTCGTTAAAATATCCATATGAATTTGGAGTGAAATCGTATGAATTATATTGATTTTCACAACTATTGTAAAATTCAAGTGAGCGGGGAAACTCGGACATTTTCAAGAATGTTTTTGTTTTTGTTTATTATTTTGTAAAGGAAAAATATTTACAAATAAAATTTATTTTTCAAAAGGGAGATTAATTTTTGCTTTGTTTTTTTTTTGGTTTTTCAATTTTTTCTTTGTTTTTGAAAAGGTTTTATAATTTTTTTGGATTTTGGTTTTTCTAAATTTTTTTTGGATTCTTTGAAATTTCAAAGGAAAAGGATTTAAAAATTTCAAGGGAAAAGGAATATTCACAATTTTTTTTAGTTTTGGATTTTTGAATTTTTTTTGTTTTTTTTAATTTCAAAAAAAATCCAAAAAAATTTTGAAAAACCAAAAAAAATATAAAACCTTTTCAAAAGCAAAAAAAATTGAAAAACCAAAAAACAAAACAAAAAAATCAATTTCCCTTTTGAAAAATAAATTTTATTTGTAAATATTTTTCCTTTACAAAAAAAAACAACAACAAAAACATTCTTGAAAATGTCCAAGTTTCCCTACTTACATGAATTCTACGATAGTTGTGAAAATCAATATAATCCATATAATTTCACACCAAATTCGTATGGATATTTTAACAACAACTATTGTTCAAATGATTCAGATTTTGCACCACAAAGTTTTCAAAATAACGAACAACCCTTCGATCTTGAAAATAGCATTTCGTCTTTTCTTGAAATCTCTACACAACAAAATCAAATGATAAATGATTTGTGTAATTCATATTTGTGTAATAACTCGAGCCAAGGATTTCAAAATTTGAATTCAATTCAAAATTCAAACGATTTCGAGTATAGCCCATGCCAATTCAATTTTGAACTCCAAAATGAAAATGTGATCCACTTTTCAAATAATTTTGGTAATGGGAATAATCTCGACTATAATGCAAGTGAAAATTTTTGTTCTCAACAAATCCAAATCAAAAATCCTCAAGCTAATAATTATAAATTGGATTTTGTTGAACAAATGAACGAAATTTACAATGATCACACGGATTCGTTGTTTGAAACTTATATGAAACAACGTGAACAACAAAACCAAATCCCAACGTGTGACGAGTTAAGTAATAATCCATCTTTTACCCAAATCGACGATTTTCAAATAACAACTTTTGAAATTGAAAACGTATATCTTAACGAAGTTGTTGAAAATTTGGTAATTGACTTGGATTTCAATTCTTTTGAGGGTGTGGAACCAAATTTAAAATTCGATCTTCCTTTTCACGATTTTGAAAATTTGAACATAACAACTTTGAATTTTGAACTTGAGATACACAATGAAGTTGTTGATAATCAAACAAAGGAAGACGAATTTAACGAACACTATTTCTTTGGACTTTTTGAAAACGAGTCATTAAACTCTAATGGGGAAGATTTAAATCACCAATTTGATTTTGAATTCGATAATTTTGAAGAAGTTTTCAATGATAAGTTTGATTTTCAATTTAGTGAAAATAAATTTGAATTTCAATCAATCGTTTTATCAACCCCGAAAATCATCGACAATAAAACAGCTCATTCGATTTTCAATAAAACGGCATTCGTTTTTCCAAATCCAAATTCAACTTCGAAATCTCGTATGGTTTGGTTTTTCATGCTTATGCTGTGTCTCACATATTTGACGAGGTAAATGAATCGGTTTTTGGAAGACCGTTTCATTTACTTTTTGACGATATACTTTCTGATCTCATGTAAATACCGTTAATTTTCATTTAAATAAAGGTCATGTTTTTATTTTTATTTTTCTCCTTCCATTTGGGTTGACTGTGGGGACACAGTCAAAATCAAGTGTGGGGGGAGACTCGTCTTCATTTTTGTTTTATTTTTCATGGTTTATTTTTGCTTTTTCTTTTAAAATATTAAAAAAAAAATTAAAAAGAATCCCAAAAACAAATTTTCTTTTGATTTATTTTTAAAGAAGCACTATAGGATAAATATATGGTTTTGGTTTATTAAATTGAAATTTTTGAAAATTTATTTGTCTTAACAAAAGTAAAAATGAAGTTTGATTACAAATAATAATGGTTTAACTAGTATATAGGAAGATTCATACGTGTTTATTATGAAATACGTCCTAATTGAAAATCTTTGTTTTAAAAAGTGGTTGATTTAAAGTAAAGGATATAACATTTTTTTGTCTTTTGAGTTAAATGGTGCTAAGATGATTTTGCAAAACTCTTCTCTCTCTTAAGAAAAAAAATAAAAAAATAACAACATCAAAAGTATTCACTCTCATTTAAAAGTCCTCACGGTTATGCATGGGTGAATTACTTGGAATCTTTGATTATGTGCTTTCATACTCATTTAAAAGTCCTCACGGTTATGCATGTATGGAACAACACATGTAAAAAAAAGAACAGACTTAATAAAAACCACTACGGTCGATAGGTGTATGCACGAAAGTGTGTGCACTCGCCATGCTCTGTACTCCCCTCACATAAGCCCGAAAGGCAGTGCATGGGTGGTATATCTGGCCTTAGTTTACCTGAGCTAGGTGTGTAATTTTTCTTGCAAATAATGAGAGAGCAAGCAATTGAAATGATAGCATTATTTTAACTTATTTGATTTGATTTGTTATTGAAATGAAATGAAATACCACTTTAATAAACTTTGATAATCAATTATGGACCTATTTCATGGTTACACTTTGTTATCAACTGAAACAACGAGTTAAACTATTGACTTTTTGTTATGATAACTTAATTTTTGTTGGAAATTTTGACGAGTAAATGACTTAAATTTCAAGATAATGACCAAACCTATATTTAACTTATTTGTGTTAATTTAAAAGTAAATCCTTCATTCGTAAATATTTTCAAAAACCTGGATTCACATCTTTGTACATATATCTTGCATTTTGTAAATATTTCCATCCTGCATTTGGATTTTGTGGGTAGTATCCGCTGAAAACCCTCATGAGACAACACTCGTCCTATTAGGGACACCCAGAGGTTTAACGGCTTGTTGCATACGCTCAATGCAATCGTGCTCCCTACGAAAATGGATTTATCTTAGTTTTTCATTTATTCGAGGACGAAGAAAAAGATAAGTGTAGGGGTATTTGATGTGAACGTAAATGTGCATATTTTTACCACCATATTTATTCTAATTAATTTAAATAAATGATCATATTGGGTATTTTAACTTGTTTTAACCAAAATCCATATTAATTCCAAATTGTCACATATCCATCTTCATATAGGGGTAAAATGGTCATTTTTGTGTATTTATTAAATTGTGAAAATTTACTTAGAATTTTCTATGTTGTTTTGTAGGAAATTTGGTGAAGTTTACAAGTGGCTTCATGATAATATATGCATGCACATAAGTGAAGAGAACAAATGAAGATGGAAATAATTCAAAGTGGTGATCATGGAGGACCCCACCCACTTACCTTGATTTTCTAATTAGTAGCTAAGCATATGATAAAAAGACATTAAAGCTTCATGTACATTTAAGTGGGGATTAGTGGATGTTAATGATTAATTGGCCACCACACTACCTCAAGGGCAATTTGGGCATTCCCCGGCAACGGCGCCAAAAACTTGTTCGTCGATGGAAATTCTATTGGTTTAGAAAACCGTCGAACGAATTTAGAAATAAAATAACCGCAAGCGCACGGTGTACACTTTGTAGTACGTGGCGAATACGGGTCGATCCGCAGGGAATTGATGGTTTTAAAAATTCTATTCAATCAAATTAAACCAAAGTCGAGTGATTGTTAACTAGCTAAAAGAAAGTAAAAACAAACTAAAACTATGGAGAATAAAATAATGAGATTAAAGAGCAATTTAGAGGCAAATCCCCTCTCATGATCATATAAATCAACATAATGACATTATGATTTCTTTTTGGTCATGTGTGAGTTTAGTTGATGCATTTATCATAAGCATGGCCTAATTGTGTTATTAATTAACACACTTAAATCATCAAACTTTAATGCACCCTCTAACCCACTTACTAACTTCAATGAAAATGATATGAAATCAAAAGTAGAATCTATTTTAAGCATGGTTTATTAACTATTGAATTAGAAACATAAACCATCAAATTTTGATTCTAAATCCACTTTCATTACCATGATCATATGTAGATGAAGAGGTAATTAATGATTCATATGACTAAGCATAGCCTATTTGTTTTGAACAATATAAGCTATCAAACTCAATATTAAACACAAAACCACACAAACATCTACTTTCCATTAAGCACAAAAGAGACATAAAAGAAATTATGTTGCATCTACATGATTCAATGCGAGCTTCATTACCCCTAAATTGAAGGGATTAGCCTCTCATTTTTGTTATCAAATCAACAAATGTAGAAAGCAACATTAAACAAAAAAGAGGAAAAAGAAAGGAAAAACTAATCTACTTGCATGAAATAAGAGAGATCTACACTACAACATGAAAGTAAATAAACAAAAGAAGCATGTAAAAGAAGAGAGCACTAATTAACATTACATAAAAAAATGGAAGTTACATGAAAATAAAAATGGCTAAGTAGCCATGGAAAAGAGAAGAGAGCTTTCTTTTATTTGATCTAAAACTAACTAAGAGAGACTAAAAGAGAGAGAGAGCAAGTTACATGAAGATATGGGGTATTTATACAAGTGTTAAACCCTAATTCATATTTTTTGGGGAATGCCCAAATTGCCCTTGAGGTAGTGTGGTGGCCAAGTAATCATTAACATCCACTAATCCCCACTTAAATGTACATGAAGCTTTAATGTCCTTTTATCATATGCTTAGCTACTAATTTGAAAATCAAGGTAAGTGGGTGGGGTCCTCCATGATCACCACTTTGAATTATTTCCATCTTCATTTGTTCTCTTCACTCTTGTGCATGCATATATTATCATGAAGCCACTTGTAAACTTCACCAAATTTCCTACAAAACAACATAGAAAATTCCAAGTAAATTTTCACAATTTAATAAATACACAAAAATGACCATTTTACCCCTATATAAAGATGGATATGTGACAATTTGAAAATAATTTGAATTTTGGTTTAAACAAGTTAAAATACCCGATATGATCATTTATTTAATTTAAATAGATTAAATATGGTGGTAAAAATGTGCATATTTACGTGCACATCAGTGTGGAGGAAAGGAGGGAGGTAATGGAGCAAGCGGTTCGGTCTAGGGATGGGAAGATGGGCTGTGGCATTTGGGTTATCAGGTTTGAGTGGAAGGCCGTGGGAAGGACAGGTGAAGATGCTGGCTGTTGGTGGGAGTGAGAGGGTGAGCATGGAAGAGAGACGAGCAGGCTTGGGGAAAAATGATGAGCAAGTAGGTTTCGGCAAGGGTTGTGGCAAGGGTAATGGAGATGGTGGGCGTAGCGTGTGGCTATGGTGTACGGTGGGTCTGCTGTCAGGGTCGTGCATCATAAGGCATTTGGAAATGAAGGAAGAGAGGGAGCGTTTGGTGGTTGCGTGGGCGGAAGGCTAGGGTGATGGGTAGATCGGTGCAGTCATGTGATGGGAGAGGTGCAGGCGTGGTGGAGATCTGGTCGTGGCTACTGCTGTTGCATGGAGATTGTCGGCGGATCTGAGAGGAAAGGCGTGGAGGAGGTATGGGGTTAGATGGGTTGTTGAGAAAGAGAAGGGAAGGAGTTCGGCAAGCACGAGATGGACACGAGCAGGTTCATGCAAATTATGAAAGCAACTTCCATTATATATATATATATATATATATATATTAGAGTTGCAGCACAGAAACAAAAATAGAGAATGGAAGAGAAAGGAACCAGTGAAGCAAACGAACAATTATATTGAAATATAGGGAATAGGGAAAGTCAAAATTAAATTCAGAGATATAATAAAAGCTAATGGCTGTTAGATTCTACAAAGACAAACGAAAGGACACAGAAAGCCAAAAAGCCCCAACTACGGAACCTATACGGCTAAACGTTTTACAGATTTCGCCGCGTACTGAACGTCGAAATACACAAATGAATATACTGCGGATATCGGCATGATGAGACGAACAGAATGGTATAGATATATGAGTGACACGACCCACCTATCAAAACTTGAAGTTCGCTGCTAAAACTGCTGCTAAAACGCCAAAAATTAGATAAACGGGGTTATAGCAGTCCAAATTTGGTGAAACGAAATATAACGTCTCACTCAGAAAATGATAAACATTTTTCTTATATAAAAATATTTTGATTTCAGAAATATTTTATTTCCATCAAATTTTAACTGATTTAAATTGAAATTTCACAACAGAACAACTTTCAGAGTTTCTGATGAAAATCTGACACTTGCTACGTTTAAATAGACGCATACCAAATATCAATTTTCACTGCTAAAATTTAATTATTTATTTTCAAGAAAAATTTAGTTAATTACATTATTTAAATCGTTAAAATTCTCGGGTCGTTACACTCTCCTCCACTCAAAACTTTTCATCCTTGAAATGGAACGAGATAGGAGAATAGAAGCAACAGAAAGGAAAGATAAATCCAAAATACATAGTACATGATATAACAATTAATTCAAAATCATATAAATTTCATTTTCGAGTGTTAATATTATACAATTCATTACTTATTAATATCCATTTATTATTATCATTCTAATTAACTCACTTCAATTAATCTACATTCATATCCAGTTTATTTGCATTCATCTTATTTACTTAAATAGCATTCCCTTTTTATTATTCAATTTATTTCACCAAACATATTTTGGAATATAGATTAGGTGTATAAATATTTATTATAACCACTTAATTTTTATTTATAAATTCCCTTAACAAAATTTCATTTTTGGACATCTTAATACTTACATTTTATATTGTATACTATTCAATTACATGTTCACATTACATTCAAATTTTTTCCAGATAAGTTTATTAATGTTTCCATATGTAATTGAGCATTATACAAGTTTACCTTTTATTTACAACATTACTATTAAGCAAAATTTAATTTGAACATTTTTATTACTTAAGTTCTCTCTTGTATAACCTTCAATTACATATTCACATTAACATTTTAACTTTTGAATATTTCAGGTAAGTTGTATATACTGTAGAATGCAATTAAGTATAATACAAATAAATTTTATCCTAGTTCAACTGTTTCAAGTTGTTTCAATTCCATTTCTCATTTTAGACACTCCAATTATTCAAAAAAAAATCTTCACTTAAATAATTGAAAACCATCACTTAACATAAAACTTAAGAGTTAAATTTTCGGTTCCACTTCAAACTATTTTGAAATATATATATATATATATATATATATATATATTATACATTAAATCATACTCAAGAAATTCAAATCAAATCCATTTTCCAAAACAAAAGTGTGGCAAAGCTATTAAGTGGTCTCCCCACTTTGAGACTCGAAAATGAATGTCGATGATGATGTAGTCATCATCGAAATTATTTTCCAGCGACATCAGAGGAGAGTATTGACTCACTTCTTTTAAAATTCTTTGGAAACAATTTCCAATCAAAAATACTTTTAAATAATATATTTTTCAAAACTTTGAAAACCAAATTTTGAAACGCACCGGAAATTAAATTCTCAAATCCTTAATTTAAATTCACTTCATTTTCAAATCAGGTTTATAAACCTTGTTTATAAAATTTCAACTTCTTATAACATACAACAATAGTTAATGGTTTAGGAATGTTGACAAAACAAATAAATGATAATCAAGTATTATCATTTCTAACAACCAATTCATTATTATCCAATTTCAGAAAATTGTACTTTTATATATAAAATATAATCATACATAAAATTATTTCATTTACCAATTACGAAAATAATATTTTGTCAGATTATTATGTTCAAGTGTTTTGGAATTCCTATCGATAGCGTTGGCCAGACGAATTGATCGTAACCCAAAATTCAAACTTAACAACTCAAACAACACAATATAAAACATTTTTATATCAATTACAAATACGCTCCCTTACATGATGATTCAAGAATGGATCTTAGAACAAGGATATAGATTCAAATTTAGAGGGACCCTAATCAAAAAGAATTCTAACTAAGAAGATAGGCTCGAAAGGAAGATAAGATAATTAAATTAAAGAAGAGGAAAGGTGGATAGACTTATATTAACCGTGGCAACCTTAACCGGGTCAACCGAGACTCCATTTTCAAAAACAATGTCCCCAAGGAATCAGACTTCATCCCTCTAGAAATGGCATTCAGAAATTTTGGCTTTCAACTGATGACTCCTAAGAGTTTGGAGAACATAGCTCAAATGAGATTCATGCTCCTTCTCTGACTTAGAAAAGACGAGAATATCGTCAACGAAAACCATGACAAACTTGTTGAGAACATCGCGGAAAACGCGATTCATGAGATCGACGAAGAAGGCAGGAGCATTGGTTAATCCAAAGGGCATGACTAACCATTAGAAACCATTCTCTGTTCGGAAAGCTGTCTTGGGAATGCTCTCCTCAACTCGACTTTCTCTCTGGGTGCCATCCTTTTGGGAAAAGAACAGCAGGTCGAGCTTCCAGGAATAAGTTCGATGCGGAATTCAATTTTCCGCTTAGGAGGTGGAGAAGTGACTTCACTAAAAACATCAAGATAATCCCTGACTATCAGGGTGGAGTCAAGATCACTAGGTTGAGAGTCAAGCGAGAAGAAAAAACTGCCTGCAAAATCCTGAGGCGCCGACATTCGATCATAAGAGAAGTACCCTGGTCGTCTACTAGAGAAAAAGTTTGGGCTTTGGAAGAAATAACAGCATCAAAACCAAGGACATAAAAATCTCTAGTGAATCGACGCCTGTTGTAAAGGAGTTTCACCCTTTACAAATCATACTAAGGTTGACGGGACCGCCGATGGGATTAGTCACACATAAGGATGAAGTTGCCAACTGAGGTTGCACGATGGACTTAAAGATCAATAGAAATAAAGCTATAGGATGCTCCAGTATCAAGAAGAACACGAACAGGAAAGACAAGAATGGATTTTAGAACAAAGGTAAAGTTCCAAAATTCAAAAGAAATCCAAATCAAATAGGATCCTTACAAAGAATTTCAAGCTCGAACGAAGATGATTCTATAATTGATTCTACTCATTCTAGGGTATCACACCCTATCTCTAATGATTTTTTACTCCATATGCTAAGTTTTGCCTAAACCAGAGCTCTAATAACACATGTAACGAACCGCTATTTTGAACCATTCAAATCGACAATAATCCACACATGTCAGACTTAAATTGCTCAAAACAACAGATTGTTAATTTATATTTGGCAATACTTAGCATATACAATAAATAAATCGATCACAGAATCATAGACATAGAGTAATACAACAATAAGCAGCAGACTAGATAAATATTAGTTCATGAAGCTACTACATAAACAAAGAGTCTAAAGAAAATACAACAGAAATCCAAATACAAAGGAATCTCTAATACATAAGTAATGATAAGTCTAAACATAGACAACTGGAATAAACTAAAATAACTGAATAGCTAAGTAGATAAAAGATAGATCTCCAAGCATAGCTCCAAAGGTGGGTCTCATATGCTATGACACTCAGCCTGACCCAAGCATAAAGCAAAACACAAAACACTCAAGTCAGGATTAACATCCTTATGCAAGTAAATTAACTCAAGTGAAATGCAAATAACTTAAAGGATGTTGGGATTCCATCCTTTAAGGATCCGTTAAACTATCTACATACATAGTACAATACGCTACATAGATAATTTCTACAGTAAAGTAAAATATTAAAATAGTGTTAAGGCGTTACCCATATCCCTCTTAACACATTTTTATATAAATGTCGTAGTCTATAAAGTACCGTAATTCCTCCGTAAACTGGGGGGCTATCAAAGGGCACTCCATAGTGTACGACACAAACCAAACTCGTAGAGGCGCGATAAGGCATGTGACAAGGCACGCGAGGCAATGCCCAGGGTAGGATACTACCGTTTTGCATTCCCGGACTGGTGGTAACGCATAGCAGCTACTACCGTCCACTTCGAGACACATTCCCAAATCAAAGGTGCACCCAATCAAATCATTAAGTAATAGATATGGTTTCGAAGAAATGTGCCCGATAGGGGGAGCGACCCCACTTGGCCCGGTATAGCTCCTGTTTTAGCCACATCAAGCTGACTCAAGGGAGTCAAGGCTGCGTTCATACCTCATACAGACATTCGCAAAACCATCCTACTTCATTGTTGAATCTCCACCACATGCACAGTTGTTAAAGTGGTTTTTGGTGTTGGCGGAGAGTATGACAAAATCCGATCCCGGTCTCTTTAACAACCCAACGCTTATTTCACACCGTGATCATTTTTCATTTCAAACAGTTCATACTTCATATCAAAATAGCATATTCATTTCAATCATATCACTTTCAAAATCATATTCACTTTCAAATCATATCACTTTCGGAATCATATTTATTTTAAATTATATTCACTTTCGAAATTATTATTCACTTTAAATCATAACAGTTCCAACTTAAATAGTTTAAATATATAAAGTAGTTATATATAGGAATAGTTATACATTAAAAAGTATTTAAAAATATAGGTTATAGATAAAAATAGTTTATATATTAAAATAGTCTATATATTAAAAATAGTATATATATTAAAAAGAGTTTATATCATAAATAGTTTCAAATTAGAATTGTTTCTTCCAATTTCACAAATCAATTCAAATCAACTTAGTTCCACAATTCAATTTAAGTCAATCTCAGTTCAAAGCTTTCAATTAAAGGTTCACTTCAAATTCTTATTAAAACCATTTTTAATTTATATCGATTTCAAATCCAGGTTTGGACTACAAATTTAAACCACTTCCAATTGAATAGGTTTCGAAGTTTAAATATTCATTTGATTGTTTTCAATAACATTTAAATAAAATCTCAAACTACAAATTTAAATCAATATTAAATATTCAATTTCAATTCTATTTAAATTTGAAAATATTCATTTAATCACCTTTAATCAAAATCCAATTATCAAGTTATAAAAATCATATCTTTAAATCTCAAAATTTAATTACAAATCAATTTTAATTTATCTTTCCAACCTTACTTTATTAAAGTTATTAAAAAATATATTTTAAATAAACATTTTAAATACAATATATATACTTATCCAATTAAATTAAATTTTATTATACTAAATATTATTAAATTAAATCTATATTATTTTATATTAAACTATATTTTATATATTTAAAAATAATAAAATTATAAGTAAAATCTTAAAATTTACCCTTTTCAAAACTTAACTTATAAATTTAAAATTTCTAAACATATAATTTAAAAATCTAAATTTTACTCATATATTAAAATTAAATATCTATATATCATATTTTAAAAATCGATATTTATTAAAACCCATCTATTTCCTTTCAAAACTTTGGAAATCATTTTCAAAAATAGACCAACGGTGTCCGTATATAATTTTCTATCCTATGGTCAAGTGATATGCACTACCACAAAACAGTCTTTTTACAATGGGCAATGCCCGTTGTAATATGGTTTTCGCAATGGGCATGTGCCCGTTGTAATAGGCCTCGTTATAATAGATCCACCACATTTTACAACGGGCAAAGCACGTTGTAAAAACCATTGTAGTATACCTTTTTACAACGGGTTATGACCGTTGTAATAGACTATAATACAATGGCCAAAACCCGTTGCAATAGACTAACCATACTAGTTGCATATCCTGTTTCACAACATGCATTGGCCGTTGTAAAAAGCTCATATAACAACGCACATTGCCTGTTGCAAAATAAATGCAAATTTAAAAAAAAATTACAGCAGCATCCATGCAATACATCCATACTAATACTAAATATTGTCGTAAAATAATTAAAATTACATACGAAAAGACTAAAAGCTAGAGTCATAGAATTCTAACACTCCAAAAAGTTAGATAAGTTTACATGCCAAATACATAAAGCATTAACACATAACAGTCTGCTACAAATATCATGTTCTAAGTACAATCATATTATACCACAGAGATGAAGTCTTTATGTCATGCGACGGTTAATCCAACGGCCCCTTTGTTAGTCTGCATCTCTGTTTCTTCCTCGGAAGGATAGCAACAAGGCTCATATGTGGCGGTGGATGTCTCTGTTTCTTCCTCGGAAAGAAAAACAAGCATCTTACTACTATGCTTTGGTCTTTCTACTGGTCACTGTATGTGCTATGCAAGGAACGAATCATAACAAGTTATTCCTATTTTTAAGTTTTGACCACTAAAGAATACTTAGGAACTGGTAGTTTGTGGTGTGTAGAAATCCTAAAAGCAAACCTGCGTTCAATATTGTACTGTACAATTTTTACACCCACGTAACTTTGATGGTAGCCTAAAACCATAATTTGAGTCCAGTTAGTATGTTTATGATTCATAGTCCGTCTAATTCTGTTCATATTTCATGCTCATTTCTGGATAACGACTACTGAGAAGCAGTTGATGGAACTAGAAATGTGTTTGTATGCCGCGAGCTGATTATTTGAGCAGAGTATTTAAATTGTGATTTTTAATTTAATTGATCTATAGTTAACTAATTGTTTGATTTGATGTATAATATGCATTTAATTAAAATGACATAGCAGTACTTTAAATTTCAAAATTTCAAAACCACGAATATTAGAAATTTCAAAACTGTTTCATAATTAAGAGATCATTTTTTCATCAATGTGACAAAAAGAGACATTTTATACTTGGAGTACTTTAAATAGCACAAATAAAGTTATTTTTTCAAAATGTAATTTAAAATAGGCCTGTCAGCGATTATTTAAGCTTACAAGCAAATCTCTGATTGAGTTTCAGCCTCAGCCACAACTTGTTTCTACTACTCCAGAAACCTATTATATTCTCGATCAACTGCAAACTAAACGTCTTTCTTTTTCATCTATCCATACCACTGTTAGCAAGATACATTAAGGGTTTAATGACTCCAGGTGCCTGCACCTCTGATGCTGTCGTTCGCCGCTGCATAAATGAACAAGAGCAGCTGTTGCATTTCCTCTATTTCTAGGAGATCCACTTCCTATAATATCCACCAAAATAGGCACAGCTTCTGAAAAATTGCTATTCGATGTTCAACACAAATTTATGGGACCCATTGGATGTGCATGCTATTGCAGGTAACATATAAAATCAATCAACCAATAACTAAAAGCTAATAGTGCTGGGTAAAAGGTAGCCAAGTAAAAAAATCATATATAAACAATATTATTTACCTTTTAGTATAGAGTTTCGCTTATTTGTATCAAGTTAAATTTGACCAAAGAAAATTTATTGGGACACTCTAGTTGATTTAACCAATTATCATCAAATAAGTAGCTTGTTTTTAAATAAACGAGTAACCAAAGTCAGCAAAAAGGACACAGACATAGGTTCCTAATGTTTCTATAAAGATTTCTACCACATCAAAGCTAACGATGGCTAAAAAACAAGAGTATCTTAGGTAGGTTCAGTTATAATACAATAAAATATACATGCACTTAACTAAAAAGATAATGGAACAGAAGACATAAAAGAAATGGACATAGGTTTACTTGGTATATGGATCTTACTTTCAGCTATTAAGAAGGAACAACTTCATCTATCTGAAATGCAAACATCCTTATTGGAATAACCCTCACGACAATACAATTAAATCATTTGCTCATACAAAAGAAACTCATTTCTTTGGTTCTGTTACCCTTTGCTTCAACATAATCCAACTCCAATGGAAGTACCACCAGGTTAAAGTTATCTGGTGGGACAAACCTGATATTACAAATAATTATGCATAATAAGAAGAATGGTGACTATAAAGGTACTATGCATGTGAGGTTGTAAATAAGTGAAGAAATACAAACAGGCTTGAAGTAAACTTATAAAGGTACAAAAGAAACTACAAAGGTGTTATGCATAATTTGAAATGGAAACTACCAGTAATCTTGTAGTAAGCCTAAGTATTTATTGCTAATTCTTCGAGGACAATGTGTATGCATGCATGTATGTATTTAGTGCATGTATCTGTGTGTGTGTGTAGTGCTTACAGCAGCCTGGTTTTGCTCCTGTCTGGTTACACTAAATCGATGGGCAACATTTTCAGATGTAATTCCTATAGGAAAAGACAATCTTGTGCTTGTTGAATTGCTTCACTTGTTCATTCAAAAAGATAATGCTCATATGTCTATTACAGTAGTACAAGATGAATATATTCATCAATAAGATAAAAGGTCAGATAGAAAATGTACTTTCGGTTTATGGACCTGTCCAAAGCAACTGAATTGGTAGTCATAGATTCCAACCCAGCACCAATACCTTACATACAACTCACAAAACGAGAGAAGAGACACAGTGAATATACAGTCAAATAATACTACAACTAAATTAATTAATACCTATATCATAAAAACCAGCTTCTGTAGCAGCAGCAACGTCAGCTACAGCTTGAAGACCAGATGAACACTGTCAATTGACCCTTTAAACCAGAATAGTTTCTGCGTAGAAAACAGTAACATTGTAAAAAAAAAAGTGATTGGAGATTACACGAATTAAGGGAAGCTTTTCACTTACGACTTATAGTTAAATCTCAGAAGAAAATAAATAAATCTTGTTAGTAGAAATTTATTACCAACAGGCTAGCAAGTGTATCATTTTTTTGTAAAAAAAAAGTGGCTTTCTATTCAAATAGTTAAACTAGTTTGCCAGGAAAACCAGCATAGAATGCAGCCATTCTGCATTCATTTGCTCTTTCAGAACCAGGAGCCAAAACTGAATCAACTATAATGTCACCAACTTCTTTTGAATCCAGTTTGGTCTTATCTATCATAGCCTTCAATAAAAATAGGCCAATGTTAAAATGCATGTTAAAGTAGAGTAAGCAAAAGTTTACAATCAACATAAGGATGATCGGTATAAATATAAAAACAATGCCAACTAAGGTATTTGCATCCTTTATTTCTACCGTGTTAAGGTATTTTTTTACTCTATTTCTACATTTGCATCCTTTACCGAAGTATGAAATAGAGTTGTTTTTGCTTATAGTTCAGTTTCATACTGCCACTGAATGTGGATTTATTACATAACAAGTACGGATAAGATTACTCCTTTGCTGCTCCTTAGATACCAAACATCGACCACTTTTAGGTATTTTTTACCATTCTACATCATTTTTGTAAATTATTACCACTTCGGTGATTAACAACTCTAACTTTATACTAATTTCTATTTAAAATAAGATTTAATGACACATAACATAAAAATGGTGGGAACAAAAGGATATTAACAAGCAAGTTTAAAACAAGAAGCTAATCAATCTTTTCCAAGTAGAAGGCAACTCAAATTTAGATTTGAAATAAAAAAATATTTGTTTAGTATTATACAAGATACTTGAGTCTTAAAACTGATACTTTACTTCTTACATTTTGGAATCTCTATAAAACTTCAATTTTTAGTCCCCACACTAATTTTTTCCAGCTCATTCATTTGATGCAGGCTGATCAAATTTTCACTTGAATCAACCTACAGTTGTCTACTATTCTCAGTAAAAATTAAATATTAGTTTCCTATTATATAACATTAATAAAGTGATTAAAATTTATATTTATGTTGTGAATTTAGTATATAGGGATTTATATTCGATATTAATAATTTAATTGCTACTTACATTTACGGCCATATACCATTTGAAGTTATTCAATGCTGCTATTATTTTATGTTGACACATCTAATGTTTTGATGTTTTTATAGTTGTTTTTCAGTACCTCGCAGTCTCCCTTTGTGCTTATCTAATACCTTAGCCACAGCTTCTAAACTCCATAGGTGCTGTTTTTTTTCCAGAACATGTTGTTTGAGATTTGATTTTTCAGTTTAAACTTAAATAATTTGGTAAAGTACTGAAACTTATACATGTTTCAAATGTGAATTTGTCATGCTTTCCCCAGCTGAAACTTATACATGTTTTTTGCTAAACAGACTTAGTGACATTAACTGAAATAAGAAACCAAGCAAAAGTCAGAAATCACAAGCCGTGGGAATCAAGTCACAAATAAACGAAATTGACAAAGTCAGAAAAATCTCAAGCAATCAAACAAAATCGAATGGCCAGAGCATAGCAGTGACGAATTCAAACAAATTTATACGAACGAAAATATAGGAAATCGAATCCTATAAAAACCCTAACATCATCGGCTGTGAAATGCATTCGAGTTCGAGAAAAACAAACGAACAATAAATCAAATCAACAACTCGAATCAAAGTCGAGCATAATTGAAATCAAAGAAACATCATGTACCAATTTATATGAAGCATACACGCTCGACAAATTGAAGCTGCCACAAGCAACAATCAGCAAGCCAAATCAAAGAACATCGAAGTCTACAATCAAACAATATCAAGCGGCGCTTCAATTTAGCAAAACCCTAAATCTGGATTGAGGAACGAACGAATGAGGAACGGTCGCCATTTTCACAAAAAAAGGAACGGAGCAAATAAAAGAGAAACGAGCCGAAGATATAAAAGAAAAAGGGGCCGGCCATTATGTGAGCGTTGTAAACTTGTCACCTTTTACAACGGGCATTTCGTGAACGTTGTAAAATTGGCATGTATTACAACGGGCTTGAAAGGACCGTTATAATAGCATTCTATTACAACGGGCTATCATCGCCCGCTGTAAAAAGGCGTTGTATAGGGCATCTATTACAACGGGCCTAAATGGACCATTGTAATAGCCTTCTATTACATCGGGAAGCCAATGCCCGTTGTAAAAAGGGCGTTGTAATAGGGTTATTTTATTGTAGTGATGGATATTTATCATTTCGCTCCGCAATAATTTATTATTTACGGGTATATATCATTTCAACCTGTAATCCCAAAATTTCAAATTCAATAAAATCGCTTGGGTTTATCATTTCAACCCATAATGATTTTCCCTAATCTATAATATCGTTCGGGTATGTATCATTTCAACCCATATGGATTCCTAAACTATCAGTGAACTTGCAGAGTGAGAACCATAAAATAATAACATGCATATCAATAGTAGGCATATATCATAATTAACAATAATATATTCAATGAGTTATGGTGGCATATGTCAATTAATATAGGTAAACAATTGCAGATAATAACATATCATATTCAACGATCAAATTACTAAAAAATTCAAATTTAACAACATATTTAAATCGTTATTTCATGTGAATTTAATTTACTAAACAAAAGAATGTTAATCGTGAGTGATCGCTCACCTTTCGAGGCTATGGAAACAATGATGGCGACGAAAGAGACACGGGCACGCACGCGGAAATCCCATGTTATATATATCATCCTTTGTGTGCATGTATTTATCACATTACTCTCTCATATCATAAACTTTAGAAGCTTCTTGCTTAATATAAAAAAATATGGAGATAAACTGTGATATGCCTGCTATAGTCACTGAAGGTGGTAATTGACACAAAAAATGGAATAGCAAAGCCTATGTAGAGCTTCCAAATACAAAACCAGAGGATGCATGGGCCTAAATAAAAGACTATGCTAACCTAGACAAAATCATGCCTTCATTGTCGGTATGTGAACAGATAGAAGTTTAGAATGAAGTTGTTGGATGTGTTTGCTATGTTGTGGGCATAATGCACCCATCGGAACAAGAACTCTGGGCTAAGGAGAACTTAGTGGCATCGGTTTCAGGTTGATGGTTGGAGGAACTGACCATGGGAAGTTTGGCACAAGCAGGGTTCAAGGCGGAGGTGGCTGCGGTTGAGTTTGTTCGCCTGGGAGAGGAGGAGAAGCTTGGCATGGGTTGACTGAGGTGGCTTCGGTGGAAGGGCTGCTCGGCCGAGGCAAGGACGGGGAGGCTTGCGTGATTCAGGGTCTGGCAGCGGCTAGTGGGCATTCGGTAGTGGCTATAGTGCGAAGGAAAGGAGGGAGGTAATGGAGCAAGCGGTTCGATCTAGGGATGGGAAGATGAGCTGTGGCATTTGGGTTATCGAGTTTGAGTGGAAGGCCGTGGGAAGGACAGGTGGAGATGCTGGCAGTTGGTGGGCGGTGAGAGGGTGAGCATGGAAGAGAGACAAGCAGGCTTGGGGAAAAATGAGGAGCAAGCAGGTTTCGACAAGGGTTGTGGCAAGGGGAATGGAGATGGTGGGTGTAGCGTGTGGCTGTGTACGGTGGGTCTGCTGTCAGAGTCGTGCAACACAAGGCGTTTGGAAATGAAGGAAGAGAGGGAGCATGCGGTGGTTGCATGGGCAGAAGGCTAGGGTGATGGGTAGATCGGTGCAGTCACGTGATGGGAGAGGTGCAGGCGTGGTGGAGATCTGGTCGCGGCTACTGCTGTTGCATGGAGATGGTCGGAGGATCGGAGAGGAAAGGCGTAGAGGAGGTATGAGGTTAGATGGGTCGGTTGAGAAAGAGAGGGGAAGGAGTTCGGCAAGCACAAGATGGACACGAGCAGGTTCATGCAAATTATGAAAGCAACTTCCATTATATATATATATATATATTAGAGTTGCAGCATAGGAACAAAAATAGAGAATGGAAGAGAAAGGAACCAGTGAAGCAAACAAATAATTATATTGAAATATAGGGAATATGGAAAGTCAAAATTAAATTCAGAGATATAATAAAAGCTAATGGCTGTTAGATTCTACCGAGACAAACGAAGGGACACAGAAAGCCCAAAAGCCCCAAATACAGAACCTATACTGCTAAACATTTTGCAGATTTCGCCGCGTACCAAGCAGGCTTTTACTTGAGAACATGCTTGGAAGGACTATGGAAGTGGGCTTGAGAAGTTGCAAGGCAATTGGAGAAAATGGGAACACTCAGTACTGAGACGATTCTACTCGGTAATGACCTCTTTTCACCCCCAATGGGGCTCCCTAAGCTGTAGCTCATGGATATATAGCATGTATGATTGCCTTGAAGTGCATTTCGTAAGGAATTGGCAAACAACTTCAAGGAATTTCTGAAGGAAAACAAAGAAGTACATATGATATCAAAACCTCCCGAAAATAAACAATCTCAGAGGAAAAGTGCTTGAAACACAGCAAATCGGAGATAGAAGATCAAAGGAGGGAAAAAGGCATGGTCCTCCCACCAAAAATCAACTAGGTACCGACCACTTCTGGTTGGTATCGAGTAGATCAGCTTGGTTGGCCCAGTCTTCCCTTCTTGCACTCTTGGATCTAGATCTAGACTTGATATTTCGTTGGCTCTGATTCTGCTGAACGATTTCCCCATAAATACAGCCCCTATAGCATCTAAAAAGGGACATTTTGCTCCTTACTCCTTCATCTTCTACCTCTCCTCCATCATCATCACTAAGGAAGCTATTCATTGTTGTTCTAGGCCTATAGATCAGTAAATCTCTTATACTAGCGACTCTCAAATCTATAATCAATAAAAACTACAAAGGACGTAGGCCAGAGCTTGCCGAACCACTTTAAAAATCTTGGTGCTTTTTTCTATTTTTCATATACTTTCTGCTAAATTTCTATATTTCTATAGGACTTTGGATGTTATGCCATTTTTAGGCTCAACGATAGCGCTTTCTTGAAGAGATCTGATTTGATTTTAGGAGTTCCACTGATTCAACATTCGAAGTGTTATTCCAAGGATACAGTTGAGGTGATACTTTAGTACATATCAACTTATACATACATATGATGTGCATGTAAATGTGCATCTTTTTACCACCATATTTAATCTAATTAATTCAAATAAATGATCATATTGGGTATTTTAACTTGTTTTAACCAAAATCCATATTAATTCCAAATTGTCACATATTCATCTTCATCCAAGGGCAAAATAGTCATTCTTTGTGCATAAATTAACTTGAGAAAATTTAATTAGAAATTTCCATACTATTTTGTAGGAATTTGATTTCCATTACAAGTGGTTTCATGAAGAAGATATGCATGCACAAAAAGAACACAAAGGAATAAAGATGGAAATAATTCAATGTGAAGATCATGGAGGACCCCACCTACCCACCTACCTTAATGTACACATTAGAGGCGAATTCCCATGCTTATGGAATTAATGGCTTCATGTACACTTAAATGATGATTAATGGATGCTAATGGTTACTTGGCCACCACACTTCCTAAGGGGTAGTTTGGTCATTCCTCAAATTATGGATTAGGGTTTCATGCTTGTATAAAATTCCCTTATGTTTCATGTAACCTCTCCCTCCTCTCCCTTAGTCTCTCTTAGTTAGTTTTAGATCAAATAAAAGAAAGCTCTCTTCTCTTTTCCATGGCTACTTAGTCATTTTTATTTTCATGTAACTTCCATTTTTTTTATGCAATGTTAATTAGCGCTCTCTTCTTTTACATGCTTCTTTTGTTTATTTACTTTCATGTTGTAGTGTAGATCTCTCTTATTTCATGCAAGTAGATTAGTTTTTCCTTTCTTTTTTCTCTCTTTTTCCTCTTGTTTGTTTAATGTTGCTTTCTACATTTGTTGATTTGATAACAAAAATGAGAGGCTAATCCCTTCAATTTAGGGGTAATGAAGCTCTCTTGAATCATGTAGATGCAACATAATTTCTTTTATGTCTCTTTTGTGCTTAATGGAAAGTAGATGTTTGTGTGGTTTTGTGTTTAATATTGAGTTTGATAGCTTATATTGTTCAAAACAAATAGGCTATGCTTAGTCATATGAATCATTAATTACCTTTTCATCTACATATGATCATGGTAATAGAAGTGGATTTAGAATCAAAATTTGATGGTTTATGTTCTAATTCAATAGTTAATAAACCATGCTTAAAATAGATTCTACTTTTGATTTCATATCATTTTCACTGAAGTTAGTAAGTGGGTTAGAGGGTGCATTAAAGTTTGATGGTTTAAGTGTGTTAATTAATAACACAATTATGCCATGCTTATGATAAACGCATCAACTAAACTCACACATGACCAAAAAGAGATCATAATGTCATTATGTTGATTTATATGATCATGAGAGAGGATTTGCCTCTAAATTGCTCTTTAATCTCATCTTTTTATTCTCCTTTGTTTTAGTTTGTTTTTACTTTCTTTTAGTTCGTTAACAATCACTCGACTTTGGTTTAATTTGATTGAATAGAATTTTAAAATCATCAATTCCCTACGGATCGACCCGTATTCGCCACGTGCTACATTCGTACACCGTGCGCTTGTGGTATATTTATTTCTAAATTCGTTTGACGGTTTTCTAAACCTATAGAATTTCCATTGACGAACAAGTTTTTGGCGTCGTTGCCGGGGAGTTGCTTTGATTTTGATTTTCTATTTTCGAATTATTCTTCGTTTTTATTGTGTGTTTGTTTGTGTGTTGAGTGAATTTGAAAAAAAAACTGTGTTTGTGTTTGATTTTTATGTGCTTGTTTTCTTGTTGTTTGTTTTGCATTTGCATAGTAAAAAGAAAAAAAAACATTACATTTTATTTCACTTTAATTTTGTTTACATTTCAATCACAATTTTTTAATTACATTTCATTTCCATCTGCATTTCTAAAAAATATATTCTATACACATTACAACATCAGTCCCTGCTTCTCTACAAACTTGTCTTGCTCTGTGCAGCTTCTGACTGTGCATTTTCTCTGTGCATTTGCTTATCCACTAACCACCATCAACTCCTCCCCCTTGCATTGACATACTTGCACAGATACAAATTTCAACACGCTACAAATTTCAACACGCTACAAATTTCAACTCACATTTGAACCCTTGCTGCAATACAAACTGTTACATCCATTCGTACCTGACTACAAACAACCGCCAAAGCATCATACAATACCAACTTCGACCAAACATACAACTACTCAAAATTGCATCACTCCTTCTCCCATAAATTACTGCCTGCGCAATCAGTCAAGCCTCACGCCTGAATTGCCTGTTCATACATCACTTACATCTTGCCATTCATCACCCCTCACTTTCATTACAGACAGTCACCACTCAAAAACCATTACCACATTTGACAGCATCCAAAACCACCATTACACCATTTACATTTTCTGTAAACGCCCTTCACTACACTGTTGTTGTTCCACAAACACCACCAGAGAAAACAACTCACCACTGCCCTGTATTTCCTTCACCAGCTCTACTAATCAACTCCCCATATCACAGCACTCCAGACCAGCAGTCATACACATCAACCAACAACCCAGCATACACACTTCAACATTCAACTACCATAACACCTGCTCATTGTTCAACTACCAATATCCTTCCATCACCACAACACATATCAGCCACAATAACTTCAACGGCCCACTGACTTATATACACTGAAAACCACACAACAAAACCCGACCATCTCTAACCACTTCTCGCCATCTCAGAAAATATCACATTGCCCCATATCAACTGCTGCTCAAACAAGTACACCGAAGCTACCAGAACAACTTGTCCACTGTCAAAAACAGTTCGGCAACTCCACCATCTCTTCAAACATTCTCTATCACCATACCAACCACAATCACCACCATAAACAAACACCACCCACATCTTTATCCCCTATCATCAGAACAACACATAAACACCATCACTTCAAACCCAAAAAAGAAAAGAAAAAGAAAAGCGAACAAGTTCTTGACCTTCATCACCTGAAACAGTTCGCTTCTGACAGCACTCGCCTGAACCACTACTTGGCCGAGGAGCTTGACAGCAATCAATCAACACCAATTACCTGCAACCTCAACGATAAACCCTAAGCTTCGCCACCAAATTGCAAAAAAACACTCCGACCTCCTTCACTTCGAGATTCAAATCCCCTCCGATTTCCAACCACCAAGCTAGGACTTCATCTAACACACTCGAACGTTTGATTTAATTCAATTAGATGTAACGATAATTTGATTGAATAGAATTTTAAAATCATCAATTCCCTGCGGATCGACCCGTATTCGCCACGTGCTACATTCGTACACCGTGCGCTTGCGGTTATTTTATAATTTAAATTCGTTCGACGGTTTTCTAAACTGATAGAATTTCCGTTGACGAACAACATACACATACATACATACATACATATATGTATGTATGTCTGTATGTATGTATTTATGTATATGTGTGTGTGTGTGTGTTTGTACCATTTATTAAGTTATTATATCTGATTAGATTAGCTTTATATCATGAATTCATATATGTACATGTTGTCAATCTAGAATATATATATATACACACATATACATATATGTATGTATGTATATTGTTGTCATAAATTAAAACAAAAAATTCTATACATATGTATTTTACTTTCGACTTATTTAAAAAAAATTGAATAAACTTAACTCTTAAAGGTTTTTTAAATAAAAGTTTAAATTTCAAATTAAATATTATAAATTATGTTGTTAGATTTTAAACATATGATGTCTAAATTTATATATATATATATATATATATATATATATTTGTATGTGTGTGTGTATATATATGTATGTATGTATATATATATATATATCAAATCTGAAATATATATACAAATTATTTTAATTTAAAGTATTAATTAAATTTGATAATTTATAAATTCATATATATTTATGAACATACACAAAGTTTCAAACACTACAAAATATTTTATTACATATTAAGTAAAAAAGGAATTTTTCTTTACAGAATTTTATTTTAAAATTAAAAAAATTAACTACAAGTCCATGTGGATTTGTTAAATAAATAAATAACATTTGAATTTTTCAAAACTAAAGTATGGCCAAAATAAAATGAAACATGTATATTGTATTTAATATGAATATATATATATATATATATATATATATATATTAATAAAATATATTTTCTGATTAATTTATAAAATTTGAAGTTAAATTGTAAAATTGTTTTACATTTATATTATAGTTATTATTTATATCTACATGTATACATATATATAAGATAACTTTTACATTATCATATGTAAATATATTTAATTAAACATAAATATATGTTATATCATATTAATATTGTACATTAGACAACATATATGTATATGGAGGGGCTAGCATATCCATTGTGGTGTAAATCCCAACACTTAGATATAAGCATGTTAAACCATGTACAACTGTATATGTTGCACGTGCACGTACATGTGTATATGATACACATTTGCACATTATATATCATGAATAATATCAAATAAAATCCTTTTATCAATAAATAAAATAAAATGATGATTTTATTTAAAGTTTATTTAGATCAGCTAAATAAATTTAAACTTCATAAGCTCAATAAGATTCAAAATGGTAAAAAAAATTAAATTCACTCCATTATTCCACTGTGTGCTGACCCAGTTCCAACACTCCACACCATCCCCTACTTCCCACATCAATCGTACATGAAACCAAACAGTTTGGAACTTAAGGGCTGGGTGATCGATCGGGTATAATCGACTGTCTAAAAATACTAAACTTCTTTTCATCATTTTCTGAGTTGGTTTTCCCTCTACTCCAAATGCCTTAGCTTCCCATGCAATCTGTTTATGTTGATTCAACTCCAAACACTCTAAATTCAGTGGAGTCTCCAAAATGCATATGGAGTCTCCAAAATGCATATTGATACACTACTTTCTGTCCTAACCAAAAACACAATAAAACTACCAAACAAACATCATATCAACATCATAAACACAATACAACCATAATATAACCAAAATCAAGCCTAAAGCATGAAATGGGGTATCCATAAGAACACAAATGAACCAATTTAGATCTACATTAGATTTAAACATTTTAATTTGTTTCCAAAACATGGATAAGTGTAATTTAAGTGAAAATCATGTTTTAACCTTTAAAAAATTCATTTTAAAACATGGTTTAGTATTATATTAGCATCTATAGTAAAGTGAGAGACATGTATCATTCACCTAGATCCAAAATAGCATGGATACCAAGGCAAATCTGATATGAACAGTACTCCTCAGATCCCACTACACCACAAATCAGCAAACCTTGAAATCCCCTTGATCTCATTTGCTAATTACTCACTAATAACTAGATTTGGATAATTAAAGCAAAGAAAATGACGAGTTTTTGTCTAATCAGGATTAATGGAGGTCGGGAATGTTTAGAAAAGAGACATTATGATTAGTGGCTGTTGTGGGAGGCTATTATTAACCCTAATCCTGAATTGGTTAATGAGCCACACTAATATCCTCATAATTACCCGCTAATCCAGTAAAAGACGGTCCAAACTTAAACAACCACATCTCCTAAATGGTAAGTCCAAAAATATGTTATGACAACTCTACGAAAAAAGAAACCATCACATATTTCATTTGAAAGTGATTTTAGACCTTAATTCGGCTCCTATCAAAAGTTACAGGCTTTAAAAGATTTTCGAAGTCAAAATCATCCAATAAAATTACTAAGGTTCAAAAAATTTCACTACTCTGCATTCCCTAAAGTGATAGCTTCAAACGATCTAATATGGATTCAAAAATAATATTTTATGACCATTTCTAAAAAAAGAAGGATGTAAACAGATGAGTTGTTAGGTATATGGGAAAAAAATCATACAGAAAAACTCAATCATACATATCATTAACCTTTCTTTTTAAGCTTAGAAAACAATTAGTAAACATTCAAGTCAATAAACAACTTTCAATTAAGTTACAAAAGCAATCGCAAAAGTGATAATATATATGTTGTTGACCATATAACTAAAGAGAACATTCTACATTTCATCACCAATCTCATCCACAAACCTTTTCAAATTTCGATAGGATGATCCACCTTCATTGATCGCTTGTCGTGTTTTCTTTTTCCAATGTTCTACGTTTCTCCAGATCTCGTCTCTCTTTTCCCCTTCCACCATAACAAATTCCAAACACCTTAGCAACTCCTCCCTTCGCACCATCCCATCTTCACTCACATCCGCTTTTACTCCACACTTCCATAATTTATCCACAAGCATTGCATTTGTTGGTTGATCTGTCCACTGTGGAACCCCTACCGTTGGTACACCACACACGAGACTTTCATATGTCGAATTCCATCCACAATGTGTCACAAAACATCCAATTGAAGGATGACTTAAAACACCAATTTGCGAGCACCACTCTACCACCATTCCATTCTCACCACCGTCTATTTCGAACCCTTCATATCTGTTTAAATATTCCAAATATATACCATCAAATAAGGTCTTGTTACTAGACGAGTAGCTCTAAATTTTTCAATAGTATTAATTTAGCTTATGTAACCACATTTTGTATTTATTAATTTTTAAGCACTCTTTATTAAATTGTAACTTTATGTAATAATAATAATTACCTGTTATCTTTTCTAATCACCCATAAGTATGGCAATTTACTCGCTTTCAACCCTTCGTGCACCTCTTCCAATTGCTCCTTGCTCAACGTAGATATGCTTCCGAACGATACGTAAACAATCGATTTTTTGAGTTTTTTATCTAACCAATCCATGTAGCCTTTTCGATTGTCCGTAAACAAGTCAAACGTTGAGTTTTTATCAATATCATTATGCGAGTACGATAAAAGCGGCCCTATACCGATCAAATCAACATTATCCACACTAGCAAAAGCTTCGCGCTCGAGCTCCTCAAACGAGTTGACCAAAATCTTTGGTTTTGACTTGCTGCGCTTAATATCGCTATCAAGCTTATCAAAATTTTCCTTGAATCTCGTTGGAAGTTCGGGGTATGGTCCATTTGACATGTCTCGGGTTAAAAAAGTGGGCAAATCCCGAATTTGCATCGACGGCATATGCGGTAACTTAATATCAAAATCAAGATCTTTCATGTTGCTAGAGATAAGGTTTTCGAACCCGTGAAAGTAATGGTAAAACGCGACAAACGTAGTGGCCGGTTGTATCCAGTACTGGGTGCAGGGGATCCCATGCAGACGTGCCACGTCAGCAGCCCAGGTCAGAAGGAGGGTGGGAATAACGCAGGTGACGTGGCGGCCCTCCGAAGCAAGATTGGAGATTAGGTTGGAGAATCCAACGGCTGGTTGGTAGTTGCTGACGTCATTGGCGTCAGCCGGGGCCCAGTCGCCGTCAGGAAAGGGCATGAAGGCGAGCTTGCCTGCTTCACAAAAATTCGTAATTACGAAAGAAACAAAGCATAAAAGGAAAAGTAAATGAAAATTGATATTTAGTATTCACCATTTTCGGTAACTTTACGCGACTTGTCTTCATCTGGAAACATGCGGCGGTGTGCGGATTCGGAAGTGGAGAAGGTAACGAGAACATCGCTGATAGAAAGAAGGCGCCTGGCGAGTTGAAGCCCTGGATTTATATGGCTTTGAACTGGGTGCGTGGCTATCAGAAAATGTTGCCGTTGCTTTTCACGAGCGTTCATCGTAACAACCTCCGGTGATCGGAATCTTGTAAATGCCGTGAATGGGAATGGTTGCAGTCACCGCCGAAATGATAAGTGTATTTATAGGCAGAGGAGGAGGTAAGCGTAGTGACATAAGTAGTGACGAAATATTTCAAGGTTTGTTTGGTAAGCGTAGTGACATAAGTAGTGACGAAATATTTCAAGGTCCATGCATTGCAAATATCTGTGCGAATGATCTTGTTGTGGATTTTCTTTCTGCTTTGTCCTTTTTGTTTACTGGTCTCATCGTAGCCCCGCTGTGTTTTTTTCAATATTAACGTATGGATCACTTTCTCAACAGATATTATAGTATAATGCCTCAATTATTAAAATGAGACATTAACGTGCCAAAATACAATATATTATGTTGTGCAATTTGCTTCAAAAAACGCCTGCTATGTGTACATGCGCTTTTTATTTATCTTTATATATGTTATGTTGTATTTTATACAGTAATATGCGAACGTATGAATAAAGTTAGAATATTTGACTAATTGTTTATACGTTCCATTTCAGACTTGGATTTCTAGTGGTGGATCGAATCCAACTTGTAGTTCTGTTTTCAGTTTGATAGTTCACATGTTTTGATTTCTAGGTTTTGATACCTTAAATTTTTGTAATACAAATACAATGTTGTAGATTTTACACTACAAGGATTACTGTTTATTCCAACCGGGGGAGGGGGGGCAAAGGCCGCCAACGGCTTCCAACGACAAGTATTTTCCGGATTATTACCAAGAGATTAAAAAGTTGACCGTTGGACGCCGTTGGAAAATGCCGTTTGCGGCCGTTGGTAGCCGTTGGAAACCCGAGCCAAAATAACCTGCAGCACCTTCCTCCCCATTTCGTTTTTCCCCAAATTATTTCCAAAAACCCTCCATCCCCCTCCCCAATTCGCCAACCACTTCCATTCAAGCCTCCAACGTCACTCGGTAGCATCTTGAACCCCTCTCCAACCCCTAATCTTCTCCAATCAATGTATAAACCCTAATTCCCTTTTTTATTAAATTAGGTAATTTAGTGTTAATTAGGTAATTTAGTGTTAGATTTGCAATTTATATGTTTGTATTGACTATTGTATGTGTAGTTTAGTTTATTGATGTTTAATTTTTATTATTAACCTATGTATTGTAAGTTAATTGTATATTATAGTATGGTGTATAGTGTATTGTGTGTATAGCGTAGTGTAGAATGCTGCTTGTATGAAAATATAATGCGATAAGTTGAATGATGACATTAGATTATAAAATATCGAAAATGATATTTAATTTTATAATATACGGTTACTTTGATTATTTTTAATAAGTAATATAGTGTAGTAATTTTATAATGTACGGTTAAAAAATATCGAAAATGACAGTAAGTATAGTATCGAACGTCAATTTTTTTTATAAATATAATATGTTACAGAATATGTAATATATTCGAAAACCCTTAGAATGTTTTTCGGCCCCGTCTGATAAGTACTGTATATGATCGTTATGTGGATATTCGTTTTTTTAACAGAACGGACATCTGTATTCATCTTATACAGTATTTGTTGGATTTGTCCCTGTATTGGACAAGTTACGAATACAATAACGTAATTAAATCGCGTAAATTATTTCATTTTAAATGGTTCACAAAATTTCGACAGCGCTTCGTTTATGTTCCCTGTGTACACGCAAATGTGTACTGTTCAGGGAACTAAAGCGAAGCGCTGCCGAAATTTTGTTGAATCATTTAAATTGAAATAATTTACGCGGTTTAATTACGTTATTGTATTTGTAATGGGAGGTAGGACGACCCATCACCATAGAGTCAATGATCAGTTATTATAAAATTCACCTATAAACTGTTTTAATAATATGTCAATGCAAATTAATATCGTACTTTTTAACTATATACGTAGGTTAATGGACAATTATTTTACTAATCGGAGCTGGATGTACAAAAAAAGAAGAGTTGAAAGTGAAACGTCAATTAGTGAACATTTTAATAATGGTGTTCGCGTATTTATTGATTTCGCTTTAAGTAATAACGGAAACGACAAAGAAATCCGTTGTCCATGTACTAAATGCAAATTGTTAAAGCATTTGGTACCAGAAATGGTAAGAGTTCATTTGCGTCAGTTCGGTTTCGTGTCGAACTATTTGGTTTGGGATCGTTATGGAGAACCGTTAGCATCTAATCGTGTTGAAGCTGAGAAGGTATTGCGTAATGAAATTGATACGACAAATCTCGTAGAACATATGGTTGAAGATGTTGCACGTTCAATGTTCCCTGTTTCTCAATTAACCGATGACGATGGTAATACTGAAGACGAACCAAATATTGGTGCAAAAAAAATATATGATTTGTTAGAAGCGGCGAAGAAACCCATTTGGGAAGGTTGCACAAGCGGAACCCAATTGTCAGTGACTGCTGAGTACATTACGATGAAATCTAAATACAACCTCACAGAATCTGGATTTACAGCTGTTGTACAAGCTGCGAAACGGCATATGCCTCCCAATAATTTAATGTGCGAAAATCATTATGAAGTAAAAAAACAAATGTCGGCTTTTGGTTTACCATATCAAAAAATAGATACATGTCTAAACGGTTGCATGCTGTTTTGGAAGGAAGATATCAATCTTAGACATTGTAAAATATGCAATCAGGAAAGGTACAAACCAAGAAAGAAAAAGGGAAAGGAAGTCCCGTATAAGCGTATGCATTATTTACCAATTACTCCTAGACTTCAAAGGTTATATGCATCTTCTGTAACTGCGCAACATATGAGATGGCACAATATGAGAATACGAGAGGAAGGTACGTTAACACACCCAGCTGATGGGGAAGCATGGAAGCATTTTGACCAAAAGTATCCTGATTTTGCATCCGAGAGTCGTAATGTTAGACTTGGTTTATGTACGGATGGATTTTCACCATTTTCTCAATTTGGTTCTAAATATTCGTCCTGGCCTATAATTGTCACACCTTATAATTTACCTCCTTGGATGTGTATGAAAACTCCATACATGTTTCTTACAGTTGTTGTTCCTGGTCTTGATGATCCGACACAAGGAATCGATGTTTATTTACAACCTTTGATTGAAGAATTAAAAACATTGTGGTACGAAGGAGTAGAAACATATGATATTTCTAAAAAAAAAACTTTCGCATGTATGCTTCTTTGTTATGGACAATCAGCGATTTTCCTGCGTATGCAATGCTTTCAGGTTGGAGTACGGCTGGTCGCCTAGCTTGTCCTTACTGCATGGAAGAAACAAGAGCATTTCCTTTACCTCATGGAAAAAAAATTTCGTGGTTTGACTGTCATCGATGTTTTCTTCATGTTAATCATCCATTTAGAAGAGATAAGAAAAACTTTACAGCTAATAGAGTTGAAACTTTAAGCGCACCTACGGTTTGGTCAAGCGAAGATATTTATGAACTTGTAAAGGATTATCCAAAAATACATGAAACCGGAAAGCAAATTGAAATTCAAGGTAAATCATCGATTCATAACTGGTGCAAACAAAGCATATTTTGGGAGTTGCCTTATTGGAAAAATCTCCTGATTCGTCATAATATTGACGTGATGCACAATGAGAAAAACGTGTTTGATAATGTGTTTAATACAGTTTTGAATGTCAAGGGGAAGACGAAAGATGATTTGAAATCAAGGCGTGATATCGAAGTATTATGTAATCGTCCTGAGCTTCATATGAAACCAAATGAAATAAAAAAGCCAAAAGCGTGCTATGAGCTAGACAATAATCAAGTTAAAATATTTTTAAAATGGGTGGAAGGATTAAGATTCCCGGATGGTATATCTTCTAATCTTCGTAGATGTGTGGACTATAAGAACAATAAACTTAGCGGGATGAAAAGTCATGATTGTCATGTTATGATGGAAAATTTATTACCCGTCGCTTTTAAAGAACTATTGCACGTAAAAGTTTGGACTGTTTTAACAGAACTTAGTCTGTTTTATAAAGAGATTTGTTCTACTACATTAAAAGTTGATCGTCTACGTAAACTTGAGGAAGAAATCCCGATATTGCTATGCAAATTGGAAAAAATATTTCCTCTTGGTTTTTTCAATGTTATGGAGCATTTACCTATTCATCTTCCATTTGAAGCACGTCTTTGAGGGCCTGTGCAATATGGATGGATGTATCCATTTATATGTGCATATTTCAGGAAAGACAGCGTGGTGGTCCTGTCAGTCGTTGGGATGTATTTGCGCATACGCATGCGGTGACTCAGATTGACGATTCAGGCTCATATTCGTACACCTGGGAAAGTAATGACAAAGCAAGGACCGCATATGTAAGTATAAGATAATGAACTAAAAGTTTTAAGTTTATTAAAATAGCATTATCTAAATTCAATTGTATTTTGCATACTAGGAAAAGTTTCAGGACGCACGGACATTGATGCTCCAGGACACCGGAAGAGCAGAGTTGACCATTGATGAGGAGAACGCAATATTTGAGTCTGTCATGGATCCAGCGACTCACGGAAGGCGCTTTGGATTTGGAAGCCAATCGGTATTTTAATTTAAATTTAAAATAATTTTTATGAAGCATGTTCATTTCGATATCATATATATAAACACTTTAGATGTGAGCTTAGCTAGAGTAAATATTTAAACGTATTTACACATATATTTACACATATTTACTAATATTTACAGGTTGACGTAGTGCAGAAGAACTACCAGCGGGCTCAAGATAAGGAGGAGATCGCACAGCTACGAGCCCAGATCGCCACGCTTCAAGACCGCGATCGCCGCCGTGAAGAACAAATGGAGCAGCTAAACAATAAAGTGGCGGAGTTCATGGAGCAATACGGGCGGTTTCCTTCCTCCGGTGGTTCTGCTGGCGAGTGAGTTGAGGTATGTTTGAGATGTTTTCTTATGTGTGGAGTGGTGATGGTTTGTATTTATTGTTGTATGGTGTTAGACATTTGGTGATGGTTTAGATGTGTTAGGCATTTGGTGATGTGTTTGGATGTCTTAAACATTTGGTGATGGTTTGGATGACGATTGGTGATGGCTTTTTATGTGTTGTTTGTATATATGATGACGGTTGGTTTGGATGACGTTTGATTTTGATGTAGAAACTAATTTGATGGATGTAGAATTTAGTTTGTTTTGATGGTTTGGTTGTTTATGTGTATGATTTGATTATTATATTGTGTTTGGTTATATATATGTGATTGTTATTGGATATACACTCAAAATGGAGCAGTTTTAATATTTATGATATTGTGTGTGGCCGCAGGTGAGTAGGAGCAGCCGAGTAAAAAAAAAGTTTCAGATTTCCAACGGCTTCCAACGGAAACCAACGGCCAATTGGTCATTTATAACCAACGGCTTCCAACGGCTACCAACGGCAAAAACCAACGTTTTCCAACGGCGAACCAACGGCAAGTTGGTCAACGAAGTTTGCCACGTGGCCAGATGAGCCGTTGGTAAGCGTTGGTATAACGCCGTTGGGGGCGTTGGGAACCATTGGAAGGCGTCGAAATGTATTCCAACGGCCTTTCCAACGGCTCCCAACGGCTTACCAACGGCCGCCAACGGCTTGGAGCCGTTGGAAAGAGCTGTCTGCCTTGTAGTGTTAGAATTCAATCTGGACATCAAAATACAAGTTCAGGGGATGATAACCATGAATCAACCAACCGTTGGCCTTACCAATAAATTTCACGTTTTGGATAGTACTCAAATTACTAGATGTTTGAAATTATAAGGATCATCAAATGGGGAGAGCGAAAGCGGCGAATTAGTATGTGTATTTCTGAACATGCCTAATACTAAGAACGCGCTCTTGCACGAAACAAAAAGGTCATGAAAAAGGTGCATTTTGAAAAAGAAATGACAAAAGAATGTTTAACAAAATGTTAATGTGTTCTTGTATTGCGAAAGTGACATCTGAAAATAATATTAATTTGTAATGAATTAACATCGTATTGTTATTGTTAATTATATTGTTAATGTATTTGTGTTGTTTTAAAATATATTGTATTTTGTGAATGTAAATTGATCTCAAATTACAAATTAATGTGAAAACTTGATAAATATTTTGAAAAAAAATACAATTATGCTAATACAACAACTTCGAATTACAGATACAATGGTGATACAAATAAAGTTACATAAATACAAATAAGTAATGAAATATAAACAATTCCTAGTGTAGTCTTGCAACAACTAGTTCATCTGCATGTTATCTCGAACTATCACCATGAAATTTGCAACATTTATTTCAATTGGTTCATAATCATTATCCCCGAACACTTGAATGCTATAGTATTCTTGTAGAAATTCTTCTGAAACTAGCTCAGAATTATCATCATATTCAATACATTTCGAGTTACCTTCGTTGTATCTCCATATGAAATTATGAATTGTCATTGTAGCAATAGCACATTTTCTTGAATTTTATATTTGTATGTCGATACGGTGTCCTGCGAAGCGATTAGCTTATCTTTTTCCCGCACCTTATGTGATGCCACATGTTATTGTATTCCTTTTTGTTTTGTTCCTATTGCATATGTTCTCCGCTAATTGCTAGTATGGGTGAATTTTGCGACTTAGACATTATTTATTTTGGAATGTAGCAGAGATTATCCTAACTTGTATGTTAACATATGGTTATAATATGTACTCTTTTTTCTTACAAGGTACCCGTTTAGGTTACGGGATGCAAGATTTTATACAACATATTATTAAAGTATATGAATTTATAGTAATAAAATACCAATTATATATATATATATATAATAAGGAAGTGAATAGATGGGTTGTTAGGAATGGTATTATCGCATTTGCATATAGATAAATAAGCATACAGAAAAGCTCAAGCATACATGTTATTGACTTTCTTTTCAAACCACAAAAACAACTAACAAACTTCGAGTATGGAAACAACTTTATATTAAGTTACAAAAGCAATCTCAAAAGTTATAATATAAATGTTGTTAACTATTTAACTAAAAAGAACATTCTACATTTCATCACCGATCTCGTCTACAAACATTTTCAAATTTTGATAGGACGATCCACCTTCATCAATCGCTTTTCGTGTTCTCTCTTTCCAATACTCTACGTTTCTCGAGATCTCTTCTCTTTTTTCCCCTTCCATCATAACAAATTTCAAACACCTTACCAACTCCTCCCTTTGCACCATCCCATCTTCACCCACATCTGCTCTTACTCCGCACTTCCACAATTTATCCACAAGCATTGCATTTGTTGGTTGATCTGCCCACTGTGGAAACCCCACCATTGGTACACCACACACCATGCTTTCATACGTCGAATTCCACCCACAATGTGTCACAAAACATCCAATAGAAGGATGACACAAAACCCTAACTTGCAAGCACCACTCTACCACCATTCCATTTTCACCACCTTCTATTTCGAACCTGTTTGCACAAAAAATGGACAAACACCTCAAAGTTATACGATTTAGTAGATCTTATGTTGTTCTTAGTGATTTTGGAGGTTTATGCAAATATATGAAAAACGGGGGCTAAACTGTAAAAAGACACGCAGATTTATAGTGGTTCAGCCAGAATGTGCCTACGTCCACTTTATATGTTATTTCTTTTCTTTTGTTGTGATTACAAGTACAAAGCTTTGATACAAGTAAAAGAAAGTTGTTTGAAAGTTCCTTCCGTGGTTGAGCTCTCAAAACTTGTCCCCATTGTTGTACCCCTGCCCCTCTATTTATAGAGTGAGGCTAGGGGTAGGGGTCTAGGGTATGTATAGTCGTTGATGGGCCTGGGCTGAGATGATTTGGCCTGGTATGTCTTGGTTCGGCATTGCTTGGACCGGTGTGGAGATGGACGTAGGTTGGATCGGTAGTAGTTGGTCCGGTAGGATGGAGTTTAGGTTGGATCGGTGGTCGTTGGTTCGGTAGGATGGAGTTTAGGTTGGATCGGTAGTAGTTGGTCCGGTAGGATGGAGTTTAGGTTGGATCGGTAGTAGTTGGTCCGGTAGGATGGAGTTTAGGTTGGATCGGTAGTAGTTGGTCCGGTAGGATGGAGTTTAGGTTGGATCGGTGGTCGTTGGTTCGGTAGGATGGAGTTTGCCGAATGGACGTGGCGGGATGAGAATGCCGGATGGATTTCTATTGGGCATGGGAACCGAATGAAGTTCTGCCGAATGGGCCCTGGAGATTGTCAATGCCGAATGACTTTTAGGTAATCCTGGGTGGATGCATCTTGCTTTTTGGTCTCGAGGTCTTCTGGGTGAGAACACGCCCAACATTTGCCCCCCAAAGCGGGACATATTCTCGAATATGGCGTGCTTTGTTCGATACTTTCATTCGGCCCTTGGATACCGATCCAGATGGTCCGGTCCTGTCCTCTTGTCTATAAGTAAGGACCATATGCCTTGGCTATTTCCTACCTACCGTACTAAACACTTGTCTTTGCCGGATCAGACTCTTACCCTCGCCGAATCAAAACGTGGTAGCCGAATCACATCTGGTAACCGAATCAGATCTGGTAGCCGAATCAAACATTTCGCCGAATCACATCTGGTAACCGAATCAGATCTGGTAGCCGAATCAAACATTTCGCCGAATCAGTTACTTTGCCGAATCAGGTGAGTGAATATTCTGCCGAATGAGTTTACGTATTGTATCACTGAATGCCGAATGATCTTGCGTTCGTGCGTTTGTATGCCGAATGGACTTAGTCCTCCGATACCGAATGACATATAAACGTTTAATACCGAATGAGATTATTGAGTTGTTGTACTGAGTAAACATGTGTTTTATACTTTGAATTTTTAAGCGAAATTCCAGATTATGCTGCTTGTATGTTCTAACGATATACCTTTCCCATGTTTGCAGATAAAATGTCTCGAAAAGTTGAAACTCGATCAGATAAGAGGAGATCCGGGGGTGAAGGAGAGTCCTCGGCCGTGCCCCCAGCTCAATCAGGATCGGAGCGTCACGGGCCCGCCCCGAGGTCATTAGTGGATGGATATGGTCCCCAGGAGTTGCTGGATTCCCCGCCTGACTGCTTTCCTAGCTTTCTCAAAGAGGAGCAACTCGATGTCATATCTCGTTCCTTTGGGATTGATAGAGCCCTCATGCTGCTGCCGGGTCCAGGAGTCATGCCATACAGTCCTCCCGAAGGATACTTTGCTTATAGCAGGTACCATTGCATGTGTGGTGCTATCCCGCCTCTCAATGCTTGGATAGTCAGCTTCCTCACGTACCTGAAGGTGGCCCCATTTCAGCTTCAGCCCAACTCTTACGCCATACTGGTGAGCCTCTTCGTTATTTTTCGGAGGAAGTATGGTCGCGCTCCCTCCAACCGGGAGATCCGGTACTTGTACAATTTAAGGGGCTACAAGAAGGGGTCCCCATATATTAACTTGGAATCTGCTGTGACCTTCAAGCCGGTCCTGGACCTTTATTCCAAATTCAGCATGTTCAAGAAAGAGTGGTTCTTCGTTAGGGACGACTCCGTCTCTATCCGGCGCTTTACCTCTGGATGTAAGTTGATGCTTTTACTTATAATTTCTATCCTGATTGTGATGCTTCTTCTCATACTTTCTCATTTTTGCTAGCGACAGGTGGCTTTCCTGTTGTGGAGACTGACCGCCTGGTTCAGACGGCGGCGGAGATAGAAGGCATTCTCGGGAAATATAGATCATCTGCTTACTTGATTAGAAATGCGATCCTTCTAGAATATAACTTGATCCTTCCGCAGCAGTCTGTAGTTAAGTTGAGGGAAACGGCGGAAGAGAGGGCGGCTGCTCAGGCCAAGGGAGGCGTTGCGGCAGAGGGTGGAAAGAGAAAACCATTCACGAAACCTCCAGCCGTTGGAGGTAAGAAACTTAAGAGGTCAGACGGTCCTTCTCCCAGCAATTGTCCACTTACTCAGGGGGAGATAGACGCGGAGGAGGAAAGAGGTGAGGCGGAGGGCGGAAGTGACGTTGAGCGTCTTGGTGACGAGGGTGGCGATGGACAGGGTGGTGATGGTTCCAGGGCTCTGTCTTCTGGGCAAGTAGGCGAGATGCAAGAGTGGACGGATGATGCTCTCCGTCAAGCTTTTGAGGGGTTGGGTGATGATCCGGCTTTGGTAGAGAAGACCGGGGAGGCGGACAAAACCGGGACTGGTGCAAGTGAGTCTTCTCCGACTATTCCGGCCAAGGTGGCTCTGACGACTCAAGGTGAACTCTTGACCCCTGCATGCTTCACTAATGATAGGGACTTAGGAATATTTTATGACCCGCTCCCGTCCTGGAATGAAATCCAGGACTTATTGCAGTATCCCACTCCTCCCCAGGGTTTGTACAACCACAGCTGTGTTTCTTTTCCTTTTCTAACTTGTAACCTACCGCGTTTCTTGAATCATATAGTAATGTAAGATTATGACATTTGTTCTTTATATCAGGAGCAGGCAAGACGCCCAAAGCTTCAGACCTTCGACACAGGCTCGAGCAATATAAACTTTCCAAAATTTCTGCTAAGCCGAAGCCCTCAGCCCAACGCTTCGGGGATGTAGTCGGGTACCGTCCTCTTCTTGGGGTCATCGAAGAGGGTATTCAGCAGAGGAAGAGGAGTCATCCTTTATCCGAAACTTCGCTCGGTCCTCAGCCTCCGGCTCAGCCTATTCATGACATTACTGAGGAGGGTAGCGAGTTTGTACCCTCTCCACACCCGTCCGGAAACCCTTCTGTTATTCATATCGACCGTCCCGACTTGGCCCGTAATCCCTTCGCGGGTCATCCTGATCTGGATCCAGGTTCTCAGGATATTACTTTTGACGAAGTTACTGGTGAACACCTTCTCCCCCGTAACCCCATGGTACGAGTACTTGACGAAGCCAAGTCCTTAGACCTCGATCTACTCACCACTCGTATAGTCACTATGGGAGACGAGGCCAAAGCTAATATTGATCGGGTGGCAGAGGAGGCCAAGAAGCTGATGGGGCATCACGCTCGGCTGGTTAAGGCCGGAGAGGAGATAGGGAGCGCCAATATCCGACTTCGATTGGTGGTCTCGGATCAGGCCAAGCAGCTTGCGGATCAGGCTATCCAGATTTCTCAGCATGAGGCTGCTACTGGGCGATTGAGGAGAACCATGGAAGAGGCCAGTCGGGCCGAATTGCGGAAAATGGAAGCTGCTTGCAAAGAGCGGATTGACATGGCTATTACCACGGTGGATGAGGTTCGGAGAGCGGATCTCGAGCAGGTGGAGGAATTGTCCGAGAAGCTTGAGGCTGCAGAGCTTGCTCAAGCTAAGTTGAGGGAAGAGATGGAGGCGATGCGGAGGTCCCTTCAAGCTGATTGCTCGAGATACAGACTGGAGAGAGATGCTGCCGTGGAAAGGTTGTCGGCCTCCGATGCCCGGATGAGGGAGTTTGAGGAGAACGAAGGAATGATGGATGACATGCTCCAGGACATGTATTTCCGGACTTGGAAGCAGGGTAACCTCTCTTGGATGGATGATTATCCCAGAGTCATGGCCAAGACATATCTTCGGGCTTTGGAGGAGGCTAAGGCTGATGCAGATAAAGAGGGTGGAACGGTCTTCAGTATGGATGTGGTCACTGCCCAGTTCACCAAGGAGGAGAAAGTGGCGGTAAAGGAGGGTATGCGGCTGCTTGTTGCTGAAGAGGCGGGTGTGCAGGTAGAGGATGACGACCAGGATGGTCAAGAAGCTAGTACTGGTAAGTCTTCCTTTCTAGTCTTTCTGTTAACTTGGTTACTCATCACTAATGAATCCTTTTTATGACCGGACAGGCGGGCAAAAGAACAAGGACAAGACTTCGACGCAACCAGCTCCATGACTGAACCTGAAAAATTCTTTTTGTAGGCTTGGCATTGTTGTATCTGTTAGTCTTAAGACAGTAGAGTAACCTCTAAGTTGTAATTCTTGCTACTTGTAATAACATTATTCTTGACGTGTACTTTTTTAGCTCAAGTTGATTTTGTCATTTCTTGAATATTTGTTGCTATTTCGACATATCGTATGAGAAATGTAGCTATGTATATTCTTGTAATTAAATTGTGTTTGATGTCAGATTCTGGTTTTAAATCATAATCTCATGACTTGCAATGTTAGCGTGTGGTGTGAAAAAAAATCAAATTATAGTCATGCATTTGTACATAAAGGAAGAAAATACCGCCTTTCATGTTCTGTTTGTAAATGGCAGTTTCGAATATCTTGTATGACCAAGCATGGAAAGCAGTTGACTGCCCTGCCATCTGATTGTGAATCTCTGCATCCATTGGCGGGTATCTCTTACCCTGCATCCTGTACTTTATGGTTTGTTACAGAGGATAGGAGGAAAGTTTTTCAAGTAAAATTGAAATATGTGAAATAGTAAAACTTCCAGTCACGGAAGGCCTTCGATGTGCTTAAGTTCGTGGCAAACGGGTTTTGTAGTCACTTTCCCTAGCTGTGGGTCTTGGAGACATTTGTCACCCATCTTACGCCTCCGCGGGGAGTTAATTCTTTTTTACCACAGCCGCACTTAAGACACACCGGAGCCGAGATCGCGCACAGTAACTACCCGGGCCATTATGGCCCGTACTCATGGGTATTATTCGACTTACTGTGGCCGGCTAGCGTGGGTGCCGATCGTCAACTGTGAACTGCCCCTGGCTGGCCACACCTTATGTTGGGGCTTATAATCGGTTCACAGTCGCCGGCGAGCCTAACGCCGTAATGAGCTGCCTCGGCTATAGTCGGCCTTCTCGGTGGCTTATAATCGGCTCATTACAGTTGGCTTTAAGGGCCGTCGCGAGCAATGAGTTAACCCGCAGCAGAGGGATGCTGGAGCAAAAGTGTCTCATTGGCGAGGGCATAGATTCGCATAGTACCTGTTGGGGATTGTCCACGTGAAGTTGCATTGTGGAGTGCTTTGAATAGAAATGCTATATGCTCAAGATTTTGTTCAACAGAAAAGGATAAAGTTTAACAAGCAGCCAAGATACAAAGGAACAAGTTAAAAAAGAGACAGGGCTTTTTTAAAGTGGTTCGGCACGAAAAAATGCCTACGTCCACTGATTCTCTTTGTTAATTAACTTCATATGGGCAATACAAGTTAAGAAAAGTATCGACGGAGGTGTTGGATGTTCCATGCCCTCTGGAACACCTCTCCGTCCACTGTTGACAAAATATAGGCTCCGTTGTGGAGATCTTTATGAATTACATATGGTCCATCCCAGATTGGGTCTAGTGCTCCGGGGCGAGGGAAGATTCGCTTGAGGACAAGATCCCCTTCTTGTAAGGTACGATGCTTGACTTTGGAGTTGTATTGTGCTACCACCTTTTGCTTGTGGGCTGCTGTTTTTAGGACTGCATCATTCCTTCTCTCCTCGACTAAATCCAAAGACATGTTGAGGAGCTCTTCGTTTTCTTCTGGGTTATAGTGGATCCTACGGTGGGAAGGCACAATGGTTTCAACTGGGAGCATAGCCTCCGATCCGTATGCCAAAGAGAAAGGAGTGTGCCCTGTTGATGTTCTGAAAGATGTGCGGTAGGCCCATAGTGCCGTAGGGAGTTCATCCACCCAAGCGCCCTTTGATTTTTCGAGCTTCTTTTTGATCAGAGTTTTCAGAATTTTGTTGACTGCTTCGACTTGTCCGTTTGCTTGGGGATATGCTACGGATGAGAAGCTTTTGTGAATTCCGTGTTCTTGGCACCACTTGGCGAATTCCTCGCTGTCAAACTGAAGTCCATTGTCTGATATGATTTTTAGTGGGACTCCGTACCTGCACAGAACATTTTTGATTAAGAAGTTGATAACTTTCGCTGAAGATACTTTATTTAGAGGTTCTGCTTCCACCCATTTGGTGAAATAGTCGACTGCTACTATAGCATATTTGGCGCCGCCTCGACCCATTGGCAGTTCACCGATTAAGTCAATTCCCCATACTGCAAAGGGCCAAGGGCTGGTCATCTGAGTAATCTCGGTTGTTGGTAGCCGAGGGATCTTAGCAAATTTTTGGCATCTGTCACACTTCTTGACGAAATCTAAGGCGTCCTTGCTTAAGGTGGGCCAGAAATATCCGTATCGGAGTATCTTTTTTGCTAACGTTTGCCCTCCGGTGTGATCTCCGCAGCTTCCTTGATGAATGTTGGATAAGATTTCCTTGGCTTCCCTTCCGGCGACACACCTTAATAATGGGTTAGAGAACCCGCGCCGATAGAGGATGTCTCCTTGTATTGTGTAGCGGGACGCTTTCCTCAAGATTTTCTTGACTTTGTTACGCCCGTCGGGTAGTGTGCCATTTTGTAGGTAGTCTCGGATGGGAGTCATCCAAGTCGCTTCTTCGGTTGCAGTTATCAGATTCACTTGTTCAAAACTTGGGATCATTTGCTTTGAGACAGTTACTGCCCCGAAGATGGCGACGTCTCTCATACTTGCTTGCTTTGCCAATTCGTCGGCCTCTTGGTTCTCTTCCCGAGGGATGTGTTTGACTAAGTAGTGGTCCAATCGGCTGAGAAGTAACTTGGTCTTCTTTAGATATGCTATGAGTCGTTCTTCTCGAGCTTGGAATTCCCCTAGTATTTGGTTAACAATAAGCTGAGAATCGCTGTGAAGACACAAAGAATTGGCTCCGATCTCGATAGCAATTTCTAATCCGGCTATTACTGCTTCGTATTCTGCATCGTTGTTGGTGGCAGTGAACTCCAACCTTATAGCATAGTGTAGTTTATTTCCCCTGGGAGTGATGATTACCACACCTGCCCCCGAGCCTTGTTCGTTAGATGCACCGTCCACAAAGAGATTCCACTTGATATCTTCTGTTATTTCCAGTTGCTCCTTATCCTCGTTGGTAGTGAATTCTGCAATGAAATCAGCCATGGCTTGTCCCTTGATGGCGGTGCGAGGGTGATAGGTGATATCATACTGACTCAGCTCAATACACCATTTAAGTAGTCGCCCGGAAGTGTCGGGACGATGGAGTACCTGCCTCAGTGGTTGATCGGTCAGAACTTTGATGGAATGGGATTGGAAGTAGTGACGTAGTTTTCGTGAAGTGATTAGTAAACAGTATGCTAACTTTTCAAGCTTAGGATATCTGACTTCTGCCCCAGTAAACCTTTTACTGACGAAGTAAACTGGTCGTTGCGTGCGGTTGTCTTCCCTCACCAAGGCAGCGCTTAGAGCGTGAGATGACACAACAAGGTATAGGTATAATTCTTCGCCTTCGCTTGGGGTCGAGAGTACCGGTGGTTTCTGGAGGTGTTCGATCAGGTTAAGGAAAGCGGTCAAGCATTCGTCCGTCCATTCGAACTTTCCTTTATCTTTCTTTAGAGCTTCGAAAAAGGGGACGCACTTGTCCGTTGCTTTGGAGATGAATCGGCTTAGGGCAGCCACTTTTCCATTTAGGCTTTGCATTTCCTTTCGCGTGGAAGATATCTTGATGTCTCTTAATGCTCGGACTTGTTCAGGGTTTGCTTCTATCCCTCGGGCATGGACGATGAATCCTAAGAATTTTCCTGATGATACTCCGAAGGAGCACTTTAGTGGATTCAACTTCATCCCATACTGTCGAAGTACCTGGAACATTTCGCCCAGGTGGCTTACGTGATCTTTGGCTTTCCGAGATTTTACCAGCATGTCGTCTACATATAATTCCATTGTTCGTCCTATTAGCCCTGCGAACATCTTGTTGACGAGGCGCTGGTAGGTGGCTCCTGCATTTTTAAGTCCGAAGGGCATCACTTTGTAGCAGTACAAACCCCGGTCGGTGATGAAACTAGTGTGATCTTGGTCGGGAGCATGCATAGGAATTTGGTTATATCCTGAGTATGCATCCATAAAAGACAGGAGTTCGTGCCCGGCTGTGCTGTCTACAAGTTGGTCGATTCTGGGAAGCGGGAAACAATCCTTTGGGCAGGCGTCATTTAGGTTGGAGAAGTCAATGCAGGTCCGCCACTTCCCATTAGCCTTCTTTACTAGTACCGGGTTGGCGATCCATTCTGGGTAAATAGCTTCTCGTATGAAGTCATTAGCGAGTAGATTCTTTATTTCTTCATCGAGGGCTGCTGATCGCTCTGCCCCCATACTTCTCTTTTTTTGTTTTACAGGTGCCTTGGTAGGATCAATTTTTAATACGTGGCACGCTATGTTGGGGGAGATTCCGGTCATGTCAGCGTGTGACCAAGCGAATACATCCAAGTTGTGGCGGAGAAAATCAACGAGTTGTTCCTTCAATTCAGTTCTCAGCTGCGACCCAATTTTCAGTAGCCTACTTGAGTCGTGCTTGTCTACAGATATAAACTCCATAGCCTCTGCAGGCTCGGCGGTGGCCTCCTCCTCTTTGTCCCTAGGGTCTAATTCATTAAAAGGGTCGCTGGTGTACCGAAGAGGAGGGGCTTTCTTTAGTTGCTATGCTTCAAGGCTTTTTGTGCAGAGGGCAATCTCTACACCTTTCCCTTTATCTCTCCTGTGGTTGTTGCGAAGTTCGGTTACATAGCAGTCTCGTGCAATATCTTGGTCTCCTTCCACTTCCCCTACTCCATTGTCCGTTGGAAATTTCATTTTCAGGCACCACGGGGCTAGGACAATCTGGAAGTCAGATAGGGCTGGTCTTCCTAGGAAGGCGTTGTAGGCCGAATGGTTTTCTATCAGCACAAACGTCTGTTTCCTTACAACGGAGCGGGGATGGCTTCCAATTTCAACGAAGAGGTCCAGCTGCCCGATGGGCATTTTCGCATCTCCAGTGAAACCGTGTAGCGGTTTATCGCAGGGAGATACATCCTTCATTGATAGCCTCATTTTGTCGAATGCGTGTTTGAACAGGATATTTACAGAGCTTCCGGTATCTACCAGGATTCGGTAAACTTCGGCGGGACCGAGTCGGGCAGAGATGACCATGGGATCCATGTGAGGGTACTGTCTTCCTTCTAGGTCGCGTTTACTGAATGTGATGTCTTCACTTTCTTTCCGCTTTGGGTGGCGCTCTTCTATAACCGTATTGACACAGTCTCTATTGTCTCTGAGCGACTTCCCGTATCTTTCCATCTCTTTCCAACTTCTGTCTGCGATGTGTGGACCTCCTGAGATGGTATGGACCACTATCTTCTCTTGACTAGAGCTGCTAGCGTTGCGGTCGCCTCTGCCGGTCCCTGGTGAGGGTAGCCTTGGGTTTTCACTGGCAGGAGCTGGAGTCCTGTCTTGACTTTTTACATAGCGCTCCAGTTTCTTTCTTCTGATGTGTTCCTCAATCAGATCTCGGAGATGATGGCATTCGTTGGTATCATGTCCGTGGGATTCGTGGAAGCGGCAGAATTTTCCAGATTTCTGTGCGCTATCTGATTCCTTCTTGTATGGTGGGCGTTTGTATCTAACTTCGCCTTGGGTGGCAAGGAAGATGTTTTCGACGGTCTCGTTCAAAGGGGTGTAAGAGTCGAATCTTGGTCCTGGCCGATATAGGCGTTTTTCTACTTTCTTGCCCCCAGCATTGTCTCTGGAATCATTCCTTCGAACGTCCCTTGCCACAGCAGGGGCGTTGCCAGGGGTCGTCTTACTTTGCTGCCCTAACTGCTCCTCAATGGCAGCGTCCTCAAGCCTCATGTATTTCCCGGCTTCATGGAAGAAATCGGGTAAAGTAGCTGGTTTTTCTTTTGTCAATCTCCTAGCAAATTTAGTGTTTGGATGTACCCCACTGCAGAGGGCCATTAGGATAAGCTTCTCATCGGCATCCTGAACTGCGGCTGCTGCGGCGTTGAATCTGGTTAGGTATTGCTGCAGCTTTTATCCAGGTTTCTGTTTGACGCTGGATAAGGAATAAGCGTCCTTAGGTTGCTCCACATGAATGCGGAACTGACTGATGAATTTTTCTTTCAACATTTCCCATGAGCTGATGGATCCTTGGGGTAGATGACAGAACCAGGAGGTAGCAAGATCTGCTAAGAAGAGTGGGAAGCATTTGCACAGCACCCCCTCTGTTGCTCCACTCATGAGCATGTGCTGCGTGTACCTCTGTAAGTGTACAACGGGATCGGAGGTTCCTTTGTAAGGTTCCATTGTTGGCATCTTCCATTCTCGGGGGGTGATAGCAACTTCGATATTGCGGGCGAAAGGGCTGGTTACCCTAGCGCCTATCCCTCGATCTCTTTGCTCCCGTTGGACACACTCTCTGAATAAGCGCGCCATCCTTTCATCAGAATTTGGAGCAGACAGAAATGAGTTTGGCTCTGTTCTGTGGGGTTGATTCCGTCCAGACAACCTGTAGGGATGGTATCGTCTATCATTCCTCATATTTTCCGGTGGCTGCCTTTGATCTTCTGGGAGCATGCTTGGGTCAGCTACAGTTGGCCCTTGCCTTGATCTTCCCCGGTTGGGTTCTGATCTTAGCACTTCCTCGGGTCCAACTTCGGGCTGAACTCTAGCTCGGCCCCGTTCACCGGTGTTTCTGTGGTTAGGCAGCATGACAGGCTCAGCTGCAGTTGACCTTCGCCCGGTACCTTCCCCGTTGGGTTCAGTACCAAACGTTTCCTCAGGCCTAACTTCGGGCTGGGCTCGGTCTCGGCTCCTACCACGGCTACTTCTGCCGTTAGCTCCTTCGAAGAAGGAAGATCTTTGCTGTCTCTGAGATCCTCCAGACTGGGACTCGCCCCATGATTCAGTGTTGCGGTTGGATTCTTCAGCGTCCCTCAAGCGTGACATGAGATGGTCCACCAAGGCTTCCTGCTGGGACGTGAAGCGGTTAGTTACTTCAACAACAACTCTGTCCAAATCTGCCCTAGTAATTGCTGCAGGCTGTTCTGTGGCAGGAGTGGTTGGGTTAGCCTGTCCTCCATTTGTTACCGTTGCTGGAGGAGGAGGATTCACTTGATTTGCGATAGCTGGATCAGGAAGGCTATTGGATGCGATGTTTTTTCCTTTGTTAACATCTTTCCTCTGTTTGGGAGGCATGTTTTCCAAGTGGCGGATGATGCTGTTAGGAAAACTTGTTAAGCGGATGAAGCTGAAGCTTCGAGCTTCAATCTCTCAATGAAAGCACCAAAAATGTTTGCACAAAAAATGGACAAACACCTCAAAGTTATACGATTTAGTAGATCTTATGTTGTTCTTAGTGATTTTGGAGGTTTATGCAAATATATGAAAAACGGGGGCTAAACTGTAAAAAGACACGCAGATTTATAGTGGTTCAGCCAGAATGTGCCTACGTCCACTTTATATGTTATTTCTTTTCTTTTGTTGTGATTACAAGTACAAAGCTTTGATACAAGTAAAAGAAAGTTGTTTGAAAGTTCCTTCCGTGGTTGAGCTCTCAAAACTTGTCCCCATTGTTGTACCCCTGCCCCTCTATTTATAGAGTGAGGCTAGGGGTAGGGGTCTAGGGTATGTATAGTCGTTGATGGGCCTGGGCTGAGATGATTTGGCCTGGTATGTCTTGGTTCGGCATTGCTTGGACCGGTGTGGAGATGGACGTAGGTTGGATCGGTAGTAGTTGGTCCGGTAGGATGGAGTTTAGGTTGGATCGGTGGTCGTTGGTTCGGTAGGATGGAGTTTAGGTTGGATCGGTAGTAGTTGGTCCGGTAGGATGGAGTTTAGGTTGGATCGGTAGTAGTTGGTCCGGTAGGATGGAGTTTAGGTTGGATCGGTAGTAGTTGGTCCGGTAGGATGGAGTTTAGGTTGGATCGGTGGTCGTTGGTTCGGTAGGATGGAGTTTGCCGAATGGACGTGGCGGGATGAGAATGCCGGATGGATTTCTATTGGGCATGGGAACCGAATGAAGTTCTGCCGAATGGGCCCTGGAGATTGTCAATGCCGAATGACTTTTAGGTAATCCTGGGTGGATGCATCTTGCTTTTTGGTCTCGAGGTCTTCTGGGTGAGAACACGCCCAACAGAACCCTTCGTATCTGTTAAAATGTTCAAAATAGATACCATCAAATAAAGTCATTTCATTAGCCCATTAGCTCTAAACCTTTTGATAGTATTAATTTAGCTGATTAATCATCTCGTGTATATTAATTTTTTAACACATTTTATTAGATTGTTATTTTATGCAATAATAATAATAGTAATAATCATAACAATTGTACCTGCTATCTTTCCTGACTACCCATAAGTACGACAATTTGCTCGCTTTCAACCCTTCGTGTACCTCTTCTACTTGCTCCTTACTCAACGTAGATATGCTTCCGAACGACACATAAACAACCGATTTTTCGGGCTTTTTATCCAACCAATCCATGTAGCTTTTTTGATCGTCCGTAAATAAGTCAAACTCTGAGTTTCTATCCATGTCATTATACGAATACGATAAGAGCGGGCCTATACCGATCAAATCAATATCATCAACACTAGCAAAAGATTCATGCTCAAGTTCGTCAAATGAGTTGACCAAAATCTTTGGTTTTGATTTGTTGCATTCAATATCGCTATCAAGTTTATCGAAATTTTCCTTGAATTTCGTAACAAATTCGGCGAATGGTCCATTTGACATGTCTGCGGTTAAAAAAGAGTGCAAATCCCGAATTTGCATCAAAGGCATTTTCGGTAACCTAACATCAAAATCAAAATCCTTCATGTTGCTAGTAATAAGATTTTCAAACCCATGAAAGTAATGGTAAAACGTGGCAAACGTAGTGGCCGGCTGTATCCAGTACTGGGTGCAGGGGATCCCATGCAGACGTGCCACGTCAGCAGCCCAGGTCAAAAGGAGGATGGGAATAACGCAGGTGACGTGGCGGCCCTCCGAAGCTAGATTGGAGATTAGGTTGGAGAATCCAACGGCTGGTTGGTAGTTGCTGACGTCGCTGGCGTCAGCAGGGGCCCAATCGCCGTCAGGAAAGGGCATGAACGTGAGCTTGCCTGCTTCACAAAAATAGGAATTACGAAAGAAACAGCGTATGAGAGGAAAAATAAATGAAAACTGATATTTAGTGCTCACCGTTCTCTGTAACTTTATGCAACTTGTCATCGTCTGGAAACATGCGGCGGTGAGCGGATTCGGAAGTGGAGAAGGTGACGAGAACATCGCTGATAGAAAGAAGGCGCCTGGCTAGTTGAAGCCCTGGATTTATGTGGCTTTGAACTCGGTGCGTGACTATCAGAAAATGTTGCCGTCGCTTTTCGCGAGCGTTCATTGCAATAACCTTGTAAATGCGGTGAATGGGAATGTTGTAGTCACCGCCGAAATGATTAATGTATTTATAAGCAGAAGAGGTAAGCTTAGTGACATATGTAGCGACGAAATATTTTAAGGTTGGTTTGGTAGCGGGCAGTTATACTGGTGACCCGTTAATTATTTCTATGCGTTGCATTGCATTATTTATTTGCGTCAATGATCTAGTGGGCTTCCTCTTTGCTTTATCCTTCTTGTTTATTGGTCTTTTCGTAACTGCGCTTTGTTTTTTATATATTAATAAAATATATGGATCCCTTTCTCAGCTGATATTGTAGATTTGTAGTATCATGCCTCAATTATTAAAATGAAATATTAACGTGACAAAATACAATGTATTATGTCGTGCACCTTGCTACAAAAGTGCTTTCTACGCGTACATGTGCTTTTTATTTGTCTTTTATGTATGTTATATTGTATTTTAAATAATAATATGGGAATATATAAATAAAGTTAAAATATTTTGACTAATGTGGAAATTAGCCACAAGGGCCTCTTTAGCAGGTGGAATTAGTTTCTAGGACACACAACTGAAATAATTATTTTCAAGGACAAAACGCAAAATAATTAGTTTCTAGGGTCTAAAAACCTATGAAATTATGTCCTTGAAAGTAATTATTCTGCTGACTTTGGCCTTGAAAGTAATTTCTTTGAATGTGTGTCTTAGAAACTAATTGGACTGCAAAGTTTGTCCTTCTGGTGAAATGCCCCTTGACTAATTGTTTATACGATGCATTTCAGATTTGGATCTCTGGTAGTGGTAGATTGAATTCAATGGTTCTGTTTGCAATTTAATGGTTCTCATGTTTTGATTTCTAAGTTAAATACTGTGAAATTTTGTACTACAAACACATTGCTGTAAACTTTAGAATTCAGTCTGGACATTAAAACACAAAGTTCAGTGGATAATAACCATGAATCAAATCATTCAACCATCCACTGTCCAATAAAATTTTCACGTTTTGAATATTTTCGGAATTTAGATGTGTAAACGGATCAGACCGGATCTGACGGAGGTGTGTCCATGCTTGTTCTATTAGAGATTTGAATGGATACAGACTGGACATGTTTTATATCTAGACATTTTTCGTACATGTGTAGTTAAATACCTGCTAAAGCCTCGTAAAATCCTCGTTATAGCACGTAGCACTGTATGACTGCTACGTTTTTTCAATATAGTGCTATTGAACAATAAATCCATTTTATACTCTGTTGTTTTCTGCTACACCCGCTAAATCAACGCTTTTAAGCATCGGCTTTAGCAACATTAACATAAAAAGGTTCATTTGACTAGTTCTCTTTTGAACCAAATCAACAAATTTAGGATAGAGACCTAATTTTAAGACATAAATACTTAATAAAAGTTAGAAATGTATTGCACTTAGCAAATTTGGACCGCATAAATAATCATATTCTTCGAATTTGTTTTATGAGATCAAATAATACTTCTTTTTCCTACACAAATGATGTTAAAATGAGAATAAATTAACTTTAAATATTTGGTTTTATATCAGATGAAACTTTTTATATCTCCGCTATTTTCCGCTATATCCCTGCCTTGTCCTCGCTATAATTTTTGCACATCCTCCGCTATGGAACCGCTAAGAGCTTTACCTGGATATGTTCATACGAGTTGGACAACAAACAAATAACGTTCGAACAATAAAAAAACATCGAACATTTTTGAATGGATGTATGAAATGGTTTTGCTCTTAGAAACATACGATTAAGTTCAAATTAAATTTTTAGAAAAAAAGAAAAAGTAATATACCAATAAAATTAAAGATGCAATTTAAAACATGTTTTTGATGAAGGTTTTTTCACGTACGAAACTTAAAAATAAGGGACGGATCCTAACTTTCACTATTGATGTTAATTTAAAGGATGGTTCTATTAACACATCATTTTTTTCATTTTCCACCCCGACGAAAATGAATAAAGGTTTGATGACCAAAATGCCAATAAGAAGAAAGAAAAAGAAGAAGAAATAAACACACTATAATTTACGATTTTAGTATTAATTATCTATTTATGTCATATTGACACCATTGCTATTTCTGCTTAAAAATAACATTTCAGATTTCTTCAATCTAACAATATCGATGTTAGAGATCCAAAGCCGAAAATTGTAAAATTTTCATCTATAATTATATCCAATGCAAATTAGATATTAATAAAATCAAAGAAGATTAAATTTGAAATTACTAAACCCTACGATATCACTAAAAAAGCTAGTTATTCAACAAATGCAAGCTTTATACAAAATCAATGTGATATAGTGCAATATTTCATCAAATTCATTATTTCATGACAACGGTGATTTGGGTATAAAATGGAGTGGGAAAGGGAAAATGTAGGGTGTTATTATTTTCTGTAAACTACTAGGGTGAAAAAGGAAAAAATAGGGTACTAATAGAACTACCCTAAATTAAATTGTTAATAATAATTTAATTATTTAAATTTAGTAATTAATATACTTTACTTTTTATAAAATTAAATGTTTAATAATATAATAATCAAACAATTGACAATTACTACAATAAATTTAATAAGTAATCCTCAATATTCAAATTTAATATAATAATTTAAAAATGAATGATTAATCAGTGATAATTAATAATTTATATTTGATGATTAACAACATACATTGAATAACTAGTATATAATCAATAACCATTGAGGAGTGGAATTAGAATTTAATTTTATAAAATGAAATTGAAAATGGTAATCGATCTAAAGGGTTTGCTGGCCGCATTCGACTCTTGCACTCGACCGCCCCTCACCTCATCGCTCTATTTGTGTTTAGCTCCACTCCATTCCTTCATACTTCTACACTCAGTTTCAATCTCGGCACGTCTCAATGTTCTCATTTACAAAGAAAGCTGAACTTTTAGCTGGATATCTCTCATGTTTTACCAACTAGCATCAACAATGATGATTGTATTTTTCGTCGACCTCGGAATGAGAATAATGCGTCGTGAAGAGCAAAGATCACTTGCTAATCACTAGGCTTAAGGATGGAAAATTATGGAAAATGGGCAATTAAAGTAAATGATACAAGATATAAAATGGTTCGGGAAAAGCTGCCTATGTCCATTGTGAAGTTATCTTATTATATGGCTCTCTTAAAATTACATGGAATTACAAGAAAATAATAAGAATAGGGAATCACTTAAGACTAATGGGGCTGCTAATCTTAAGAGCTTGCCAAGTAAAGAGCTTTTGGTTGAGTGAAAGGACCAAAATTCCTACGTATTCCAATATGTCTTGGCGTGGCTATGCGTTCTCTACCAACCAACCATCCCTAACCACCCCTAGCCCCTTTGATGTTGCAATGAATGTGTAACGCCCCACTCTGAGACCCACTGTAACAAAGAGTATTACGGGAGTAATACTGTCTGTTAAAGCGGAGAATAGAGTATAGTGGAAGCGACCATTTGTAATCAAGCTATAACTATCTACTGAATACGTCGAAAAGATGGTATCTATATATTTTTTTCAAGTGGTTCGACATATTCGGTAAATACTTATAACGAAATTACAAATGGCTAAAGATCTATCAGGACAAAGCATAATAATAAATGATAAAACATCACAGAACAGAATCACATAACAGATATAAAATCCCAGAACAATACATCGTCAATACAGATCCAAATACAATAAGTGGGTACAAAGCCACTGCCCACACATGTGGGTTAAAAATATGTACAAATCAAAGTCTGAATAATAACAGAGTAGCGGAATAGTGAACAAATAAAAGCGCTATCTATCAGCATAGTAGATAATGTCCAAGCGGAAGCACAGAAGCTAAGTCCAGAGACCTAACCTGAAACAACTCGGTCTGACCCGAGCGAAAACACTCGGGTCAGGCTAGCTAAACAATCAGTAATAACTGAGATATATAATAATGCAGTACATAAATAAAACAGTACTTATCCAAAGAGAAGTATATTATGAACCACATAAATATAATGACGATCCCTAATCATCAATCAACAGTAAAATTCTCCAAAGAGAAATCAACACCAAAGTGTAGAATAAATAAAATCGCCTCATATCATCGGCGTAGCTAAAGCTATAAAAAGATGCCCATAGGCAATAATCCCAAGAGTGACCAGAGTCTGTAATCAATGCCCAAGCAAAGATCGATGCTCCAAAGAGCAATAGGGATATACTGAAAAGTCAATGAAATCCAACACTGAAAAGCAGTGTCCAGAGACACTGTGAATCCACAAGGTAATCGCACTTACATCATATGGTTCCATAGAACCAACAACGAATGGCGGTACTCGAATGGATATAAAAATCATCAAATAATACCAATATTGCACGTGCACCGACCAGAGTCGTTGTTGCCAAGTACTGTAGAGTTGTGATCGATCACTCGCACAGATGCAGAACGCGCAAGACGGCAAGATCCTTCCCAGAAGGATAAAGGCCCAGAGGCGCATGCCGAAAAATAAACTGCTCCATAGAGCAGGTGTCCAGAGACGGTTGCCTAGAGGCGTGGTGACCCAGAGGTCCAGTACTGGCCGCCTAGAGGCTAATGTGTCACTAACTTCTTGGAGAGGAACCCGTAAAGTGTTAACAATGAGTCTCATACCCCACGTTCGCACTAAACGGTTTACTAACCAATAGCAAGCTCACACTCCAAACAATAAAAAGTCCACCTCGTATCATCGGTAAACTAGACCCAAAGGTCAAAACGATCAATCGAATAGGTCGGGGATTAACCGGAAAGGAAATACACACGGTTCCATAGGCCGGAGATTTCCTAACCGTTTAATCACCTTTCCACTTCGCTCGACATGCTAAAAAGTGAGTGTGAGATTTTTATTGTAGAAAATAATGGAGCGAAACGGATTTATAATTGATTTTGAAATCCCTTTAAAACGGCTTTTGAAAACTCTCCTATTATGGAGTAATTAATTTAATAATTAAAAATAATATTATATAATAATTTCTAAAGCCATTTAGGAGTGAAAAATCCTTTGAAAATAATTCATAAAACCCGTGTACGAAATCTAGAGACAAATCTCAAAGAAATCAATAAAACCAGAAAATCACTGAAAATATTCTAAGTGTTGGAAAATAGTCCAAAAATGACGCGAACCCAAGTTCGGAAAATTATTCGGACTAGCAAACTGAATCCGAATGACATGAAAATTGGTAGACATATAGTCCAACATCCCTGATCCAAACTGCAAAAAGAATCGGGAAATTCCGACTTGAAACGAAGAAACAGCGTCGTCTCAAAGTCGGACAAAAATCATAAAACTTTACTGTGTCAAAACAGTGTAAAGGTCCCACTTCGACGACATGTCGAAGGGTCAGATGAACTCAGATCTTGATGAAAATTTGAAGGAGCGTAATAAAGTACTCCTACTTTGATATGCAACAAGAATCGTTCGGTTTCGACTTGAAACGAAGAAACGACAATGTTTCAAAGTTGGTCCGACGATAACTGAAAATGATCACTATTGTAAAACAGTTTCTGGGTGCTACTTCGGCAATAGAAACGAAGTATCTAATGCATCCAGATCTAAACCAAACTTTGCATGGTTAAAGATCTCGATCTCATCATTTTAACGAGACCAAAAACGATGAAATCCGACAAAGGACGAGCCCGGAATGGCGTCGCAAAGTCGGGGTTCTACGCTGAAAACAACGGGAGAAAAGAGACTAAGGCCTATAGCTATGCACTAACTGGCCAGAGATGAAAAACCACAATTTTGGCATAGTAAACTTCAAATTCTGGCAAAATGAATAAAATGAAAGTTGTAGCTTAGTTTCTAAGCTTTCCGGAATGACCAAGATCGTCAAATTCCGACCAGAGATGAAAATTCTATGACTAAAACAATTCTCAGATCTAAATTTTATATCACTGTCGTTGTGCTCTCGGGACAGTGGTAAGAATGCACAGTTTTGACCAAATTAATTTCGAAATTTCATGAAACTCAAAACATGAAAGTTTTAGCTCTAAATCTAAGCTTTCCAGTACATCCAAAATTATTAGATTTGGATAAGAAACGAGTAACTTATGGCCAAATCAATTTCAGATTTTTATTTTATCAACCCTGTAGTTTGTTGTCAGGTCAGCGACAAACAAGCATGATTTCGACCATTCAAACCTGAAAATTATGCAAAGCACAAAACATAAAAGTTATAGGGTACAGAATAAGCTTTCCAGAACATCAAGAAAATCTTAATTCCGATTTAATATGAACGAGATATGCCTAATTTACTAACAGCAATAAATTAATTATAATTTCAGCTAGCATATACTACAAGTACCTTATGTGCACACCCCAAAATGAAAGCAAAGATGATCAAAGAGCTATGATTCACATGTTACATAATAAAACATGTGTTACTAACTGATTACCAAAATCAAAAGATGATTAAACACATTTTAGAAGATGTTTTTAGCAATATACCTCTCTTGAAAGCAACAAAGACTATTATAGCATCAACCCAAGTTAGCAAAAGATGATTAGGAGGCTATAAGATCAAAAAAACACATAAAACATGTGTTACCAAATACATTTCAGAAATGAGAAAGATATAAAAATGGATTTGAGGTGGGTATTTGCATTACCTTTGCATAGAATGACTTGCATAAGCTAAAACTAGAAGGAGATGAAGATAGAGGCCATTTTTGTTATGAAAGCTTTAGGAAATGATTAGGGTTTTGATTAGGGTTGAATGAATGAGGTTATGAGAGTATGGGATAATTTATAGAGGAGGTTTAGGGTGGGTTATTGGGTTAGGTTTTGTAACCCAATAAGAAGAGAGTTATTTACATGTTTTCAAAAATTAGTCTAAGTGTTCATATATGTTTATAAAACTCTTTTTTTTTCTTATCCAAACCCATTTTAAAATCTCTCCTCAAATATTTAACTTTCCAAAAATAACATTTTATCCTCATTTTAAAATCCCATATTTCCCATTTAATTAAAATAGCCTTTTCAAATAATAAATTTTATTATTCCAAATCCTTTTATGCTTCATTAAAATAAATAAAAAACCTAACTTTTATTTATTAACTGGTAATGCAAATCCCGGGTTGTTACAGAATGGGGTTCTTAACAGTAGCCGAAATTGATGATTGGACAGTTGAGATTGTGCTGCAAAACAGGCAGGAAGTGCGCCTGGCCGTTGATCTGGCTGACCGAACTTGATGAGAGACAACTGGCTAAATGAAAGGAATGTATGGTTGAGATGAATGTCAATAAGATAACTGTACTAGGTGCATGTGTCCTGCCTTACTTCACATTTAATGCATTTGTACCGTGGCAATATATTATGAGAAATGGAACATGCTTCTTGGAAGGAGTTGATACACTTGGTTGTACCTTTTATCGCTTTACTCCTGCATGCCTAAGTGGCATGACGAGCCGAGTTGGTTTGTTGGCCGCCAGGACCATGAAAGTGATAGGGAATTGCTGAGAGCTGAGTGTGTGTCGAGCTAAGTGAGGGATGACGAGATGAGCTGCAAGCCGCGGGTGGCTGTACTAAAACTAAATCAGTGATGAGCCATGCTGAAGTCGGCCTTGAGCTATGTCAACTAGTTGGGAGAGGTGGTTGAGCGGATGGACCGTGTTGTGTTGAAAGCGGATCATCATGAAAGTGCAACAACTCACCCCGGAACATGCCTAAATTTCAACCCAGAAAAGGCCCATCAAAACTTATATCCATTCAGTAGAAAAGGCCCATCCTATTTATTTCAAAACCATAAAAATGTCAAAATACAAAATTCTATAAAAACCGTAACATAATATTCGTTACAACAATTGTCTAAATACATTAGTACACATAAAAACAAGTAATAATAACAAATATTTCCACAGCCAAGCTTCTCCATCCCTAAGCATCATCATCGCCATTACTTAATCCTTAACCTATGTTGTAATGAGGGGGGAGTCAAAACAACAAGTGTCTAGTGAATAAATACTTCGAGTCTTACCTTTTCAATACTTGGGCAGCATATTTCAAAATAAGAATATGTTTACGAACATAAAACCATTATAATCATTTAATGCTTCTTTATAAGGAAAGGAGGGGGGTCCAACCACTTAATATCTTTCATTCTAGAAGCATGTTTCTAAAATCCCATATACAAATCATACGTCATCAATAGCTAATAATGTGAGGGACGGTACCCAAGCTACTTAATATTTCCAAGTGAAAAATAGGCAGACGTTAGTCATTTAAAACCTTAATTAAGGTAGACCCCATCATATAAGACCTATTTCCAGAAGCATTCTCCTCAATGGTACTATCTAGCTGACATCATATGGAATCTAGTAGGCCACTTAATATTTCCAAGTGGAAAATAGGCAGACTCTGGTCATTTAAGATCTTAATTAAGACAGACTCCATCATTTAAGACATATTTTCAAAAGCGGACTCCTGTAGAGATACCATCTAACGTGTCCCTTTTGCCATTTAATACTTTATATGGAGAAAAAAGGTGGGTCCAACCACTTAATACCTCAAAACTCTGAAGTAGGCCCTACATCTTATGGCCATACTCATAACGACGTCTCACATTAGTCGCTATTAGTAGGAACTGGTAGCCAGATTAATTGGGCAAATTACCCCTACAGAATTTGGGGCCAACCTCGTGTGTCATTACAAATATTTATCATAAAAATATCTCACATCAATAAAAGTGTATACAACTGCCGGTAACCTCAAGTGAATGGTAGACTTCCGTCATGTAACTCTATTGACCTCACATCCCTATGACTTAGCCACAAATCAGTTACTCTCCACACACACACACACACCGTTTCATAAATAAGGCCTTATAAAGAATCTTCTTTATTACGCCTTAAAATAATAATTAGGTTATATAAGAGTTTCCTCTTATTTTCACCTCACAATCAGTTACCTCCCTAATGGGGGGAATAAATGTAAATAAATGCCTAATTAGCTACGCCATATATGCAATAATTATATGTTAATTAAGTAAATAGAGATAAAGAAATATTCGTGCCTAATAAGTTCTAAACGCATGGATTTTATGCTCTAAACTAGCATTAAATGTCAATTCTCTTACCAATTATTATTACAGGTCCTTCTTGTTCAAATTCCCAGGATTTCATGGGATTCTAATATCCAAAACAGAGAATAAATGTTCATTACCAAAATTGCACCAGCAGACTTGTAAATTAAATAGAAAATCAATTAATTACACAAATTCAATGGAATATCTTAAATAATAAGAACTATAATCTAAACCCCATATTTTATTCAATTTCTCTTTTACAAAGAAGTAGACAAGAATAAATGGTGTAAACTACGAATAGAATGCGTAATTTAAACAGCTTATTTCATTGAAGGATCACAATTTGACCCAAAGAAGAAAGAGAAGTGGAATAGGCTATGAAATTATCAAGAATTGCATAAACAAAACAAATTCCATCAAATTAATGTAAATAATTGGAATCTTAGCATAGAATTGACATATCAAAATAAAAAAGAATTTTGGGGGATTTTATCAATCATATTTTCAAAATCCCAAAATCCCTAAGGCATATTCAAATCCAAAAAGGAAATACACTAATCAATCGCTTAAAAGACATACTAAGGTTTCCATTCATAGAATAGCCTTAGCTTCTCCTTCCTTGGATTTGCATGCTCACATTCTCTTCCAGAATCTCTCTCTTTTGATATATATGCACACAATAGAGAAGAGGTATATATATTTGCTAGATTTAGAATAATTGGAGGAGAATAGAATAAGAATAGGTTCGAGGAAGAAGAAATAAATAGAAATAGATTGGATTCTTACCTGAATTCTCTACGGAGTTTCTCAATCTCATTTGAAGAGATAACAATGGCAAAGTTTCACTATGGTTCCCAAAATATTTGTGGATAAAAGTGAAAGGACTAGGGTCTAATTTATAGTGTTTAGAAACACACTAGAATCGTTGAATGAGAATAGATTAAAAACAGATAAATCTAGAATGTATAACTCATCAAAATAGGCTCCACAACAAGGATGTAGTCGGCCCTCATGCTCCAAGCAGTTGACCCGTACGGTTGACCCCTACGGTCGACCACTAGGTCGACCCTTTGAAGTGCTTATTTGACTTCTTTCCTTATTTGGGGAAAGTATTTATTTTGTTTTACCATTGCTTGATTATTTATTGATTTCATACCCTAATTAACTTTTAAAATTAATTACTAATTTTTAACATTAGTTAACCCCATGTGACGACCCGGAATTTTTGTATATTTGAAATTGGAATATTTAATTAATTTTAAATATTCAGAGGTTAATTATTAACTTAAATTTCAAATATCGCTGTTTATTGAGTAATTTAATTTTTAAATTAAATTATTTGAAGTTGGATAAAATAGTAAATCTGGAGTTTTAGGCCTGTTAAAAATAATTTGAAGGCTTATAAAATTCATATTAATAATACTGAAGGTACTAGAACTTTTAAAATTTGAATTTAAAAGTATATTGTTCAGTTTTAAAAATATATCGTTTAAATTGATTTTAAAAATAGCCTTCCGAGGCACAGTCTCGGAATTCGACGAAACCAGTTCCGTTGGGTCCGTAATATTGAATTATTATCGGATTTCAAATTTCGTATTTTTCGAAGTTGTTATGCGAGCATACGAGACATAAACGCGTTGAACTTAAATCGAATTCAATTCAAATTTTAATTTTAAATTAAGTCAAATGTCAGCCGTTTTCTTTCAATTCACATTTCTGTTCATAACCCAATTCCAAGCAACTGTCTTATCTTGTCTCCCTACTTTTCCTTTTAGTCACGTTATCTTCTCCTGGACTTCAATTCATTTTCAGCAGAAATAAATAATAATGGCCGAACTCAGATAGGAGAAAAATAAATTCCGCGACCCCTTCTTCTCCTTAGAATCAAAATCAAAAGCCAGAGAAAAATAAATAAAACACATCTTCATCTTCGAAGTTTAAAACGAAATCAATTTCCCTTTCTCAAATTTCAATTCAATGCGCGGCGACCTGGAAGGAAGGAGTCGAAGTCGACTTCGACAGAGTGGCATTGCGAGGTCGACTCACGTGAAGGGAGGGGGTCGCAAGCATCGAGGCAGCGTGAGCAGGCGAGGGATTCTCGATTAGGGTTGCAGCTCGATCTGGCTTCTCGGCTTGACTGGGATGACGAAGTGATGGCACGAAACCGTGGAGGGGAAGCAAAGCTCGAAACTACTTTGGGCCTTTGCGTGATGGCGATGTGCGAGGCGAGTGGGTTCGTTCTTAGGTCGATGGAGGCTCGCGAACACGTGGACTAGGGCAGTAGGCGATTGCCTGGGATTCGTGAAGCTGGATGTCGATCGCTGTGAGGTCGTTGGAGTTGAGTTTGGGCAAGCAGTAGCTATGCTCGATCTAGACCTTAGTTTGAGTAGCAGGTAATTTCTGCTCTATTTGAATATGTTAAACTGTTTTGCTTAAAAAAAATGTATACATCCAGATCAACAGATAAATATGCTGTAGTAGGGTATAAAACAATTTATTTATCTTTATTAAAGATTTATATGAATATATATATATTAATTGTAAAACAGAAAATAGTTTATATATGGATATGATTTAGAAGGTAGTGTTAAATGAAATAGATAAATATATACATAGATATTTTAATTCACAAGTTATTGTAAAATAAATTATGAAGGTGATTTATTTGAAAGTTAATCTATTTAATTATTCTGAAACTTAAATTGTATTTGTAAAGAAAATTAGTTTTAAAATTTCCTTATTAAGTAAAATGAAATTTTTAGGTAGAAATTGATTTGTCCAAATTGATCGAATATTAATGAAATCATATAATATGTATTCAAGGTCGGGCATCATGGAGAAAACTACTGGTTTGGGTTGAATTGCAAAACAAATATGGTTAAATGGGAAAAGGTGAGTTAATCTCACTCATCTGGCTTTATTTTAAATTTAAATGGTTAAATTTAAATAATTGATTGAATGGTTGATTTGGTTTGATGTGATTCTATATATATATAGTAGTATATAGCAATATATACATATTGGCATATGTATATATTGGAGTTGTTGATATTCCCGCATTATATAGCGGATGAGACCCTATACGCCGCATAATAGCGGATGATTTTATATAAATCCCAAATACCACGATATTCCACCTCGAAGTGGAATTGGTATTGTACTAACATCTGTGGATGCAGGGAAACAGGTTGGAGGGATCCAACTGGATTCCTCAAAATATTTAATTTTGTTTGAATATTCTGTGATATGATTTTTGGATATCCTGTGATAAATTATATGGATAATTGGATGTTATGGTTTGGTTGGATCGATTGGATATGCTGAGTTATCAAAATCTCTAGAATGGAATTTTTGAAAGGAAATAAAAGAGTAAATTTTTAAGTTAAATAATTCTAGTGAATTTGAATAAATTAAATAATGAATTGTAAAAGAAATAAAGCAATTTATAAATTCGAACAAATATGGAAAAAGGGGATTTTGAATTAACATGAGAATAATAAATTTTAAACTAAAGTTATATTATTGGAAAGAATAAAGAAATTATTTTTAAAGTTTAAGGATTAAATTTAATTAAAGGATATGAAGGAATTTTGGAAACCTGAAATTGGTATTTTCAGTTAAAAGGGTTTTAACTCATAATTAAGAAATAAAATCTGAAAGTTAAAGTATTTTGAAATAAATGAAGTAAATAAGGAAATTTATTTCAAAGTAAAGTAAAGTAAATTGGAAAATCAATTGGAAATTGATTTGGTTGTTTAAAATTGGAATTTTAAAAGAGAAGTGAGATTTTGGAGTTTATAAACTGGGTTTATAAAGTAAAATAAAATATCAGTGGATATTTGAAAATATAAATTCAAGGTGGGAATTTATAAAAGAATATGGATTGGTTTAAAAATAAATGTTGATTTATTTTTAAAAGATGGGAAAGAGAAGTGTATTTCTCTGGATAGCCAAGTACGTTTTCAAAGAAATTTTAAATACTTGTTAAAAGTTTTAATGTTGTTTTAAAAAGCATGTTTTAGAAAATTGATTATTTCTAGATGTTAAATCCTAAAGTAAGATTTTCAAAATCTATTATTGTAGTAATTATATAAAAGTGATTTGCTATTATGTTTTAAAAAGAGAAATTTAGTTTATATTTATAAAGTGGTTTTATTTTAAAGTATATATTTTAATAAAGTAGTAAAGTAGTTTAATTTCAATGTTATAAAATATACTTATAATAAAGTGCTTTTAAATTATTTTTAAATCTAAAGTATTTTTGTACTTGGTGATTCAGAGAAAATAAATATTTGGGAAATGTATTCCGTAAGCGGAAACTGTTTTGAAACTGTTTTCAAAGGGAGTTGAAAATGAAAATATATCTTGTAAGATATTTGAGGCAAATAAATAATTTGGAAAATTATTTATTGTGTGATGGTTGCTTGTGAATGTGAATTGATAGTTAAATAATCGACTATCAATATTGGCCAAATGCGTTGATCGTTTCGAAGAGACCGAGATCGGGATTAATTTTCCGAAAACCACTTCGATCCGGTTTGTATATTTCATGGAAATGATTTCGGAGTCGAAGATGGAGCAGTGAAGTGCAAGGGCTAGTTGCTACTAATCCTGAGGATATTTCCAAAATGGATGTAGTAGGAGTAGTGCCTTCGGTTCCGTTCGGACCCGGGACGGACTTGTATGGATGAATGCTTTCGGAACATCGTCAGCGGACGATGGGCATTCTAAGGGATATGTTCTAAAAGGTAACGCTTAGCCTCAAGCCTCATCAACCAGGAATGACTGAGAATCAGGGGTTATGCAGCAAGGCTTCGTGGGTAGCTCCCACTGGAGGGTAAGGTCATCCCTGTCTAGATGTCCCTTTTTATTTCGGCTTAGTGTTGCAGTTGCTGATCCCAACCGTGGGGTGATTTTATTCGGAATCATCCATTAAGGGATGGTTCCGGCCTTGTGTTGCAGGGGACTTAGGGTGGGTCCTCGGTACGGTGATCTAGGCCACGTACTGTGACAGGTGGTACCCTAGTGCCTAGTCATTAGTTGGAAATCCATTCTCCCTACGTGCCTTGTACGGCATTTGTTTGTATACCTATTAGCTGGAATTTAATAGATGTAACAATTTCAGCTATTTGAATAAGTATTTGTATATAGACACTACTATAATATCAGAGGAATTTAATAAACAGTGTTTTAGCTATCGTAAGGTAAAAACCCGACATGTTTATTTGTGGCGTGGTCTTACGAGATGCTTTTGTTCAAAGGATTTTTGAAACTTTAATAATCAATTTGAGTGTGATTTTCTCACGCTGGTTTTCCAGACTGACTCGGGTGTTGTTTTATATGATGCTCGGGTCAGACCGAGATAAACAGGTTCAGGTTATGCAGTGGAGCTCAGGAGACGAGCTGGATGGAGATACGTACTCCCGTACTTGTTTATATATATATATATATTCCACTGTGATGTTTAGTTGTGTATTCTGTTGTATTGATGACATGATTATTGCCCAGTTGTATGTTTGAGCACTCTGATGATATATTGTATAAAACAGATATAGTTTTGATTTGTGTAAAGATCTGTTAGTATATATTTTATTTTATTCCGCTGCGATGGTTAGATTCTGATGTTGTTTTCTAATTTTCTTCTTCTACCTCTTCTTCTTAATTCAAATAGTTCAATTTTCCAGGGCTGGAAAGTCGGGTCGTTACACTGGTATCAGAGCTTAGGCTAGCGATAACCTTGGCTCTGGTGGGAATTACTCTTAAATAGAGTCGACGGTACTCTAAAATGAGTTTGAGTACATTAATAGATATGAGCGCGTATTTGTTAGTGAATATAAAATGATTTTATATTGTGTTGGTTGGTTTATTGAGCAGTTTATGGATTCTGGTCAATACGAGTAATTAACGTTATTGATAGGAATCTCTAAACACTTGAATAGAACAATTCGACACAATATTGTTTTAAAAAGGGTAAATGAAATAATTTTACCCAAATTATTTTTGTATATGAAAGAAATAAATTTTATAAATTATTATAGTTATATTTGGAGTTTGGTTGTTAGATAATGATAATAAATTATTATCATTAGGAGGGAATTGAATAAGAAATTGGAAACTTATAACCAAAGTTCAAGAATAAATTTATATAACAAAATGGAATTTGAGGAATATAGATTATAAATGTAATTTGTGAATTGAAATAAACTTCATATACAAATGAGATTATAATTTTGAAATAGAATTCCGAAGAAACATTTAGGAATTGAAACTTTAACTAAAGGACAAGGAATAAATTCATAAACCAATTAAATCTGTGAATATAAACCGTGAATGTGATTTAACATTGGAAATAAAATTCCAGAATAATGTTGGAATATAAATTGGTTGGATTTTGAATTTGGAATGTTGGGAAAGTTTAAATTCCTGGGGATTTGGAAATGGTTTTCAAAGATTTTGGAGAACTAATAGTATTATTTCAGGAATATTTTTGAGTTGAATTTGAAATCTTGTGAGATTTGGAAATTAAAAATATTTGAAATGTTTTTAAAGAGATGAAAGCATTAAATTCTCTTTCGGTCGCTGGAAAATAATTTCGGTGATGACTGCAGCATCATCGATGTTCATTTTCGAGTTTCCAAAAGAGAAATTGCTACCTGGATTTTTGGGGCTGGTGTTTGTTTGCAAAACTAGGTTTGGTTTTGAAATTTAAAAGGATTTTGGATATAGTTAATTTCAAAGGTGATTTTGAAATTCTGGGAAATTGCTTAAACTCTGGAAGTTAATTAAAAATGTTGAGGGAATAACAAAATATATATTGGCAAAATAAAATATATAATCCCGAGTTAAAAAGCTGAATGTGAATAGAATTGGTGTAAGGAAGAAAATGAACTTAATATGTGAGATGGAAATAGCTTGAAGTAACTAAAATAAAGAAGGTAAATGGAATGCAAGAAAATGGATTAAAATTGTAAATACAATGAAGATACAAATGTGTGAATTGTAAATAAATTAAATGTAATGGGTTGAGTATTGATTGGGAAAAAAAAATTGGAATAAGTGTCGAAACATTTCATATGTGCTTATGGAAGTATATAACATGCATTGTTTGTAGAATCCATGTTTTAGCAATTTAAATTTTAGTGAAATGTTAATAAACTTTGTATATTTGGCACTTACATGTTGAAATTGAGTTAGTACAGGTTCAGGGAAGCCGGTTGGCTGAATCTGATGGCACAACATGCTAAAATAAATAACCGCTATGCTTAAAATGCTAAATAAGGTACGCTTACGCAAAAATTCAAAATAGGAGATATGAACTGCATATATTGATATATATTGTGATTTCCGGCATGAGGCCGATGTATATATATATTTGTGCATCCTGCGATATTTCAGAAGTCCCTACATACAAAGGAGACTCTGCCAAAATTTTCCGTAAATTTTGGGAATTAGAAATTTTTTGAAAATTGTCATTAATGACAAATGATTTAAAATTTGTTAAGCAAATAAGGTTGAAACTGAGTATTGAAATCTATTTTAAATGTGAATGTAAAGTAAGTGAAATCGAAAAACTAAGGAAAGTAAAGCTTGCAAATAAACTTTTAATTGAGATTTAAATTAATTAGTAAGTGGAACTAATTCCATAGTCAAAATGGAAGCCAATTTGAATTCAAATGAAATTGTTGGGCAGAATGAATAGTAATGAAAATAAACTTTTATAGTAAAGTGTAAATTAATGTGAGAAGTGTATAAATATTTATATTAAACTTAAGGATTGGAAAATAAAATTCTTAAGTGAAGTGGGTATTGAGAAAATTATTCTAAGTGGATAATTGCATAAAGGTTTAGATTGGAAGTTGTGAAATGGGATAATTGTGGAAAAAAAATCAAAAAAATCAAAATGAAAGTGAATAAAAAGAGAATTGATATAATTGGTAATCAATTGAAATTTATACGTAGGATGTACGTATATTATTTTATTCGCATAGCTATTTGATCCAGATGTCGAACACAGAATTTCGAGATAGTTTTATCGATCCAAATTAGGATTTTTCACTCGATTTTCGACGGCGAGCCTGGATATGGATTGTTGATTGATTCTGGATATTCTCTATCATAGTTGGTGACTATGCAAGGAGAATGACGGTTTCTGATCAAGAAACCAGATCTGAGTCCGCACTAGGAAGTCGGGTGGACAATACTAGTTCAGAAGTGAAATTGTGTGATCGAGTGAGCGATCGAATGTGATATTGCGTACGGATGATATATTTACATCGTACGGGCTTAAGTAAAGCAAAATATTGAACTTTGTAAAGAAATGTCTAAAATGGTTTTGAAGCTGTAATTGAATATTATTACTTAGTAGGATATACAGGTGTATAAAAGCAATGGATAAATTCGGATTTTTAATTTTTGGAGATATAATTTAATGGCCCGACAAAAGGTATGTATTTGAATTTCTATATGAAATTTGATTGGGGTTTTGATCCAGCCACTTGGCTTTTTGTTTTCTTTTTGAATTTGAGAGGCCGTAGAGCCATTTTGTAGTAGTACCGAGCTAGCCGCGCAAAGGAGACGCTGGCAAAATTTTTCAGAAATTTAAGGAGTTAGAAAAATTTTGAGAAAATTTTGATAATTTAAAATTTGTATTCAAATTTAAATTTGAATTGATAAGTAGGTGATATGGGTTGAACTTATGAATAAGTTTGGGAAGTTAAAAGATGATTAGTGTATCATTAATAAAAGATTGTTTGGGTATTGTTAAAACTGTTTGAATTTGGGAAATAGCTAACGGGATATGGGACATTCTTCCTAACTAGTAATTTCGGGGACGAAATTCTTTTAAGGGGGGAGGAATTTGACGACCCGGAATTTTTGTATATTTGAAATTGGAATATTTAATTAATTTTAAATATTCAGAGGTTAATTATTAACTTAAATTTCAAATATCACTGTTTATTGAGTAATTTAATTTTTAAATTAAATTATTTGAAGTTGGATAAAATAGTAAATCTGGAGTTTTAGGCCTGTTAAAAATAATTTGAAGGCTTATAAAATTCATATTAATAATACTGAAGGTAATAGAACTTTTAAAATTTGAATTTAAAAGTGTTTTGTTTAGTTTTAAAAATATATCGTTTAAATTGAATTTAAAAATAGCCTTCCGAGGCACAGTCTCGGAATTCGATGAAACCAGTTCCGTTGGGTCCGTAATATTGAATTATTATCGGATTTCAAATTTCGTATTTTTCGAAGTTGTTATGCGAGCATACGAGACATAAACGCGTTGAACTTAAATCGAATTCAATTCAAATTTTAATTTTAAATTAAGTCAAATGTCAGCCGTTTTCTTCCAATTCACATTTTTGTTCACAACCCAATTCCACGCAACTGTCTTATCTTGTCTCCCTACTTTTCCTTTTAGTCATGTTATCTTCTCCTGGACTTCAATTCATTTTCAGCAGAAATAAATAATAATGGCCGAACTCAGATAGGAGAAAAATAAATTCCGCGACCCCTTCTTCTCCTCAGAATCGAAATCAAAAGCCAGAGAAAAATAAATAAAACACATCTTCATCTTCGAAGTTTAAAATGAAATGAATTTCCCTTTCTCAAATTTCAATTCAATGCGCGGCGACGTGGAAGGAAGGAGTCGAAGTCGACTTCGACAGAGTGGCATCGCGAGGTCGACTCGCGTGAAGGGAGGGGGTCGCAAGCATCGAGGCGGCGTGAGCAGGCGAGGGATTCTCGATTAGGGTTGCAGCTCGATCTGGCTTCTCGGCTTGACTGGGATGATGAAGTAATGGCACGAAGCCGTGGAGGGGAAGCGAAGCTCGAAACAACTTTGGGCCTTTGCGTGATGGCGATGTGCGAGGCGAGTGGGTTCGTTCTCAGGTCGATGGAGGCTCGCGAACACGTGGACTAGGGCAGTAGGCGATTGCCTGGGATTCGTGAAGCTGGATGTCGATCGCTGTGAGGTCGTTGGAGTTGAGTTTGGGCAAGCAGTAGCTATGCTCGATCTAGAACTTAGTTTGAGTAGCAGGTAATTTCTGCTCTATTTGAATATGTTAAACTGTTTTGCTTAAAAAAAATGTATACATCCAGATCAGCAGATAAATATGCTGCAGTAGGGTATAAAACAATTTATTTATCTTTATTAAAGATATATATGAATATATATATATATATATATTAATTGTAAAACAGAAAATAGTTTATATATGGATATGATTTAGAAGGTAGTGTTAAATGAAATAGATAAATATATACATAGATATTTTAATTCACAAGTTATTGTAAAATAAATTATGAAGGTGATTTATTTGAAAGTTAATCTATTTAATTATTCTGAAACTTAAATTGTATTTGTAAAGAAAATTAGTTTGAAAATTTCCTTATTAAGTAAAATGAAACTTTTAGGTAGAAATTGATTTGTCCAAATTGATCGAATATTAATGAAATCATATAATATGTATTCAAGGTCGGGCATCGTGGAGAAAACTACTGGTTTGGGTTGAATTGCAAAACAAATATGGTTAAATGGGAAAAGGTGAGTTAATCTCACTCATCTGGCTTTATTTTAAAGTTAAATGGTTAAATTTAAATAATTGATTGAATGGTTGATTTGGTTTGATGTGATACTATACATATATAGTAGTATATAGCAATATATACATATTGGCATATGTATATATTGGAGTTGTTGATATTCCCACATTATATAGCGGATGAGACCCTTTGCGCCGCATAATAGCGGACGATTTTATATAAATCCCACATACCGTGATATTCCACCTTGAAGTGGAATTGGTATTGTGCTAACATCTGTGGATGCAGGGAAACAGGTTGGAGGGATCCAACTGGATTCCTCAAAATATTTAATTTTGTTTAAATATTCTGTGATATGATATATGGATAATTGGATGTTATGGTTTGGTTGGATCGATTGGATATGCTGAGTTATCAAAATCTCTAGAATGGAATTTTTGAAAGGAAATAAAAGAGTAAATTTTTAAGTTAAATAATTCTAGTGAATTTGAATAAATTAAATAATGAATTGTAAAAGAAATAAAGCAATTTCTAAATTCGAACAAATATGGAAAAAGGGGATTTTGAATTAACATGAGAATAATAAATTTTAAACTAAAGTGATATTATTGGAAAGAATAAAGAAATTATTTTTAAAGTTTAAGGATTAAATTTAATTAAAGGATATGAAGGAATTTTGGAAACCTGAAATTGGTATTTTCAGTTAAAAGGGTTTTAACTCATAATTAAGAAATAAAATCTGAAAGTTAAAGTATTTTGAAATAAATGAAGTAAATAAGGAAATTTATTTCAAAGTAAAGTAAAGTAAATTGGAAAATCAATTGGAAATTGATTTGGTTGTTTAAAATTGGAATTTTAAAAGAGAAGTGAGATTTTGGAGTTTATAAACTGGGTTTATAAAGTAAAATAAAATATCAGTGGATATTTGAAAATATAAATTCAAGGTGGGAATTTATAAAACAATATGGATTGGTTTAAAAATAAATGTTGATTTATTTTTAAAAGATGGGAAAGAGAAGTGTATTTCTCTGGATAGCCAAGTACGTTTTCAAAGAAATTTTAAATACTTGTTAAAAGTTTTAATGTTGTTTTAAAAAGCATGTTTTAGAAAATTGATTATTTCTAAATGTTAAATCCTAAAGTAAGATTTTCAAAATCTATTATTGTAGTAATTATATAAAAGTGATTTGCTATTATGTTTTAAAAAGAGAAATTTAGTTTATATTTATAAAGTGGTTTTATTTTAAAGTATATATTTTAATAAAGTAGTAAAGTAGTTTAATTTCAATGTTATAAAATATACTTATAATAAAGTGCTTTTAAATTATTTTTAAATCTAAAGTATTTTTGTACTTGGTGATTCAGAGAAAATAAATATTTGGGAAATGTATTCCGTAAGCGGAAACTGTTTTGAAACTGTTTTCAAAGGGAGTTGAAAATGAAAATATATCTTGTAAGATATTTGAGGCAAATAAATAATTTGGAAAATTATTTATTGTGTGATGGTTGCTTGTGAATGTGAATTGATAGTTAAATCACCGACTATCAATATTGGCCAAATGCGTTGATCGTTTCGAAGAGACCGGGATCGGGATTAATTTTCCGAAAACCACTTCGATCCGGTATGTACGTTTTGTGGAAACAATTTCGGAGTCGAAGATGGAGCAGTGAAGTGCAAGGGCTAGTCGCTACTAATCCTGAGGATATTTCCAAAATGGATGTAGTAGGAGTAGTGCCTTCGGTTCCCTTCGGACCCGGGACAAACTTGTATGGATGAATGCTTTCGGAACATCGTCAGCGGACGATGGGCATTCTAAGGGATATGTTCTAAAAGGTAACGCTTAGCCTCAAGCCTCATCAACCAGGAATGATTGAGAATCAGGGGTTATGCAGCAAGGCTTCGTGGGTAGCTCCCACTGGAGGGTAAGGTCATCCCTGTCTAGATGTCCCTTTTTATTTCGGCTTAGTGTTGCGGTTGCTGATCCCAACCGTGGGGTGATTTTATTCGGAATCATCCATTAAGGGATGGTTCCGGCCTTGTGTTGCAGGGGACTTAGGGTGGGTCCTCGGTACGGTGATCTAGGCCACGTACTGTGACAGGTGGTACCCCAGTGCCTAGTCATTAGTTGGAAATCCATTCTCCCTACGTGCCTTGTACGACATTTGTTTGTATACCTATTAGCTGGAATTTAATAAATGTAACAATTTCAGCTATTTGAATAAGTATTTGTATATAGACACTACTATAATATTAGAGGAATTTAATAAAAAGTGTTTTAGCTATCGTAAGGTAAAAACCCGACATGTTTATTTGTGGCATGGTCTTACGAGATGCTTTTGTTTCAAAGGATTTTTGAAACTTTAATAATCAATTTGAGTGTGATTTTCTCATGCTGGTTTTCCAGACTGACTCGGGTGTTGTTTTATATGATGCTCGGGTCAGACCGAGATAAACAGGTTCAGGTTATGCAGTGGAGCTCAGGAGACGAGCTGGATGGAGATACGTACTCCCGTACTTGTTTATATATATATTCCGCTGTGATGTTTAGATGTGTATTCTGTTGTATTGATGACATGATTATTGCCCAGTTGTATGTTTGAGCACTCTGATGTATACTCTGATGATATATTGTATAAAACAGATATAGTTTTGATTTATGTAAAGATCTGTTAGTATATATTATATTTTATTCCGCTGCGATGGTTAGATTCTGATGTTGTTTTCTAATTTTCTTCTTCTACCTCTTCTTCTTAATTCAAATGGTTTGATTTTCCGGGTCTGGAAAGTCTGGTCGTTACACTTGGTATCAGAGCTTAGGCTAGCGATAACCTTGGCTCTGGTGGGAATTACTCTTAAATAGAGTCGACGGTACTCTAAAATGAGTTTGAGTACATTAATAGATATGAGCGCGTATTTGTTAGTGAATATAAAATGATTTTATATTGTGTTGGTTGGTTTATTGAGCAGTTTATGGATTCTGGTCAATACGAGTAATTAACGTTATTGATAGGGATCTCTAAACACTTGAATAGAACAATTCGACACAATATTGTTTTAAAAGGGGTAAATGAAATAATTTTACCCAAATTATTTTTGTATATGAAAGAAATAATTTTTATAAATTATTATAGTTATATTTGGATGTTTGGTTGTTAGATAATGATAATAAATTATTATCATTAGGAGGGAATTGAATAAGAAATTGGAAACTTATAACCAAAGTTCAAGAATAAATTTATATAACAAAATGGAATTTGAGGAATATAGATTATAAATGTAATTTGTGAATTGAAATAAACTTCATATACAAATGAGATTATAATTTTGAAATAGAATTCCGAAGAAACATTTAGGAATTGAAATTTTAACTAAAGGACAAGGAATAAATTCATAAACCAATTAAATCTGTGAATATAAACTGTGAATGTGATTTAACATTGGAAATAAAATTCCAGAATAATGTTGGAATATAAATTGGTTGGATTTTGAATTTGGAATGTTGGGAAAGTTTAAATTCCTGGGGATTTGGAAATGGTTTTCAAAGATTTTGGAGAACTAATAGTATTATTTCAGGAATATTTTTGAGTTGAATTTGAAATCTTGTGAGATTTGGAAATTAAAAATATTTGAAATGTTTTTAAAGAGATGAAAGCATTAAATTCTCTTTCGGTCGCTGGAAAATAATTTCGATGATGACTGCAGCATCATCGATGTTCATTTTCGAGTTTCCAAAAGAGAAATTGCTACCTGGATTTTTGGGGCTGGTGTTTGTTTGCAAAACTGGGTTTGGTTTTGAAATTTAAAAGGATTTTGGATATAGTTAATTTCAAAGGTGATTTTGAAATTCTGGGAAATTGCTTAAACTCTGGAAGTTAATTAAAAATGTTGAGGGAATAACAAAATATATATTGGCAAAATAAAATATATAATCCCGAGTTAAAAAGCTGAATGTGAATAGAATTGGTGTAAGGAAGAAAATGAACTTAATATGTGAGATGGAAATAGCTTGAAGTAACTAAAATAAAGAAGGTAAATGGAATGCAAGAAAATGGATTAAAATTGTAAATACAATGAAGATACAAATGTGTGAATTGTAAATAAATTAAATGGAATGGGTTGAGTATTGATAGGGAAAAAAAAATTGGAATAAGTGTCGAAACATTTCATATATGCTTATGGAAGTATATAACATGCATTGTTTGTAGAATCCATGTTTTAGCAATTTAAATTTTAGTGAAATGTTAATAAACTTTGTATATTTGGCACTTACATGTTGAAATTGAGTTAGTACAGGTTCAGGGAAGCCGGTTGGCTGAATTTGATGGCACAACATGCTAAAATAAATAACCGCTATGCTTAAAATGCTAAATAAGGTACGCTTACGCAAAAATTCAAAATAGGAGATATGAACTGCATATATTGATATATATTGTGATTTCCGGCATGAGGCCGATGTATATATATATTTGTGCATCCTGCGATATCGCAGAAGTCCCTCCGTACAAAGGAGACTCTGCCAAAATTTTCCGTAAATTTTGAGAATTAGAAATTTTTTGAAAATTTTCATTAACGACAAATGATTTAAAATTTGTTAAGCAAATAAGGTTGAAACTGAGTATTGAAATCTATTTTAAATGTGAATGTAAAGTAAGTGAAATCGAAAAACTAAGGAAAGTAAAGCTTGTAAATAAACTTTTAATTGAGATTTAAATTAATTAGTAAGTGGAACTAATTCAATAGTCAAAATGGAAGCCAATTTGAATTCAAATGAAATTGTTGGGCAGAATGAATAGTAATGAAAATAAACTTTGATAGTAAAGTGAAAATTAATGTGAGAAGTGTATAAATATTTATATTAAACTTAAGGATTGGAAAATAAAATTCTTAAGTGAAGTGGGTATTGAGAAAATTATTCTAAGTGGATAATTGCATATAGGGTTAGATTGGAAGTTGTGAAATGGGATAATTGTGGGGAAAAAAAAGAAAAAAAATCAAAAAAATCAAAATGAAAGTGAATAAAAAGAGAATTGATATAATTGGTAATCAATTGAAATTTATACGTAGGATGTACGTATATTATTTTATTTGCATAGCTATTTGATCCATATGTCGAACACAGAATTTCGAGATAGTTTTATCGATCCAAATTAGGATTTTTCACTCGATTTTCGACGGCGAGCCTGGATATGGATTGTTGATTGATTCTGGATATTCTCTATCATAGTTGGTGACTATGCAAGGAGAATGACGGTTTCTGATCAAGAAACCAGATCTGAGTCTGCACTAGGAAGTCGGGTGGACAATACTAGTTCAGAAGTGAAGTTGTGTGATCGAGTGAGCGATCGAATGTGATATTGCGTACGGATGATATATTTACATCATACGGGCTTAAGTAAAGCAAAATATTAAACTTTGTAAAGAAATGTCTAAAATGGTTTTGAAGCTGTAATTGAATATTATTGCTTAGTAGGATATACAGGTGTATAAAAGCAATGGATAAATTGAGATTTTTGATTTTAGGAGATAAAATTTAACGGCCCGACAAAAGGTATGTATTTGAATTTCTATATGAAATTTGATTGGGGTTTTGATCCAGCCACTTGGCTTTTTGTTTTCTTTTTGGATTTGAGAGGCCGTAGAGCCATTTTGTAGTAGTACCGAGCTAGCCGCGCAAAGGAGACGCTGGCAAAAAATTTCAGAAATTTAAGGAGTTAGAAAAATTTTGAGAAAATTTTGATAATTTAAAATTTGTATTCAAATTTAAATTTGAATTGATAAGTAGGTGATATGGGTTGAACTTATGAATAAGTTTGGGAAGTTAAAAGATGATTAGTGTATCATTAATAAAAGATTGTTTGGGTATTGTTAAAACTGTTTGAATTTGGGAAATAGCTAACGGGATATGGGACATTCTTCATAACTAGTAATTTCGGGGATGAAATTCTTTTAAGGGGGGAGGAATGTGACGACCCGGAATTTTTGTATATTTGAAATTGGAATATTTAATTAATTTTAAATATTCAGAGGTTAATTATTAACTTAAATTTCAAATATTGCTGTTTATTAAGTAATTTAATTTTTAAATTAAATTATTTGAAGTTGGATAAAATAGTAAATCTGGAGTTTTAGGCCTGTTAAAAATAATTTGAAGGCTTATAAAATTCATATTAATAATACTGAAGGTAATAGAAATTTTAAAATTTGAATTTAAAAGTGTTTTGTTCAGTTTTAAAAATATATCGTTTAAATTGAATTTAAAAATAGCCTTCCGAGGCACAGTCTCGGAATTCGACGAAACTAGTTCCGTTGGGTCCGTAATATTGAATTATTATCGGATTTCAAATTTCGTATTTTTCGAAGTTGTTATGCGAGCATACGAGACATAAACACGTTGAACTTAAATCGAATTCAATTCAAATTTTAATTTTAAATTAAGTCAAATGTCAGCCGTTTTCTTTCAATTCACATTTCTGTTCACAACCCAATTCCACGCAATTGTCTTATCTTGTCTCCCTACTTTTCCTTTTAGTCAAGTTATCTTCTCCTGGACTTCAATTCATTTTCAACAGAAATAAATAATAATGGCCGAACTCAAATAGGAGAAAAATAAATTCCGCGACCCCTTATTCTCCTCAGAATCGAAATCAAAAGCCAGAGAAAAATAAATAAAACACATCTTCATCTTCGAAGTTTAAAACAAAATCAATTTCCCTTTCTCAAATTTCAATTCAATGCGCGGTGACCTGGAAGGAAGGAGTCGAAGTCGACTTCGACAGAGTGGCATCGCGAGGTCGACTCGCGTGAAGGGAGGGGGTCGCAAGCATCGAGGCGGCGTGAGCAGGCAAGGGATTCTCGATTAGGGTTGCAGCTCGATCTGGCTTCTCGGCTTGACTGGGATGACGAAGTGATGGCACGAAGCCGTGGAGGGGAAGCGAAGCTCGAAACTGCTTTGGGCCTTTGCGTGATGGCGATGTGCGAGGCGAGTGGGTTCGTTCTCAGGTCGATGGAGGCTCGCGAACATGTGGACTAGGGCAGTAGGCGATTGCCTGGGATTCGTGAAACCGGATGTCGATCGCTGTGAGGTCGTTGGAGTTGAGTTTGGGCAAGCAGTAGCTATGCTCGATCTAGACCTTAGTTTGAGTAGCAGGTAATTTCTGCTCTATTTGAATATGTTAAACTGTTTTGCTTAAAAAAAATGTATACATCCAGATCAGCAGATAAATATGCTGAAGTAGGGTATAAAACAATTTATTTATATTTATTAAAGATTTATATAAATATATATATATATTAATTGTAAATCAGAAAATAGTTTATATATGGACATGATTTAGAAGGTAGTGTTAAATGAAATAGATAAATATATACATAGATATTTTAATTCACAAGTTATTGTAAAATAAATTATGAAGGTGATTTATTTGAAATTTAATCTATTTAATTATTCTGAAACTTAAATTGTATTTGTAAAGAAAATTAGTTTGAAAATTTCCTTATTAAGTAAAATGAAATTTTTAGGTAGAAATTGATTTGTCCAAATTGATCGAATATTAATGAAATCATATAATATGTATTCAAGGTCGGGCATCGTGGAGAAAACTACTGGTTTGAGTTGAATTGCAAAACAAATATGGTTAAATGGGAAAAGGTGAGTTAATCTCACTCATCTGGCTTTATTTTAAATTTAAATGGTTAAATTTAAATAATTGATTGAATGGTTGATTTGGTTTGATGTGATACTATACATATATAGTAGTATATAGCAATATATACATATTGGCATATGTATCTATTGGAGTTGTTGATATTCCCACATTATATAGCGGATGAGACCCTATGCGCCGCATAATAGCGGATGATTTTATATAAATCCCACATACCGCGATATTCCACCTTGAAGTGGAATTGGTATTGTGTTAACATCTTTGGATGCAGGGAAACAGGTTGGAGGGATCCAACTGGATTCCTCAAAATATTTAATTTTGTTTAAATATTCTGTGATATGATTTTTGGATATCCTGTGATAAATTATATGGATAATTGGATGTTATGGTTTGGTTGGATCGATTGGATATGCTGAGTTATCAAAATCTCTAGAATGGAATTTTTGAAAGGAAATAAAAGAGTAAATTTTTAAGTTAAATAATTCTAGTGAATTTGAATAAATTAAATAATGAATTGTAAAAGAAATAAAGCAATTTCTAAATTCGAACAAATATGGAAAAAGGGGATTTTGAATTAACATGAGAATAATAAATTTTAAACTAAAGTGATATTATTGGAAAGAATAAAGAAATTATTTTTAAAGTTTAAGGATTAAATTTAATTAAAGGATATGAAGGAATTTTGGAAACCTGAAATTGGTATTTTCAGTTAAAAGGGTTTTAACTCATAATTAAGAATTAAAATCTGAAAGTTAAAGTATTTTGAAATAAATGAAGTAAATAAGGAAATTTATTTCAAAGTAAAGTAAAGTAAATTGGAAAATCAATTGGAAATTGATATGGTTGTTTAAAATTGGAATTTTAAAAGAGAAGTGAGATTTTGGAGTTTATAAACTGGGTTTATAAAGTAAAATAAAATATCAGTGGATATTTGAAAATATAAATTCAAGGTGGGAATTTATAAAAGAATATGGATTGGTTTAAAAATAAATGTTGATTTATTTTTAAAAGATGGGAAAGAGAAGTGTATTTCTCTGGATAGCCAAGTACGTTTTCAAAGAAATTTTAAATACTTGTTAAAAGTTTTAATGTTGTTTTAAAAAGCATGTTTTAGAAAATTGATTATTTCTAAATGTTAAATCCTAAAGTAAGATTTTCAAAATCTATTATGTAGTAATTATATAAAAGTGATTTGCTATTATGTTTTAAAAAGAGAAATTTAGTTTATATTTATAAAGTGGTTTTATTTTAAAGTATATATTTTAATAAAGTAGTAAAGTAGTTTAATTTCAATGTTATAAAATATACTTATAATAAAGTGCTTTTAAATTATTTTTAAATCTAAAGTATTTTTGTACTTGGTGATTCAGAGAAAATAAATATTTGGGAAATGTATTCCGTAAGCGGAAACTGTTTTGAAACTGTTTTCAAAGGGAGTTGAAAATGAAAATATATCTTGTAAGATATTTGAGGCAAATAAATAATTTGGAAAATTATTTATTGTGTGATGGTTGCTTGTGAATGTGAATTGATAGTTAAATCACCGACTATCAATATTGGCCAAATGCGTTGATCGTTTCGAAGAGACCGGGATCGGGATTAATTTTTCGAAAACCACTTCGATCCGGTTTGTACGTTTCGTGGAAACGATTTCGGAGTCGAAGATGGTGCAGTGAAGTGCAAGGGCTAGTCGCTACTAATCCTGAGGATATTTCCAAAATGGATGTAGTAGGAGTAGTGCCTTCGGTTCCGTTCGGACCCAGGACAGACTTGTATGGATGAATGCTTTCGGAACATCGTCAGCGGACGATGGGCATTCTAAGGGATATATTCTAAAAGGTAACGCTTAGCCTCAAGCCTCATCAACCAGGAATGACTGAAAATCAGGGGTTATGCAGCAAGGCTTCGTGGGTAGCTCCCAACCGTGGGGTGATTTTATTCGGAATCATCCAGTAAGGGATGGTTCCGGCCTTGTGTTGCAGGGGACTTAGGGTGGGTCCTCGGTATGGTGATCTAGGCCACGTACTGTGACAGGTGGTACCCTAGTGCCTAGTCATTAGTTGAAAATCCATTCTCCCTACGTGCCTTGTACGGCATTTGTTTGTATACCTATTAGCTGGAATTTAATAGATGTAACAATTTCAGCTATTTGAATAAGTATTTGTATATAGACACTACTATAATATCAGAGGAATTTAATAAAAAGTGTTTTAGCTATCGTAAGGTAAAAACCTGACATGTTTATTTGTGGCGTGGTCTTACGAGATGTTTTGTTTCAAAGGATTTTTGAAACTTTAATAATCAATTTGAGTGTGATTTTCTCACGCTGGTTTTCCAGACTGATTCGGGTGTTGTTTTATATGATGCTCGGGTCAAACCGAGATAAACAGGTTCAGGTTATGCAGTGGAGCTCAGGAGACGAGCTGGATGGAGATACGTACTCCCGTACTTGTTTATATATATATTCCGCTATGATGTTTAGCTGTGTATTCTGTTGTATTGATGACATGATTATTGCCCAGTTGTATGTTTGAGCAATTTGATGTATACTCTGATGATATATTGTATAAAACAGATATAGTTTTGATTTGTGTAAAGATCTGTTAGTATATATTATATTTTATTCCGCTGCGATGGTTAGATTCTGATGTTGTTTTCTAATTTTCTTCTTCTACCTCTTCTTCTTAATTCAAATGGTTCGATTTTCCGGGTCTGGAAAGTCGGGTCGTTACACCCCAAGTCCAATCACACTTAATTTCAAATTTCAAATTAGGGAATTAATTATTTATTTGAATCCTATTCAAGTTACTCGAAATTTGAAAACTTTAAATGCTCATAACTTCGTCGTTCGAGCTCCGTTTTCAGCATATTATACATGAAAATCAATCAAAATTTCGCCATGAATGCAACGGTATAAATTTCCTAGTCAAATTCCATCTTTTATAAACTTTCCATTTTCTACCATATAACATTTAATTTAATTTACTCTATTTATTTATGGTTCATTTTACGAGGTGTTACATTCTTCCCCTTTTAAAAAGGATTTTGTCCCGAAATCTTTGAAGGGGAGGACAACGTAATGCGAATAGCATCCATGTTATATAATTAAGTTATCTACATAACAATTTGCTCAATTAATAGTGCAATGTGATTATGTACTGCAGACATAATAAAATGAGCTCAATCCTAGCATGAGTGTGCAATCATGACATGAAAATATGTATGCAAATACCTTAAACATGCATAAAATGTCTACATGAGTGTAAATTGGTTGGTAAAAAATGAAGCAACCATCTCCTACTATCCAATCTAGCAATCAAGATGCAACAAAAACCCTAACTTTGGTGAGAAATTTTTCCAAAGAAAGGTTTAGGACGAAGAGACCTTATGCCTCACATCAGATTTTCTCACCAACGTACTCGAAACAATCTAATTCTTTATTGTGGAGCCTCCAAGTTTCATGCTCTACGATGCATGTAATGGCACGAGATATTATTGGCTCCATCTCAAAATCCCCTAATTGATTAGGCTTTACAACAATTACCTTGCTATGAAGGTATTTCCTCAAATGTAAAAAATGTCACGGACTCCAACCAGCATAAAAGTTTTCTAGTTTTTCCCCATATTAGGAGAAAGGCCCAATAAATTTGGTGCTTACTTTCCAACTACGTAAATCACACTACCTAATCAATTCCGACTTTCCAAAGCCTCGCAATACAAATTTGGTTCGAGTAGAATTTGTTGGTGGTTTCCCATCCACAATTTGGCGAGTTGCATGGCCTTCCAAAAAAAAGCTTCAAGGGTGCCATACTAATCGTCTATCGATGACTACAATCCTATACGGATTCTTCTAAGGGTAAGTGCTACTCCTAAGGTCCTCCAAAGTCCAAGATGTAAGCTCTCAACAAATCCTCCAAGTTCTCTTCCATTTCTTTAGTTTGTCCATTGGTCTTCGGTCGGTAAGCGATGCTCCGATTTAACGAAGTTTCTAAAGCTAGTTCCTAAAGCTACTAGCAAACCTCTCCAAATTTGCTGGTAAACTAAGGGTCCAATTCACTAACGATGCAAAGCGCAACTCCAAAAAGCTGTATTGGAGTGCTGCGGTTCCACAACTTCCGAAGGAAAATTTTCTCTCACCTTTTTCTTAATCCTTGATCAATAGAAAATTCCATTCTCAGTGCTAGATATTTTCTCCTTTCCTTGCATAATGGCATTTCATGAGCTAAATCCCTTATATTTCCCAAATATAAAGTTTTGAGATTGAAACACTTACTCACTCTAGGCTGCTAACCTAATTTCTTCGTTAACTTCCAGTTTTACCTATGGTTTATCGCTAGTAAAGTGTTCCCATAAAATTTCCTTATTTAGTTTGCTTCCCAACATATATCAAGTGGTTTAAATCCCATTCATAAAGTCTACATAGGAATACAATGGTGATATATCTTATAAATCATCATCCACTTTTCCAATAACTAAAGAAGGCAACTAGTAACTATAATCCAAGAACTCCAAAAGAAATTTTACTAAAAGTTGCCATTTATCAGTTAATATACAGGATGTTGAGGTCCTACCACTCCTTTCTAAATTAAGACGGGCTATCTTTAATATTTCATTCCATTGCTACCCATTTTCATAATTTTCCTTTTTCGGTCTTGTAACATCCCCCTACTTGGAGGCCCAAAACTAACGGCTATGGATGCTACAGTCATCCATAGTTATTAATCCTTGGCGACCAAATATGGCGATGTTAGATTCATTGATACATAGAAACACATGAATATGGAAAAAAATTAAAACAGCAAACAAAGTCCACATTTCATTTTCAAATATTTCAATTCATTGCCTAATCCCAATACGCAGACCACGTTCAGATAACATATAACTAATACAAAATAATCGAAGAGAGACATATGAAGATGCCCCCTTGGATGATTAGAGTATATACTAAGACGATAAAACAATTTTCCTTTACAATCAAACACACAACGAAAATAAAAGAATTCTAATAACAAGCTTGCCTCCTACACGTCCTTGGAAGCTTTATACATCTAAAAGAACACCTGGAAACCTTAACTCTCAACCTACTCAAAATCAATTGAGTACCCGAGAGTTTAAGGGGAAAAAACTTCGAGTTAGACATAAAGCTTGGTATGAATAATAATTTACCATCTGGAACCTTTAAGATATCTAATGAGACCACGCCGCTTAGCGGAACGGGTTTTCCCCTCACCGGTATCCTAAAACATTTATAAAACCATATACTGTGCTTTTGCATCCACAATGGTTAAAGCATAGTATTTCAAAACATTATGATGATATGCAAAACAAGTAAATCAAATCCGGATTACCCATCCTCATTCATTCTGACTATCTGTCTCAATTATAGTTTCTAGGATTACTATTAACCTGTTAAATGTTTATGGACTATCTGCCAAATTTCATAGTTTGCATGGGATTACTAAAAACCTATTGGTAACTTCAATATCTTTTCTATTATCCTAGTTTTCATGGGCTAACTAGGAACCTATTGACTAACTATCAGTATCTTAATCCTGATACAGTTTTCATGGGCTAACTATAAACCTATTGGCCCCTGCCAATATCAATCATAGTTTTCATGTGCTGACTATGAACCTATTGGCCCTTGCTAATATCCTTTGTTATACAAAGTGTTCATGGGCTTACTGCGTTCCTATTGGTTCCTGCCAATATCTTTAATTAAGATTTTAACATTTCTTAAGTTATGTTCACTACTGGGTCAACCTAACTGGTTATTCTGCCCTTCTCCAAAATACCGTTATGAGTTACTTACAACGTGAATAAATACATGAAGAAGTAATCATAACAGCAAAATAATACCAACACCTGTGGCATATTATCCTTGAATCATCTATTATATATATCCTGGTTAAACTCTTTAACCTTTATGATAAATGAAAACTTCTTCATTTCAAAACCCTTTGTTTATTTATGTTATGGTTATTCCTTTAAATTGAGATTGGATTCATGTTTTGAAATCTTAAAACATCTCTTTCGAAACCTCTGGATGACTTCCATCGAAGATAAAAACCTCTTTTCAAAACATAATAAACATACCTTTCGAAGCCCTTGATAAATATTCTCTTTCGAAACCAAACATACCTTTCGCTGTTATCAAAACATCCTTTAAAACACAGCTTCGAAACAAATGAAGGTATCCCTTTCGAAAGTATTGGGTTTATTCTTTTAAAAACATCATTTGGGTCAAAATGGTTATATACAAAAAGTATATCTTTCGAAACCCTTATAAAGTTGTTTTAGGGAAAGAGTTGAAGGTGTTGGAACCATCTATTCGAAAGGATAAAGATTTAAATTAAAACTTTGAAGGATAGAGTCGAAACCCCTTTCGACTCCATTACCTTCGAAACCCTTAACCCCTTTCAAAAGCATTTAGGAAGTGGCTTAGCTTAGGTTAAAACAAAGATAACCTTTTGAAGGCATTGATGGCTTCAATACACTCGGAAGGAAAATATTGGTTTTGACTATGTCGGAACCAATCCCTTCGAAAGCTCTTATTTAAAGAGAAAGGTACCCCTTCAAAAGCTAACATCTTTACATAGTATAGCAACCTTCTTTGAAATCTATTTATAAAAACCCTTTCGAAAGCATATATTTCGACAATGTCGAAAGCTTTAAGTAAAACAAGGCAAGAACTTAACCTTTGAAAACAAAACAAGGTTTCATCCCCATTGGAAGTAACCCTTTCGACACCATGGCTTCCGCCTTCCTTCTAATCCACTACATACCATCTGAGAGATATCTTATGTATTGGTTTCGATCATGTAGGGTTTGACTATATGGGTTTCGACTGGGATGGTGCGGAGTCAATGGAGTCGAAAGGTTTTCACCCTAAAACCGTACGAATTTTCCATATAAATGAATTGTTTAAATCAAGTAATCAATAATTTAACCATATCATCATTCAAAATATCATAGAAACGAGATTAAGTCTTAAATCCTAAATCATATGATTAGAAAAGCAAAAGGAGATGGAATGAATTATTATTCACCTTAAATATGATAAAAAATTTGAGATTTGTTGTTGATTAATCTTTCCTAGCTTTGATCCTTAGCTTTAGATTGAATTCTTCCTCTTTGATAATGGCCAGCTCCTTAAAATTTTTGCGTTTATTTTAGATTTGAGAAAAATGAACGTGAATGGACAAGGTGAGAAGTGTATAGCCGTGTATAATGATGTGGTTGTTTTTACTAATATGCCTATGTGTAATCTAATTAGTTAATAACCCATTTAAAGCCCATTCATTTATAATTAAGCATGGCCTTCTCATAAATTTTACTCAAATCTCAATCCCCTTATCATCATTATTCTATTTAATTCATCTAACTAAATTTCCTGAATAATGTTATAAAAAAATTAGTGATGTTACAGGCTCCCCTGTTTGAAGAATTTCATCCTCGAAATTCAGTAAGAACCAATACTAAACGTTGCAATCATCTGTAACAACTCCTAACAACCATAACAATCATACTAGCCTATCTTACCAGTAACTATCTATATAAATCTAATATAGACATACCCTTACAGTAGATCAGGATAAGTATCTCTAATCCTGGCCTCTATCTCCTAAGTACAGTCCTTCTCGTTGTCGCTCCACTGTCCTTTCACCTACCTGACTGTCTTGTTCCTTAATCTTTTCTCATCCCTAGCTACAACCCAAACTGGTTACCTAGTAATAATCAAATTAGGCTCTACTACCAAGTCTTCCGACTCTGTCAGAGGAATAGTAGTCTCTGGATCATGCACATAATTACGAAGATGGGACACATGAAATACATTATGGACACCTGCCATATTGCTCGACAACTCTATTCTGTATATGAGCTTTCAAATCCTCTCTACAATCTGGAATGGACCAACATATCTCGGAGCTAACTTCATTGACCTTCCAAATCACACCACACCCTTCATAGGTGATACCTTAATGAAAACCTTATCTCTAACTGAGAATTCTAGGTCGTTACGCCTCTTATCTGCGTAAATCTTCTGTCTGGACTGAGCTTCTTTCATCCTTCCTCGGATTAACTCAATTTTTTTAACGCCTCTCTAACCAAGTCTGGACATAAGACTAATCTGTTTCCAGTCTCCAACCAACATGCTGGTGATTTTCATGGACTTCCATATAAAGCTTCGGATGACGCCATTCCTATACTAGTCTGATAACTATTATTATAGGAAAACTCAACCAAATGTAGGTGATCCTCCCAAGATCCACCAAAGTCCAATACACAAGCTCTTAATAGATCCTCGAGTACCTTGTTGACTCTCTCTGTCTGCCCATCCGTCTGAGGGTGATATGTAGTATTCATATTAAGCTTGGTACTCATCACTCCTTGTAGACTCTTCCAGAATTCACTAGTGAACAAAGCATCTCTATCGCTGACTGTACTACTAGGAACTCCATGCAGTCTAACTATGTTTCAGGAATAACTTAGCTAAAACAAATGTCGTTCTAGTTGACTTAACTGGAATGAAATGGGTACTCTTGGTCAATCTGTCTATTATAACCCATACACTTTCATTACCTCTACTAGACCTTGGCAACCCGTTTATAAATCCATGGATATCGAATCTCATTTCCAAACTCGAATCACTAAAGGCTGAAGCAGCCCACTTGGCTTCTGATGTTCAGCTTTCACTTGTTGACAGTTTGCACACTGCCTAACCCATAAGCCAACATCCCTCTTCATGCCTTCCCAATAGAAGCTTCTCTTCATATCCTGATACATCTTAGTTCCTCCAGGACGAATCATAAACTTGGATCGATGACATTCTCCAAGAACTTCCTTCCTTAAGCTTTCCACATTTGAAACACACAACCATCTATTCTTTCACAACCATTCTCTTTGGTCGAGGCTAAAATCCTTGAGATCATCGATCTTAGTTCCAATCTAAAGTCTTTTGATCCTCTCGGCTAATACTGGATCCTTCTTCTGTTTAGCAGCAATTCTCCCAATCAATACTGGTTGAACTTATAAACAAGACAACCTGGCGGAATTCTGACTAGAACCAGCAGTCAATCTTAACTGCACATTACAATTGTCTAAAGTTTCTAAATCTTTCTACTTTGCCAACATAGCTAACACCACATTCTAGTGTTTTCTGTAAGAGAATCTGCTACTTTATTACCTTTTCCTAGTGTATACTCTATACCAAAATCATAAGCAGACAAAAACTCCAGCCATCTCTGCTGCCTTATATTCAACTCCTTCCGAGACAATAAATAATGTAAAGACTTATGATCGGTATAATGCTCAAACCTCTCCCCTAAGAGATAATGTATCTAAATCTTCAATGTGAAGATCACAGCTGCCAACTCCAAGTCATAAGTAAGATATCTAACTTCATGCAGTCTAAGCTGCCTAGATGCATAGGCAATCACTTTACCATTCTACATTATGTTAGGAAATTCAATCTACGGTTTTGATGATAACAACTATACAATGAAAATCGAATATACATATATATTTATATATACAGGTACTTGCTAGAACAACATCACTAGAAAGACAAGAACGAGGCTCAAAGGACACTACAAGAGACTAAAAGTCGATAGGTACAAAGAAGCAAAAGAAAGAATGCACAAAAACTGACATGCACCATATCAAACGTCTGGGTGCATAAGCCAGACGTCTGAAATAGTTCTCTGGAACAACTATCAGGCTAAACCAGACGTCTGGTAATAGCACTCAGATGTCTGATCTTCTACTATATTCAAAAAATATATAGTATCAGACGTCTGATACAAATACGAGACGTCTGAATTCAAACTCGAACTTCAGAAATGAACTTAAACTTCCACATACGAATGGACATCTTCGCTTCTCTTCGCCGCAACTCTTCGTCATCAATAGAAGCAACTATAGAGCATTCATTAATGGATGTAACTACTCAAGATACCTAGCTACAACTATATATAGCGTCAAGAATCAAGAGAAACTTACTTCACTTACTTACGCTTTCTAACTCTATATTCTATATTCTTAATCTCTGCACTCTAGCAATCTTTACTTGTATTCACTCTTTCATATACTCAGTTCTTCATAGACAGTATTCCTTAGAAATATATTGGAAGTAATTGTACTAATTAGTCAACATCCGTGTTATATTAGAACACATATTAGACAAGAACAACTCATTGTAACCAAGCCTATTCCTCCGGACGAAGCGACGGTTTTTGATAGTCGAGTTCTGAAAGGGAGCTTCGGGACTGGACGTAGGACGGGAGGTCCGAACCAGTATAAAATCCCGCTGTGCTTATTCTATGTTTACTTAGATTAATATTATTTTAGTTGCATCATATATTTTGTCACATATACTTGCATATACACTACATGATCCACCCCGTAGACTTTCAATTGGTATCAGAGCAAGGTTTGATCAAAGTACAGTAACATGAATTTGAATCACTTTAATATGGCAAGTATTTTTCAAGAAGGACAATCCACAACACGTCCCCCACTTTTTAATGGTTCTAATTATGCATATTGGTCAACACGTATGAGAATTTTTATGGAAGCTAATGGAGAAATTTGGTCAGCCACTCAAAATAAATATGAAGCACCTAACACTGCTATGAACACATGGAATGATGCACAAAAAACCGCAGCTTCTAATAATGCCAAAGCTATGAATGTTTTATTTTTTTCATTAGATAAGAATGAATTTTCACGTGTCATGTTATGTAACACTGCATATGATATTTGGCGTACCTTACAAGTTACACACGAAGGCACGAACAAAGTTAAACAAACTAAAATCTCAATTTTGCAAAATCAATTCTCTTCATTTAAAATGAAACAAAATGAATCTATAGTGGACATGTACTCTAGATTCCAAACTATTCAACACGATTTAATGGCACTAGGAGTTAAATTCACAAATTTTGACTTAGTATCTAGAATACTCAATTCTTTAACTCCACAGTGGGAAAGAAAAGTATTAGCTATCGAAGAAGCTAATGACCTCTCAACACTCTTAGTTGAAGAATTGATAGGAAATTTAATGTCCTATAAAGCTAATTTGCAGGCAAGAAAAGAACAAAATTCGGAGAAGAAAAACATAGCATTTCCAGCAACAAATGAAGGCTCCAACTTAGACGAAGAGGAAATCGTATTTATTGCCAAAAATCACAACAAATTCAAGAAGTTTAGGAAAATGACCAAATTTCAGAAAGGAGGAAAATCAAGCTCAACAAATCAAATGTTAATCAAATGCTATGAATGTGATCAATTTGGACATATGAAGAAAGATTGTCTCAAGCTCAACAATGATAAAAAGAACAAATTGAAAAATTCAAAAGAAGAAAGCTTTCAAAGTAACATGGGATGACTCGGATTCTTCATCATCATCAGATAGTGACAGTGATAGTGACGGAGAACAAGCTAATGTATGTTTTATGGAACAAACTGATGAGGTATGTCCTGAACTTAGCTATGATGTATTATTAGAGCTTAGCATGGAATTAGATGATAAATTTAGACAAATTAAAAAATTGAATAAATAACACATAGCCAAAATAAATCAATTAGAACTTGAAATAGGAATCTTAAAAGATGAAAAAATTATTTTAGAGGAGGAACTAGAATTATCTCAAGAAAAAATTAAAAGTAGTTTGGTTGAATATGAGACTATACCTATCGATTTTGGAAAAGTTAAACTAGAAAAGGATATCTTGTTAAAAGAAAATATCAACTTGAAAAGTAATATAGAAACATTGAAAATTGAAAATTTTGAATTAAAAGAAAAATTATATAAAATTACAAATAATGTCTCAAAATTTAATAAAGGAAAACAAGATTTGGAAAATCTTATCAAAACTTCAGAACCTTCAGGAAATAGAAATGGAATAGGATTTAAAAATATTCCTAAACAAAAAGGGAATAATATTAAGAAATATAGTTTTATTTATCAAAAGACTAAAAGATCACCTAAGTCTAACGCGAATACCAAAAATATAAAAATTTGGATTCCTAAGACAAATAATAAATTAATTAGACAAAAATATATTAATAATTTCCTAGATAACGTAGTCTATAATAAAAATTATATTCATAAAGGTACCAAACCTTCTTGGGTATGGCTACCTACTCCTCCTAACATCTAGGACTCTAACAAAGTATATGAGTACCAATTAAATCATTTTTATCTTGTAGGTACCCAAAATAAAAAATAAGGAGAAATGAATACTTGATAGTGGATGCTCCAAGCATATGATCGGAAATGCAAAAATGTTATCAAATATAACACATATCGATAGTCGAACGGTAACTTTTGGAGATAACTCAAAAGGATATGTCGTTGGCATCAGAGAAGTCATCAACTCCGGTATTTCTAACTCTCCTATTATTACAAATGTTTTGTTAGTAGAAAATTTAAAACACAACCTACTTAGCATTAGTCAATTATGCGATAAAGGTTTTCAAATCAATTTCGAAAAAGATAGATGTAATATTTTCGATAATAATAAACAACTTATCTTTGAGGGTTTTAGAAACAAAAATATTTATGTCTTAAATATGAATATAAATCGAAATTCAAACTTATGTTTAACCGCCAAACATGACGATCCATGGTTATGGCATAAATGATTCTATCATATTAATTTTAAATATATTAATAAGTTAGCAAAATATGAGCTAGTTAGAGGTTTACCTAAAATAAAGTATAAAGTAGAAAATTTATGTGACGCTTGTCAAATCGGTAAACTAAAGAAAAGATCTTTTAAATCTAAAAATAATATTTCTACAAAACAACTGTTAGAATTATTACATTTAGATTTATTTGGTCCAACTCAAGTTCGATCTATAAATCACAACAAATATGTTTTCGTAATAGGTGATGATTTTTCAGATATACATGGACCTTATTTTTAAAACATAAAAGTGACACTTTTGGTATGTTTAAAATTTTTGCGAAAAAAATTAAAACTCAAATGGATTTGAAAATTAAGAATATTTGAAGTGATCACGGTGGAGAATTTGAAAATGATCTTTTTACTAATTTTTGTAATAAAAAGGGCATAAGCCATAATTTCTCTTTTCCCTGCATACCACAACAAAATGGTGTAGTAGAAAGAAAAAATCGTACGTTACAAAAATGTGCACGAACACTATTAAATAGTAGTGGTTTACCAAAACATTTTTGGGCTGAAGTTATTGCTATGGTTTGTTATGTTTTGAATCGAGTAACCATACGACCTATGACTAAACATACTTGCTTCGAAATGTTTTTTGGAAGAAAACCTAAAGTATCATACTTTAAAACTTTCGGATCAAAATGTTTTATTTTAAATACAAAAGATATTTTAGGAAAATTCGACCCGAATGCCGATGAACGAATCTTTGTTGGATATTCGGATCGTAGCAAAGCATATAGAATTTTTAATAAACGTACTAACATAATTGAAGAAAGTTTACATGTTTCATTTGACGAAAATTTCCTTAACAATCATACTAATGACGATGAAGAAATTATTTCTATAACAAATACAACAAACCCATCTAATAATGAGACAAATGCACAAAATAATACTCTAGTGTCACCCCCTAGAATTCTAAAAGACCATCCAAAAGATAATATTATTGGGGATCTTAATTCCAGAGTAACTAGAAATCAACTTAACCAAATAAGTCATGTTGCATTTGTGTCAAATTTTGAACCAAAGAATTATAAAGAAGCTTCAATCGATGATTTTTGGATAATAGCCATGCAAGAAGAATTAAATCAATTTGAACGTAATAATGTTTGGGAATTAGTACCAAGACCAGAAAATCAATCAGTTATTGGAACAAAATGGGTATTTAAAAACAAAGCAGATGAAAACCGAAATATAGTTAGGAATAAAGCACGTTTAGTCGCTCAGGGGTATAATCAAGAAGAAGGTATCGACTATGACGAAACTTTTGCTCTAGTAGCAAGACTCGAAGCCATACGTACATTACTTGCTTTTGCAAGTCATCATAATTTTAAATTATTTCAAATGGACGTCAAAAGTGCTTTTTTAAATGGTTTTATTAAAGAAAACACATATGTTGAACAACCTCCATTATTTGTTCACGAAAAATATCCCGATCATGTTTTTAAATTGCACAAAGCCCTATATGGTTTAAAGCAAGCCCCCCATGCCTGGTACGAACGTCTTAAGAATCATTTAATTGCTTCTGGGTTTAAAATAGGTAAAATAGATACAAATTTATTTATTAAACGAGAAAATAACGACATCTTAGTTATATAAATTTACGTAGATGATATTATTTTTGGTTCAACTAACGAAAATCTTTGTTCTCAATTTTCAAATATTACGAAAAGTGAATTTGAAATGTCTTACATGGGTGAATTAAATTTCTTTTTAGGTTTACAAATAAAACAACTTGAAAATGGTATTTCTATACATCAAGAAAAATATTGTAATGATTTGTTACATCGCTTTGGAATGGATAAAACTTTAACCAAACCAATACCAATGAGTACTAGTGTTCACATAGAAAAGATGATAATGGAAAAGATTTTGATGAAAAATTATATCGTAGTATGATTGGCTCCTTACTATATTTGACGGCTAGTCGACCCGACATTATGATGAGCGTATGTCTTTGTGCCCGATTTCAAGCAAAACCAAAAGAGTCTCACCAAAGAGCTGTTAAACGTATCTTACGATATCTATCTAGTACTAGAGATTACGGTTTGTTTTACCTTAAAGGATCATCATTTGAACTTGTTTCATATAGCGACGCGGATTTCGATGGATGTAAAACAGATCATAAGAGTACTAGCGGAATGTGTCATTTTATTGGATAATCGTTGATTTCATGGTTTAGCAAAAAGCAAAACTGTCTCTTTATCCACTTGTGAAGCCGAATATATTTCAGCGGCCTTAGCATGTGCACAAGTGATATACATGCAACAAACGCTTAAGGATTTCGGAAAAGTTATCGATAAATCACCAATATATTGTGATAATACAAGTGCAATAAATTTATCGAAAAACCTTGTAAATAACTCACGTACTAAACACATAGATATACGACATCACTTTTTACGCGACAATGTAGAAAAAGGAATTATTACATTAGAATACGTAAATACTGAGAATCAAATAGCAGATATTTTCACAAAACCACTAAATGAACAAACATTTTGTTAAACTACGACGTGATTTAGGAATATGTTCTCTTAATGATCTTATCAGCTAATTCTAAGTTTCGTTTATTCTATTTTTGGTTAAAAAAGTTTTAATCCACAAAAAAAATCTTGTAACACTAACCAACAATTTTTTAAAATGTTTGTTTGCTAAAAATAACTATTTATAACTTCTTACAACATGAATAAATAGCTCCTACTATTACAAATAAAATACAGATTTTATATTGGTTCCTTTTAAAATAAACAAAAGCAAAACAAAAACATGTCTTCCGACAACTCTCACCTCTATTTTTCAACACCAACCTCGGATAGTTCAGCGGATACCCCTCATCGACTTCCTACTCTACACCAGGTCAAGAACCGACCTATAAGTGGTCTTCCTACCATATGGGATTCACTCCCGACAAAAAATGGTCCAAACGATCACTATTTGGATCTCCTAACACCAAGGAGAAAATCGATGATATACATCATTATCAAAAGAAACAAATGGATTTACAATGAGAACTATACTTCGAACAAAAAGTCACTGCAAGACGACTAAGTTTTCTGGAGCAAGTAGCGATCAAATTTTGCAATTCATGAAAGAAGGATGTACATGAACCACTTCCGATTCCTTGCAATCCTATGGATCCTTCTGCCTCTTATCAAACACCTTGGGATCCTCCACCTAAGTAATTCTCTGGTTCCCCGAGAACCAACGAACGTGGACATATTTGATCTCCACTCAAGCCATGGAAGGATAGCAAATCTGAAGATCGTAATGCTCCATCTTCATCTAAATAAATTTGCTTATTATCATTATATTTTTATCTAATTATATTTGTATTCTTTTTCACAAATAATAATATTATGTTTCACCAAAATCAATCTCTCGATAATTAAGCAACACCCTTTAAAATAAGGCTATTTTAAGACAAACTAGATATTTCAGACGTCTGAACAATGCCATCAGACGTATGACACCCTTATATCACATAATTTTTAAACCCTGTGCATGTATCAGACGTTTGAAATAACCAACCAGACGTCTGAAAATTGTTTCTGCCTCATAAAAATACACAAACGATCTATTTCAAACGTCTTAAATTGTTAGCAGACGTCTGAACATAACAACAAGGCCAATTTCAAACGTCTGATTCTACATCCAGACGTCTGACAAAACTCTCTGTCTTTCGAAATTTACAACTCTATCTTTTCCAGGCGTCTACTACCAACAACCAAACGTCTGAACATATTTACTGTCTTCAGATTAGGGTTAAATCAGACGTTTGAATCAAATCCCAAACGTCAGAAATTCAATCGACACTCTTAAATCATCTTACAACGACTATTTTTTCCACGTTTCTCACTCACGTTTCATTTCGTTTATCTCCCAATTTCAAATACCTAATTCTCAAGACCGATTTCTCCTCAAAATCGCTTGAATCTCATGGCACCCAAAACTAAAAACCCTAAAATTTCTAAACGCAAGCAAGATCAAGCTACTTCATCCAACCCGCAAGTGTGCTCTGATGATCAAATTGAGAGATGGATGAATCGAGTACCTCATTCAATCAAAAGATATGAAGACATTCATAAGAAGAAGCTACATACATGTCCTTTCTATAATTTGCTCAAATTTCCTATGTATGATTTGGATGAGACATGTGAAAATGCAGGGTTACATCAGTTGATTTCCTTCAATTCAAATAATATCCAAATCGACCATCTTGCGATATTCCTTTTCTATGTTAATCTAGATAGCACTGTCGTTTAGAATACCAAAAATGATGATAATTGGATTTGGTCAAGTGTTTACGGCAACACAATTCGACTTACTCCGGGAATTATAGGCCGTACTCTAGGTTGTTCGGACTTCAGCGAAGATTTGTATAACATTCTGGATATGCGCTTCAAACCAAGGGATAATATTACTCATCAAATTTGGAAAGATGAAATGCCAAAATTTGGTTCCAAATTCTTACGACCTAAGGCGAGACTTCTCACTAGGATGATTATCAACACAATCATTCCTTGCCTTGGTAGCCATGAGCAAATATCAGAGTTAGAGCAAAAAGCTCTGTATGCTATCTTTAGTGGAACAAGGGTTAATTGGGAAAAATTCATATTTGAAGAGCTCAAACATTATTGGACTTGATCACGCCCACCCATCATCTACCCTACCAACATCATGCGTCTTCTGCGAGCTCACAACATTCCTTTATACTTATCAACTTTTGAAGAGATATCTCCCAAGTACGCCTCCACAAAATTCTTCTCTCTTATGCACTTACTAGAAAATCCTCTGGATTTTTTGTCATTTGAAGAATGGATGCAACGTCGTCAACAAGATAGCCAAGCTATCCCTCCACCCCAACAAAACCTGAACCATCACAAGAGGAAGAGCAACATCGCGAGCATACTCCTCCTCCTCCTACACCTTTTGATTATTCTTGCCAAGACGACATTTTAGAGACTCGCATTGAGAGTAATACAAATGAAAGTGTTCGAGACTTAACTCTCCAAAATCAACTCAATTTGTCAAGGAATCAAAAAAATTTGGCTAAGCGTATCGATAGCTTCGAAACAACATTTGCTTCTCGCCTAGAAACAGTTGAAGCATCGCTTTCAACTACGTTATCTGTTCTTAAAGAGGTTCTCTAACAAGTCTGTGGGCCTACACCACCTTCAGAAGATTGGCCAACTCCAACGCCTTCTCCTCCTCCTTCAAAACATTCTAAACTTATTGAAGAGGAAAATGAACCTCTAGAACACACTCCAAAATCTCCTACAACACACGCTGGTTCTTCCAAGAATGAAGATATAGGAGATGATCAAGCGAAAGATTCCCCCAAAGATCCTTAGATACTTTTATAGGCTTCATATTTTGTATTATAATCAAAAATCTACTCATGTAATTACTGTGTTTAATGATTATAAAAAAGTTTTTTTTGGTTTGATACTTCTGCGTAATTATAATTGATATAACCTTCCGGTGATTGGTAAAAAGTAGAGATTAATAATGTATACATGTTATCTAATAAATAGATATTCATACTTTTGGATAATGCCAAAGGGGGAGATATAATGGTAAGCACATATTCAGGGGGAGAATTATAAAAATTATATCTAAGTACATTGTATAGTTATCATCATCAAAAAGGAGGAGAATGTTAGGAAATTCAATTTACGGTTTCGATGATAACAACTATACAATGGAAATCGAATATACATATATATATATATATATATATATATATATATATATATATATACAGGTACTTGCTAGAACAACATCACTAGAAAGATAAGAACAAGGCTCAAAGGACACTACAAGAGACTAAAAGTCGATAGGTACAAAGAAGCAAAAGAAAGAATGCACAAAAACTGACATGTACCATATCAGACGTCTGGTTGCACAAGCCAGACGTCTGAAATAGTTCACCGGAACAACTATCAGGCTAAACCAGACGTCTGGTAATAGCGCTCAGACGTCTGATCTTCTACTATATTCAAAAAATATATAGCATAGGACGTCTGATACAAATACCAGACGTCTGAATTTAAACTCAAACTTCAAAAATGAACTTCAACTGCCACATACGAATGGACATCTTCGTTTCTCTTCGCCGCAACTCTTCATCATCAACAGAAGCAACTATAGAGCATTCATTAATGGATGTAACTACTCAAGATACTTATCTACAACTATATATAGCATCAAGAATCAAGAGAAACTTACTTCACTTACTTACGCTTTCTAACTCTATATTCTATATTCTTGATTTCTGCACTCTAGCCATCTTTACTTGTATTAACTCTTCCATATACTCAGTTCTTCATAGACAATATTCCTTAGAAATATATTGGAAGCAATTGTACTAATTAGTCAACATCCGTGTTATATTAGAACACATAGTTGACAAGAACAACTCATTGTAACCAAGCCTATTCCTCCGGGCGAAGCGACGGTTTTTGATAGTCGAATTCCGAAGGGGAGCTTCGGGACTGGACGTAGGATGGGAGGTCCGAACCAGTATAAAATCCTGGTGTGCTTATTCTATAGTTACTTAATATTATTTTAGTTGCATCATATATTTTGTCACATATACTTGCATATACACTACACGATCCACCCCGTAGACTTTCAAATGCTACTCCCAACCGGTTCTGCATGCATCAATATATACCACCAACCCTTGGTTTCTATCTGGAACTACTAACACGGGTGCATTGGTCAACAAATGCTTTAACTTAAGGAAAGCTTCCTCATGTTTGTCGAACCAAACAAACTTCACCTCCTTCTAGGTCAGCTTATTTAAGGGTGCTGCTATTCATGAGAAATCCTTAATGAATCTCCGGTCGTAGCCAGCAAGTCCAAGAAAACTCCTGATCTTAGTCACCATCTCTGGTCTCTTCCAATTATTCATGACTTCGATCTTATCTAAATCGACTGACAATCCTTTCTCTAAAACCATGCGACCAAGAAATTTAACCTCTTTCTTCCATAAAGACACTTGGTAAACTTCGCCTTTAGTTGATTCTGCCTCAGCATCTCAAGTGCCACTCTAAGATGAACTTCATGCTCTCTCTCTCATCCTTAGAGTAGACTAAAATGTCATCTATAAACACCAGCACAAACCTATCCTAATACTCTTGGAAAAATCGGTTCATCAAATCCACAAAGAAAGCAGGTGCATCCGTTAGTCCAAATGGCACCACCAACCACTCATATGAACCATACCTAGTTCGAAATGCTGTCAAAGGAATACTTGCCTCTGCCACTCTTACTTGATGGAAACCTATCGTCAAATTTATATGGGAGAACACTCTAGCTCCACTAAACTGATCAAACGGATCATATATTCTGGGAAAAGGATACTTATTCTTAATTGTCCTTTCGTTTAACTTATGATAGTCAATGCACATCCTTAACGACCCATCCAGTTTCTTTACAGACACCGCGGTCACTCCCCAAGGTGGACTGCTTGGTCTAATAAAACTCCTTCCTTCTAGATCCACTAGCTGCACCTTCAATTCCTTCATCTCAGTCGGTGTCATCCTATTAGATGGTCTACTTACAGGTTTGGCTCCAGGCACAAGATCTATTTTATATTCAACAGCTCTTTTCGGTGGTAGTCCAGTGACTGGCTCAAAGACATCTGCAAACTCTCTTGCTAACCGAACCTGACTTAACACATTTCCTACCTCTATAGCATTAAGTAAAGCACTAACACTTCGGTCAGTATTCTCTACTGAGAATATTACTTGGTTATGACTATCAGAGTGTCTCAGTGATATTTCCATATATTGGAAAAATATTCTAGCCTCATACATACCCAACCAATCCATACCCAAAATGATCCTGAAATCTACGAAATCAATAACATACAAATTGCACGTAAACTTATGACCTAATAAGTCAAGTTCTAACTGGTCACATCTTAACCCTAGAGTGGAATACCCTCCTATTGGATTCGCCACCCTTAAGGAAGTAACAAGGTAGGTGGGTTCTAAACATAATCTATCAACCAAACACTGAGATATAAATAAATGTGATGCATCGGTATCAAAAAGTACCCTAACTGGTATACTCTGAATCAAAAACGTACCTTCCATCATGGTCTTTCCTTTATCAGTTGCAGTAGGCCTAGCTGTTCCAATAGCAAAAACTTTTCCTTTATCCTCCTTAACTGGCTCTAGACACTGATTCTTGTAATGCCCAATTTGATCATAGTTGAAGCACTTCACATTCTCTTACTTACAACTTTCTTCCCATTTCCTGATCGACACTCATTCGCAAAATGACCCTTCTTGACACTTATAGCAAACTATCTTAGCCTTTGACTTTTTAGCAGTATCTCCCTTCTGGGCTCCCTTCTTTTTAAAGAACTTCATCTTCTTCCCTTGAGAACCCTTAGTTTCCACTGGCTTCTCTTTAGCAAACTCAACAAGTAACTCCTTATGGGGAATGCCATCTCCACCACTATATTACAAGGATCACAGACATGTGTCTTGGTCATTCTAGCAAGCTCGGGCATCAATCCCTGAATGGACCTCTCATTCCTTTTGATGTCAGTATCTACAGTAACATATCTATATTGAGATAGTTCTTTAAACTTAGTACCATACTCGACTACTGACATCTCTTCCTGAACTAGATCCATAAACTTCCTCATCAGTTCTGACTTAGCAAACTCAGATACAAACTTCTGCTCAAATCTCATTTTAAAATAAGCCTAAGTTAACTGCTCTTCCGAAACTCCGGCAAATAATTCAAGCGATCACATGGGAGAATGGGGAGCAAATGGGAACAAACGGATTTTTGCCCGTTGGCGGCCGTTCCTTTGCTGATTTTTGCCTTGACCTCTAATACACTGAATTAGCTAATGTATAAGCAAAGAAACAACTATAATGGAATGCAATTCATGATCATATGAAGTAGGTTTACATCAAATAGAAAATCAAGTTTCATATGATAAGAAAATCAACACAAAATTGAGATCAATTCAACACCAAATTCATCCATAACAACAACAACGATAAGCATTCATCTATAGGCTAGAAGTGTAAGATTAACTCACCGAATTGAACTTGAATGGTAGATTAGAACTCAGATTCCATTTCGCTAAAAACTTTCAGCTACAACCTAGGTTTGATTTCAAATAATTGCAAAAGAATGAATTACGATCATGATCAAAGCTGAGATTAAAGACCCAATAGATGTAAGATATGATGGTAGATATTACCTTAGCTTTACATCTTCTATTAATAATCAAAACCACTTTGATTTAAGCTTGATTTGGGTATTTATTCTAGATTCTAGGATCTGTAAATAAGGTTAATTTATTTTTCGATTTTTGATCATGGCTAAAATGAGAAAGTGATGAAGGAAAACAAAAGTATGTGGTTATTATTCACCCTCCACATGGGCCTAATGGATATCCTATACCCAATAAGAAAATGTTTACTAATTTCTATTGTTTTCTCTCATAAAACACTAATTAATACTCATACTATGTTTATGGAAGCATAGTTAATTTTCCTCAAATTCTACACAAGCTCCAACATACCAAAAATTCCAATTTCTATTAATATTGAGATATTTTATAAAATTAAATAATTTTTTTTAAATTTAAAGCTATTCTCATTATTTTTAATAAAATAAACTATTAATTATAAAAATCTCATTTTAAACAATAAATCTTAATATTAACGTTTTATTAAATTTACAACATTTGTTGTAATAATTTGAAATGAAAAATATTTATCACAAACTCCATTTAAAATAAATAAGTGAATAAACCTTAGAAAAATTCACATTTTAAATTTCCAAATTATTTCCATATATTTTATTATCTCATTTTCTTAAAATTACCCTTATATTATTATTTATAAGAACAAAACTACATAATTTGTTGTTTCTATAAATTCCCAATTTGAAAATTAAAAATTAAAAATTCTCTAAATTTATCTTAAAATTTATTAATATAATTTAAATCATAATTTCTAGATTCAAAACCAAGTAATCTCGACTAGGGTTGTTACATATAGAGTAACATATCTTGGATAGCTATTATAGTCCGTGCATTATTGTAGAAAAAATTTCCTCCTTTTAAGATATGTTAAATAGCAATGTGGATATGTGATGGGTTGAGCCTAAACATTCATATGAACAAAATGCCAACTAGGTGTTGAGTGTTAGGTGGTATTGGTGTTAAGCGGAAGCATATATTGGCCAGTGGGTTCTCCTTTGTGGCAAGCAATCATGTTTAGAGTGGCGGATGGGTCTGGCTCGAGCCAGAGCACATGGTGGCTTGAAGGTTCTCTTGGGTGACACATTGCCGGTTGTAAGATGACTGCAGGTCCCGGCTCGAACCGGAGCGCATGGCTGGCTTGAGCACTTTATATAAATTTTATGTAAAATGGTGAGACGGACGACCAAGGACATGGTTGAGGGCGAAGATGGACGAGGGAGCTATTTGATGGTCCATGAGGACCTGATTCATATAGACACCAGAGTGTTGAGTTGCTCAAGGACCCTTCAGGGAGGACGTGTGGTTGGCGACTATGATTGGTAGGCATGTTGTCCTGCTCCCGGGTTTAGCCGCGAGCATGGACCGTCCTGGGCTTTTTTGTGAGAGGGAGCAGTCCTGGGTAGAGAGAGTCACGCACCCCTTCTCCTTCCACAAGGGGAGACATCGCTTACACTGGTATAGAAAACGCCACTTGATTAAAGATAGGAGGCGAAAGAATTCAGCCTTCGATGGTTGGCGCGATCCTTATGCAAATTATACATGTAATCTCTATAACTGGGTTGATAGTAGCAACAATATAAGGGAGCGGGCATGCACTACGGTAGCATATGACATGAAGCCAAACTAAGATTATGGCCTAAATTCTCAAGGGAATCTACTTAGCTATAGGAGGGGGTAGTGGAACACAAGGCGTGAAAGCAGTTTGTAAAGGAGAAGACATGTGAGGAAAAGTTGTGCGCTTTTAGGGGAGGGTCCTCCTTCTAACACTAAAATGTTGACCGTATTTTTTGTCAACCTTGGAATGAGACTAATGTGTCATGAAGAGCAAAGCTCACTTGCTAATCACTAAGCTTAAGGACGGAAAACTATAGGAAAGTGAGTATTTAAAGGTAAATGGCACAAGATATAAAGTCTTCGACAAAGCTGCCTACATTCACTATAAAGTTTTCTTGCTATATGGCTCTCTTACAATTACAAGCAATTATAAGAGAATTATAAGAAAAAGGAAACACTTAAGATTAATGGAGCTGCTTAACTTAAGAGCTTACCCAGTGTATGGCTCTTGGTTGAGTGCAGTAATCGAAATTCTTTCGCATTCCAGTCAACCGTGGCGTAGCTATGCATTCTTTAACCAACCAACCACAAACCATCACCCAACCACCACCAACCCCTTTGATGTTGAAATGCTTAAGGTTTTTTTATTTGTTAGAACTGACGCTTAAATGGTTGAGAATGTGCTGTAAAATGGGTTGGAAGCGTGTTTGGTCGTTGATCTGACTAAATGCACTTGACGGAAGACAATTGGCTAACTGAAATTAATATGTGGCTGAGTAGATACATCTAATTGTACCTTTTTTTCTTTACTCCTACATGCCTAGGTGACAATACGGGATGAGTTAGTCTCCTTGCCCTGGAACCATGAAGAGAACAGAGAATTGCTTAGAGCCAAGGGCATGTCGAGCTAGAGAAGGGATGATGAGATGAGCTACAAGTTGAGGTGGTCGTACCAAAAATTAATCAATGATGGGCCGGGCTGAAGTTGGCCTTAAGTTGTGCTAGTTGGAAAATAGCTAGGATAGGTGCTTAAGCAAACATAGTGATTTGGTGCCATGTTGAAAGCAGGTTGACATTAGAAAGTTGTTCATAAGCGAGATGGGTTGAAGTGGATCAGGCTGAGTTATGATTATGCTCACTTTGATTGGCAAGCTGGCTGTTGGAGCTTGCGGGGTGCCTCAATTGGCAGTTGTATTGATGTGCAATTGACTGGAGGGTTTGATGCGGGCCTAGTCTGGATTTGGGTCAGCATCAGGTGTAGAAGCCCAGTCGACCTATCTCTAGCATTGGCTGGTTTGCAGGCTAACTTGGACTTAATGTCGGCCTAGACCAGACTGAGCTAGACTACGAAACTTTGATCAGTCTATCTTCTTGCTTACGAAAAAAATATAGTAACAAACATAAATATTGGGATCTCCTCCCCTCCTCTATTAGCAGTAAAGCAGGGTGCTTATGCTCTTAGCGACGTCGTTTTCTTCAAAGAAGGCTCGAAGGTCGATTTCAAACAAAGCGCTTAAGGAAGCTTCATCGCAGTAGGTTCTAAAATATCATGGTGATTTGGTAATGTTGTATGATTCTTTTTTTGTAGTGGAAATACATAAGATGCAAGATCTTTCATGGAAACAAAGTGAATTCTTATTTCTCTAACTCCTTGTTAACAAAAGATGTGATGGAAAATACTCTTAATACTCTTGGTTGATCCTCTCTATTAAAAAACATGGAATGCTAGGGCATAAGTCCTAGGAATATTAGATTTGGCATACTAGAATGGTGGTCTTATGTAGTAGGGGCTTAGACATTATGTTGCTTGTTACACCACAAACACAATAATCAACACATGTCAATGAATGAAGGAATATTGCTAAAAGAAGGAGTTGTCATGATAAGAAGATCAAAGAGATATGCTAGTCATCATATGATGATGTGAAAGCTTCGTGGGTTGATTCATGAGAGTCATCACAAGATGATATTAGGACCTTCGTGGATTGACTCATAAGATCCATGGCAAGACGATATACGTGCCTTCATGGGTTGAATCACAAGGGCCATCACATGATGATATAAGGGCTTTCGTGGATTGGTTCATAAGAGCCATCACATAATGATATAAAAAGCCATTGTTGTTTGACTCATAAGAGCCATCGCATAATGATATAAGAGCCTTTGTGAGTTGACTCATAATAGCTATCGCATGATGATATAAGAGCCTTCGTGGGTTGGTTCACAATAGCTATAACATGATGACTATGAGAGCCATTGAAGAGCGATTTTTGAGAGCTATCGCATGATGAGTACTGAAGACTATCGAATGATGACTTATACAATCTGTCACATGATGTGAAAATAAGCTACTAAGGATGACAATTTAAAGGTATCATGTGTTAATGGAGCAAGTTATCAAAGAGTTATAATCTAAAGTCATCATACAGTGATGAACTAAGGTTTCGAATAGTGATATTTCTATGTTGTTGTGTGCCGATTAACCCGCATAATAACAGTATTCTATTGGTTACATGCCAAGGTGTGATCGGATCATCAATTCCATAACATCTCAATCAAGAAAATAAAATGTGCCATTTGGCACATCAAACATGTGCCACGTCAGTAAGTCATGACCGTCAATTTTTGGTAAGGTGCCACGTGTCAAGAATCTAATGGCTCAAGTCTTATATAAATAGATATGTATCCTTATCAAGAAAAGGGCTAAATTCTAGACTCACTTCTCCCTCATTTTTCATTTTTTTACGAGTGTAAAAGTAAGCTTTAGATTGGGGATTCAAGGCCATTAGGTCAAATTGAATTCAAGACTTTGTAATTAAGGACATGTAAATGGAATAATTTGCGTATTTGACTTCTTGGATTATTCCTTACACATATAACACTTAATTCTTGCTGTAAGGCTGTCAACCTTCTCACACATAAAGTTAAGTCTGTCTATCCCCTTTGGACTTTAATCATTGTAAATAGAACTTAACAAGGATCATCCATGCCCCATTTTAATGTTTGTCCTACCAAAAAATCGACCAACGTTTTAGTGAGGAATAAGAACTGAATTTGAGAAGTTCATATCTTCGAACATATGAATAAAAGAAAAGGATTACCCAATATAACTCAAATAAATGGAGTTTGAACCCCTTCCATATTAGAGAAGAACTAGTATTCACTTTAACCAACAAACTAAGATGAGAAAAGTTAAACCAAGGACGCAAAGACATCGCAAGGTTTGAAAAGAATCTGTTTTCTCAAGTCAGATAAAGCATTCAATTTCAAGCATGAGGGACGATCTTTGAGACTAAGTTGAATCATGATTTTGAAAAAAAAATTCAGAAATGGAAAAATCTTGCTAACTTGTCCTTTGAAAAATGAGACTCTAGATTAAGGAAATGAAAATTGGAAAAGGACCATGAAATGCAAAATCTTCAAAAAAAAACATAGGGCCCTACACAAGAGGACCATAGGGCAAGATTGTTACTCCTCTTCTCATTTCTCAAGGAAGAATATATCTTCCTGCTAGAGAAAGACTAAACTATTGTGTCATCAAGAAAAATTCAAGAAAAGAAGAAAGACGTGAAGGAAGAGAATATTGCTACTACCATAAAACAAATGGGCATCATACTAACAATTGTAGATCTTTATCGGAATTATCGAATACTATATGAGAAAAGGGAATTGCAAGAATTTATCGAGTCTGAATGTTCAAGGAGTTAAATAAGGGACGAACGAGGTTATATATAAGAAAAAGAAATCAATAATTGAAATCCTTTTTCAAATAAAGAAGGGTTCTAAAGGAATATCAACCAAGCCTTTGGTCCCACCTCTAGGCAAAGCACCCTTCCAAGGGAGATGAATGAAAAGCCTTTGGTCTTGCCGTAAGGCCTGGTCGGAGTACCCATCCAAAGAGTGATGGTCAATTAAGCCTTTGGTCCCACCGCCGGGCCTGGCCAAAACACCCATCCAAGGGAAATGGATGAAAATCCTTTGGTCCCGCTGCAAGGCCTGGTCAAAGCAACCATCCAAAGCTATCACCCAAGTTCAATCAAGCGGTTGATCTCGCCATCAGGGCTAACCAAAGCAACTATTAAACGAAGACAAACAAAGGGAGATAAAACCCGCTTCGAAAGCCTTATCAAAAAATATCAATGTAAAAAAGGCAAAGTCATTAAATTTTATCATTTAATATCGGCAAAGCATAACTATATTACAAGGAACAAGTAGATAGTTCATCAGAAGGTACTACAAAACAAGTGCACAAGTTTTCTTTATTACACGAATGTCATAAGATACAGCGATTACTTTTTACAATAAAAGTAGCATTTACAACAAAACATTCTAAAAGTTGTTGGCTATTGGGGATAAGTAAGAGGGTGATGTTGGTAAACCAGCTCTTTTCCTTTCCCTTCTACTTCAAAAGTGCAAGAGTGTGATTCACTAGTTGAACCGACTTCCTTGTACAAGATTGGAGGACCTTCAATTTCTTTAGAAGCATCAAAGCATCCATATTGGAAGAAGTGCTAATATCTTTGATAGTTGGAAAGAATTGCTTTCCTTAATTTGTTATTTCTTTTTGCGCTCTTTGATAGTTGGAAAGAACTGCTTTCCTCAATTTGTTATTTCTTTTTGCGCCTAAAAATATGAAATCAATTTTCAAGTCCAAAGCAACCATGAATTCAATCAAATAATCAACAAGAGAGTCTAGTTGAGAAGCCCTAGAGGAATAAAATTGCATTAATTCTAATTGATCTTTAAGCTCCTTCACCTTATTGATGAAGGTTTCTAGTGCAGCGGGAGAATCGATAATATGTTAAATGGCCACGAGAAGGTATTTCTTTAGGGTTTTCTCCTTGTGAGGAATAAAATTAAGGTGGTCAACGGAGTCAATTTGAACCAACAGAGCCTTTTCATGGGTTTTGTTAACACTCTTTAACTAAGAAACCTTATGAGATAGCTTGCTCTTATAATCTTCAGGTGCCTTAATCTTTAATGAAAGCTCGTTCTTTCGACACTCTAGAGCCTTGACTTTTAATCTAAGTTCTTTAAATGTTTCGATAAACTTTTTGTTCCAATAATTCTTTAGTTTTTGATTGCACTCCAACTTAAAGGATCTACTTAACCTTGCGAGTTCATTAGATTCACTTTCTAGAGTTTGGTCAGTCATGCCATGGCCACGCGCCAAACGATCCTCAAATGAAGAAGAGGAGCGTGAAGGTGAACTCTTGGTAGATTTTACTGGAATGGAAGTAGGAAATCCTTCCTTGCCCTTAGTCAATATGAGCTTGTACGACTGGCACGCATTCTTATACTTCATTACATCAACTTCCAAATCAAAAATGCACTAATTCAATTGGGCAATTTTTGCGTCATATTCCTACTATTGTTGGTAGCCAGAACATAAGTCAAACTTTTCAGCTAATCTCAAAATTTCATTGTCCTTGAAATAATTTTCACTCAAGATCCATAACCATCTCCTCAAAAGTCTTTAAGATAGATTTCACATAAATGCACTTCTCTTACCATTTGTAAGCTTCGACGTTATCAATGGATGACAAACCAAAAAGAGAACGAGTAGGACGATCTCCCAAGGGTCATTGCTAATTGTATTGAATACTTTCAAGACGTTGACTAAGGTTGGGATCATTAAGAGATAAGGACAATTCTTCATTCCAAATCAGAAAGTGAATAGTAACCAATTCTCAGTAAAAGGACAAGGAAAATAGAAGCAACAACGAACATTTTATTAATAAGAAATAATTAAAACTACTAAATTCATAATAAATAATAACCACAAAATTAAAATGTTGAAGAACATCTCGGATTTTTGAAAGGAAGGTAAAACAGAAATTGTTGTGCTAAAAGGTACTTCAATAGCAGAAGGAGTGCTAATCGGAGAAAATCCACGATAATCCCATTCTTTAAGGAGGGCTGAGTTCACCACACAATAGCTAGCATAATTAGTTTGAATCTCATGGAGGAATTAGTCTTTATAGGCCCCTAAGAAATTGAAATCTAGGTTTGGAAATTGAGTATACATGCGGTTGAGTTCAAGATGGAAACGATATTTCGATAGGCGAGATTTACAAATCAAAGGATAATTGTTTTTAAATTTTGTTATTAGTTTGACCAATTTACCTAGGTTATCTCTTGACATAGGAGACAAAGAATACACATGGGAAAATATAAGTGGAAATTAGGCACAAGGGCCTCTTTAGTAAGTGGAATTAGTTTCTAGGACACACAATTGAAATAATTACTTTCAAGGATAAAACGTAAAATAATTAGTTTCTAGGGCCTAAAAACCTATGAAATTATGTCCTTGAAAGTAATTGGACTTCTGACTTTGTCCTTGAAAGTAATTATTCTGCTAACTTTGGCCTTGAAAGTAATTTCTTTGAATGTGTGTCCTAGAAACTAATTGGACTGCAAAGTTTGTCCTTCTGGTGAAATGCCCCAAAATATAAAGGAATGCACCAAATGATGATCATATTAAAATATAAATTCGATAAACACCATTACAGTTTCAACTTAAAAAAACATTAAAAGATATACAATCACATCAAGATTCATAAAGAACAGACTCTTTGTAATAATCAGTAACAAATCTATCCCTATTAAACATAATCTTATCAAGAGGGAGAGAGTCAATAGTTAAAGGCATAATAGGGACTTTAGGTAAGTTTCAACACTCTCCTGAATGAGGGTATGATCCATGCAGGTCCGAGCACCACTTATGGAGATGTCTGATTATGCCCCCATAATCATCACCAAGAAAAGAGAAGTTAGTCATGGGAAATCAAGCACATACCAAATACAAACACTCCATCAACTTGGCACTATCCTCAATCAACATCCAAAAGAGGGTAGTCAGCTCTTCATGTTCTTTATTAAAGTTGGTTTGATGAAACTGCGATTTTCGAATTAGAGGGTAACTCTATTATTCTTAAAATCCTCAAGATACTTAAAATGTTTTAACAGCCTCATATATTTCTTGTTCAAATCATTTAAATCCTTATAAAACCGCTCCCATTCCCTATTAAGTGTTAAAATTTCCTCTCTTTTTATCTCGTATAATCTCTACATAATTCCTATTTTTATTTCTACACTGGCAGTTAAGTTATATTAAGGGCTATTAGCTATAAAACAAAATGTAATAAAATACGACGATTGAGAAAAGAAATTACCTGTGGGCGAGTCATTGCGATGCTGGGTCTGAAAGATCGAACTTGAGGAGCTTTAAAAAGAGAATGAGTTAGTCCACTTAACTCAAGAGGTGCTGATTCACCAGAGGGATCTATTAGAGGAGGAGTTTTGTTAGACTATTTTTTAGCATTGCCAGAAGGAAAATCGGATGCACGACTCGAACATCGAAGAGCTCCAGATCCACTTAGTTTGGATCATCATCTCCATCCTTTCTCGGTGGATCATTTAGAGTTGAGTCACCAGCACCATCACTGTCATTATTGTCATCCTCATTATCATCATCTGACTTATTAGTTCCTTCACTCTCCAACTCTTCTTCGTCGTCATCTGATGGGATGTCATCCGAGGATAGAAATTTAGCAGGATCGATAAGAGCCTCGTCCTCAAACTTAGAATAGTCCCCTAGGATGCGGTCTAGGATAATATTGAACTTCTTTTGCAATTTATCCTAGTATTGCGAAATGAAGGGAAGTCTATGTTTAAGCATCAATCAATGTTATCTCGATAGGCAATGAATAGGACAGCCTCGAAACCCTAGCCTTTCCATTGAGGGAGAACATCGCTCAAGAAGGAGGAAACTTTGGATTTGGCGATATGTAAAGACGACTACAGTGGAAAATTTGTTCTTGTCTAAATATTTTTCCAAAGCATGAACATGAGCCGAGGTCACTTTAAGTTGGGAAATTTCCTACCGAGCCTGAGCAAGTGTGTCTTCCAAAATTTTCACCTTATCCTCTAACTCTTGGGACCTCCTCTTTTCCAAATCAAGAAGGGACATAGCTATAGTCATTTTAACAGATAATGACACATTGTTGGATTGGAGGCTATGGAGTTGAGCCTCAAGTGTAGATATCTTCCTGATTTGACTTTTGTTAGACAACCAGTTTGAGTTGTAGTAAGAGATGAGAAAAGATTGAGGAACAAGACAATCAAGTTGGTGAAAGTTCAGTGGAGCAACAACGAAAAAGATGGTACTTGGGAGACAGAGGATGGGATTCGAGATACTTATCCTGATTTACTTTGAGGGTATGCCTATATTATATTTATATAGATATTTCCTAGTCAGGTAGACTAATATGGTTGTTAGGAGTTGTTATAGATGGTTACTATGTTTAGTAGTTAGTCCTTACTAAATTTAAAGGACGAAATTCTTTAAGGAGGGGAGCCTGTAACACCCCTAATTTTTTATATCATTATTCAGAAGATCTATTTAAATAAATTAAATAGAATAATGTAAATGTAAGTGATAAGAGGATTGAGACTTAAATTAATTAAATAAGGTCCATACCTAATGAACTAATTAATGGGCTTAAGAATGGGTTTTTGGTTAATTAAGTCACATAAGGGTATTATTGGAAATTTCCATCCATAACCTCCCCCTTATATATTTTTGTTCGCACTATTTTCTTCCCATTCACGTCAATTTAAAACGCAAACAAAATATAGAGGAACGGCAGACCATTAAGAGATCAAGATGAATTCAAATTAAAGCTATAAAATCAAGCTTAGAGGAAATCAATCTCAATCCAATCTCCTTATCTAGATCAAGGTGAATAATAATTCCATCTATATTCTAATTTAAATCATATATTTTCAGATTTAAGGTATAAATTCATTTTTATGATATATTGGATGATGGTATGCTTGATTCATGATTTATTTGATTTAAACGAGGTTTTATAAAAGAGATTTAACACAGTTTTAGATCAAAACCAAGATTAAATGATGTTTAAATGCGATGGAAAAACTTTATGTTATGCTAAACATGATTTTGGAGTTGGATTTCAATTTTTAGAATTTTCCAAGCTATGGAAAGATTATTATGAATTTTTAAAGTAAAATATGGTTACTTTGGAAAATATATTGAGAATTTGGATTCAAAATTTTGATATGTTAGATAACATGATTAAAGTGAATTTCTGGAATTTTTGGGGATTTTTCCAAAGTAATTTGCTATGCAAAATAAATTGTTTTAGAAGAGGGACATCTTTGCAAAAATTGGAAGGGCTTGTTTGATTAACTTAACCATGGTTTAGATCTAGATTAGCGGCAGTTATTTTTGAAAAAGAATTTATAAAAGTTAAGGCAACCAATCTGGTGTTGACACATCATAGGTTAGTTAGAGAAAAGTTTACTTAAAACAAGAATTAAACCTGATTTGCTCAGAAAAGTGGTTCCACCTACTTAGGAAAGCGCCTTTCGACATAGTAGCTTCCGCTTTCATCCTTGTCAAAACCAACAATGCAGAAACCAACACACAAGACATCACCATGATGTTATGTAGTGGATTGGTGATAGGCGGAAGGTAGGGCGTCGAAAGCATTGCTTCCGAAGGGGTCGAAACCTTGATTTGTTTTTAAAAGGGAAGCACCTACCTATGTTTTGGTTTAAGTATTCGACAGAGTCAAAGCATAAGGTTTCGAAAGAGGATTTAAAGGGTTTTGAAAGGGTTAGCAATAACTTAAGATTGCTTTCGACTGGGTTCCTTACTTATAAAAGAATGTTTTGAAAGAACGGGTTCCGACCTAATCGATACCTTGCTGCCATCCTAAAGCCTTTCGATGGTACTTTGTTTTATAAAGTTTACACCACTTCCTAAAGCTTTCGAAAGGGGTTGGGGGTTTCAAAGGTATGGTTTCGACACCAACCTTCCCATGTTTTATGCTTTCGAAAGGGATGGTGCCGACGCCATCAAGTTTTCCCTAATGTTTTTATATTGGTTTCGAAACAAATGCTTTCGACTATATTCACTTTGACCCAAGTAATGTTTTAAGTATAAACCCAATGCTTTCGAAAGGGCTACTTTCAATGTTTTCGGAAGGGTTACTTCTAATGGTGTCGAAAGAGGTTCTTTCAAGTGGTTGTGAAGCTAAAGTTTCTAAAGTCAAATGCTAATACTTTAATATATCCGAAAGGTTTCGAAAGGTAGAATTTAAAGTATTATAAGGAAGGAGCCTAATTCCTTTTAGAGCTTTCGAAGGAGGTGATCCTATGAAATCGAAAGCTAGGTTTCGAAGGTATCGAAAAGTTTTATGACCCAAACTCTATTGTTAAAGGAAAAACTCATGGCGATATTAAAAGTGTTTTTATAATGGTTTTAAGAAGAAGCTATCTTTGATAAAGTAATAGGTTAAGGGGATTAACCATGTTTCATTTTAAACCCACAGGAGTAGTATTGCTATATTATTATGTTGCTTCTTCTAAAATGACTATATTCACTTTATAATGGACCCATAATTGCATTTTGGGGAAAAATGGTAGGAGAACCAATTAGATTAACCAGTAATGAATATAAATTGAATAAACTCCTGAATGAGTAGAATTGCATCCAGGAGGTCAGAAAGACCAGAATATAGGATGCTAATATATAAAGGAAAGAAATTGGTAGGGGCCAATAGGTTTACAATAAGCCCATGAAAACTGTATAATATTGGCAGGGGCCAAGAGGTTCATAATTAGCCCATGAAAAATATGTATAAAAGAAGATGTTAGATAGACAGGTTCATAGTTAGCCCATGAAAACTATGTTTAAAGGAAGATGTCAAATAGACAGGTTCATATTAAACCTGATCTGGCAGGGCCATCAGGTTTGTAGTTAGCCCATAAAAACTATACCCGAATGAAATATTGACAGATGTCAATAGGTTCCTAGTCAACCCATGAAAAATAGGATAAGAGAAATATTGGAGTTACCAATAGGTTCATAGTGATCCCACGAAAACTATGTAATTAGGCAGAGAGTCCTTAAATGTTTAACCAGTTATTAGTCAGCCCATGAAAACAAATAGGTTAATAGTAATACTAGAAACTATAACTGAGACAGATAGTCTAAATTGAATGGGGATGGGTAATCCAGAATTAACTCAATTGTTTTACATATTATACTGTTTTAAATTGTTTGAGCCATTGTGGATGTAGGAGCGCAGTATATAGTTTTATAAAGGTTTTGAGATACTAGTGAGGGGAAACCCGTTTCGCTAAGCGGCGTGGTCTCACCAGATATCTAAATGATTTGAGATGGTATATTTTCATTCATACCAGGTTTTATGTCTGACTCAAAGTTTATGTTTTCCCCTTAAACTCTCGAGTACTCAATTGATATTGGGTAGTTTGAGAGTTGTAGTTTGAGAGTTGAGGTTCTCAGGAAACCTTTTAAGACGAATAAGCTTCCGGAGACGTGTAGAAGGCATGATAGCTATTTAGAGATCTCTTTTCTTTTGATTCCGCTGTGTTGATTGTAATGGCAAAGTTGTTATATTGCTTGTATATACTCTGATCACCCCATGGGTCATCTTCGTATGTCACTCTGGGCGTATGTTTTAATAAATATATTTTTCTGAACGAGGTTTGCAAATATTGGGATTATGTGATGAATTTGAAATATTTTAACATGGAATGTGCTTCTGTTTGAAGTTTAATTTTTTTTTCCATATTCATGTGATTCAGTGTATCAATGAATCTAACACCGCCGTATTTGGTCGCCAAGGATTAATAACTATGGATGACTGCAGCATCCTTAACCGTTAGTTTTGGGCCTCCAAATTGGGGCATGTTATAAGTTGGTATTAGAGCGTACGTTTATGACTTTAAAAGAAAGTTAAACCTAAAAGCTTTTTCAAACATAATTTAATGAATTTGAAAATATGATCGGGGTTTGGGTTAACGCTATGGTAACATACTTGTATTTGATTTATATAAGTATAAGTATGTGTTCCCCTCTCTCTTAGACCGTTTTTCTGTATATTACTAAGGCTCGTATGCAGATTTACGAGATAGAAGATATTGAAGTAGGAACGGAAGAGGAAATATAGGTGGAGGAGGCACCATAACAAATGGAAATGCTCGACCAAATACCAGAAGGAACCAAGGTCGACAGGCTAATGCTAATCCAAATGCTGAAGCCAATGTAGGTGTTGGAAATCCATCAGTAGATGCGGGGATGGTGTATTAGTTGATAGTCGATCTTTTGCAAGCTGGAGCTGCCGGTAATGTTGGAGGAGCTAATCCTGTGGCTCCAATTGAGAATAACTATGCTAAGCTAAGTAGAGACTACACCGGTTTGGGTGGAAAGCCGTTTGTTGGAACAGAGGATGCTATTGAAGTTGAGAATTGGCTATAGAGTTATGAAAAGATCGGTACTGATCTAGGCTTTGATGATGGGCAAAAGAGAAAACTAGCCTCTAGGCAGTTGCAAGGCGTAGCACTTCATTGGTGGAATAGTGTGACCGTTGGGGTACCGGAGGAAGAGCTGACATGGGCTGATTTCAGGAGAAGGTTTGAGCAGAGGTTTCTGTCTGAAGTTGCTAAGTCTGCATTAATGAGAAAGTCGATGGATCTGGTTCAGGGAGTGATGTCAATGGTCGAGTACGCTGCTAAGTTTGATAAGCTGTCTCGATATGGATATGCTTTGTTTGACACTGACGTCAGAAGGAATGAAAGGTTCATTCGAGGATTCAGACCTGAGCTTGCTAGGATGACCATGACCCATATCCAAGATCCTTCTAATGTGGTGGTGGAGATGGCTATTCGCCATGAAGAGACGCTTGCTATTTCAGCTAGAGAGAAGCCCGTTGAATCCCAGGGTCCTTAGGGAAAGAAGAGAAAATTCTTTAAGAAGAAGGGAGCCCAGAAAGGGGATGCAACCAAGAAGACAAATGATGATTTAGTGTGTTACAGATGTTATAAGAAGGGTCACTATGCAAATGAGTGTCGGTCAGGCAAGGGGAAGAAAGCAGCAGACAAGAAGAACGTGAAATGCTTTAATTGTGATCAAGTGGGGCATTACAAGAACCAGTGTCCAGAGCCAGCCAGGGTAGACAAGGGGAAGTTTTTGCTATTAGAACATCAGCTAAGCCTACTACAGTTGATAAAGGAAAGATTGTAATGGAAGGTACATTTTTGATTCAGATTATACCAGTTAGGATACTTTTTGATATCAGTGCATCACATTCATTTATATTCCAGTGTTTGGTTGGTAGGTTATGTTTAGAACCCACATACCTTGTTACTTCCTTAAGGGTTGCGAATCCAATAGGAGGGTATGCAACTTTGGGGATAAGATGTGACCAGTTAGAACTTGATTTGTTGGGTCATAAGTTTGCATGTAGTTTTTATGTTTACGATTTCATAGATTTCAGAATCATTTTGGGTATGGATTGGTTGAGAAGGTATGAGGCCAGGATATTCTTCCAGGATGGAAAGATATCTATGAGACACCCTGATATTCATAACCAAATTATATTCTCAGTAGAGAATTCTGACCGGAGCAGCTGTGCTTTGTTAAGTGCAATGGAAGCGGGAGAAGAGCTAAGTCAAGTTCGAATTGCAAGAGAGTATGCAGATGTCTTTGAGCCGGTCACATGACTACCACCGAAACGAGCTATTGAGTTTCAAATTGATCTTGTGCCAGGAGCTGAAATTGTGAGTAGACCACCCAGCAGAATGACACCGACAGAGATGAAGGAATTGAAGGTGCAGCTAGTGGATCTAGAAGGAAGAAATTTTATTAGACCAAGAAATTTGCCTTAGGGAGCTGCCGCGGTATTTGTGAAGAAACCAGATGGGTCATTGAGGCTATGTATCAACTATCGTAAGTTGAACGAAAGGAAAATAAAGAATAAGTATCCTTTGCCAAGAATTGATGATCTATTTGATCAGTTGAGTGGAGCCAGAGTGTTTTCCCAATTGGATGTGGCGACGGGGTTCCATCAGTTGAGAGCGACGGAGGACAGTATTCCTTTGACTGCATTTCAGACTAGATATGGTTCGTATGAGTGGTTAGATTGATGAATGCACCTGCTTTCTTTGTGGATTTGATGAATCGAGTCTTCTGGGAGTATTTGGATAGATTTGTGTTAGTGTTTATAGATGACATTTTGGTATACTCTAAAGATGAGATAGAGCATGAAGATCATCTTAGAGTGGTGCTAGAGACACTGAGGCAGAATAAGCTAAAGGCAAAGTTTTCGAAGTGTCATTTTTGGAAGAAAGAGGTTAAGTTTCTTGGTCACGTGGTTTTCAAGAAAGGATTGTCAGTCGATCCAGATAAGATCGAAGCTATGAACAACTGGAAGAGACCAGAGACGGTGACTGAGATCAGGCGTTTTCTAGGACTTGTTGGCTACTATTGGTGATTCATCAAGGACTTCTCGTTGATAGCAGTGCCTTTGACTAAGATTACCAGGAAGGAAGTGAAGTTTGTTTGGTCCGACAAATGTGAGGAAGCATTCCTTAGGTTAAAGCATTTGTTGACTAATGCTCAAGTGTTAGTGGTTCCAGATGGTAACCCAAGGGTTGGTGTTATACACAGATGCGTGTGAGACTGGATTGGGAGTAATGTTGATGCAGAAGGGCAAAGTCATTGTTTACGCATCTAGGCATCTTAGACCACATGAAGTAAGATATCCTGCTCATGACTTGGAGTTGGCCGCAGTGATTTTTGCCTAAAGGATTTTGAGGCATTATCTCTTAGGGGAGAGATTTGAGTTGTATACCGATCATAAGTCCTTAAGATATCTATTCCCTCATAAAGAGTTGAATATGCGACACCAGAGGTGGCTGAAGTTTTTGGCTGCTTATGATTTTGGTATAAAGTATATCCCAAGGAAAGGTAATAAAGTATCAGATGCTCTCAGCAGAAGTCGTCAGAATATGGTGTTGGCTATGTTGGAGGAATGGAAAGATCTAGAAGCTTTGGCCAGTTGTGGTGTGCAGTTAAGATCGACTGTTAGTTCTAGTCAGAGTACTGTCATGATGTCCTGTTTAGAAGTTCGCCCAGTGTTGATCGAGTGAATTGCTTCTAAGCAGAAGAAGGATCCATTATTAGCTGAGAGGATCAGAAGGCTTGAGGTTGGAACTGAGGTCGATGATTTGAAAGATTTTTGTCTTGACCAGAGAGGATGGTTGAGAAAGAAGGGACGATTATGTGTTCCAGATGTAGAGAACTTGAGAAGAGAGGTTCTTGAGGAGTGCCAACAATCCAAGTTTACGATTCATCATGGAGGGACCAAGATGTATCAAGATATGAAGAGGAGCTTCTATTGGGAAGGCATGAAGAGAGATGTTGGCTTATGGGTTAGGCAGTGTGTAAACTGTCAACAAGTGAAAGCCGGACATCAAAAGTCGAGTGGTTACTTCAGCCTTTAGATGTTCCAGTTTGGAAATGGGATTCGATATCCATGGATTTTATAGATGGGTTGCCAAGGTAAAGAAGAGGAAATGAAAGCATATGGGTTATTGTGGATAGGTTGACCAAGAGTGCCCATTTCATTCCGGTAAAGTCGACCAGGACGACACTAGTTTTGGCGAAGTTGTTCATGAAGAACATAGTTAGACTTCATAGAGTTCCTAGTAGCATAGTCAGTGAAAGAGATGCTTTATTTACTAGTGAATTATGGAAGAGTCTACAGGATGTGTTAGGCACTAAGCTCAAGATGAGCACCACATATCACCCACAGACGGACGGGCAGACAGAGAGAGTCAATATGGTGCTCGAGGATTTGTTGAGAGCATGTGTGTTGAATTTTGGGGGATCTTGGGAGGATCACCTACATTTGATTGAGTTTTCCTATAATAATAGTTATCATACTAGTATAGGAATGGCGCCTTTTGAAGCTTTGTATGGAAGGCCATGCAAATCCCCTACATGTTGGTTGGAGACCGAAGACAGATTGGTGTTAGGTCCAAATTTGGTAAGGAAGGCATTAGAGAAGATTGAGTTAATGCGAGAATGGATGAAGGAAGCTCAATCCAGACATAAGAGTTACGCAAATAAGAGGTGTAAAGACCTAGAGTTCTCAGTGGGAGACATGGTTTTCATTAAGGTATCACCTATAAAGGGTGTGGTACGGTTTGGAAAGTCGGGAAGTAGGCCCTGAGATATGTTGGCCTATTCCAGATTTTAGAAAAGATTGGAAAGCTAGCATATAGAGTTGAGTAGCCGAGCAATATGGCAGGAGTCCATAGTGTATTTCATGTGTCTCATCTTTGCAAATATGTGCATGATCCAGAGGCTACCATTCCTCAAACAAAGTTCAAGGACTTGGTAGTAGAGCCTGATTTGACTTTTGTTAGACAACCAGTTTGGATTGTAGCGAGAGATGAGAAAAGATTGAGGAACAAGACAGTCAAGTTGGTGAAAGTTCAGTGGAGCAACAATGAGAAAGACTGTACTTAGGAGACAGAGGACAGGATTCGAGATACTTATCCTGATCTGCATTGAGGGTATGTCTATATTAGATTTATATAGATATTTCCTAGTTAGGTAGACTAGTATGGTTGTTAGGAGTCGTTACAGCTGATTACTATATTTAGTATTTAGTCCTTGCTGAATTTCGAGGACGAAATTCTTGAAGGAGGGGAGCCTGTAACACCCCTAATTTTTTATATCATTATTCAGGAGATTTAATTAGATAAATTAAATAGAATAATTTAAATGTAAGTGATAAGGGGATTGAGACTTGAATTAATTAAATAAGGGTCGCGCCTAATGAACTAATTAATGGGCCTAAGAATGATTTTTTGGTTAATTAAGTCACATAAGGGTATTATTGGAAATTGTCGTCCATAACCTCCCCCTTATATGTTTTCATTCCCACTATTTTTTCCCATTCACGTCATTTTAAAACGCAAACAAAATATAGAGGAACGGTCGGCCATTTAGAAATCAAGAGAAATTCAAATTAAAGCTAGAAAATCAAGCTTATGGGAAATCTATCTCAATCAAATCTCCTTATCTAGATCAAGGTGAATAATAATTCCATCTTTTTTTTATTTAAATCATATATTTTCGGATTTAAGAGATAAATTCGTTTTTATGATATATTGGATGATGCTATGCTTGATTCATGATTTATTTGATTTAATCGAGGTTGTTTAAAAGAGATTTAGTATGGTTTTAGATCAAAACTAAGATTAAATGATGTCTAAATACCATGGAAAAACTTTATGTTATGAGAAACATGTTTGGAGTTGGGTTTCAAGTTTTAGAATTTTCCAAGCCATGGAAAGATTATTATGAATTTTTAAAGAAAAATATGGTTACTTGGGTTTATAATTTATTTTGGGAAATATACTGAGAATTTGGGTCTGAAATTATGATATGTTAGATAACGTGATTAAAGTGAATTTCTGGAATTTTTGGGGATTTTTCCAAAGTAATTTGCTATGCAAAATAAATTATTTTAAAAGAGGAACTTCTTTGCAAAAATTGGAAGGGCTTGTTTGATTAACTTAACCATGGTTTAGATCTGGATTAGCGACAGTTATTTTTGAAAAAGAATTTGAAAAAGTTAAGGCAACCAATCTGGCGTTGACACATGACAAGTTAGTTAGAGAAAAGTTTACTTAAACAAGAATTAAACCCGATTTGCTCAGAAAAGTGGTTCCGCCTACTTAGGAAAGCACCTTTCGACGCAGTAGCTTCCGCCTTCATCCTTTTCGAAACCAACTATGCAGAAACCAATACACAAGGTATCACCATGATGATACGTAGTGGATTGGTGATAGGCGGAAGGTAGGGCGTCGAAAGCATAGCTTCCGAACGGGTCGAAACCTTGGTTTGTTTTTAAAAGGGAAGAGCCTGCCTATGTTTTGGTTTAAGTCTTTGACAGAGTCAAAGTATAAGGTTTCGAAAGAGATTTTAAAGGGTTTCGAAAGGGTTGCCAATAAATTAATATTGCTTTCGACTAGGTTCCTTAGATATAAAGAATGTTTTGAAAAAAGGGGTTTCGACCTAGCCGATACCCTGCTACCGTCCTAAAGCCTTTCGATGGTGTAGAGGATATCAATGCTGTTAGAAGGTACTTTGATTTGTAAAGTTTACTCCACTTCCTAAAGCTTTCGAAAGGGGATTGGGGGTTTCGAAGGTGATGGTTTCGAAAGGGGTTTCGACACCAACCTTCCAATGTTTTACCTAGATGTTTTATGCTTTCGAAAGGGATGGTGCCACCGCCATCAATTTTTCCCTAATGTTTTTATATTAGTTTCAAAACTGATGCTTTCGACTGTATTCACTTGGACCCAAGTAATGTTTTAAGTATAAACCCAATGCTTTCAAAAGGGATACTTTTAATGTTTTCGGAAGGGTTACTTCCAATGGTGTCGAAAGGGGTTCTTTCAACTGGTTTTGAAGCTAAAGTTTCTAAAGTCAAATGCTAATACTTTAATATATTCGAAAGGTTTCGAAAGGTAGAATTTAAAGTACTATAAGGCGGGATCATAATGTCTTTAGGAGCTTTTGAAGGAGGTCATCTTATGAAGTCGAAAGCTAGGTTTCGAAGTTATCGAAAGGTTTTATGACCCAAACTTTATTTTTAAAGGAAAAACTCATGGAAATATTTTAAGGAGTTTTTATAAAAGTTTTAAGAAGAAGCTATCTTTGATAAAGAAATAAGTTAAAGGGATTAACCATGTTTTATTTTAAACCCACAGGAGTGGTGTTGCTATATTGTTATGTTGCTTCTTCTAAAATGACTATATTCACTTTATAATGGACCTATAATTGCATTGGGGAAAAAAAGGATAGGAGAACCAGTTAGGTTAACCCAGTAGTCAATATAAATTGAATAAACTCCTGAATGAGTAGAATTGCATCTAGGCGGTCAGAAATACTAGAATATAGGATGCTAAAATATAAAGGAAAGAAATTGGTAGGAGCCAATATGTTTACAGTAAGACTATGCAAACTGTATAATATTGGCAGGGGTCAATAGGTTCATAGTTTGCCCATGAAAACTATGTATAAAAGAAGATGTCAGATAGACAGATTCATAGTTAGCCCATGAAAACTATGTGTAAAGGAAAATGTCAGATAGATAGGTTCATATTAAGCCCATGAAAACTATGATTGGATACTGGCAGGGCCAATAGGTTTGTAGTTAGCCCATGAAAACTATATCCGGATGAAATATTGATAGATGTTAATAGGTTCCTAGTCAACCCATGAAAACTAGGATAAAGGCAATATTGGAGTTACCAATGTTCATACTGATCCCATAAAATCTATGTAATTGGACAAGGAGTCCTTACATGTTTAACCGGTTATTGGTCAGCCCATGAAAAATAATAGGTTAATAAGAATCCTAGAAACTATAACTAAGACAGATAGTTTAAATTTAATGGGGATGGATAATCCAGAATTAACTCAATTGTTTTGCATATCATCATATTATACCGTTTTAAATTATTGTAACCATTGTGGATGCAGGAGCATAGTATATGGTTTTATAAAGGTTTTGAGATACTAGTGAGGGGAAACCCATTCCGCTAAGCGGTTGGTCTCACTAGATATCTAAATGATTTGAGATGGTAGATTATCATTCATACCAGGCTTTATGTCTGACTCGAAGTTTATGTTTTCCCCTTGAACTCTCGAGTACTCAATTGATATTGAGTGGTTTGAGAGTTGAGGTTCTCAGGTGCCTCGAATAAGCTTCCGAAGACATGTAAGAGGCATGATAGCTTTTAGAGATCTCTTTTCTTTTGATTCCGCTGTGTTGATTGTAATGGAAAATTTTTTGTATCGCCTGTATATACTCTGATCATCCCATGGGTCATCTTCATATGTCGCTCTGGGCGTATGTTGTAATAAATATTTTTTTTTGAACGAGGTTTGCAAATATTGGGATTAGGTAATGAATTGGAAATATTCTGACATGGAATGTGATTCTGTTTGAAGTTTAAATTTTTTTCCATATTAATGTGTTTCTGTGTATCAATGAATCTAACATCGCCGTATTTTGTCGCCGAGGATTAATAACTATGGATGACTGCAGCATCCTTAGCCATTAGTTTTGGCCCTCCAAGTAAGGGATGTTCCACACTTGCCCTCCAAAGTATGCCTTATATAAGGCATGCTTTGCTCAATAACAAGTTTTAGCAGTATTTAATCTTCGGTAGTTGAGCCCTTTGGCCATCCATCGATCCCGATCTTGGTGAATCGTCTGGGTCCTTTGGATTTTCTTGCAAATCCATGGTCATTCCAGACGGCCATAGCTAAGGACTCTGGTTCTCTTTTGAGTGTTAAGTCATAAATCATAATCGACCTGTTTTTATTCAAAGTTATCATATTATATATCAAAATCATCCTATGTTCTTCTGGGATTTATCTAGTTTACTTCGATTACAGGGTATTCAAATCCTTAGGTCATGTCAGTGTCGATCTTTATGGATCGTTTAAAATTCAATCTAGGATTCGATCTCTCCAGATAGTTTAAAATCTAATCTAGGATTCGATCTCTTTGGATCGTTTGATCATCCAATCTAAGGTTCAATCTCTCCAGATCATTTAAAATCCAATCTAGGATTCGAACTCTTCGGACCATTTAATAATCCAATCTAGGGTTCGATCACTCCGGATCATTTTTGAGTCCAATCCGCTTGCTCTCCGCAAGGGGACTCAACCTCCAAGCAAGTCCCTCCACTTACTCTCTAGTAAGGGGACTCATTTTCCAGTACTAGTCCATCCACTCACTCTTCGACGAGGGAATAACACCTTATGGTCGTCACTCCATCTCTTCGGACCGGACTACTACGATCAATATTAGATATCATATTCAAGTGGTTTTCAAAAATAAAATATTCAAATCAGAGTAATCAAGCAAAACATCCTAAGCACTCATCTCATACATCAAACACAGAGCATGCCTAGAGACCAATTGAGGTCTCATATGAGTGTAAGAGATCTAGGGTTGTTATTGTCTTATCTATTCCAAACTGAAAGTAAAGCATGGGAAACAAATATGTCTTCCATCCCGACCATGGGATCTCCAAACCCGAACCAGATCGACAGTTGTATGTTGATGTATTTGTTGCATACGGTGGCTACTCCGACTACACTACTACAGTTTGGTTTCTTATGTATTATTGTAGCTGGTTACCCCAAACGATCTCTTCAATTAAATCACAAAGGTGTCTATACTCATTCGTTTCATGTCCATCTAGCTCATGGAATAGACAAAACTTTTCAGACCTTCTCTCCCGACCCGTGGATTCCTTCCTAATTGGACTCCGATTAGGGATCTACCCCTGGTATCTAGGTATATCCTCTTCGGGGTTTCTGTTAGATCAATGTAGGAAAAGAACTTCAATTCCCTCCTTTGCCATTTCGGTCCTCCGAAGTCGTTATTAGCTTTCCGCTTCCCTTTGCCTTTTCCATATGTTGCTTCAGACGCTCCTTCATCATCCACAACATTAACATCAGCACTATCAGTCTTAGCATCCTCTTGACATAGATATCTATCGGCTTCATGATAAACTCCATGAGATCCATCAGTGGATCCCTTTCCAATGCAACTTTAAAGTCGGTCTTGCTTGCGACTCCAGACATTACCACCATCAGGACTATCGATGGATCTGGCTTGTCGACTATAGTAGCTGCTGTGTTAAATCTCATTAGATAACTTCTCAAGGTCTCTCCCGCCATTTACTTCATTCTTGAAAGTGTCATCACATTCTTTGATTAAGAGATATGAACTCTAAATTGTTTTAAGAATCTATCTACCAATCTGGCACACGTGTTTATTCTAACTGCCTGAACCATATGGCAGCCAGCTCTATCAATTATACCACAAAGCAACGCCCCATTACCTCTTCAGATGCACCTAACACCTCCATATGTCAGATGTATCTCATCAAATGAACGATTGGATGTGTCCTTCTATTATATAATTCCAATGTCGGTAGCTTAAAATTGAGAGGATTCCTTGCGTACTGGATGTTAAGAGTGAATGAATTTCTTTCACATCCTTCAATCTTTGGTTTGGAGGTCCACCTCTCACTATCCTTTTGATCATCTCAGCAATCCGATCATTGTCATCTAATGGTATTCTTTGCTCCATAGTTATGTTTTGTACCTCACTCCTATGGAGAAACTCTAGTACATATTCCTCTGTTGAACGTTAGCATTCTGATCCGCACCTCCAGCTTCATTCTGCCCCCTCATTCCAATGGCGAAGCTCTGGCACGTACTGCCTATTCCTATAGGGAAGCTCTGGCACATACTCCTTTGGTTGCTCTGCACTCACGTCCTGATTTGCGTTTTTGGCTGTAGAATCGTTCATTCTCGACATTCCAGCTCGCCCCAAGTTTAAATCGAAACTGCCCCCAGGTAGGTTCCTCTTGGTACTAATATAATTTCGATCGGTACCGACTGGTTCTGGTCATTAGAGCATTGTCCCAACTTGCTCGGCTCTAATTCCAGATATTCTTGCATTGGTTCCAATCCTTTGATTTTCAACTGCTCTGACTATTCCTTACTGTAACATCCTTTGGAAAAATCCCTCCAGCATTTCCTGTTGTCAAGCCATTATTCCATCTTGTATCTCCTTCATCATTCTCTCCGTCTCCTCTCCGTTCACATATAAGGATTGATTAGAATTTGTGGATACCTCCCGGTTGCCCCCATGCTCTGATTGACTCCCTCCAATCACAGATCTTGTGTTAGGCGTCTTCATCTTCTCCAAACTTCAGATCCAAGCTTTAGATTATCAAATCTAGCTCTTTCATAGTGAAAGCACCAAAATGTTTACACCAAAAATGGCATAAACACCCAAGAAGCAATTGAAAGCACCAAAAATGTATAGATCTAATGAAATAGACGTAAAAGTCGTATAAAAGATACAATTTTTATAGTGATTCGGCAAATACTCCGACCTACGTCCACTTTAATCTTTGTTGTTGATTGGTTCTCTCTGGAATAAAATGATTATAACTCAAATCCGACTATAATGTAGTAGATCTCAGATTTGGGAGTGTTTAGAGAATTTGGGAAAGAAGAAGATAGAAGAGAAATATAGTTCCAAAAGTTTAAAAAGAAGTACCCTCCAAGTTGTCGGTAGCTTGCTATTTACAAGGAAATCGTCTAGCAAAACAAGAGGCCCATGAAACATCAAGTCCAGATCCAAGCCCAACCATTTAGAAGTGATATTCGAGGCCCATACTCCAATAAAAACCTCTTAGTACCAAAAGGTTTTTGTAAGTGGGAATTCCCTATTCTTCCTCTATTTTGCTTCCTTTCTTTGGTCCGTTGTATTCCATACGCTTTTCCTCAAAGGTGGAGTCGTTTTTGATAGCCGATGGTGTTGCTTTGTTCATTTCTACTTTCTTTTAGAGAATCTTTAGACTTGTTCATCTACTCTCTAAGAAAATCACTCCATAGAAATCACTTGAGCCATAGCTTCATGTAAAAGTAGTTTTGGAAGTCCAAAGTGGAGTAAAAAGCTCTCGGTACTGAGTGGTTCCTCTCAGTACCGAGTGGTCCACTTGCTCCTTTACCTTCGTAACTTATTGAGTATGATCTTCTTACCCTTCCGAACACATTCTCAAGTCTGCGAATCGTTTTGTCCTCGTCTTGACATACTAATTCCAGTGGAAATCTGTTTAGTCAAAAAGCCAGTTAACAATATGTGTATAGAAGATGGAAGGCGATCTAAAATTTTCTTTAATTAATATTTTGTTCAAACATCATTACATTACTTTTAAATTTAATTTTGTAAACTTAAATATGTGCACGCAAACACATATTCACATACCTACATATAATGTATACAAATAAAATTAATACTTTGAAACAAAACAACAAAAACTTATACTTAACTAATTTGCAATTCAAAACGATACTTTCAAAAGAAATTGCCATAAGTCCAAACATTAAATTAGGAAACAAATTAAGGGAAATTTACAGGTTTCCCTTGTTTTTATTTTTTTTCCTTTTAGGAATAACATATGAAATTTGAATTCAATTAATTTACATGTAAAAAATACTCAAAATATTTCAAAAGATTTATTAAACATCCTTCAATCCATAACTTTGCAATATGTAGTATGATCCATTAATATAATGATTCTAAATCTTTATTCGAATAATGTTTTTCGGATTAAAAGGATTAGATGAATTAGGCATATATCAATTCGTGACAATCGGATCAAGATCTAAATTACACGCATACATAATGATCAAACAAAAGAGACCAAAGGAGAACCTATGATTGATATTAATAGTATCACGTGGATACTAGATAGAAGGGAAATCAAATTCAACATGATGACAAAATAAATGATTCAAAAGTAGACCTTTGATAATCATACATAACCCCAAAAAGCATACATGGAGAAGAAATATAAGATGTGGAGAATTACATAAATGTGAACACGTTAATTTATATATAAATAAAAAAAATTACCTTTCAGATGAAGCCTGGAGACTACACCATGAATGAAGAAGAATTCCAAGATTCTACAAATCGATCTCCAGATCTACAATTTTCTACAGAGAACCACTCGTTTCTCTTTTGTTTTAATTAAATTTGGTTTTGAAATTTTTAGAACCGTGTCCCAAAGAAAATTTTAATCTTGAGAAGAAAAGATAGAAATGAGAGAGTCATAAAAATGATGGAGAGAAAATTTTATTAAAGGAGGAAATAAACCTAGCAATTCAATATATGTTGACTCCTCTCCCTTTAATAAGATTTTCTTTTCCTTTCAAAAAAAACACCTCATATTCCTCAAAGTAAGGCCGGCCATTACATGAGCTATTTAGGCAAAAATTCCAAAAAGCAACTAGTATTATTCCCATTTAAATTTTCTATCGATATCGTATACTGATACACACGTTTATAACTATTATATACGCACTTTATTGAAAATCAAACAAACCAAATAAGAAATTTTTAACAATTAATATTTCAAAAATATTAATTAATTTAATTTTTTTAATCTCTTTTTTGTATTTATTCTGCTTAGATCAAATTTAAATATTCCATCGATATCGTATATCGATACGCACGTTTATAACTATTATTTATGCACTTTACTAAATACTAATTGCATTTAAATAAATAAAATAAAATTTAATAACTAATATTCATAAATATTAATTAATTTTCAACTATTAGGAATTAATTAAATTGTGCGGTTCATTTAGAATCTTTATCATTCCGGTTATGTGACTCACATGTGTAAATGCACTCAGCCATTAATATTGAGAAATCCAAATATTAAAGTTTACATGCCACTTTAGCTAGTGGTGTGACATTTTAGCTGAATTTATCGCTTATACATTTTTTGGTAAAATCTAATTTTATTTAATATAAGCGTTACCCACTAGTGATAATTATTTACACTAGTTCTTTTCGTCAAAACCATATCACTTTGGACTTATGAAATTTGGTAATGGTCAAAATTCCAATATCGTTTATATTCAACTTTATGGTCCAAACACAAAGTCCTTGATTCAATAATAACAATTATTATTAACCAACTGGCTAGAGATTTTGACTTTGAGTTGACTTCGGTTGACCGTGATACCAACCCCATATAACTAAGGAGGTGAATCCTCTCTTGAATAGTGTTTCACACCAATACCTCTACTCGACCTAACTACAATCGTTCAATGGATGCCACGCCATGATTTAACTATAATTCAAGTGGAGCTTGCATATTGGAGATCAATAATATTCTCAAGATAAGAAAACTATGTAAATTAGTCACTTTGATATTTTCTATTTGATCTTAGTTAGACTAACCAATAGAGAACTACCGAGTGAGTTATTCCATGGTTATGTAATAACTATCAGTATGTAAACCCTTGGTACCCCCAGCAGCCATGAGTAATACACTGTCCAATATTTGGAAGGTGTTATGTACTCTAGTCTCAACTGATGCATCGATGTCCAGTCTCGATACATCTTGTCTAGGAATATTTAAAATAATGTGCTTATCATATTGTGATATAATACTTAAGATTACAACTATTTGTAACTGCTACCACAAACACATCATTTATGGACTTTCTGACATATATACTTAAATGAACTAATTAATTACTATACTATTTTATAATAAGTATATAACAGAAAGGAAACACCTTTTATTTCGAACAAAATTGGGTATCGATTTAGATTTATATAATAAACTATATAATTTCCCCTAGGGCATACCCCTAACTCTATCGCATTTTTATACTAACGTACAAAACAATATGGTAAATAGGAAAGAGGCTTAATGTTTCACCACAAATACAATAGCCGTCATAGGTCAACAAAAGAAAGAACATTGCCAAAAGAAGGAGTTGTCATGAAAAAAATCAAAGAGAAATGCTAGTCATTGCATGATGATGTGAAGCCTTCGTGGGTTGATTCACAAGAGCCATCACATGATAATATAGTGGCCTTTGTGGATTGACTTACAAGAGAATTACATGATGATATAAGGGCCTTCATGGGTTGGCTCACATGAGCCATCGCATGATGATATAAGGGTGTTTATGGGTTAACTCACAAGAACAATCACATAATGATATAAAAGCCTTTGTGGGTTGTGTAACGACCCGGAATTTGGTCGTTAGTTTTTGAACATTTGATTTAATTTAAATGTTGAATTTGGATTATTAATGGGTTGTGGATACAGAGGATTAGGTTGGATTAGCGGAATAGTTTATAATTTCAAATATAACTATTTAATTGGATGTGGATAAATAGTAATTTAATATTTAAAATTGGGATAATATGTGAATCTGAAATGAATGTATATGAAAATGATTTCTAAATTTTATTTAAAATTCTATTTAGATTATAATTTTGATGTTGGACTTTTGAATGGAATCAAAGTCGATTAGTTTAAAATTGGGAATTTATATATTAATTTAATAGTGAAATTTAATATATAGAAATAGTGTAAATAATCGAATTTTGATTTAATATAAATCGGAATGATTTCTATTTTAAATATAAACTCTATTTGATTTATAATGAAGTTAGTAAGTTTTAAAAATCAAAAATTTAAATGGTTTCGATGATTTTTGTAGTCGCTCGTTTAATCGACACGTTAAAATAGCCTTCCAGGGCACAGTCTTGGAATTCAACGAAACTAGTTCCATTGGATCCGTAATAGTTTGTTATTATCGGATTCCAAATTTTGTAGCGTTTGGAGTTACCGTTGGGTCGTACGGGGGAGAAACGCGTTGAAAATAAATATCGAAAATTAAATATTTTAATTCGATTCAAAAGGCTATCTTCCACCTACGATCGAAATGAACTCCGAAACACGTTTCATTGTGTTTGGAATAGGGGTAAAACATTATAAACGCCATGCGACACATTTCGTTTGGAGTTAGTTTGAAAAATCATGTAAATTGGGAATAATAATAAAATAATATATATATATATAATCGTATATATATTGTGAATAGTAACTAAACCCTAACCATTTTTCACGAGCCACCGTTCTATGCAATTAATGGTCGAAATTCGTCACACTTTTCTTCTCGATTCCTCACAATCTATTCAATATCGTCGAAAACTTCCTAAAGGAAAGTCGTAGAGCTCGTCGAGCTTTACGAAGTGGACGGTCATGATCGAGTGAAGTGGATCGACGGGGTGGCAGTTTGGGTTCAAGCATATCACGTTCGACCGGGTTTTGGGAAGCACTGGGGCGGCCGAGCTTGGCCAGGCGCCAGGCGTAAGTGGAGCTCGCTTGGGCGCACGTTTTGGTGGCCTCCGATCATGGTTTAGTGAAGCGTGGAGGAAGCGGCTGTTGATTTTCATAATCGGCGATGGGTTTCTTCGGTTCTGTACATACGAGAGGGAAGAAAGGCAATGGGCGGCCTGGATCTGTAGATACAAAACGAGCGACTAGATATGTTCTGGTAAATATATATATATATATATATATATATATAAAGAAATTAATTTATATAATTTAATTCCAAATGTTTAAAAACTCATATCTCATCCATACGAGGTCGAAATCGGATGAAACAAGAAGCGTCGAGATTGCAGCGATGAGATCTACGCTGCAGTGCAGACCTAGAGATGTTTGGAGCTCGTTAAAATTTTAGATTAAATCGAACGCGCTCGATTTAATTTAAAATTAGAACGTTTGGCGATGAAAACTCAAGGTGAGTTAATCTCACTCAATTGGACTGCCAGTATAAATTTTAAACAGTTACAATTTATAAATGATTAATTGGTGTAATTGATGCATTTTTATCAGTTAGATGTGATATTAAATACAGAAGTGTATATATATATATATTGGAGTGATTGATATTCCCGCATTATATAGCGGATGAGACCCTATGCGCCCCGCATAATAGCGGATGACCCTATATACCACGATATTCAATCTCGAAGTGGAACTGGTATTTTTATGTTATGCTAACATCTGTGGATGCAGGGGAACAGGTTGGCGGGATCCAACTGGATTCCTCAAAATGTTGAATTTAATTGCATATATAGTGATACATGTTTTGTTGAAATAAATCTGTGACATGTTATTGTGTGATTTGGATTGATTTGATGCTGTGGCATGTTTTGACATAGATTCTGGTATTTTAAAAATACCAGTAATATATGTTTAAATTAGGGAAAAAAATTAAAAGGGGGTTTGAAGCAAAATGTTTTATAAAGTATTTTTTTTTTGAAATTGGTATTTAGCCAAATCGAAATATTGTGAATAGGATTTTTGGAATAAAACTATTAAATAAAGGATTTTTAAATAATAAATCTGTAAACGGTATTTGTTTAAAAATATAAAGGTTTTAAAAATCGAGCATTTTGGGGTTTGTTTTAAAAGAGGATTTTTAATTTATTAATTTGATAATTTGTAAAGTGTTAAAATATTTTAGAAAAATTAGTTGTTTAATTATTTTAAATTGTTCAAAGCATATTTTATTATTAATTAGTTCTTTATAATGAGAGTTAAGATTTATTATTATTTAAGCACTAGTCAGCATTTTGTTTTAAAAGATAATTATTAATTTTTAATATGGTTTTGTATATAACTTTTATTTAAGTATGATTGCCTAGATTAACTTGAAATTTATTTTAGAGCTTCCAAGCATTTTTTTGAGATAACTTTTAAATAAAGTTTTCGGAGAGTATTGGTATACTCGTATGGCGTAAATCGGAGGCAGTGAGTGCCTGCAGCTAAGTTTTGAATTTCTCTAGGATAGAGACGTAACCATTGAGCTGTGATCCATGGTTTGATACCGCAGTGGTACTTTCCACATTATTTTTAAAAAGGGTTTCGAATATTTTTGAAGGATACTTTATGAATATGCTGATTTGGATAAGATAAGTACACGACCTTTGGATAAAGAGATTTGATTTATTCAAAATTTAATTTAAATAAAGACTTGGAGTTTTCGGTGAAATTAGAGTATTTGGTTGAATTGATTGTTTATTTGATGGTTAAATAACCGACTATCAAATCTTGACCCAAATATAATTTTGGAAATATCTAGAACAGGTACGGGAATTATATGGTACAGTTATCGTTCGAGGTGCTATATTGTACGTATAAACTCGTTCGTTCTTCTAGGACATGCTTAAGGAAATCCGTCCACTAACGGTTAGGAGGTGATCTCCGATCTTATTCGCATCTATGTGTTTCTTGAAGAACCGGGGTTGAGTTTACCGGGAAATATCAAACGTTGTTTCGAAGAGACCGGGATCGGATTTGCGATCCAAAATCCACTTCGATCCAACGAGTACGTTTTCGTAATGAAGACAAGAGAATGGAGTCGAAGATGGAGTAGTGAAGTGCAAGGGATAATCGCTCCTAATCCTGAGGGTGATTTCAAAATGGATGTAGTAGGAATAGTGCCTTCGGTTACGTTCGGACCGGAATGGACTTGTATGGATGAATGCGATCAGTACATTGTCATTGGAGGACAATGAGCATTCTAAGTGAATATTTCTAAAAAGGTAACGCTTAGCCTCGAGCCTCATCAACCGAGAATGACTAAAAATCAGGGGATATGCAGCAAGGCTAAGTGGGTAGCTCCCAAGTAGGGTAAGGTTTCCCCTGTCTAGAGTCTCTTTATTTCGGCTGTGTGGGTGGTTGCTGCCGTGGGGTGATCTTATTCGGGCTATCCATTAAGGGGTAGTCCGGTCTTGTGTTGCAGGAGATCGGGAGTGGTCCTCGGTATGCTGATCTAGACTAGGTACCATGATAGGTGGTACCCCAGTGCCTAGTCATTCAGTTGTAAATCGATTCTCCCTACGTGTCTTTACGGTTTTGACTGTAGAGCCTAGTATTGTTGGAATTTAATTAATGTAACAATTTCAGCTATTTGATTTAAGTATTTGTACTTAGACACTATTATAATATCAGAGGATTTTGATATGAAATGTTTTGGTAATCGTAAGGTAAAAACCCGACATGTTTATTTGTGGCGTGGTCTTACGAGATACCTTTAATTTTCAAAGGATTTTGGAACTTTAATAATTCAATTTGAGTGTGATTTCTCACGCTGGTTTTCCAGACTGACTTGGGTGTTATTTTATTATAATTCTCGGGTCAGACCGAGTATTACAGGTTCAGGGTTGGATACTATGGAGCAGGAGGTGAGCTAGGGACCGAGGCGTATTGCCCGTACTTGTTTATTTTCGCTGCAGTGTTGATTGAAATTACCAGCAGTTGTGAGGACATGATGTTATAACTGTCCAAGTTGGTAATTATTGACTTATGTACTCTGATGTGAGATATGTATATTACAGTTTTGATTTGTGTAAAGAGCTATTGATATTAAATATTATTCTGTCCGCTGTGAGATTCTGTTTGCTTAGTTTTCCTTCTTCTTCCACCTTCTTTCTTTCCCTCAACAATCTGTCTTTTCTGGCACTCGATCGTCGTTATGTTATACAATGGGCATATTTATGTCGATTTCTGAAGGTCGCGAAGGGCGGGTCGTCACAGGTTGACTCGCAAGGGCTAATGATATAAGAGCCTTCATGAGTTGACTCACAAGAGCTATCACATGATGATATCAGAGCCTTCATGGGTTGATTCACAAGAGCTATAACATGATGACTATGAGAGCCATTGAAGAGTGATTTTTAAGAATAATCGCATGATGAGTATTGAAGACTAGCTAATGATGACTTATACAAGCTATCACATGATGTCAAAATAAGCTACCAAGGGATGACAATTTAAAGATATCACATGTTGATGGAACAAGCTAGCGAAGAGTTATAATCTAAAGTTGTCACATGGCGATGAACTACGTTTTTGAATAGTGATTTTTCTATGCTGTTGTGTGCTGATTAACCCACATAATAATAATATTCTACTGGTTACATGCCAAGCTATGATTGGATCATCAACTCCACCACATCTCAACTAGGAAAGGAAAATGTGCCATATGCTACTTCGAACATGTGCCACATCAGCAGGGCGTGACTGTCGATTTTTGACAGGTGCCACGTGTCAAGAATCTACTCTACAAGAAAATTATCCTATTGCAACTAGTTATTTACAACCGGCGCCATACAACAGTTGCAATAAATGACCTTTAACAACTGGCATTTCCTGACAGTTGCATTAAATGGTCTTTAACAACTGGCATTTCCTGATAGTTGTAATAAACGTATTTTTAAGAACTGCGTTTTCTTGCCAGTTGTAGTAAAAATATTTTTAACACATTCCTTTTCCTACTAGTTGCAATAAACATATTTTTAACAACTGCGCTTTCCTGCCAGTTGCAATAAATATATTTTTAACGACTGCGTTTTTCTGCCAGTTGCAATAGATATATTTTTAACAACTGTTTCTTTTAGCCAGTTGCAATAAATTTATTTTCAAGAACTCTTTTTTTTGCCACTTGTAATAGAAGCGTAGTACATTTTTTTTCATTCGTTGGTTATAATAGATGTCAATTTTCAATAACTCTTTTCTTGTGCCAGTTGTAATAGATGCCTATTAGAACTTTTTTCTTTCGCCAGTTGTAATAGATGCTAATTTTCAACAACACTTTTTTGTGCTAGTTGTAATTGATATGTATTACAATCCTTTTAGTTTACCCATTGCAATAAATAATTACTAATTAATAATTACAATTAATAATATAATAATTAATGATTAACTAAAAAATTAATTATTAAATAAATAATACTAATTAAAAATTAATATATAATTATTAATAACTACTACTAAATAATAATAATTAATAATTAATTTGAAATATGAAATAATTCTTATTGATAATTAATGATTAATTAATTAATCAAAATATAATTAATTAATAATAATTACTTAATAAAATAATTAATTAATAATAACTAAAAATAATAACAAGTAATAATGAAATAATAATTAAGTAATAATAATAATAATAAATTAATGTATAATAATTACTAGTTAATTTTAAATTTCGTGCAATATTCAAATTTTCGTAAAATTCGAAAATGTTAAAAAAATTCAAAATATAAGTTTTTTTGTAAATATCTTCTTTGACATATATAAGTTTATTTAGCTCTAAGTAACGAGAATTTTGGGTCCACTCTGTGGTATTTTCTAAAAGTTATAAATATGGATTTACGACCACTTTTTTCTTAAGTCATCTTGCTAATTAATATTTAATAGCTATTTTTTCTAAATAGTTGTAATAAATATATTAAATAGTTAATAATTACTATTAGATGATTAATTTTAACAATTAATAATTAATAGTTTTCGACAAAATATTGCTTTCATATGCATTTAAAAAAGTTTCTTTTGCAACTCACTTTATTGACACATACAAGCTTTTTTTAGCTCCATCTTACTATAAAATAAAATAAAAAGTAGGAAGCCATTGGAGAGAGAACAATTTTATTCACTCGGAGATACATCTATCATTTCCATTACATAGGCTCCTTTATATAAAGGTTTTGCAGCTTAAGAATTAATTTATCCTACGATGTGCGACTAAACAAATAGATAGAAGCATATTCACTCTTAATAATATTAAGATATATTATAACACTCCCCTTTGAATATGCGTCTTCAAAATCTTGAATAGTTTGGTAACTTGAAATTGTCCCTTTTGAAATGTGTATGATGATTGCTCCCCCTCATTATTGTCTTGCTTGCACATATCCATTCAGTCTATACAGCTGTTGTATGTTGCCTCATTAAAAACCTCTGTTAGGAAAAACCCAGTAGAAAAAACCTTGGAAGGGAAAAAGAGTGCAACTTGTGAAATCATAGATATCATACTAAAAGTGATATTCCTTCTAAGAGTTTGATACTTCAGGATCAAAATAATACCTCATTAAAACCTTACTAAGAAAAACCCTATAGGAAAAACCTTAGTAAAGAAAAAGAGTACAATATAGTATGTCATATTTCAATAATATACTGTATCAAATAGAATTTGATACTTCTGAATCAATTTAATACTTCATTAAAAAAACCTTACAAAGGAAAAATCGAGGGGAAAAACTTTAGTTAAGGATAATAATACAATTTAACTTAAATAATATATTTGAGATGTCATTTCTTGATAAGACGTTTGATTCTTCTAGATCAAGATAATGCCTCGTTAAAACCTTAGTAAGAAAAACCCAATGGGAAAAACCTTAAATAAGGAAAAAGAGTACATTATAACTTATTTTCAAATGTTACTGGAGAGTTGATACTTCTGGATCAAGATAATGCCTCATCAAAACCTTACTAAGAAAAACCCAATAGGAAAAACCTTAGTTAAGGAAAAAGAGTGCATTATAACATACTCATGGATGCTCCTCCCGATTTAAAGGTTTCCTCTGAATTTGTATTCGTCTTTCGATAACTCAAATTGGTTATAGATACTTCTGGATCCATAAATATGTATCTCATTAATAATACAATTTATTAATAATTTCCTTCGATACAATCAAAGTTTCCAAGATTGTTTCTTCCAAATATGATTTGCATTTTATGCATTTTGTTTGCTACCTTTATGAAAAACACATCATGTGCTTTCATTTTTGTGCTTCAAATCAGTTTTGCATATTGTAGCTACATCTTTGATGAATATTAAAAATTTCATTACAACAATACTTAAAAATAGGAAGTAATCTACTCACCATGAATTATATCAAGATTTTCATTACAACAATACTTAAAAGTAGGTTGTAATCTGCGCTCCTTGTTCTTTGCATTCTTTATAACCACAAAAGTTATTTATACTCTTGAGGAATTTGTATACTTTCATCATTAATATGATTTAAACCATATTTATACTTTCGGGGTATATTAAGCGTTTCAAGCACTTTCGCTACTTTGCGGAATACGTGTCCATATTTCTCTATTAGTAAAGGATTCATGATGGCCAGTCATGTTTTCCCCTAATTCAAGATCTTTAATCTATTTATAAACATAAGCGCTTTATTATTTACAAAGTTATCATTGATGATTATTTCTTGTCAGTTCTAAACATGATTTATTGAGATCTCATTAATTATCATGTTTTAGGTACCTAAACCACATCTAGGGTTATTTGACAATCATTTCATGGGTCTCTTTAAGAGCACCTTTAAGTGTTTCTTCAAGAACACCCACCTCCTTTATTTGGCATCTTTATTACTTACTCCAAAAGTATTTCAAACGGGTATCACACTGTGGTCTACACTTTTTGATCCTTCAAGGATTTAGATCTATGCTGGAGAAAGTTTAATAGGGATATTATTGATGATTTATTCAAGTTACTTAATATTTTGCATCATTGTATATAACAAATATTTAATATTGATAATCAAAATGAACTTATATCCCTTTTATCCTCACACTCAATGTTAACGAACATTGTCGCAATAATTTTCTTTGGATTCTCATTTTGATCCATTATGATATTGCTACTAGCAAATATATCATACATATTAATTATAGGAGGATAATTCTTTTATCAGTTGATAAGACGCATTCAATTAATATTGCTTATTAGAGTTTGTTGTCATTCACTGATCTAGCCAATTGGAGGAATTTACTTATTGTGTAGATCATTTGAATACATATATGACTTCAGGTCATTCAACATTTATATTGATTGAATTTTAAATTGCTGAATTATATCTATGCATAATTTATAAGATGAGCTCATAACAAACTTCATGTTGTTATTTGAATATCTACATATATAGATATATACGTGCATCCACGTATTACATATATATTACGAATTTACATATTCTTTCTCATTTGAGTTAGTGATTTTTAGAACAAACTATTACAAGGATCCAAACTATTAATTTTTTGTTTATAAATCAATGTTAGTGTGAATCCTTCAAGAACACATGATAATGTTCAAAACATCTGGTTTGGAACCATATTGAACTTCTGGTTCAAATAAATTGTATGCACAACTTCAAGTTGTTAAATTTTATTCCTTGATTATATCTCTAATATTACTTTTGAACATTAATTATGATTATTTATTAGAGAAAATATACTTAGTTATAATTATATATAAACATCTCTTCTAGAAAGTTCAATAAAGGAGATATTTTACAACATAAATAAGAGTATCTTCTGGACCCTTGAAATGTTATAAAAAAATTTAAAATGTCATATCAAATTTTAAATATAGTAAAAAGATATATTAGATGCGCTAAATAAATGTCAGATTGAAAGGAAAAAAACCACTACTTTTGGAGTGTAGTATTGGAACACGCAACCTATTTTGAAGATAAATTATTATCACTGCTTCTGGAGTTTTATACAATGTTCCTTCAAGGGACATAGAGTTTTATTTATTTAGGAATTGCAATATTTTTCGTAAAAAAAAATCTACAACATCTCTTTTAGGATGTTTGAATTTTGCAATATAAATATAAATAAAATCATAAAACATCTCTTCAAGATTATGTCATATGAGCTATCTCTTCTGGATAATATTAAAATGTACTTCTTCAATTAAATAATTTGGCAAATACACCCAAAAATTATCCAAACTTGGGTTTTACCAACTTCAAACTGATTTATTAAACTGAAACAAACAAAAAAATGAAATCCACACAACAGACTTCAAGCTGCTTCTAGTTGATCAATACAATCATATCATTTATCATTGCACTTAGATTTTCATTATCAATGAAATTTCTATCATCATGTTAACATTGTCAGACGATCCTTTCATACGATTTCAGTTTAGAAGTAATTCTAACCATAAAGGAATTGTATTTCCTAACAGATTTAAAGTCTTGAAACTTCAAGTTCAACCACTCTTGTCTAGTGTTTGGAAGTGTGACCATCTTCTAGTGGTCATAACGCTCCTTCAAGGATTTCCATTAGTGAAGAGGTTTATTTTAAGATTATCGTGGATATAATATTTTAAAAGTATAAGATTTTTTGTTTTATCCTGCTGGGACATGTTATTACCATTTTTAATGGTAATTTCTAAGCATTGAGATTGTAAGTATATGAATCATATCATGGAAGAGAATTTATGATTATACATACACTACACCATAAACGATATTTTGATACGGCTAAAAGCTGTATCTAATCTTATTAGATATGGCTAAAAGCCGTATCAAAATATGTCGAGCTTAATATTTTGATACGCCTTTTAGCCGTATCTAATGAGCCAATTAGATACAGCCATTAGCCGTATCTAATTGACACATTAGATACGGCCAGAAGCCGTATCTAATTAACAAATAGGCAGCGTCTAATGAACCAATTAGATACGGCTAAAAGTCGTATCTAATTAGTCAATTAGATATAGATATCCAATATATAATATTATAGACCTATTCATATCCAATATATAATATTATAGACCTATTCATATCCAATATATAATCAATAATCATTCCGAGACATCAAAACAAATAATATTATAGACAGTGCACATTCAAATGATTCAATAATCCGCATTGTAGTGCGTAATAACTTAACAATATCATTACATAATATCATTACATAATACTAGCATTTAGCAGATTAATATATCGCAGTAGCGGATACTATAAAACACTATCGCTCCAGTACCAAGATCCAAATACACAACAATAATATAAATGTATCACATTACTACATAATACAAATACACAACAAGCCTCTGTTATACTGTGTTGTTACGGCAGCCACTGCACAATGCAAAGCCAAAGAGCTAACTCCTCCAGCCCAAAACATCTACACAAGCATTACAAAATATTAGTACAAATATATACAATTTATCAACCAAACGGACAAGCATCAAGTTCTAGCACAGGTAAAGGAATTCCTTCACAAACACAACACGATGGCAGTGTCGATGAATAGGCAAAGCATTTTAATATAAACGGAACTGATCTACATTTTTTTCAAGATTCAAACTGGTTTAGTTTTATTACGATTTGTATTCGCAGCCCAAAAACAAACAAATAAAACAAATAAAATGAAAACAATATATATAATATAAGTTGTACATATTCCATCGTTTTACCTTGAAAAACATATAGCTATGCAAATTACGTGTTCCTGAAAACTAGCATATAGAATAGTGCTAATTTCATGAAGAAAATTATTTGGATGTCTGCTATAAGTATTCGGAACCTAAATACAGTAATATGGGCTACACTAAGATTAATTATTTGAATTTGAAAATACTAAACTGAGAGTGCTGCTCATAATGCATAGCTGAAATTTGCCAAGGCGTGACCTACCCGTTATATATTATTTATCCTAGACATACTGAATTGGACTTTCGTTTCACTTGTAAGATGAGTCATACAAGAACAATGATTGATATTGTGACTCCTGAAAAGGTGCAGTGCTTATAGTATGTTCTTAACACTATATCTATCAAAATTGAACTGTAATCCAAACAAAGAGATGAACTTACATATTACTTAGGAAAGATCAAGGATCAATGAGCATAAAAAAAATGAAATATAAACTTCTAAAGATAGAGCATAGAATTCTCAAATGTAGGGGTAAAAGAAGCATGTCCCTTTGTTGTTATTTATATTTTGTTTGTTACATACTGTCACTCATGTACAATAAGCACTAAATCTTTATGATGTCATCAATCTATACTTCCTACAAATGAATGAACAACATATTTGGTGAGGACATTTGAAAATTGTATTATGAAAACACAATACTTTATTCAAACAGTTTAACTATCCCTGTCAGTATCAATATTAACATAATTTAGTATGTCTACCAGGACATAACTATGGTAAACATAGTATGGCAAATTTCACCTCCACAGAGATTAACAATCGATGAGATTCCTCAAATTGTTAATGACTTCAGGCTTGCTGCTAGAAATGCAATCAAAGCTGATACTTAATGTTGCATTTTTTTCCCTTATTTTTTTATAGTATTTTTTTGCTATCTATATTCATATAAAGCAATATGCAAGCCACTTGATTATATCAATCCATCACTCAGTTCATATCGAAGTTTTTCAAAATCCCAAAATCTCCAACAGTCTATCTATTGGCTAATTTTAACCACTTTATTATATGAGTCTACACGTCACCACATTACAAATCTCCAACAGTCTATCTATTACCAAATTTATGTGCAATATTTAAAAAGTAAGCATCTGTACATGCTCAGCGCAAATATAAAGTAGAATAACAATGGACACAACAGACCTAAAACTTGAAAAATCCACTATGCAGTAACTGTTGTACCAGGTGGATGAAGTAGAGTAAGAAACTAGCAGATATCACTACTAATACTCTAGCAAATAACCATAACTAAACTAAAACATTTCAAGTGCATAATGTTTATATCCATATTTACTAGCCACTTGATCAAATACTTCTAAGTTAATATTTACTCATGCACCTTTAAAGATTAGTTGTGATGTTTACTGGCTGCTTGAAAAAATACATGGGGCGTAGTATTCTATCTTGAAAAGTAGAAGAGTTAGCAGTTAAAACAAACTTGTGAACTAATAAAAGTTTGATCCATGACCTGTTACTAACCAACTGTTGGAGATTCATATAAAGCAATATGTAAGTATCAATATGTTAGTTTTAGGTGGTTTTGCCTTATTTGCTACTTTTAACCACACCCAAAATCCCAAAAGTCCAATTTATATTAACTAATATAAACAAAACACTGAAATTTTATGTAAAATACATGAGTTATCAAAAATGTCTACCTTCAATAATTGCTCAATTAACGCACTTAAAAGATTAATCAATAGTTCATACTTACGGTCTAAATTCTGCTTAGCAATTTTTACAACCTTAACCATCACAAGCAGAAACAACGCCAAGTAGAAACAACGCCAAGCAGAAACAAGACAAAGTTTTAACAAATTGTATACCATTTTTTGTTTATTTAATGGTAATGGTAATTGCAAAGCAAGTACCGTATGGTGATTAATATGGTAGTTTCCTATGAACTAACGTTATTCAACTTGCTAGATGTTTTTAATTTTATAATTCATTTATCTAAAAAGATGTTTTATGGTATATTAACAACTTAAAATATATTAATCTGAATTGAAATTAAATTCAAATCAATTTAATGGGACTTGAAATATCAACCACATAAACAAAAAATATACCTGCTCCATCATCTAGAGATATCGAATAAGACACTTCGGATGGCACACATATCCACCCACTCCAACATCAGCAAAGGTCTCTGCAAATTGATGATTCATTTTGTTGGTTCTCTCATCTGGTAGCAGTATATTGTCCAACACCATTTTGTCATGTGTGGATGGTACCGATTTCCCATGGATGTTGGACAATGTAGAATCTCGGCATATAGTACCTGTTGCAATAAAAGGGAATATTTATTATTATTTAAGTTTTCTACTTATTATGTCATAAATGTTTAAATGTTAAAAATACATGTTCCTATTACTTCTAAATCAGAGTTGAGGATTTCACATTTTTGATTGTTCGTAACATTGGTCGAATCCTGGAACTGCGAAGCAATGAATTCAGGAGCATTGAATTGTGTGGCGCGTCCTCCAGCAGAAGAATTGACCGGTGCATGAATTCCCTGTTCAATATTTCCCACCATGTTGATCAAAACCTCCATTTTCCCAGACAAATTTCCCACTACACCCTCCAAACTTCCCACCCTCATTTTCAACTCATCCTGCTCGCCATGAACATGTCGGAGTTGTTTTTGTGCAATGGCACAAGCCTTAACTTTAGTCTTTGGTATAACGGTCCCAACACCGCGGCTCCTACCCCTTGCATCCTTACCAAGCACTTGTGATAAGATGTCTTCATCCATTGTCAATTTTTCTTCATCGCTATCAGTGATCTTTTCCTTCGCTTTCGCAATTTGATCCTGTAATATGATAATACTTACATGAATAAGGAATTTTAAAGAATATGCAAGTTAATATTTGTTTAACTTACAAAGTATGAAGAATTGGCTTCTGATATGCTACCATCTTTTTTCCTGTGTGTCTTCTCCCATACTTGACGACGACTGATATTTGTTGATGGACTAGCAACGATCTGCAATACAAGTTGATGCAACGACATGAATATCTAATCACAATGTGTAAATCATTTGAATGAAAATGAATATAAATTACCATTTCTTGTTCTATTTTAGCGTGACTTTTACATCCTGCATGATGAGCATAACTGAGCAATGCTCTATTCTTTTTGCCTACCTCCCTTCTTCCGCTCGCTTCAGGTGTTGCTTCATTTTTTACGAACTCTGCCCAATCTTCTTGAGCAACTGTAGGTGGGCAATTTTTCAACCGTTCTTCGTCATTGTTGAAAGGGTCATAATAAACTACTCTCAAGTTTTTCTTGTATCTCCTAAAAGCCTCGGCCATTCTCTTTAAAAACATTTCCTTTGAAAGTGGATCGAGCTCATAAATTTTCTGCAAAAAATATATTAAATTATGTGTTGTGCAAAGAGTTGAAACCATAAGGCTATTGAATGAAATAGTTGTTGTCAAACAGATAAGGATACTTACCACCAATTCGTTCCAAACGTTGTCCTTGTATATTCCGGGTACTTTATTCCAACTTATATATGATATCGGCACATGAGCTCTTACTAGTTTGCCGAGCATAGTAGCGATTTTTCCAGCGTTATTTGAGACCGGAATACCAAGTAAGTTTTGATCAACTTTCTTCGCCTCTGAACAAGACGAATGTGAAGATGGTGGATTTTCTGACATAGTTTCCTGCAAAATTATTAAGTGACAACACCTGGAATTGCATTGGAATGTATAAAATATTCAATACCATACATACACACAATCGTGCAATTAAAAATATACAGACACACAATCATGTGATGTACGAATACTAATAAGTTAACATATGGATTTGGTAAGGTCTTCTAATTTTTCATTGTCTTCAAAAGATGATTGATAGACGGTAGGGAACTCAATGTCATCCACATTTGTAGTCAATCGTTTTGGTGTATGCAAGACCACAGACCATCCGTTATTTTTTAAATCTTTTGAGTAGAAAACTTAACTCGCTTCTGATGCAAGAATAAATGGCTCGTCATTCATGTTATTTTTGTTCTTCAATTTCCCTAAATTTACCATGTTGAGGTTTGAAATGGGATCTATTTTGTAACCATTGACCTTATCCTCGACTTTTACCCAATCACAATAAAAAACTGTTTGTTTGAAGTCAGTGTAATCCAACACAAGTATCTGTTGAATGACTCCGTAATACGTTGTTTCTGCTTCCTTATAATTTTCATCCTTGCCACTCGCTCTAAATTTTGTAATTGCTCTCATGCATACACCGTTATTTTGTGTTACCATACGGTCTTCGTGCTTTTTCGTGGAAAATGAAAATCCATTCACTTGGTACTTCATATAACTACGCGTTATGAACTTCGGCCCGTGCACTAACCGCCACAGAGTTGGATCAACATCGATGGTCTTTAACAACTACATAAATTTTAATAAGTAAAAAAACATGGTCACAAAGGTGTATTGCACACTTATAAACACATGAAATACTTAAGACGAAGTTAAACCTCATTATGTAACCATAGATTAAAACTTTGAACTACTTCCACGGTGGTAGCCCTGCCTCTAGGTTGAAATCTAGTACTTTTCACATAGGATTTATACCTCCTACGAAAAACACATATCAAATGTATATATAAATTGAATTAAAAAAATTAAAATTCCAAAAAAGTTCATGAACTTACTTCTTCCATTCATCCAATCCATCGAACTTATTAAGGACCCATCTACGCACCTGTTCAAACTGCACTTGGGTTAACGTTATGTCTTTACCATTATCCAGAGGTATCTCACCAACAAACTCATCGTCCTCGTCTAAAAACGCTTCGTGGGTATGTTTATGATTGCCATCACCTCCGTTTGGCATATATTCCATGCAGTAAAGACTAGCTTCTAGTACGATATATCCTTCTGCAATACACCCTTCAATGTATCTTTTGTTGCGCACATATCCTTTATATGTTTTCATCAACCTATAAATGTGATCAATTATATACTGTAGACGGTAGCTATTTATATGAAATAATGATGTGCATAACTGAAAATAGAATTTTACCGTTCAAATGGATACATCCATCTATATCTGACAGGGCCACAAATCAATGTTTCATCGGCTAAATGAACCATAAGGTGGACATTGATATCAAAAAATGCAGGTGGAAAATGTTTTTCAAAAACACACATTGCTTCTACTAAGCTAGCCTTTGCTTTTAAAAGATGTTCCCTATTGATCACCTTTGAACACAAAATGTTAAAGAATAAACTAATACGATGAACAACATTTCGTAGATCCTTATGTTGTGGACAAGAATGTTAAAGCAATACCGGAATCAAATGCTGCATTATGACATGGTAATCATGTGGCTTCATATTTCTTAGTTCAGGAGGATTGATGCTCACATTGTTGTGAAAGTTAGAAGAAAATTTGTTAGGCACTTTCAGATTTTTCAAAACGGTGCAAAACCGTATCTTTTCTTCTTTGCTCAAAGCGAAAGTTGTCTTTGGTATGATTGTTTTATTTGTTTCAGGATCTTCCATCACCCACAACTTTTGTTTTATACCCATGATTTTCAAATCCTTGCGTGCATTGATGCCATCTTTTGACTTATCTTTATGGTCCATAATGGTGCTGATGAGATGCTCCGTGACATTCTTCTCCGTATGCATAACATCAATATTATGTCGGACCAAATTTGCTTTCCAATATGGTAAATCAAAAAAGATAGACCTCCTATACCATCCAGAAATATTGTCAACATCTTCATTGGTTGACTTTTTCCGTTTTCGACCAATTTCTTCTTTTTGTTTACCAACTTTCATTTTGATATTCGCTACTTTCTTTTCAACTTGAAAACCAGTCAATGGCCATTTAGGACGACGAAGTTCTTGTTCGTTGTTGAAATTTGTCTTATCGTATCGAAACTTGTGTTCGTTAGGAGGAAACATTCGATGTCCCATGTAACACATCTTCTTACTTTCAGGAAGATAATAAGAACAAGTGTTTTCCCCACAAACAGGACATGCAAAGTAACCGTGAGTTGTACATCCCGATAAAGTCCCAAAAGCAGGGTGATCATGGATTGCCCACAGCACCCTAGCTCTCATTGTGAACTCAGATTTATTTAACGAGTCAAATGTAACTACTCCTTCCCATAACTGCTTTAACTCGTCTATCAACGGCTGTAAATAAACATCAATATCCTTTCCTGGTTGTTTTGGCCCAGAAATCAACAATGTTAACATTGAGAACTCCCTTTTCATGCACATAGACGGAGGAAGATTATATGGTACTACAATTACTGGCTAACAACTGTAAGGGTTAGAGAGAGAAGCATGTGGATAGAAACCATCTGTTGCTATTCCAAGTGTGACATTTCGTGGCTCGGCAGCAAAAGTTTGATCAAATGAATCTGCGACTTTCCATTGAGAAGTGTCACATGGATGACGCATTACGGTTGGTTCAGACTTGGCACGACCATGCCAGGTCATCGCATCTGCCATCCATGGTACAGTATACAGTCTCTTCAATCTAGAAATTAAAGGAAAATGTCTTAATGTCTTTCGAGGTACTTTGGTGCATTTTCTCTCTTCGTTTAATGATGTCATATATCTTGGTTCATTGCAATTTGTACAAGAAACTTTGTTCGCATCATCTTTCCAGTACAATATGCAATCATTGATGCATGCATCATAAGTTTTGTAATTCATCCCAACTTGCTTAATGATCTTCTTCACGTCGGAGTACTTTGTCGGCAGCGTGTTACCTTTGGGGAGTAACTCCTTTATTAGTTCGAGAAGTGCAGTCATACCATTATTTGAAAAGCTGTATTAGGTCTTCAAGCTATTCAGTTTCACAATGGCATACAGCTTCATAATCCCTTTTGAACATGAAGGATACAGTGGCTCTTTTACGCTACCAAAAAGCGATTTATACTTCTTACTTTCATTGGCCTGCCAATCTGGATAATCAGTAGACTGCTCTCCAACATTACCATGATCAGGCAACGAATTTGTAGGTTGAAAATGATGAAATCTATCTGCATCATTGACCAGATCTTCCATCCTAATATGTTCAGACTCAGCAGTAGTTCTGCCATGACTAACTGGTTGCTGTTTTTCCATCTCCGCCCTTTTTTCCCCATGAAAATACCACGCTGTATACGATTGGATAATACCCCATCTAAGCAAATGAAAATGAATGTCATCTAATTTGATCGTCTTCATATTTTTGCACTAGGTGCAAGGGCATAAATACAATCCTTTCTTACCACTGTTTTCTTCAACAAAACTAATGAACTTCTGCACCCCGTCTATATAGTATGTAGATCTTAGATCTGATTCGTTTATCCATTGTTTGTCTATGCTGAAAGACATACTGCCCTCCTATATCATATTTAACAGAACATGAGACTTGCCCTTCAATGGGTCCTCGTTCCAACTGCTCGAAAAGAATATTTTTGAAATTATATTGAGAAATTTGTTGTAAGATTAATTCTACATATTTAACTTTACTAAATTATATTGTTCTTGTTAAATATAATAGTTTTTTTTCTATTGCCGTTTTGCTAGTTCAGCATAGTCAGTTTATTAAGAAGTCCAAACTATACAGTTCAGCATAAGTATATATATTGAAATTTCATATATAACTGATTATTTTTCATAAGTTACCATGCAACTAATGAATTAGTCAGTTTTTATGAAGCTTAATACTTATGTATCAAAGTTATGTCTTTTTGAATGGAAATTGTACATTTTAATGCCTTTATGTTGGTAAATAACTAATGTTTGTTTGTTCTTCATTTCGATTAAACCCGAGTATTTCTGAGTTACTACCATTTTATGATGCTAGGATAAGTGAATGTACATGGCAAAAAATATACTAGACCTTCTTCTCTCAGGATCAAGTAAATAAATTTTCATTTCGGAGTTTTGCAAGATTCGAATTTTTTGAGTAGTGGAATGAACCAATGGCTATAAACATGATCTATAACATGAGCAGCAGTGTATAAAATAACATGAGTAGATCCATATTCTGACACTTCTTAGTAGATTGCTTGCACTTTATCATATTTCCCTAGTTTCTACCACCCATTAGGCCACTAGCTAGGACTACACTTTGGACAATGTTTCCTAGAATTAATTTTGGTCAACAGATCTCTAATTGAAACCCAAATTTCAGATTTATCCAACTATTTAACTTTCACAACAAAGACCACACTGCCATGAATACGAATTAATCAATAATCTTCATATTAATCAATAGTCCATGTTGTTTGCTAATGCTTTATGAAGTTACCCACTGTATGCTAAATCATAATATGCTGAATCAAGGTAAACCATTTTAGCAATATAGATTTCCATCTGGCAGCGATGGCATATATTTGGTAGTGGATGAAAATGGTAAATTTGGACAGGAAGGTTTTCAAAAAACTTTGAATATGCTTGTTCCTACTAGAGCATATATACATGAAGTTGGAAGTTATGGGTATTCTAATTTTTAAATTAAATTCGGCATTATATTATTTGGCTAAACATCAATGATTTAATCGACACATAAATTTGTCAATTGTCATTATTAATCATGTTGCTTTCCAAGTACCAATGTCATGTGTAGATAAAATTAATATAGCCTCAGCCGTAACCATGTGATAGTCCTTATATTCTAGATTGGAATAGAGTTGAAAGATGTAGACCATGTATCATGTGTCCGTTTAATCAAAATAGTACGTTTGCTTTAAATTATGAATGTTTAATGTATGAATATGAGAAATTGTGGAAATAAATATGAGATATTGTAACAACCCGTATATTTGGACCATTTAAATTGACAATAATCCACACATGTCAACTTAAATAATACAAAACACGAATCATTAATGGAGTATATGTATATAAATGAGAATCATCACAGAATCACAGAAAATATACATAACAGAATAGTGCAGCGGAATTACAACAATGTCATAATAGTAGTTCATGAAGCTACTAAGTAAATACAACAATGTCTCCAATAAAAGAAATACAACAACATAGATGTCCAAATAGTCCAAATGGAAAGAACAATACTGATAAAGATAAGATAGTCTTCAAGTCTTCAGCTCCAAGTAAGCAGCAACAGCAATCCTCAGTCTGATCCGAGCATATGCACAAACAAACACTCGAATCAGGACATATATTCTTATACAGATAATATGGTTAAAAATTTGAAATAACAATAACTCAAAGATGATTGGAATAAGCATCTTTCAGGGTCCGATAAACTATCTATATATAGTAGAGTACGATAAATAGATAATGTCTAACAGTAATGTAAAGATATCAAAATAGTGTTAAGTCATGGCCCATTCCACCCTCAACACATTTTTATTCCCAAAAGCATATACAAGACCGTAGTTTCCCCAAAACCGGAAGTCACCAAAGGGCAATCCATATACTAAAGGTACAAATCAAAATCGTAGTGGTCGCGTATAAATGGAATACAAGTATGACAAGACACATGAGGCAATACCCAAGGTAGTGACACTACCGTTCGCCTGATCCGGACTGGTGAGAACGCAACGCCGCAGCGCCCGCAACACCGTGAAACAACACTCCCAAATCAAGGGTGCGCACCAATCAATCACAAAGTAAAAGAATAGTTTACGAAGCAGTGTGTCCACTTGAGGTAGCTAATCCTCCATTGGCCCGGCACAGATCCTGTTTTAGTCATTTCCAATTTGACACAAGTGTCAAGGCTATCCATTATCGTTCACTTTCTTCAGTCATCGCGTTCGTCTATCCAACCACTTCATTCTGGATCATCACTTCGCGTATAGTTATTAAAGTGGTTTCCGGTTTAGACAGTGAGTATGTCCCAATCCGATTCCGGTTCCTTTAATAACCTTCGTGATTATAACACCGATTGGTCGTTATATATTTCAAAACCAAATCAATTTCATTTTCAATTTGAATTCGTAAATCGACAATTCGTTAGTCTTTCGAAATCAATTTCCAAAATTACGTTTCAAACTTTCCAATTTCAATTTCAACATTTCTATAATTCAATTTCAAAGTTTCAATTAAAACAATTCAATATTCACTACAATTTGTATATAAGTTCATTCCAAAATCATTTAACTAAATTTACCGTTCAAAACGGTTTAAATCAATTATCGCTTTCATTCAATATTCATTAAATTGATTTATCATTAACAATTTCGATTAAATTTCCAATTCATTACGTTACGTCTTTAGTTCGATTTCATTATCAAAGTTTACAACTTATTTACAATTACATTTGTCAAATCCAATTCTTTAAATTACAAGCCTTTCATTTGTTTCGATAAAGCGCATTCTATTTCTTATTAAAGAAATTCATTTCATCTATTGTTTATTTAGTTACAAATTTCAAAACTCAGTTAAAGAAACTTAGTTTCACATATTCAATAATTCAATTTCTCCTAATAAAGATATTCAATTCAATTTAATTTGGGATTCGATCTCATCAAATTTCAATAATTTCAAATCTTAATTATTAATTATTCCAAACTCATTCATTAATAATTCCAAACTTAATTGTTAATAAATTCAAATTTTAATTATTAATTATTTCAACTTCGTTATTAATAATTTCACAACTTAACTATTAATAATTTCAAAAGTTAATTATTAATAATTTCAAAACTTAATTATTAATAATTTCAAAAATTAATTATCAAATAATTCTAAATTTAATTATTACATAATTAAATTTTAAACAATATTCTTTTGTCAATTACTACGTTAATATTTGTCTTCAAATTCAAATACTCACATTTACATTCATTCGAATTTAAATTCCAATTTATTCAAAACCTTGTTATTAGTCAAATAAAACTTTATTTTATTTAAATCAAAACATTGACCAATCGGGTTTAATTTAATTTTCTATCCTAAGTCAAATTTATTTGGGTATTTATCATTTCAACCCGATTCCATTTCAATTCGAAAATCAAATCATACAAAGGGAACTTGCAGTGTGATAGCTGGGATGGTGTCAAAGTAAATAAACAAGCAATAGCATCCATTCACAACAATTCAACAATTTCAAATAATCTTGAAATAATCGTATTAATTCGCGTTTGTTATTTACGCCAATTAATATAACTATTTCTAGAATCTACTCTATCATTTCAAGTAGATTAAAGATTATAACATTACGGTTTCACTTGTCGTTCAATTTCAATTACAACAGTTAATTCAATCCGTTCAAAAGTCCAAAGTGAAATTTTTATCAATTCTACGTGTCAATTAACTTACAAATTAAAAGGGTCAATTTAACTAATCGAATTTAACATATGAAGGGGTCAGGTTTAGCAAATCAGAATTTAACATATATAATCCAAATTAAATTCGTTAACTATCCTAAATCAAATTTACTTGCAAATTATTTGTCACTTATACAATACAATTAACATCCAATTCAACGTCACATAGCAATCATTTATCATCCAAACTTGTATAAGAATATAGTCGTGAAAATTAATTCACCTTTCGTGGATAAAGAAATTAGACGGCGAAGCACGAAGAAGTAAGAATAAAGTCGGTACAGCACGAACAACGGACACTGTAATATCGACAAAAGGAAATGATATTAATACAATGAACGTTTGTATATAATTTATAAATTTATATAAATGCTCTTACCGAAGATGGAGAAAAAAACGAAGCTGAAATTTGCTGTTGCGAAAGAAGCTCAGACGGTCGCTGCAACAACAAGCAAAGAAAAGACGGTTACTAATTTCACAACAAATCGACACCGTTCGATTTCATATATTTTTTTTTACTATTTCTTCTTTTCCTTTTCTTTTCTTTTTCTCTTTTTTTTTTCAAACACGCACACATTCACTAAACACTACTCATAACACACACAGAGCACTACTTGACCATTGATACGCATGCCCCTGGAAATGCACTAACTTCATGCACGTAACTTTATTTTTTTCCCCTTCTATTGCATGCACACGCCTCAGACTTTCTGGTTACTCACGCATGAACACAACTCGTCACACACGCCTACACTCGACTAGGCGAGGTTGGGAGAAGAGGAGGGGAAGGAGGTTGAGGCGGTGAAGTGGAGCGGCCAAGGAACTGATGAGGCAGGGCGTGGCCATGCTGATGGTGGCGAGGACGGGCGTTGGTACTAAAGAGTTTCCGGCGTTCGGTTGTGGAGAACAGGGTAGGGTGGAGGCGGAGACTGGAAAGTGGCGAAGTGAACGAGTGGTGGGTTGAGGCCAGCGGGTCAGGGAGGCGGACAGTGGAGGGGAATGGCTCGACTGTGGGCATGCCAAGTTGGCTTCGGTCATGCTTGACCGTGGGATGGAGCGCACACACAGGGTGATTAGCAAGTTGCCGGGCGTGAGTTTCAGAAGGGAAAAATGAGAGAGTGTGATTTTTTTCTAGACTAAACTTTTTAATTTATTATCATTTCGTACAGAAGACATGGAGAAGAAGAAAAAAAGGTGAGGCGATTACCTGAAGATTGAAAATTTGTGAAACAGTGAATGGGCACAGAACTTGTTTCACTTTTAATAAGCTGGGACATAAACGAGATGGCTCCCAAAAGACACGTACGATTCCAAGTTAACACATAAATTTTTGTAACAGTAATTATTTTATTGGACTCACAAACGTCACCTTCATTTCCAACGTTCACACTTATTTTTCCAAACAACTCCTAGCTTCCAACTACCGTGTTAATTCCATCAGCTGAGATTTTTTTTATTTTTTTATTTTAAAGTGGATGCAATTTAAAGCTTTTGGGCTGCCAATTTTTATTTAACCGGTCCGTCCGGAACCGATAAATTAACACGACGGATGATGTCGGACTTCGATTCGCGCAAATAAATATACCGTTATGATCAGTGTGACGATGCGCTTCCAACGGTACACAAATTATTGCGATACGATGATTTTATAAAATTTGCATTTACGCCGCTTAAATTGTACGATTTGCAAAACAATTTAAACGGAGCAGGCGATGACAGTTTTAGACGAAACGAATTACATAATCTTGATCAGAATAATTTTTACAACATAACTATGTAAAAATATTTGGATTTGGAAGATAAATTTTACGCAGCTTTATATGGACTGATATACAGTAAAACGCGAACGGATTTTACTGTAATAATTTTCAACGAAACTTTTTCTATGTCCATATCTAACTAGACATATGTCATAAATAAAGTTTGGGCGTAAATTGAGATCGTTTATAATTTCAAATTTTTTTTATTGAAACGATGAATTTAAAATTTAAAATTGGGTCGAAAATTAGGGTCGTTACAATCTCCCCCACTCAAAACTTTTGGTCCTCGAAAAGGAACGAGAAGAGTGAAGTAGAAATGAAATAAGTAGGAAAGTCAAGATAGATTTCGAGAAATTTAAATAATACCTGAAATTAATAATTCGGGGTTTGAATCCCGAATGCTATCCTCAGTTTCCCACGTGCAATCTCGCTCATCTGTGCTCCATTGTACTTTGACGAGATTTACCGACTTCCTTCTGAGTTGTTTTGTCTCACGATCAACTATCCGAAGCGGCTTTCGCTCAATAGTCAAGTCTGGCTCAATAACTATCTCATCCAACTGAGCAGTAGGGATGGTCATAGATGGATCGTGTACAACTTTGCGGAGGTGTGAGACGTGGAACACGTTGTGAACACCAGCGAACTTTTCTGGTAATGCAACTCTATATGCCAATGTTCCAACTCTTCCGGTAATCTCAAACGGACCAACAAATCTGGGAGCTAGCTTCCCTTTCCTTCCAAATCGAACAATATTCTTCAAAGGCGACACTTTCAGAAATACTTTGTCTCCTACACTGAATTCGAGATCTCTTCTCCTTTTGTCAGCATAGCTTTTCTGTCTATCCTGTGCCGTCTTTATCTTCTCCCTGATTTCTTCGACTTTTTCAGAAGCTTCCATAATCATTTCTGGTCCAAGCACTAATCGATCTCCAGATTCTATCCAACAAGCTGGTGATTTGCACGGCCGTCCATATAAGGCTTCGAACGGTGCCATACCAATGCTTGCCTGGTTGATTAAAGACGATTAATTCAAATTAAAATATACATATTCAAATTTGAAATTTAATTTCTTTACCTGGTAACTATTATTATAAGTGAATTCAACCAAGTGAAGATGGTCTTCCCAAGATCCACCAAAGTCAATAATACAAGCTCGGAGAAGATCTTCCAAAATCTGATTTACCCTCTCAGTTTGGCCATCTGTCTGAGGATGATATGCTGTGCTCAGATTCAGTTTGGTGCCCAAGGTATCCTGAAATGCCTTCCAGAATTTACTGGTGAAAATAGGATCTCGATCGCATACAATACTAGATGGTACACCATGAAGTTTAACAACTTCTCTCATGTATATCTCGGCCAAACTCGAAGCTGTACGAGTGGTCTTGACTAGAATAAAGTGAGAGGACTTCGTCAGTCTATCGACAATCACCCATATGCTTTCGTTACCCTTTCTAGTCCTTGGTAGCCCATCAATAAAGTCCATAGAAATCTGCTCCCATTTCCAACCTGGAATCTCTAGCAGTTGGAGCAATCCTGCTGTCTTTCTGTGATCAGCTTTAACTTGTTGGCAAGTGGTGCACCTGCTAACATAGGTAGAAATATCGCGCTTCATTCCACTCCACCAATATAGTTTCTTCATATTCTGGTACATTTTAGTGACACCGGGATGAAATGAAAGCGAAGACTTATGATTTTCTCGCAGCACTTCCTGTCTAAGACCATCAACATTAGGAACACAAATTCGATTATCAATCCTCAAGATTCCATTACTATCAACATGTGCACCCACTTTATTATCAGCATTTTCAACTCTGCCAAGAACTATTTCTTTGATGCGATAAAGCAAAGTGTCCTCGTATTGTTTGGCTATAATACGATCCATAAGAGCTGGGGAGACGGAAAGCTGGAATAACATTCCTTCAACAAGATTACAACATATCATAGCTTGGTTTCTGCTCAAAGCATCGGCTACGGCATTTGCTTTTCCCGGAGTGTAGTTAATATCAAGATCATATGCAGCTAGAAATTCGAGCCATCGGACTTGTCTCTGATTCAAGTCCTTTTGCGAGAAGATATACCTCAATGACTTATGGTCAGTGAATAACTCGAATTTTGTTCCCAATAGATAGTGCCTCCATAGCTTAAGAGCAAATACAACCGCAAGAAGCTCTAAATCGTGGGTTGCGTAGTTTGTTTCATGCGTCTTTAACTGACGACCAGCATAGGCAATAACCTTTCCTTTCTGCATTAAGACTGCACCAAGTCCATCTCGACAGGCATCTGTATAGACGGTCAATCCTTCGCTACCATCAATAACTGTAAGAACTGGGGCGGATGTCAACTTCCGCTTCATCTCATTGAAAGCTGCTTCGCACTTTTCGCTCCAAATAAATTTTACATTCTTTCTGGTTAGTGCGGTAAGTGGTGCGGTAATACAGGCAAAGTTTTCTATAAATCTGCGGTAATAGCCGGCCAAACCCAAGAAACTGCGGATGTCTGTAGGAGTTTTGGGAGTCTCCCAATCCTGCAAATTCCAAAGATTCGAATTAAGAAATTTATAAGTTGTTTTGATAGAATTGACAAGTAAGAATAGAACTTACATTGATTACGGCGATCTTAGCTGGATCGACCGAAATCCCATTCTCTGAAACAATATGTCCAAGAAATCGAACTTCATCTTTCCAAAAATGGCATTTTGAAAACTTGGCTTTAAGCTGATGGCTGCGTAGAGTTTCAAGAACAAAAGCCAAATGTGACTTATGCTCTTCCTCATCCTTAGAGAAGACAAGAATGTCATCGATGAAAACAAGAACAAACTTGTTAAGAACATCCCGGAAAACTCTATTCATTAAGTCGACGAAATAAGATGGAGCATTAGTAAGACCGAACGGCATAACTAGCCATTCAAAGAAACCATTCTCAGTGCGGAATGCTGTCTTAGGAATACTCTCCTCGGCAATTCTGAGTTGGTGAAAGCCAGTAGCCAGATCGAGTTGAGAGAATACTTTAGCTCCATGAAGCTGGTCGAATAGATCATTGATGCGGGGCATCGGATATCTGTTCTTGTGTGTGAGCTTGTTCAGCTCTCTATAGTCCACACACATTCTAAGGGAACCATCAGATTTTGTGACGAACACTACTGCAGCACCCCATTCTGAATGACTTCGCCGAATCAAGCCTTTAGAAAATAAGTCTTCAATTTGAGCATTTAGTTCAGCTTTTTCTTTAGGAGCCATCCTCCGAGGAGGAAGAACTACTGGTCGGGCACCAGGAATAAGGTCAATGCGGAATTCGATTTCCCGCGGAGGTGGTAGAGAATTGACTTCTCCAAAGACATCAGAAAAGGATTGAACAACTGGGGTAGAGCTTAGTTCATTTGGATGGGAGTCAAGTGAAAATATAAAACTCCCAGCATATTCTTGAGGTGATTTGCCCTTTATAACCAAAGGCATGCTCTTGTCATCGATGAGAGAGACTGTTTGAGCTTTGCATGAGATATTGGCTTCGAACTTCCGTAGCCAATTAATGCCTAATAGTATATCGAATGCCTCGAATCCAAGGACATAGAAATCCCAAGTGAAGTGGTGAATGCCATGCATAAGAGTGACATATTTACAAACCCTTTTAAGGTTAGCGGGCCCTCCAATAGGGTTTGATACACATAAGAAGGTAGATGAAAGAATGGGTTCCAAACCAAGTTTATTGCACAAATCAATAGATATGAAACTATGTGTTGCTCCGGTATCAAATAGAACTTTAACGGGTAAAGCATGCAACATAAAAGTACTCTGTAATGTACCTTGGTTATTAGTAGGAGCAGGTGGGGTAGGTGGATCATGGGCGGAAGAAGTCATAGCAAATACTCCAGCCGTCTTTCCCTTTTTGTACATAGGACAATCCCTCTTGAAATGGCCCGGCTGCAGACATACGTGACAGAGGTCGTTCCTAGTATTCTGAGGAGGCGGAACAGCGGCACCGACAGATGTTGGACAGCTGTTGGCGTAGTGACCCCTCTGATCGCATTTGAAACAAGTGATGGAGGATAAGTCAATAGGCTTCTTTTGAGAATAGCCAAGCCCGGATTTCTGTTGCCAATTCTTCTTTTGTTGCACAAAATTTTGCTTCCTCTTTCCCGACTGATTTGCTGGTGTCTGAGTAACTGGAGCTTTGGGAACAGATGTACCCTTAGGCTTTCCCTCGTATCGAAGAGCAAAATCCATCAACTCAGTGAAAGTTCCATGGACATGAGCGGTGAGGAGCTCGTAATATTCTGGGCGTGCGCCATGTATGAACTTCTCATTCTTAAGCAGAGGCGTGTCAATCAAGCCAGGTCCGAACTTGGAGAGTTCGTTAAACCTCCTTTCGTACTCAGTGAAGGTCATATTGCCTTGCTTAAGATCCATGAAAGACCGATAGAGTTGGGCCTTCCCAGCAGCTGGCATCCACTGAGACATAAAGGAATCCCTATTACAAGTGATATGAAACGAATCAGAATTTATGATGAGATAAGAGAGAAAATTATTTAGTAGGAATTTAGATAGATCACTACCTAAACTGGGCCCAAGTGATAGTTTCCTCATCAGTTCGAGAAGTGACTGATTCCCACCAATCTTGAGCAGCATCCTGAAGCTGCCAAGCGGCCAACTTGCGCTTCTGAGCATCTGCGATCTCTAAGCCAGAAAAGATCCTTTCCAAACTCTTTAGCCATTGTTGTGCTTCGATAATACTCTCGGAGCTAGTAAATTTGACTCCTCCAAGCTGAGTATACTCCTTGCTAAGAGTGGAGAATCGGACTACGGGAGCTGGAGCATGTGGACCAGGAGCATTTCCACCCCTGCCCCTAACATTTCTTCTGGTAGCCATCCTGGAATACCAAAAGTGATTTAGAATCAAAGATAGAAATTTATAGAACTTAAGGAAATTCTATTCAACGAATTCAATAAGCAAGATGAATCAAAGGAGGTGGATTCTGAAATGATTCTCCTCATTCTAGGGTATGTTTACCCTATCTCTAATGAGCTTTAAACTCCACAGGCTAAGGTTATCGGGAACCAAAGCTCTGATACCAACTGTAACAACCCGTATATTTGGACCATTTAAATTGACAATAATCCACACATGTCAACTTAAATAATACAAAACACGAATCATTAATGGAGTATATGTATATAAATGAGAATCATCACAGAATCACAGAAAATATACATAACAGAATAGTGCAGCGGAATTACAACAATGTCATAATAGTAGTTCATGAAGCTACTAAGTAAATACAACAATGTCTCCAATAAAAGAAATACAACAACATAGATGTCCAAATAGTCCAAATGGAAAGAACAATACTGATAAAGATAAGATAGTCTTCAAGTCTTCAGCTCCAAGTAAGCAGCAACAGCAATCCTCAGTCTGATCCGAGCATATGCACAAACAAACACTCGAATCAGGACATATATTCTTATACAGATAATATGGTTAAAAATTTGAAATAACAATAACTCAAAGATGATTGGAATAAGCATCTTTCAGGGTCCGATAAACTATCTATATATAGTAGAGTACGATAAATAGATAATGTCTAACAGTAATGTAAAGATATCAAAATAGTGTTAAGTCATGGCCCATTCCACCCTTAACACATTTTTATTCCCAAAAGCATATACAAGACCGTAGTTTCCCCAAAACCGGAAGTCACCAGAGGGCAATCCATATACTAAAGGTACAAATCAAAATCGTAGTGGTCGCGTATAAATGGAATACAAGTATGACAAGGCACATGAGGCAATACCCAAGGTAGTGACACTACCGTTCGCCTGATCCGGACTGCTGAGAACGCAACGCCGCAGCGCCCGCAACACCGTGAAACAACACTCCCAAATCAAGGGTGCGCACCAATCAATCACAAAGTAAAAGAATAGTTTACGAAGAAGTGTGTCCACTTGAGGTAGCTAATCCTCCATTGGCCCGGCATAGCTCATGTTTTAGTCATTTCCAATTTGACACAAGTGTCAAGGCTATCCATTATCGTTCACTTTCTTCAGTCATCGCGTTCGTCTATCCAACCACTTCATTCTGGATCATCACTTCGTGTATAGTTATTAAAGTGGTTTCCCGTTTAGACAGTGAGTATGTCCCAATCCGATTCCGGTTCCTTTAATAACCTTCGTGATTATAACACCGATTGGTCGTTATATATTTCAAAACCAAATCAATTTCATTTTCAATTTGAATTCGTAAATCGACAATTCGTTAGTCTTTCGAAATCAATTTCCAAAATTACGTTTCAAACTTTCCAATTTCAATTTCAACATTTCTATAATTCAATTTCAAAGTTTCAATTAAAACAATTCAATATTCACTGCAATTTGTATATAAGTTCATTCCAAAATCATTTAACTAAATTTACCGTTCAAAACGGTTTAAATCAATTATCGCTTTCATTCGATATTCATTAAATTGATTTATCATTAACAATTTCGATTAAATTTCCAATTCATTACGTTACGTCTTTAGTTCGATTTCATTATCAAAGTTTACAACTTATTTACAATTACATTTGTCAAATCCAATTCTTTAAATTACAAGCCTTTCATTTGTTTCGATAAAGCGCATTCTATTTCTTATTAAAGAAATTCATTTCATCTATTGTTTATTTAGTTACAAATTTCAAAACTCAGTTAAAGAAACTTAGTTTCACATATTCAATAATTCAATTTCTCCTAATAAAGATATTCAATTTAATTTAATTTGGGATTCGATCTCATCAAATTTCAATAATTTCAAATCTTAATTATTAATTATTCCAAACTCATTCATTAATAATTCCAAACTTAATTGTTAATAAATTCAAATTTTAATTATTAATTATTTCAACTTCGTTATTAATAATTTCACAACTTAACTATTAATAATTTCAAAAGTTAATTATTAATAATTTCAAAACTTAATTATTAATAATTTCAAAAATTAATTATCAAATAATTCTAAATTTAATTATTACATAATTAAATTTTAAACAATATTCTTTTGTCAATTACTACGTTAATATTTGTCTTCAAATTCAAATACTCACATTTACATTCATTCGAATTTAAATTCCAATTTATTCAAAACCTTGTTATTAGTCAAATAAAACTTTATTTTATTTAAATCAAAACATTGACCAATCGGGTTTAATTTAATTTTCTATTCTAAGTCAAATTTATTTGGGTATTTATCATTTCAACCCGATTCCATTTCAATTCGAAAATCAAAGCATACAAAGGGAACTTGCAGTGTGATAGCTGGGATGGTGTCAAAGTAAATAAACAAGCAATAGCATCCATTCACAACAATTCAACAATTTCAAATAATCCCGAAATAATCGTATTAATTCGCGTTTGTTATTTACGCCAATTAATATAACTATTTCTAGAATCTACTCTATCATTTCAAGTAGATTAAAGATTATAACATTACGGTTTCACTTGTCGTTCAATTTCAATTACAACAGTTAATTCAATCCGTTCAAAAGTCCAAAGTGAAATTTTTATCAATTCTACGTGTCAATTAACTTACAAATTAAAAGGGTCAATTTAACTAATCGAATTTAACATATGAAGAGGTCAGGTTTAGCAAATCAGAATTTAACATATATAATCCAAATTAAATTCGTTAACTATCCTAAATCAAATTTACTTGCAAATTATTTGTCACTTATACAATACAATTAACATCCAATTCAACGTCACATAGCAATCATTTATCATCCAAACTTGTATAAGAATATAGTCGTGAAAATTAATTCACCTTTCGTGGATAAAGAAATTAGACGGCGAAGCACGAAGAAGTAAGAATAGAGTCGGTACAGCACGAACAACGGACACTGTAATATCGACAAAAGGAAATGATATTAATACAATGAACATTTGTATATAATTTATAAATTTATATAAATGCTCTTACCGAAGATGGAGAAAAAAACGAAGCTGAAATTTGCTGTTGCGAAAGAAGATCAGACGGTCGCTGCAACAACAAGCAAAGAAAAGACGGTTACTAATTTCACAACAAATCGACACCGTTCGATTTCATATTTTTTTTTTACTATTTCTTCTTTTCCTTTTCTTTTCTTTTCTTTTTCTCTTTTTTTTTTTCAAACACGCACACATTCACTAAACACTACTCATAACACACATAGAGCACTACTTGACCATTGATACGCATGCCCCTGGAAATGCACTAACTTCATGCACGTAACTTTATTTTTTTCCCCTTCTATTGCATGCACACACCTCAGACTTTCTGGTTACTCACGCATGAACACAACTCGTCACACATGCCTACACTCGACTAGGCGAGGTTGGGAGAAGAGGAGGGGAAGGAGGTTGAGGCGGTGAAGTGGAGCGGCCAAGGAACTGATGAGGCAGGGCGTGGCCAAGCTGACGGTGGCGAGGACGGGCGTTGGCACTAAAGAGTTTCCGGCGTTCGGTTGTGGAGAACAGGGTAGGGTGGAGGCGGAGACTGGAAAGTGGCGAAGTGAACGAGTGGTGGGTTGAGGCCAGCGGGTCAGGGAGGCGGACAGTGGAGGGGAATGGCTCGACTATGGGCATGCTAAGTTGGCTTCGGTCATGCTTGACCGTGGGATGGAGCGCACACACAGGGGTGATTAGCAAGTTGCCGGGCGTGAGTTTCAGAAGGGAAAAATGAGAGAGTGTGATTTTTTTCTAGACTAAACTTTTTAATTTATTATCATTTCGTACAGAAGGCATGGAGAAGAAGAAAAAAAGGTGAGGCGATTACCTGAAGATTGAAAATTTGTGAAACAGTGAATGGGCAGAGAACTTGTTTCACTTTTAATAAGCTGGGACATAAACGAGATGGCTCCCAAAAGACACGTACGTTTCCAAGTTAACACATAAATTTTTGTAACAGTAATTATTTTATTGGACTCACAAACGTCACCTTCATTTCCAACGTTCACACTTATTTTTCCAAAAAACTCCTAGCTTCCAACTACCGTGTTAATTCCATCAGCTGAGATTTTTTTTTATTTTTTTTATTTTAAAGTGGATGCAATTTAAAGCTTTTGGGCTGCCAATTTTTATTTAACCGGTCCGTCCGGAACCGATAAATTAACACGACGGATGATGTCGGACTTCGATTCGCGCAAATAAATATACCGTTATGATCAGTGTGACGATGCGCTTCCAACGGTACACAAATTATTGCGATACGATGATTTTATAAAATTTGCATTTACGCCGCTTAAATTGTACGATTTACAAAACAATTTAAACGGAGCAGGCGATGACAGTTTTAGACGAAACGAATTTCATAATCTTGATCAGAATAATTTTTACAACATAACTGTGTAAAAATATTTGGATTTGGAAGATAAATTTTACGCAGCTTTATATGGACTGATATACAGTAAAACGCGAACGGATTTTACTGTAATAATTTTCAACGAAACTTTTTCTATGTCCATATCTAACTAGACGTATGTCATAAATAAAGTTTGGGCGTAAATTGAGATCGTTTATAATTTCAAAATTTTTTTATTGAAACGATGAATTTAAAATTTTAAATTGGGTCGAAAATTAGGGTCGTTACAGATATATTACTCCATGTATAACCAGTTGTCCACTTCGGTTCAAATATTATCAGTGAAAGAAAAAAAGAAAAAGAAAATGAAGCAAAAAATAATGAAGTTTACATTTTGCTATGATGTCGAAAACATTCGCAAAAAAAAGGGAATATATAAATAGACATTAAACCATCAGCATTTGAAAATTATTAGTGTGGTTTTTGTTGAAATATTAATTTATATCATTGGCGTGGATTTTATCAAAATATTAATTTATATTATTTGAATTTTAGTATAGCGTAAAACATTTCACAATACATTAGTTTATATTAGATGTATATATGAAATTTCAATAAATGGAACTCAAAATATAGGGTTTAATTTAAACATTAGCACCAAACTGTTTCCAAAAAATTTGCCATTACAACGGCGCCATTTTGTAGCACCGGAGTAATGTCTATGCATTATCCCTCTCCAGATACTTGGCTTGCGCCATTAATAACAATTTTATCCACTTATACAACAATGTCAGAACAATATACAACATTAGCACCAAACTGTTTCCAAAAAATTTGTCATTACAACGACACTATTTTGTAGCACCGGAGTAATGTCTATGCATTACCCCTCTCTTGATACTTGGCTTGCGCCATTAACAATAATTTTATCCACTTATACAACAATGTCAAAACCATATACAATGTCAGAACCATATACAACATTAGCACCAAGCTGTAAATTATGCAAGGAGATCAAAATAATACAAAATAGCATAAGATTGACTATTGTATTAGACATGGTATTATTGGTTTTTTTAATTAGACATGGGGCTACTCAGCAAAAAAACTAGGTTTCTTCATTTCAGCCTAAAAGCTTGTGTATCATCTAAATTAATAACATTATAACTTGTTTTATTGTTTTGAGATATAAAAATGAAAGGTAACATAAATGTGAGCATGAAACTATCGAGCTCTTACTATTTTCATAAAATCATATAAACTTCATTTTCTGAAATTTCTACATTGTCAAAATTGCAGTAGATGCAAAAGGATTGAGTCATTACATCTGACTAAGATGATTTATGATCTAATGCAATATAAGATACATGGATAACTTAGTAGGTATGCTAATTCTAAAAGTATAATTAGAGGACCCTGAGGTAGGACTGGGACCAATCTATCATTGAATTAAATTTCTAAGTCATTTATACTACATGGGAAGAATTTAATAAAAAGGGTACTATTACCAACTATGCACATGCATTACGTGCCTGAAAAGAAGTAAATAACTTATATGATACAAACTCCTATAAGAAAAGTAGTGCAAAATAATAATTCTTTTTGTATGTAAAAAAAAAGAATGAATGGTATACTTTTCTATGAGTTTATTCTTAATCAAAAGTATTGTATCCACAATCACATTTTGAGCATATCAAATTAGTCATGGTACATGAATTCATGATTGTATAAATACCCATAAATGACTCCTTATATATAATGTGAGACAACACTTAAACATACATATACTACCTTCATCTAATCCAGTTGTTCTCATATTTATGCTTATACATTATTACAAAATGCAATCTAATTTAAGGAAAAAAATTACCAATCAATACCACATCTAATTTTCCAACTTGTGGACACCCTTCACCAGCACTTCCATCTTACCCATCATCTTCCTATACTTTACTTATCATCTAGCTTACTCATTCTCAATTCCAGTAAGCAAAAAAGAACTAAAATATTTTTTATATATAAAATAATAATATTTGATGTATTCGTTATTTATTAGTGTTTTTTCGCAGTAGATTAAAGATAGAAATAAAACTGCATCTTAACTATTACCGGCCCTATTTACAAATATAAGATAACAGTCAACATGCTGTTAGCAATCCAGTCAAGCCAATGGCAGCTAATTAAGAAATTGGTTTGATTTCTATGCCCATTGCTATTGATTCTTCTTTAGTGATTACTTAGTTTGCACCAAAGAACTACATAGGCTTATTTGTTGTGTATGGCAGATATACCAACCCAAATTTGTATCGACTTAACAACACTTAAAATTACCTAAGACGCTAAGCTGATCAGTAACTGTAATTCTAATAAGATAACAACCGTCATCATGGACAAAAATTTCTTCAAAACATTACACATTGAGTGAAAATGTATGAGTAGCAAAGCATACATATCAATATGGCTCATCAAACAGTATAACAAATCGGTCTATAATGGAATATAAATTACAGAAAAATTGCAGAATATTAAAAAAATACCTAAAAGTGGTCGAAGCTCGGTATCTAAGGGGTAGTGCTTGAGGAACCAGAGCAGGGTAAATCAGTTAAGTGGAGGAATCAGAGCTCAGTCAGTTGACCCTAGTCTACAAAATTGGTCGATTGTTAACTGTGATGCCCGTTCCTTTGGAAGTTGCGATGCGGTGCAGTAGCTGAAATTTGCAGCAATATAAGTGAAAGGTGTTTGAGAAATATAACTGGATAAGTTTATATGTGATAATAATGTAGTGTGCTATTATTTATTTATTTAAAGAAATTAATTAATTGAAGAATAATTAAATATTTGACTTTAAAAATCATTTAATAGTTAATATATATTCCGGAAAATAAGATTTCGAGTATTGAAAAGCTTTCGAGTGAAGCAATGGCAGTTGCAGAGGAGACGGAAAAAGCAAAGATGCAACAAAAGCTCACTTAAAATCAGCTAAAATTAGGTCCACAGACGAACTTCCTAGTTGTTGCTGCAAGGGTATAATATTTGTATGTGTAAATGGAAGAAAATGTGAAAATACAACCCTCAATGTCAATAGAGTGCATTTTCTGACCCTGGGTAGTGGGTACAAAACTATAATAATGTAAACAACAGCATGATAGTTTTTTTTCTTCATTTAATAAATACCAAATATATACTAAGGTTATAATTTCCCAACAGTTGCATGTACAGGTGACTATATGAACTTTGGGACTTTATAATTACAAATAACAACAGTACTTAAAACTAATTATTCTTCAATCACCCTTTAAAGTCATATCAGGTGTAGACTGACATACATAGAATAGTGCGCTTAGCAGATATTTCAAGCGAAAATTGCTCTAGCAAGCCAATCCAAAGCAGGATAAGCAAAATACAGCACCAAGAAAGAAGGCATAGCCAGCAGTAAGTTACAAGTACGCACAAAACCAAAATGACTGCACTAGCAGGAACAATATAGACGAGTATGAGCACGAATATGACTACAAGCGGGAAATTTGAGGTCAACTGAAAAATGAAAATTAATAACTTCTTCACTGTAGAAAAACTCTCTCCAAAACCCAAGAACTAGTGCCAATACTCAACTGATCTACACTGCTATCAGAATGATCCATACCTAATTGTACATACCTAATTGCACAAAACCAAAAACATGAAAAAAGAAGTCATGAATTAACAACATCATACTAGATATCAAACTGTACATACCTAATTGTAATTGTAGGTGGTAGGCAGGTCGCTGTAGTACTTTCTGGGGAGGCGATTTGGCGATTTGTTTCGTCTGAATGTGGAAGATTGTGTTGTAGATGGTAGGTAGGTCGCCGTAGTAGTTTCTGGAAAGGCTGAAAATAAAAAAAAGGAGAGAGGTGTGCGTTTTGGGAAAAATTTTCCCACGAAAAGAGGCACAGATTTTGATACGGCTATAAGCAGTATCAAATATTAATACGGCTTACAGCCGTATTAAATAATATAGATACGGCTGTAAGCCGTATTAAAATTTGATACGGCTTATAGCCGTATCAAATGTGCCGTCTAAAGTTGCGCCAAAATTCTTTCTGTGGTGTAGTGATACATATAATAAAAAAAAATTGCTAGTCAATCTAAAACCAATTAATTAGAAGCAATCAACTAGAACAATTGGATCTACAAGCAATTAACTCAAATTTACTAATCTAAAGCCAATTATTCAAATATGCTGATATGAGAATTGAAAAAGAAAAAATCCATAACAAATCTCAGTTTTTAAAAAATTAATGACACGCATAATAAGCGGATACATGGCCTGTAATATGTCAAAACTGCTAGAATTACAATATATTCATATCACATGATCATAGGAGTTTATCAATCAACTTTTACATTAGCTGCATGTCTTTGGCACACAATATTTTTTGCACTAACAAAAAAAATCAGGAGCAAGTATTCTATTGCGGGCATAATGGTATGCTTATATAAACTGTTTAAGTATGTTCAAAATGTAGAAAATTTTCATTATACGAGTATTGTTTGAGAAATAAGCTTTAGCTGCCATGTTTGCTTACAAAAATGAAACTAAGTTTCATGAACTAAAAAGGCATATCCATCGATCTAAACAGTATAAAACTGAACTGCAAAATAATCCATAATGCACTGTCCAAATGGCCATAAACAATACGTGTGGCTTAATGCTAGATGTAGCAGAACATGGCTAAAAAAAATAAGAAGAAAGATATCACTCATGTGTATTGTTACTGTACAATGACTAACAGTAAAGCAACAAAAAAAAATCACTGATATACATTGTTACTTTGAAATGTTTTAAATATACCAACATAAATAATAGATAATGTGTTTAAGTTGTACAAAGTATCATTTGTACTCTACAAATTTTCTAAAAATCAAATCCATGTAACTAAATTATATAACACAGAACTGCTGACTTAAAATAGTAGTTCTGAATAAAATCTCAAAGACTTAGAGCGGCCAACCGCCTGCTTGACTTGCAAAATAGGTTCATCACTGAGCAAGATGTATACATAAAATAAGATTATACAAACGGTAATGACTTCAAAATTCTTCTTCCCAGTTTTAACTTCAAAATTTACCGCTTAACTGGAATAATATTCAAGCTTTATATTTTTAAAAGCTTTATATTTTTAAACTATCATTTAAAAATTACTAAAACACCTCTATAAAATCTGACTTTAAGTTCATGAAGTATGTACTTCATTTGGTTCTTCAGAAACAGATAATTTTTAAAACCAGTAAGCTATAAAGCCTTCTAAAACCATCAAAAGGAGGAAGAAGCAATGAGCAAAGAAGATTGTTAAGGTTTTGGAAACAATATTGATACATAGTAGCTTAAAACATTCCAAAAATCAAGTTAACGGACTAAAACATGTTTCCAGTGTGATATCATCCATCCTGAAGTGTATATTAAACTCAAGGCCAAACAACAAAAAAATGTTAAACAAACATAGGAGGGAGAAACAATCTGAAACGTATGCACTGGCCATAAATTTGGGGACTCCGACCTAACCAAGATTTTCATTAGTTGTTCGAATACTGAAGTGCAAAATGATGGTTTACTACTCTTTGTAGTTTTACAGTGAAACATAGAAGTGAATTAAGGAAGAAAAAAATGTAGAAAGCAACTGGTTGTTTAATAATAATTCAAACACTTGAAAATGGAGTCTTAGTAAACTAAGGAAGCAAGGGATATACTCACCGAACAACGCTGCTTCTGCCTCCTAAACCTGTCGTCACCCACCTCGGTCATGCACAGATCCAATCCCATCAGCCAGATCGCTGCCTCTTTTTACGCGCGGAAACTATCCACGAACTACCATCATCCAGCATCACCTAACCCACGTCTCCCTAACTCGAGCCAAATCTATGCTTAATTCCTTCCAAACTTCAACACAAGTGCGACGCTACAGTAACGAACGAGCAGAGCCTGAGCCAGCCCCACTATCGTTGCAGTTTGCCATCGAGCGACGTATTTTTTTTTTTTTTTTTTTTTTTAGATTTCATCCTATTCGTGCATGAGATTGAAAGTTAGCTTAAGATTAATGGAATAGGGTATTTCTCGACGAAGAGGTAACTGATTGGAAAAAACGGAGAAGTTAGCTTATCGTGCTGATAACGTACTATAAAAAAAAATAGGAAGCCATTTGAGAGAGAACAATTTTATTCACTCGAAGATACATTTATCATTTGTATTACATAGGCTCCTTTATATAAAGGTTTTGCAGCTTAAGAACTAATTTATTCCAAGCTGCTGGACTAAACAAATAGATAGAAGCATATTCACTCTTAATAATATTAAGATGTATTATAACACATCTAAATTTTTAACTTTAATTTTGGGCTCCAAACTAAACTTTTGGTTCCAGTCCCAAATTTTCTCTATACTCCCTTCCAGCGTATCATTCTTCAAGCTATCATTCTTTCAACAAAAACACCCGATATCCCTAAATTTTTTAGCTCTATTGGCTCCTCCCTCACCTTCGCCTCCACCTAGCGCCACTTCGCCTTGATTATCTGATCTCTCCAACTAGTCAACCTATGCCCTAGCTCAAATTAGGAGATATGTTGAATTTTAATTTCTACCAAAGTACCAAAAGATTTAAATGAGGAATCAAAGAGTTCAGCTGATATAGAAACTGAAGCACAAACAGAAAATGAAGAGCAGAAATTTCCTGATGAGTTATCAAAAGATGAAGATAACAATAGTACTGAAAATGAGGTGTGCTGTGTTAAATTTGTGTACATTCATGTATATGCTTTCACTTATAAATTTTGCATGATAACGATGAATAGAACTATGAAAAGGAAGATCACGATGGTGAAGATAATCAATTTCCTTAAAGTACTGAGTACAAAGATTTAATTGGGATTACTGCTGTAAAAGGGAACAAAGATCTAAGTGAAATGTTAAAAGTTGATCCTCCCAAGGTTACACGTCTAATCTTAAGCGAACAATTGTTTCAGAAGGCTATGAAAACTCATGGACCTGAAATTATCAGGTAACTAAGGTATTCAGATTCTACCAGCAAATTTAGTTTACTTTGTCCAAAAAGAAAGTAATAAAAATGTCAAATATGCATCTTCATATATTGTTATATTTAAAAAAAATTCAAATTTTTCTTGAGTTATTACTCAAAATAAAATCAACAAAACTTAACCCATTTAATCCACTATTCAAATTTCAAATAACTCAAACACTTAAACTAGTTGAAAAAATGCAGTCGCAGCGCTTTGAAACAGCTCCAGTTCAAAAATGCAGTAGCAACAATTAAACTATTTGTTAGTTACACTATTTCATGTCCACTCAAATCCTCTGTTTCCCTATTTCATGTCTCGTGTTTCCACTTATTTTCAACCATTGATTTATAGATGTAGTATTGTAGGCATTATAAACAGAATGATATTCCCTTCTAGCAACATTTTTCAACCGTAATAATAAAAAACAATGGCCTCCTTCTCTCTCTCTGAATAGCGATTTTTCTGCCCTCTTCCTTTTCCACCGAGTGCCTTCGCTCTTCCTCTCAAGCGCTATTTCGCTTCCCTCTCTGATTTTGCGATTCTCTGTTCATGGTTTTGGGTGCTGATTTTAGGGCACAGACGATGGATTTTGGGGCTTATTTTTTTCGTGGCGATTTTGTGCAACGTTGTCCCTCTTTCGCGTCTATTGCTGATGCCCTGTTAAAGCTTGTGCCTCCGCCTTTGTCGGTTTGTTTCACTGGCTCTTGCTCTATTGAGATTTGTGTGTTTTCGTTTGTCGCCTTCTCGGCGCTGGCTCGTTTCAGATTTGTAGATGTTGATGGGTGTTTCTTGGCCCTGGATCCCATTTTTAGTTCTCTCCCTTCGATTCCTTCGAGTTTTAACAGATCGGAGGAAGAGACCTTTTCTTATGTTGCTCCTTGCGGGGTTGCTTCGATGTTGGAAGTGCCTCTCGGTCAGAGGGACCTTTCTACTCGATTTGCTCCGCGTATTGTTTTTGCTGATGAGTTGGACGGTGTTGCTTATGACCAAACAGCTCTTAGTTTTGGGTCGGTTGATGCAGCACTGGTTGAGTTCGATGGTTCTTTGGATGTTTGTCGTTCCTACTCGAGCCACAATCGAGATTTCATCACTCGATTTGTGCCTCGCTTAGTCTTTGTGGGATCGGCTGTTGTCTGTGCTCCATTTGAGGATTCTATTGCTTTTGGGACTGTTGTCGATCCTGGTTTTGATGTTGCGACAGGGGTTAAGGAGTTGATAGCCTTAACTCCTTCAGTTGTCCGGCCAGCTGCTTTTGGGGTGGGCGTTGGCTCTGAACTCGTTTCTTCGGAGCCTCTGTCTCCACCAGTTTCTTTGATAAATATTGAAGAGGTTTTGTCGACTTTGCTTGCTATGCCGAGGCTGCTGACCTTGTCTCCGTCCTTTCAGGTTTGTAATGCTATCTGTTGGCAGGTGAGCAGCTCTGTTTTCTGTTTTGTTCATGTTGATTGTTGTGGGTTGCCTTCTGTTTATTGGCTGTCGGTTCACTCGGGTTTCAGCTGTTGCTTGAGCCTTGTCACACTTTTGTGTGAGCTCCCTGACACTGCCGTCTCTGTTGAGACTGGGAGTGTGTCAGGCCCTTTGCTGCCTGTTGAGTTTTATTCGTTCTTCGTCTTCTTGTCGTCTTTCTATCTGCATCAGCGTACCCGGCCTCAGACGTATTTGTTGCCTTTTGTGTGCCGAATAGGTGGTGCTCACCCCAGGATATTTGTCTGGGTTGTTTTACTGGCTGATCGTTGTTGGTTTCCTTTGTTGAGTCGTGACGAGGCAGATCCTATATCGTCACCGACTTTGTTTTTCTGGTGTAGACTTCCTTTTTCTGGGTTCGTTTGGCTTATTCAGAGGATTCTGCGGGACTGGAGCTGTTGGTTCGGGTGTTCTTTTAGCCCTGTTCGTATAGTGGCCACTCTTGACCACTATACGGACAGTCTGAGATTCTGCCAGCCTTTTTGCTCCTTTTTCCCCTCTGATAGGCCCGCCTTGCGACTCTTACCTGCTACGCGGGGCTGTACATTAGCGGCCTTACACTGCATCACTTTGTTACTTCTGTTTCTTCTTTTTCTTCCTCACCACTATCCGCAGTTTCGCCTTTCTCTTATCCCCCCTCGTCGGTTGAGGCTTCTCTACCGGTGTCGCTTTACTCTTGCCATCTCGAAGCTTTTAGTTTTTCTATCTTTTTTTTATCTGATTGGTTTCTTCGGCAGATTGGCATGCGACTGATTCGCTTTCCCTCTTTTTGTCGGATTACCCAGGAGCACTCGGATCTTTCGGTTGCTCAGGGTCTCTCTTCCTCCTACTGCTCTTCTGATTGCTCCCTTCCTGCTTCTTCTTGCTCTCTGTCCATTTCTATTCCTCTTATGAGTAAGGCAGAGATTGCGCTCCTCAACGAGCGTCTCGACTGCATTGCTAGGAATTCTTCGCAGGCGCCATCACCGCTTGGTGCCTCGTTGACTTCTGCTTCGGGTTCGGGTCTTGTAGTGTCTTCAGAGACGCTTCCCCAGCTTTCCGACTCTATCACCAAGACGTCTCGGCGTGTTCGCGTAGAGTCCAGACTACCCCCCGCACCATTCGCACACGCTCTATAGCGGCGTCCGAGCAGATCGACCGATCTACTCGGTGCTCGCTTTACCTCGTCTGAGTCCTCTTTTTGGGGTTCCGGTTCTCGCTTTTAATGGCGAATTTGCTATTCTGGAATGTCCGTGGTATAGGCAATGATGCGTCTTTGGCTAGGCTTAAACGCATTGTCAAGAAGCACTCTGTTGGCTTGATCGCTCTTCTGGAACCCTTTCTGGGACCGGAAGGCATTTCCGGCATCGTCTTATCCTTGGGATTTGGCGGAGGCTTTGCCAATGTTTCAGGGAAGATTTGGATCCTTTGGTCCAAATCCATTTCGGTCCAGGCCGCTTTTGATTCCCATCAACTCTTTTCCTTGGCATGCTCGTCCCCTTCTTTTAGCTCTCCCTTTCTTTTCTCTGCGGTTTATGCCAAATGTGATCGGTTGGAGAGATTAGTTCTCTGGGCGGACATATTAGGGCTCAATTCGCTGGGCTTCTCCGCTTCCGTGATAGGTGGTGATTTTAATATTGTCGCCTGCCAAGCGGAAAAACGGGGAGGAGCCGCCATCAACCGGGTTGCGATGGCGGATTTCAACTCTTTCATTGTCAGCTCTGGTCTGTCTGAGCTTTCCTTTGTTGGTTCTGCTTTCACCTGGTCCAACAACCAAGCGGGGCCGAACCGCGTCCTTTCCCGACTTGATCGGGTTTTCGGGTCGGAGGAGTGGTTTCGTCTCCCCTACTCCTTTTCGATAGAGCATCTCCATCGGTCTTTCTCTGACCATGCCCCCATGGTTGTCCGCTGCTCTCCCCGCTCTTTAACGGGGCCATCCTCCTTTCGGTTTCAGAGCATGTGGATATCTCACCATTCCTTTCTCCAAGTTGTCGCTAATTCTTGGAGCGTTCCTCTTGTTGCATCTCCCTGTGAGGTGTTCGGTCGTAAGCTTAAGCGTCTTAAAGTTTGCCTTAAGGATTGGAACCTTCAGGTCTTTAAGAACATTTTCGACCGCGTTCGCTTGGCCGAAGAGTCTCTTATCGCAGCCGAAGCCTTGCTAGATGAGGATCCTAACGTGGCTAACAAGGAGGCCTGGGCTCTTGCCCAAACCATTTTCTCCTCGGAACTTCGTATCGAGAACGACTACCTTCGTCAAAAGGCTATGATCAAGTGGGTAGTTGTTGGTGATACTAACTCTAAATTCTTCCATTCCTCTATTCGCAAGAAGAATAACCTCCTCACGATCCGTGAGATTTTGCGACAGGATCAATCTACGGCCTCTTCCCCTGAAGATGTCAAAGAGACCATCCTATCCCATTTTCAATCCTTTCTAGGCTCTCCGTCGGTCTCTGTTTCTGACCCTGCTCTGCTGGCCTTCATTCCTCGTATTGTTCTTTCTCCGGAAAGTGACCTTATCGCGGATCTCCCTACCTCTGAGGAGATACGTGCTGCTGTCTTTGCGCTTAGCAAGGACAGTGCCAGTGGTCCGGATGGTTTCAACGGTGTTTTTTTCAGAAGTGCTTGGTCTATTATTCAGGATGACTTTTGTCTTACTATTCAATCCTTTTTCTCTGGGGGTTCCCTTCCTTCTGGATGGACTTCGACCAACATTGTCCTTATTCCAAAATGCGAGACCCCTAAGTCGTGTTTGGATTTCCGGCCAATCAGTCTTTGCAATTTTTCGAACAAAGTTATCTCTAAAATTTTGTCCTCTCGTTTGGCCCCCTACCTTGAGCGTATCATCTCTCCTTCTCAAGCGGGATTTGTAAAGGGGCGTTTGATTACTGATAACGTTCTGCTCGCTCAGGAACTTATTTCCCAGATCGACCGGAAGGTCAGGGGTTCTAATGTTGTCTTCAAACTGGACATGGCTAAGGCCTATGATTGCATGTCCTGGTTTTTCATCATCAAGGTCTTAAGGGCTTTCGGCTTTCCGGAACCCCTTATTGATTTGGTTTGGAGGCTTATCTTCAACTGCTGGTTCTCTGTTCTTATTAATGGATCGGCTCATGGTTATTTCAAAGCCGGTAGGGGGCTGCGTCAGGGAGACCCTCTATCGCCTTCACTCTTTGTGATCGCGGCAGAGGCTTTCGTTCGCGGTCTTCAATCCTTGACTATCTATGGCCAGATTCAATGCTTCGGGATACCGAGGGGCTGCCCCCTGGTCTCTTCCTTGTCCTTCGCTGATGACGTTGTCATTTTTTCTAATGGCAGCGTCTCCTCTGTCCGCCGGCTTCTCGATTTTCTTCATCAGTATGAGCGTTCTTCGGGCCAACTTGTTAACCCTGCCAAAAGCTGTTTCGTCCATGCAAAAGATTTGCCTCTCACTCGTGCTATGTGGATCGAGTCTGTCTCCGGGTTCAAGGAAGCCACCCTTCCTCTTCCTTACTTGGGTGTTGTCCTGTATCGCGGTAGAAAGCTCAATGCTATTTTCGACCCATTGACTGATAAAGTTAGGGGTAAGATCTTACGCTGGAATGCTTCTCTTATTTCTCAAGCTGGTAGACTAGTTCTTATCAAATTCGTGTTGGATTCGATGGGAACTCATGTTTTCGCAGCTATGACCCCCACTTCTTCTTTCTTCCGGTCTTATCGGTCTTTGGCCTCTGCTTTCTTCTGGGGCAACAAGGACAGTGGCCGTCGACACCATTGGGTGTCGTGGGACGCGGTCTGTCGCCCCAAAAACGAAGGCGGACTGGGTCTGCACAATCCAAAGGACCTTTGTGCTGCCTTTGCCTGCAAATTATGGCACAGATTTGGCGCCAACAATTCCTTATGGGCCTCTTTCCTTCATGCGAAATACCATAGTCTTGAGGGTTCTAACTTCTCAGGTTCTCCGTCTTTTGCTAGTGAGACCTGGAAGCACATGCAGACGGTGAAGCCTGTCTCCGACACTCATGGTGGCTCTTCTGGTTGGGATGGATCTCCTTTTTCCATCCTCAAAGCTTGGTCTTCTATTAGAATTCAAGCCCCTATTCGTCCGATCTTTTCTTTCATCTGGGACTCCCGTATTCTCCCCAAGGTCTCTATTTTGATGTGGCGGATTCTCCATGATGGATTGCCACTTGACGAGAACCTTCAAAAAATCGGTTCCCTCTAGTGTCTCGTTGTAGATGATGCGGCAATGGGGAATCAGAATCCCTGAATCATTTGTTCTTTGGTGGTTTCTCGGCCAGATCGTGCTGGAATTACTTCGGAAACCTTCTTGATTTTCGTCATTTAGCCAGCTCCCCTTCTGATCTCCTTAACTCATGGTGGTCTGGGAATGGTGGTAAGTCTCTTCGCTCTATTGTTTTTCGCTTGATCCCCTGCCTCATCTGCTGGCACCTCTGGTGTGCGCGGAACAAGGCAACCTTCGAAAACTCTAGTATGGATCCCTCATCTATTATTCGGTGTGTGAGGAAAGACGTTTTCCTCGCTTTCCGTGGTAGACCTTTCAGGGGTCGTTTGAACTCCCGTGCGGAGCATCTGGTCGGACATCTCTCTATCTCGTGTGCTTTGTCTCACGCTAGACTGGGAGTAGGTTGATCATCGCGAGCGAGCGCTGGCCTTCACCCAGCGCTCACTTCCCCTCCCCCCTTTTTTATGTTTAATGTTGTTGTAAGTTTTCCAGGTTCTTCTCTTTTTGGTTCTTCTATGGCTCGGATGGGTTTTGATTGTCTGGTTTCGGGATCCGGCCTCCTTTTGATCGCTGGTTTTTGGTGGTTTCACTGTGGTTGTTCGGCGGCTTCGACTGGTCTTGCTCTTCTTTTATGCCACTGGTTTGGCGTTGATGGCGTCTGCTTTACTCTGATTGCCATCTTCCGTGCGTTCCTTTTTTGTTGGATTAGCGTTTACTAGTTGGCTCTCTTTTGGTTCGGCTTGGAGGTCTGACCTTTTCCTTAGGGTAAAGGCGGGTTTGTGCTTGTTGGTGGATCGTTTCCTCCTTCTCCTCCTCTATCTTGGTGTGGATTTGTTGCTGTCTTTAGTGTCTTGGTTTTATTTTCCGCTGTTGTTTTGCGGTATTTTCTTTTTGGTGGTTTTCGTCCCATCTTGTTTCCTATTTTTGTGAGCCCTCGGAGAAAGGTGTTTTTTCTCCTCTAAAAAAAAATTAAATTTACACATTAAAAAAGAAAAGATATTCCCTTCTAGCATTCGGTCTAGCTCTAAGTAAACAAAGTCGTTAGTGAAAGAGAAGAGTAAGTACAATGTAATCTCTTCTTCTAATTTGAGAGCAGCTAGGAAGAATGATTCAGATACTTATGCAAGTGCTCACTAAGATGCAATGCTGTCTAAAGAGGATAAGAATAGTTTGATTTGGTTACATAATGCTAAAGATAAGTTGGATCAATGTGTCTTTTTTGATCATGGCAATGTTTTGCCTAGACATTTCGGGCATAAAGACAGTTGAGCTTTTATTTTGAAAAGCCAAGTATTTTAGTTGCTTTTCAGATTTATGTCAAAAAACCGAGGATTCAAATTCTTTGTTGTTTTTGATGGCTTTGCTGTACTTCATATGATGTTTACTCCGTATCATAACTGCTTGTCCTTTACTGGTGAAACCATCCATATACAAAGTTATAGTGCAATTGTTGACCATTTGAACAATGACCTTACAAGCAACGTATATATCACAGCTGGGTGCACCAAAGCTATTGAGACTATACTCTCTGTCTTGCTCGCCTTAACGCTAATGTCTTATACCCAAGACCTGGCTTCCCTTTTTACGAAGCACGTACCGCTTTTAGTGAACTTGAGTGCCGTCACTTCAATCTTGATCCAAATTTTGGTTGGGAGGTTGACCTCGCTCATGTCGAAGAACTTGTCTATAAAAAAACTATCGCTACTGTCGTCATCAACGGGGAAACCCAAGTGGAAGCATCTACTCTTATCAACACTTGTCCAGAATATGTATATTTCACTTTAGGTTATGTGTTGATTCAAATCACATATTATAGCCAAAAAAATTCATTTATCTAAACAATATAAAAAAATTGTGTTGTATAATAAAAAATATAGATGTTGTAATATGATATATTTGTTGCAGTGAATGTTACATGTGTATTATAATATATAAGCTTCAGGTATTTTTTTTTTCACTTTTGAATTTTTTTTGCAACTGCCATTTACAGTTTTAAAAAAACCTATTGCAACTGATTTTAACGGTTGTAAAAAATCCTTACTGCAACTGTAACTTGCAAGTGTCAAAAACAGTTGTAAAATGCAACCATCGTAATATCGTATTGCAACTTCGCATATAAAGATTGACAGCTGCTAGCTGCAAGAGGTCTATTACAACCGGCATTATCAGTTGCGAAATTGGTATTTTGTTGTAGCCAGGTATTTTGTTGTAGTGGTAATGGCTCAAGTTTTGTATAAATAGATATGCACCCCATCTAGAAAAAGGCTGAATTCTATATTCACTTCTCCCACATTTTTTATTTTTTTTAATAATGTGAAAGCAAGCTTTGATTAGAGATTCATGGCCATTATGTAACTTAAATTCAAGACTTTGTAATTAAGGACTTGTAATTGGAATAATTTGCATATTTGACTTCTTGGATTATGCCTTACACATATAACACTTAATTGATTAGTGCAACGGTCTTATTCTCTTTCTCTCGTTAATGGCTGCCTAATTTTTTCTCTTCTCCGATTACTCCCCTCTGTTTCTCTTGCTACTTGCGCTTCGACTTTACTGCTTCTTGTATTGCTTCTCCGCGAGAGGCTATGGGTTATTATGTGGATTTGGGGGTTTTCGCTTTTACGGGCGATTTTGTAAGGAGTTGTCCTCCTTTCGCTGTCGTCGCTGACGCCCTGCTGGCGATTGTCCCTTCTCCGGTTTCGGTTTGTCTCTCGAGTGATAGAACGGTCGCCATAGAAGTTTATTCCACCGGGGCCTTCTCCGCTCTGGCTCGTCACAAGTTCTTGTTGGTGGATGGTCAGTTCATGGTTTTGTCGTCTTGCTTTGTGAAGTCTTCCCAGCTTTCGTTTAGATCTGATGATCTGGCTGTTAGCGATCTTCAGATTCAGTTTGCCCCCAAATTGATATATGGGGAGGCGTTGGGTTTGTCGCATCCTTTGTCGACTGCTATTTCGTTTGGCTCCGTTGTTGTTGGTCTCGACTGTGATCAGTTGGGTGTGAACCTAGAGGTTGTGTCAGAGTATAGGAAGAAGGGAGAGTTCACCGCTCCTTTCTCCCCTCGATTGTCAATTCTGGGTAGTGCGGTTACTTGCCCTACCTCTGTCGATCTCAGTTTTGGCGAGGTTAATGGTGGCTTGGCAGATGAAGATTTGATCACTTTGTCTCCATCCCCGTGCCTTGCGATGGTGCCAGCTTCGGTTGAGGGTGGTTTTTATCCAGGTCTCGAGAGTGGTTCTGATGAGTGGTTTATGGTCGGTGGTGGGAACTTGTCTGCAGTTTCGTTCTTGGGCGATTCAGCAGATAAGGGCTCGGCTGCCCCTTGTCTTGCCGTAGTGGAGGAGCTCTGTTGGAAGGTATGTTTTTCTTGCTCGCTGTCTTTGGTGGTTATTACTGCTGGGTTACCTTGTGACATTTGGGGGTTTTCCTTTGTTGTCGAATTAGAATTCTTGAGCCATGACACACTTAGGTGTGTGCTCCCTGACACTTCCGCCTATGACGGGCTTGGTAGGGTGTCAGGTCACAGTGGTGACTTATTCGCCTTTTCGTCTTTATGTTGGTTTGGTAGCTTTCTGTCGAGCGTTAGGCTCTCTTCGGTGTTGTTAGCTTTCAACAGTGTGGTTGTCCTTTTCTCGTCCCTAGTCTGGATCTCTTCGTCCGGTACTTTCTGTTGGGTATTGGTTTTGAGTCACTGCGACTACATTTTGGTGTTGCGAGTGACTTGTTTGATTTTTCGTTCGGCGTTGTTTACTGTACTCTATTGGGGCCATCGATCTGCTCAGTGGGCCGGGAGCGACTGGCGAGGGCGGTATCCTTCGTTATTCTCTGTGCGTATAGTGATCGTCGGTGATCACTATATGGACAGCAGGGTATACCGTCAGCCATCGGCGCTCCGTTATCATCGTTCCGCAGATTGGTGCGCCGCGCGAATCTCACCTTCGACACGGGGCTGTACTTTTAGTGACAGTCTCGTTATGGTTGGATTCCCACAGCAAGATGGGACGCATCTGGATAGCTCCCTTACATTTACTGGGTTTTATTTCTGTCTTCCCCGTATCGCTCTTCCGGTACGCCTTTACCGAGTTCTATCCCGCCAGTTAGCTGAGTCGGGGGTATCAGCTCCTGTTATCCCGGCCTCATCATTCTTTCGCTCTGTTGCAGCTCCTATCTGCCCCGTTTCAGATCAGAGCCGGTGGCAGTGCACTCTTTGCCTTTTTCGCCTACCCTTTTGCTTAAGTTTTTCTTCTGCTGTTTCTGCTTCTCCTGTTCCTTCGCGTTCATCTCCAGCGTTCTGCTCAGCAGAGTGCTCCTTTCCCTCCTCTTCTTGCTCTCTGTCCATTACCATCCCGATGATGAGTAAGGCAGAAATTGCGCTTCTGAATGAGCGCCTTGATTGTCTGTCCAGGAACTCTTGTTCGGAGTTTGCTGAGGCTTATCGGTCATCATCGACCGATTGTGAGGAGTCATCTTTGGCTTCTGCTGAGCCCGCGGTTTCTTTTGCTCGTCCTCTCCGTCGAAGAGTACGCAGAGTCCACTCTACTCCTCGCACCATCCGTACACGCTCTATAGCAGCGTCCGAGCAGGTCGACAGATCGTCTCGGCACTCACTATATCTTGTCTGAGTACGTTTGGTTTTTTTTTTGTAGCTGTCTGCTTTAACTTTCTTCTTTAGTTTCGTCATGTCGAATTTTCTCTTCTGGAATGTTCGCGGTATTGGGAACCTTGATTCCTTGGCTAGGCTTAAACGCATTGTTCGGAAACATTCGGTCGGTGTGCTAGCTATCCTGGAACCGCTCCTAGACCCGGTGGAAATAACCAGTACGGTCTTATCCTTAGGTTTTGGCGGAGGGTCGGCCAATGTATCGGGTAAGATTTGGATTTTATGGTCCAAATCCTATTCGGTCCACCAAATTTTCGACTCCTCGCAACTCTTATCGGTAGCCTGCACTTCTTCTTTCTTTGGTTCTCCTTTTCTGTTTTCGGCAGTGTATGCCAAATGTGTTCGGTCAGAGAGGCTTACTATTTGGTCCGATATTTTAGGTCTCAGTTCTTTGGGCTTTTCTTCCTCGGTGATTGGAGGCGATTTCAATATCGTCGCATGCCAGGCAGAGAAACGGGGTGGAGCTGCCATCAACCGTCTTGCAATGGCGGATTTTAACTCTTTCATTGTCGGATCTGGTCTCTCTGAGCTCCCGTTCGTGGGATCGGCGTTCACCTGGTCTAATAACCAGATTGGCCCAAGTCGTATCCTATCCAGGCTAGACCGGGTCTTTGGCTCGGAGGATTGGTTTCGGTTACCTTTCTCTTTCTCGGTTGTCCATCTTCATCTGACCTTCTCTGACCATTCCCCTCTTATTGTTCGCTGCTCTCCTTTCTCGCTGTCGGGGCCCTCGTCTTTTCGCTTCCAAAGTATGTGGAGATCTCACCATACTTTTCATCAAGTGGTAGCTGATTCGTGGTCAGTTCCCATCATCGGTCCTCCCTGCTCTGTTTTCTGTCGCAAGCTGAAACGCCTCAAGGGCTGTCTTAAAGTGTGGAACAAGAACGTATTCAAGAACATATTCGATCGTGTTCGCTCTGCCGAAGAAGCCCTAATTGTTGCGGAAGCTTTGGTTGATGAGTCCCCGTCATTATCCAACAAGGAGGCGTGGGCTTCTGCTCAATCCTTTTTTGCCTCGGAACTTCGTCTTGAGAATCCTTCGCCAAAAGGCTAGAGTCAAGTGGGTGGTCGACGGCGACGCGAACTCCAAATTCTTCCACTCCTTCATTCGGAAGAAAAACAACCTTCTTACCATTCGTGAGATCATGCGCCCTGATCTATCTTTAGCATCGTCGCCGGTGGAAGTCATTGACACAATTGTGACTCACTTCCAATCCTTCCTAGGCTCGCCTTCGGTGTCCGAATCCGATCCCTCTCTTTTAGCTTTCATTCCCAGGTTGGTCCTCTCGCCTGATAGTGATACCCTCTCAGAATTCCCATCGGCGGAGGAAATCCGTGCCAGTGCTTTTGCTCTGAGTAAGGATAGTGCTAGCGGTCCAGACGGTTTCAACGGTACCTTCTACCGCTGTTGCTGGCCTATTATTCAGGATGACTTTTGTCGTGCTGTTCAGTCCTTTTTCGTTGGTAGTTTCCTCCCCTCAAGCTGGACATCCACCAACCTTTTTCTCATCCCGAAGTGCGACCTGCCGCGCTCCTGTGGCGACTTTCGGCCCATCAGCCTTTGTAACTTTTCTAACAAGGTTATCTCCAAGATTTTAGCTACCCGTTTGGCCCCTTTCCTTGAGCGTATAATCTCATCATCCCAAGCGGGATTTGTTAAAGGGCGCTTAATTTCTGACAATGTGTTGTTGGCTCAGGAACTTATTTCCCAGTTAGACAGGAAAGTGCGGGGCTCTAATGTTGTTTTCAAACTCGACATGGCTAAGGCTTACGATCGTATGTCGTGGTTTTTCATCATTAAGGTCTTGAGAACTTTCGGTTTCCCAGAAACTTTCATTGACCTTGTTTGGAGGCTTATCTCCAACTGCTGGTTCTCTGTGCTCATTAACGGTTCGGCTAATGGGTATTTCAGGGCTGGGAGAGGTCTTCGCCAAGGAGACCCGCTATCGCCTGCTCTTTTTGTGATCGCGGTTGAGGCCTTCATTCGAGGTCTACATTGCTTGACGATATACGGTCAGATCCAGCGTTTCGGAATTCCGAGGGGTTGTCCTCTCATATCGTCTCTGTCCTTTGCAGATGACATTGTTATCTTCTCGAACGGTAGTCGCTCATCTATTCGGAAGCTCCTTAGTTTCATTCATCTTTACGAGAGATCTTCCAGTCAGCTCGTTAACTCTTCGAAAAGTTGTTTCGTTCGGGCGAAGGATTGCTCCCCTACTAGAGCTTCCTGGATTGAGACAATTTCTGGTTTCGTCGAGACCACGCTTCCTCTTCCCTACCTGGGTATAGTTTTGTACCGCGGTAGGAAGCTTAATGCTTATTTTGATCCTTTAGCTGACAAGGTACGGGGTAAGGTCATTCGTTGGAATGCGGCTCTTCTCTCTCAGGCTGGCAGACTGGTTCTCATAAAGTCTGTGTTAGATTCAATGGGTACTCATGTCTTTGCGACTATGACCCCTACCGCCTCCTTTTTTAGGTCGTATCGCTCTTTGGCCTCTTCATTTTTCTGGGGCAACAAGGAAGGCGAACGCCGCCATCATTGGATTTCGTGGGACACGGTTTGTCGTCCCAAGAACGAGGGAGGATTGGGGTTGCGCAACCCCAAGGATATTTGCTCCGCCTTCGCTTGCAAACTGTGGTACAGATTCGGTGCTAACAATTCTTTATGGTCCTCTTTCCTTCACGCTAAATACCGAAGGCTTGCGGGCACAAATTATACGGGTTCTCCGTCCTATGCTAGCGAGACGTGGAAGCACATGCAGTCAGTGAAATCCTTATCTGACTCCCACGGCGGTCTTTTAGGATGGGACGGCGCCCCGTTTTCCATCCTCAGAGCTTGGACTTCGATTCGTATTCCTTCCCCCATTCGCCCGTTGTTTTCTTTCATCTGGGATTCTCGTTCTCCTCCAAAAGTTTCGACCCTCATGTGGCGTATACTCCATGATGGTCTTCCTTTAGACGAGAACATTCAGCGGATAGGCATCCCATTAGTTTCCCGTTGCATTTGCTGCGACATCAGGGATTCGGAATCCTTGAACCATTTATTCTTCAATGGTTCTACGGCCAGATCTTGCTGGAACTACTTCGGAAATTTGGTAGGTGTCCGTGGAATTTCCAGATCTGTTTACGATCTTCCTTCGACTTGGTGGTCTGGGAACTCCAGGAAATCTCTTCGTGCGATCATTCATCGATTAATTCCTTGTCTTCTTTGCTGGCACATTTGGTGTGCTAGGAACAAGGCAATCTTCGACAGTACTCCTATGGAGGCCGTGACCATTATTAGGCGAGTCAGGAATGATGTATTCCTAGCTTTTCGTGGTCGGCCGTTCAGGGGACGCTTTAGTACCGGTATCCTTCCTCTTGTGGGTCTTCTTTCAATTACTTGTGCGATGAGGTCCGCAAGAACGGGAATCGGTTGAGTGTTCCTGTCAGGGCATTGGTCTACATCCAACGTTCCTGACACTTCCCCCCCCCCCTTTTTTTTGATTTGATGTGGTCGCTAGTCTTTCAGGTCCAGGTTTTGGTGGGAATTTTGATTTCTCCTTGGATTGTTTCCATTGGTTGCACTTCAGCTCTCTGTTATTCTAGTCGGATGCTGGTACCCAGAGCTCATCTGGTATTGCTGTTTCGCTGGTTGGGTTTGTTGGAGGACAGCTTTTATGGTTCTCTATGGTTTGCGAGTGATGGCTTGCGTTTCTTTGTGGTTCTTGCACTCTTTGTCGGTGGGTGGTTTTCTTTGAGGTGGACTGGCCTACACCTTTGGGTGTAGCGGGATTGTTGGTTGAGCGGTTGCTTATTCAGTCCTTTTAGCTTTGTATTATGTTGCTACTGTTAGCATAGCTTTTTCTTATATTTTCTGATACTTTGGTTTTCGGGTATGTGGGTCGCATACTCTGAAAGTCTTGCTGTATTTTGTGAGCCGTTGGAGAAAGGCTTGTTTCTCCATTCTATTATAATATTTTGGTTTTAAAAAAAAAAAAAACATATAACACTTAATTCTAACATGGTATTTTCAACTCTTGACTTTGGACTTACATACATGGCTCAAGTTCATTGATTTGAATAAATAGACCAAAGACTTCCATTTGGTTTGAACCTTTAAGTGGCACAAGGCTCAACTTCCAGCCTAACATTACCCAAGCCCAAAGTGAAAAAAATTGTTGCTCTTAAACTAAAAAAATTTAAAATCCAAAAACTTTATGCCCATTCTGGGATCGAACTTGAGTGCATTAACCACACTAAAAAACAATACTTACCCCTAGACCACAATTACATTTAGTACCCTATTATCAAATCTAAATACATGTACATTTTAAGTTTACAATTTTCTTATTTGTTTCTCTGACCAGTGGGTTGCCCAAGCCCATGGATTTGAAATCTTGCCTACTGGGTCGGCTCTATTCTTGTGGCGGCTTCAATATAACACGAGAGTCAATTATTGAAACAATCACGAAGATGGATTTTTTGTAAAATCAAACATGTCTTCATGTTAGTCTAAAGTGCTTGAAAAAAAAAAATATTTATCGGCGTTTAACATAATTTTCATCAAACTTCTTCTTAGTAAGCATATTGTATATCACATGAAGCTGATATGAGTAATGCCTTACAGGAAATGTAAATTAGAAAGTGAAGTAAAATGCACAAATAAAAAAAATGTCAATTTTATAGTGGTTTGAAGTTAGGCCTGTCAAACGGGTTGGGTTGTGTCAAAATGGGTTGGGTCGAGTTTGACCCAACCCATTTATAACCCATTCTTTTTTATTCATTTATGATCCAATCCATTTATGACTCAACCCACTTAATAAGCATGTTACTCATTTAATTCATTTAAAAATTTAAATTTAATTTGACTAATAAAAAACAAATAAATATAAAATAATTCTAATTCTAATTTTTATGTTTTGAATTTCGATAAAAATTTAAAATTTTAATTCTAATTTTCATCAAAATTCAAATAAAAATTTAAAATTTTAATTCTAATTTTCATCAAAATTCAAATATGGGGATGTGGTAGCCTGTTATTTTTAAGTACAACTGTCAGTCCCCATGGAGAACTACAGCATGCGTTAACAATATGAAGTATCCGAGTGTTGCATACTATCCGTAATTTAGGTGAGAGTTCATTGGTCGAAGTTTCGCCTAATTCCGATTTAGTATGAAGAAGTTATTGCAGTCTGAACAAAAAAAATAACGGCTTCTGCACTAGGCGGAGTTAAAATATGGGGATGTGCTAGGCTGTTATTTTCTAAATACAATTGTCAGCCCCCTTGGAGAACTACAGTGTGCCTTCACAAGATGAAGTATCTAAGTGTTTCATACTGTCCGTAATTTAGATGGGAGGTAATCGGTCGAAGTCTCGCCTGATTTCGAGTTAATATGAAGAAGATATTGCAGTGTGAACAAAAAAATAGCGGCTTCTGCACTAGGCGGGGTTCATATATGGAGATGTAGTAGCATGTTATTTTCTAAATACAACTGTCAGTCCCCTTGAAGAGCTATTGTGTACGTTCACACGATGATGTATCCGAGTGTTCCATACTATACGTAATTTAGGTGGGAGTTAATCGGTCGAAGTCTCGCCTGATTCCGAGTCAGAACGAAGAAGTTATTGCAATCTGAACAAAAAAATAGCGGTTTTTGCACTAGGCGGAGTTCAAATATAAGGATGTGGCAGTCTGTTATTTTCTAAGTAAAACTGTCAGTCCCCTTGGAGAACTATAGTGTGCGCTCACATGATGAAGTATCTGAGTGTTTCATACTGTCCGTAATTTAGGTGGGTGTTCATCGGTCGAAGTTTCGCCTGATTTTGAGTTAGAACGAAGAAGTTATTGCAGTCTGAACAAAAAAAATAGCGGTTTTTGCACTATGCGGAATTCAAATATGGGGATGCAGTAACCTATTATTTTCTAAGTACAATTGTTAGTCTACATGAAAACTACAAAATGTATGTTCAAAATTCTTATTTTTCAAATTTATATTAAAATTTAATGTTTTTAATAAATGGATAAATGAGTTACTCATTTATAACCCTTTTAAAAATGAGTCAACCCAACTCATAACCAATTTTATAATATTCATAAATAGGTTGACCCAACCCATATATAAGTAGGGTAAATGGGTTGGGTTAATTTATTAGATCATATTTTGAGAGGTCTATTTGAAGTATATCTTCAATGTCCACCATGCAAATACTTTCTTTATGAATCATTCTTTACAAATACAATATTTTGTAAACTCGCATTCCAACATTAGAATGGCTCTGAATGTTTTAAAAAAAAAATTCTAAGTTGAAATATAAGGAAGGAAGAAGAAGATCAAGAGATAATGGTGTGGATATGGTGGTCTACTTATTATAGTTGATGTCATCGGATCCTTGACATACTTTTTTCAATCTAAGGCTGAAACGCCTCTTTCTTGAGTGATCAATGGTGATGTGTACCAATGAGAGGGTACCACGTGGCATCAATTGAGAAAAAAAAATACAAAATCTCTAAATTTTCATGTCTGCAACTTACAAAGAAAGTGAAATGGAAATTTTGGGTCAGTTACAAGTTGCAACATATCAAACACCAATTGATTATCCACATCTTGCAAGCCTCCATAACCTGCAACAACTTTTAATTTGACAAAATGCAATCGCGTAATAATAAAATGCAGTAGGTAAAAATTGTAGCATCTGTAAAACATACGAAATTTTTTCGTTGATAAAATACAGTCGTTATCTCCCATAGCATAGCATGCAACAACTTATAATAACATAACTTGCGATTATATTGTAACTTGTGACAATCTTTGATGGATAATTTGTCATACCTTTATAACCTTCAACAACCTTTTCAATACGTCGTGCGACAAATAAAATATAAATAATAAGCGTCCACAAAAACTTTATTTATGCTTTCAGCGTGAGAAAGTTTTTGTACCTTTATCTCATCTTAATAAATTCTTCATCAGTATTTTACAAAATAAAATATGGATCGAGATTCTCAATACTTCATTATCTCTTTCTACTAAATAATGATATCGACTGATTTTACTTATTTGGGCTTTAAAGAGTACCTTCACTGCCCAAAGCTTCTCCCGCCTGAACCGTATGATGACTTTTGATATACCCTTCTTATATTTTTCTGGTGCTTCTAAATTATCCATCCAATTCATTAAACCTAAATCTGAATCCAATGGTCATATCTTTATTGTGTTTAATCTTCAACTCTTTATTTTTTATATCCATTTTCCATTTAATAAGAAAATTTACTTCAAATATGCCTTTAAAAACCCAACCTTATCTCAGTAAGGCTTTTAACATCCAGCATCCTCCCAGTGAATTTTTTCTTCTTCTTGATTTTAGTTATTTCATTCATTTAATTTCGAATGTTTTTGGTAATTTATTCAATTAAAACACTCATTTTGATATCTCAAATGTTCAAATTCATGACATCCAAATCCTTAGTTTAAAACTTCGTACCACTTGAACTAGTGGTCCTTGATATTTAATTTCGAATATTGACCGTTAGAAATTATACAATCTCATTTGTAAATGCAAACGTAACCGATTTCACTAATTAATAGCTTGATTTAATCGTTGAATCGATTATTAATCTCTTAAGTGTTGAATTTCTTGATTCATCCGCACATCTTTCTATGGAACAATAAATGGAATTCATTACTGTTACATGCGACCAAACTCGTATATATACCACTTCACCTCTATTATTTTTCGTGATGTATGACTATTATTTTCAAAATATACCCATTACCGATATACAATGTCAAACACCCCCAACAAATCTCTACATTACATCCATCAATGTGTCTTCCGATATGTCAAATTTGAATCTTCACCATATCAAGGCTTGTATATGTGCTTTTATGTGTGTGTGTATGTGTGTGTGTGTGTGTATATGTGTGTAGATCCATCTTAAGTCTACCTACTTAAGACTATACTACTAACAACTATGATTTACATATCTACTTAGACCTGCCAATGAGTACCCGAAATATCCGAAATTCGTCCGCATCCGTATCCGAAAACATGAAAAATATCCGAATCCGAAAAGCGGATGCAGATATCTGATATCCGAAACATATTTCGGATACGGATATGGATATGGTTGTATCCGTATCCGATAAATATCCGTCCGGTTTGAAATTAAATATATATATTAGTATGTTATTTTATATCCATAAATTTAATATAAATATACTTCATTTTACAAAAATACAACCCATTGTATTTTGCAGGGTAATCTTTTGGTTTTGGAGCATTAACCACTTCATGGAAAAAGAATGCAATATTTTAGGCTATACGTATGTTATGAAGATGATTTTTATTTTTTGGTAATTGTTACAATTAAGAAGATGTGTGATGCATGTTTGCTTTTATGATTTTCTGTGATTGAATTAGCCTATGAATTTTTTGTATGGATTATATTTATATATGCAATATTATTGTATGGATTTTGTGTGATTGGATTAGCTATTGTTAATTTGATGTAATTTATGTATTACAAGGTTTTTTCATCTTTTTTTCAGTCCAAAAAAATGAAATATGCATTATATTGATTAATTTTCGGATATCCAAAAATATCCGTATTCGCTAAGCCGGATACGGATATATTCGGATATCCGGATACGGATATTTTCGGATATCCGAAAATATTCGCGGATACGGATACGGATAATATTCAACGGGTATTCACGGATATCGAATACGGATTTTCATTTTCGGATACGGATACGGATACAACACTATATATACGTACCTGATTGCATCCGTTTACAGGTCTATATCTACTGCGTATTGTCCCAAGCATTGCCATTGACTATAATATCATGTTAGAGAATGACATATTATTACAAAACCTACTGTGATCTGAATGATGACCTATTATTATTTATATAAGATTCATTTTATAAATTGATCAATGTAAGACTAATCTTAGTGTGCCCTGGTACGCATGGCATATCATGATGACAATGCAAATATATTCATTTTTTGGCAGTATAGAATTTGTTTTTAGCTCTTCTAGTGTCATTTGCAAGAGCTTGACTCTTGCAACCTCTTGCCTATCCTTATTCTCAATTTACAAAGACCCTTATGGAGGATGGTGAAGCCTCGTCGAATATGAAGGTTTAGGGAAGTCTCCATAATAATACTTGTTTCTTCTACATAGATACATATGCTATGATGTAAATAGAAAATACAAAGGATTTTATCTCAAAAGAAAAATTAACATTCTGAGTGATATAAGTGTTTGGAGATCCTACATAGAAGGATCAAAAGAGTCCATAAACATGAAAAGCAACCACGGAGGTTGCTTTTGCTACCACGGTGGGGATGGCAGTAGTTCCAACCCTAGGAGATTCCTCGGGAAGTTTATATGTAGAAAATTGACTTACAGAAGAAAGGTTAATACACGACCTATCTAATTTTTGATAAGACTTTGGTTCTTAGGACTTGAAACAAGAATGGCGGTGTAATCTCGATTAGACGAGGTAATGTTGGGATTCTTGTGAATCTGAACTTTCAGTCCATTTTCCAGTGATAAGCATGCCAATTTGAGAATCCAGTATTAATTTAAGATAAAGTTAGCAAATAATAGTCAAAGCAAATAATAGATAATAAAGAAGATAATAACTACGTAATAACAAACAACTATTGTATTATCCAAAAATAGCTATATGGATTTTTGTTTCAAGTATACAGTTAGGGGCGAAAGAGGTCCCAGTGAGGTCTACAATCACTTTTTGTGAAATAGTAGTTGATGTAATTCTTTCTTTTATATCCATGACCCTTGCTGCTGCCGTGCTAATTTAGGGGTTAGGAGATTACTTTGGATCTCGGGAAAACTTGATTTTTATGAATGAGGCCAAGGGTAGAACGAGGTCATAAGCTTAAGGTTCTCGAAGGTAGTAGAACCTCTCTTTTCCTAGCCTCGGGGATAATTTAAATACCTCAGTCTAATCTTAACCATAGGTTTAAATTTCAAAAGTAAGGTCTGACCATTAAATGGTCATGATGAAGATTCTTGAAAACCTAAAGTCTGTTTGGTTTCGTTTTTAGTTTTGCGTTTTGTGTTTTCAACATACAATACAAAATACAAGAAAATGAGGGAAATCCTTTTACAATTCTTAGCCATTACGACGATCGATGGGAAATGGATGGAATAAATTGTTTTCCGTTCTTTTGTTATGCCTCAAAACACAAAAAATCAAATAAACTTGTTTTCTATTTTCTATGTTAATTTCATTTTTCAAAATTGCGTGTTTTCCAACAATGTATAAGAAATACGCATTTTTGTTTAGACGAAAAGATAAAACTAAAAACAACAAAACAAACTGGGCCTAATTATTTTTGACATAGGAAAAGAGTGTCCATAATTGACCTAGCTAATCATAGGTAAACACATGGAGCTGCAGTAAATGCTCTGACTTGACAAGCAGAATTGCATGTATTGTATATATATCCTTGATATAAAGCCGAAACCATCTCTTCACCAAAATCCACTTTGCACCTTAGTACATGTGTTACACCATATTTTAGCGGCATCTCTTCGGTATAATAATCCTTTCGTTGTCTAAGAAAAAATTATAGAGCATTTCATGTCCTTTAAACAAGCTAAAAGAAGTGTTTTATTCTTGTAGGCAAAATAGCAAAGGGATTAATATGATGAGCCTCTCTTATATAAGCCTATGACCCTATGACCTTATGCAACAAAAATAATAAAACAACCATTACTCGAACGACATAAACGCCGGAGGATTGCAATATTTACATTCTATCATTTTAATAATAATAAATTTAGTGCGGGTCCTAGATTTCGAGGATTTATTCAGTAAAAGTTAATAGTTCGTAGGTATTTGTTCAAAATGAAGGAAGATCAATTTAGGAAAAAAACGCTTTGGATACATATAGCAACAATACTATGTTTTTTTTTTTTTGGATAAAAGGTACCAATACTATGTTACTATGTAATCTCAACAATTTAATAAAGCCACATGTCAACATTAGATGAAGTTTTCAGAGAGAGATAATGTGACGACCCGGAATTTCGAGCAATAACTATTTAATAATTTATATTAAATATTTAAATTGATTGGATATATCTTTGATTTATAAGGCTTGAATAAATACTTTTCTTTTAATAAATATCGTATTTGTGAATTTCATCTTTTAAAACTAATAAATTATTTTCTATTTATAATGAATATATATTGATATATATTGTAGATAGGAAAACTTTGTTTTAAATTCAAGTAATAAATTATGTTTTCAAATTTCTAATATATATTTTAGTGATTTGGGATTTTGATTTATTTAATATTAATCTTTTCAAAGCTATCAAATAAATAAAATATGGGTTTAAATATATAAGATAAATGTTTAAATAGTTTTAAAACTTGTTCTAGCTTTAGTATATAATATTAAGTAAGTAGTTATAGTAAAGATATAATTTCTTTTATAAATCATTTCAAATTGTTAAATGTGTAATTTATTTTTAAATAATAAATAAGAATGTACATATGAGATAAATAGATGAAAGAAAAATATAGGACTTCACCTATATTTTAAGGCAACTTGACTAAAGTAAAATAACATGACAAACAATAAAACTAATAATAAAGTAAGTATATCACACAAGGAAATAACAAATATACATAAGTTAAATTTTAATGTTTGTAAAGTTGTAAAACAAATACACTAAATAATCAAACAACACATTAGAATAACATTTCATTTATACAACATCATCAAACAAGAAATCTGCTTAGGGAAGTGAGCAAAGGAAATTAACAATCACTTACATTCCTTATCAAACTAGTAGCATATGTTGCATAGCACATAAGAAGATTGGCCAGCTTCAAATAAAAATCTGCATAGTTAAAATAATAACAACTTGTTAGAAAATATACTTGGATAGGATAGATATGTACACAAGTGGTTCGAATACATGGGCAGGCAGTTTTAAGTACAACTAAATCAAAGAATTTGTAAACTGGTAAGAAGAAAATGTGCTAAGATAAAAATTAAAAGCAAAGTAAAAATATAATATGCCTGTAGCTTGTAAAATAAGACTTAGGCAAGTATAAAAAAATATATAGATAAGTATAAACTAAAACATCAAGGACATAGCATTAAATGATAGTAAGGCAATATCTTTTCTAGTACACAAGACATGTAATCTCGGCCATAAACTATAAAACTATCTCTGAAATTTTGTACAGCTTGTACACTATTTTGTCTAAAGTTTGTGATACCCTGTTTCATTTTATATCAGCCTATAAGCATTTTCCCCATTCCAGTTTTCATTTTCCTTTCGAACTAAGTAAAACCAAAATAAAACTCCATTTCAAGACTTAAGCAAACATTCACAACAAGCAACTCAATGCAAACCAGAGAAGCAAGATGATTTGGCAGGAAGATCAAAGTAAAAACATTTTTCAGCCTTTAAAGTTCAAAACTGTTTTCATCAGGGTGCTCTGTTCTTCTCTGCAAATTGGTGAGTAACACTTTTAAATAACTTAAGTTTTAAAATCTGTTGCATGCTAATATTTGGAGGCTCAATATATTTGTGTGAATGTTTATATATATTCTTTTCTCTGGGCAATTGTGTGAAGAAATTACTGCATATTGTATACCCTGTAAGATATCCTGTTAAAATCTAAGTTTCAAATTCAAACTGCTTTCAAAAAAAATCAAACAGTTGCAAGTAAAACTGCTCTGTCTTCACCTTAAGGTAAATAACTTCATATTTAAAACATAAATGTTAACTATCAGTTGCATGTAAGTGAGTATGCTTTGAATGCTTAGTTTGTGATGATTCTTCTGTGTGTAAATATACATAAGTACTGTTATGTACCTGTTTGTCTGTGTTTGTTTAAGAACTAAGATTTTGACAAAAGTCTTTACCACTTGAGCTGATCCCAGTTAGGAGTTAAGGCTTAAACAAAAGTGTTGTAGTATAGATTTATGTTTAAAAAAAAATTTCTTTAAGATAAACTAAAACCTGATTACTCTGTAAACAAATAAGAGCAGAACAAACCTAGAATTAGTAAAATTTCAAACATGTTAGTTCATTGATTCAGATATATAACCTGAATCCCTAAACAAAGCCTTGATTTTTAAAAACAAAAATCATATTTTTAGCAGTGGGATATAGGAACAGTTTTAAAGTTTGACTGTTTGGGATTTTTGGGAATCACTGGTGATCCCAGTGATTGGGGAGGCTGATTTTCGCTTTGATGATGGATGGGTAACTGGAGAGGTCGGGGAAAATGACTGGAGGATGGTCAGAGCATGGTGGTGGAAGCGGTTGGCAATTTAATTTCGTAAACCTAGTTTTGCGTGGCTTATGTCTTTCGTATCGTTCGACGTCAGGGGTTGATCGAGTGCAGCGAGCCTATGGGGTTTGGTAGAGGGGTTGTAGACGTAGCGGTGGCTGGAATTTCGTGGGTTTCGGTGGACGAGGCAGCGGGGACGGCGATGTTTCCAGGGTGGTGGTGTTTTTCTCGTTTACGTTCCAGGTTTTGATTGAGAGCTCGTTTTCGATCGCGAGCGTGAGTGGTTGATCGGAGGGTTGGATAGGATGTGGAAGCGATCGCCGATTTGTGGAGAGGGTCGTGGTCGACTGGAAGTGGCGATCGACGTCGTGCACGTGCACGATGGGGTGCTCTGGTGATCTGGGTTGGTAGAGAGGAGAACTCGAGATTCACTCGAGTAAATTCTTGTTCTTCTCGAGTAAATTCATGTTTTTCTCGAAGTATTTTGGGTGAACTCGGGTAGTTTGGTTTACAGGGTTGTAACCTGTAGCTTGTTCCCAGTTTTTAAAGTATGGGTTTAAAAATTTAAATCAAAGTAATCTGGGTCTAGAGTTAAATGTAATTTCCAGATTTTTGGGAATGAAGAGTAAGTTTAAAAATTTAATACTTTGAATAAGTTTAAATAATTTGAACTTAAGGTAAGTTTGATTTAAAAATCTCTTCATAACTAAGATTTGTTTTAACTTGGGATTTAATGTTTTTAGGTAAAAGTTAGATAAAGTGATTTAAAGTTAAATTAGTGATCATTTGAACTTGGGGTTTAAAATGAAATTTAAAAAGGGAATTTGAAATAAATGTTTAAACATATTTAAGTGAAATTTAATCAATAAATGGAAAATGAGTTTTCTTTAAGTAGTAAAGATTGAAGCTTTAAATTCATTAACCATTAAAGTAATTAAAGTTGATAATTGATAATTTGTATTGATTAAATTTGTAATTATAAGATTAAATGAATTAATTAAAGTTTAAGAATGGATTAATAAATCAATATGTAAATTAGAAATCATAGATTAGACTTTAATTAATTAATGAATGGTTAATTAAGCTTATAGCTTATAATGGATAATGTAATTTAATTATTTTGGAATAGTAATTAATAAATGTTAATGAAGGTTATTAACTAGATTATTTATAATTAATTAATATAATTGATTTTAATAGTTGATTAGATTAATTAATTAAATAATCAACATTTTAATTGTTTAAGTGTAATTACTTAATGGGAATTAAGTAAGAAATTAATTACTCACTTTAACTAATTGGGTAATTGATTAATTTGGGTTAATTAATTTAGTTTAATTAATTTGGGTTAATCACTTGATAATTGGGAGATACAATTACTGAGGAAAGTAATTGATGAATAATTACAGGATGTAATTTATGGATAATGATTTGTTAATAGAAGTAATTTGGATATAATTACTTGAAATTTATCAAGGGATTAATTAAATCTGTTTATTGGGAGTAATTAATTAAGGATAATTAATTACTGTATGTTATTAATCAAGGTGATTAATATATGTGATTTGAAAATTAGTTTTCTTAATAAAAATTAAGAAATAAAATAACTAATTAAAGTTAATTACTTGATGTAATTAAATTAAAATGTAAAGGTAATTAGAGATCATTTATTATTATAATTAATGCTGGAAATTGAGAATGGTTTTATTTGGAAATAATTAATAAATGAATAGATTTATTAATGAAATTAATTAAGTAATGTAATTAATTTTAGGTTAATTAATAAATGAAGTAAGGTAAAGGTTATTTCCTATATTTGGTTAAAGAGAATTAATTTGTAAAAATAACTAAAGGATAATTTACTTTAAATGTAATTAAAGATAATTAATCAAGGACGATTAATTAAAATGAATAATTGGATGATGATTAATTAATTGATTTATAATTAATTAATAGAAGTATAAGCAAGTTTAATAATGGTGGAGTAATTAATTTAATTTACTTTAAATTAATTAGAGATTTGTAATTAGTTTAATTCATTTTAAATCAATTATAAAATGAGGTGATTATTAATCTTTGTTTATATATGATGGATGATATTGATTTCCATGATTGATTGTGATCTCAGAGATATATCTATTGAGTTATGGATGTTTGGTTAAATATGATGATATTGATTATCTGTTGAGTAGATAATATGGATTATCTGTTTATGATGATGATGTTATTCTCCATTGTTATATTGTGTTTTATCTATCTGTGTTGATATAGATAATAAATTGAATTGTTTTAAACCTTTAAAACAACTTGGCCTTAAAAGACACGTTTTGGATTTCGATGAGACCGGGATCGGGTTTTCGTATACCGGGATTCTAGGTTTGGAGACCCGAATACCACATCGATCCAAAATAACGTTAGGTCGTGAAATCCAAATGGAGCAAGTGAAGACTCGAGGTATAAGAACTATTCGTCAGTATAACTCTGTGGGTGATTCCGTAATGAGTTTGACGGAGATAGTACTTATAGATTCGAGATGGTGGTTCAAATTGCAAGGGTTATTGTCGTTAACTCTGAGGGTGATTCCAAAATGAGTGTAACGAGATAATGCCTTCGGTTTCGTTCGAACCCGGAACGAACTCATATGGATCGAATGCTTTCAGAACATCGTCAGGCGGGCGGTGAGCATTCTAAGAGATGTGTTCTCTAAAGGTAATCGTGACCTCAAGCCTCATCAACCGGGAATGGCTAAAACAGGGGAGGTGCAGCAAGGCTTCGTGGGTAGCACCCACTTGAGAGCGAGATAAACCCCTGTCTAGAGTCCCTTTTATTTCGGCTGTGTGGGCGGTTTAGTAGCTACAACCGTCGGGGTTGTCTTGTTTGGAACTGTCCAGTAAGGGATGGTTCCGGCTTTGTGTTGCAGGGAACTTAGGATGGGTTCTCGGTACGGTGATCTAGGCCACGTACTGTGACGGGCGGTACCCCAGTAGCCCTGCCATTGATGGAAACCCATTTTCCCTACGAGACCCTACGGTTTTGATTGTATTACCCACGTTGTGGCTAGTATGCTGGAATTTAATAGATGTAACAATTTCAGCTATTTTCTATTTACTTGAAAACCCTAGACCTATTATAATATCACTGAATTTCCTATCAAAGTTTTGGTTAGCGTAAGGTAAAAACATTTCCATGTTTATGTGTGGGATGTCTTACGTAATACCTTTTGTTTCAAAGGATTTTCAAAGTTAAGCAACTTTAACCTGTTACTCATACCAGACCCATGTCTGACCCGGAGTTTATTTTCTGTTTTCCTAAACTCTCGGGTACCCAAATTTTTACGGGTAGCCAAGGGATTCAGGTTAGCTTTGACGAATTCTGGAGGAGCAATGAAGCAGGAGGCTTCAGTGTGTAGATATATAGTGATTCCGCTGTGATTAGAGTTTATTCTGTATTTTTCGCTGTGTTGTATCTCTGTGATGGTTGAGTTGTATTAACTAGACAGGTGTTTATAACTGTCTAGTATGTGTTGTATTATCTGTGTAACTCTGATGTATACGACATTATGTAATCTCTTATGTGATATATTATATTTTATTCGTTCCGCTGTTGAGATTCTATTGTTTTCTTCTTTCTTCTCTATCTTTTCTATTTCTCACCCTTTTCTTTCTTAAAGATGTCACGACTTTCTGGGCATAGAAGGTCGGGTCGTTACAGTTGGTATCAGAGCGCTAGGTTGAGCGAATACCTAGGCTCTTAAGTAATTTCTTTCTTGAGAGAGCGTATTTGTATTTTGATATATATATATATATATATATATTTATTTATATATTCTACCTATTTGTTGGGTTACCCGTTCAGGTTTTCCAATATAATTTATAAAGGTAGATAAGGTAGTGGTGTGTAACACGACTACCAATGGTTGAATTTGTTGAGGGCGGAAGTGTATCGACGGAGACGGTATTGGGTCTACAGTCCTTCTCGAGTGAATTTGTGGTGAAAGGATTTCACCAAGTCTCTGAAGGTAATCTGTTAAGATTTGGAGATCATTTTTTTGAAGGGTATAGTTTGGATGAGTATAGTTTGGATCTGTCGGTTGGACAGAAGCGAGATATGATATCTTGATACCTCAGGATGTTGTAGCTGTGTGATGAGACACAGTGACTATGGATGTCTCCGAAGATGTTTTCTTTGGAACAAGTTAAGGGAGTGAGTCTGCTTGGGTGTTGTGGCTGTGTTCAGCAGGATGTTTCTGGTTGGTTTGAGGTCCGAGTTTCTCGAAGAGCTTTGGATTGGGAATTTCTTTGGCATTGGTGTCAGCAGTGCAGCTCGGAGTATTCTGTGTATTGGCAAGAAGCTTTTCAGCTTAGCAGTGAGTCCAGAAGCAGCTAAGTGGTTTCGTTTCTTTGTTGGATTGGCCAGTTAAGCTTAGGCTGTTCTGTTTGGTAAAGAGAGAACAGTTTTTCTTCGGAATCAGGATGGATTAATCGCAAAAGTGACTTGCGATAGTTGGAGCGTTCTCTTGTGTTTCAGATATTTTTCTGGATGACTTCAGGAAGTCAGAGTTTTGTTAGCATTGGGAGATTGAGTTTGGTATCGACTGGATTCCAACAGTGGTACTGATGGTTCAGCTTAGTAGTAGAATTATTTTTGGAGGAAGTTTTTAGTAGAGCAGCTCAGGTTTCGGAGGAACTTCTGAGTTTATTTTTGGATCTGTTGAACCATATTTTTGGAATTTGTTGTCCCGTGTTTGTTTGTGTTCGTCATCAGCATTGTTATCTACTCAGATCAGAGTTGTGCAGCGGAAGCAGTTGGGAGTGCATCTGCTTTTCTTTCCTGGAAAAGAGAAGTTGTTTTCTACGGATGATAGTAAAGGTTGTGTTCTTGATTTTAGTTGGTTTTGAGAAGATCATTCTACTGGATTGTTGTGGATTCAGATTGTTCTGAAAGGCATTAGCGGAGATTTAGCTGATCAGTAGGGATGAAGGCAGCTATGGATCGTCCGAAGAGTTTGGTGGATAAGAGACGGAGGAATTTGGATTTCAGAGTAGGAGATTTGATTTTGGATGAATTTTCTCTAATTCAAAGGAGCTCTATAATTTGGTAAGTCTGGGAACTTAGCTCCGAGATGTTCTGGATTTTCTCTGTGTTCTGGAGAGGTAGGTGTTTGGTCTTCAGATTTGGATTGCCAGTTTGGATAGCTGGGATTCGTTGTATTTCACGTATCTCTGAGGGAGTACGTGTAAGATTCTATCTCTGGTTTTGGAACCAGTAGTTCAGGGAGTCTTGGTTGCGAGTCAGACTCGTCTGTAGTCTGATATCCTGTCTAGTTGTGTAGATCTAGATGAGTAGGAGTCTGTAGTTTAGTTGTATTGATTGTTTGGATTCTGTAGGGCGAGTATCTCAGTATTTATACTCGGGAAACTCGAGAGAACTCTATCCAGAATTTTGTCTGGATAGTTAGATTTGTTTGTTGGGATGAGTTGGTTGATATGGTTGTTAATATATAGTTGATAAATGCTTGTGTTTTAAAAATTAAAATTTTAAATAGATTATTAAATTACCTTTGTTTTAAATTTCGGGGACGAAATTCTTTTAGGGTGGGAGGAATGTGACGACCCGGAATTTCGAGCAATAACTATTTAATAATTTATATTAAATATTTAAATTGATTGGATATATCTTTGATTTATAAGGCTTGAATAAATACTTTTCTTTTAATAAATATCGTATTTGTGAATTTCATCTTTTAAAACTAATAAATTATTTTCTATTTATAATGAATATATATTGATATATATTGTAGATAGGAAAACTTTGTTTTAAATTCAAGTAATAAATTATGTTTTCAAATTTCTAATATATATTTTAGTGATTTGGGATTTTGATTTATTTAATATTAATCTTTTCAAAGCTATCAAATAAATAAAATATGGGTTTAAATATATAAGATAAATGTTTAAATAGTTTTAAAACTTGTTCTAGCTTTAGTATATAATATTAAGTAAGTAGTTATAGTAAAGATATAATTTCTTTTATAAATCATTTCAAATTGTTAAATGTGTAATTTATTTTTAAATAATAAATAAGAATGTACATATGAGATAAATAGATGAAAGAAAAATATAGGACTTCACCTATATTTTAAGGCAACTTGACTAAAGTAAATAACATGACAAACAATAAAACTAATAATAAAGTAAGTATATCACACAAGGAAATAACAAATATACATAAGTTAAATTTTAATGTTTGTAAAGTTGTAAAACAAATACACTAAATAATCAAACAACACATTAGAATAACATTTCATTTATACAACATCATCAAACAAGAAATCTGCTTAGGGAAGTGAGCAAAGGAAATTAACAATCACTTACATTCCTTATCAAACTAGTAGCATATGTTGCATAGCACATAAGAAGATTGGCCAGCTTCAAATAAAAATCTGCATAGTTAAAATAATAACAACTTGTTAGAAAATATACTTGGATAGGATAGATATGTACACAAGTGGTTCGAATACATGGGCAGGCAGTTTTAAGTACAACTAAATCAAAGAATTTGTAAACTGGTAAGAAGAAAATGTGCTAAGATAAAAATTAAAAGCAAAGTAAAAATATAATATGCCTGTAGCTTGTAAAATAAGACTTAGGCAAGTATAAAAAAATATATAGATAAGTATAAACTAAAACATCAAGGACATAGCATTAAATGATAGTAAGGCAATATCTTTTCTAGTACACAAGACATGTAATCTCGGCCATAAACTATAAAACTATCTCTGAAATTTTGTACAGCTTGTACACTATTTTGTCTAAAGTTTGTGATACCCTGTTTCATTTTATATCAGCCTATAAGCATTTTCCCCATTCCAGTTTTCATTTTCCTTTCGAACTAAGTAAAACCAAAATAAAACTCCATTTCAAGACTTAAGCAAACATTCACAACAAGCAACTCAATGCAAACCAGAGAAGCAAGATGATTTGGCAGGAAGATCAAAGTAAAAACATTTTTCAGCCTTTAAAGTTCAAAACTGTTTTCATCAGGGTGCTCTGTTCTTCTCTGCAAATTGGTGAGTAACACTTTTAAATAACTTAAGTTTTAAAATCTGTTGCATGCTAATATTTGGAGGCTCAATATATTTGTGTGAATGTTTATATATATTCTTTTCTCTGGGCAATTGTGTGAAGAAATTACTGCATATTGTATACCCTGTAAGATATCCTGTTAAAATCTAAGTTTCAAATTCAAACTGCTTTCAAAAAAAATCAAACAGTTGCAAGTAAAACTGCTCTGTCTTCACCTTAAGGTAAATAACTTCATATTTAAAACATAAATGTTAACTATCAGTTGCATGTAAGTGAGTATGCTTTGAATGCTTAGTTTGTGATGATTCTTCTGTGTGTAAATATACATAAGTACTGTTATGTACCTGTTTGTCTGTGTTTGTTTAAGAACTAAGATTTTGACAAAAGTCTTTACCACTTGAGCTGATCCCAGTTAGGAGTTAAGGCTTAAACAAAAGTGTTGTAGTATAGATTTATGTTTAAAAAAAAATTTCTTTAAGATAAACTAAAACCTGATTACTCTGTAAACAAATAAGAGCAGAACAAACCTAGAATTAGTAAAATTTCAAACATGTTAGTTCATTGATTCAGATATATAACCTGAATCCCTAAACAAAGCCTTGATTTTTAAAAACAAAAATCATATTTTTAGCAGTGGGATATAGGAACAGTTTTAAAGTTTGACTGTTTGGGATTTTTGGGAATCACTGGTGATCCCAGTGATTGGGGAGGCTGATTTTCGCTTTGATGATGGATGGGTAACTGGAGAGGTCGGGGAAATGACTGGAGGATGGTCAGAGCATGGTGGTGGAAGCGGTTGGCAATTTAATTTCGTAAACCTAGTTTTGCGTGGCTTATGTCTTTCGTCTCGTTCGACGTCAGGGGTTGATCGAGTGCAGCGAGCCTATGGGGTTTGGTAGAGGGGTTGTAGACGTAGCGGTGGCTGGAATTTCGTGGGTTTCGGTGGACGAGGCAGCGGGGACGGCGATGTTTCCAGGGTGGTGGTGTTTTTCTCGTTTACGTTCCAGGTTTTGATTGAGAGCTCGTTTTCGATCGCGAGCGTGAGTGGTTGATCGGAGGGTTGGATAGGATGTGGAAGCGATCGCCGATTTGTGGAGAGGGTCGTGGTCGACTGGAAGTGGCGATCGACGTCGTGCACGTGCACGATGGGGTGCTCTGGTGATCTGGGTTGGTAGAGAGGAGAACTCGAGATTCACTCGAGTAAATTCTTGTTCTTCTCGAGTAAATTCATGTTTTTCTCGAAGTATTTTGGGTGAACTCGGGTAGTTTGGTTTACAGGGTTGTAACCTGTAGCTTGTTCCCAGTTTTTAAAGTATGGGTTTAAAAATTTAAATCAAAGTAATCTGGGTCTAGAGTTAAATGTAATTTCCAGATTTTTGGGAATGAAGAGTAAGTTTAAAAATTTAATACTTTGAATAAGTTTAAATAATTTGAACTTAAGGTAAGTTTGATTTAAAAATCTCTTCATAACTAAGATTTGTTTTAACTTGGGATTTAATGTTTTTAGGTAAAAGTTAGATAAAGTGATTTAAAGTTAAATTAGTGATCATTTGAACTTGGGGTTTAAAATGAAATTTAAAAAGGGAATTTGAAATAAATGTTTAAACATATTTAAGTGAAATTTAATCAATAAATGGAAAATGAGTTTTCTTTAAGTAGTAAAGATTGAAGCTTTAAATTCATTAACCATTAAAGTAATTAAAGTTGATAATTGATAATTTGTATTGATTAAATTTGTAATTATAAGATTAAATGAATTAATTAAAGTTTAAGAATGGATTAATAAATCAATATGTAAATTAGAAATCATAGATTAGACTTTAATTAATTAATGAATGGTTAATTAAGCTTATAGCTTATAATGGATAATGTAATTTAATTATTTTGGAATAGTAATTAATAAATGTTAATGAAGGTTATTAACTAGATTATTTATAATTAATTAATATAATTTATTTTAATAGTTGATTAGATTAATTAATTAAATAATCAACATTTTAATTGTTTAAGTGTAATTACTTAATGGGAATTAAGTAAGAAATTAATTACTCACTTTAACTAATTGGGTAATTGATTAATTTGGGTTAATTAATTTAGTTTAATTAATTTGGGTTAATCACTTGATAATTGGGAGATACAATTACTGAGGAAAGTAATTGATGAATAATTACAGGATGTAATTTATGGATAATGATTTGTTAATAGAAGTAATTTGGATATAATTACTTGAAATTTATCAAGGGATTAATTAAATCTGTTTATTGGGAGTAATTAATTAAGGATAATTAATTACTGTATGTTATTAATCAAGGTGATTAATATATGTGATTTGGAAATTAGTTTTCTTAATAAAAATTAAGAAATAAAATAACTAATTAAAGTTAATTACTTGATGTAATTAAATTAAAATGTAAAGGTAATTAGAGATCATTTATTATTATAATTAATGCTGGAAATTGAGAATGGTTTTATTTGGAAATAATTAATAAATGAATAGATTTATTAATGAAATTAATTAAGTAATGTAATTAATTTTAGGTTAATTAATAAATGAAGTAAGGTAAAGGTTATTTCCTATATTTGGTTAAAGAGAATTAATTTGTAAAAATAACTAAAGGATAATTTACTTTAAATGTAATTAAAGATAATTAATCAAGGACGATTAATTAAAATGAATAATTGGATGATGATTAATTAATTGATTTATAATTAATTAATAGAAGTATAAGCAAGTTTAATAATGGTGGAGTAATTAATTTAATTTACTTTAAATTAATTAGAGATTTGTAATTAGTTTAATTCATTTTAAATCAATTATAAAATGAGGTGATTATTAATCTTTGTTTATATATGATGGATGATATTGATTTCCATGATTGATTGTGATCTCAGAGATATATCTATTGAGTTATGGATGTTTGGTTAAATATGATGATATTGATTATCTGTTGAGTAGATAATATGGATTATCTGTTTATGATGATGATGTTATTCTCCATTGTTATATTGTGTTTTATCTATCTGTGTTGATATAGATAATAAATTGAATTGTTTTAAACCTTTAAAACAACTTGGCCTTAAAAGACACGTTTTGGATTTCGATGAGACCGGGATCGGGTTTCCGTATACCGGGATTCTAGGTTTGGAGACCCGAATACCACATCGATCCAAAATAACGTTAGGTCGTGAAATCCAAATGGAGCAAGTGAAGACTCGAGGTATAAGAACTATTCGTCAGTATAACTCTGTGGGTGATTCCGTAATGAGTTTGACGGAGATAGTACTTATAGATTCGAGATGGTGGTTCAAATTGCAAGGGTTATTGTCGTTAACTCTGAGGGTGATTCCAAAATGAGTGTAACGAGATAATGCCTTCGGTTTCGTTCGAACCCGGAACGAACTCATATGGATCGAATGCTTTCAGAACATCGTCAGGCGGGCGGTGAGCATTCTAAGAGATGTGTTCTCTAAAGGTAATCGTGACCTCAAGCCTCATCAACCGGGAATGGCTAAAACAGGGGAGGTGCAGCAAGGCTTCGTGGGTAGCACCCACTTGAGAGCGAGATAAACCCCTGTCTAGAGTCCCTTTTATTTCGGCTGTGTGGGCGGTTTAGTAGCTACAACCGCCGGGGTTGTCTTGTTTGGAACTGTCCAGTAAGGGATGGTTCCGGCTTTGTGTTGCAGGGAACTTAGGATGGGTTCTCGGTACGGTGATCTAGGCCACGTACTGTGACGGGCGGTACCCCAGTAGCCCTGCCATTGATGGAAACCCATTTTCCCTACGAGACCCTACGGTTTTGATTGTATTACCCACGTTGTGGCTAGTATGCTGGAATTTAATAGATGTAACAATTTCAGCTATTTTCTATTTACTTGAAAACCCTAGACCTATTATAATATCACTGAATTTCCTATCAAAGTTTTGGTTAGCGTAAGGTAAAAACATTTCCATGTTTATGTGTGGGATGTCTTACGTAATACCTTTTGTTTCAAAGGATTTTCAAAGTTAAGCAACTTTAACCTGTTACTCATACCAGACCCATGTCTGACCCGGAGTTTATTTTCTGTTTTCCTAAACTCTCGGGTACCCAAATTTTTACGGGTAGCCAAGGGATTCAGGTTAGCTTTGACGAATTCTGGAGGAGCAATGAAGCAGGAGGCTTCAGTGTGTAGATATATAGTGATTCCGCTGTGATTAGAGTTTATTCTGTATTTTCCGCTGTGTTGTATCTCTGTGATGGTTGAGTTGTATTAACTAGACAGGTGTTTATAACTGTCTAGTATGTGTTGTATTATCTGTGTAACTCTGATGTATATGACATTATGTAATCTCTTATGTGATATATTATATTTTATTCGTTCCGCTGTTGAGATTCTATTGTTTTCTTCTTTCTTCTCTATCTTTTCTATTTCTCACCCTTTTCTTTCTTAAAGATGTCACGACTTTCTGGGCATAGAAGGTCGGGTCGTTACAGATAGACATCATTTCATCAATCTAAAGTTATAACGCCGTTAATAATGGATGACTACCAAATGTCAACAATTTAACCAACAGTCCTAACTCGGTTTTCCATGTCATTGGTCTGCAGCCACTCTAATGCTCTATAAATAGACATCGATCCCATAGCAATTAATATGTAATAATTCAGATGCTAAAAGAAAAGGATTACGTATATATATATTAAAAAATGTAAAAAACATTAATGGCTTCAATCATAATTTTGTATCTTTGTAAATAACTCTAAAGTAAAAATGTATCAATAGTGGAAGTAAAAGTTTTTCCCAAATTACTATAAAACTTGTGTCTGATTTTTTTCCATTCATTTTAACTTTCCCAAAATTATTTTATTTTTTCCAACAATAAAACTTCATTTTTCATTAGTGGTTCGAATTACTCATAAATACCGAGCTCCCTTACTAAAGCTAGACTTCAGTCATTTGTTGTTATTATTATTATAGCGATAACAGCCTAATAATTTAGCACTAAAGGAAGGATATGAACTTCCTTCTCTTGTTTAAATTTAGCTACTCCACTTATTCTTTTTCAAAAGTTTAAGAAATATAACTTCAGCCAGTCTTTCTCAAAGGAAAATGGTCCGTGTAATGAATAAAAAATAAGAGGGCTGTCAACTTAACTATTTTAAAACTCTCGTCAAGGCTCAAAGACCGAGACTCTATAAAGATCGAGATCAAATGAGAGAGTTGAGTCTTAGAAAAGGAAAAAACCTCATATTTACTTGTCTAAATGACTTCATAACCCACACCTTTTTGAATACCCTAGGGACTGCATCGTATCTAGGCTACCCCTCACCAAAGCCCAAAGATATTAAGGGCTATGCTTATCGCCTCTATCGTAAAAAAAGGGCATGGGACCAACGACCGTCAAAACCTTAAAAAAAACTATTGAACTCTTAATTCAGAAGAATTACTTTCGAAATTTGTTGACAGTTAGTTTGAATGCTATGTGTTTTCTCTGCTTGCATGTAGGTAAAATAAAATTTGGTTTTATTTTGACATTATGTCATGCTAGTCCTTAATTTGCTTAATATGGTTGTTATTAAGAATCTCATTATGTTACTTACATTTGGTTTTATCACTGTACTTTAGATATTTGTGTAAATTCATCAGTAAATACAAATTCTTCTCCTATGGCTTGGTTATCGATTTATTTTAGATTATATGGGTCTCTCTACTTTAGATTTCTTAAGTTGTTCGTTATGTGGATTTCTCACGACATCTTAGACTTCTACTTCGACAAGATTATTGTAATGTTTATATCTACATGGATATTATGAGTTATCCTGACCACTAAACAGGGCCAACTTTTGAGAAAGGCTGATCAGGCAACTGCCTAGGCCTACCCTCGATGGTGGCAACAATTAAGAAAAAATAGGTAAATGATAAATGATAAATTTAAAACAAATATATACCGATGTTGATTATTTTTGAATGGTTTAATTGCTAGGTTGGTTGTATGCATAGTCATTCTTCAGGTCAGGAGAAATTGTTTTTTCCCCTTCTAATTTCTCTAATATCGATCTACAAATTTTAAGACTTACAGTGAAAAATTATTAAACTAACTTGCCCTTTTTTTACTTTCATTCACTCTTACAATAATCGAACTCAAAGACATTACAACTTGTTTTTTTTTTCACCGTCTGCCTATGCCTAGGGCACCCCAATGTGAAGAACTGCCCCTGCCACTAAAATTGAGATTTCCCCTTTTCTGGTGTTACATTGGATTTCTATATGGACTTCTAATTGTTTTTTACATTATCATTTTGGTGATTACGAACTCTCGCTATTATGGATCTCATGGTATGTCTTTGATGTTATGTATGGATGGTTTGCATCAGAATTTTACTTTTCTATTGCTTTTATCCTATCTACATTTTGGCGATTTATTGGATTTCTACAAGCAAGTATTCTTTACTCTTTTCAGATAAACTATTATTTGTCGGATATTTAAGCTCCTTCTAGGTATTCAACAAATTTTCATTTTAGACCGCAGGAAAAATTTATTTTCACTTTAGGTCTCGTTCAAAACTATTTACAAAAATATGTCTGGTTTTGCGCAATTCAAATTTGCACAAGTGTATTTTTTTAAAAAATTTATGCTTGTACAAATATGGACCGTGCAAGTGTATTTTTTTCTTTTAAAAAAACTTATGCTTGTGCAAGTGTTATTTTATTTTAAATTTTTTTGTACTTGCACATTCCAAGTATAAAATGCAGTTACATATAAAAAAAGACATATTTTTGTAATAAATTTTGAATGAGGCCTAAAGTAGAAATAAGTTTTTTTCGAGCTCTAGAATGAAATACGGTATCATCACTAGTGGACATCTTATGGATTTCTACAATATTCTATGAATTCTATGGATTTCCATGGACTTTTATATATTTTCTACCAAAGACCTAAGAAAATCACACCAATGGTCGCATACAAATTGGCAGTGGAGATCAGTGGTGGAGCGGAATGCATCCTAGCAATGATGGATGCTATTATAAAGGCTTCGTAGATAAAGACATTAGAATAGCCAAACTCAGGGGTCAGCTTTTGGAGTTCAAGGGATCTACCCGTCCAGCCGAGGTCGACCGAAAGACTAAGGAGGTGATGCACTCTTTCTCCTCCTCCAATTGATCGATGCCAACTTTGGGCTACCCATCTGATTTTCTTTCCTCCTCAACCAGGAAGAGGTGGTCAAGTCCATCCTCAAGTAGCAGATCCACCTCTAAAAGCTCATTGAGGGGCATTTTGTGGAGGAAGTTTTGATTCTCCCTTTTACTTCCTCCATTGTCGAGGTTGGATATACTTCTACCACTACAGTTGCTATAAAGTATTTTTTGTACATGGTGTGATGTTTGTTTCACTGTTCTATATTGCTGAACGTATTGATGTGTTGGGAACTTTTATGTTTAGCTCCAGTGGCCTTTGAATTTCTAATACTCTGTGTGAACATGTTTATGCAACATGTTTGATAGGTAAACATATTAGGTTATAGGTTTATTACTTTGGCACTCCTACGCTAACCTGTTGTTAATTTTATGCTCACACGTGATATATTTGTGTGCACCAGTCTATCCACTATGTTCATTTTAACCCATGTTAAATGGTGTAGCAAAAACTTAACATTTTCCTCTATGTTACTTAACGATGTATGCATAATAAGTATATGTTCTCCAAGTGTGTTTTCAGATTACAAAACGCTTTTATAAATTGTAAACACTACCAATAAATATCCAATTAAAGACCAAAATTTAAAGACTGATTTTTCTCGGTCACTAATTTAAGACAGATCATAGACTGAAAAATTTAGTCTTTAATTTTCGAGAATAGGGACCGAAATTCAGTCTATTTGGTTACAACAATTTGGGACTGTAGAGAAACTAAAATTCGGTCACTAATCTATCTTTTAATCAGTTTCAAAAAAAAATCTAATGACTGAGATTTTCTTTTCGTTTCAAATCCAAAGGTTAAATTTAGTGATCCAAGTCATAATATTCAAAATAAATTAATAACCATCTTTCCTTGTTTTATGTGGTTACTTCCTTTTACATGCACTTCTTATAATTCAAAAAAACAAAATACAATAAATGAGCCCACTTCCTTAAATTAAGGATCTCATAACTCACACTACGCATTTAGTTCCATTGTTCTTCCCTGTCGTTTTTATTCCTCTTCCTCTCTTTTCTTATTCTTATTCAAATAGAAATAAAGAGTTTAACTCAAAATGCAAACAACAAATCGAATTCAATAGTGAAGATAACATCCAAGAAGATCCTGATAAATTCTAAGAACCATTTACTATTTGGATGAAGAGCATAATACAATAAGCATTCTCTCTTTGCTGTGGAGTTTGCTAGGTATTTTATGCACTTTTAGAGAAAGTTTAGTTTGGTTTAAATTATTAAATAAAGTTTAGGAATTTCTATATTCAAATGGGTAATTTTATGTTGAACTTTATTGCAAGGGCGGTAGTAGGTGTTTAATCATTATTTATATGTTGTATTTTGTGCAGTGGTTCATTTTGATAGAATTTGTATCGCAGGCATGAGAACAATTTGGAAGTATAATGGGGGTTCTACCAAAGAATCACGTTATTGGTCTTGAACAACCTGTAGTATATTGCTTGACAACCTTTAGCTTGAAATTCCGAAGCATCAAATTATATGCCAGAGTGGTAAGTCAAAGATATTAGACAAGTTAAAAGGTGATGAAAATGTAAGCTTAAAAATGGTCAAGATGGATTGAAAAGCATGATGAAATCTTGGATTGATATCAAATATGGAACACGACATGTTCCATTAAAGTGGCAACAAGAACAATGGTTTAAACTACTGAAGTATGGGCATGAAATAAAGATGGCAAAATGAAAATTTCCTCATGAATTCTAAAGAATGGATCTGGTTTAGTGATGTAATTAATGTGCATGTTTATTGTACTATGACTTGATGAAAGAGCGGTCCCTTGTTATACTATAATAAGTAACATTTGTATAGTAAATTGGTTCTTCCTATAAAATAGTTTGTGACCTTTGTTATCTTCTCAGTTTTATTTTAGTTTGTACTTCTAACTTTTTATTTATGAATGTTCTGATACGAGTACTCATTTATATGGTGCAGTTTACAAAAGTCAAATATATTTTCCAAAATTTTAAATATATTTAAATTAAATTATTTATTATTTAAAATGTGCATAATTAAGACTGGTTAGAAACCACAACTCAATCTTTAAGCATCAGTCTTTAAGAAAGTTTAAGACCGAAATTTCAGTCTCTGTGTTCTTAGACTGAAATTTCAGTTTCAATTGTTTTTTGGGACTATGGATTCAAAGACCGAAATTTCAGTCTCCAATGTGTCTTTAATTTTATTTTAGAGACTGGAGTGTTGATGTGCACGTAAATATGCATATTTTTACCACCATATTTAATCTATTTAAATCAAATAAATAATCATATCGGGTATTTTAACTTGTTTAAACCAAAATTCAAATTATTTCAAATTTTCATATATTCATCTTCATCCAAGGGCAAAATAGACATTTTTGTGCATAAATTAACTTGAGAAAAATTAATTATAAATTTCCATACTATTTTGTAGGAATTTGATTTCAATTACAAGTGGTTTGATGAAGAAAATATGCATGCACAAATAGAACACAAAGGAATGAAGATGGAAATAATTCAAAGTGAAGATCATGGAGGACCCCACCCACTTACCTTGATTTTAAAATTAGGAGCTAAGCACATGATAAAAGGACATTAAAGCTTCATGTATACTTAAATGATGATTAGTAGAAGCTAATGATTACTTGGCCTCCACACTTTCTCAAGGGTATTTTGGGCATTCCCCAAAAATATGAATTAGGGTTTAACACATGTATAAGTACCCCTTATGTTTCATGTAACCCTCCCCTCCCCCTTAGTCTCTCTTTAGTTAGTTTTTAGCTTGGAAAATAAATCAAAGCTCTCTTTCTTTTCATGGCTACTTAGTCATTTCTTCTCTTATGTAATTCTTTTATGCAATTTTCAATACATGCTCTTTTCTTCTTTTGTTTATTTCCTTTCATATTAGTAGTGTAGATTTGTTTATTTATGCAAGTAGTGTAGATTTTCTTGTATGCAATTAGAATAGTTTTCTTTTCCATTAGCTTTCATTTTCCTTCTTTTTTAGTTTCATTTTGCAAGCTATAAGTGTTGATATGATAACACAAATGAGAGGCTAATCCCTTCAATTTAGGGGTAATGAAGCCTCTAATCATGTAGCTTCAACATTTTGATGTTTATGCTCTCTTTTTGTGCTTAATATGAAGTGGTTTAACTTGTTGTTTTTGATGTGAATTTGATAGCTTATATTGTTGACACCAAATAGGCTATGCTTAAACAATCACAAACAATGATTACCTCTTTATCTACATATGATGATGGTAATAAAGTGATTGTTGAAATTAAAATTTGATGGCCTATATTTCTAAACAATAGTTAATAGGTCATGCTTAAAATAGATTTTGCTTTCAACTTTGTTGTCATATTTCATGAGTGTTAAATGTGTAATAGTGGTTGTGTTATAGTTTGATGATTTATATTGTGCTAATTAATAGCACAAATATACATACTTATGATAAGCACATCAACTAATTACACTAATGATAAGAAAAGAGAGATCATAACTTCATTTTGTTGATTTATGTGATCTAGAGAGTGGAATTATCTCTAAATTGTCAATTTATTCTCATAGTTTTCATTCACATTTGTAGTTGTTAGTTTGTTAGTTTTCTCATTTTTCTAGCTTGACAATCTCTCGACTTTGGTATAATTTGATTGAATAGGAAATTTAAAATCAACAATTCCCTGTGGATCGACCCGTACTCGCCACGTACTATCATTGTACGCTGTGCGCTTGCGGTTATATTTTAATTTAAATTCGTTCGACGGTTTTCTAAACCGATAGAATTTCCGTCGACGAACAAGTGTGTAATTAGAAACTGAAAATGTCAGTCTCTAATTCAATGTATTTTTGTAGTGAAATTTATAAAATTGTAAACTTATCTATGTTGGAATTCGGAGCTCATATAGTCTTGCTGTTTGGCTGGTTGGGTTTGTTTAAGGCCGCATGTTATGGATCTCTAGGATTAGCATGTTTTGGCTTGCGGTTCTCTCTGGGTATTATCTCCATCTGTTGGTGGGTGGTTTTCTTTATGGTGGACTGGCCTACACCTTTTTGGTGTAGCGGGGTTGATGGTTGAGCGGTTTTTTACTTTTTTTTTAAGCTTTGTCTTATGGTGCTGCTATCAGCTTAGCTTTTTCCTTTCTTTGTTTTTTTACTGTTTCTTTTTGTATCGGGTTTGTGGGAGGCATATTTTGTATGTCTTGCCGTGTTCTGTGAGCCGTTGGAGAAAGGCTTGTTTCTCCTTTTTATAAAATTCTGGTTTTTAAAAAAAAAAAAGATCGAAGTACCTTGCCTAACCACGTGAAAGTGCTACCGATAGGGTGTCGATCGATTCTATAGCCAATTAAACTAAGCTAACTTAGGTAGTCCCAGAAGTTCCTCAGGAATTTTTACTAACTCGCCCACACTTAACCCAAAGGAATATAGGTTTTACATCATCGCCTAATCTCTTCGAATAGGACTTCACCAACTCGCCTAAGACTCTACACATGAGTTCACAAACTTGTAGTAAAACTTTGACAGACTTATGTCAAAGTAGACTGATTTATCATTAACCCATATACAAAGTTCTATAACTACTTAGATCTTTGACGATGAATGTATAGAGTTTAGGACTTGATTTGATAATGATTTTGATTTGAAGGCACATAAATTAATATTGCACTAATAGAATTTTGAAAGTTTGAGTACTTAGAGATATATAGAATAGCTAAGTTCAGTTGTAATTCTTTGATCGGTATGAGACTTATATAAAGTTGTAGGGATGTGAATTGAAGTGTTGCAAATGTTAGAGAAGTTTCTAAAATGAAGAGGAAAAGGAATAGGATGAACAGACATGACCTGAAGAGGCAACGACTCAAGAAATAAGTCAGAATCATCTAGAATAAGTCAACCGTAATCGGTTGATTAGTTGTCGCAACTGCTTGATAGTTATGGTGAACAACCAGTTCTGGCCATTCTACTTGTTTTGTGCTCTGCCTGCTGTATTTTGGTTGTTTTTCATCCTTTTGTAATATTGAAAAATCCAAAAAAAATTCAGAAAAATATAAGAACATATTGATGTGCTAAAATTTTATATGAATCAGATAAGATTTGAGTGGTTTTAACAATACTTTACTACCAGACCCGACAGTTGATGCATAACATACTTTATACTTCTTGAGCTCTTCAAATAATCTTCAAGTGTCATCATGATTTGTAAATGACTTGTTAATGCCACCATGAGTCTTCAAGTATGCATATCTTCATTTCATTGAATCGATATTTGTTATTCTTCATTTAATTGTCTTTAAGAGCTTTGTATAAATATCATTACTTTTCTTCTTCTAATGAATGCTACATTACCTTAAATATTGTGATAAACTTATTAGTAGCATTGTCATATGGTTTTTATCATTAAAATATCAAAAACTTTTACTTAACTTTCTCCCTTTTTTGACAATTACAACCACAGAACTTATCGATATAATATTATAAATTACTCCCTTTAATATATGCACTGTCCCTGTAATTTTGTGTTAATGCATTATCCCCCCGGTCATCAACAAAAAGAAAACTTAGGTGGGTACAAAGATATTCTCTTTCCATTTGTAAAAAAACAAGGTTTTATGTATAAAGTTTCAAAACTTGGAAAAATAAGACAAGTAGCTATTAATTTAAGTCATTTAAGGCACATATTACTAGTTCTCGTCTTAATTTAATGTAACTAGCTTCACATAAAGGTTTTGTAAAGATGCCTGCAATTTGCATATAAGTAGTTAGAAAGTGCATATTTACGTTTTATTTAGCAACATAATCACATAGAAAATGATATTGCATATCAATATGCTTAGTACTTGAGTCATTAACTGAATTCATTGATAAGTTAATTGCACTGGTATTATCTCAATATATATATGATGCTTTGTTACAATCACACCAAAATATTTTAGTGTTGTTGCATATAAATTACTTGAGCACAAGTTAATGCAATCGATATAAAATTACTTAAACACAAAACTTAAAGGCCGATAAAGGGACATGTTCCACTCATGCTCTTTCTATTAATTTTGTAGGCTCCAAAATTAGCATTACTGTAAGAGACCAACTCAAAAGGGCGGCCTTTTGGGTAGAAGAGTCCATAGTCCTTATCTCCAGCTAAGTAACATAGTATACGCTGAATGGCTCTTACTGCGATTTCTTAGGATTAGCTTGAAATCGTGCACATAGAAAAACGATCATCATAATGTCTCGTTGGCTTGTAGTTATATAAAGTATTGATCCAATCACATTTTTGTATAATCATTAGTCAATGTCTTTTCCGTTTTCATCATGATATAAGTGTAGGCTTGTGCTCATTAGTGTAGGTTCACTATTAGTATTTTCCATACCAAATATGTGACGTTCCGCCCTTCTTACTCTGAAAGACGAGTCATAATATAGAAGAAATAGGTAGAAAAAGATAGAAAAGAAAGAACTAAACAAAACACAAAATCTCACAGCGGAACGGGATAATATATATTACATAACATATATCACATAGTCAATAATTATACAATATATCAGAGTTATAATTATACAGGCATCATATTCAAACAGTCATCACAACCTGTCCATTCATTACAAGTCCAAAATACAAATACAATGGAATATATATAATATACTAGTTAGCGTTGAAGCCACCTTCTCCAGCTCCTCCAAAATGCATCGTGAGAAACCTGGATCACTTGGCTACTCATAAAAATTTGAGTACCCAAGAGTTTAGGAAAAATAGAAAATAAACTCTGGGTCAGATGTGGGTCTGGTGTGAGTAAAACGGTTAAATTACTTTAAATTGTAAACCATTTGAAAACAAGGGCATCTCGTATGAACACTTAAAAAATCAAAAAATTTCATTTATAACTACAAGCATATAGTTGCATCAAGATTTTCCAATAAGTAAAGAAAATTGAGTTTTACTCACAGGCTTGAAAAAGAGACAAACTGCTTGGCTTTTTGTTTGATTTACTGTTGGAGCTTGAGTACTTAGTTTCTACAAAGTTTAAATGGCAGCCTCCTTTTCTTTCTTTTTTCTTTGTATGCTAGAATGTATACATGAATAACCAGGCAGAGGTATTTATAGAGAAGAGGGAACAAGTTGAAAGAAAGGCTGAAGGTTATTCACGTGTACAGGACGTCACTTTTTTTTTTATATTATTTTCTTCCTTTTTATTTTGATTTGAAAATTTGGTGACTTGATTTGAAAATTAGTAGACTTGATTTCTTGTTGACATGAAGATTGAGTGAATGATTTGATTTGATTTGTGCTTGACTTGATATTTCTTCATCATTATGTTTCCCTTATGCTTATGTGTATATATATACCTTCATATATATATATATATATCTCTGTGTGTGTGTTTCCTATAAATTTAGACCATATGCAAAGTTTTGCCCACTTACATACTTTGTCACCCTAAGGTTTGGTATTTCTTTGTATCAATTGTTATATATATACTATATTTAACATGCACATGTATATAAATCCACTTACATGTATTTATCTTCTTATTACTAATATTTTATTTTTATTTTATATCATAAGTTTTGTATATACATACATACATACATGCATACATACATACATATATATATATATATAATCCCATATTTGAAATGTGAAGTTTATTTAATTATTTCTAGAAATTAGATTTTTAAACTTTTAAATCAAAGCCTCTAGAATATATATATATACAGATATTTCATATATCAAAAATTTATTATTCGACTGATAAAAATTAATATTTCAATATTTAAAATCCGTTGATTATTCTAATAAAAGGTGTCAAAATTCCGAGTCGTTTCATTCCACCTCCCTTAAAAGAATTTCGTCCCCGAAATTAAAAAGCAAATAAATAATTCAACTAGTAAAAAAAAGTTTTATACTCATATCGCAAAGCACATACATCAGTCATATTCTAACAACCCTAACAAACAGTTATACATAGTATAAAACAACACTAGATATCTTGACAATAATTCCGGATAGGCTTCCTTCACACTATCCAAAGTCTCCCAGGTACAACCTCCGGGATCCTCACTCCATTGGATCTTAACTAACTTTACCACCTTGTTCCGGAGCTTCTTTTCATCTAGATCAACAATATGAACTGGATGCCTGACTACGATCAAGTTCGATTCAACCTCCAAATCTTCCTGAACTGATGGTTCTACAATCAGTGATGGATCATGCACGTATTTCCTTAGATGGGATACGTGGAATACATCATGAATCCCGGCCATCTTTTCTGGTCATTCAATCTTATACGCAAGAGTACCAATCCTTTTGAGAATACGAAAAGGTCCGATATATCTTGGAGCTAATTTTCCAGTCTTGCCAAATCTAATTGCTCCTCTTATCGGAGAAATCTTAACAAATACCAGGTCTCCAACTGCAAATTCCAAATTGCTCCGCCTTTTATCGGCATAGCTTTTCTGACGATCCTGGGCTGCCTTCATTCTCTTCTTAATCAGTTCAACTTTCTCAGAGGCTTCCCGAATCATATCCGGACCAAGGGTTAAATGATCTCCCGACTCCATCCAACAGGCTGGTGATCTGCACGGCCTTCCATAGAGAGCTTCGTAGGGTGCCATCTCTATGCTTTCCTGGAAACTATTATTGTAAGAAAATTTTACCGAATGTAGATGATCTTCCCAAGACCTACCGAAATCCAAATGCTGGCCCTCAACATATCTTTCAAAATGCGGTTTAGTCTCTCAGTTTTCCCGTCCGTTTGAGGATGATAGGCAGTGCTCAAACTTAACTTTGTTCCAAGGGCCGTTTGCAAAGCTTTCCAAAATTTACTGGTAAAAATCGGGCCACGATCACTTACTATGCTTATGGGAACTCTGTGCAATCTAACAATTTCCCTTATGAAAATCTCTGCCAAGGAAGCTGTAGTTTTGGTCGATTTTACCGGAATAAAGTGAGCGCTCTTGGTTAACCGGTCTACAATAACCCACACTCCCTCATTCCCCTTTCTAGTTCTAGGCAACCCATCGATGAAATCCATCGATATCATCTCCCATTTCTATTTAGGAATCTCCAAAGGTAGTAACAGTCCCGCTGTCTTCTGCTGATCGCCTTTTATCTGCTGGCAGCTAGCACACCTACTAACAAAGGTAGAGATATCTTTCTTCATCCCCGGCCACCAGAAAACCCTTCTCATATCTTTGTACATCTTATGCACTCCAGGATGGACACTTAACCTAGATTTATGGCATTCTAACAAAACTTCTTGCCTCAGTCCATCCACATCTAGAACGCACAACCGCCTATTTATCCTTAAACCACCTCGACGATCTATCTCAAAATCCGAATACCGACCCTCCTCAACTCCTTGAATTAATTCTTCTAGAATTTTATCCTTTCTTTGATTGCTCACAATCCTTTCCTAAAGAGTCGGGGTAACCTCTAAAAGAGCCAAGACAGAATTCCTGCTCAAAGCGTCTGCCACCACATTAGTCTTTCCTAGTATATAGAGAATATCCAAATCATAGGATGCTAGAAATTCCAACCACCTTTGGATATGCAAATAGAGTTTCCTACGGTACTAGGAATAAGATGAAACTTCAATACCGATCCTAAAGAAATAAAGCTAAGGGAGGCACCAGAATCAAATAATACTCTAACATAAACACCATTTATAAGTAAGGTACCTTCAAGGACGTCTTTTTCCTTCACATCCGTTGAAGTTGATGGTTCATTTTTGATAGCAAACACCTTAGGCTGCTGCACCTTCTTCATGAGTGGGCAGTCCTTCACCATGTGCCCGGGCTGATGGCAATGGAAACATAGAGTCTTCTAAACCATTTGAGAAATAGGTCCGCTTTGCTACCTCGGAACTTCATGATTCAGACAATATCTGGCAATATGTCCTTTCTACTTGCAACTATAAAATTCACTGTTCTTATGTTTGCCTCCCTGTTTCCCTTTTCCTTGCTTCTTCCAATTTGGATTAAACTTTCTTTTATTCAAATTAATAGCATCGCCACTTGGTGCTGCTCCTGTTGAGGGCTTCTTCTTCAAAAGCACTTTATATCTCAAGGCCATGTCTACAACATCCATAAACGATCCCTTAATATGAGCAGTCATTTTTTCATGGAATTCTTCCCTCATACCCAATACGAACATCTCATTTTTCTTAAGTGGGTTGTCAATAAGTCCAAGATCAAAACGAGATAACTCGTTAAACTTCGTTTCATATTCAACCACTAACATGTCCTTTTGCTTGAGATCTAGGAAACTCCTATATAATCGGGTCTTACTCGCAGTTGGCATGAACTGTTCTTCGAATACTTCTTTGAATTTATCCCATGAAAATTCATCTTCGGGGACATTTGTCATGACAGAATCCCACCATGCAGCTCAACCCTCTTGCAAATGCCATGATGCCAAGACTCGTTTCTGATCATCAGAAATTCCCAAACCTTTAAAAATTCTGTCATATGAGTGTAGCCAAGCTTGTACCTCAATAATAGATTCAGTACCCTTGAAAGGTTTTCCTCCTACGTTCGCAAAGTCCTTGCGCAGAGTTGCGAAGTTTACACGAGGCTGTACTGGAGCTACGGCCTCAACAACTATTCCACCACCTCTAAAATTAGGGGTTATCCCATTTGTGGTTGTTGTGCTACTGGCTCCCCTTCCTCATCTTCCTCTTGTGCTCATTGTTTACTACCTGCGCATAGTAAGATGATACTCAAAACTTGGACGATATACATCTATCAGGGATATATATATATATATATATATTTACAAATCTCTCAAGATTGATATTAACCCAAAAGCCTAGGTGTTCACTCGACCTAGTGCTCTGATACCAAATGCGACGACCCTCCCTTCTTACTCCGAAAGACGAGTCATAATATAGAAGAAATAGGTAGAAAAAGATAGAAAAGAAAGAACTAAACAAAACACAGAATCTCATAGCGGAACGGGATAATATATATTACATAACATATATCACATAGTCACTAATTATACAATACATCAGAGTCATAATTATACAGGCATCATATTCAGACAGTCATCACGACTTGTCCATTCATTACAGGTCCAAAATATAGATATAGATACATCAGAATATAGATAATATACTAGTTAGCATTGAAGGCACCTTCTCTAGCTCCTCCAAAATGCATCGTGAGAAACCTGGATCACTTGGCTACTCATAAAAATTTGAGTACCCAAGAGATTAGGAAAAACAGAAAATAAACTCTGGGTCAGACGTGGGTCTGGTGTGAGTAAAACAGTTAAATTACTTTAAATTGTAAACCATTTGAAAACAAGGGCATCTCGTAAGACCACGCCGCACATAAACACGGATGGGTTTTTCCCTTACGATAACCAAAACACTTTTATAGGAAATTCAGTGATATTATAATAAAGTCTAGGGTTTTCCAAATAAATAGAACATAGCCGGAATGCTTACATCTCACGTTCCAACATATTTGGGCACAATCAAAATCGTATGGCGCTTATTGGAAATTGGGTTCCATACAATGACTGGGCTATTGGAGTACCGCCCGTCACGGTGCATCTCTTGATAAAATAACACCGAGGACCTCGCTGGGATCCCCTGCTACACAAGACCGGCTCTACCCCTAACCTGGATAGTACCAAATAAGATTACCCCTCAGTTGGGATCAACAACCATACCGAAGCATACACGAGTTAATAAGAACTCTAAATAGGGATAACCTTACCCTAATTGGGTGCGAAACACTTAGCCTTGCTGCATCTCCCCTGTTTTAGTCATTCCCAGTTGATGAGGCTTGAGGCTACGATTACCTTTCAAGAACAAATTCACTTAGAATGCTCATCGTCCTCCAATGACAATGTTCTGATAGCATTCGTCCATACAAGTTCGTTCTGGGTTTTAACGGAACCGAAGGAACCATTTCTACCACACCCATTATTGGAATCACCCTCAAGGTTAGTGAAAAATAGCCCTTGAACTCTAAAATCTTCACCCTGGATCTTTCCTTTGAATCTTTCCAACTCGTTCGCTTATTTTGGATCGATGTGGTTTTCGGATATTACTGATATCCGATCCCGGTCTCATTGAATCCAAACGTTAGATTTTTAAAGGCCAAGTTGTTTTTAAATAAAACAATTCATATTCAGGGTGTCAACATCTATATAAGGGAATTTATTACATATGTTTATTTTCAATAAAACGTGTCGACGTTTTATTCCAACCATTAATTCATTTGGCTACTTAATGGCACAGGCACAGAACTATTGAAATAAATATTCAAGAGTAAATAAGCCAAAACACAGATCATTAACCATTTTAACGATTAATAACTAATATTAAAACAATCCACAAGTCAGAATTTAGTTAATATAAATTAACCGAATCTAATTATATTTCTAATCCAAAATTACTTATAAATTAAAGAAATTATAAAACGATTTATCATTAGTTAATCAAAATTAAAAAATTCATTTAATAAATAATTTATTTATTAACATAAGGTTTAATCAATTAATAATTTAATTATTTATTCACTTTAATTATTATAATTAATTTAATTTTATATTGTTGAAAAATTAACAAAATTTATTTAGCTTAAAATACTAAGTGATAGGATCATAATGCAAAAAAATTCATGTTGATTGGAATTTAAATAAGAAGGGAAATAATGTTTTAAAGATTTAAAAAGATTATTAATATAAAAATTTGTTAAATTACTTTTCTTTTTTTTCAAACCAAACTAATGGCCTGTTTGGCCCACACGACAACAGGTCCAAACCTTTTCCCCTATTTCTCTTCTTTTTTATATTTTTATTTTACCTGCTTCTTCTTCTTCCCTCCCCTTTTCTTTTTCACTGACCAAAACTGTGCATATCACCGTGCACGTGCACGTGTCACCGACGACCCCCATCTCAACTCCGACCATCTCTCCAGATCACCTATGATCCTCTCCACTCGACCACGTGCCTGGAACTCTGATCGAACCCTGGTTCAAAATTTTGAACCAAAACCCATAAAACTGGAACACTTCGTCCCCCTTCGAACGCCTCGCCGTGCCACCTCACATCACCGTCCAATGCCAAATTCCACCACAAGCTTCTTCACCGTCTCCTCTTCCATTTTCACCACGACCGCACATCCCATTCGCCTCCACAACATCGCCATCGATCCAAAACCGAATACAACCAAAAACCTATCCTAAACCCTAAATCGACTTCGACACGTCGGCACATCCACATATAAAATGCCACGCCATTTTTCATGAACTCCCCAACACCCAAGCTTCCTCCAGACCAAAACCCGGCCCATGAAATCGAGAGTTTCACCGGAAATTGGCTGAAGACCCAAAACCGTCATCTCTAAATCTCTCACTATATACTTGACTAAAAATCTCCAAACTTTTTTTCAAAAATCATCATTTTGAATAACAATAACATTCATATAAGCAAGTGGTTGAAATATGATTCTCGAATTTTGTTCATTTTTGGGTTTCTTACTGTAAATTACATTTTTCTCTTTCTATACTCAAGAATGTCAAATGGAATTTTTTTTAGAAATAACTACATTCGAAAACAACCAAGTTTTCTTTTGAAACCATCACCTAAAACTAACTAGATAGCATGGTAATTGAAGTTGAGGAATGGTAGTGTTTTCTCAAATAACAGAGCAAAAGGAAGATGATGTACAGGCCTTTTTTAGGTTTACAGGTTATACAACATGATATACATACATATATAAGCACAGATACTACAGGCATATGAACACTTGACAAATCAAAAGTTTTCATTTAAAACTACAAGCATATAGTTGCATCAAGATTTTCCAGTAAGTAAAGAAAATTGAGTTTTACTCACAGGTTTGAAAAAGAGACACACTGCTTGGCTTTTTGTTTGATTTACTATTGGAGCTTGAGTACTTAGTTTCTACAAAGTTTTAATGGCAGCCTCCTTTTCTTTTTCTTTTTTCTTTTTTTTCTTTGTATGCTAGAATGTATACGTGAATAACCAGGCAGAGGTATTTATAGAGAAGAGGGAACAAGTTGAAAGAAAGGCTGAAGGTTATTTACGTGTACAGGACTTCACTTTTTTTTCTTTTTTTATTATTTTCTTCCTTTTTATTTTGATTGGAAAATTTGGTGACTTGATTTGAAAATTAGTAGACTTGATTTCTTGTTGACATGAAGATTGAGTGAATGATTTGATTTGATTTGTGCTTGACTTGATATTTCTTCATCATTATGTTTCCCTTGTGCTTATATGTATATATATACCTTCATATATATATATATATTTGTGTATGTATTTCCTATAAATTTAGACCATATGCAAAGTTTTTCCCACTTACATAACTTTGTCACCCTAAGGTTTGGTATTTCTTTGTATCAATTATTATATATATACTATAGTTAACATACACATGTATATAAATCCACTTACATGTATTTATCTTCTTATTACTAATATTTTATTTTTATTTTATATCATAAGTTTTGTACATACATACATACATACATATATATATATAATCCCATATTTGAAATGTGAAGTTTATTTAATTATTTCTAGAAATTAGATTTTTAAACTTTTAAATCAAAGCCGCTAGAATACACACACACACACACACAGATATTTCATATATCAAAAATTTATTATTTGACTGATAAAAATTAATATTTCAATATTTAAAATCCGTTTATTATTCTAATAACAGGTGTCAAAATTCCGGGTCATTACATTCCTCCCCCCTTAAAAGAATTTCGATGCCGAAACTAAAAAGCAAAGAAATAATTCAACTTGTAACAAAAAGTTTTATACTCATGTCGCAAAGCACATACATCAGTCATATCCAAACAACCCTAACAAACAGTTATACATAGTATAAAACAACACTAGCTATCCTGACAATAATTCCGGATAGGCTTCCTTCACACTATCCAGAGTCTCCCAAGTACAATCTCTGGGATCCTCACTCCATTGGATCTAAACCAACTTCACCACCTTGTTCCGGAGCTTCTTTTCATTTAGATCAACAATATGAACTGGATGCCGACTACGATCAAGTTCGATTCAACCTCCAAATCTTCCTGAACTGATGGTTCTACAATCAATGATGGATCATGCACGTATTTCCTTAGATGGGATATGTGGAATACATCATGAATCCCTGCCATCCTTTCTGGTAATTCAATCTTATACGCAAGGGTACCAATCCTTTTGAGAATAAGAAAAGGTCTGATATATCTTGGAGCTAATTTTCCAGTCTTACCAAATCTAATTGCTCCTCTTATCGGAGAAATCTTAACAAATACCAGGTCTCCAACTGCAAATTCCAGATTCCTCCGCCTTTTATCGGCATAGCTTTTCTAACGATCCTGGGCTGCCTTCATTCTCTTCTTAATCAGTTCGAATTTCTCAGACGCTTCCCGAATCATATCCAGACCAAGGGTTAAACGATCTCCCAACTCCACCCAACTGGCTGGTGATCTACATGGCCTTCCATAGAGAGTTTCGTAGGGTGCCATCTCTTTGCTTGCTTGGAAACTATTATTGTAAGAAAATTTTACAAGATGCAGATGATCTTCCCAAGACCCACTGAAATCCAAAATGCTGCCCTCAACATATCTTTCAAAATGCGGTTTAGTCTCTCAGTTTGCCCATTCGTTTGAGGATGATTGGCAGTGCTCAAACTTAACTTTGTTCCAAGGGCCGTTTGCAAAGCTTCCCAAAATTTACTGGTAAAAATCGGGCCACGATCGCTTACTATTCTTATGGGAACTCTGTGCAATCTAACGATTTCCCTTATGAAAATCTTTGCCAAGGAAGCTGTAGTTTTGGTCGATTTTACCGGAATAAAGGTAGAGATATCTTTCTTCATCCCCGGCAACCAGAAAATCCTTCTCATATCTTTGTACATCTTATGTACTCCTGGATGGACACTTAACCTAGAATTGTGGCATTCTAACAAAAATTCTTGCCTCAGTCCATCCACATCTGGAACACACAACCGCATATTTATCCTTAAAGCGCCTCGACCATCTATCTCAAAATTCGAATACCGTCCCTCCTTAACTACTTGAATTAATTCTTCTAGAATTTTATCCTTTCTTTGATTGCTCACAATCCTTTCCTGAAGAGTTGGGGTAACCTCTAAAAGAGCCAAGACTACATTCCTGCTCAAAGCGTCTGCCACCACATTAGCCTTTCCCAGTGTATAGAGCATATCCAAATCATAGGATGCTAGAAACTCCAACCACCTTTGTTGTCTCGGGTTCAGATCCTTTTAGGTGAAAAGATACTTCATGGGTTTATGATCCATGAAGAGCTTGAACTTTTCACCTAATTTAAGAAAGAAGTTTACTCCTAAATCTTTAAAAGTTAAAAAGAAACTAAACATGAAATAGAAGGATCCTTACCCAACAAGTAGCGCCTCTACATTTTTAGTGCAAAGACAATAGCCAGCAACTCCAGGTCACGCGTAGCATAGTTTTCCTCATGAGGCTTCAACTGCCTACTCGCATACGCAATCACCTTACCACGCTGCATCAAAACAGTGCCTAGTCTCATCCCACAAGCATCTGTGTACACTGCGAATTCACTGTTTCCATCTGGAATAGCCAAAACTGGTTCACCGGTTAATCTCGCTTTCAATTCTTAAAACGCTTCTTCACACTTTGGATACCATTCAAATTTCTCTCCCTTCTTAGTTAGCTTGGTCAAATGGGAGGAAATCTTAGAATAATCTCGAATAAATCTTTTGTAGTATACTACCAAACCTAGGAAACTGCGAATCTTCGTAGGAGTCCATGGTTGCCTCCACTCCTGAACAGCCGCCACCTTTTCTGGGTCTACTGAATGCCATCTCCCAATAAAATGTGCCCTAAAAACTTTACCTTCGATTGCCAAAAATGGCACTTCAACAACTTTGCCTCTAGGACATGCCTTCTCAATGTTTCCAAGACCACTTCCAGATGATGTTTATGCTCCTCCTCTGATTTAGAGTAGATAAGAATGTCGTCGATGAACACTAGCACGAACTTGTTAAGAACATCTCGGAAGACACGGTTCATTAGATCAACAAAATAAGCTGGTGCATTGGTTAACCCAAAAGGCATAACCAGCCACTCAAAGAAATAGTCAGGACCTTTAAACGTAGTTAAGGGTATACTATCTTCAGCAACCCTCAACTGATGAAATCCAGAAGCTAAATCCATCTGCGAAAATACATTAGCTCCATGAAGTTGATTAAAAAGATTATCGATGCGGGGTAAGGGATACTTGTTTCTAATGGTTAGCTTATTCAATTCCCTATAGTTCACACATAATCTTAACGATCCATCCGACTTAGCCTCAAAAACCACAGCAGACCCCCAGCTTGAACGTCTAGGTCTAATCAATCCTCTCCTCAACAAGTCCTGGGTTTGCTTCACCAACTCTTCTCTCTCCTTCGGAGCCATTCTCCTTTTGGTTGAACTACAGGTCTTGCACCTAGGACTAAATTAATAAGAAATTCTATCTCTCGATGCGGGGGTAAACCTTTAACTTCTTCAAAAACCTCAGGGAAGTTTTTAACAACTTCTATGGATCCTAATCCTTCTTGAGATACTTCAAGCACGTGAAAGAGACTACGCATATGAATTTCGGGGTTATCACATTCTATCTTTGAAGTCCTTCCCAACCCGGTTTCCAAAGATACGGTCCTCTCCTCACAGTCGAGGACCGCTTTATACTTTGTTAACCAATCCATACCAAGTGTAAGGTCAAATCCTTTAAAATCTAATACATAGAGGTCGCAAGAAAAGCTATGAGAAAGATAAGTAATTTGCACGCCTTCACAAATCATATTCAGATGGGTCACTCCCCCTATGGGATTGGATACGCAGATAGAGTTTTCTACGGTACTAGGAATAAGATGAAACTTCACTGCCGATCCCAAAGAAATAAAGCTAAGGGAGGCACCAGAATCAAATATTACTCTAACATAAACACCATTTATAAGTAAGGTACCTTCAAGGATGCCTTTTCCCTTCACATTTGTTGAAGTTGATGGTTCATTTTTGATAGCAAACACCTTAGGCTACTGCACCTTCTTCATGAGTTGTAAGTCCTTCACCATGTGCACGAGCTAATGGCAATTGAAACATAGAGTCTTTTGAACCATTATAGAAATAGGTCCGCTTTGCTACTTTGGAACTTCACGATTCAGACAATATCTGGCAATATGTCCTTTCTGCTTGCAACTATAACACTCATTGTTCTTATGTTTGCCTCCATGTTTCCCTTTTCCTTGCTTCTTCCAATTTGGATTAAACTTTCTTTTATTCAAATTAATAGCACTTCTACTTGGTGCTGCTGTTGCTGAGGGCTTCTTCTTCAAAAGCACTTTATATCTCAAGGCCATGTCTACAAGATCCACAAACGATCCCTTAATATGAGCGATCATTTTTTCATGGAATTCTTCCCTCGTACCTTCTTAAGTGGGGTGTCAATAAGTCCAGGACCAAAACGAGATAACTCATTAAACTTCATTTCATATTCAACCACTGACATCCTCTTGCTTGAGATCCAGGAAAATCCTATATAATCGGGTCTTACCCATAGTTGGCTTGAACTGTTCTTCGAATACTTCTTTGAATTTATCCCATGAAAATTCATCTTCGGGGACATTTGCCGTAACAGAATCCCACCATACAGTTACACCCTCTTGCAAATGCCATGATGCCAAGACTCGTTTCTGATCATCAGAAATGCCCAAACCTTTAAAAATTCTCTCATATGAGCGTAGCCAAGCTTGTACCTCAATAATAGATTCAGTACCCTTGAAAGGTTTTCCTCCTAGGTTCGCAAAGACCTTGCACAGAGTTGCGAAGTTTACACGAGGCTGTACTGGAGCTACTGGCTCAACAACTATTCCACCACCTCTAACATTAGGGGTTCTCCCATTTGTGGTTGTTGTGCTACTGGCTCCCCTTCCTCGTCTTCCTCTTGTGCTCATTGTTTACTACCTGCGCATAATAAGATGATACTTAAACCTTGGACGAAATACACTCCAAAGATGGCACTAATAATATTTTATCAAAGCTGATCTAACTATCAGGGATATATATATATATATTTACTAATAAGCTCTCTCAAGATTGATATTAACCCAAAAGCCTAGGTGTTCACTCAACCTATGGCTTTGATACCAAATGCGATGACCCTCCATTCTTACTTCGAAAGACGAGTCGTAATATAGAAGAAATAGGTAGAAAAAGATAGAAAAGAAAGAATTAAACAAAACACAAAATCTCACAGCGGAACGGGATAATATATATTACATAACATATATCACATAGTCACTAATTATACAATACATCATAGTCATAATTATACATGCATCATATTCAGACAGTCATCACGACCTATCCATTCATTACAAGTCCAAAATACAGATACAGATACAACAGAATATAGATAATATACTAGTTAGCGTTGAAGCCACCTACTCAGCTCCTCCAAAATGCATCGTGAGAAACCTGGATCACTTGGCTACTCATAAAAATTTGAGTACCCAAGAGTTTAGGAAAAACAGAAAATAAACTCTGGGTCAGACGTGGGTTTGGTGTGAGTAAAACGGTTAAATTACTTTAAATTGTAAATCATTTGAAAACAAGGGCATCTCGTGAGACCACACCGCATATAAACACAGATGGGTTTTTCCCTTACGATAACCAAAACACTTTTATAGGAAATCCAGTGATATTATAATAATGTCTAGGGTTTTCCAAATAAATAGAATATAGCTGGAATGCTTGCATCTCACGTTCCAACATATTTAGGCACAATCAAAAACGTACGGCGCTTATTGAAAATTGGCTTCCATACAATGAATGTGCTACTGGGGTACCGCCCGTTACGGTGCATCTCTAGATAAAATAACATCGAGGACCTCGCCGGGATCCCCTGCTACACAAGACCCGTTCTACCCCTAACCTGGATAGTATCGAATAAGATTACCCCTCGGTTGGGATCAGCAACCATACCGAAGCATACACGAGTTAATAGGGACTCTAAATAGGGATAACCTTACCCTAATTGGGTGCGACCCACTTAGCCTTGCTGCATCTCTCCTGTTTTATTCATTCCCGGTTGATGAGGCTTGAGGCTACGATTACCTTTCAAGAACAAATTCACTTAGAATGCTCATCGTCCTCCAATGACGATGTTCTGATAGCATCCGTCCATACAAGTTCGTTCTGGGTTTTAACGAAACCGAAGGCACCATTTCCACTACACCCATTATTGGAATCACCCTCCGAGTTAGTGAAAAATAGCCCTTGTACTCTAAAATCTTCACCCTGGATCTTTCCTTTGAATCTTTCCAACTTGTTCGCTTATTTTGGATCGATGTGGTTTTTGGATATTATTGATATCCGATCCCAGTCTTATTGAATCCAAACGTTTGGTTTTTTAAAAGCCAACTTGTTTTTAAAAGCCAAGTTGTTTTTAAATAAAACAATTCATATTCAGGGTGTCAACATCTACAAGTAAATGTCTTTCATTTCTTTTTATAAAAAGTGCAAGGTCTACTTCAAAATTCTCAAAACCAGAGTTTAACATATAACAATTTAGTCAATCATACAAAGCATATGGTGCTTGTTTAAAACTATGGACTTTTTTAAGTTTACACACATACGTTATCAGGATATTTTTCATGTTTGAATAATGGTGGTTGTTCAACATAGACGTTTTCTTTGATAAGACCATTTAAGCAAGCATGTTTAACATCCATTTGATATAGTTTACAATTATGATTACATGCAAAAGCTATTTTTTTATAACAAGACTGATACTTAATTCAAGCAGAGCACTCATTTTGATATTTCGGGGGATCGAACCCAAGACCTCCAGAACCATAATATATAGTTCTTACCACTTGAGCTAGTGGTCCTTGACTGCATGCAAAAGCTAATAATATACTTATTACTTCTAGATATAAAACGGTGGCAAATGTTTCGTCCTTGTCGATCCCTTCTTTTTGATTGTATCCTTGTGCAACTAATCCAACATTATGTTTATTATTTCACCATTTTCATCTTTTTTCCGTAAACCAATTTAATACCAATTAGTGACTTATCGCTAGGTCTTGGAAATAGTTCTCACATGTCATTACACTAGATTTGATTTAATTCTTCCTGCATGGCTAATATCCTGTATTTTTCTTTTGTTGCTTCTTTATAACCGTTGACACAAAAATGGCACAATGCCCAAAGATCCATTGAAAGGTTGAGATCTAGCAAATACGATAACAAAATTAAAGAGAACAAAAGAATTTTTATAGTGGTTCGGCAGACCTACATCTACTATAATTTATTGATTATCTGATTGAAAGTCACCAATATAAGAGATTGACAAGTTCCTAAAGCTTAGAACAGTCAATAATGTTTGCCTTGATAACTATAGAGAGGAAAGATAGGAGATGAAGAAAACATAAGAGCCAAAAGTCTCTTTCTAGTAGTCATAGGGTCTGTATTTATAGAGAAACTACTGCGTTAGAAATGGAGGCCCAATAAATATCGAGTCCAGATCCACATCCAAGCGCACAGGGGCAAAATCACCAACTAAAACCACTCAGCACAGATTGGTTACAGTTGGTTATGACCAATTCTTGTGGTGGGAAACTTCCTTTCCTTCTTTCTCTTGGTCTTCTATCTCTATTTCAGTGTGTTCCGAGTACTTCTCCTTGGAGATTGAGTTACTCCTTATTGTTCTTGATACTGCTTATTCATCTCCGATTTCTTTGCTTTCTTCTTGTAAATCCTTGGAGTTGTTCTCCTATTTTTTGAGAAGGGCATTCCATGATTATCAGTCGAGTTAGTGCCTCTCATACAAGTTGTTTCGAGAGTCCATAATGCCATAAAAAGCACTCGGTACCGAGTGCTCCACTTTGCTCCTTTGGCTTTGAAAGTTGTTGAGTATGATCTTCTTGTCCTTCTAAGCGCGTTCCCAAGTCCTTGAATCGTTTTATCTTCACCTTGACGTTTTAACTTTTGTTGAAGATGTGCTTGGTCAAGAAGCTGGATAATACTTGCCCCAAGAGTATCCTTTGTTAAGAACAAAGCGTGCTCTGGAACAAGATGAGCATTTAACTACTATCTCCACATTCTGGTTGATCGTTCAGGATTTTCTTTGAAGCGTTGTTTTCATTCCATAGATATTCTTTTAACTTCTTGATATAGATGAAATTCCATCCTTCGTGCTAAGGATAAGATCTAAACTCTGGAGATTGTTTCACGCCTTAGTTTGATATTCCCTTCCTCTGCTTATGTTTTTTCCTTAATTTTTTTGCAAATATTCTATTTGGTACCAATCGGTTCCTCTCGATACCGAGTGCTTTGCTTTGCCCCTGGGTATAAAAGTACTCGAGACTTAAAAGAAATCTTCACTTTCCTCATTTGCCTACTCGTTCCCGAATCCTTGCTTCTATTCTCTAGCCGTCCAAAACCGCTACCCAACAAGCGTCCAAGGCACCGACCTTAATAATCCCCGATCATCTCAGAGGATTTGTTACCAACCTCTTTTGCTTCCCTTCGTGAGTCCAGACCCGAACTATCCAAGGTTCGCAGCTCCTTTCTCATCGCAGAGACGGGCGATGATGATGGTGTCGCCGGTGGTTCTGGAGGCTGGTCGGAGCATTGTTGAGTAGCCTCAATGAAATACTCCGGATTGATAAAAGAAGACTTCGGGTTTAACTCAAGATTTGCACAACTTGCTCTGAGTTCTCATACGTCGAAGACCTCCAGTTAGACCATACTGAGATTCCATTAATCGCCTGTTATGGGTTGAACACAGTATGACGATTCTTTTCCAATGAATGGTCGTATTGACTATTTTCTGATGTCCATATCACTCCATCACACAGCATACTCAATTACTACACATTCCAACATCCCAATAAAATAAAAGCTTCTGCGTGGCTCTAGTAAACAGTTATGTTAACATTTATCTAATGATAACGAATACGATTTGATGCACAGTTCCGTCATGTAGCGTGGCTCATTTTTCTAGCATGAGCAGGCCATTTACATAGGATAGTCTGTTTGTTGTGTATGTGACACAAGATTCAAACTGCATAGATTAACACTTGCATTTTCCCTGGTCGATATTCAGAATCTGGTTGGTTAACACATGTCAACATCCATTAGATTCTAGCTATCAGTAACAGAGGTTAAATGTTTTTAAAGTAGAACACAGCTGACCATGTTAAACGCCAAGCTTTCTTGTCCAAAATGACTCGACAATCTCCCCGCCTTTAGGCTGATGCTGGGACATCTACTCCTGAAGCCGGGTCTACCATGGCTTAAACTTCCACTTCGATACCTTATGTTACCAAACGGACGATACTGCTGAGCTACAAAGGATAGTTGTCTTGATTCAAGAGCTGCCTCCTTTAGTAAACGAATATATTGACCTCTGGGTTCTTAATTCGCCTGATCAATAGCCAACTATTCTAACTTCCATGATGCTCTGTAACATATGTAGACAGCACGAGATTCCCGAGGATGACGTGCTACTTCCTACTCAAGGCCAACGAGCAGACAATCCTCCATTAGGGTACATGGCATGTAATCGGTTTATGTGCCTAGGTGGTGCTGTCTTACTATTCAATCCATTTATGTGCACAATTCTTCAAGAGCTTGGGTTGGCTCCGTTCCAAGTTTACCCCCAATAGATCATCCTGAGCTCCTTGTTTATGTTTTTCATGAATCAGTTCCAACGGGCTCCAAACTTCAACAAATTAACTTATCTTCTGACCTTCAAGCAAAGGCATGACTCACCATCACACATGATTTTCGAGTCCTGGTGCAAGTGCAAGGTCATTAAGATGTTCCACAACAAACGTTCTTATTTCAAGAATGAATATTTTTTCATTCGATGCCCGTATGGCTTCATCAGGCTTGGCTTTTTGATGTAAGATCCCTTCTTTTCTCTTGTTGCACTTGGATTCCTTCTACCCAAGCTCTGGCAAGAATCCTCGAGGATAAGTTGAAGGTCTATTGGGCATGGCACATGCTGAAGGGCCCGTTGAAAAGGGAACATAAGAGCGAGTTGTAGGCGGTGCCCCAAGAGGAGAGGATAAATGAGCTAGAATACCATCAATCCTAGAGGAGAGTGAAAGCCCATAGAGGAAAGAAGGAAAGGGAAAAATGGTGGAAGAGGAAGGGGAGAGGAAGAAGAAAGTGCCGATGAGACTGGTAGTGAATACGCTACTAGTTGGAAGGGAGACAAATCGTGCTGTGAGACGTCTCTTGAAGGAACCGAGCTTCCTTCTTTGCCTCGTCCGAAGCGCATCATCATCAAAACTCCCATGAAAGCCGTTGAACCTAGCACACTACCACCCTTTGAGACAACTCTTCCAACTTGCTCATTAAGAGATGCTTTCGTCAGCTTGAGCGATTTCGATATCTTCATTGTGATCTCCTCACCAAGGGTTCTCCAAAATTTAGCTTCTCAACTGAGGATATTTTAGATGCAGGTGGCAAGAAACCATCTTTACTCCTTGCGAACACGGTCTGTAAAGTACTTAGGGGGTCATTGGCACTCTATACTTCATTAGGATCATGAGCACACATCCTTGTATTCGCTTGTATTTTGAAATCCCAATACTTATACAATTCTCCCTTTTGTTTTAGATTCCATGGTTAGAGATAGATATTGAAATCTCTAGTATAGCTATGAAGAGTCTCGAGGACAAACCTTTGATTTTTATCTATCTTGCTCCAGTTACTGGGGTTGTCACGAGACCGATGATGGTAGGTTTAAAAGGAAGGAGAGGGAGCGAGAGGCAAAATATCATCGCAAGGCCGAAAGAGAGAGGAAAAGAAGGCATGCCGAAGAGGAGTTGTCCCATGACCAAAGTAGACGACATAAGGTTCCTTTCGACCATCGTGGTCCCTCCTTGGGCATTCCTCTACCTCATACTAAGTCTCATCTTCCTCCCCATCCATAAGTTCCTGCTTTAAAGACCTTGACTAATATCGCTCCTCCACATTCCAAGGGAATTACTTTTCCTCTGATTCTTACTCCTGGTGCACTGCCCCGGCTACAAGCAACTTTGCCCGATCTTTTCTTATAGGGTGTCATGTTTGATCATGACATTGAAGACATTCCAAAAGAAGAGGTATACTAGGATGTCCAGTGGATACAAAAGCATATTGACCAGGGACATGAATGGAAAAAGCTCTGCTTCGCTCACTCCGAGGTCAATAAAATCAACTATACTAATATCCGATCCTTTGAATCTAAGAAGAAAACCTACAATGCCCTCATAGCAAGGTACAAAAAGGACTAGGAAAAGATGAAGTTCGAGAGAGATGCCGCTATAAAATCCAAGGATAGAACCAAGAGCATGATGGTGGAGCTGAAACTAGCACATTCCAATGCAAATTTCATGCTGAAGGACCTACTCAAAACTGCTCATAAGGATAGCACTGCTCTAAAGATGCTGATCATTGAGAAAGACTTGGCCCTCACCGATAAAGATCAAAAATCCTGGCTAGGGACATAACCATTAAGGTGCAGGCGACCGAGATTGAAAAGCTTCTCTCAGAAAAAGGTAAACTTAAGGAGAAGCTGTTGTTGGCAAGGGCCGAGAAGCCAGACATAGAGGTTGACTACTCCTTTCCTACGTAGGAGTTAAAAGATCTTAAGGCGACATAGGCCAAGGATAAGGAAGAGCTGAATAATACTCTCCAGAATTTCTTCATGAGTGTGATTCAATATAAGAATCTGAAGTGGCCGGGGAGTACATATGCTGAAACCCTAGCCGATGCTTGGAAGGAAGTGCTCCGTCGCTCTAAAGCTGCCGGTAAAGGCCTCACAAGGAAGAGATAATGGCTAAGTACCTCGACATTGAAGATATAGAAACACTCGAGGAGGGAAAAGCTATACTAGCTGCTAAAGATGTTGTTGCTGCGGTTGCTGTTGATGTTGGGGCTTCTATTGATCCAAGCACATCGTATCCAACAACATTGCTAGTTCCAAAACCCAAGGAACCTATGACATGCACTATTAATGTTGATGGTACTAGCTCTGCAGTCACCTAGACCATTCATCCCCTACAGCGGCTGCTCTAATCGAGCCATACATTCCTCCTTTCATTGACCAACCAATTCAATACTCTTTCGAAGAGGGCAAATTATCCAAGTCCCCTACTGCATAATCGATCTCGGGAAAAGGTATATTTTGAGTTCATCGATTTTTGAGAAACTTCAGTTCTTACACGAATCTATCACTTACCTTTACCATATGTTTGCCAACTTGTAGGTCAACCGCATATCCTACCTCCGCCTTCAGCTATTCACGGGTCGGGCAGCACAGCTATCTTTACCACGTCGACCCCACCTCCACGGGACTTGCTACTCCAATCCTACCCCAAGTTCTGAACCTGGCCTCGATTCCCAAAAGATCGTGGCTTTGGAAGAGCTGGAGGATGTTTCTCAATCCTGGGGAAGACGTTTCAATCACTAGTGCTGTAGATCCAATCGATCCTATCACAATGGCAGAGCAGCTGAAGATTGACCTTTCCAGGGTCAAAATCAAGAAGGAGTTCGGCACTGAAAAATATGTTAGCTCTACACCTATAAGTCCTACTACCAAGCTTCGTTCGATAAATCTAAGACCCGTTAGAATCCTCTAGTTTCTGCTGGGAAGACTGCTGACATGCTCCATGCTACAACCGAAGGAGAGACCACCCATTCCGAGGGTGATACTCATAAAGAGGGGAAAACCAAGGACGATCAAAAGCATAAGAGGAGAACTGAAGGCTTTAGTCAGAAGGGAAGTAAAGGAGAGAAGAATAAGTAGACGATTCCTGGAGCTTATGGGCATGACAATTTTGTTTTGTTGCTTCATATTGTTGTAAATTGGTCGTGTTTGTGGGGGATCGACCCCCACTACTTTTGTATATAAAAATTGAAGTAATGAAAGATCACTCTTTGTTCTATAATCTTTGCTTCATTTACTTTTCCGCATTTTTATATACTATACATGTTTATGTATTACTGCCTGCATATATAATATAACCGCATGTACTGCAATATACTTATATTATATATGTTTATTTCTATGCGATGCGTATATTTACTACAACTCTATGCATATAAATAAATTTTCTTCTTTAAGTATATTCTATCCTTTGGTAAAGTTTATAGTTGCCAAATTGTCCTTTTGGCGAAATAGAATCATTATTAAACCAATTCTGTGGTTGTTTTGGTTAGGTCGAGTCTCCTTTGACCGCTTCTACCATACGTAGTCTAAGTTTCGTATTGCCCCTTATTGCCAAGGAGAATCAACTTAAGTATTCACTTCCCGTTCATTCATATTTCAGCCGTGGACCAAATCCTGTTAGTGGAGCTTTCTATTCTAATACCAAAATCTAGACTTTAGTACAAGTCAAACATTGTAGGCAAATTATCCAATTTCCCCCAATTCGATTGCTCTCCTTCAATCCTGATCCCAGATTTAAAAATTCTAAGAACACTTGTCCCCGATTTTTAACGACTATCCTCGCTTATCCTCGGCCATGCGTGTCCTGCTAAGCCGTGAGTGTAGTCACAAAAATTCTATTTGTACACCAGTTCCTATTTTTAGGAACCAGTGGTTTAATTGCTCGATTTAGAGCATTCCTTCTTCACACTGCCATGCTTCGAGCGACAGCTGATACCTACAAGCCGGGATCGAATTATCTGATTGACCCCCGAATGATTGGTCCTACTTGATGTTGCCAATCTTCAGGTAAAGACAAATACCTATAACGTCGGGGTCGAATTATCCAATTGACCCCTAAGTGGTCATTCCTTCTTGACATTGCCAATCTCCTGGTAACGGCAAATTATCGAAGGCCGGGGTTGAATTATCTGATCGACCCCTAGGTAGTTATCCCTTCTTATCATTTCCTATTTTCGAGCAATGCCAAATTCCTAAAGGTCTGAATTAATTATTTGATCGACTCCTAAGTGGTTATACCATCTTGTCATTGCTAATCTCTGGACAACAGAAAATTCCTGAAGGTCGGGGTCAAATTATCCGATTAACCCCTATTATGAGTTCTCCTTCTTAATGTTGCCAGTCTCCCGGCGATGTTAGATTTCTGAAAATTAAGGTTGAATTGTCTGATCAACCCTTATATGAGTTCTCCTTCCTGACATTGCCAATCTCCGAGCAACGTAAAATTCATGAAGGTCGAGGTCGAATTATCCGACCAACCCTCATATGAGATCTCCTTCCTGACATTGCCAATCTCAAGGCAATACTAGATTCCAGAAGGTTGAAGTTGAATTATCCATTCGACCCGAAGAGCATACCCCCCAACCATTATCCCAGACCTAAGGAGTATATTCCCGACCATATTGCTTTTCACACAGTAAAAAATATTTTTCTTGCAAGACCACTTTTCCATTGGTTCAAGATGCGAATTGCATTTATAAATGAAAAACATGGCAAGTCCTGTCTTATTATATTGCCTCCAGAGTCCTTAGGTGGCTTATTTGCAAAAAATAAAACTAAACAAAATAAACATAATACTGACGTAGCAAGTCACTATTCCATACCCATGGGCTCGGAATTCCATCAACTGTAGCTAGCTTGAATGTTCCATCCCCAAGCCTTCATTCAATTGTTTATGGGCCTTCCCAATTCGGACAGAACGCTTCTGTACCCGGGAGAACCCGTATCAGAACGAAGGCCCTTGCCTTAAAAGTACAGTTTTGGACCTTGGCACTAAAGTGTCGTGCTACTCTTTTCTAGTGAGCAGCTACCCTCAGTTTTGCCTCTTTCTTTTCTCATCAACCAAATCGAGGGACTCAAGCAAGAGTTCCTTGTTTATTTTTGGATCAAAATACCTTTTATGATAAGAAAGGACTTCCAGCTTAATTGGGATCATAGCTTCTGATCCGTAAGCCAAAGCAAATGGCGAATGTCCAGTTGCTGACTTGTGGGTCACCTTATAAGCCCGTAAGGCTAGTAAAAGCTCATTAACCCAATTGCCCTTGGCTCTAGTTAGTCACTTCTTTAGGGTGGACTTAATGATTTTATTCACCGCCTCAACTTGTTCATTCACCAGCGGATGTGCTACCGCCGAGAAGCTCTTCTCAATTCTGAATCGGTTGTAGAAGTCCTTGAACTTGATACTTTCGAACTAAGTTCCATTGTTTGTGATGATTCTCTAAGGTACTCCAAACCTACAAATGATGTTCTTTGTCACAAAGTTGATCACCTTTTTCACTATGATCGTGGCAAGCGATTCCGCTTCAGCCTACTCTGTGAAATAATCAACTACAACTATTGCGTATTTAGCTCCATCTTTCGCGATCGGTAGCACGCCGATTAGATCAATTACCCAAACCTCAAATGGTCATGGGCTAACCATTTGTGTAAGTTATGTAGATGGGGCTCTCAGGATCTTCATAAGTCTTTAGCAATATTCACACCGTCTAGTGTAATCAGCTGCATCACGATTTATTGGTTGCTAGAAATATCCATAGGAAGTGCCTTTTTAGCCAAAGTCTGTCCCTCGGTGTGATCACCACAGTTTCCCTCGTGGATTTTCATGAGCATCTTTCTAGCCTCATCCTTGATTACACATCGAAGCAGGGGGTTTGTACAATACCCTTTCTTACATTATGAATCGATGTGCTTTTTGAAGGAGTTTCTTAAGTTCGTTTCTGTCTCTTCGGAGAGTCCCATGGGCAGATAATCCCTTATTGGAGTCATCTACGACTCCTCTTCCTCCGTAGTCTCCAAAATCCAATTGACGTCCCTTTGATCGACGCTTGGAGCCATTAAAACTTCCACTTGAACTAGGCTCATCATTTATGGTTCCCCAGAACAAGTTAGCATAACCAATGAATCAGCTTTTATGTTCTCCTCCCTTAGTATATGCGTAATAGTGCAACGTTCTATATCAACCCATAGTTCCAGTACTTTCGTCAGGTAAGGAACGAGTCTCGCACCCTTCGCGTGATATTCTTCCTCACTTGACAGACCACTAATTGGGAATCATTGTATATCCATAGTGTCCTTATCTGTGGTTCTTTTTCTATTCTTAGTTCCACTATTAATGCCTCATATACTGCTTCGTTGTTTGTTGTGGGAAATTCCAACCTCAGTGCATAACAAATTGAGCGCCCTTCTTGTGTTCCAAGCACCACTCCTGTGCCGAACTATACTCATTTGAAGCTCCATATACTAATAGTTTCCAATGAGAAAGTGATACCGTATCATCCTCTTGTTCAACATCCTATGCGGTAAACTCAACGATGAAATCTACCAACGATTGTCAGTTTATTGCTTTCCTGGGATGGTAGGTAATATTATATTAGCTCAACTCTATGTTCCACTTCAGTAACCTCCCTTAAGTCTTGGGTCGTAGAACACTTGCTTCAATGGCTGATCCGTCGGCACTTTGATCGGATGAGCCTGGAAATACGGTCCCAGCTTTCTTGATGCAATCAGCAAGCAATATTCTAGTTTTTTCAGCCCATTTAAACCACTTACTAATGTAGCAGATCAAACTTTGAATCCTTATCACTTCACGTACTAGTGCCGCACTTAATGTATAAGCTGACATTACCAAATAGACAAATAAGTCCTCCCTGTCCCATGGTTTGGATTAGACCAAAGGTATCTCCATGTGCCTCAATCCTCAAAGGAATTCTGAAAATCCTGATTCCACTCAAATTCTTCTTACCATTTTTGAGGGCATCGAATAAGGGTATGCATTTTTCTATTGTCTTTGAGATGAACCGAATTAAGGCAGCGATCTTCCTATTCAAGCTTTGATGTTATTTCTTCGTAGTGGAGGCAGTTACGTTCCTTAAGGCATTAATCTGCTTTGGAATGGCCTCAATGCCCCTCGCGTTAACAATAAATCCCAATAATTTTCTCGATTCTACGTTGAAAGAAAATTTTAACGGATTCGACTTCATTCCATACTTGCGTAAAACCTCGAACATCTCCGAAAGTTCATCTAAGTGGTTTTGTAATACTCATGACATCATAAGAATGTCATCCACATAAACCTCCATTGCCCATCCAATTTGGTTTTTGAACATAGAATTTATTAATCTCTGGTAAGTGGCTTCGGGGTTCTTCAAACCAAATGGTATTACTCGATGGTAGTAAAATCCCAATTCCGTTATAAAGCTAGTATCCTCCTGATCTAGAATATTAATCGCAATCTAGTTGTAGCCTGAATATGCATACATGAACGAGAGTAACTCATGCCTTATGGTCCTATCTACCAATTGTTTATTCTGGGAAGAGGAAAGTTGTCATTCGGGCATGTCTTATTCAAATCCAAATAGTCAATACATGTCCGCCATTTTTCGTTTGACCTCTTGACCAATACGGTGTTTTGTGGATGAAGTTGTTTGCCATCAGCTTATCCATTTCTTCCTTCAACACATCGGATCGCTCCGGACCCAGACTACACCTTTTCTATTTGACTAGTGTAAACTTTGGATCAATTTTCAGTGTGTGGCATGTTATCTCTGGAGATATCCCACACATTTCCAAATGCATCTAAGCAAACACGTCCAAGTTCTCTTGGAGGAAATTAACCAATTCATTCCTTAAATTAATACAAGCTGAGATCCAATCTTTAGGACCCACATAGGATCGTCCATATCCATTGGTATATTCACCGTCAGCTCAACTGGTACTGCTTGCTCTTCCTTTGACTTCTTCCTGGGATCTATAGGCTTATCAAACCTTCTATAGTTCCCGAGCTAGGGTTCAGTATTTAATTGCTATGATTGTGAATCTTGAATGCAGAGCTTCACTCCATATTCTTGCCTTTCTCCGATCGCTTTACTTCCTTTAGCTCCACGAGATAACATTCCCTTCCCACGCTTTGGTCTCCTCATACCGATCTGAACCCATTCTCCATGGGGAACTTCATCATCAAACACCAAGGAGCTAGTACTATTCTAAAATCAACAAGGGTCGACAAGCCCAAAAAGGCGTTATACGCTGAGTATTCATCTAGAATAAGAAATTTCTGAATTTGAACTATCCTACGATCTCCTTCACCTGACTCCATAGGTAGATCGATCATCCTGATTGGCTGCTTTACTCTGCCTGTGAACCCTTGAATCTTGGTTTTACAAGCTGTAACCTCCTTCATATTAATTTTCATTTAATCAAATGTTCTTCTAAATAGTATGTTCACGGAACTTCCAGTATCTACCAAGACCCAATGTGTTGTTGTAGGTCCTCTACCTGTTGTTATTACCATGGGGTTGAAAGTTGGCACTTCAACTCCATCAGCATCTCTATTTCAAAACAGAAATCATCCGCTATCAATCTTTGTTTCTTAGTCGGAGCTCCATCTTCCATGGAAAAGCTCATATGGTACGTGCTTTAGCGAACTTGCATACCGCTCTATTTACCTCCAGCTATTCTCTGCTGAATGAGATCTTCCAGTTACGGTATTGATAATCAATCTTCCATCATTTCACCTGGGCCCTTCTCCGCTTAGTCTAGGCTGATTCCTTGGGCAACGGCCCTTGGGTCTTGCTATTTGACCACCTTCCTATGGTTCTTTAACATACAACTAGAGTTTATTTCTCCTTATTATTTCTTCAATGAGATCCCTTAAATGCTGGCACTCTTTCGTGTTGTGTCCATGAGTTTCATGGAGACGACAGAACTTTCCGGAGCAGCTTTCCTGCTCGGTCGCCCCTTCTTAGGTGGAATTTTATATCATTCGGTGCATTAAGTAGCAAGATATATGTTTTTCAGTGTATCAGTCAAGGGCATAAAGTCTTCTGGTTTCGTGTTCCTTGGGCTTTCTTCCTTTGGTTGTGTCTACTAGTAGGGCCTTGATTCGTTTTCTTTTTGACTGCTAGAATTTCCAACATTAACCTTTACGTTACCAGAGCTATCTCTAGCTTTTTAATTGCCACTTTGCTCTAGATAACTTCCTTTGATTGTCCAGTATTACATTTTTCTACAGCTAGACTCCCATCTTCCAATAGCAGAAACTGATTAGCCTTCCGACAAAACTCCTCCATAGTTGTAATTTGCTTCATTTTTAACCATATACCAAAATCAATGTCTAGGTGTATGCCCCTGACTAATGCCATGAATACCGGATCCTCTTTTGGATTACTTACTTCTATAACAGCAACATTAAACTGATTCAAGAACCCTTTCAAACGACTCCTTGGCTCCTTGAGACAGATTTGACAAGAACATCACATCCTTAAGTCATGCAACACAAAGCTGAAACTGCTCTAAGAACTTCCTAACCAATTCATCAAAAATTGATATGGATCTCGGCGCGAGCCTAGTAAACCACATCGACACAACTCCTTCCAAGAAGATAGGTGTAACAACTTGGTATTGAGAAGTGATTAATTAAAGTTAATAATGGTGATATAATTAATTAAAATGAATTTTTAAAAATTAAATAAGAATTTCTGGATTTATTTGGGAATATTGGAATTTTATGATAGAGTATTTAGTGATGAAATCAAATTGTTTTGAGGATAGTAATTGGTTAAAAGGTTATGGAATGGTCACTTTGTACTTAAATAATTTGGAATTATAAATTATTAATAAAGGAGGAATTAAATATTTTAGAGTTATATTAATATTTTGGGTTTTTAATGATTTTAAAGATATACCAAAAGTGATTGAATAATTCTATAAAGTTTAATATTAGTAGTAAATTACAATTAGAAATATATTTCAAATGGAAAAGGGATTTATTTTATTTAAATAAGTCACTTTGATATTTATTTAATAATTGGGCATGAATACAATAAGTCATTATCCCACGATAACTCGGCTGAGTGGAATAATATATATGCGAGAACTGGGAACATACGAAAAGAGAAGAGACTTTATCTTGCAGTTTTGAAAAGCTTCATAGCTGCGATATGGAAGGAACGAAACACCAGGGTGTTTGAGCCAAATAATGCTAAATCTGAAGTAGCCTTAAAGCTTTGGGTGATGCACGAGATCAAGAATTCTCTGAGTATGCTCTCATTCTATATTGATCTAGGAATATTTCACTCTTTTTAAGGGTGCTACTTTTCTTTAATTTTGTTCCTGTTCTTTCTCCTTCTGTTTCCTGTCTCTTTGTAGCGCTTTGTGGTCCTCTGTTTTCTTTGAGCTTGCTCTCTGTAGTCTGTGTTGTATTCTTCTTGGTGCTGCAATAAACTGGTCGGGGACCATCCAACCCCGTCGGCCTTGCCAAAAAAAACAATAGTTTGAAATAAATAATTAGAATAAAAGAATTTATGGAAAATAAATTCTATTAAATTCATAATATTGTGTGATCATTTAAGTGATATAAATATGATTTTTATTTTAATTTTCAAAGTACTTTGTGTTAAGTAGGAGGTAGTTTATAAGAGGAAAAGTAAGAGAAGAAGATGAAAATGGATCAGTAATTGTGTAAATGTAACGACCCGTATTTTCACGGATCGAAACATTGTAAAACAGTTGACATTTGGTTGCATTGCTGTTAAGTCGTTTCAGAGTTTTGGCAGAATTTTTGTTGAAGTCCTAGGTCGTAAACGACCTAAGTGATAAGTCGTGACCGACTTAAGTGGTTTAGGCGACCTAAGAAAGTGTAGTTGGCGACCTAAGTATTCTGGGGTTAGGTCGTGGGGTAGAGTTAGGTCGGCAACGACCTAAGAAACTAGGCGAGTTAGCGACATAAGAAGCTAAGTAGGTTAACGACCTAAGGTGTTATCATAGTTAGGTCGTGAGCGACCTAGTGATCAGTTATGTTGTGAGCGACCTAAGTGTGGGTGTTGGATAGTTAGGTCGTCTAGACGACTTAGTAGTTAGGTCGTATCCCAGTTGTTCGCGACTTATGTTAGGTCGCGTGGAAGCTTAAGAAATTAGGTCGTAACCTCGTTATGTCGTGGGTCGGCAAAGCAGTTAAGTGTTAGATCGGTTGGAACGACCTATAGAATATTAGCGACCTAAGGGATTAAGTGAGTTAACGACTTAGGAGTTAGTAACCTTCAGTAGTTAGCGACCTAGTAGTTGTTGTTAGGTCGAGTGTGTTTTAGTAGTTAGGTCGTAAGCGACCTATGGGGTGCTTTGTTCGTTAGGTCGTAAGCAGCCTTTGTAGTTAAGTCGTTCGGACGACTTAGGTGTTAGGTCGTAACGCTGTTAGGTCGCAGGGTTTTATAAGTCGTAGGTCGTAACTCAGTAAGTTGTTAGGTCGTAGAGGCAGTCTGCGTTAGGTCGGTGGGTTTTGCCTAAGTGTTAGGTCGTAAGTCGAATACCCAGTTAGGTCGTAACCGACTTAGGGGTTAGCTGCTAAGTCATAAGTCGCGACACTGTTATGTCGCGCAGAGTGAAGTTCTGGTAGGTCGTGAGTGCTAAGTCGTAGGTCGTCTGGAGTGTTAGGTCGGGGATTGTTAGGTCGGCAACGACCTATGGAGACAGACGAGTTAAGGATTTCAGCTATAAATAGGAGGGCTTTGTTCCATTTTTGGGATCCGGATTTCGAAGTGACGAAGTGCTGCCATTTTGAGAGCTCGACTTCTACACTTCTTCACTTCTTTTCTCCACTCTAATCTAGTGATTCCTTCCATCCATATTGAAGATCAAATCGAAGATCGAAGAGCTTAGATTGAAGATCTACATTCTTCGAAGAGAGATTTCATCGTTTGAAGCGGATTTGTGATAGATCAAGTTAGATCCTTCGCTGTCCAGATCTGAAGTGGGTTTCTTTTGAGTTGTTTTGGTGATTTGGTGAGTGGTGATTATCTCTCACACGGATCCAAAGGAGTATATCGGATCGTTGGCTTGATTTTGTGTTAAAATAGTGATTTCCATGCATTTTTGTAAACCTAAGTATAGATCCATGTAGATCCATTGTTTATGATGATTTGACAACCATTTTACTACATGATAACCTATGCAAGTTCATTCATCAAGATTATAGAGATATTGTTCATGTTTTCATGCTTGTTAGACTTTCAACTCTTTAATTACGAAATTGCCATTATTGTTATAATTGTCTATTTTGATCATATTTGAATGCTTGTTTACTTGGATTAATGTTTGACTTGATTAATTGCTATGAATTAGATGATTGATGATTTGATTTAGACAAGTTGGTCGAAGATGATTTAAAAGCTAAGGGAAATGCTCTTGAATTGGAAAAGCTGCTCGTGGCATATGTAGCGGATGATGAAGCTCATATGGATAGATTCGATGATGATGTTGAGATGAGACTTTGCTATGATGATGATGAGGCGAAGTATGATATGAGATAGCCTTGGTCTAATCCAGACGGGATCATTCCAAGCATGTTGATAACTCGGTGAAATGGTTCGAGTTGAGGATAATGGATGTTTATGAGAATGGTCGTCAAGGAGGATGACTAGGAGGCTTGGGTCTCATCGTTGTTGAAGGTTCTAGCATGCTCAAAGCAAGAGTACGTTTGGGCAGATTCGATAGTCCCAACGACTAACTGTTGATGGTCGAGTACTCTGGGCAGATTCGATAGTCCTAGGCACGGGTCACGATGACGTGCGGGAGTTATGTCTAGAACCGGGGTTACCATTAGCCCTTGACGGACGGCTGAAAGAATGTGCCGGTCATTCAATTAACGGTGATATCGAAGCAATGATAACAGTGATAGCCAGAGTCATGGATGTTTGGTTGTATCGTCATTCGGTCTCAAGAGCGGTATTTTCTGGGTGCTTATCTGATCTTGGTTTAGGCCTTGGGGGTTTGTGCTTGGAAAACATCGCCCTTGACTCGAGTGATTCTTGCTTTACTTTAAATTGTATGCTTTGCTATGTTGCTTCTGCTTAGTGTGTGTCTGGGGGCTATCACTGTAGAAAGAGGTTGGAGTGGGAGGGTTGTATTCCTATTCCTTTTTCCTTTATGCTCTTTTGGTATGTTGTTAGTTAATTTACTGCTCACTAAGACTATTGTCTGACTCAAGGATTTATGTTTTAATTCTTATTGCCTTGGGCTGTTCGTCCATTTTGGGATGGGCAGACTAGGTAGCAGGTGACAGGTGCTGTTCTTGCTTTTCACGGGGTTGATATCGAAGACGAGCTGAAGGGTTGCATATTATCTTCTTATTATATGTACTGGATGTTCCGCTGTTTGTATTCTCTGAGTGATATGTAGTGAGGCTTGTTGTATTGACTATTCAGATGTTTGTATTCAACTATTATGAAGTTTTATTGATGAGATTCTATTCTGTGAAGCTTTACTATATATATATTCTATTGTATTTTGTCCATGCGCTGTGAGTAAAACGATAGATTCTGTTGTTTTAATTTACCCTGGCAATCGTCCATGGTCGCCTAGCACACTTTACAGCGCACTATCTCTAGATTCGGTGCAGGGGTCATGGGCGGTCGTCACAGTAAATCTCATTTATCTTGGTCCAAACCCTTGTTTCATGAAATCTAGATCTTTCTTAAGTCTAGAAAACTGTTTATGGTTAAAAAAAAATGATTCACACATACTTCCTCTTTCCTTATTTTTCTTTTTAGATACATGAATACAAAGTATGAAACCATCCCCCCTCCACTTCTTAAATCAAGATAAACTAGAATAATTTCCTAAAGTAATTTATGTGCGTTTCAACACCATACTACACCTTTAGCTATTAAGAAGTTGATGTTTTGATCAAGTTTTAAGCTATGGAAGATTGCATATGAAGAGGAAAATGGAAGTAGAAAGCTTATTAGGTAAGCCATAATCAAGGCGAGTACTCTTACTCACAAAATCTATGTTTAAACCATGTGATTCTTTGTGCAAGTTTGATTGAAATTTTTTTTGATGAATTATATAAAATGATGTTGGTTTCACTACAACAAAACTTATTATTAGTTGCGTTAATTAGTAGCGCTTTTAGTTATGTGCAACTATTGGTCATAGAGGAAAAGAAAATTAAATTAAGAAACGCAGCTAGTGAGTTTTTCTGCGAATGACTTATTAAAGTTTTGATCAAACTTTTTTTGCAACTGCTCATTTTCTTTTTCTCCCGCTTCTCCTTCTAAATAATAAAGGAAAAACTTGAAATTTTTTCTTTTAGATCTAAAACTTAAAATAGTGAAAAGAACGATAAAATAAAACCCTAGATCGTAGTCAACATTAAATCGCGTCTTGACCTCAGCCTGCCGTTGCGCCTCAACCTCTCGTCTTGCCTCAACTAATCATCATGCCTCATCCTATTCCTATCATCGCACCTCAACCTATTGCCTCTATGGGTGAGCTGGAATTCTAACAGGTTAAAACAATATTTATTTCTGAATTACTTCTCATGAATATCTCGGTAATCCATTTCAGTTTGTTAGTTGGATTAAGAGAATTTATGGACAATAACAATTATTTTATAATGGCGATGCCACCATGTACTTCTATGTCATCCTTGGCCGGTAGAAATAAAAAGAGGAAGTATTGGAGGAACAAAAGGAGCATGAAGTAGAGAAGAAGAACTTCTAAATAAGTGCATTGAGAGATTTGATGAAGGAAGATGGAGCTCGTTCCTTTACGAGCTGTATATGTATCAACTACCTTTTAGTACAATGCTGTTGCATATTGTTTCAGACTCATTACATATGCTTATATGTAACATATTGTTTTCAATAAAGTTTAGTCTATGTTCATAGATAAATAATTAAGCAAGTTCTAGGTGAGATGTTGTAGCAGTGTATTACAATATTGTTTAACATCATGAATTTATATTTCTTTATGGGCGCTTATACAGTTATTTATTATGCAACAAGTATGAGTTTAATTGGCAAAACCAAGACCTAATATATTACTCCTTGATTGAAATATAATCTGACATAAAAGTAGTCGAATAGTTCACTACTAGTTTGGAGTTTGTTTCTATTTGATCGTATGAGAGGTCAAAACTCAATACATATTTGATGCACTTAGAAGTTGCAATCATTTCCATTTTACCCTGATTTTTTAGCAAATTAAAAGACTGCTACATTGAAATTGATATTTTCTTTTAATTTTCTTATTATTGAACTTGTGTACCGGCTTATTTCTCTATACGATTTGGAGTTTGACTATATCAACTCATATGGTTCATCTTCTCACATAAATGCAGTTGTCATTCCAGAATTTGTACATTCATATTGGTTAAAGTGAAATGCAAATGCATTTACATTCTTTCATTTGATTCATCCAATTACTCTATAGAGCTTATGTGTCATAATTTCTTCCATTTCAACCATATATGAGTCTTTCTTTATCAATGAAAATGTTTATATAAAACTCAATGCATGTGGATGGATTCCGTTAGGAAATTTATTTTGTAATATAACGGTTTGTATGTTATTTTTAGTCAAACTTCAATTTTCAAAAAGCTACCTGATGTTTAATGTGCACAAGTACAAGCCTTGTATCAAAATACCGATAAATTCTTATAACTACGTAATTCTTGAATATACTTCAACCGATGGAACTTCAGCCAAGGGATCATGATAATCATTATGTGTGAATGCTCATTCATCATTCTATGTTAAGAAGATGGCAATTAACAAAAGCATCGTTTAAAATATCAAGTGTCATTTGTCAACTCAATTTGTTTACTCTGATGATTCTATATCTTTATGTTATGTTACACAATAACAATGTATATGTGTAACAATGTGTAATCCTCGATAATCAAGTAATTTGCTTTACTTTTTCCTTCATTTTTACAACGTACTACATGTGAAATTAATTGGATTTGAAGTCATTGATGTATAAACAGCCACGGTAGATGAAGTACGAACTGTATGTCTATTACAGCCCAAACAGTTCCATGTTGCTGAGTTATAAATGTGTAGCATGGATGTGTTCTCTCTTAATTAGTGTGCGCTGAATATCTCCTCATTTATACTGAGCAAACTACATACAGCTATACAACAATACTGATTTGAATACAGGTTTGCAAACTTGAATTAGTCTGATAATTCATACTTCAACTAGTACTAAATAACCATATAAAAGGACTACTACACGCATGTTGATCAACTAATAATTCATATTTCAACTAGTAATAAATTACCGTACATATAGCTTTGTGTAACAATTTAGATAAGTATATGTGTCAATTTGTTACACAATAACAATGCGTTTGTTGATATCGGTTCCCTAATTATTAAAATTTTGTCACCTATAATATTTGATATTGTGAAAAAAGTGTCCATAGAATCATCCCCTGTCCACGTGGCCCAAGGAGCAAAATTTGAGTTACCTTATTAGAGCATCTCCAATCCATATATGATGTATTTTCATCTAAAATCTATGTGGCAAAGGTTACTACACATTGTTAAGAGAATGTGAAAGTACTTAACATTCATGAGTTAAGTTTTTTATCCAATGCAAAAGTGTAAACACACGAAAAAATGCTTAGGTGTAATTTTATGATAATTAGAAGAAAAAAAAATTTAGTTAAAATCCACTAGTGAAGAGAGAAAAAATTACGTGTCATGTGGAGTTGAATGTCTAGAAGTAGACATTGGAAAAGACAATGTCAAGTAGTTTTTCAATTACATGAATAAAAAACATTAGCATTGGAAACAACATTTTAATAGAAAATGTTAAATAATGACGTGGCATTCAAATTACAATGAGTTCACACTAAGGTTGAAGATGCTCTTACCTCACTTTACAATATAGGCCGCAAGTGATCTTTTTAAGTAAATAACTGTACCAACCACAAAATAAGAATTAGTTGATTCAGATACAATAAGATAGACACTGCTGCACAATGCTTTATAAACATGTGAAGCAACTACTTTAGAGAAAGTGAAGAGAAGGAATGATGTTCAGAGTATCATAGGGTCAACCTAAATCATATCTGTTATCTCGATTTTTGGTAAGGCCGTGATATCATGGACTTGGCTAAGCGAATTTCGTGATCATCAATGCAGAAGCTTGAAGAGGCGATTATCAAGTTTAGTGATCGGTTATAAGCAAGGCTATGGATGATAGTCAAGCGGATCCAAGAGGAATGACATCCCAAAATTGGCTAAGTATGAATTTTCACTTCCCTGAGTAGGGGATCAGATCGGATTAATATGGATAGAAACGGATCAAATCGGATCACTATTGTTATGGATCACTTAGATTGGTAGTTCAACTCAACGATGATCGCTTAATATCTCAACAAACACCGGGGAACCAAGCAAATAACTATGGAAACACGAAGAGGAAGTAGAGGGGGACTACTAATATCAACCATATAGCGCCACGTGACCTCCACCAACGATCGACTCTGATCGCTTATATAGGTCCAAGTGGGCCCTAAACTTTCTAGATTGGTTCGTCTTGCTCTTGGGCTTCTGCACGTAGATTTTCAGCTGGATATTTCTCGTTTTCTCCAATAAATACTAGATCATTGGCTCAAGGAAAGGGATCTTCTGGCTCTCTTCATCTTCTTCCCTAGGCTATACTCCATCATTTTTGGTTCACAATTTTCACGAATTGTAACTGTAATCAGCAGCATAAATCATCAAAAGAAATTTTTTTGGAGTGGACGTAGACCGGAGTCAGTCGAGCCACTATAAATCCTCTTGTTCATTTACTTTCTTACCGTTTTTAATTATTATTCTTCATATTTTGTCCTCTACATCACTCTGTTTAGATGTGGAAATTGGATGGTTGGTGCTTTCACATTATTTGGTTGTTGGTGGCTATTTCTCCTGTCAACATTTTGGTGCTTTCACTAAGAGCATTAGCCCTCGTTGATTTGAAAAAAATTTGGAGCTAGGATTTGGATCGATGGTGAGGCAATCAGCAAGGAGACTGTTGGCAAAAAGGAGTCACCATGAAGGAAGTCAGGAGGCTTCCTTAGGAGTTGGAGTTAATCAATCCTCCATCTCCATCACAAGGAACAGGATGGAGACCATGATGGATGCTATGTAAGAGCGGATGATGAAGAGACAAGAGGAGATGAAGTAGAATTTCCTTAGGCAAATTGGACAAGTTGGAGTGGTAGGAGCTATTGGAAATGTGGATAATGGGTTGGAGCAACAGAATTTGCAGAAAACCATAACAAAGAACAGGGAAACAAAGCTAATAGACAGAGAAATGGAACAGATCAACCGGGGGAAGCTCTCGGTAAACATGGAGGTATCGGCACCAATCCTCCTATAGGAATCGGCGCTGATCGCCTAGGACTCAGGGGCATGCCCTCGGGTCATATTGGATTGGTCGGTGCTAGGCTAGTGGTTGATGCTGTGCATTTTGGCATTGATCGGAATGTATATGCACATCATGAGGAGTATGTTCCGGAATACCCCAGTGGAGTTGGGGGCATGCTGGTACAGATTGGAGATCACCTATGGATGAGAATGAAAGGATGAATGAGCTGATATGTCGGATAATGAGAGGCGGATTTCCCAACAGGAGCTTGGAAGATTTCAATCGGAGTCTATTTTCTCAGAATATCAGGAATACTAGAAACCCACTAGAGTTCAAACTACCGACATTGGAGGTAATGATGGAAAGTCGGATCCTACTATGCATAAGATGAGGTATATATGGCATATAGACGTATTGGAGGCGTCAAATGAAGTCATGGCGAGATGTTTCCTTTATATTTGACAGCATTAGCTGCGCTTTGGTTTAGGCAGCTAGAAAATGGATTAATCAGGACACGGAACGAGCTAGTGGGTAGGTTTGTGAAACAATTTCAGGTCCATATTTCATGACCCAAGAATGTGATGGCATTTGCGGTACTAAAACAGAGTACAGGAGAGTCCCTGCAAAGTTTCTTGACACGATTCAATGCGGCAGCGGCTTCAGTGGATCGGCCGGATCCATCAATGGTTTTAATAGCAGTGGTATCTGGGATTGCTGACGAAATAGAGTTTAAGATTGCATTGGTATGTGATCCACCAATGGATCTTGGGGAATTCTTCCATGAAGTGGAGAGGTTCTTACGGCAAGAGGGCCCAAAGTCGACTAACAGGAGGTAAATGTTGTGCAAGGTGAAGGACCATCTGGAGAAGGGTCTAGGAAGGATAAGGGAAAACAATAATGATTATAATGGATCAAATAGGCGAAGAAAAGAGCGGGAGCCGAAGTTCTCCTCATAGTCAGATTTGATGGAAGGCTTGGAACGAATTTATCTAGATACAAGGGGGCAACTCCCCTATCGGAAACTGATAAGGAAGGATCTTATGGAGCGGGAACATAGATCTGGGAAATACTGCCGGTTCCACGACGTCGATGGGCATACCATGGATGATGCAAGCATTTAAAGAATATGGTTGAGGAGCACGTCAGGAAGGCCAGGCTACCATAATACGTGAGGACTCGGGCAATGATAGTGGAACAGGAGAGGCCATTGTCCGCATCAAATGGAAATTGCTTTAGATCGAGGTCACAGATCGTCATCTCTTGATCAGGATGGCATGAACAAAATAAGTAATAATAACTCCACAATAAAATGGCTAATTAAATTACACATGTACGGGACCGAGGTCGAACCCAAGTCATGCTCTGAGATGATGATAAACCATCACACCCGAAGAGGCAATGCTTGGTTTTCCTTGTTTTCTGGTTTTCCGCCTATAAGAACTTAAATTTAGTAATTTAATTTGAATTAGCATTAATGCAATGAACAAAACAGGTCGCGGTTGTCCCGGCCAAAGAGACGGGGCAATAACCGCAAGGTGCGAGTTCCTTCGTCGGAGAGCGACAGGATGGACCCGTACGTCATTGATTATGCCCTCGACCGGAGAGTTGAGGGAGAAAGAAAGCTAGTATGGAATTGATTGCTTTATGTACCTGACCGAAGAGTCAGGGACTGAAGTGAAAGAAGTGAGTTGCTTTACCGAAGAGCGACAGGATTGACTTACTTATCGATGTTTCCCCTTTCATCTAAAAGTGTCTGGATATGGTCTAGCAAGGGTCCGAAGAGACCATGATCGGCCTAGGAAGGCCAGAACATCGCTTTATGTTCAAGGACACTGAACCAGAGTGTACGAAGTAAAGCCGCTTCGTTAGAGAGCGACATGATCGTCTTACTTGTCGTTGTTCCCCCTTCACCGAAGAGTGACAGGATGTGGTCCAGCAAGATCTCGGAGAGGCTATGGATGATCCAAGAGGATCAAAACATCGCTATATACCCTAAAAGGGCCAGAGTGCAAGGGGTAGGTAGCTTCGCCGAAGAGCGACAGGATCGGCCCACTTATCCTTAAGTTTGGATTGGAGTTAGCAATGGTTTGGAGAGACCATCAATTAGTCCAGAGAAGCCATGAACTTAGATAACAATCTGGAGAGATTGTAGATTGGCGTATTGACTTCCAGGGTTTCAAACGGTTATGGATTTGGATATCGACCTTGAGAGGACGCGGACTTGAACATTGACCCGAAGAGGTAACAGATTTGGATAATGATCGGGTGAGATTGAGGCTTTGGATTTGGATTTGGTAAACAATATGATAAGATCGTGGATTTGGTTAATGGCATTGGATGGATATGGATTTGGCTAAGGATTTGCAATGGTTGCGAAATTGGTTATCGACTTGGAATAGTCACGGACTATAGTAATTTGGTTTGGCAAAGGATTGGATTCCAGATTAGAAATTTGGCTATCGATGGATTGTGGACTTTGGATTTATGGAAATTCAAAACATTCCTTCTTATCGTAAGGCATGTTTTGGGGGGCAAATGTTATCTCACCTTTTGGCAAGTCCGTGATATCATGGATTTGGCTAAGCGGATATTGTGATTATCATGACAAGAAGCCCAGAGAGATGATTATTAGGATCGAAGATCGGTTATAAGCGAGGCTATGGATGATAGTCTAGTGGATCCAAGCAGAAGGCATCCCAGATTTGACTAAGTATGGATTGCACTTCCCTTAGGCAGGTGATCGGATTGGATCAATATAGTTAGGAACAGATCCGATCACTATGACTATGAATCACTCGGATTGGCAGTTCAACTCAACGATGATTGCTCAATATCTCAAAAAACACCGGGGGAACCAGGCAAACAACTATGGAAATACGAAGAGGAAGTGGAGAGGGGCCACCACAATCGATCGCACGGCGCTATGTGGCCTACAACATCGATAGATGTCGATCTCTCATATAGGCTTAGGTAGGCCCTATAATTTCTAGATTGGTTCGTCTTGGTCTTGGGCTTCTGCATGCAGATTTTCAACTGGATATCTCATCATCTTCTCCTATAAATACCAGATCATTAGCTCAAGGAAAGGGATCTTCTTTCTGGCTCTCTTCATCTTGTTCCCTAGGCTATACTCCACCATTTTTGGTTCTCAATTTTCACGGATTGTAATTGTAATCAGTAGTATAAATCAATAAAAGGAAAACTTTTGGAGTGGACGTAGACCAGAGTCAGCCAAACCACTATAAATTATCCTATTCATTTACTTTCTTACCGTTTTTAATTTGCTATTCTTCATATTTTGTTCTCTACATCACTTTGTTTGGATTTTGATGTTGGATTGTTGGTGCTTTCACATTATTTGGGTGTTGATGGCTATTTTTTTCGTCAACAATATCATACAATATTTAGTGTAGCAAACAGGTCTTGGCTACATAACGGAGGGAATATAGTAAAGTCCGTGTCAGTAATGCAACTAATGGTAATAATAACTTAATTTTGATTTTAACTTGGATAGATGTTGTTATCAATTTCATTGTCGTTGTACTTTGTCATATAGCTTAGAGATTATTTCATTATAGTGCAACAACGTTGGCATAATAGGGGATAACTATTGCATTAACTTTCATGTTAATATAAGTTTGGAATTTGGTCCTTACTTTGAAATTGTTTCTCATTGTAGCCGAGGGAGGAATATCATGCCAGGAATATTAAGCGATTATCAACTTGTATGTTACCCAGAAAACATGAAGACTCTAGTAATCCTGACATGTTAAAATTAATAAATTATGTTTTATTTTATTTTTTCAGGTTGGACTGCAATGGATGCTTTCATTATATAACAACAAGCTGAATGGCATATTGGAAGATAAGATAGGGCTTAGAAAAACAGTGCAGGTTCCCCCACCATCAATTTTTAGAAATGATATTTAGTTCTTGTTATTATTTTTAGTTTATTTTCTTTACTATGTATACATGCCTCATATTCTTTACTATTTCCTGTAGTTCGAGCATTCAAAAATTAAAAAGCTTAGCTTTGACAGGTCATGGCATTGATTGCATGTATTATACTTCTATTGCTTAATTTTATGGAAAATTTAACATGTCCACATCAGGTACATGATATTAAGTAGTTGATTATTGCATACCCTTGTGTGATATGTGTATTCAAAACTTAGTTATCATGGTATTTTTAGGTGGAAAATACAAAAAAGGTTAATGTGAAGGGTAGATTTTTTATTCCATGTGGAAAGGAATTTGTATTATATAACAAGTATATATGCATATTCGTTTTGCTCAATTTAACACAATTATTTTTCCTTTATTTTTGAGTAACAATAAACTAATATATACACGCTAACATTTTCTTTTTTGACTTTATATGGCTTATAAATAGACTACTAATGTCAACTACGGATGGTGGCTTGGATATTAGATGAGTATTCAAATTTTCATGGTGACTCACATGCTATTATGATAGAAAAGCCTATTGTAAATCAGACTTCATCTTTATCTACTCTTTGTTGCTTAGTTGCTAAAGATAATAATAGTTGCATGTAAATTATTATATAATCTGCAATAGAAGCATTTTATGCCATTTGGTTAGTATTCCTTGATATCTTAGTATATATGTTAATTCAAACCTGTAAGTATGTATCCAAAATCTAAAGTTAAAAACATTTTCTTGTATTATAATCTAGATATCCAAACACTTATTATGCGCATAAATTTGCTAAATGGTATAGATATTCATTTGAGGCTCGATGGCCTATGTTGGAATATCATACAAAGCCAAATTTTCGATGTTAGTGGATCCATTATAAGAAAGTTTTGAGATTTGGAATCCCACTGGTAGCGGAGCTCTCATTATTTCCTCAGCAAGTAGTTGAATGTTTCTTACTCTCGATTCCATATGGGAACCAGACTTTTCTTTCTATACTTGCTCGATCAATTTTAGTAACAATCTCTTAGTGTTTCAGTTTCCACTAAGACTTAAGTTGTTAGTATGGCCAACTAGCAGCTTTCACCTTCAAGCCTAACCTTATTCAGCCAGTCGAGGTTTATCCATTTGGGATGCGTAGTTTAGGCCTTTTCGATTTGACCCTCTTTAGCTATCCTAGAGGCTTCTTCCCGAACCTTAGTAGCAGTATTTTTAACAAAATCAGGTTCATCTTCTTCCCCAGTCATTGGTCTTTTCCATAGGTTTCGGTTGGGTTTCAGCGATTGACGGCAATAGTTCTCGCCAAACTTTTAATAGTCTTTTTCATTACATCTTGATATTCATCCAAGTGCCTCATTGTATTCTTTATGAAAGCCAACATATTTATGAAAAACTACAGATCTAAAGTAACCGAAGGATCATTTCCTTCAACTGTATTAATATTCATCGCTTTAATTGGTGTATCAGTAATATCCTCTTCAACCGTAAGTGTAATAACTCGAAAAATTGAGTATAATTTTAACTAAATACTAATAATACGATATTTTGAAAAATATTGGATATAATGAATAAATAAATTATAAGAAGGGGCAAAATGGTTATTTTTCAAACATTGGAATTTGACGATGAAACTAGCACCATTGCGACCATCTTGTTTTTCTAAGCCATGCGGTATTTTTGTTTGCCTTGTTTGGAGTTCGTATGGAGGTGTTTGAACCAAAAATGGCACAAACACTCAATATATTGAGTAGAGAATAAAAAGTGAAGAAATAAATGAAAAACGAGTAAGAAAGTACATATAAAGCTTATAGTGGTTCGACTAATTTTGGCCTACATACACTAATGATTTTATTGCTTATATTCTGACTTGGAGGCAGAAGTTCTTATGGGAAGGTACAACTTTGTTATAGGTCGGTACCACTCTGACAAAGATTACAAGAAATTAGAGTAAGGAGAGGAAGAGCTAAAAGATCTTGAAAATTGAGCCCTACCCCTCTGTTTATAGAGGTAGGAAGCCTAAAATCTGGCCTAGAAGATCTCCATATAGTTTTCCACGTCATAATCTATTTCCCTAAGAAAATAGGTTGCCACCTTAGCAACTTGTATGGGTCGGTACAACTCCAAGGGTATGGGTCGGTATTGACCCATAAGATTGCCAAATTGGCTGCCTTCAACTTTCATGTTGGATCATCTTTTGGTAAACTTCGTGATTCCATAGTTGTTCCTACCAATATTAGCTCATTTCTGAGTCTAAATGACGGAGTCAAGGAAGAACAAAGTTGCTGATTCAAAAGTTCGTGGATACCGATAGAGAGTTGCATGGACTCATTAAAACAACACTGGAAATAGGTTTCTAACATCAAATAGGATAGGTGGGCGGAAGGTGAGCTCCGAGTGTTAACAGGTTGGTACCGACCTAACACTTGTGGACTTCGGTCTTTTGGTTGCAATGGATTTGTATTTTCCTTATGATCTTGGTTGCACTTGAGTTTTAGCTCGTAGTCATCTCTCCAGGCTTCTTGCCTTGATAACTTCGAGATTTGATTCATCGAGTTTGTTCATATACTACCCGATCAAAAGGTGGGATAACACTTGCCTCATAAAGCACGCCTTGCGAATGGAAACTATTTTTTGGTTGAGAATAAATGTGATGTCAATCTTTAATAGTTGAGCACTCTGGCTACTTCAATCTTGGTGAATCGTCCAGTTCCTTCGGATGCTCTTATAAATCAAAGGTCATTACAACCTATCATAGCCTAAGACTTTAGACTTTGCCTAAGTAATGTCTATACATCATCATCATTCTGACTTCATTCGGAGTTATTACATTACGTATCAAAATTGTCCCGTGTTTACCTAGGATTTGTCAATTCTATTCCAATTATGAGGCATTCAAATCTTTTTATCAAAATCAAATCTGTTTTCATATTTAGGTTCGATCATTCCATATTGTTTTATATTTAGTTTAATGCACGATCTCTCTAGATCGGTAATCAAATTCGTGGCCATTCAGGGTCGATAGTTAAATTCACGATCTCTTCGGATCATTAATTAATGTTATGGCCGTTCGAGGCTGGTAAGGTTCGGGCCTGATAATTAAATCCATGGTCTCTTCAGACCTTTGTTTAGACCAATCTACTCGCTCTCCAACAAGGGAATTCAATGACAAGCAAGCCCATCTGCTCACGCTCTGGTGAGGTGACTTACTTCTTGCACATCGGTCCCGTCTTTCCGGAGAGGACTTAAAGTGATTCAAGTCCATGGTCTCTCCAGGCCCTTGCTGAGCCAATCCGCTCACTTTTCGATGAAGGGACTCAACGACTAGCAAGCCCATCCGCTCATGCTCCGGTGAAGGGACTTGCTTCTTGCACTCCGGTCCTATTTTCTCAAACAGAACTTAAAGCAATTCATATCATTCATCAGGTTCAAGTGGGTTTTAATAATCAAGGATTTGTCTAATGGAATCGAATTCAAATACTAAGAAACATAAAATCAAATATTACTGTATTCACCTATCCGGGAATTATAGCGTAGCATCCAGCTCAGAGCGTGCCTTGGAACTATTCGGGATCCCATAGACGAGTAAGTAACTAGACTATATTATTGCATGGTTTATTGGAAACGGGAAATAGATTGTGAGAATCAAACTTGATTCCCTACCATCTTGATCAAGAGATGATTATCCTTGACCTTGATCCAGGGTCATTTCCATTCGTTGTGGTTGATGGCTTCTCTTGTTCCACCATGCAGCTCGGCTTCTCACATATTGTTGTAATCGGTTATCTCTGACCTGTTCCTCAATCAGATCCCGCATGTGCCTATAATTATTTGTGTTATGCCCATCCACCTCATGGAATATGCACTATTTTCTAGATGCCATTTACACTTTGTGGGTTCTCTTCTTGCTGGCTTCCATAGGGGATTTGTCCCCTAGTATCTAGATAAATCCACTGCGTGGTTTGATTTAAATCTGTGTAAGAAGAGAATTTCGATTCCTTTCTTTGCTGCTTCGATCCTTCAAATCCATCATCTATCTTCCTTTTTCCTTTGTCCTTGCTAGATTCTTCTTCGAGTGAACCTCCATCATCCAAAGCATTAACCTATTCCTCATCGGCTTAGGCATCCTCCTGGTGCAGAAACCTTTCAGCCTCGTAATAAAACTCTACAAGATCCCTCGGAGGATCACGTTCCGAAACAATCTTAAAATCCGTCTTTATGGCTATTCCTGAGACCTCTACCATAAAAACCATCGAAGGGTCTGGCTTATCGACCGCGGTCACCGCTGCATTGAACCTTGTCAGAGAACTCCTGAAGGTTTCCCTGGCCCTTTATATCATGCTTGCTAATGCCATTATATTCTTGGGCCGTAAGATATGGACCCAGAACTGTTTCATAAATCAGTTTACTAACTCAACCCATGTGTTGATGGAACCGTTCTCCAGTTGTCTAAACCATAATGTCACCAAATCTGTTAAATATAAAGGGAAACACCATCCCATAACCTCTTCAGACGCACTCAATACCTCCATGTGCCAGATGTACATCATCAAATGAACCATTAGATCTGTCTTCCCATCGTACGTTTCCAGCGTAGGGTAACTTGAAATCAGGCGAATCCCTAATATACAAAATGTTTGGAGTGAATGGACTCATGTTCACATCCACCAGGCTTCGGTTAGGCAATCCACCACTCATAGCTCGTCTCACCATTTCAGCAAGTATGTCATTTCCATCCAAATAAACTCCCAAGTTTGCATTCTCAGCCTACCCCCCGACTCTACGAGGGAACTCTAGTACATACTCCTTCGGTCGTGCTTCTGCATTCTAATTCAAGTTCATACGCTCTACATCATCTCCAGGATGCATATCATCCCTTCTTTAGCCAGGATGACACATCCCTCTGAGCCTTTGTGGGTCGATACCGACCCGTATGTTTGGCTTGGGGTTTGTCCTGGGTCATCCTACTCCGCTTCTAGTTACCTGCGCTCTGGCTTCTGGTCTTTGATTTTGATTTGCAACAACCCCGGTTGTTCCCATCTATCCCATTCCTAAAGAAATTTTCCATCATCTCTTCCTGGCGAATAATCATCCTATCCTGCAATCCATTCACCATGGATTCCATCTCATCCCTGGTTATGTAGATTGAAGGGGGATTAGCTCCGGAGGATGCCTCTTGGATGTCCCCTTGTTGATTTACACCAAATACGGTTTTCCTAGTTGATTTTCTAATTATTCTAAAGCTTTCCAAGTTTTAAATCTACAAGTTCAGGTGTTTCTCACTAAAAGCACTAAAATGTTTGAACCAAAAATTGCACAAACATCTAATAGATTGAGTAGAGAATAAAAATAAGGAAAATAAATGAAAAACGAGTAAGAAAGTACACATAGGGTTTATAGTGGTTCGGCAAATCTTGGCCTATGTCCACTTAATAATTTTATTGGTTATATTCTGACTTGGAGGCAGAAGTTCTTCGGTACAACTCTGATAGAGATTACAAGAAATTAGAGTAAGAAAAGCAAGAGCCAAAAGATCCTGAAAAATGAGCCACATAGCTCTATTTATAGAGGTAGGAAACCTAAAATCTCATCTAAAAGATCTGCATGTAGTTTTCCACGCCATGGACTAATTTCCCAAGGATATAGGTCACCACCATAGCAACTTGTATAAGTGGGTACAACTCCAAGGGTATGGATCGGTACCAACCCATAAGATTGCCAAATTGGCTGCCTTCAACACTTCATGTTGGACAATCTTATGGTTAACTTCATAATTCCATAGTTGTTTACACCAATATTAGCTTGTTTCTAAGTCCAAATGACGGAGTCGTAGAAGAACAGAGGTGCCGATTCAAGAGTTTGTGGAGATCGATAGAGAGTTGCATTGAATCATCAAAATAACATTGGGAATAGGTTTCTAACATTAAATAGGAAGGTAGACGGAAGGTGAGCTCCCTTGGTGGAGTATATACGGGTCAGTACCAACCCATAGGGTTGGGTCGGTACCGACCCAATACTTGTGGACTTCGATCTTTTGGAATTTTGTGGTGGATTTGTATTTGCCTTGTGATCTTGGTTGCACTTTAGTTTTGGGCTTCGTAGTCATCTCTTCGGACTTTTGCCTTGATAACCTTAAGGTTTGACTCATCAAGTTTGTTCGTATACCGCCTGGTCAAAAGGCGGGATAACATGAGGAGTTATAGTCGGAAACATGTTCGAACCAAGCGCATGCCAAGGGTTAGGTTTTTGAATTTGAATTCTGGCAGACATTAACGGTTGACTTAAAAAATTGAAAAATATATGTTCTCACTTTATTTCCAAAACTAGGAACCGACTCCTTTTCTTCTTCTCTCTTCTTCCTCTCATACCATCCATGATCAAATCTCATTTTCTCATTCAAATCTCCACCAAATGAACGAAATCGGTGGTGTTGTGGAGCTATCAGACAAGCCTATAGACATGGAGTGATTTTGAGCATGAGGATGTAGCGGCCCAGATAGCAAAGGAAAGTGATGAATTTTCGTGCGCAGTTCTTACAATTCAACATCCAACTTCAAAATGGCATATCTCCTTTGTTTCTTAACATAATTCAACGATCCACCTATCGAAACGACCGTATGGACAAGGAATACGATTAGACAATGGGACTTGGTGCGAAAAATGTTAAAACTCGGCTAGCCTAAAGCAGAAGTTAGATAGAATTTCAAAAAAATTCCCTTATTATAGGCCTATGAAGTCTAATTCATTTAGAACATTTCTAAATATTATTTGAATAAAATCTTTTGTTTTATTTAAATTTATAAATTATGTAGTTTTATTTAATTTATATATTGATATGTGTGTGTGTATGAATCATATACTCATATATATGTGCATGTGCATATGTAACATATTAATCCATGCAATGTATAACATGCCAATGTATAGATATTGGGATTTACATCGCAACAAACATGTTAGTTCATCGAATATGCAAGTATATGTTGTCCAATAAATGTATGCATATAAACTACTAATTTATATAAATATGTTAAATACATACATATATATATATATAAAGTTAGCTTAAATAATTATATATATATATATAATATTTATAATATATAAATAAATATTTGTATATATATCATCTTATAAATAAAATATTAATGTTATGTATATACATATTATTATAGTATATTGATTTAAATATATAAGGTATTTTAAATATTAAAATATATATTTATATTTTGTAAGCCATGAATACGTGGATACATACATATAATAATAACATTAATTTTCTTTTATAATATATATATGCACACACGCAAATATATTTATGATATATAGATATATAGTTATTAATAAAATCATTCAAGATAAATTTTTTATTTCCATATCATGCGCACAGCTCTAAAAAATTATTATAATTTTTTTAATTTAAAATTAATTTGAATTTAAATATTCATTCAAAATTAGTAAAAATTAATTGTGAAACTTTTATTTTAAATTTTACAATTCCGGAAAATCCTATTTGATATATTTGGGTTTGAAATTTTTTTATAATTTTTCTGCTTAAATTTATTTTATAATAATTTATTTATTTTCGATCGTTTTAAATAATTAATTTTTTAAAAATAGAAAAATAATTTTATTTTTTATTTTTCTGTTGACAACTTATTTGGTGTTAATATAATTTTATAAAATTTAAAAAATAATTTTCATAATCTTTTTGAATTAATATAATCTATTAATGTAATAAATTTATTTAAATAATATTAAATAATAATAAAATATTAAAAAAGTATTTATTGCTAAAAATTAATGTCACCATAGTACATTATAGATAAACTATATGACTAATTTTAACCATGGTATGGTGTTGTAACTAATTGTAAACTATATATGTAATTAAATAATATATAATAATTTAATAAAATATAAAAAATATATTATTTTTGATATGGCTATATTAACCGGACATTTATGATAAAATAAAACCTTTTTTATTTAAGTACGAATGTATACATGCATATAACCAACTAATTTATGACAACGTTGCTTGCATATCCGAATTGTCGCCTAATTAACAATATAATATACATATATGATAGAACATGTACTAATAATTATCAGCTATAAAAATCATATATTAATCCCAAAGCCTTGAAGTACACTATAAAATATAAAATCTCCCTTTGAAACTCTTTCTGATTCAAAAGATGGCTAGTGCTTGAACCATTGACCTTCAGCTATCGAATAGCGATCAGATCTGACTTGATTTAACTTGTAGTGATTGAGGGCTTAAGGAATATTTTCGTCCAGTAAGCTATAGTGGAGGAGGCAGCAAAAATTCCTAATCAAATTAGTTTAGATATACTTATATAGTGGATAAAAGGAGGAAAAAGTGGATCTCATCTCATACTAATTCTCTTTCAGCCTAAGCCATCCAAAATCAAGCCTATCTAACTCAAAATAACCACCCTACCTATTGTTTGCAACTAAATCTAATAAACCCTATGATGGACCTTAAACCCATTTAAACCCATATAAAAATATTACATAATTAAGTCCAAGCTAATCGCTTACCGATATCCTATATCGAGTGATATATTTATAACCGTTATAAATTATTTTGTAATATTTATTTCTCAAATCATAATCAAATTTATAATTAACATTTCATAAATATCAATTAATTTAATTAATTTATAACAATTATAAACTAATTAAATGGTTCGGTCAAAGGAGAATTCATCGTTTCTGTTATAAGACTCATTATGTGCAAATTTGGTCAGCAACTAATATCGAACTATTCGAATATTAACGTCCCCATGTCACTTAGCAGTAGTGTGACATTTTAGCTAAATTTATCGTTTACTTGCTTTCAGTAAAATCTAATTTCACTTTGTTAAGTGTAATTCAGTTGTGACTTTTATTTATACTAGTTCTCTTCGTCAAACCTATATCACTTTGGACTTATGAAATTTGGTAATGGTCGAAATACCAATATCATCCATATTCAACTCTATAGTCCCAATACAAAGTCCTTAATTCAATAATAATAATTATTATTAATTGAACTACACTAGACAGAGATTTTGACTTTGAGTTGACTTGAGTTGATCATGATACTGACCTCATATTACTGAGGAGATGAATCCTCTCTTGAATAGTGCTTCACTTTCAATACTTCTACTCGACCCAACTATAGTCACTCGATGGATGCCATTTCATGATTTGACTATAATCAAAGTGGAGCTTTCATATTTAAGATCGACAGTATTCTCAAGTCGAGAGAACTGTGTAAATCAGTCGCATCGATATTTTTTGTTTGACCTTAGTTATATTAACCAGTAGAAAACTATAGAGTGAGTCATTCCATAGTTATTCAATAACTATCAGTACATATCCCCTAGGTGCCCCTAATAGTCATGAGTAATACGTTGCCCAACATTTGGAAAACGTTACGTACTCTAGTCTTACATCGATGTCCAATCTCGATGCATCTTGATTAGGAACATTTAAAATGATGTGTTTTATAATATCGTGATACAACACTCATGATTACAACTATTTGTAATTACTATCACAAACACACTATTTATGGATTTTTTGTTAAATATATTTTAATTAAACTTCTAATTATTTATAACACATTATAACAGAAAGAAAAACACCTTTATTACAAACGAGAATTGATTACATAGTTAATTAATTTACAATAAATGACATAACTACCCTTAGGGCATACCCCTAAAGTTAATTAGTTTTCTCAATAAATCATAGCTCCACGAGCGATGGATAATTCATTATCGATTGTATCTTATACAACTCCTAACCCTTGGTATTTGTTCCTGATTTCAATTTCGACCTTGAGTTTGCTCAACAAATCGAAACAAAATTATTCACTTGTATCTACCATATCCCGATGGCCTAAGTATAGTATATGTACCTTAAGTTTGCTCAACAAATACGTATAGTTATCTTACCTCGTCTATTCAATATATTAATAATACTACACATAACATCCATAACTTGAGTTTGCTTAACAACTAAGGAGTATGCAAATAATTTTTTAATATATACATGGTAGAGGACAATATTATATTGAAGATTCATAATCTTCAATATATACAATATTGAGTGATATCAACTTATATGTAATAATATAATTCTTATGAATTACTCTCATGATTCAAATATCAGACACATCAGAAATCACGGTACCAAACAAGAAAATGATTTATGCTGGTCCGGCCTTATGTACATTTACGTGTGTATTTATTCCTTAAGTCTTTTTTTGTTTCTTTAGTGTTCCACCTTTAGTTTATACATTCATATTGTATGGGTTTTATTATTATATAATTTTCATATTTTATATTACATATATAATAGTCTTATGTATAACATTATTTTGATTAAATCTTATTTAATTAATTTTAGTCAATTTACATTTTAATCTATTACATATTAATATGACATTTATATTCATTAATTATTATATACTATAACTATATTAGTATAACACATATATGCATGTGTATACTATTTAACTAATTAAACTTTTAATTAATTTATTTAATTAACTATTGAAAATTAGCCTAATGCCCAATTCAAATTGGGCCTCTTCTATTAGGGGCAACCATTTGGGCTCACATTTCTGTTCGGGTTAGGCTGGTAGCTTGGTAGGGCAGAGTACTTGATTACCCAAACCTAATCCTAGACACTACCTTTCTAGAAACCCCACTATTTGGGTTGTGAGCTTAATTAGTTAACCTTAACATGATTAATTTAACCGCGTAGGCTATTGGGATTCGATACCATTGTTGGAACTGGACTAGCCCACCGCAGAAGTTATTGGCGAATTTCGAAAAAAACTACCTTATTGGATCTATATCGGATCTATAAAGTCTATTCATTTAGAAAATTTCTAAATATTACTTAAATAATTTTTTTTATTTTGTTTAAATTTATAAATTATATAGTTTTATTTAATTTATATATTGATATACATATATATATATATATATATATATGTATATATCATAAATATATCATATATATATCATAGTATGTATGTATGTGTGTGTGCATGTGTAACATATTAACCTGTGCAAAGTATTTATATGCCCGTATAGAGATATTGGTATTTACCTCGTAACAGACATGTTAGCTCATCCAATATGTAACTATATGTTATCCAAATATATGTACGCATATAACCTATTAATATATATATATATATATATGTTAAGTTAGTTTAAATAATACTATATATATATTGTATATTTAAAATATATAAATAAATATTTATGTATATAGCATCTTATAAATAAAATATTAATATTATGTATATACATATAATTATAATATACTGATTTAAATATATAAGTTATTTTACATGTTAAAATATATATTTATATTTTATAAGCCATGAATAATATGTGTATACATATATACATATATATATGATAATAAGATAATTTTTTTATTTTCAGGTCATGTGCACAACTCAAGAATATTTTATTATTATTTTTTAATTTAAAATTCATTTTTAACTAAATATTCATTCAAAATTAATAAAATATTAATAAAAACTAATTTCAAAATTTTTATTTAAACTTTTTAAATGCTAGAAAATCCTAACAGATACTTTATAGTTTGAAGAAAAATTTCAATTTTTTCGCTTAGATTTATTTTATAATAATTTATTTATTTTTGGCCATTTTAGATAATTAAGTTTTAACGATATGAAAATTTAATTTTTATATTTTATTTTTTGGCCGAGAGCTTATCTATTGCCAATATAATTTTATAAAATTTTAGAAATAATTTTCATAACATTTTCGAACTAATATAATTTATTTATTAATTAAATTGATTTAAATAATAATAAAATATTACAAAAATTATTCTTTTCCATCGAAAATTAATATACTATAATACATTATAAAAAAATTATATAACTAATTTTAATCATGATACGATGTTGTAACTAATTTCTATATATGTGTAATTAAATATTATATATTAATTTAATAAAATATAAAAATTATATAATTTTTCATATGGCTGTACTGACCTGTCATAGATGACAAAATAAAACCTTTTTTAGGTATCAATATATACATGAATATAACCGAACTAATTTGTAAAAACATTGCTTGCATATCAGAATCTTTACCTAACTAACAATATAATATACATGTACTTATATGATAGAACATTGTATTAATAATTATTAACTATAAAATCGTATTATAATCCTAAAGCCTTGAGGTGCACCTTAAAAAGATAAACTCTCCCCTTGAAACTCTTTCCGATTCGGTAGATTGTTAGTCCTTGAACCGTTGACCTTCGGCTATCAGATAGTGATTAGACCTGACTCGATTTGAGTTTGTAGTGATGGAGAGCTTAAGGAATATTTTCGGCTAGCAAGCTATGATGGGGGAGGCAGCAAAAATTCCTTAGCAAATTAGTTTAGATATGATTATATAGTGGATATAAAAGAGGAAAAGGTGGATCTCATCTCATACTAATTCTTCTTCAATCCAAGCCATCCAAAATCAAGCCTACCTAACTCAAAATGAGCCGCCCCTACCTATTATTTTCAGCTGGAACACCGTATGATGTGCCTTAAACCAATTTAAGCCAATATAAAAATAATACACAATTAAGTCCAGTTTAATCGCTTATCGATATCGTATATCGATTGATATGTTTATAACTTTTGAAAATATATTTTGTAATATTTACTTCTTAAATAGTGATCAAATTTTATAATTTACATTTCATAAATATTAATTAATTTTAAATGGCGTCTGCTCCTTTTTTTTCCTCAATCGTCTCCTTCTTTCTCACATTCTATCGATCCTTTTTCCCTAACTACAATTTCTTTACCGATCGTGTTCATGCTGATGGTCGATCATATACTCATGTGGTGAAGGATCAGCGCTTTTATCATCCAAAGGTTTCTTCTCAAAAGCCAAGATCGAAGAACGAGGTTGTTTTCAGAAGAGGGATTAGGCTATGCTATAGTTGTAGAGACCCTTCTCATTTGATTAGGGATTGCTACGTCTCTATTAAGTGCTTTAAATGTAGTTGTTTTGGTCACAAAAAGGTCGATTGTTCGATGAATTTCAATTCCTCTAATAATCGGTCCATCACTGAACATGGCTTCCACTTTGTTCTTAATTTTTTAAAACTTAAGAGCATTCTTTTAGATCGCCTTTGGTCGTAGAGAAAAGAAGGTTTCGAGTTTCTGGAAAATTTGCTCGTTCATTTTAATGCTATCAACGCTATAAACATTGGCAAGAATTATAGTTCGAAATTTGGAGATCCAGAGGATTTTTCTGGAAAGTTTACTTCTTCTTCTAAAGATGTTGTTTCAGTAGTAGACAAGATGTCAGTTTTCATGGATAAAAATGATGTTTCAGGTGATTTTGATTCTCCAATTTTCTCTATTGGGTCTCTTAATGAAGAGTTTATAACATTTGATCCTTTATTTTTTAATCTCAATGTTTCATTTTGTAATTCATTTACTCTTTCATCGATCTCAAGTTTTTCAGTTAGTGATTTTGGGTTTGCTACCATGTCTAAAGAAGATGCAGATTCTTTTGTTCATGGTGTAGAATCTTGTGATATAGTGGAGTCTGAGTTAATCAGAGACACAAAATCTGTATCTTTGCTTTGTGATAGCAGTTTTGAGAATGGTCTGCATACTTGTTGTGATTCTTTCGGCAAAATAACAGAGGAAGTTGGAGATAGTGTTGCTAGCAAGGTGATGGGTTGTAATCAGGTGGTTGATTCTCATGTATATGATAACTGGAGTGGTGATTTTGGTATTAATAAGATTTGTGATAGTTCTTCTTTCAGTAGTGATGAAGTTCAGTTGAGTATTTCTGCAAGGATTTCAGTTCGAACTCAAAGTCAGAGCACTGTTGTTCATGTGCCAGACTTGAATAGCAGTTTTTATATTTCAAATGAGTTTTGGAATCACAAGATTGTTGATTTGCATAATTACATGTTCACAGTAATGGACAGGGGCCAGATGTTGTTGGTTGGAGATTATACTATTTTGGTTGTTGTTGGTGTTTGTTTAGATGGGGTTGGAGATGCTCTGACTGTTGGCAGGTATGGCTTTGACTGTTGTCAGGCGTTGACATGGGTTAGGTGTTGTTATCAGGGTTTAGACATGGCTTCTGTTAAACTCAAATTCATATTTGATGATGATTCTATGTTACATGTGGGTATATGTTCTTCGGTTAGGACAGGAATGTCAGTTTGTTTAGGTGATACCGAGTCTCGATCAAATAAGGGTAATGGCATTTCTGTATCGCATGTTGACCGTATGTCTGTTGATGATCCTCTGTGTGCACTTAGATTCGTAAATGTTCCTCTAGTTGTTTTGCTTGCTCCTGTTGCTGATAGGGTGTTAGACAGAGTTCCTTTGAATAACATATCTTCTAAAGTGATGGTTGATGGTAGACATAGAGCTGGATTTAAGGAGAAGTCCAATTATTTGGATGATGATTTGGTTCATAATGATTTGGATGAGAAGTCTTTGGGTTCTGTTTTGAATGATGTGTGTTCTTCTTTGTCTGGAGATGTTGGTTCTAATCAAGTTGTCTATTATTGGATCGAGGGTTTCAGATTTGTTATGTACTGCTGTCTTGCGTCTATAGGTAAATTTCCTCGTTTTTCTATCCTTGCAAGTGAATTGACTCATGTATCCAAATTTGGTAGAAGGAATAGTAGGAGCTATTCAACTGTTAATATTAGGAGAAATCCTCGTTTAAATCGTAAAGCTTTTAAGTCTTTTGCTTGAGGGTTGTTATTTTAGGGATTTATTGTGTTAATTTTTATTTTGGTGTTTGCTAGTGGTTTGTGGAGATGCAGTATATTGTGGTTTTTCAGCTTGGTTGTTGAGGTTGCGGAAGTTGTTTCAGATGGCTGCTTATCTTTTGGTGTCGCTTCATGCCTTAGATTCTGGATAGAGTTGCACTACAAGAAAAAGCTCAATTTTGTGTCGGAAGGTTGCAACGGCTGACAACGGCTAAAAAAAGCGGCCGTTGCTAGCCGTTGCAGATCGCGACTACAGATCTGTAACCCGCGAACAGATTTCTCATTTCCCACCAACCCAACTTCCTCCCCAAATCCTCCTCCCCGTCGCAATCCGCCGCCTCTCCGACTCCAGCCGTTGCTCGTTGCCTCCACGTCGCTCAAACACCTCCAAAACTCGCTGGTATATCTTCTAAACTTGATTTGGTTTTGATTTAGGTTTAATTTAGGATTAATTGGAAAACCCTAATTTCGAAAATAATTGTATTAGTTGATCATAGTGATATTGGGTGATGATTATAGTGATTTATTTATAGTGATATTGGATGATTATAGTGTTTTAAGTTAGGTGGAAGTTAAATTAGTTTATCATTATGTTGAAAATGATGATTAATGCGACGTATTAGTTATGGTAATATTTGTATTAGTTGATTTTGATTGGTGGTTTGATTTTAAAATTAGTGTATATTATTGATGAACATGCTTGTTGATATTTAAGTTTATGACAATATTTGTTTTTATTTAAAATAATGTGTATAGTTTACGCCAAAGTTAATTGTATAGAAATTAATAGATATCATGATAGATTGGTACAGTTAACGATAATTTAATTCAGAAGTGCTAATTATAATTGTTATCATAGTTTAAAATAAGTATAATTCGTTGAATGAATTATAAAATTTTGAAATGAGCGTAATAACAATGAGCTAATTATTCAGTGAAAGTTAAAATATAATAAATTAATTAATTATAAAATATTTTGTAGTTGTTAGAAGAATAATTAGAAAATATGTTTTATTTCTGTAAATCCCTTAGAGATATATTTTGGCCCCGTCTGACAAGTGTTGTATATGATCGTTATATGGATATTCGTTTTTTCTAAGAACAAACATTTATATTCATCTGATACAATATTTGTTGGATTTGTCCTAGTATTTGGACAAGTTACAAACACAATAAAGTAATCACATTTTATAAATCATTTCAGTTTAAACGATTTACAAAATTTTGGTGGCACTTCCTTTTTGTTCCATGTGTACACGCATTTTGTGTACGATACAGGGAATAAAGGGAAGTGCTGCCGAAATTTTGTTGAATCGTTTAACCTGAAATGATTTATAAAATGTAATTACGATATTGTGTTTGTAATGGGAAGTAGGATGACCGGCCGTCAATGAATTATAAAATGTTTTTCAATTGTTAAATAGTTGATTTAATGACAAATTATAAATCAATCGTAAAATACTGTATAATATGAAGTGAAGTGTTTAGTTGAATCTTCTAACATATTTTATCAAATCAGGAAAAATGTTCGATTATTTTCTCGATCGTAGTTGGATGTATGAAGTCCGAACTGGTATGAAAGGATCAATAAAGGAACATTTCTGTAACGGTGTACATGAATTTATTAGATTCGCTAAATCTAATAATCGGAATAACGATGAAATTCGTTGTCCGTGTAGTAAGTGCAAACATTTAAAGCATTGGAAATCAGATGTAGTAGAAGTACATCTGTATAAATTTGGCTAGCAACGGCTATCTGGTTCCAGGCTTGCAACGGTTAGCAACAGCTAGCAACGGCTATCTGGTTCCAGGCTTGCAACGGTTCGCGACGCCACGGGACGATAACGGTTGGAGCTAACTGTTTCCACGTGGACAATTAGTCATCGCTAGCCGTTGCTAAATTGGCAACGGAGCCGTTGCTATTGCCGTTGCTGGAGCTCGTAGCAACGACCTTATTAGCAACGGCTAGCAACGGCCGCCAACGGCTAATTGCCGTTGCTATTGCTTCTGTTCCTTGTAGTGTTGTCAGTTTAGGGTTAGTCTTTAGTTTCATAAGCGTTTGGGAGGGTTTGATTATTTCTTTTGTAGGAGGGTCTTTTACTACCTGTCAGGCTTGTTGGCAGCTCCTTTACTATTGTTGTTATATATATGTACATGTGTGCTCTCCTCTCCTGAAGAGGATCACACATTTTTCTCAAAATAAAATAAATATTAATTAATTTAATTAATTTATAACAATTATAAATTAATTAAATTGTATGGTCAAAGGAGAATTAACCATTTCGGTTGTGTGACTCGTCAGATGCAAATTTGATCAGCGATTAATACTAAACTATTCAAATATTAAATTTCACACGTCACTTAGTAGGTGGTGTGATATTCTGGCCAAATTTACTACTTACTTGGTTTTGGTAAAATGAAATTTCACTTTGTTAAGCATTACCCACTTATGACTTTTATTTACACAAATTCTCTTCGTTAAAACTATCGAGTGATTCGTTCCATAGTTATCCAATAACTATCAGCACGTAACTCCCAACTGCCCCCAACAGTCATGAGTAATTCATTGCTCACCCTTTGAAGAGCGTTATATGATCTTGTCTCAGTGGATACATCGATATCCAATCTTGATGCATCTTGTCTAGGAACATATAAAATTATGTGTTTTATAATATCATGGTACAAAACCCATGATTACAACTATTTATAATTACTATCACAAACATACCATTTATGGATTTTCTATCAAATAGATTTTAATTAAATTTTAAATTATTTATAACACATTATAACAAATATATAACAAAAAGAAAATGTAACAACCCGCAATTTTTAGTCTTCGAAATTGAATATTTTATTTATTTAAATAGTTGGAATTGAATTAAATTATAATAAAATATATATTTCAAATTAAGACCTGATTTTTGATGACTATTTTAAATTTAATTTATATGATTTTTTCATAATTTTTAATTTGGAAAATAATTAAATTTCCATTTGACGTATTGTACGTCAAACGTTGGTACTTTTGTAACTTCACAGAATAGGTTAACTTATCTATTTTATTATTGTTTTATGATTGTCTCACATTATTGTGTGTGATCGTATTTTTATTTCTATCATCCGCGGCTTGTATGCAAAAGTGATTTTGTGTAGCGAGGTACCGTAAAATCCAACTTTTCTAAATGTAAATATCTTCAAGTCATGCACACAACCATGTTTTCATACTTTTTGCCCATACCTTTATCATACGTGCCTATGTCCTTTGCTCTTGACTTCTGATTTCTTAACTATTTTAAATTACATAGCATGGAAGTAAATTTGTTTACATATGCACATTTGCACATTCACTTAAAAAACAACTCATGCATAAACATATTTTTGACATTCACTTTTTACAAACGAACTGAACACATAGCCACCCTGTTTCATTTACATTTCATTCTTCCAATAACTTCCCATACATAAAGATTTAGCTGAAGTGATGAACACAGAAATTATAGAGGATCGAATGGGCTACGTTTTCCGTTCACGTCATACTCAATATTATGGCTTGTGGAGGTCATGGCAGTCAGTGGTTAATGGCGGTGGTTGCAATTAGAAGTGCCGGATGATGCATCTCTCGATGCTGAGTTCAACAGCGAAGATGGCACGTGATTTAGTAAAGCGGAGAGAGATATGTAGGGGATCGAAGTTTCAGCCATGGAACTTAAATGCATGGACGTAAATATGTGTGCAGGTAGAAGGAGAAGGTGATGGTGCACATGTGTTTTGAGTTTGGGCCTTGGGCCTTTGGGTAAGAATGGTTAATTATTTAATTATTTTATAATTAATTTTTTTAATTAGTTTAACTTTAAAAATTGATATCTCCTCCATATGAAATCCGTTTAACCCCCGGTTTTCGAAGTTAGATTCGTATTAACGAATAGAACACATGGTGTAAAGTATTGACGCATGTAACGAAGTATAAAATATTGATAAAATATTAGTGGTTGAATTTAATTACAAATAATGTAATTATATTGAATAGACTATTTTGACATCTATCGAGCAAAAAAAATCCCCGTTCTGTGCTTGTAAGTAAAATGATTATTTTGAAGTTAATTAATACGTTGATTAATGATTATTAAATAAATAGATGTGCTCGCTATTTATTACTGATTGTTTGATTGTTGATTGACCGATTTATGAGAAATTAATTACTATTTGCATGGATTAGGTATAAAACAATTGTAGGCTAACACCTTGTAATTTATTTCACAATTTGACTATAAGGTATTTAGCAATATTATTGGTTTGTTCAATTATTATAATTAGGTATAAAAATTTAACACTTTAGTTTGAACTTCAATTAAATGAAGTTGTTTTGAAAGATGGTTTTCATAAAAGAATTTGTTATGAAATGTTTATGGAAAATGAATTGTTTACAAAAGAATTTGAAAATATTTGTAAATGGAATAATTATAATAAAAGATGTTTATTATAATTTTAAAATGGAAAGGATACTTGTCTTTTGAAATGAAATGGTTTTTTGGAAAGTAATAGAAATGCTTTAAGAATAAATATTTTTGAAGGGATTATATATAAAAGTGATTTACATAAAATGGTTTATAAAAGTGTTTTATAAACGAAGAGATTTCGAGGACTAACCCAGTGTTTGAAAATGATTTCAAAAGATTTTGCAAAATAACAACACTATGATTTGAAAGTATTTGTGAATATTAGTGCAAAATGATTTGTCACTTCGGGATATGAAATGATTTGTTATATTACCAATGATTCGAGTAACCCATAACTAAAAAGGTGAGCAAGGGAGGTGCAGATGTTCTGTAGCCTCGGTATAGTCCGCTCGACGAACAGAGGGATATACATATCTATGTTTTTCGGAAGGCTGGGACCCAGTTGTCTTGTTATTGGGAGAAACCTTCTGATCTGATTGCATATATTTTGATATGCTTTTATAGTAGTATTTTGAGATTTCCAAATAAATATTTCAAAAGTGATTTGTTTTAAGATCCCGAAGTAAAGTATAATTTGATACAAAAGATGTATATATTATTTCAAAGGATTTGAAATAAAAATCGAGAGTTTGTTCCATAGAAATTATTTTTGAAAATGATTATATTTTGAAAAAAATAAAGTAAATTAGATTTCTGAAAATCTAAATGTAAAGATTAAGCCAAAGTGGATAGTTTGTGAATTTCATATTTTTTTGTTGCATCGTAGGCTCCTTAAGTTCTATTTGTGAATAGAAGAACTACGTTGGCTTGATCCTGTATCTAATTGGGTACCCAGTTAGATAGGGGTACGTAGGCAGTCGCAAGTGCTAGTGATGCAGCCCAAATAATAATATATCTTTTTCATGTTTATTGGTTGCTATTTGTCTTGTGTTGTTGTATCTTTCCTGCTTACTATTTTATTCCGCATTTGACATGTTTATTGAGTTTGCAGGAATGGTTATTGATGTCTCTCTCATCAGAGTTGTGTAGCGTTAGATATTTGTATTTGTATTTGGTATGTATTAAAGCACACCTAGTAGATTAAATTGATTACTTTGATAACTTGTACAAATTGAAATTGTATCCTCTATAATAGTGTTGAATATTTGCCAAATATTGTGTATTAAAGTTGGTAGCTTTCATTCGTAGTTTTAGAATGGACGGGTTTTTGGCGATTTTGATTGGTTCGAAAATCTGGGTCATTATAGAAAACACCTTTATTATGAACGAAAGTGATTACAAAGTTAATTAATTTATAATAAATTACAGAATTTCCCTTACGTCATATCTCTAAATCTACCTAAAAATGGATGTTCCAAGCTAGAAATGGACAGAACGACGAAGGCAAAAGCAGTTTTGGAGTTTTGGTGAGTGATCTATGTTCTCCTCCTTGTATAAAACAATTCCGACACTATAAGATGATTTGCAGGCTATATAGATAAGATAATTATGTACCTACACTTTAAATCTAAAGTTAACTGGTTTTGGGAGGGTTTTGGTTAATATAAATGATTAGAAAACTAGTTTATATAAATTCTAGAAATCTAAAAGTTTTATATTATAATCCATGAAATAAATTACATAATTGGACTTAAGAACCTAAAGCTAAGGTCTAGGAACGTTCCTCAATGATCTAAGATGAAGCGGTAGTGGCCGAAGGCAAGAATGATGATGGAAAACTACAAAACCCAAAATAATAAGATTGAGGTTGAAACGCACACCAGTGGACTAATGGCTATAGACCGGTGCACTAGTGCCGCTAGTTTTGCCGAATTGAACATCGACTAAATGGACTAATATAAATAAATAAAGTATAATTCAATTCAAGGTTTTCTCTTATGTATTGGAAGGCAGTCCGAGAAGTGATAAGTTGGATGATAATGCTATGAAATGAATGGATATAAGGAACGTGTTGGTGATATGTAATGAATGGATATATGGATGATTTGATTGTTACAAAAAGAGAACATAAAAATATGTATATATGTGTTGTGATATTGTAATGCGACGATGAACGTGGACTTAAACGAGTCAGGAACGTAGGATAGACGGTCCAGAATGTGTATGTAATGTGAATGTGTTCCTGCGATGCTTAGTAGGTGATCCATGCATGACAATATTGTTTCCCTTATAGTGCTACGACAGGCTAGGGAAGGAAGTGGATGTTAAGCGACCATGTAGGCTACAGGCGGACCAAGACATGTCCAATTCCGTAGCATGAAGACAATAGGCTTTCTTGTAGGCTTCGACAGTTCAGGGAAGTGAGTCCTATATGAGATTTAGGTGATGGCCGCCAATAGGGGCCTCCGTAGGATAGGAGGCTAGACCAGAGCATGAGTTAGTATAGATACGATGTGGTATGGCTAGACATGTATGACATTTAAGTATGACGTGATGACGTGGTGGTCGGACGATAGACTCATATCATATTATAGTATTATTTTATAGTATATATAGAGAAAAATATTATCACGCACCAGACTTATGTCTAACCCCTCTTATTTTCCTTTATACATTTACGTATATATGTGTGTGTGTATCCAGGTTGATGGAGTTCGGGGATGAGGCGGTATCAAAGATGGAGATTTATGATGTAGTGTATATTTAGTGTATTTGGATTTGATTCTATATTTATAGGATTGGGCTATATCTGTATATATTCAGACATGTGTATTTGACATTTTAGACATGTTATGGTGATGTGACTATGGTATTAATTATGTATTTATTTTATTCATTCTATTGTAAGACTCTGGAAGTAGATAGTGTTAGTTAGAACTATATCTGATATCTTCTTTATCTGTATGTGTTTATCTTATCTCAAACCATAACAACTCATCCTTTCGGTTCTAGGGTTGTTGGGGTCGGTTCGGGTATCAGATCCAGGGGTTGAAAAGACTTGTTGTTTCCTTTGGTATTAGAGCTTCAGTTAGGAACTAGGATAAGAATTAGAAAGGTATTGAGAGAGCGTAATTGTATTATATATATGTCAAATCTGTTTGTAGATGTCCAGTTGAGCTACTTATCTATTAGAGTAAGTTAATAAAGATGAAAAGTAGAACAAAGATAGATATTGATGGGGGTAGGACCAAAACTGTAATGGTATTATAGTCGATCTTAAGGATATTATGGTGTGAACATTCACATTCGGTTCCATCGATACATGAAAGTGATGAGTCATACCGGTGTAAAGCCTGCAGTACTTGCACTTGGTGTATGAGGAGTAGTTCTTAGTATTATGTTGGAGTGAACCCTAATTTGTAATAAGGACGTGGCTAAGCACTTGTGAGAGTATATGTGATCGCTTGGATTTGATTTGATGGATGTACTAAATAGGAAGCTAGTGAGGATGGTAAGAGGTTTCAGTTTTGAAAGTAAAATACTTTAAGAGTGAAAATTTAAAGAAATTGTGAAAAAGGAAATTAGTTTTGAAAATTGGAATTATAAATTTCGTTTATAAGAAAATTTATGAATTGATATTGTGTTTATATAAAATAATAAGTATTTGGATAATTTTGAAAATGAGATTTGAAGTTTTATTTCAAAGTTGAATTATGATGTCTTAATATATATATATTCATTTTCAAATAAGAAATTGAAGGATTTGTGAAATGAAATTTTTGGACACATATATAGTAATATTCAAAGTTTGAGGCCACAGAAATGGTTTTCTAAATTGATATAAATATGGTGAGTTGCTAAAGTGAATTTTTGAAATTGTATATATATATATATATATGTGTGTGTGTGTGTGTATAAGGTGCGTTGTTTAAAAGTATGGGAAACTTTTTATTATACAAAATAAATTTATGTATACTTATATATATTATTAATAAAAATACTATAAATTATTTGAAATGATATTTTGAAATAATAAAAAAGTATTTTAGAAGACAACTATGGTTTATTTAAAATTTAAATACATTTTAATTGGTTAATATTAAATGTAAAGAAGTGATTGGTGTTGAAATTAAATTATAAAGACAAAGTTAATGTTTGATGAAAAGGTTTTATCTTACGGTTTTAAGAAAATGAGACATTTTTGGTTAAATAATATTTTGAAAGTGATGATATATTTTAAAAGCAAATGGAAGTTTTAATATTGACATAGTAATGAGTATCTGGTCGAAAATGTTTTACTATTATTTTTAATTGTGAAAAGTAATATTTAATGGTTAAATTAAGATTCGTTTAATGGTTAGAAAATAAATAAGAAACAGAATGGTTATGCACTGGAAACGACCCTAAGTGCAAATAGACCACGATTTGCTATAAATAAGGGAATGTGAATTATGATTAGATGTGAGTTATGACTTGGAAAAGGAATGTGACAGTAAGTAGTTCAAGTGTAAATCTTACCTAGTGCATGAATAGATATATTTTCGAGTCGATTGAATAACTTGTGATGGGAAAATGTTGGATGTAGATAAGAATGAGCTTGGATAAGAATTAGTGGAGTAGGCATGATTTTGTCATATGTCGTGATCCTGATAATCGCATGGAATTAAATAGAGAAGAAAGATTGTGGCTATGGTTAGAAAAAAGAAAAGTAAACCAAATTATCGTGTTGAAGAAAAGTAGAAAAATGATGATTATCAAATAACAAAATAAATTGGTTAAGATTTATATGAAATAGATTTTGGCCTAAGCTATACTTATTGGATATTATAAAATTTTGAACATGTAGTTGAAACATTTTTAAAGCTGGTTGGTATAGGAGGCGTAAGTGGTATTGAAGTTTTAATTGATTGGATTTTATTAACTAATTGATTAGAAACATTTTGAGATATAGATGAAGATTTTAGTTGAATAGTATGGAATTTATTTAGGATAGGGCCCAAGTGACCCAATGATGTTACTATATGATTTGACTCTGTGACCAATCCATAGTGCAGATATTGAAATAATTGGCATTCGCATTCTTTTATTCTATGTTATTATTCAAATGATCAGAGATAGAGGCGAATGATATTTAGGATGTTATGTTGTTTGATAATTGTATAAAGGTAGATTATTTGAGTTGAATTGAGGATGGGTGTCGTTGACCTGATGTTGCGGGTAACGTTATACAATTTTTGTTGTATGCTTGGATGGATGTTATTCTCCAAGCATTTATTGTAATTTTGTTGTGTATGTTTTGGGGTGAGAGTTACTTGAGTAATAGGTGTGGTTGTAAGTATATGCTTTAAATTGGATGTGACATGAGTTGGCATGTTCACTATGATAGGACATCACCCTTTTTCCAATGTTCTTAGATAGACTGTGGCTTAAGACGTTACAATGCTAGCATTTTGTTGATTTGATTTATATGGCGAGGCACCGTTCTATTGAGTTGTCCATGATATAGAAAAGTAATAAGTTGATAAAATGATATATGGGAAAAAAATATTGGTTGGTTATTATTAGAAAATAAATTGAGCCTGGATTTTGGTTGTGAAGGGTATTGAGTGTGAATTCATTTTAAAGGAAATTATAGATTAAATTTGAGATAAGGATTATATGTGGATAAGTATTTTAGTATATTGGATGAGTTTGTAGAAGTACTCAAATATGGATGGGCGTTAAGATCATATGAGTTTCTGTTATCTTTGAACAGGATGAAATACTTGAAATTTTATAGATAGATGTGATTTTGAGAATAAAGAAATAGTGTAAAGTTGCAACTTCTATATATAAAAGATATTCCAATTTGGATTGGTAGTGAGAGTATTATGAATAGTATTTTAGATTAGTGTGGATAAAGGATTTCTATAATAGGTTTGAACTAAAAGGATTGACCTGATTTGAGAAACTAAAGAAAAGATATACTAGATTGAATGGATACTAAAATAAAACAAAGAAATACCATGGAGTGGTCTGAATTCAAGTTTTCCGTGTTAATTAAAGGAAGACTAAAGGAAGGTGTATGGTATGTATGCATAGAAAATGCAGAGGTGATTTTATGGAAAATGGAATTTGGAAGTTCAGATATGATTTTGAGTAAGGAACAGATGGATTCTTTTCAATCATTCCTCGGATTGAGGAGAGACTTCCTAATTAAAGAAGCTCTTTCGAAATATCGACTTAGATGTACAAAGTTTACATTACATATGAGATGTATGTAAACAATGTATTATATATTCAATCCTTTTAACTCTATCTCTATCTTAGGTTAGCATTTTTCTTAGGTTAGGATTTTAGTTAGAATTAGGATTTTGGTTGCTATGGTTGTATTGGTTGAATAGAATAGGATTTCTCTTGTTTGGATGCTTGCTTAATTCTAGAATTTAGGATGGAATATTTGGATAACCAAGGAGGTGATACATTGAGTATCAAGCTTTTTGGATATTGGGAGAAGTAATATCATAAGAATAACGATACCACTCAAGTTAGATTTGATATTCAGATGGGATATATGATGTTCACAGGATTAAGACATCGATTACTTTGGAACTTTCTTAGGTGTAAGAAGGGAAGGCATGGCGATTTAAGTCTTTTGGAATTATTCGGGTAAGACACCATTCACTTTTGTGTTACTTTACCTTAGTAATTCGAATGACGAATTCAGGAAACTATTACTGGACAATTTATATATTAAGTATGTGCATTTGAGGATAGCATGAGAGACTGCAATTTTGTGCTAAGGCCATTTGTTGTTATGTACTATGACATTATGGATTCGAAATGGTAGCAGAGATTGCAAAAGTTGTAGACATGCACGTACTTTTGTAGTTGATGTTTAGGAATGAGTTTATGCCAGTATTATAGTTTGTTAGTTTTAGTTGGGAGAACGAATTGGATATGGACAATTAGAAAATGAAGGAGTAAGTTCGATCTTTTCAATTCGATTCATTTTTGGAACTTTTTCCCATTTCTTGATTGCTAAGTAAATATCTAGGTTTGATTGAATTATTGCTTGTTTTCATTGTTGTTTTTATTTATGTTATAGATTTTATTATTCTCTTGATATGGTTTGTATGTTGTGATTTGATGATTTACCTTTATACATATGTTCACTATGTGATATGCAAGTTTTATTGGTTCTGCATACATGTAGAATTTATTTGATCACCCTAGGATGCTTGCATCATGCTTTATGTCATATCATCTCATTCATATAGGAGAGCCCAATTTGTTAGATATTTGCATATATAATGTCATATGTTATCCGCATACATATCATGATATTATGTTATTGATTGCATTTCATAAAATTATACAAACATCACTTAGGTATATATACGAATACAAAACTTGTGCAACTATTTGATGAAATTTGATATCTGAATTTGCATGTTATGCATGGGTTGTTTGGATGAATGGTGGATAGTTGATTTTGCATGCTTATATATTCGTGAGGTACGCGAGAATACGATACATTTTTTGTCCCTTGGGAATCTCGGGGACAAGATTCTTTTAAGAAGGAAGAATGTAATATTTCAAAAATTCATTATAATTTTAGTTAAATATTAATAATAAGATATTGCGAAAAATATTGGATTTAATGAATTAATTAAATAAAGAAATTATAAGAAGGGACAAAGTGGACATTTTTCAAACATTGGAATTTGACGACGAAACCAACGCCATTGCGACTGTCTCATTTTTCTAGGTCGCACAGTATTTTTATCTGCCTCGTTTGGAGTCTGTATAGAAGAGTTACGGTCGAAACGTGGTCGAATAGAGTGAGCGCCAAGGGTTAGGTTTTAGAATTTTACTTTTGGTGGACTTGAATAGTTGACTTAAGAAACTGAAAAATACACGACCTCAATTCATTTTTAGAAACTAAACATCGACTCCTTTTCTTCTTCTCTCTTCATCCTCTCAAACCACCCAAGATCAAACCCGATTATCTCACCCAACTCTCCATCAAATCGAACGAATCCAACGTAGTTATGGATCTATCGGACAAGGCTACAGAATAGAGTGATTGGGAGGTGAAATTATGAAGTATGAGGGGCGCAATTACTACACCAGAAAAGCAATTTTGTCATGGCTAATTAATTTTTCCACGGTCCTGAGTCATGGCAAAATTGGTAGTGGCAAATATTTTGCCACGGCTCTAAGCCGTGGCGAAATTAAAAACAGCTACAACTCATAACCTTTTTAACCACAGCTCAAATCCATTTTTAAATGCAGTTTCATGATACATAGACATTCTACATGCAGTTTCGAAATATATATAGCACATGGAATAAATAACGTGAATACAAAACGAGTAATAGATGACAAACCCATCATTCTACATGGTGCACACAATTTATAATACAACTACTACAAGTGCTTGATTACAGACTTACAACTTTCAGTTTATAATACAACTTCATTTCATAGTAAAACCATCTGTTCATAGTAAAACAAGTAAACAACATCTATTGTACATTGTAAACACTAAACAACAAGAAAAAATGATTCCTGAATTCGCCAAGCATATACTTCATTATAGTATAACGACTGCAGTTCTTAGTGAAGCAACAACATGCAGTAGCACTGACCAAGCACCAAACCTGCGTATAAATATAATTAAGTTTATGAAGAAATAACATAAGATATCAAATGTATCATATAAAAGTTGCATTTAAAGGACTCGAACTAACAAAATTTTGTGTACTTTTTTATGTATCATGAAATTTGCTTCTCTCTGTACTTTTTTATGTTAACTTAAACTTTGAAAAATAAAACCTTTACAGAATCATCCACTTTCCAGGAAAGGATTGTTCCTTGTGACTTTATTGGTGTGATATAGAGTTAACAGGTTTTCTACACAAAACCATTTATACAAAAAACAAACACAAAACCAAACTCAAACCAAACCCAAGAAGAAGCAAAATATTCACTAATAGGACAGCCTAAAAACCCAACAAGGCACACTAGCTTGACTCTCCAGAAGAACGAACTATAAACAACTTGCATAGATCCATAGATTAAATCGATACTTTAAAAGGCTTGCATGATCTTGTGCATGCTTTCTGCTAATCCTCACTGTAACACAAGAAACTAGTCTAATGCCTCTACTACAAGCAAACCCGTAACCCAGAGATAACGAAATTAACTACCTCAGCATATCAAATATATACCGTATTACATTGAATTCCCACGCTGACATGACCTATAACAGTCAACACCAATAGCCAACAATCTACATGTTACATTTGAAACAAGAACATTCAAACATTGCACCTACAAACAAAACTCAGAACCCATGCAAAAAGAAACAAGGCTACTCATGCAAAGGGGATCAAACAACACTTAATCCTGCCAACGAAAGATTCATAGTGTCACTGTAATTCCTTCTTACTAAATCATGTTACTTAACTTTCAACATACTCTCCAAGAGTTGCATTTCCTATTCACCACTAGTTGTCATGTAGCATGTAATCTATTCATTTCTCCAAATACCAAAAAATCAGACACTATATCTATTATAAGGAAATACAGGATTCTGCCCACTCAGTTGTTCCATGACAAGCCAACAGTTTCACACAAAGCTTCTAAAACTTATCAAATACTGAAACATCCACTCTAAGGACACCAATGAACTTAAGAAAAGTTCTGAATATAGAACAACACCTACAGTAGAGCAAAAATGACAAGACTTGATTCCATTCAGCATGATATGATCCATATAAGTGCTTTAGGTTATGTATATGTGCCTAACATTTTGTTTAACAACGAATTTGAATTCATTGAATCTTGCTACTCATAAAGATAAAAAAGAAGAAAGCAGAAAATACCATCATAGTGCTTAAACATGTTTAATGTGTGCTGTATTATATAAAACTAGGAAACGTGCATGTATGTACTTTGGTTATCCATTTTCTACTAGAAATTTTAAAATTTCCAAAGTATAATAATACATACATACCTGCTTATGGGTCTACAGATATCGAATATTATTCTCTAGATGACACACATAACCACTGATTCCAACTTCACCAAAATTCACAGCAAGAGGATACAATTTTGAAGTTGTACTATTTTGGCATAGCACGTGAGTTGGGATGCTGATTTACTTATATTTAATAATAAAAAATGAAACAAACATACAATTTCATGTTCTACTACAGCATGACTTGTACATCCAGTGTGATGACCATAGTTGTACAGTGATCTGTTTTTTTTCCTATCTCTCTTCTTTCCCTTGCACCAGGTTTTACTTCATTTTTCACAAACTCATTCCAATCTTCTTGGGCGATTGTTGATGGACAATTTTTCAATCTATCTTCATCATTATCGTGTTTTTCATAATAGTTTGTCTTCAATTCGCTCTTGTGTTTCCTAAATGACTCGGCCATTTTTTTTAAAAACAAGTCCTTTGAATCTGACTCTATATCGTAAAATGTCTGTAAAATTAAAAGTTTTTACGTAAGAAAAGAAATTATGTGGCAAAATTTATATTTATAAAGAAAACTGAAAGTGGTACAAATCAGTTTTAGCTTACCAGCAATTCATTCCAAACGTCAATCTTGTATTTTTCAGATACTTTATCCCTACTTTCATATGAGATCGGCACATGAATTCATACCAATTTACCAACTCGACTGCTTACTTTTCCAGCATTTATTGAAATAGGAGCACCTACTGCATTTATCTCAACTTTTTTGGGTTGTGTAGATGATGATTGTGTAATCGAATGGGTTGACGCTTCTGTAGGTTCTGACATTGCTACTATCTTCTTGGTTGCAATCCAAACGACCAAGACCACCTGCAACAAACAATTCTTGATTGTATCAGCTTCAGAAATGCTTACAAAACAGAATAATTTGATATAGGCAACAACTAAAAGTTTGTATTTTAAGATCTCTAATTAGATGAACAGAGTACGATATTAATTTATCTATTCTCAGACCTGAAGATTGCTTATAGTAAAAGAACACAAAATACTATCAGCTTCATATATTTTTAAAATCATAGGGATCATACACGATCGGAGTTTGATCCATACTGAAAGTCATGTTTCACCATATAGATGGAACTGAACCACTTAAAAAATTGTTTCTAAGAGACCTGCAAAATGACATGGTTGTAAAGTTCAAAGATACCAGTACAAGTATAGTATGATTGATTCCAGAAAATAATTTATTGACTAAATGACTGTTAAGGACTTGTAGAATGTTTAATTTATTTGCCTGCTTCTAACTCTATGTCATGCTCAGCGATCTTCACAAAAAACACGCACAAACATACAACACACACTGGCACACGCGCACACACACATTTGTATTTGACACTTGCGCATATGATATTCAATCTTCTAGCCGAAGATGTTGTAAAAGGAAGGAAAATATAGGTTAATGCCGAGGCAGCCTACTTCTAGTAGGTACTTATGTACAACAAATAATCGTTTAAGACAATAAAAATATTGAAAAATAGACTTACAATATCTGGAGCTTAGGCAATGCAGTAAAGCTGGAAGGAATGGTTCCGTTAAGGAGATTGCCCGACAGGTTGCTTTAAAATTCAAAAATCAAAGGAAAACATATGTACTTAAGGATCCACGTAATAATAATTAATAATAATAATAATTGCCTGCAAATATCTGGGACAAGAGAATTACTTACATGGTAGTAATATTGATAAAAAGGTTCTTAAAAGGTATATGACCCTTCAATTAATTAGCGCAAAGACCTCTGAATAACAAAGTCCATCAATTAGTTGAAAATTGTTTATTTCACTAATACAAAATGTTAGAATAGATTATTATAAAGTTATACGTGTAGCTAAGTTGAGGCACTCCACTCAAATCAGATATAGTTCCTTCCAAGCTGCAATTCCTTAGACTCATGTTGATCAAACAAGGAAAACATCAAATGAATGAATGTTGATGATCATGTGTGCAATATACCATATCTGCAGATTAACAAAAATGATGAAGCTGAAAATGCAAATATAGTCATAAGTGGTATCATATGCATAACTGAAATTCTAGGCTTTCATATTAACATAATCACATTGTACATACCCAACCTTATGGTAGGAGTATGCTTGTTGCAGTGGAAAGTCAGAGATCATGAAACTTGGATTCAATGCAAATGGGTATCATGTTGACAAAAATTTCTATGATGATTGGAAGATATAATACAGCCGATAGTCAAATTTTACTCCTTTCTCCCAGAAAAACTTTACTTATTTATGGAAAGATTATCAGCAGGCCACCTCAACTTTTGTTTATCAACAAAATATGTTGTACGTCTATGGAAAACAAAATCTGGCTAAAGAAATAAGGAATCTACTCTCTACAATTAGTTAAAGGAACAATTTCCATTTGATTCGATGACCAATTTTCAGTTTCATCCAATAAAATCACTAAGTTGCCCGTATGAAATTGTTATCACAATTTAGCTAGGTGGTTTGACGACCTTTGACCATGTGCAAACCTTTTCATATTGTACTTCTTGAAAATCATCAGATACATGTGTAAAACCAGTACTCAATGTTCTATCAGCTTCTTATATTTTTAAAATGGCAATTACTAGCCTAAACAGTTAGACAGCGCAACATTTTACCAAACCAGAAATAGGTATGAAACCCAAATAAGTTAAAAGTGATACCATGTAAGTTTTTAAATGTTCTATCGGCTTCTTATATCTTGAACGTAATAACATTAACTTTTAATTGATCAAACCAGAAATAGGTAGAGCGCTGATAGCAGATATTAGAGAAACACAACAACTTCAATGTTATGTTAAGTTATGAAACCCAAATAAGTTAAAAGTGAAACCATGTAAGTTTTTTTCTCACGATGCAATTTGTACATTGTTTGAATATACTGCTAATTAGGAGTAGCCATGTAATAATGAACTTTAAAAACCTCATAAATAATAAGCATGATGATATTTATTGCATCATAAGTTTATTTTTAGAAAAATTTTGCTTATATTTTTATTATTTTTAGAACTTAGTTGCTTATATTCTACATAATTTTTTCAAATCTAAACTAAGTTCAGATACTTTCAATCGTTACCTTAAGTCTAAAAGAAGTCCTTATTTATAATTGATACATGGCAACGACTTTGTTTTTAGCATCAATCCACTTTTTTGTTTAAATCTGATCCAGTCTCTTATTAATACATGCATCTCAACTATCAGCTAAATACTACATTTATTTTTAATTAGAAGTAACTGTAGATAAAGGACTTGATACATTTATTTTTAGTTTGAAAATTTTAGATAAAATAATATCTAAAGTCACATATTTGCTATTTTAGTTTCAATAAAATACGAGGTCTAACCTGACCAAAGTTCTACAATAAATTTGTATTTACAGAATTGAAAATTAATTTTTGAATAACAATTTGATGAAACAAGTTTGAATACAATTTCAACATGATATGCATGCACCTTGTACTCTCTTCGGATGCACTCAACATAAATATCCAAATCATCTCTCCCATCCCAGATATTATAGTCTGGTTATGGCAGGTAACATTACTTGCTAATTTTGCACTTATGCATATTAACGTTTGCATTTTTCCATTTTTTTCTCTCTTCTTCTCAATTTATTTTCCATTTTTTTTCAAATAGCTCATGCATTTATTGTTCATGGACACACAGAATTTCATGCATATGCACGTGCACGTGCACACACAGACACAGACCATTGACTTTGTTGCTGCTAAATATTCATCTGACGCACCAGTCAGTTAACCAAAAATATACATATAACGCCTCCTCTTCCGCTTCCTCTTCCTCTTGGAAGACCAAATCTCATCATTAGAAAATGAAAAGTTTACTAAAAATTAATCATGCAGCCAATCTTTGAAACAAAAAGATAATCAATAAAAAGTTTATTAAGAACCAAAATAAGCGTCTGCTGATTATGCAGCCTGTCTTCAATGAAAAATTGCAACATGTAGAAAAGAAATTCATACTCAATAATCTAAACCACCTAATACTTTTCAGGGATGATGTGCCATTAAATACTTAAGAAAAAAAAGGGACGATGTATCAAAACTCAAAAGAGAATGCACTGAAGTAAAATATAAGATGTCTTACAAAATGTCAATTATATACATTCACTAAGAACTTGATTGTTTACGATCTACTTAAATTATGTTAAAGTTCGTTTTCTTAAGAATTTTAATTGGCTACTTGATAGTGGGCACAACTTACTTGATGAAATGCATCAAAGCCCTCATGCCAATAAGGGCCATTTAAAAAATATAATGGCTATCCTAATCTGAATTCTATTGTTGCAGATTTACCCTAATCAAGACCATTGCTAAAGTTCTAGTGACTGCTCAATACATTAGAGAAATACAATAGGAAATAGGAAATAGTATTGAAACTAGATTTAAATTCAATCACACTTGAAATTCAACTCATTTCAATTAAGAAATACATCTTATATTAACATATGCATTTGGTAAGGTCTTCTAATTTTTGATTGTCTTCGAAAGCTGATTGATAGACAATAAGAAACTCAGTGTTATCCACAGTTGTAGTCAACCGTTTTGATGTATGCAAAACCACAAACCATCCGTTACTTTTTAAATCTTTTGAGTAGAACACTTGACTCGCTTCTGATGCAAGAATAAATGGCTCATCATTCACTCTATCTTTGGTCTTTAATTTCTCTAAGTTAATTGTAATCAAGTTTGAAACAGGATCTATCTTACAACCGTTGACCTTATCTTCGACCTTTACCCAATCATAATAAAAAACCATTTGTTTGAAGTCAATGTAATCCAACTCAATTATCTGCTGAATAACTCCGTAATACATTGTTTCTGCTTCCTTGTAACTTTTATCCTTCCCGCTCGCTTTAAATTTTGTAATTGCTCTCATACAAACACCGGTATCTTGTGTTACCATCCGTTCTTCGTAACTCTTTGGAGAAAATATGAATCCATTCACTAGGTACTTCGTATAACTATGCGCCTTGAACTTCGGCCCGTTCACCAAATGCCAAAGAGTTGAATCAACTTCATTGGTCTTAACCAACTAAAAAAACACAATAAGCAAAAAAGCATGATCGTGACGGTGTATGATATTGAATTTATGCGATTCATATATGTATTTGATGTGAAGATTCGGTAGAGCTATGCATTGGAAAGCATTGGAGTTGGTTGGAGGAAGAAGAGTTGTCAGAAGAGGCGGAGTTCCTGAATGCTGTAACCTGAAACATACTGCAGACGTCTGACCTACCTAGGTCAGACGTCTGACCCTGTTTCAGAATGTTTCCTAAAACATTCTGCAGACGTATGACCCTCCTGGTCAGACGTCTGAGGCGACGAAAGTTATTCTTCCAGTTCCGAATTCTGAAGGGCAATTTTGTAAATTCCGAAGCTTGGTTCTCTAAACTGATGGTGCAGATTCTTTTGACGTGCATGGATGATCTAGATCATTTAGGTCATCTATATATTGTCTCCTAATCATCTTCCCAAAAAAAGGAGATTAGGTTTTAATCAGATTTCCAATAATTGTAATTAATAGAAACCCTAACGAAATCAAATTGGGGGTTTTCTATTTTGAGTGCTCTATCATTAATCTCTTCAATTGAGTAATTGATTAGAGAGATTCTCCACCTATTATATCTCTCTAATCATTGTATTGGCTTGTAATCTCTGGTGATAATAATAAAAGGGTTATTGGGTCTCTGTGGACGTAGGATCTTCAGATCCGAACCACGTTAAATCTTCGGTGTCTTTTGTTTTTCATATTATTGATTGTGTTCTCATAATTGATATTTTAAGTTGCATTGGTATTCAAATAGACAATACTAGGTCTTGATTTGAAATCGCTTCCGCAGCGCACCGTGGTGTTGAATTGTTATCAATCACCAATTTTTCACTATAGTTTGGTATCAGAGCTGGTGTTATTGTTTCGTTTGGATATTAATGGCTACTTCAAGTAAATCTATTGGTAGATCTGGGGTCAATTATGAACTTACTCGTTTTGATGGAAAGGGAGACTTTGGAACTTGGAAAATGAAGATGAAGGCCGTATTAAAGAAGGAGAAGACTTTTAAGATAGTTTCTGCACCTGAGAAGCTGAAAGAGTTAGATAGTGAAACTTTAGAAGAGATGGAAGATGAAGCCCTAACTACCATCCAGCTAAGTCTTTCAGATGAGGTTCTTAGAGAATTTTCTCAAAAGAAAACGGTAAAGGAATTATGGGATGCATTATCTGATGCATATCAGGACAAGTCTCTCACTAACAGAATAATTCTGCAACAACAACTCTATTCGTACAAGATGAAGCCTGGAGCTGATCTCATGGGGCATGTGGATGCCCTAACCACCTTAGTAATGAATTTAAAGGCAACGGAAGTTGTAATTACAGATGAGGCTCAAGCGGTAATCCTTTTATGTTCCTTGCCTAAGGAGTACACTGCTTTTGTTAATTCTATGATTTATGGTCGTAGTAAAATTAGCCTATCTGATGTTAAAGCTGGACTTCATAATGAAGTGTTGAGGGGTAGATTAGCAAGCACTAGTTTAGACAGTGATACGGACGGCTTATCTGTTCAGAGAGGTAGAAGCCAAAGCAAGTCAAAATATGGTGGAGGTCGAAATAAATCAAGGTCTCAGTCTATTGGGCCTAATAAATTGACTTGCAATTATTGTAAAAGGCAAGGGCACTTTGTAGCAACTTGTCCCAAGCTTGAAGGTAGAAGAAGAGACCCAAAGCAAGTTTCAGCATCTACCGTTGAGAAGTCAGATACAGAGAGTGATACTGATGTGTTTACAGCTCTGGTTCTTCTGGAAAGAGCAACCTATGGATGATCGATTCTGGTGCATCCTATCATATGACACCTGATAGGAACTGTTTCTCCACTTACCGTGAGATTGATGGAGGAGAAGTTCTGATGAGCAATGATGCTTCTTGCCGTATGATTGGTGTTGGTAGTGTGAAGGTTAGAATGTTTGACGGTGTTATTCGTACCATTACAGATGTTAGACATGTACCTGATTTGAGAAGAAGTTTGATATCTATTAGGGTTCTGAGTAGGCTTGGTTTGAAGATTGTAGTAGAAGGAGAGAAGATGAAAATATCAAAGGGTTCTATGATAGTTATGAAAGGAGTAATGACAGGAAATCTTTATCTTTTGAAGGGCACTACTGTAGTTAGCGAATCAGCATCTGTTACTTCTGTTGATTCGGACTCTTCCAGATTATGACATTTACGGATGGGTCACATTGGTGAGCGCAACATGGATGAGTTGAGAAAGCGAGGTTTGATTGATGGTGTTCATCATTCAAAGCTTGGCTTTTGTGAAGAGTGTGTTCTTAGGAAGCAGACGAAGATTTCTTTTAGTACTGGAGAGCATAAGGCAAAGGCTGTCTTAGAGTATGTTCACACAGATGTTTGGGGACCTTTCCCTTGCCCCTACTTAGGTGGAGCCAGGTATTTCATTTCATTTATAGATGATTTCTCTCGTAAAGTTTGGGTATATTTTCTACAGTCGAAGAGTGTAACTTTTGACAGGTTTCGAAAGTGAAAATCTACAATTGAGAAGCAGTCAGGAAAGAAATTGAAAGTTCTCCGTTCAAATAATGGCGGTGAATTTGTATCACAGGAATTCATCGATTATTGTGAGTCTGAAGGTATCAAGAGGCATTACACCACACCTGGCGACCCTCAGTCCAATGGAGTTGCTAAAAGAATGAATCAGACATTATTGGAGAGAACTCGTTGCCTCAGAATGACTCACTACAACAAAAAGTGTCTTTTATAGCGGCATATAGCCGCTATTAATCACAACCATAGCGGTTTGATAAGCACTGTATATCGACATGTTATAAAAAACTGTTGAATATTTATAACACAAAATATGCCGCTATGGTTAAGCTTAGTTTTATAACGCAAATTCGCCGCTATGGTATGTTAATTCAATAGCTCATTATAGCCGCTATAATACAGCTAAATCTCAACGGAACTGGAAATCTTTATAACACCATTTTGCCGCTATAAAATATTTATTCAATAGCTCATTATAGCTGCTATAATACAGCTAAATCTCAATGGAATTGGAAATCTTTATAACACCATTTTGCCGCTATAAAATATTTATTCAATAGCGGTCATTTCACGCTATTAAATCAACATGTTATAGTATTGATAAATTCTATTATAGCTCATATATGCCGCTATAAAAATCGTAGATACACTTTTTAAGAGCTATGCCTATATATTACATTTTAATAATAGCAATCAAACTAAATCTTCATAAACAAATAAAGATTATAATCAACAAATATAACACAAGAGCATGCTCAGAAAGAAATGTGATATATTTTTCATTACAGTGTACAAACATTAAAGCAAGCGCATAACCATTGATAAAACATAAGCATGCAACCAAGTTAACACAGAGAAATAGAAAATAATGTCAATTTAATAAGTGTACAAACATTACAGAGTACAAACATTAAAGCAATCCTTCCAAATATTACAGAGTACAAACATTACAGAGTTCCAACATGTAAGATCTGATCTAGTTGCGTACTAAGGACCTTGCTTCGTTCCAAATAAGCCTGCGAAGTTAACACAAAGAAACAAAAAATGTTAAAACAAGTGCATGCTCAGATAGAAATGTGATATATATTTTTCATTACAGTGTACAAACATTAAAGCAAGTGCATGAACTGCATGAACTAGAAACTACAATTGATTATTTCTACTGATCTATTTTCCCAATATGGAAAATAGATTAAAGCAATGTTAACCTCACTTTTCTCAGTTGCAACAACCATCTGTTGAAGCATTTCTAACACTCCAACGTTTTGCAATACATTTCTAACTGCTATTTCTTCAATGCACCCATGAAAATACAACATATCCTTCCACCGCGTGCTCCATACATACCAACATTTTCTGTTATCTATTTTCTACTACAGGAAGTGTTTGTGTAACTTATATTCAGTCCTAAAACTATAATGTATGTTTTTTAACTAGACCAATGATAGCATTCCTTTGTTAGTTTGTTTAAAAAAGTCTATTTTCCTCTCTGCAAATTTGGTTGCATGTAATTACTGTTGACAATATTATATGCTTTTCTCAAACTATTGCAATCTGTTTATGTCATCTTCAACTCAGCCAAATTAATTCACAAACAACATATTACGTGGCTACATATAAAGGTTTGACAATCTATAATGCTTCCTACGTTTCATCTGCACTGACTGCAGTTCTAACATATGGACCTCAAACTCACCATTGCAGCTTTCGGCATGCACTGCCACAGTACACAGTGGCCTGAAAAATAACAGCCGTAAATTTGCTACCTTATACATTAAACATTCTACCCACTTTTTGCTGCAATTTGCCACCAGTGACTACAACTCATTCAACTGCCACAACTCATTCAACTGTTCCCTATTCCACAAACCCCTACACTGTGAATTTGATTTTTCTTCATTGCGACACCTACGCGCACTTTATCTCTCAGCTTCTCCTAAGCTAAATAGGTATTTCTTCAGTTATTTTAATATAAACTGCATAAAGTTATTTCTGTAAAATGGTTATTTGTCAAGTATGTAAAATGAAAAAATATTCATGGTTACATAACAGGTAACATAATCAATGTTTTATAGCTTGCTTCAATTATTATATTCAGTATTTATTTTGAATTTTTATCAATTTATCATTTGTTCACCTATAAATGGATATATTACTAATCATAACGATTCAATATATATTTTACTCAAATTTGTTTCATGTAAAAGATCTTTTAATTAGGGTAACTATTACACCAAGAAGAGATGAATATGGTTTTGCTTCATCATGCTGTATCACTACATACATTCAATTGTATCATCTCTACCTCATCCCTGAACTCCAAACAGTCAACTACAAACCACTACAACTGGTACTCCACCAACCAGAATTTAAAGCTAATAACTAAATGTAACAATAAACAATAAAATGAACGGTAAAGACTTACTTAAAATTCATTCCATTATGACGTGCGTAGCAGGCCAAACTATAATAGAAGAGAGGGCATCTTCCATGTACTGTAATTCGGATGTTTGCCTCCATAGCTCTACCGCTGGCTCTTTTACGGTCATTATCCAAACTTTAACTGCATTGTGTCCTAGTGGTTTGAAATGAACCTTTGCATTTGGATCGGTTGAATCCACCCATCCTAAAGCAACTACTTTCCCATTTCCCGATAAATCCATTAACTTGCATTTATTGCTTGTTCTTGAATTTGCAGTCTATAAGTTGAAAAAAGAAAAAAATAATGAAGTTGCTAATCATTAAAAAATAGAAACACACAATAAAAATCAAGTACCATAAATGTTTTCACCACATCCATAGGCGTAATAGGAGCTGTAGTGTCAACCATCTCAACAACTACTTGCGATTCAGGCCATGCAACCTTCTTACCAACATCATTCGCAATTCGGATCAAACCAGGGGCTGGCCTCCACAAAAAAGCTTCTGGATTTAGTGGATCATCTATCCAAACAATCATAGTTGATGGCCCAAGAGGAACATCATTAACAATTTTCTTTGAGATGCTCGAATGTAATCGTCCTAAAGCCACTAATTGCTTGCTCCCTCCCCAATCAAAAATCTTGCATTTGCATTCTAAGCTGCTATTTCTACTCTATTAGAGGTAAAAATATTTATTTAGTAAATAATGTATATAATAAAATTGCATGTTCATTGTGAAGATTTTTTTACCTTATCCTATTCTTCTTCAATATGATCGGTTGAATTTAAAACAACTCTATTCTTCGGCCATGCCACAATATTATCCTTTGCTTCCCCAATAAGTGTGAAAGAAGGTGTAGGCCTCCATAGAAAAGCATCAAGCTTGATTGGATAGTCAACTAAAACTATCATCGCATCCGGCCCTAAAGGAACATCATTGACAATCTCGTTTGGATCGTCTGACACGAATCTTCCTTCAGCAACGATCTCTTCATTCCCTCGCCAACCCAATAAATCACACTTCTTCATATTTTTATCAAAATTGCACTACATTTAAACATAGGAAAATTATGTTACTAATTGAATAAAAAGTTAAAATACAAAGATGTGAAACCAATAAAAAAAATTTACTTGAGGTTTGTTTACTTCTGTCCCACTGTGTCTACTTCTATCCCACTTCTGTCAAAATAAAAAAACATGTCATTTTGTAAGTCTGATAATGCAAACTGTTAGCGTGTTCAAGTATGCAAGTATTCAAGTGTATAATGTTTGAAGTGTGCAACTGTTCAAGTGACTGTATGCAAGTGTTCAAGTGTGTATGCAAGTGCTTAAGTGTGCAAGCAATTAGTGATCAAAATGTAATGATAATTCTTACCTGATTTTTCTCTAGTTGTAGAAATCTATTCTCTAAGTTCAACAATTTATTTTCAAGTTGCAGTGTATGCTTATCCTTAACTTCCGATAAAGCTGCTCTACTAAGACTCATTCCTCTTCCCATCGCTCTAAGTCGACCCGGTCTTTCTTGCCCTAGCACTTGTGCAAGTGCATCTGCTCTATAATTAATTGGCGAGCTCGATTGTGAAACACTTTCAATTTGTTTAATCTTTTCCTACAAAACATGATTAATTTCATATTATTGCAGTTTAAATTAAAACGTAGTATTTAAATTAAAATAGGAAACACACTAAGAAGCTTGCAAATTTATTTTAGCTTGGATTAAATTTGGTGATTGATTTATTTTTGGGTTAGATGTAGAATGTTCTAGCAGATGCATAATTTTACACTTGATTTGGCAACATGCCAAAACCAACATAAATATATGAGATGCAACATGCCAAAACCAACAGAAATATATGAGATGCATTCAGATGATTAGTCGACTGAGTTTAAGCTAAATTAGCATGAGAATTTAGTCAAAATATGACATGCTCAAAACATTTTTGCAAACAAGGGAGCCAATTCTGTGTATATCACAAATCAACAATATTTTATATTATTTGTACAGGTTATACTACGAAGTAGATTATTTTCAGGCTACACACATACTATTTTGCTTAAATCTAATATTTGGGAGGGAAGTTAATACCTGAAAAATAATTTTCTCGAAGTTTATAGATCTCTCGAATCTCTCACATATTCAGGAGCTAAAATTTTGCAGATCGAAGGAGCAATATATGAATACAATATACTAAGTTTGCAGACTTAAGGGGAATTCAAACTAAAATAGAATAATCCTACAACACGGTATCTCTTTGCTCCATTTTCTTTAAGAAATTAATTAATATTAGCAGCCTCTTGCTATGAAAATTATTAGGCAGTACAAGGATTTGCCACCATATGAGACTCAAGACCATGTACTATCGAATAAATTTCATCGCATAATTCAATAAAACACAGTGCAGTGTGTTACTTTTATGTCATAGATAATTAGAAATATACACCAGTTGCACAGATTCTTCTCCACACCCAAAGTTGGATCTTACAATATGCTGACAATATTTGTATACAAAAATATATTTAGCGCCACCGTAACAACTTATTGGAACATTATATAGCATTTTAGAGGTTCCTCTAGCGTAATAGCTACTAATGCATTTTCATACATACTAAAAACATTCTTCGTCACTACCATAAATAACCTCTATGACAGCCAACTGCAAATCATTTACAGAAATACTAGAAATTATCATAAAGCTAAACCATACACAGAGTTCCAACATTTTACAAATTCAAGTGCATGATTACTATTGAGTCAAGATTTTTATAGAGTTTTGATTTCTGACAAAGGGATAAGCCGTGATCGACAAAAAGAAGTTATTCATTATTTTCAAGAGACACAAAGAGCTCCATATATTAGAGGTTGATTATTTGGTATGTTAGTAGTGTTATTTATGTTAAAATATATCCTCAAATAATCTCATACCTTCAATCTTTGAATATATAGATATATATGTATGAGTGCACATTAACTGTACAATCTGAGCTAAACCGGTCGACCGGTTAAAACCAGGCGGTCGACCATTTCTGCCCAGAATGCACAGATAACGTGCACAAGTGTACATAACGTATATATATTCAAATTCCTGTCTACTGGTCCATTTTGACCTATCGACCGTTTTCAAACAGAAAGCAACCTTTCGTATAGACACTTCCTTTTCTTCAACGGTTGCTTCTCTTCCTCTTCACCAATCATGACCTTTGTTTGTACCTTTTCACAAAGGGTTACAACTGTTTATTTCTTATATAAACATCATGAAATCATTATTCCAATTAGACCAATTCTATTACTCTATTCTCTATTCTATTGATCACTATCTTGAACTCTCAAGCGCTCGAATTGCTCATATTCTATCATATATCGTTTTGAATCCTAGAATTTATTTAACATTCTTTTGATTCAATACGATATCCACTTCCAAATCTTCATATATACAAATATTCTATTTGAGGATAAGATTATAGGGAGTTTGTACTACAAGTGACAAATCTGTGTTAGCAAGAACACATACAGTCAACAAACAAATTATATTCATCTTTGTTGAAGTCCTCGGTGTTGTAAGAGGCAAGTGTTGAAGTCCTCGGAGTTGTAAGAGGCAAGTGTTGAAGTCCTTAGTGTATTAGAGGCGTGAAATCCCATTCGTCTTCTCGGGTGTTGTAAACCTGTTCCTCCGGGTGAAGCGAGATAGTTTGTAGTGAAAATCCAGATAGAAGTCTGGGACTGGACGTAGGACGGTGCTCCGAACCAGTATAAAAATTTCTGGTGTGATTTTTCTATTTTACTGAATTTTCTATTATCTGTGATTAGTCATATATTTGTATGTTATACATCATATTACATGATCCGTGTGTACTATATTAGCATGTACACATTCTCATTTGGTATCAGAGCACGGTCATCATATAACCGTAACACAGTTATTTGATATATTCTTGTAATATGGCAAATAACGCAAGTACTAGCACTCATAACACCACTTACACAGAAGGTCAATCGACACAAAGACCTCCATTTTTCAATGGTCTTAATTATAGCTATTGGGCAACACGTATGTCATTCTTTATGCAATCAAATAGTTATGATGCCTGGAATGCTACTCAAAAAGAAATAGTGAATCCAACAACTGATTATTCAGAATGGACAGCGGCTGAGAAAACGGCAACAGCCGTAAATGCAAAAGCAATAAATATGTTGTTTTGTGCATTAGACCAAAATGAAAATAACCGTGTTAGTACCTGCACTACTGCATATCAAATTTGGCAAACGCTGAAAACCACTCATGAAGGTACTAACAAGGTTAAACAAGCTAAAATAGCCATGCTGAAAAGTCAGTTTCAAAATGAAACCGAATGAGACAATCAATGATATGTATTCACGGTTTCAAACTATCCACCATGCACTTATTGGCTTAGGACAAAACTATTCTGATTTTGATGTTGTTTCAACAGTCCTACATTCTCTGACTAGTGAATGGGAAGGAAAAGTATTAGCAATTGAAGAAGCTAATGACCTTTCCGTCATGAATCCAGATGAATTGATAGGAAATCTAATGTCCTATGAAGCTAACTTGCAGACTAGAAAGGAACAAAAAGAAGAAAAGAAAAACGTGGCATTCCATGCTGAAAAAGACGAAAATGAATCAGAGTCTGAAGATGAAGATCTGGCATTCATAGCAAAAGGTTTCAAAAAATTTCTAAAACAGCGAAAAGCCAGTCGTTATAACAGAAAGAAATCTGGATCAAATAAACCAACATCATCTGCTATAGAATGCTTCAACTGTCACAAAAAGGGGCACATGCACAAGGATTGTCCGGAGCAAAAGAAGAAGTCAGAAAATGACAAATTAAAATATAAGAAGGAAAAATCAAAGAAACGAGCATTCTCGGTAACATGGGATGATACAGACTCATCAGAAAGTGATAGTGATACGGAAGATGAACAAGCAAATGTCTGTTTCATGGCAACAGAAGATGAGGTACAAATTCCTACATTTGATGAAGTACTTGATATTAATGCTGAATTGATAGTCAAATATAAAGACATAAAATGACAGTTAAAAGAAGCCAAAGCAGATTTGAGTAGAGCAGAATTTGAACGAGATATGTTAAAAGACGAGAAGAAAATATTAGAAGAAGAACTTGAAAAACTTCAAGAATCATCATCTAATGTTGACTCTCAATTATCTCTTTTGAGTCAAGAAATTGAAACTCAAAAAGAGGAAAATGATGCTCTCACTACTGAAAATCACGAGCTTAAGGCAAAAGTCAAAATTCTGGACCTAGAAAAGGCTAGTTTACAAACTAAGTTAGATGACATTACTCAAAATGTTTCTAACTTTAACAAAGGTCGAGAAAATTTGACAAAAATCATTGAAAGTTCACAATCTGTTTCAAATAAACAAGGTTTGGGATATAAGAAACAAGAAACCAAGAAACATCTTGGTAATGAAAGGAAGAAGAAAGTACAAAAGACTGAAGCTAAGAAAAATCTTAGTTTATTATATTCCGAACCAAAACCAGTTGTGAAATTTCAGAAGAAAAATGTCAAGACTATCAAAATATGGGTTTCTAAAACAAATAACAATTTGATTAGGAACAAATATATTCAGAATTTCATGAATACCGTGCATCTTAATACTAATTATATATATAAAGGGGATACCGGACCCGTATGGGTTTGGACTCCTAAGACCTAACTCTTAGGACCCCATAAAAAGTGGGTACCATGGACTTAATTTTTTGCAGGTCCCACTTAAGAAAAGAGGAAAGTGGATATTGGACAGTAGTTGCTCGAAGCACATGACTGGAGACAAGAGCTTATTGACAAATATTATCATATTGTAGTGAATCATAACTCTTGATCTATGGTAGTAGTTTTATGTTGCTTATACTCTGGATTATATCATTTGCATCCTCTATTTAACAACTCCTTTTCGTCGATGACAAAGGGGGAGAAAATTGTGCTAACAGTATATATGCAGGAAAATATAGATTTACAGGCACAATCTCAGCGGGAGATCATATACAGGGGGAGATTCATAACTATGTTGTCATCAATCAAAAAGGGGGAGAATGTTGAGTCAAGATTTTTATAGAGTTTTGATTTCTGACAAAGGGATAAGCCGTGATTGACAAAAAGAAGTTATTCATTGTTTTCAAGAGACACAAAGAGCTCCATACATTAAAGGTTGATTATTTGGTATATTAGTAGTGTTATTTATGTTAAAATCTATCCTCAAATAATCTCATACCTTCAATCTTTGAATATATAGATATATATGTATGAGTGCACATTAACTGTACAATCTGAGCTAAACCGGTCGACCGTTTCTGCCCAGAATGCACAAATAACGTGCACAAGTGTACATAACGTATATATATTTAAATTCCTGTCTACTGGTCCATTTTGACCTGTCGACCGTTTTCAAACAGAAAGCAACCTTTCGTATAGACACTTCCTTTTCTTCAACGGTTGCTTCTCTTCCTCTTCACCAATGATCATGACCTTTGTTTGTACCTTTTCACAAAGGGTTACAACTGTTTATTTCTTATGTAAACATCATGAAATCATTATTCCAGTTAGACCAATTCTATTACTCTATTCTCTATTCTATTGATCACTATCTTGAACTCTCAAGCGCTCGAATTGCTCATATTCTATCATATATCGTTTTGAATCCTAGAATTTATTTAACATTCTTTTGATTCAATACGATATCCACTTCCAAATCTTCATATATACAAATATTCTATTTGAGGATAAGATTATAGGAAGTTTGTACTACAAGTGACAAATCTGTGTTAGCAAGAACACATACAGTCAACAAACAAATTATATTCATCTTTGTTGAAGTCCTCGGTGTTATAAGAGGCAAGTGTTGAAGTCCTCGGTGTTGTAAGAGGCAAGTGTTGAAGTCCTTAGTGTATTAGAGGCGTGAAATCCCGTTCGTCTGCTCGGGTGTTGTAAACCTGTTACTCCGGGTGAAGCGAGGTAGTTGGTAGTGAAAATCCAGATAGAAGTCTGGGACTGGACGTAGGACGGTGCTCCGAACTAGTATAAAAATCTCTGGTGTGATTTTTCTATTTTACTGAATTTTCTATTATCTATGATTAGTCATATATTTGTGTGTTATACATCATATTACACGATCCGTGTGTACTATATTAGCACGTACACATTCTCAATTACTAATAAACTTAAATGCTGAAATACAGTCAAAACATTAGGAAAGTGATGAGGTTTTTTTTATTTGGAACAAGTTAAGATCAAATTAATTCAAGCAATTAGGTGATGCCTAAGTCAGGCGATGCATATATATTAAGTTGGTGAATGCTAAACAAGTAAACATGTATCACACAAGTATTTATATATGTACCATAAGTATTTGAAAAGTATGAACTTATTATAGCATCTGCAGCAATCAAATTCACCGGTTCACCATTTTTCTTAGTGCGAGATTTGATCCAAACTTCACTTCTAGGGACAGAAGAGCGATCACCACTTTCGCTTTTCTACATTCAAAAGAACACCAAACAACAAATTTCATTAAGTTATAAGTTTTCATAAATATTGCAGTAAATAAAACTCCTATTTTCTTACCAAATCTTCAACCAGTCAAGCCATTCCTCTACGACTGCATGTGTGTGGAAACTGCCTCTATCTAATAGCTTTGTTCTTCTCGCTCAAAGCCTAAAATAAGAATCATTTCAATAAATGTAAGAAAGAAAGAAATTTGTTAGTGAACTCGGATTTTGTAAATGAAGTTTCGTATGTAATGATTTCATAGGGCAAAAGATTTCGAAGGACAAAAGGTTTTGAAAGCATATAGGTCTACCAGGTTTTAATATTATCAAGTTTCACATACGTTGAGCTTCAAACAGGGTATTATTAGTCTCCAAAATATATCTGCCCCTAAAGTATGTAACTATAAGCGTGGATTCCTAAAATATAAATTTTATATGTTTAAGGCCTTAGAGACAATTTTTTATACAAATTTCTGCTTTTTTTTCAGGTATGAGTATCATATGAAGGAAATTTTGGAGTAATCATTGAACTCATAACAAAGTTCATATTTTTACAGCTTTGAATATAAACGAGTATTTTGTACACAGTGGTTATAAATATATCAAATTTTAAATACAAAATTTAGTATGCATATTAATTTTGTGTCAGAATTCCTTAATTTGGGTTTTGAAGGTTTCGAATATATGGGTATGAAAGGTTTACTATATGTCTAAACGTCATATCGCCTGATTTCAGATTTACTATACACTAGTTTTAACAATGTCTAGTATATGTAATTTGATATGTACAAATGCCAGTCATCTACTTTTGATTTTGAAAACTGTAAATATGCCATGACTTCAAATGCATACAGAATATTGTATTTTCATTTGATATTGATGCAGCCCAGACTGTTGAAGTCTTAGGTCGCGAGCGACCTAACATGCTATTAAGTCGCGTGCGACCTAACGAGGAAGGAAACGAGGTAAAACTGTGGGCTAAGTCGTTGGAAGTTGAAGTCTTAGGTCGCGAGCGACCTAGCGAGTTAAAGCATATCACATATCACCCAGGTTCTTTAGGTCGCTCAACGATACAATCTTGCGACCTACGACCTAAGTTAGGTCGCTCAACGATACAATCTTGCGACCTACGACCTAAGTTAGGTCGCTCAACAATACAACCTTGCGAGCTACGACCTAAGACAGGTCGCTCACTGTAGACCGCTTCCGTTTTATTCTAAGTCGCTCCAGATGCCGTTCATTTTTCGGTCGCTCGACATTATGTACTGGGAAGATAGGTCGCTGGAAGTTATGCCGCTGTGAAGCCTTGTATTTTAGGTCGCTCGTCCTTATGCCGCTGTTTTAGGTTGCTGATGTTGTGTATTTTAGGTCGCTCGACCTTTTGGGGTGTTGTATATGTTAGGTCGTTTACTTTTTGTAACTTGTATTTGTTAAGTCACTAATTGTTGGGTCGCATGGCTTTGTTTTTAGGTCGTTCACGACCTATGTGTTGTACAGATTTGAGTCGTGTGAGTTGTAACCCTATAAATAGGGATGGTGGTGTCATTTGTAAAGTTTGGTTGATTTTGAATAAAACTTTTGTTTGAGTGCTTTGTGCCTCTTCCTTAAATTGGTAGTTGAGTGTGATCTCCTATCTCCACTTTCAGAATTCGAGTGCGCTCGAATCAACGACTGCTGAAGCCGATTCATGGAATCTAGTGCGCTAGATCAACGTCGAAGAATCGTAGATCTTTAAACACGGTATCGTGCGCGATCAACGTGTTTGGGATAGCTAGAATCCGGTATCTTTGGATCGACGGATTTGGGCCATTCGGTATCTTCTATTCCATCGATTGCTACTTTCATCGTCACATTCGTTTTTGTTATCAGCTGCTGCATCATTTGGTATCAGAGCTAGATTTAGCCAATCATAGCTAAGCTGAGTCTTGGAGCCAATTCTTATTGAAGGGTTTGAGGAGTTAGTGAAGCCGAGCTACATCAAGCAAAGCCGAGCTAAGTGAAGTTTAGATCCGAGCAAGTGAAGGCCGTGCATCATATTTGTAGATCCAAGCCGAGAATTGAAGTATTTGTGAAGAATCAATCATGCCGCCGAGAAGAGCTAATCGTCATCAAAATGTTGAAGATTTGTATAAGCGAGAGGACGCCGAACAAATGGAATAACGCATTAGTAATAAATTCAATGAAAAGTTGGATGAAGGTATTGGGAGGTTAGAGAAATTGATGATGGACATGAACCAAGGTCAAAGGAGAAGGTCGCCAATCTCGAACCATAGAGGAAACGGAGTTTCGCCATCGGTTACGGAAGCGAGAAGGGTATCGCCACAATCTGATCGAGGTACAAGAGAATCATCAGTTTCGATGAGAAGAGATCACCATGAGTATAGAGATGAAGAAAGAAGAACTCAACGTGAGTTTGAGTATGAGCCATATCATGATGATGAAAGACATAGTAGAAGAGACATGTGTGATCGAAGAGATGTTGATGGTCGAGATCGATATCGAAGTACACGTGATTATGATGAAGAGAGTGATAGAAGTAATATTCATTATCGAGATCGAGACCAAGGACGAAATGCATATCGGGATGTTGAAGATGATCGTCGATGGGAATCGGGGATGAAAACTGAAATTCCAGAATTTAAGGGTGGTATGCAAGCTGAGGAATTTTTGGATTGGTTGTCTAATGTTGAAGAGATTTTTGACTTTAAGGAAGTTCCCGAACATCGGAGAGTGAAGTTGGTTGCTACACGTTTGAGAGGAAGAGCTATGGCATGGTGGCAGCAAACTAAACTTACGCGGGAGAGGATGGGAGAGTCAAAGATTGAATCATGGGAGAAGATGAAGAAGTTAATGAAGGCTACATTCTTACCGTATAATTATCAATCTCTTATGTATCAACGATTGCAGAACTTGAGACTAGGGACAAAGACTGTGAATGATTATGCTGATGAATATTATCAATTGATTGCGAGGAATGATATCATGGAGACAGAGGAGCAGTTGACAGCTAGATTTGTTGGAGGGTTGATAATGCAGATTCAAGATATGGTGAATATGTTTGATCCCAGATCTGTTGCCGAAGCACATTAAAAAGCTCTAGCTTGGGAGAAACAAGGCAGGAGAGGTGGTGGTGTGTTTACAAATTCCAACAATCAAGTGAAAGGGGCTAGTAGCAATGTGAATGTTTCAAAGGCTATTGCAAAACCAGTTGTTAATGAAGTTGCTAAGACCAAGGTCAATAGTGGTATCAAATGTTTCAATTGTCAAGAGTATGGTCACAAAAGCAATGAATGTCCGAAGCCAAAGAAGTGAGTGATGGTAGTTGAGGTTGAGGATGAGGATGAGGAAGCTAAATGTTATAATTCATTACCGGTTGAGGAGGAAGAGTTATTGTCGGGAGATGATGGATATACATTAATGATGAGGAGAAATTGCTTGACACCGAAACAGGAGGAAGAGACTAGCTGGTTGAGAAGTAACATCTTTCAGTCAACGTGCACTATCTTGGGAAGGGTTTGCAAGTTTGTCATTGATACGGGAAGCTGTGATAATATCATTTCTACAGAAGCTGTGAAGAAGTTGTCATTGAAAACTGAGAAGCATCCGAAACCTTACAAGTTAGCTTGGTTGAGGAAAGGTGGGGAGGTGAAAGTTAGTCGAAGAGCTTGTGTTAATTTTTCGATTGGGAAGAAATACAAAGATGAAATTTGGTGTGATGTTGTGGACATGGATGTATGTCATCTGTTGTTGGGGAGACCATGGCAGTATGATAGAGCTGTGCAACATGATGGACGTACAAATAGTTACAGTTTCATGTTTGAAGGTACTAAAATCACTTTAGTTCCCAAGAAGAGACAACAAGAAGAAAGCAAGATGGAGGAGATTGAAGAGCTTAAAACTTTGCTATCTTTGAAGGAGTTTGTTAAGGAAGTAGAAGAGGAGCTTGAAGTGTTTTTGTTGATTGGACGGGAGAGTCATGAAGTGGTTGAGAAACCTGAAGAAGTGAAGCCAGTGCTGGAAGAATTTGAAGATGTATTTCCTGAAGAGTTGCCAACGGAATTACCGCCGTTAAGGGACATTCAACATCAAATTGATCTAGTTCCAGGAGCTGTGTTGCCACATAGACCACACTACAGAATGAGTCCAAAGGAACACGAGGAGTTGAGAAGGCAAGTGGAAGAATTGCTTGAACAAGGGCGTGTACAGGAAAGTTTAAGTCCTTGTGTTGTACCAGCATTATTAGTGCCGAAGAAGGATGGAACGTGGAGGATGTGTACCGATAGTCGGGCATTGAATAAGATTACAGTGAGATACAAATTTCCTATGCCTAGATTGGATGACTTGTTGGATCAACTTAGTGGAGCCGCTATCTTTTCGAAGATTGATTTGAAGAGTGGTTATCATCAAATTCGAATCAGACCAGGGGATGAATGGAAAACATCGTTCAAGACACGTGAGGGGTTGTACGAATGGCTGGTTATGCCGTTTGGTCTTTCGAATGCACCTAGTACATTTATGAGGTTGATGAATCAGATCTTTAGACCATTTATTGGGAAGTTCATGGTGGTGTATTTTGATGATATACTGATATACAGTGGAAGCGCAGAAGAACACTTGCAACATCTGAGAGAAGTGTTGATGATACTGCGACATGAACAGTTTTATGCTGCAATGAAGAAATGCGTGTTCATGACGCATAGTGTTTTATTTTTGGGATATTTTATATCAGGAGGAGGTATACAGGTGGATCAGAATAAAGTTGAAACAATCAAAAATTGGCCACAACCCAGGACGATAACCGAAGTTAGAAGTTTTCATGGCTTAGCATCATTCTATCGAAGATTTATTCCACACTTCAGTAGCGTGATGGCACCAGTTACTAATTGTATGAAGGGGAAGCAATTTTCATGGTCAGAGGAAGCAGGGGTTGCTTTTGAGAGGATCAAGGAGCTTTTGACGATAGCACCAATTCTAGTATTACCATATTTTCAGTTGTTGTTTGAGTTACATACTGATGCATCTAAGGTTGGGATTGGAGGAGTGTTGAGTCAGAAAGGTCGACCTATTGCATATTTCAGTGAAAAGTTATCGGGAGCAAAGATGAGATATAATACTTATGATGTGGAATTTTATGCTATCGTGCAAGCTGTGAAACATTGGAGACATTATTTGTTTCATAAAGAATTTGTTTTATATACTGATCATGAAGCATTGAAGCATATGCAGGGACATGACAAGATTGCAGCTAGGCATGCTTCGTGGGTCGCCTACTTGCAACAATTTACATTTATGGTGAAGCATAAGTCAGGAATTACGAATCGAGTGGCAGATGCATTGAGTCGAAGGAATCATTTGTTGACTACAATGAAGGTTGAAGTGACAGGGTTTGATGTGTTGCCAGAATTGTTTGTTGAAGATCCTTACTTTGCAAAGTTTGTAGATGAAGTCAAGGAGGGAAAGACGGATGAGTTTGTGTTAGTGGATGGTTTTCTCTTCAAAGGAAATCGATTGTGTATACCAGAATGCAGCTTATGAATGAAGATTGTGAAGGAATTGCATGAAGAAGGCCATGTGGGGAGAGACCGTACATTACAATTGATTTCGCAATCATATTTTTGGCCTTCTATGAAGAAAGAGGTTGGAAGATTTGTGGAAAGATGTCATATATGCCAAGTTTCCAAAGGGACAGCGACGAATGCGGGATTTTATGTGCCATTACCTGTGCCTACCAGACCATGGGTTGATATCAGCATGGATTTTGTTTTGGGGTTACCAAGAACTCAGCGTGGAAATGATTCCATATATGTGGTGGTAGATAGATTCTCCAAAATGGCACATTTTATCGCTTGTAAGAAGACAGCTGATGCCGTCCGTGTTGCGGAATTGTTCTTTAAAGAGGTGTATCGATTACATGGGCTACCAGAATCCATTGTTTCTGATCGGGATACTAGATTTCTAAGCCATTTTTGGTTAAGTTTGTGGAAGATGGTTGGAACGAAGCTGAATTTTAGTAGTGCTTATCATCCGCAAACAGATGGGCAAACGGAAGTGGTTAATAGATCATTGGGAAATTTGTTGCGATGTCTTATGAAGGATAATCTGAAGAGTTGGGATGTGAAGTTATGTCAAGCGGAGTTTGCTCATAATCATGCTATCAACCGTAGTACGGGTTTCGGTCCATTTCAGATTGTATATTCAAGCTTACCAAAGGGGCCGTTGGATTTGACGATAATACCACAACCGAAGGGGACAGTTAAACGGGCTGTCGATTTTGTTGATGGGTTGACAGAATGCCATAAAATCGTTCAGGAATGATTGGAGAAAGCGAATGAAAAGTATAAACGATCTGTGGATTTGAAGCGAAGAAGTGTTGAATTTAACGAAGGAGATTTAGTATATGCTGTACTAACGAAGGATCGTTTTCCAGTGGGAGCATACAATAAACTTAAAGCTCGAAAGATTGGTCCTCTAACGATTGTGAAATGGATCAATGAAAACGCTTATAGGTTGAAGCTGCCGGAGGATGTGTACATTTCTGACGTGTTTAATGTTAAACATCTTATACCGTATCATGGGGATGAGTTTGTTGTGGAAGAGGAGGGCGCAAATTCGAGGACAAATTTTTCCCAACCAGGGGAGGATGATGCAGCCTAGACTGTTGAAGTCTTAGGTCGCGAGCGACCTAACATGCTGTTAAGTCGCGTGCGACCTAACGAGGAAGGAAACGAGGTAAAACTGTGGGCTAAGTCGTTGGAAGTTGAAGTCTTAGGTCGCGAGCGACCTAGCGAGTTAAAGCAGATCACATATCACCCAGGTTCCTTAGGTCGCTCAACGATACAATCTTGCGACCTATGACCTAAGTTAGGTCGCTCAACGATACAATCTTGCGACCTACAACCTAAGTTAGGTCACTCAACAATACAACCTTGCGAGCTACGACCTAAGACAGGTCGCTCACTATAGACCGCTTCCATGTTATTCTAAGTCGCTCCAGATGCCGTTCATTTTTAGGTCGCTCGACATTATGTACTGGGAAGATAGGTCGCTGGAAGTTATGCCGCTGTGAAGCCTTGTATTTTAGGTCGCTCGTCCTTATGCCGCTGTTTTAGGTCGCTGATGTTGTGTATTTTAGGTCGCTGGACCTTTTGGGGTGTTGTATATGTTAGGTCGTTTACTTGTTGTAACTTGTATCTGTTAAGTCTCTAATTGTTAGGTCGCATGGCTTTGTTTTTAGGTCGTATTTGTTAGGTCGTTCACTACCTATGTGTTGTACAGATTTGAGTCGTGTGAGTTGTAACCCTATAAATAGGGATGGTGGTGTCATTTGTAAAGTTTGGTTGATTTTGAATAAAACTTTTGTTTGAGTGCTTTGTGCCTCTTTCTTAAATTGGTAGTTGAGTGTGATCTCCCATCTCCACTTTCGGAATTCGAGTGCGCTCGAATCAACGACTGCTGAAGCTGATTCACGGAATCTAGTGCGCTAGATCAACGTCGAAGAATCGTAGATCTTTAAACACGGTATCATGCGCGATCAACGTGTTTGGGATAGCTAGAATCCGGTATCTTTGGATCAATGGATTTGGACCATTCGGTATCTTCTATTCCATCGATTGCTACTTTCATCGTCACATTCGTTTTTGTTATCCGCTGCTGCATCATTTATGTACACTAGTTTTAATATTTTTTATCTGCATCATTCTTTAATATGTATTTGAAGACTGAAATTTCTCATACCTTGAATTTCGAACTTGTTTTCAACTTGATAAACTTCTTCCACTCAATCATACATTTAATGTTAGATGGTTTCAACTGAAGTCTTTCTTCCATAGACTTTGCTTGTACCAACTGCCGAACTAATCTACATTTTGATGCCCGCCAAATACCACTCATTTGTTGAAAAACTAATGTTTTGTGCCAATTTAAATCCAATTTAAACCTTGCCTACGACAATCAAAATTCGGCGTAAAGTGTTTGAGGTAAGCAATCAATATAAGATTTAATCTTAAAGCAAAAGAGAGTGTCACCTGAATGCTTTCCCATAAAACATCTTTCAATTCGGTACTAAGTTGCTTCCAATTACTTAGTGTAACCGGAACAATTTCTCGTACAAGTGGTCCTAAGTAAGAAGATAATTTGACCGACCCCGGTCCTATTGGTTCGCCTGCGGTATTAAATTGAACTTCTATTTGCTCCAAATAATTGAATGGAAGTCTTCTAACTTTGGTTGGCCCTCTAGGTTTTCTTCTCGAATTTCCTTCCGACTGAACTATGTTGTCTTCAAGTGTTTGTGGGTTGTCTTGTATTTCAGCATTGTTTTCGGATCGATTTGTACTTGATTCTTTTCTAATGCATGTGGGTTGTCTTTAACAGAAACCTCGTCTTCTACTTGATTGTCTTCAAACAGCTCCTCTCTTGTACGTTTCTTCCTATGTTCATAAATTTCTTTTTGCATGCGACCTCTCTTTTTCACAGCCTTACTCTTCTTCCCTATTTTCTGTATATAAAAATAATAATTTACAAATTAGATCATAAAAGCCCATAAAATTCTCACTTTCAAAAATATACAGTTTAAATTTTGCTCGAGTTTCATATATGCTCCCATTAAACTTGGTTTTATGCATGCGTAAAATCCTGCACTTATATCAAGTTGCACTTATATCAAGCTTTATGTCTCCTAAAAACCTGGAACTTTTGTGAACATATTAGAGGACTGCATTCCTAAAAACTGGAGGCCTACGTAAGTTTATATGTATATTCGGAACTTATGTAGAAAATGGAACTTGTATAACTACAAATCCTTGACCTTAGACAGAAGATTTTATGCTTCCAAAAACCAGTTCACAAAAGTATATACCTGTAAAATCTCCCATATTGAACTGGGCATTCATTATAGTTTATTCTTCCGAGTACTTAAACTGTATATTTTTGAAAGTGAGAAGTTTCAGATTACACATATGACAGGATTTCAAATGAATATCAAAGTTTGAAAGGATTTTGAAGACAGGACAAGAGATATCGAAAAGCATCCACCCTAGGGGTAGGAAACAAAAGCATAAGCATAACTACAGATAAACCCTAGACTGAAATTTCTCAAAATGATTTCAGCAACCAGGTTCAGATGGTACTTGATTTATTATCTAGTAGCCGACAGGAAAATCGCCAAGTAAATTGAAATTAATCCATTATTTAGTAATGAAGCAAGATTTATTATGAGAAAAGTTTATACTTGATTTTTTTCTAATGCTTGTGGATTGTCTTCGTTATGAATCTCATCGTCTACTTGATTGTCTTCAAGCTGCTTATGTCTTGCACCTTTCTTTTTTTGTTCGTCGATATTTTTTTGCATGTGAGCTCTCGTTATCACATTCCCAATCTTTCTCATTTTGAATTCCAGTGAGCAGATCCTGAGCAAAAATGAACAGTGCATGAGTTATTTTGTTATAAAAGAAAATTTAAATGCAAATGACATATTTTAATGCAAATGATGCTAACATGAACAAAAATAAAATATATCAACCTTATGTAATCACAATGAACAACTTATTTATGATGAATATCTTATCAATAGCAAATAGATAAAATGATCAAAGTATTTTCATTTATGCACGGTACAATAAAATATGAAGCAAAAAATTTATATGAAGCAAAAAAATTATTGCAACTACAAGTGTGGTCAGTAGAGGTAAGTTTGCATTTGTAGTTTAACGAAATTATGTAAAATAAAAATGAAAACATGAATTTGGTTTAACTTGGTTTAACTTGGATTGTTGGATGTTTCAAATGTCGTAAAGGAATCAGATCTATCAAAATAATTGATTTAATTATCAAAAAGAAAACACGTACTTGCATACATGATCACTGTTACAAGTGTGTACATATCTTGTTTAAGGCTTTGTCAGATTAAAATGTGCGTGTGCGTGTGGATGTTGCTACATGTATGTATATACCTTGGGCTAGTTAGTGTTATTTTTTTTAAAAGAACACAAATTGTTTAAGTTGTAACCAAAATATGATTCTTCAAAGTTGAGAAATTGCTCTTAATTGTTTAAGTTGTAACCAAAATATTTCTTTTACTCACAAATTGTTATTTCAACATCACCAGACATAAGTTGAATTAGACAACATTTATATTACAAACAGCTTGCAAGAAACAACTATACTCGGTATTACTTTTAATCAGACCACAATATACACACACACAAAAAACATAATATCAAGCCAAATTCAATTCCTTCAACATAAAATGAAGTATTGTTGCATTCATACCAATACTACATACACCCATCCGCGGACAAAATTTATCCTCTGATTGTTGAACTCATACATTTCACACATAACACACAAGACACTTCTCAAGGATACAAGCATAGACTGCAGTGAACTCCACACAACAAAAGCTACTTATTAATCTGAACACTATATGACAGTGATAATGACATAAAAATGCATTATGAAGACTTTTAAGATATTTTTATAATTATCTTTTTTTGTACAAAGAACAACCAATAAAAGCCTTTCGACCTTTACTAAATGACTGAAAAACAAGGGGAATAATGGTTTTAAAAAACAAATTAAGACCTGACATATGAGAAAATAAAAATAAGTTGGCACACAAGACACAAGTATATGCAGAGAGCAAGAACCATCACCAATAAAATTAGGCTGAAATAAGAATAGGTAGAGACAAGTTGTTGAAGGGACTGCTTTTTTGATATGGAAAAGAATTTTAGAGGGACTCGAAACAAAATACAACCGTTAATGGGATAATTCATATCGTATATCTATCACTAGCAAATAAGTAGGAATTACAAACCTCATAAGCAAATAAAACTGGAAATCTACTCAAATATGCCTTCACAATCTTCTCTAACATAGCTAACATTCTCCACGGAATCAATATCCATGTCGGTTTCTTCACAATCTTTCCTAACAAAGCTAACTTCCATAACAGGATCATCTATCTCTAATTCATGATAACCTCTTAGTGGTGCTTTCATTACAACATACCAATTAGAGTGATCATTCTCTCTTGAATAAAAAACTTGTTTTGCTTGAGATGCAAGGATGTATGGATCTTTTACAAATGAAGATTGATTTTGTTGTAAATTGACAAGAGCGAATCCGTCTTCGACCTTCACTCCATTTCCTATATTTTCCCAGTGACACTTAAATACGGGAATATAAAAAATATGATAGTCTAGCAAGATTATGTCCGTCACTACCCCATAATAAGTGACCACATCAACTCTTTGAGAAATATCTTTTGCACTTGCCCTACACATGGTAGTTGCATCATAAGTAACTCCGTAGTTTTGGGTTTCTCTTTCAACGTCTTTTGTATGAAAACGATGTCCGTTAATTATATATCCTTTGTAGGACAATGCATTACTACTTGGGCTAAAGGCAATCCATTTTAGTATTTCATCACTTGTGGATTGAATAGGTATCTACAAACAAATCATTTTACATAAATTTTGAAGTAAAAAGAAATCTTTTTTGTCAATGGAAGGATAAATTAAAATTAAACTAACCTTCTTTTTAATCCAATCTGAGAAATTATCTGTATGTTTTTTCCACAGCAATGTCGCATTTTTTTCCATACGCTTATCAAAATTTTGTAACTCCTCCAAATGCATACTGGTGTTTAAATAATTTTACCCAAGTTATATTGAACATCAAAATTTTATTATAAAGGTATAAACAAAATATAATATGTACTTACTCTAAATATGGTTCCACCACAGCCATATTCATTAGCACGGCCAAATGAGCAATATCATTTTCATTCGATGACAATGTAATTGTCTTCGATGTTAAAATTGGACGTCCTTCGAGTATCACATTGTTTTCATAATCTTCATTTCGGACTTCTTTCTCCTCCATTTGTACTTTCCTTTGTAGAAATTCACTAAAAAATCTCATTGATTCTTCCGCAAGATAAGATTCTGCAATACACCCTTCAGGTCGTGCATAATTCCTTATATAATCTTTAAGTGTTTTCATATACCTTTCAAAAGGGTACATCCAACGAAAATGAACCGGACCACACAATTGCGCTTCTCTTCCAAGATGAATTGTCAAATGTATCATTATATCAAAAAAGGAAGGTGGAAAATATCTTTCGAATCCACACAAAATTTCAATAATCTCATCATTAAGTTGTTGCAAAATCTCTCTTTCAAGAACACGTTGACATATTTTATTGAAAAACGAACATAAACGAATTATTAGTGTTCTAACTTTCTTTGGTAATAAACCTCTAACCGCAACAGATAACAATTGTTGCATTAGGACATGATAATCATGCAACTTCAACCCACTGACTTTGCAATCTTCTAATGATACAAATCTTTTGAAATTTGAGCAATAACCATCAGGACCTTTAAAATCATGTAACCTCTTACAAAATATATTTTTTTGGACAGTGACAACGTATAGGGAGCCGGTGGTAGATATGTTCTATTCCCACGAGGTTGTGCATAAAGACTTTGTCGAATCCCCCAATCTTCCAAATCCTTCCTAGAATTAATTCCATCTTTCGATTTATTGTCATACAACATCGTGCTTAGTAGGCTTTCAGCGACGTTTTTCTCAACATGCATCACATCTAAATTATGTCACAAGGAAAGTTCCTACAAATATCAATAATACAACAATTTATTAACTTTTATATTGTTAGGTAAATGAAAGAAAATATAATTTTAATACTAACCTCCTAATATGGAAAATCAAAGAAGATTGATCTTTTTTTCCACCTTATTAGCTCTTTTTTTCTATCATCTTCTTTAGTGTTAGTACTCTTCCTCTTTTTACTTTTTATCTTCTTACTCAACTCCGTCTTTAGCTTCTTCTTACTCATCTTCCTTATTTTTTCTTCATTCTTATCTTTTCCAAAAACATTTGGAAAACCATTCAAAATAGCAGAAATATTTCTTCCCGTTAGAATTCTAGGTCTATTACCGTCCTCTACAGTGTTATCAAACCAAGTTTTTTGTTTCCTCCATGGATGTGAAGGATCTAGAAACCTTCTATGTCTCATGTAAACACTTTTCCGACAATGATTCAACCACCGATGATGAGTGTTAACACCACATAATGGACAAGATTTTTCGCCTTTTACACAACATCCTGCAAGATTTCCATAGGTTGGAAAGTCATTTATTGTCCATAGTAAAATTGCTCTTAAATTAAAAACTGATTTACCGAATGCATCATATATATCAATTCCATTATTCCTTAAATAATTTAAGTCTTCTACCAAAGGCGCCAAGTATACATCAATATCATTTCCAGGTTGCTTTGGACCAAGAATTATTAATGTTAGCATAATATTTTCTTTTTTCATACATAACATAGGCGAGAGATGATATGTCACAAGCATTACTGGCCAACAACTATGTTTGGAGCTCATCGAGGCAAATGGATTGACACCATCTGTAGCAAGACCAAGTCTGAGATTGCGTGGATCAGATGAAAATGCTTTCCACCTCTCGTCCACTACATTCCATGTAACAGAATCTACAGGATGTCGCATTTTTCCATCACTACTTTTATTGTTAAAATGCCACCTTAGATCTTCTGCCATCTTTTGAGATCTATACATTCTCCTAAATCTAGGAATGATTGGAAAATACCTCAACACTTTAGCTGGAACACCACGTATAATTCCTTAGTGCCCTCATTTATCTTCCATCTCGAAGAGTTACATTTCGGACAACTTTCTAAATCTTGAAACTCTTTTCTAAAAATACAACAATCATTCTTACAAGCATGAATCTTTTCAAACCCCATGTCAAATACTTTGAGAAATTTTTTTACATCATACTAATTCTTAGGAAGTACATTATTCACCGGCAGCAACAACTGTAGTACGTTCAAAAGCTTATCAAAACCAGTATCAGATAATCCAACCTCACATTTAAGATTATACAAAGCAGTGATGGCGGATAGTTTAGTTTGACCTACACAATCAGGATATAAGGGGGTTTCTGCATCCTCTAAATTCTTAAGTAAATCATCCTCACGTTTTCGAACATCCTCGTCTTCTTTAACATCAGTAAAAAAAGTATGATTCAAAAAATCTTCATCTTCAAAATGAATAGCTTTAAGTAGATCAAATGTATTGTCCAACTTCATGTCTACGCCCATATTTAATTGTTCGCCATGATGATACCACTTAGTACTACTCTTGTACTTAGGATCCATCCCCCTTATAATTAAATGTTCAATGATAATATCATCATGTTGTCGACTAAGATTTCGGCAATCTAAACAAGGACATAAAAGCTTCTCTACATTTCTTATATTTCTCTTTGCAGCTTCTACGAAACATCTTGCCCCTTGCGAGTACTCCTTGGAAGTTCTATAATGAAAAAAAATTCAACATAATAGTTGAGTTTAACATCAAATATTTTATTTTATGAAATTAAACATGGTTGAGAATATTGAATTATCTACTTACCTGTGTAAATGAACCCAATCTTTTTCCATTAGCATATAATTAAGGATACACACAGGAAGAAAGAGTGCTCAAGCTCCAAAGCTAAAGAGAAAAAGATTGCCTCTGATTTCAGAAACACAAAATTCAACAAGAATAAGGAATTTCCATAGATACCTAGAATGTTAGAGGTTTCCATAAACCTAATGTTCATGTTTATAGTTAAACACATATGCATGCACATGATCTTTTATATATACTAGTTATGTGTAATTATTGGAATTTATCTTTCTTCATGTATACTGGTTATATGCACATCGAATATTTTTATTTGTAAGTAATTGTTTTTAAATATTGGGATATTTGGAGAATTTTTTTTAAAAGAAGCTAATTTAAATATTTTATTAAGTCGTTACTAATCTCTCCCTTTGATTTTAATCCATAGTTTTCACAAAGATTTTATTAACTCCCTTTGTAGAATGTTAGAGGGTACAAGTGAAATATAATACTCTTTGTGAAAATTGCAAATAGCAGTAACCTTTATACAACTGCAAGCAGGTATGATCATTCTCACAGGAAAAAGAATTGTATAGTTGGTTTGGCTTAGCACGCCAGGGACATATTGGAAAAGGAACTCCTATTTTATACTCTTGCTTAGACTAGTAAATGCGTTGAAAATGAACATCGTTAACAATACTATTCATCTCTGCAACACTCCACATTTGACTTAATTTAACTTAACAGTGAACATCATCGTCGTCATGGAAAAGGAACGATTATTATTTTAAAACTAATCTTAATTACTAACATACATATCACACACTCATATTTTAAAACTGAAGAATGGTCTGATGAAGCTGGTCTGAAAGGGGTGACGATGTGGTGAATGATGAACTAGTGACCGAAAGGGTGCAGCGCTGCAACCAGGTCTGACAGGTCGGAGATATGGAGAGGGTGAGAGACTGAAAGGGAAGTTCCCATGCACGATCTGGTCTGAATGGCTTTCGTAGCCGAAGCAGATCCAAGAAGCAAGGCTGTAGAGCATGAATAGGCGAATGGCTGTCAATGGTAATCTGGATTTGTACAATGTCGACTGAAAGATATTACTCCTCAACCAACTAGCCTCCTCTTCCTACTTCGGTGCCAAACATGATCTCCTTAACATTAGATTACATCCTTCATCTCCCGATGCGATATCCTGTTCATCCTCCTCAATTGGACTAGAATAACTTTCATCAACGTCCTCACCTTCCACTTCAGCAATCATAGCTCGCCTCTTCGGTTTCGGGCATTCATTACTCTTGTGACCCACTTCCTGGCAATTATAACACTTGAAATTGTTGTTGACCTTCGCCTTCGCAACTTCATTCACAACTGGTTTACTGAAAGCTTTAGAAACATTGGAACTCCCACTAGCACCCTTGCTCTGAGTTTTGGAACTAGGAAACACACCACCTCCTCGTCTTCCCTGCTTCTCCCAAGCCAACGCCTTCTGGTGCGCTTCAGCCACAGATCTAGGGTCAAACATATTTACCATATCCTGGATCTGGATCCTCAACCCCCCAACAAACCTAGCAGTCAATTGTTCCTCCGTCTCCATAATGTCATTTCGAGCAATCAGTTGATAAAAATCATCAGCATAATCATTAACAGTCTTCGTCCCTTGCCTCAGATTCTGCAACCTCTGATACATGAGTGATTGATAATTGTAAGGCAAGAATGTAGCCTTCATCATCTTCTTCATTTTCTCCCAAGCAATAATCTTTGACTTCCCCATCCGTTCTCGTGTAAGTTTGGTTTGCTGCCACCACGCCATAGCTCTCCCTCTCAATCTAGTAGCAACCAACTTCACTCGACGATCTTCCGGAACCTCCTTGAAATCAAAGATCTCTTCAACATTAGATAACCAATCTAGAAATTCTTCAGCCTGCATACCACCCTTAAACTTTGGAATTTCAATTTTCATTTCCGACTCCCATTTGTGATTATCCTCTGAATGATTTCTTCCTTGGTTTCGATTTCGACCATGAATACTACCACCATCAAACTCCTCATCAAAATCTGATGCATATCGATGTCGATCATGACCACCAACATCTCTACCACCACCATTTCTACCACTAACATCCCTTCGATCTACATTCCTCCGATCACGGTCATCCACATCTCTACGATCATGATCTTCTCTTCTCTCCCGATCAGAATGTGGTGAAACTCTATTTCCCCCATGGCTCGATTCAGGTGAAACCCTTCTTCTACTTTGATTCATTTCAAGCATCATTTTCTCTAATCGACCAATTCCCTCATCAAACTTCTCATTGAATTTATCACTATTTCGTTGCTCCATTTGTTCAGCATCTTCTCTTCCATACAAAGCATCAACATTGCAATGACGTTGAGCTCATCTCGGTGGCATGATTGAACTTCAAACAAATCTTCAAAAATTCAAACACTTTCCGAACTTTGATCCAAAATGATATAGATCGAAACTCCCAACTTGTTACAACTTCACGATGAACACGATGAACACCAAACTTCTTGCGAACTAGCTCTGATACCAAAATGACGCAGCCAAGGAAGCGAATTCGACGATGTAAATCGAATCCGTCCAGGATCTCACACGATTAGCGAAATAATCAGTGAATCGATGATAAATCGGTGAATTTAAGAATACCCAAAGGCCCAAATCCGTTGATCATGAATATACCGGATTCTAGCAATCTTCGACACGTTGATCGCGCACGATGCCGTGAGAGAAGATCTATAATTCTTTGAACGTTGATCAAGCGCACTTGATTCCGTGAATCGGCTTCAACAATCGTTGATTCGAGCGCACTCGAATGCCGAAAGTAGAGATAGGAGATAACACTTAACTACCAATTTTAATGGAGGCAAGAAGCTCAAACCAAATTTTATTTAAAATTCAACTCCCTTTTATAAATGACCATACACTCCTATTTATAGGAGTTTACAACTCAACACATGTTACAATATTTCAAACGACTTAAGGAAATTACATCACAACAGTACAACGACTTACCAAGACACACGACTTAAGCAAGTACGACATAACCAAATATAAACGACTTAACAAAATACATCAAACGACTTAAGAAATTACATCACAACAGTACATCAAGCGACTTAACACTGGAGCGACCTAAAACATCAGCGACTTAACAAAAATAGTTCATCTTCAGGCGACTTAAACTTTAGCGACTTAAGACATGGCTTCTGGATAACTTCACGCGACCTAAGAATATAAGGAAGCAGCGACTTATCTTTACGCGACTTAACAAGGTCGTATCTCGTTAGGTTGGAGTTCGTTAGGTCGAAGCTCGGTAGGTCGGAGCTCGTTAGGTCGGAGCTCGTTAGGTCGGAGCTTGGTAGGATGCTGGTAGGTCGTTCGCGACATAAGTAATTGAAAGTTCGCGACCTACAATTTAGGGATTCACGATATACAGATTCTGGGTTGTCTTCTTCCTCGCGACATAGGTAGGTCGCTCACGACCTAAGGATTTCTGGATCTGCTTCATCTTCGCGATCTTGGCTTTGGTGATTCGAGGTATGCGCTGCATCATCTAGGAAGGGGGCTTATGTTTAGGGTGTATCAATTGTGAGATGTCAAAAGGGGAGGTGAATTTTTTTGGTAAATTTGGAACGGTCTACGGCCGTTCCAAAATTGACACGACCAAAAACCGTGCTAATTCGTTTTACCACAGCTTTGGACCGTAGTAAAATTGCCACGGGTTAAGACCGTGGCAATTTTTCCACACTTGGGTTTGACAAAATGGACTGTATGGTGTAGTGAATAGGCCCAAACAACAAAGGAAAGTGATAAATTTACATGCATAGGTTTCAAAATTCAACGTTCAATTTCAAAATGGCACATCTATTTCATTTCTTGATAGAATTTGACTATCCACCTATTGAAATTACCGTATGGACGAGTACTACAATCTGGAAAAGGAAGTTGATGTGAAACAGACAAGTTCATGGCTGGAAATGGACAGTACAATGAAGACAGGAGAAACTTTAGAGTTTTGGTGAGTGATCAGTGCTCTCCTCCTCGTATAACACAATTTTGACACTGTGAGATGATTTTCGAGCTATATTAGATTGAGTAATCATGTATCTACACTTTAAGATTGAAATTAATAGGGTTTGGGAGGGATTTAGTAAATACAAATGATTAGAAAACTAGGTTTATATAAATTCTAGAAACATGAAAGTTTTATATCAAAATCCATGAAATAAATGACATAATTGGACTGAAGAGCCTAAAACTAGGGTCTAGGCATGTTTCTTGATGACTTGAGACGAAATGGTAGCGGTCGGAGCTAAGAACGATAATGAAAAACTACAAAATCCAAAACAGTAAGCCTAAACTGAAATGCACACCGGTGGACCGATGGCTATAGACGGTGCACTGATGTACACCATTTTGCCAGATTGAACCAGGGCCAAATGGACCGATATAAATAAATAAAATATAATTCAATTTTTGTTTTTCTCTTACATTTTTGAAGACGATCTAAGAAGTGACAAGAGGGATGATGGTGCTACAAAATGAATGGATATAGGTAACGTGACGGTGAAATGAAATGAATGGATACGTGGATGTTTTGGTTGTTAGGTAAGAGAATATAAAATATGTATATATGAGTTGTGATATGATATTATTATGTGATGATGAACGTGGACGTGAATGAGTCTGGGACGCAGGATATACGGCCCAGAATGTGCATGTAATGCGAATGTGGCCCTATGACACTTAGTAGGTGATCTAGGCATAACGATATTGTTTCCCCTATAGTGCTACGGCTAGCCAGGGCGTAGCACTATAGGGAAGGAAGTGGATGTTAAGCGACCTTGCAAGCTACAGATGAACAAGGACGTGATTCCAACTAGGTTGCATGAGACAATAAGCTTTCTTGTAGGCTTCGGATGGTTCAAGGAAGTAAGTCTTATATGAGATTTAGGTGATCCTAGGCAACATGCGACTATGTAGGGTACGAGGCCAGACCAGAGCATGAGTCCACATAGATATGATGCGATATGGCTAAACGTGTAATGACATTTAATTATGACATGATAATGGAACAATGATGGCCAAACAATAGACTCATATCATGTTATAATATTATTTTTGTAGTATATATAAAGCAGAGTATGACTCACTCGCCAGACTTATGTCTGACTCCTCCTATTATCCGTTATATATATATATATCTGTGTGTGTGTGTGTATATATATGTATGTATGTATGTATGCATAAATACATATAGGTTGATAGAGTTCGAGGATGAGATGGTATCAGATATGGAGATTTTTTGATGTAGTATATATGTGGATTAGATCATTATTGTATATAGATTTGATTCTATTTTTGTGGGATTGGATTATATCTATATTTATTCAGATATATGTATTTGATATTTTAGACATGTTGTGGTGATGTAACAATGGTATTGATTGTGTATTATATTTTATTCATTCCATTGTGAGACTCTAAAAGTAGAGAGTGTTAGTTATAACTATATCTGATATTTTTCTGTGTCTGTATATGTTTATTTTATCTCAAATCCTAAGAACTTGTCTTTTCGGTTCCAGGGTTGTCAGCGTCGATTCGGGCGTCAGTTTGGGTGTTGGTTCGGGCATCGAATCCGTGGATCAAAAAGGTGGGTTGTTACAGCATGTGGCTATGGATTCTTTTTAAGGATGGACTTTGATTTCATTTTTATATTGAAATAGAGTCAAAAGAAAATAGCAAAATCAATGGAATGGAACATAGGTTGGGGGCCCTTCTTCTAACGTCAAAAATTTTAGAGCGATTTTTTGTCGCTACCAACACCCCCTAGATTTTTGAATTTAACTCCGGAGGTTTAAAATAAAGTAATTCAATCGAAGGCTGGATGGCTAGGCCAAAAGTGGTAGAGAATAAAGTGCTGGAGAGTAAAAGACAAGAATGTTTATAATGGTTCGGGAGCTAGGTCCCTACATCCATTGTTGTGATGTTCTTTAAAACATAGTCAAATTGCCATATTGGCTTTATAAGTCTAGGATGACTATGTCCGCCATTAACGAGTTCTATCTAAAAGCTTAAGTCAAAAGTTAAAATGATTTTACAAATGATTCTTATACACGGTCAATTTGTTAATCCGCTATCAGGTCAGATTAGATCGCGTACCATATATGAGGGCTTGTGCCTTATATTTATAGGCATCTTGCAACTATTCCATTGGTGGAGAGCTTTTCTTTTGGGTTACTGATATGGCCCGTTTGTGGGGCAAAGATTTGAACATGTTTCGTCATCTGGTTGCTTTCAGATTGACAACGATCAATGATGTGGCATTTCTATATATAGCTTTGGACGCCTTGACCCATATACTTCATATGAGTTTTAGGCTATCTGAAACGTTGATATATCTTAAGGCTATCTCAACCATTGATCTCGGTTAAACATTAAGGCACTCTCAGTCTTAGGTAGAGACAACTTCGATTTCTAATGCTAAATGAGGCAATCTTGGCATTTTCTCTTGGTTATGGCCGCCTTGAGCCCTTGCTTTAAATATAGACACTCACAAGGTCTCGGTATATGAAATGGAGGCAACGTGTTGCCTCGATATAGTAGCACACTTTGATGCTTTCGCCTTTTGGCAAGAAGTCGGCCTTATGACTTATGTTTTCAGTTTATGGCCTACTTGGAGGCCTGCACTCTCAGTTTAAGATCAACCTGGTGACCATTGCTTTTAGTTGAGCCTGTGGCATGCATATGCTTCATGGTGGCTTGACTTGAGTCATAGTAGCACGCTTCGATATGAGTAATACTCGTGGTCCTCAGTTTTTATTATATTCTAGACACAATCTCTAGGTCATGGTATTATATACCATTCCTATGGTCATTTATGTTCGATACCTAAGCATTGACACCTTGATCATTTATAGGGGCAAAAATCCCTTGAAACTTTTTTATGCATCGGCATGTATGCTTAACCTTCTGACTAATATACTGAAAGGAGCTATGTGAGGCTGTGTACAAAGTATTCATTGACATTTACTACTTATGGGAGGTCAAGTATAGATCAAGGCTTTTAGGCTTCGACTGTAGGGTTAAAACTTTCAGCATTCATGTGCAATGAATACCTAATTATCTTTCTTTCTAGTTTTGGCTTTTATAGCCGAAGGTCTAACATAACCAAGTAAAAATTAACAGAACCCATATATTAAGTCTTTTTATTTGATTACTAGTCGGTTTCCTAAACTTAATAGATAATGAAGCATATTTCTTAGGAGGCGGTTTGTTTATCCTTGGTTTAAATCTTAAGCCAATTATATTATTGGGGTTTTTTGAGATATTTATTAAATTTGACACGTTTTCCTTTCCTTTATTAAATTTAATCATGTTAAATTCTCTAAATTTATTTCTAAATTTTTTTACTTTTATTTGTTCTAATGTCAAGGATGATTTCAAATTACAATTCTCTTTTGATAATATAACATTCTCATCTATGTATGTCTTTAGTTCACTACATTTTGCAACACTTTTTTTTTAAAAAAAAATCCCAACTGTCATTACTGTTACAAATTAGCAAGATTCTTAACTGTTAGTTAACCTCCGCAACGTTTATAAGGACATTTGTTGATCATGTAACTTAGACAAAGTAAGAAGGAAACTTTTGTGATTATTCTTTCTATCTCAACTTACCTCATTCCTAATGCATAGGCACATTATCTCCTTCAATCTCAACAAAGACATTTTTGGGTTTCGCCTCATTCATTTTTTTGTTCGTCTTCCTTCATTCTTGAATCTAAGGCATTGTATTTTTCAAATTCAAATTGGTTCAGCTTTTCGAATAAGGGGATTAATTTTCTTCTACTCATATTTAAATCGCATTATGCATTCAAATTAGGGTTTTAATTATTTTCAGGTTCAAAAGGTTAGATTTGATTTCTTGTGTTTTTTCCTTTATTTTAGCGATTGGATTCAAAGATGTTAGTACAATTAAAATGAGTGACTGGAAGCAAAGATCCTTTTAGGTTAATTTAAAAATCTATTACCGACCAAGTTAGTGAAGTATGTGCATCCTTGGATGATAGATTTTTTTTAGTCGAATTTTTTCAATAGAAAGAGGGAACTGAATGACTAGATTTAACCAAATTTTAGTGTTTAAATAAAATGCGCGTTGTTTAAAACAAAATTTTTTAAGTTCCGATTTGTTGCTCTTCAAATGTTGACCGAATAAAACATCAAAAACTTGGTGACTTTGGTAGCCTCAAACTGTTTGTAACTTTGTGACTTTGGTAGCGCCAAAGTTTTTAAAGTCGATCTTCATACCCATCAAGTAAAACTTTATGACTTTGGTTTGTATGTAATCCACTTTTACCATTCTTATTTCTGAATATACTATGTTAGCTTGCTAGCACTGTAAATTTGATCTATCATTTTTCATGTTTCAGGCAAAGTTAATATATCATGTACGTGTTCAAGATATTACCGAGCTCGTAAACTTATATTCGTAGCTACAAAAATATACTAGTGCAGTTGAGATATGTCGCCTGCTGGTTATGATCTAGTCGAGGTTCTCTTTGGACATGTAAGCATATCAGCTATTTTTGAGCCAGTTTACTACAAGAACTTATTAAGTTAAGAATTGTGTTATTGGAATATATTATGTTACAGTCAATAAAACTTACATATAAATAACTGAAGTATAATGGTATCATATGGTCAAACAGTAAACTAAATGCTTTAAGGTGAATGTAGCGTCAGTCCTGCAACTTGATGTTGAGAAATTTATAAACTTAACTGTATGATATACTTAATATATGATAGAGAATTTCATTTTATTATACATAGGTGAATACACATTTTATTTTTAATGCGCTTATCCACTTAAATTTTTTCTAAGTTAATGCACTATGGATTAACAAATTATTATGTATTCATTTTACTTCTTCTACTAAACAGTCGTTGAATACAACATTGAAATGCTTAACCTTCATAATAGTTATACACAATAATATTTAATTCCTACCCCAATAGTTTTGGTATTATTATTTATTTGTCTACTATGTCAAGCCATTTATTTGAATCTGGGATTTTTCCCTATGAAGACGAGTAGTATGAATGAAGAGATCATTGATTATCGAGATGAACTCCTAATTATTTAGAAGCAACAAATGCATTGTATTTGCTATTTTCAGATATACGGGCTTCCATATTTTTTTGGGTGGAATCATATTATAAGGTTACACATTCCCTTCCCGACCTAACACATCCTTGTAATGCTAAATACACTACTATGATAACATGTTTATATTATCTGAACTTGCAAGGTTGTGTACCTTTGTGATCATTTTTTAACTTCTCAATAGTTGTTCGTTATTAATTTTCCTAGTAAATCCAATTTATAAGAAGCAACTGGTGCATAGCAGAAATAAGTGCTACCAAAGATGTTGAGGTTGCAATTAGAGAACCAAAAAAAGAAAAGACGCCTACTACTGAATCCACTGCTTCCACTAGAAAAGGTTAAAATTCCAGTTTATTTACGTTTGATTAATAAAATGGATATGTTACCACTGTGTATTTCCCTATTTTCTTTGAGGTCTATCAAGGAATATGTTCATTTTATACTTCTATATATTACTGTTAAAATTGAAAGAGGCAGACTTTCAATTAACCAATATACTAATCTATTTTAGTCTGCTAACAACATAGCTATGCATAACTATGAAAATTTACGCTTTTACTTGCAACACAAAAAAACTTTACTGACTTAAAACTGTGCTCATTTTTGAGCATGTCATACTACTAAGGGTTGATTGCTTTTTAGAACTCTTTTAGATTTTAGGAGCTTTTCCTAATGGAACTGCTACAAACAATAAATTTTTGATGGGTGTTAAAAATATTTAGATGTTTTCTGATGCAATGATAAAAAACACATTACATTATTAACGCAAAAACTTTTGTTGCATTTGAAGAGCAACAAATTGCAAAAGTATGCACCCTACAATGCATTTGTACAGCAATATGGTTTCAAAGTTGTTTTACACTTTTGTGCTTCAAACACATATAATCACCAACTTAGAAGCCAAAGCGAGAATGGTATTGGGTATAGAAATAGGTTTGGGCATGACCATTTGTTAACAATCTCGCTGGGAACAAGATGGGAACGTTCTGAATATAAAAATATTTACTAATATTCTTATGAAATTTCATTAGAGCTTTAACACACATTAATATTTACAATGTTAATGGTTTGTTTTCATGTAAACTAAATAATATTCGATATTCAATCCAAGTATATATTTTTAATAATGTATTATACCAGCATTATTTGCAAATAATAGAAGAAGTTTTCAAAAAATAATATTTTATAAAATAAAGAGGTCTATTTTTTCACATTCACATTGTTAAAGATGTACAAAAATTTCAGCAGTTGTTACATAACAATGACCTAACTTTTTTATTATAATTTTATTTTGATACAATTTGGTCTTATATAATTAAAAATGTTGCAATAACCGATGATCGTGCTGAGTTACACAACAATGACTTGATTTTTTTATCGTATATCATAGAGTGGTTGAGAGTTTTGTACATACTATGTTATACTTTTTTTTTTCGAAAGATAAATATATAAATAGCAAAAAGGAGGAGAAAGCCTTCCTCCAGAGGCTTACACAAGAAGACGAAGCATATGGAGAACATATACCTCCCAATAGAGACAGCAAAAAGAAAAAACAAGAAATAAAAACAAACCACAGACTCATAGCAGCCATGAAGGCTCAGACAACCGCCCAAAAACATGACAACAGCCCGCAGACCCTCACGCCCGCCACAACCAAAAGGTGTAGGCCAGTCCACCCAACACGCCACCAAAAATGACAGCAGCAGCAAAACCAATCTTAGAATGATCCAACGGATCTGTAAATCTGCCAGCACCATCGAGCTCCGACAAGGCCACCGCCCAATGGTGTAGACAGAAATAAGAATAAGAGACAATCAGTATAGTAGCTAGAGCCCTCAACCACAAGAGTATGGATAGACTGCTGAGCGGAAGAAACCCGAACGCGCAGTCCGAAATGACAACAGAAATCACCAGCGAATCTAGCCTAAGCGAAAGCCGGACCTAGAAGACAGCCAAAAAACCTGAAACTAAAACAAGAAGCCGAATTAAAATAAAAGGGGGGGGAACGGGTAGGGATCGGAGGGTGAAATCCACCACCCGACAGCAGAGAACTAGCCGACACCCAGTCTAGCAGCAGAAGGAGAACAGGAAATCGACAGAAGTCCCACTAGCCGCCCAGAACGGTGGCTCATGGGACCCCTTAAGGGTCTACCACGGAAAGCCAGGAAGACGTCACTCCTCACTCGATGGATTATGGACAGCGGATCCATAGAGCTGCTCTCGAAGGTAGCCTTATTCCTCGCACACCAGACGTGCCAGCAAATGAGACAAGGAATCAACCGAAACACGATAGACCGAAGCGATTTCCCAGAACTCCCAGCCCACCAGGAGTTCAGAAGTTCTAGAGGAGATCTCTCAGTACTTCGAACACCGATTAGATTTCCGAAGTAATTCCAGCAAGCTCTGGCCGAGAAACCACCGAAAAACAAATGGTTCAAGGATTCCGTTTCACCGTTTCCGCAGCATCTACAGCGTGAAACAGTAGGAATGCCGATCTTTTGAAGATTCTCGTCCAGTGGCAATCCATCATGTAGAAAACGCCACATAAATAGAGAGACCTTGGGGGGAATGCGAGAATCCCGAATAAAAGAAAATTCAGGGCGGATGGGGGAAGGAATTCTGATGGAGGACTAGGCTTTCAGAATCGAAAAGGAAGAGCCATCCCATCCTGACAAACCGCCGTGAGAATCAGATAAAAGCTTTACAGACTGCATGTGCTTCCAGGTCTCGCTAGCGTAGGTAGGAGTGCCCGAAAAATTCGAACCCGCAAGTCTGTGGTACTTAGCTCGGAGGAACGAAGCCCACAAAGAGTTGTTGGCGCCAAACCTGTACCACAACTTACAAGCGAATGCCGCACAAAGGTCTGTGGGGTTACGAAGACCCAACCCTCCTTCGTGTTTGGGGCGACAAATCACGTCCCACGACACCCAATGGTGACGACGGCCGTTGTCCTTGTTTCCCCAGAAGAAAGACGAAGCCAGAGACCGATAAGATCGGAAAAAAGAGGAGGTAGGGGTCATAGTCGCGAAAATATGAGTTCCCATCGAGTCTAAAACAGACTTGATAAGAACAAGTCTGCCTGCTTGAGAGAGAATGGACGAGTTCCAGCGCAAGATCTTCCCCCTCACTTTGTCGGATAAGGGGTCAAAAATAGCGTTAAGTTTTCTGCCCCGGTACAGAACAATACCAAGGTAGGGAAGGGGAAGGGATGTTTCCTTAAAACCAGTGAAAGTCTCGATCCAAGAAGCACGGGATTGAGACATGTTCTTTGAATGGACGAAGCAACATTTGGAAGGGTTAACGAGTTGGCCCGAAGACCTCTCATATTGATGGATGAAGCTAAGGAGCCGCCTAACAAAGGAACGGCTGCCATTAGAGAAAATGACAATGTCATCTGCAAAGGATAAGGAGGAGATGAGAGGGCAACCCCTCGGAATCCCAAAGCGCTGGATTTGACCGTAGATGGTTAAGGATTGGAGCCCGCGAATAAAAGCCTCTGCCGCGATCACAAAAAGAGACGGCAAGAGAGGGTCACCTTGACGTAAGCCCCTCCCAGCTTTGAAATACCCATGGGCCGAGCCGTTAATGAGGACAGAGAACCAGCAGTTGGAGATGAGCCTCCACACCAAGTCTATCAGGGCCTCCGGAAAACCGAAGGACCTTAAAACCTTGATGACGAAAAACCAGGACATGCGGTCGTAAGCCTTTGCCATGTCCAGTTTGAAGACAACATTAGATCCCCAAACTTTCCGTTCAATTTGTGAGATCAGTTCCTGGGCTAGAAGGACGTTATCTGAGATAAGCCGGCCCTTGACAAACCCTGCTTGAGACGGAGAAATGATACGCTCAAGGAAAGGAGCCAAACGGGAGGCCAGGATTTTAGAAATGACCTTATTTGAGAAGTTGCAAAGACTAATTGGCCGGAAATCCGCACAAGTCTTTGGGTTATCACACTTAGGAATAAGAATCAGGTTGGTGGAAGTCCAACCTGCGGGAAGATTTCCACCAGAGATAAAGGATTGAATGGCAAGACAAAAATCAGCCTGGATAATAGGCCACGAGCACCTATAAAAGACACCATTGAAGCCATCAGGGCCACTGGCACTATCCTTGCTAAGGGCAAAGACACAAGCACGGATCTCCTCTGTGGACGGGAGATCCGCAATCATGGCACCTTCCGAAGGGAGAACCGCCGGAGGAATGAAAGCTAAAAGGGTCGGATCTGTAACCGAAACATATGGAGAGCCGAGAAAGGATTGGAAGTGGGTTAGGATGATGTCTTTGACTTCCTCAGGCGACGAAGTCGAAGATAGATCCGGCCTCATAATCTCTCGAATCGTTAGAAGGTTATTCTTCTTCTGAATAGAAGAGTGGAAGAATTTGGAATTAGCATCACCCACGACTACCCATTTGACCCTCGCCTTTTGACGGAGGTAGTCATTCTCGACACGCAGCTCCAAAGAGAAGGAAGTTTGGGCAAGGGTCCATGCCTCCTTGTTGTCTGCGGTCGGCTCCTCGTCTAACAAGGATTCGGCTAAGATAAGCGCCTCTTCGGCCATACGAACACGATCGAAGATATTCTTGAAAACTTGAACGTTCCAAACCTTAAGGCAAGCCTTAAGACGCGAGAGCTTTCTCCCGAAAGCAGCACAGGGGGAAGCTAAAATAGGATCGCTCCAAGAGTCAGATACCACCTGAAGGAAAGAGTGGTGAGATTTCCACATGCTCTGAAACCGGAAAGAGGAGGGCCCCGAGAGCGAAAGAGGAGAGCAGCGAACAAGCATAGGGGCATGGTCCGAGAAGGACCGATGGAGATGGGCGATTGAGAAGGAGAATGGAAGATGAAACCATTCCTCCGAACCAAACACACGGTCAAGTCTAGAGAGAATACGATTCGGACCCTCTTGGTTGTTAGACCAGGTGAAAGCAGAGCCGACAAAGGGGAGCTCGGATAGGCCAGAGGAGGCAATGAACGAGTTGAAATCCGCCATCGCCCCTCTGTTGATGGCCGCTCCTCCCCGTTTTTCCGCTTGGAAAGCGACGATATTGAAATCGCCACCTAACATAGAAGAAGAGAAGCCCTGAGAATCAAGAGCAAGAATGTCAGACCAAAGAACTAATCTCTCTGAACGATCACATTTGGCGTAGACTGCGGAGAAAAGAAAAGGAGCAACAAAGGTCGGAGATGAGCACGCCACCGAAAAAAGCTGAGGGGAATCGAAAGCAGGTCGAATCGCAAAAGATTTGGACCATAAAATCCAAATCTTACCCGAGACATTAGCTGAACCACCTCCAAAACCTAAGGAAAGACAATCTTGGAAATTCCTGCTGGGTCAATAAAGGGTTCCAGGAGAGCGACCAAGCCAACAGAGTGTTTCCTGACAATGCATTTAAGCCTAGCCACAGACGCATCATTACCGATACCACGCACATTCCAGAAAAGGAAGATCGCCATGAAAAGAGAAAGGAAGAAAACGAACAGAAAGAGGCGAAAACACCTCCCACAAGGAGCAAAAAAAACTCAAACTCAAACCAAATACAGCGAAAAGCGAGCAGATCAATCGATCCGCTCGGACGCCGCTATAGAGCGTGTGCGAATGGTACGCGGGGTGGAAGGAACTCTCCGCTGTCTGCGCCTAGTCGATCGAATGGGAGGGTCGGGCAGCGTAGTAGACTCCTCACCCTCGGACTCTACCAAAGAAGCTAAGGAGGAACCAACCAACGAAGACGAAGGAGCAGAGTTCCTAGCTAGACAATCTAGACGCTCATTGAGGAGCGCAATCTCTGCCTTACTCATCAGCGGAATGGAGATGGACAGAGGACACGAAGAAGATGGGCGCGAGCACTCCGAAGAGCATCGCAAGGGAGAAGGGGCCAAACGGTCCGAAGAGCACTCCGAGGGATCCACTGGGAAACGAAGAGGAGGAGGGATGCGCTCCAATCGCAAGCCATACAGCCAAGAGAACCAGACAGGCGACGGAGGGGAAAAAGCACCAGTGGTGGAAGCAGAGACTAGGGAGGAGCAACCAACGGTAGAAACCACTGGAACAACCACTGAAGGACAAGAATAAAAAGACGGGGGAGCGGGAGAAGCGCTGAATGGAAAAACTGACAGTGGACTGAACGACAGACTGAGAAATGTGGAAGAGCAAACAAGTTGCTTCCCAAGTTGCTATGGGAGTCCTACCACTGCCAGACTGTCACTAATCAAACAGTCCCGCGCTGTGGGTAGGAGTCGCGTATCAGGGGTAACAGCAGAGCAAAACAACGAGGCTGGCAATAACCCATACTGTCCGTATACCGGTCAAAGATGACCGCTATACGACCAGAGTCGGGAGATCGCCCTAACCAACCGCTCCAGGCCCAAAGAAACCCCCCTAAGAACCGAAGGTTAACCGGCATAAAGGATACACAAAAACAGTAGAATGTCACTGACGATAAAAAATGCGTATCGTAGTGACACAACACTAGAGCCCAGCAAGTGGGTACTAGTCTATCTCCCCCAAACGGAAAACAAACTAAGACACCATCAAAAAGGCTACAGGAAGCATGCATCGCAGCCAGAGACCAAAGCCTCTGGAGTTTGCAGCTTGACAAGAGATCACGGCTGGATAAATCAAAAAAGTAAGAGCGAACGGGACCTGACAAAGTACCCGACAGAGGAGAAGTGTCAGGGACGAAGTCAGGGAGCACACACTTGCGTGTGTCAGGGCTCAAGCAACCAAAGCCAACAGAAAGGTAACCAGCATTATCTACGGCATTAGAACAAAAACAAGAAACGCTCACTTGCCTGCGTCTGGCAGCTCCATTCCTCCGGAAAGACGGTTGCCTGCGCATAGCAAAGCCGAACTTCCGAAGAGATGACAAAGCCAACAACAGCAACGAGCTAGGTAAATCCTTCTCGACCTCAAGCCAATCAAAGGACAAACTACCATCTGCACAAGAAGAAGCCAACGGCTTCACGTCCGAGGGACACCTGGCAGGCCCCATAACAGTCGGCCCATATGAGATACCTGGCAGTAAACGATCGAGTCGCGAGGCAAAGGTGATCAGTTCCTTTTCCCCACAAACACCATCCTTACCAACGGCGCCAACCAAACCAAATTCGCAAGAAAAATCCAGCAAGCCATCTGGACCCTCAGCCGGTAAAATAGAAAGGCGAGGGACGAAACAAGAAGTGACGTCTCGCCTGTCTGAACCATCCTCCGAGCCCACAGAACCGCATACCGAACCGGCATCAAGCGAGCCAAAGCTCAATCCACATAGGGGAAGAACCAAACCTCCCACCGCATCCCCGAAGTGAAGTCTCGGCTTAAATCGGGTGATGAAATCCCGATTATCGCAAGACTTCACCACGCAGGGGCAGGAGGACGAGAAATCAGGCAGACCATCAACAAACGACAGCGGACCAGAGAGAGTCGCGCCTCGCACGGAGTAAGAAAAACAAGGGGAAATCTCCATGAAGAACCCATCCACTACCAAGAATCTGAAACGAGACAGAGCCGCCGATTCCCTAAGGGAAAATACGCAAATCTCAACCGAGCAAGAACCAGTAAAGCACACCGATAGAGGCGGGGCCACCACTGACAAAAGAGCGGCAGCCAAATCAGCGAAGGAGGGACAGTCTCGCACAAAATTGCCTCAAAAGTAGAAAATCCCCAAATCCATAGGAAACCCTAGAAGCAACAACGAAAGATTGCACTGGGCTGAGAGGGGGAAGATCGCACCCAGTAAGATTAGGCGCAAACAATTTAACTCGGAAAAACTAAGGAGAAGAAGGGAGAATCAGAGAAAGCAGAAAAAGAAAATTTTCAGGAGGCCATTAATAAGACCGTTGCTTGATATTTTTTTGTTTACTATGTTATACTTTGTCTCTTTTATAGATAACAATATCAAAACAAAGTTTGGTAAGTGGTAAGTTTGCAAACTTAGGTGACTTAAATAGGACAATGGTTGTTGGTTCAAGATGCATCCATGTAAATTTATGTCCAGAAATATATAGACTTGGTTGGATTAACAGACCTTATTGTTAAACAAAATATGAAAGAAAATAATTAACTGAAATCAAATTTGATTTTGAATTGTAGCTCAGTATTATTTGTCCTTCAAGCAACGTCATTGCCATTTAGTAGTAAAAATAATATGACCGTACTGCATTAGGCGTATGTTTATTTGATAGGCCCAACATAAAAAATGACTATACACCTCATATTCCAAAAAGACCAGTCTTTTTATGTTATGTTCACTTGCATTAGCATTGTAATTAATTAGAAGTTTGAACCATGTTGTTAGTATTTGCTTATAAGTTAGATACCATCAATTTTACTAAGCTTTTAGTAAGGCATATTTTCTGGTTGCTTCTTGTTTAAATGAACTTGTTAATTTGACAACATGATAATTTTCTGTTTGGTTGCTACTTGGTGTGACGCAGCGTGATAAGCGAATTCGACGATGTCAATCGAATCCGTCCAGGATCCAATCCGATTAGCGGAATTAATCGGTGAATTGATGCAGAATCGATGGATTGAAAATACCCAAATGCCCAAATCCGTTGATCTCGCGAGATACCGAACTTTAGCTATCTTCGATACGTTGATCGCGCACGATGCCGTGAGAGAAGATCTACGATTCTTCAAACGTTGATCTAGCGCACTAGATTCTGTGAATCGGCTTCAACAATCGTTGATTCGAGCGCACTCGAATATCCGAAGGTGGAGATAGGAGATAACACTCAACTACCAATTTTAATGGTGGCACAAGAGCACACAAAAGAAATTTTATTCAAATTGACTAACTATTACAAGTGACACAAACCCGCCTATTTATAGGCTTACAACTCATACAACTCGATCGCTACACAGTACAATACAAACGATTAAAGAAAGAATACAACGACTTACGACTTAACAGAAATTTGCGACCTAAAAATGGTACGACTTATATCGATCAGCGACCTAACAGACTTCGGCTCTACTTCGCGACTTAACAAATAAGCATCAGCGACTTAAGAAAATTTGATGCTCGTTCGTAGCTCGCTTCCATCACTAGGTCTTAGCTCGCTTCCATAACTAGGTCGCTGGAGCTTGTTATCATCACTAGGTCGTAGCTCGCTTCCATCACTAGGTCGTAGCTCGCTTCCATCACTAGGTCGCTGGAGCTCGTTATCATCACTAGGTCGCTGACGCAACTTAAAGGCACCGTTGGGTCGTTCGTGATTTAAGGGGCGGCTTCGACTCAATGCAATTCGCGATTTAGGCAATTGGTAGGTCGCTCGCGACCTAAAAAGTTCTGGAGCGGTATCATCTTCGGCATCATCTTCTTTGGAATCTAGGGTTCGCGATTTAGGGATTTGGCGAATCAGAATCGAGGTATGTCTCGTTGAATTCTTTCCTCCACTTGCCTGCCGCGCTGCATCATCCTCCCCAGGTTGAGAAAAATTCGTCCTCGAATTTAAAAGTTCTTCTCCATTGGGTTGTTCATCTCCATAATAAGGTATAAGATTTTTAACATTAAACACGTCAGAAGTGTAAACATCCTCTGGCAGCTTCAACTTATAAGCATTTTCATTGATCCGTTTTATAATTTCTACTGGACCAATCTTTCGGGCTTTCAACTTGTTATAAGCACCCACTGGGAAACGATCCTTCGTTAACACAGCATACACCCAATCACCCTCGTTGAACTCCACACTTCTTCTCTTTTTATCTGCAGCTCGTTTATACTTCTCATTCGTCTTCTCCAAACATTCCTGAACGATTCTATGACAATCTTTCAACTCATCAACGAAATCTGACGCCCGCTTAATCACTCCTTTCGGTTGTGGCACTACCGTTAAATCCAACGGCCCCTTTGGCACTACCAGTGCTTCGGTTAACAGCATGGTTATGAGCAAACTCTGCCTGACACAACTTTAAGTCCCAACTCTTCAAATTGTCCGACACAAGACATCTCAACAGATTTCCCAATGATCTATTCACAACTTCAGTTTGCCCATCCGTCTGAGGATGATATGCACTACTAAAATTCAGCTTCGTCCCAACCATCTTCCACAGACTCAACCAAAAGTGACTCAGAAATTGAGTATCTCGGTCAGAAACAATAGATTCAGGTAACCCATGTAAACGATAGATTTTTTTAAAGAATAACTGTGCCACATGAACTGCATCTGTCGTTTTATTACAAGCAATGAAATGTGCCATCTTCGAGAAACAGTCTACCACAACATATATAGAATCATTTCCTCGTTGAGTTCTAGGCAAACCCAAAACAAAATCCATGCTGATATCAACCCATGGTTTAGTAGGCATGGGTAATGGCATATACAATCCCGCATTCGTCGCTGTCCCTTTGGAAACTTGACAAATATGACATCTCTCCACAAATCTTTCAACTTCTTTTCTCATAGAAGGCCAAAAATATGATTGTGAAATCAACTGCAATGTACGATCTCTGCCCACATGACCCTCTTCATGCAATTCTTTGACAATCTTCAACCTCAAGCTACAATCCGGAATACCCAATCGGTTTCCTTTGAACAAGAATCCATCTTTCATCACAAAATCATCAGAACTCCCTTCCTGCACCTGATCCAGCACTTTTGCAAAATAAGAATCTGAAATAAGCAACTCTGGCAACAAATCAAATCCCACTACTTCCACTCGCATAGTTGTCAGCAAATGATTTCTATGGCTTAATGCATCGGCAACTCGGTTAGTAACTCCTGATTTGTGCTTCACAACGAAAGTAAACTGTTGTAAATAAGCAACCCACGAAGCATGCCTTGCTGAAATTTTATCTTGCCCCTGCAAATGTTTCAAAGCTTCATGGTCAGTGTATAGCACAAATTCTTTATGAAATAGATAGTGTCTCCAATGCTTTATGGCTTGGACTATAGCATAGAATTCCAAGTCATAAGTACTGTATCTCGTTTTAGCTCCTGTCAGTTTCTCACTAAAGTAGGCAATAGGATGACCCCTTTGACTCAACGTTCCCCCAATTCCAACCTTGGGCGCATCAGTATTTAGCTCAAAGAGTAACTGAAAGTCCGGGTATCTAAGAATGGGCGTTGTGGTCAAGAGTGACTTGATTCTCTAAAAAGCAGAATCAGCCTCTTCAGTCCAAACAAACTTCTTCCCTTTCATACATTCCGTAACCGGTGCCATCACGCTACTGAAGTGTGGAATGAATCTTCGGTAGAATGATGCTAAACCATGAAAACTCCTCACTTCTGTTATTGTCTTAGGCTGTGGCCAATTTCGAATAGCTTCAACTTTACTCTGATCAACTTGAATACCATCCTTCGACACAATATAGCCCAAGAATAGAATACTTGTAGTAATGAAGGTACACTTCTTCGTTGCAGCATAAAATTCCTCACGTCGTAAAACCAACAACACTTCCCGCAAATGCTGTAGGTGTTCTTCAGTGCTTCCACTGTAGATCAAGATGTCATCAAAATATACCACTACGAACTTCCCGATAAATGGTCGAAAAATCTGGTTCATGACTCTCATGAATGTACTCGGAGCATTTGACAAGCCAAACGGCATCACCAACCATTCGTACAGACCCTCCCGAGTTTTAAAAGCAGTCTTCCACTCATCACCCGGTCTAATACGAATCTGATGGTATCCATTTTTCAAGTCAATCTTCGAAAACACAATAGCACCGCTCAACTGATCCAACTGATCATCCCGTCTCGGCATAGGAAATCGATATCTCACCGTAATCTTATTCAATGCTCTACTATCTGTGCACATTCTCCACGTTCCATCCTTCTTCGGCACCAACAAAGCTGGCACTGCACAAGGACTCAAACTCTCCTGAACACGCCCCTGTTCCAGTAATTCCTCCACCTGTCTTCTCAACTCCTCGTGTTCTTTTGGACTCATCCGATAGTGCGGTCTATGAGGCAATGCAGCACCTGGCACCAAGTCAATCTGATGCTATATGTCTCTAAGCGGTGGTAACTCCTTCGGCAACTCCTCTGGAAACACATCTTTGAATTCCTCCAAAACTGGCTTCACTTCCTTTGGAACTTCAGTAACTTCACTGCTTTCATGCCCAATCAACATAAAAACTTCAGGGCTTTCATCTACCTCTTCCACGAACTCCTTCAAGGACAACAAAGTCTTCAATTCCTCAATCTCCTCTAGTTTGTTCTCATTCTGTCGTCGCTTCTTCGGAACTAAAGTGATTTTCGTGCCCTCGAACAAGAAATTGTAGCTATTTGTTCGACCATTATGTTGTACCTCCCGATCGTACTGCCACGGCCTTCCCAACAGCAAATGGCAAACATCCATGTCAACCACGTCACACCAAATCTCATCTTTGTATTTCTTCCTAATAGAAAATGGAACATGAGCTCGCCTCTCTACTTTCACTTCTCCTCCTTTCCTCAACCAAGCAAGTTTATAAGGACTAGGATGTTTCTCCGTTTTCAACTTCAACTTCCTCACAGCTTCCATTGAAATGATATTATCACAACTCCCAGCGTCAATGACAAATTTACAGACCTTCCCCAAAATAGTGCACGTTGACTGAAAAATGTTACTCCTCAACCAACTCGACTCCTCTTCCTGCTTCGGGGTTAAACAAGATCTCCGTAGCATCAGGTTACATCCATCGTCTCCCGACACCTCTTCTTCCTCCTCATCACGGTGTGAATTGAGATCTTCTTCTACATCCTCATCTTCCACTTCAGCAATCATAGTTCTCTTCTTCGGTTTCGGACATTCGTTGCTCTTGTGACCCACTTCCTGGCAATTATAGCATTTGAAATTGGTGTTGACTTTTGGTTTAGCCACTTCATGAACAACCGGCTTACTCGATGTTTTAGGAACATTAGAACTACTACCCGCTCCTTTGTTCTGCCTCGTAAAACTTGGAAACACACCTCCCCCACGTCTACCTTGTTTCTCCCAAGCCAACGCCTTTTGATGTGCTTCTGCCACAGATCTAGGGTCGAACATGTTCACCATATCCTGAATCTGTGTTCTAAGTCCACCAACAAACCTAGCGGTCAACTGTTCTTATGTCTCCATAATGCCATTTCGAGCAATCAAATGGTCGAACTCATCTGCATAATCAGTAACAGTCTTCGTCCCTTGCCTCAGGTTCTGTAATCTCTGATACATCAGTGATTGGTAATTGTAGGGTAAGAAGGTAGCCTTCATCAACTTCTTCATCTTCTCCCAAGCAACAATCTTCGACTTCCCCATCCGCTCTCTAGTAAGTTTGGTTTGCTGCCACCACGCCATAGCTCTTCCCCTCAACCTAGTAGCAACCAACTTCACTTTACGAACTTCCGGAACCTCCTTGAAGTCAAAAATTTCCTCAACATAAGCTAGCCAATCAAGAAATTCCTCGGCCTGCATACCTCCCTTGAATTCCGGTATTTCAGTTTTCATCCCGGACTCCCATTTGTGATCATACTCCGAATGATTTCTTCCTTAACCTCATCCTCGTCCATGAACACTACCACCATCAAACTCCTCTTCAAAATCTGATGCATATCGATGTCGATCCTGACCACCAACATCTCTACCACCACCATTTCTTCCATCAATATCCCTTCGATCTACATTCCTCCGATCACGATCATTCACATTTCTATCACGATTTCGATCATCAACATTTCTATCATAATCTCGATCTACATTCCTCCGATCACGATCATTCACATTTCTATCACGATTTCGATCATCAACATTTCTATCACAATCGCGACCCACACTTCTATGATCACTATCAATACTTCTCTCTCGATTTGAATGTGGTGAAACTCTACTTCCTCCATGGTTAGATTCAGGTGAAACCCTTCTCTGATTCTGATTCTGATTCATCTCCAACATCATTCTCTCTAATCGACCAATCCCTTCATTAAGCTTCTCATTAAAGTTTTCGTTAATTCTTTGCTCCATCTCATCGGCCTCTTCTCTCCCATACAAAGCATCAATGTTGCGATAACGGTTAGCTCTTCTCGGGGGCTTGATTGCTCTTCAACAAATTCCAACAAAAACTTCACTTCGATCTAAAAATCTTCAAATCAAAACTACCCACTTGTTGAAATCTTCCAAAGTCACCAAACGAACAAATCTCTTCAAAGTCTCGAGAACCCAATTCTCCAAATGATGCAATTCTCGCACAAACTCCAAAAATCTACGCAAACTCCTTGCAATCTAGCTCTGATACCAAATGACGCAGCGTGATAAGCGAATTCGACGATGTCAATCGAATCCGTCCAGGATCCAATCCGATTAGCGGAATTAATCGGTGAATTGATGCAGAATCGATGGATTGAAAATACCCAAATGCCAAAATTCGTTGATCTCGCGAGATACCGAACTTTAGCTATCTTCGACACGTTGATCGCGCACGATGCCGTGAGAGAAGATCTACGATCCTTTGAACGTTGATCTAGCGCACTAGATTCTGTGAATCGGCTTCAACAATCATTGATTCGAGCGCACTCGAATATCCGAAGGTGGAGATAGGAGATAACACTCAACTACCAATTTTAACGGTGGCACAAAAGCACACAAAAGAAATTTTATTCAAATTGACTAACTATTACAAGTGACACAAACCCGCCTATTTATAGGCTTACAACTCATACAACTCGACCGCTACACAGTACAATACAAACGATTAAAGAAAGAATACAACGACTTACGACTTAACAGAAATTTGCGACCTAAAAATGGTACGACTTATATCGATCAGCGACCTAACAGACTTCGGCTCTGCTTCGCGACTTAACAAACAAGCATCAACGACTTAAGAAAATTTGCTGCTCGTTCGTAGCTCGCTTCCATCACTAGGTCGTAGCTCGCTTCCATCACTAGGTCGCTGGAGCTTGTTATCATCACTAGGTCGTAGCTCGCTTCCATCACTAGGTCGTAGCTCGCTTCCATCACTAGGTCGCTGGAGCTCGTTATCATCACTAGGTCGCTGACGCGACTTAAAGGCACCGTTGGGTCGTTCACGATTTAAGGGGCGGCTTCGACTCAATGCAATTCACGATTTAGGCAATTGGTAGGTCGCTCGCGACCTAAAAAGATCTGGAGCGGTATCATCTTCGGCATCATCTTCTTTGGGATCTAGGGTTCGCGATTTAGGGATTTAGCGAATCGGAATCGAGGTATGTCTCGTTGAATTCTTTCCTCCACTTGCCTGCCGCGCTGCATCATGGTGCTAAGTTTATTATGTAGTTAAATAAGCTCAGGTTATATAAACTGAGCATACCTTAGTTTATAAACCGAGTTATTGACGTAACACGAAAGTAGATCTGAACCAACGGTCAAATCTATCCAGGATCCAATCACGAATTGCGGAAAAATGAATCGATGAAACAAGATAAATTGATGAATTGAAGATACCCAAATGCCAAAATCTGTTGATCTCTCGAGATACCGGATTCTAGCTATCTTCAACTCGTTGATCGTGCACGATACCGCGTTAGAAGATCTACGATTCTTCGACGTTGATCTCGCGCACGAGATTCCATGAATCGGCTTCAAAATCGTTGATTCGAGCGCACTCGAATATCCGAAAATGGAGAAAGGAGATCACACTCAACTTCCAATTTTAAAGGAGGCACAAAGCTCTCAACAAATTTTATTCAAAATTCAACCACTTTTACAAATGACAACACACCCCTATTTATAGGAAATTACAACACATACGACTTCAACATACGACATAAGAACAATAACGACATAACAACAATGCGACTTAACAAATACAACACAAACGACTTAAGGAAAAGCGGTACAACAACTACAATACAAACGACTTAACATCATTGCGACATAACAACTTGGGCAGCGACATAAGAAACTTCGGCATCGACATAAGATAATTCGCGATTTAGGTCATCAGGCAACAGCGACCTAAAACAGTAGTCTCACGACTTAAGATCTCAGCAGCAAGAATTCACGACTTAAGGAACACGGCAGCGACCTAGAAGCGGCTTCGACCTACTGGAGCGGCATCCCGGAGCTTCGCGACATAAGGATCTGCTCGCGACTTACTGGTATGTCGTTCGCGACATAAGGATTTCGCGACTTAGAGTATGTCGTTCGCGACCTAGGTGGAACGACATAAGGAAGTTCGCGACACACGAATTCTGCTCGCGACCTAGGGCTTCGCGACATAAAGTTCTGCTCGTTCGCGACTTCTGGAGCGACCTTCGATGGAAGCGGATTTGGGATTCGCGACTTATGGTATGTCGCGCTGCATTCTGGAGCGACCTTCGATGGAAGCGGATTTGGGATTCGCGACTTAAGGTATGTCGCTTGCGCTGCATCATTCTCCCCTGGTTGAAAATAATTCGACCCCGAATTCACACTTTCCTCTTCTTCGACATGCTTATTCTCATGGTATGGTATCAAGTGTTTGACGTTGAAAACGTCGGCAGTATGGATATGATCCGGCAATCTTAACCGATAAGCATTCTCGTTAATCTTCTTTACGATTTCCAAAGGGCCAATCTTTCTAGCAGCCAGTTTGTTGTAAGTACCAATAGGAAATCGATCCTTAGTCAATACTGCATATACAAAATCTCCTTCTTTGAACTCAACATTTCGTCGCTTAATATCCGCGGATTGCTTATATTTCTCATTCGCCTTAAGCAATCGTTCCTGCACGACCTTGTGGCACTCTTGCAATTCATTCACAAAATCACTAGCTCGTTTGATCACTCCTTTCTGCTGTGGTACCGTAGATAAATCTAATGGTCCCTTAGGCATCTCAATAGATTACCTAGGGATCTATTCACAACTTCTGTCTGTCCATCCGTCTGTGGATGATAAGCACTACTGAATTTCAGCTTTGTCCCGACCATTCTCCATAGACTCATCCAAAAATGACTCAGAAAACGAGTGTCTCTATCTGATACAATAGATTCAGGCAACCCATGAAGACGATAGATCTCTCTGAAATATAACTGTGCGACATTAACTGCATCTGTCGTCTTCTTGCATGCGATAAAATGTACCATTTTTGAAAACCGATCAACCACCACATAGATAGAATCATTGCCACGTTGCGTTCTCGGCAATCCCAATACAAAGTCCATACTAACATCCACCCATGGTTTAGTAGGTACAGGCAACGGCATATATAAACCTGCATTTGTTGCGGTCCCCTTTGAAACTTGACAAATATGGCACCTCTGAACGAACTTTTCAACCTCCTTCCTCACTGACGGCCAAAAATAAGACTTTGAGATCAACTGCATAGTACGGTCACGACCCACGTGTCCTTCTTCATGTAATTCTTTGATGATTTTCATTCATAGACTGCAATCTGGAATACACAACTGATTTCCTTTGAATAGAAAACCATCAACCAGCATATATCCATCCATGTTTCCCTGCTTGACTTTGTCTAAGATCTTGGAAAAATATGAATCTGAAGTAAGCAAATCTGGAAGTAAGTCAAAACCCATCACCTCTACTCTCATGGTTGTTAGTAAATTATTCCTCCGACTCAATGCATCGGCGACGCGATTAGTTACTCCAGACTTGTGTTTTACGACGAATGTAAATTGCTGCAAATAAGCTATCCACGATGCATGCCTAGCTGCAATTTTATTCTACCCTTTTAAATGTTTCAATGCTTCATGATCCGTATACAAAACAAATTCTTTATGGAACAAGTAATGTCTCCAATGCTTCACGGCCTGCCAATAGCATAAAACTCCACATCATAAGTATTGTATCTCATCTTTGCTCCAGAAAGTTTTTCACTGAAATAGGCAATTGGACGACCCTTTTGACTCAACACTCCTCCAATTCCAACTTTGAATGCATCTGTATGTAACTCAAATAGTAACTGAAAATCTGGCAACACTAGAATCGGTGCTGATATTAAAAGTTCCTTGATCTGTTCAAAAGCAGATCCTGCCTCTTTCGTCCACGAAAACTGCTTTCCTTTCATACAATCAGTAACAGGAGCCATCACACTACTAAAGTGCGGTATAAATCTTTGATAAAATGAAGCTAACCCATGGAAACTTCTGTTATAGTTTTGGGTTGTGGCCAATTTCTGATTGCGGCTACTTTACTCTGGTCCACTTGTATTCCTTCCTTGGACATGACATAACCCAGAAATAAAACACTCGGCGTCATGAACACGCATTTCTTCGTCGC